>JANKKI010000062.1:2400000-4800000 GCA_025175665.1 Cinchona pubescens
ATCTCTCAACTTATACTTAATTTTCATTCTTTATCATCGATTTTAATTTCAGATGCACATGCAAAAATATATTTTGTTGATTTTGATTATATATTAAAATTTTAATTAAAGTGAGACAAATATAAAAATTATGAGTGCAAAATATACAAAATTAAAATTTTTCCTCAAAATTCCTTTAGCAACGACTTTTAGCCCATATATTATTGATGCGTTTTGCAATTAATTAAAGCTGATGCTGCCTAACATGATTTGTAGTTATCTTCAGTATGTATCGTATTTTCTTATTAGCATAAACTGTATGGCTAACCAACTCCTTACTAGCACTCCACATGTTAATTTTTGACATGATATGATAATACGATACGAAATTTGTGATATTTAATGGGTTAAGGTTGAGGTTTCACAACAAGGATATGATTATGACACGATATGTGTATAACACGAGAATAAATAGATCAACACGGTTGACACGTTTACTGTGTTTATGCAATTATATATATGAAAATATGTTACTATATTTCTAAAATTATATAGTAACTCTTTTAACCTTCGTGTATAATTTGCTTTCAAATGATTAAAATCTTCTATTATGGAAGACTTTTAAGGTTGACTTTGGAGTAAAATATATACATTATAAATGTAATAATATATTTTTATGTTAAATTATATAAAATTCTAGATATTCAAAATCATTATGATTTTACAATTTTAAAGAAAATAATTATTTGTACTTGTATAGAATTTTGAAAGTTATGGTTACATATCATAAATTTTTTTGTTGGGTTACTATCAATAATAAACAAGTTAAACAGGTCAGACAAAATAAACAGGTCATACATGACACAAAACAATCATTAATTGAGTAAAATTAAAATTGAAATTTTATGACTCGAATATGATTATAACACGATACGATAACCCATGACACAATACGAATGACACCGCAGCCTCTACTTTTAGCAATAATCAGAAACAACCAACTTTTTTTGTTGTGGAAATTTGCTCTTTTTGTTGTCTTTTTCTGTTTCCTGTCTTTTCGTAATACTTTTTTTAAATGGAAGGAGATATTTTATATATATACCATAAACAGGTATACATTTGAGACAACTGCCCCAAATTTACATTCAAATAGATTGAACTAACAACCTAAAGAAATAAAATGTTCACACATAATGAAGGACTTCAAACCAGTTCCCACATAAACTGTCTTTTCTTTAGGAGTGGTCAAAAAAATTAGGGTATCCGACCCTTATTCATTGACCGGATCATTTTAGGGTCGATACCCGCTATCTTCAAATACTGGTACGGATCACCTTTTTAAATATCTGCGTGTATCCACTTCGACCTGCACATTAGGTAAAACTATAATTTTACAGCCCATTCTAGAGATAACCCTAATTAGGGATGGCTACGAGGCGAGTACCCGCCCCTCAAGCCTTTTGACTGATTAGCTCCTCAAGCCTTTTGCCTGAACTGAAATAGGTTTATTTGATGGTTTGTCTTAGGGGCAGGTCTCCGCATATTTTGACCTTCACTTAACGAGTACCTGGATGTCGGGAACCCGCAGACGTGAGGGGCAGATTAGGGTCAAAATATTGAAGTGAATCATTTTGCCTGAACTGAAACAGGTTTATTTGATGGTTTGTCTTAGGTGTAGGTCTCCGCATGTTCTGACCCTCGCTTAGCGGATACCCAGATATCGACAACCCGCAGACGTGAGGGGCATATTAAGGTCAAAATATTGTTGATTCGCAAGATGCGAAGCGGACCAGCCAAAAGGCTTGAGGGGCAGATATCCATCCTGTGCCCACCCCTACTTTTCCTAATACTTTTGTCTTTTCTGATCAAGAAATGGTAGTTAAATAATACTATTAATTTACACACTGTCTTGATTTTCCAGTTCTGCATATCAGCTTAGTGGGGTCCCCAATTCTTGGATTCCATAATCCAACTTAAAGATTATATATTATTGTTAGGTTTAATTACAGTTTCTCCCATATAAATATGGGCAATGATATTGTCACAACTCTTTTCTCATTGCCACAACACTTTTTTTTCTTAGTGCCAATACTATCCTCGACCAATACAACAAAAATCTTCACAAAAATATCTTTAGGCTACTGCAAGTCTACAAACCATGATTTCATCTCTCACACCCTATCAAAGTTCCAACTTCACTCCTTCCTACTCGTGTTTTATCATCTCTACCCATTAGGACTCTTGCTGCTTCACCGTAAACTGAGTTCGCAATCAGCTTCCCTTTTCCAATCCCGATCTATGATATGTTCCATAGCTGTCAGATTAACTTTGGTGACAACAATTAACATGAACCACATCACCAATTCTAAAAGGGGATCCATTATCCACCATAATAGCCTTACTTATGTTGACTTATTTTTATTCTTTCTAGGTTTGGTTTCATAAGTTGTAGACACACCAATTGAGCAATTTATCATGTAAAAGGATGACATTTCTCACCTGGATCTTGAAGCATTTGATAACAGAAAATATATAGTATTTGTTTCATTTGAGAGTAAAATTACAGATTTGTCTTTTGTCATGACATTCACAAATCTGAAAAATGACTGACAACCTTTACCCTCATGTGGGTGGTATAGTGGTAGTGGTAGTGGTGAATGATAGCTGAAGGGTTGGTGCTGGTGGAGAGAAAAGTAAGTGTTGATGTAAAAAATTAGGCTAGACAATTCAGCAAGTGCAAAATAGTCCAAGCTTAGATTAAGCACTACACGTAGTACCCACGTCTGGATCACCTGAAAAGAAAAGGGCGGGGCTTTATCCTCCAAGGTAGACTCCGACACTCAAGTTAGTACTTCAACTAGAGAATAAATTTCAGAGAAAATTTGAGCTTATGAAAATTAAAAAAGTGAACTCCCAATCTGACCTACAGTTTTGATATTTATACATGTGATTGATGGGTCGAACTGATCCACGGGCCGAACACTAATAACTTGACCCATTTAAGAATATTTGAACCGCAAGGATAAAATTACTAAATTACCCCTGAGTGTCCCGGACTCGGAGTCATATGTAATTAATGAGCGTATTATTTCGTATCATCATTTGGCCCCCAATCTCAAATTGAAATTTACGAGTTGAGATTTACTTATATGTATTCAATGTGGTAACCATATTTTGGTCGGGACCGTAAAATTGACCGGAATCAATTTCAATATTTTGAAATTATTTCCATGAAGATTTTTCTTTTATATCGTCATAACAAGTGTTTTAAGATTCCATCCAAAAAAATCGTTGCTAAACAGCAGATAAAGTGTTCGTCGAAGATTTCGAAATCAAACTCCTCAAACCAAGTCACACCCCGCCTCCACTTGCATAATTCAAGTCAGAATCCTTCCACTCTTAGAACTGTTGACTTATGAATAATTCCAATCATGTGGGGACTTTGCAGTAACATATTGTCTCATATGATTGAATTGATTCAATCATGTCGGGTCTTGTTCCCTAACAACCGTGAACTCATAAATGTATGGTAAAAATCCTATATGAAATACTAAGCCTTGTGACTGTGGTCCGTGTATTGTCACGAAAGTAGAGAGAATCTGACATCAATAATCCCTTCAGTAATGGTGAGTGACGACTTGAATGAGACGAGTAACACATGAGGTAGGTTGCAAAAGGAGAGGCTATGATTGTGAGAATTGGTTAGCAGAGAAAAGTGGAGTAAAAATATTAGGTAAATGTGGCGTAGGTGAAGTAGGGATATATGGAGTAAAAAAGTGGGGATCGAGTGGAGCAAGTGAAGAAGGGGTACATGGAGTAAGTGAAGAGGGGGTATATAGAGTAGGCATAGGTGGAGTAAGTGAAGAGGAGAATAACTTAGTCAAAAAAGACATAAATTTTTCCCAAGATATTATACGATGGAGTCTACTAGGTGGGGGCCCTTTAAACAATAATTTAACAATCGACCCCCATGAACCTTCGGATGAGTCTTCTATGGCCCATTTGAACGGAACACCCCACGAAAGGGGTTACCCCCCATTGGATATTCTTTGGAAGAGTATGTTTCCCGACAGACCATCACTACCTGGGGCTCCTACTTCTAAACTTCAGTTCCACCTATCGAGCTCCTCTACTCATTCGATAGGGATGCCTCCCTTACATCCTCATGTCCCACCAATTAAAGATAGGCCAACCAAAGGTAGTCCATGAGACAGGGAGTGAGAATAAGGATAAGTCAGGGAGTAGGTCGAAAGTCAAGATAGATGAGGAGGTAGAAGAGGAGATAGAGAAAGGGGTTGAAGGGGGAGACTGGGGAAGATGTAGAACATGAGAGTGAGGATGTTATTCCAATTCCTTATAAAAAAAAGGAGCAAGAAGAAAACATCTTCGTTGTTGAAGTTGGAGTTTGTGCGTTCCGAATTGCCAGCTCTAATAGTTAATTAGAAAATGATTGGCCCTTGGTTAGAGAAATTCTACATTCCAAATTGGGATGGTACGTATCCAAGAAGAAACCACAAGCCTTGCGAGGAGATTGAAGATTGTACCCCAGTTTACTTAGCACAACTTGAGGCAGGATTACGATTTCCTTTTCATCCTTTCATACAAGATATCTTGGTAAACTACAAGCTAAGACTTGGTCAGATTTACCCTAGATCTTTTAGTCGTATCAATGCCTATAGTTCATCACTTGTGAACTGAAATGTATCAATCCTTCAATTGCAGTATTTAAGAAGTATTTCTGAATAACATCTAATGGAGTGGGGTACACTTTCTCTTTTACCAGAGTTCATTCAAGGAAACCGAAAGTCCTACTACTAGAACAGAGGGTTTGAAGAGGTCATCTCAAGTTGCTTTCCCACAACCCACAGGAGGAAAGAAGATCAAGCTCCCCTTTGACCCTACCTTGTCGCCACTACCTCCAATTGAGGTTTCTATACAAGTTACTCCAGTTTCGATAGCACCTATTACTCGTCCATCTCAAGTCCAAGCCACGACTCGACTAGGAAATTCTTCTTCTGTTCGTAAGGTTTATGCTTCCCAGTGGGAGGTGTAGAACGACTCTGTTTTACAAGATGTGAGTCGTCCCTTGGTGGAGGCTTTAGCTCTTCCTAAGAAGCAACAGAAAAGAGTTGGGAAGCCTTTGGGTTCTACTTGTGTTGCTGATGCAAATGAGATGTACAAGCACAGATCTTGCTCAAGTAAAGTACTTCTTTATCCCTTGTAAAATTTTTTGAAGTTTTTTAACTTACGTTTAAGACAGACTTTGTTCTTCTCATTTTTCCCTTAGATCGGTAACCTCCACTATCATTTGCATTAGGCTCAAGAGCAACACTTAGCATGCATTTTTGAATTGGAACGTGAGTGCAATGAAACGGTGAAAGCTAATGATAAACATTTCGAGGCCTTCCAAGCATCTTCCAAGGAAACTAAAATAGTGGCTGAAGAGAATACTAGATTAAGGGCCGAAATGAAGAAACTTAAAGAATCTCACAAGGATGAGCTTAAAGCTATGAAGAAGAACAACCAGGATAGTTTAGATAAACACTTAGAGGAGTATCATGCCAGCAATGAGTTTAGTGCCCTAGTGGAGGAGCGAAGCATAAAGTTCTTCGACCAAGGGTATGACCAAGCCTTGTATTATATGAAGAAGGCGTATAGACCTAGGTGATTTATTCCAAGGCATTATTCCTCCAAATCCCCTATTCCTTCTAGTGCAACAAGGACTCCGACAGAGAATGAAGCTGCATCCGGTAGAGCTAACACAAAGGATGTTACTTCATAAGTGGTTGAGGAAAGGAAAAGAGCTCATGAAGACACTTTGGTCACTCCTCCTAGCTTAGCTTTGTGTTTAGCTAGTTTTATTTATTTATTTATTTTGAAAACTTTAGAGTTCAGGGCTTTCCTTTTGTAGGAACTCCTAAACCTTATTATGCATTATTCTTTTAGCTTGCTTTTCTCCAATAATGGCCATTGCTAGGCTTGGCTAGGCTTTGAGTTGGGGCCTCTTTATGTACCAACTCTACTTATGTCAAGCTTTTCATTCATTTATGGTAGTATGCATTTCTTTTGCTACTTGTTCGTGGTGTATTGGGTTTAGAACTGCATAGTCTTCTGGCCCCCTTTAGTCGTTTAGCTTCAGCTAAAATGACTAGGGGCTATTACTGTCCTTGATGTCACCGCCGAAGATGTAAGTCCTACTTCGGACGAATAGGTATGACATAGGTACTTCACATTGAAAAAAATGTGGAATTGTCCCCAAAGGGTAAATCCTACTCCGAGGAGTAGGCATGACATAGGTACTTCATATTTGGAAGACCTTAGTATTGCCTCTGGAGAGGTAAGTCCTACTCCGAGAAGTAGGTAAGGTCCAGGTACTTTATCTTTGGAAGACCTTAGTATTGCCTCCGGAGGGAAAAGTCTTGGTGTTGGAAGACTTATTATTTTTTTCTCTACCCTCGGAACGGTTATCCCTACTCCAGAGAGTAGGCATTAGTGCTTTTTCCCGAAAGGGTATAGTTGATCCTGGAGGACTTTGGTGTAATCTAAGCTCGGCTAGAAGGTGTCCTTTTCGCAATAAATTAAATACTTGACTGTATGTTCCTAACCCTTAGGATATTTTATTTAATGAAATTGAAAAACTTACAGACTGCACAAGTTTTACTTCACTACGGAAGATGATACTTGGCTTTAAGAATTACAACTGAAGAACTGGAATTCATAAACAAAATATAGCGAACTTAAAAATAAATTTTTTTAAGATTTTGAGCATTCAAAATGCAGGGCAGGATTTTTCTGTCCTTGGTTTTGAGTTTGTAGACCCCATGAGTAGATGCTTCAATAATTTCATAGGGCCCTTCCCAATTTGGTGAAAACTTTCCTCGAGATTGAGGCTGACTTATCTTCGCTTTCCTGGTAACCCAATCACCTATTTTGAATCTTCTATTCCGAACTTGCCGGTTATAATATCGAGCTACTCACTGCTTGTCTACCTATATTCTAAAGAACGCCTTAAAGCTTTCCTCCTCAAGTAGATTGAAGTTAGATCTCAAACCTTCGTCATTATTTTCCGAGTTAAAGTTGTAGATTCGGAACCCTGACAATCCAACTTCCACTGGATTAAGCTCCTCAATACCATAGGTAAAATTGAAAGGGGTTTTTCCAGTTGCATTCTTGTATGTGCTACGGTATGACCAAAGTATATTGGGGGGTTCCTCTACCCAATTTCCTATTACCACCGTCTAACCTTTTCTTGATCTTTTCTAAGATAGAGCGGTTGGTGACTTCTGTCAAACCATTACTTTGGGGATGACTTATTGAGGTAAAGCACTGTTCTATCCCCAAACCTCTACAGAACTTTTTGAAAGTTTCTGCCTGAAATTGTAGTCCATTGTCTGAGATAAGCGCCTTAGGAATGCCAAAGCGGCAAATCACATTTTCCAGAAGAAGTTAATGATTTGCTGAGGAGTGATTGTTGCTAAGGTTTCTACTTCAACCCACTTTGTAAATTCATCAATTGTGACCACCACAAATTTTTTCTTGGCTAAAGCCAGTAGAAAAGGTCCTAAAATATCAATATCCCACTGGGTAAAAGGCAAGGTGTGAGGATAGGGACAAGTTGCTTGGTTGGGACTCGGGGTTGGTTAGAATAAAGTTGACATTTTTCACATTTTTGTACATAATCCATGGCATCTTCTAGCATTTTTGGCCAATAGTAGCCCTGCCTTTGCACTTTCTATAAGAGCAAATGCTCTACCGCCAATGTGGTGTCCGGAAACTCTTTCATGCACTTCTGCTAGGACATACTTGGCCTCACTCGAACTTAGGCAACGAAGATGAGGCATTGAATAACATCTTCGGTACAGAGTCTCTCCAATGATCAAATATTTTGCTGACCTCCTCTCAACCCTTTGGGCTTCTACCTTGTCCTCCGGCAGTTTCTTTCCTTAAGATACTTAATGATTGGGTCATCCAATTAGGAGTTGTATCCATGTCCATGACTTCTGCCTGTTTAACACTCTTTTCTTTCAGCATTTCAAGAAAAACTTTCTTTAAAATATTAGAGTGTACTGAGTTGGCTATTTTGGGCAAAGCATCTGCCTCCCTATTTCTTTCCCTAGTTATGTGAGTTATCTCAAATTTATCAAAATGTGAGATCAAATTCTTCACTTTAGTCAAGTAGAATTGCAGTGATGATTCTCTTGCCTCAAATTCTCCTTTAACTTGCTGTACTACCAAGTTGGATGCTAATCCACTAAAGTCCATGTTCACTACTAAGTTCTTCACTCCTAACTCTTAGGCTAGCCTAAGTCCGGAAACCAAGGATTCATATTCTGCTTCATTATTACTTGCATGAAACTCAAATCGTAAGGCATAGCTTGTCTTAAGTCCCTCCGGGGAGATAAGAATTATGCATGCACCACAGCCTTCAGTATTGCTTGCCCCGTCTACATGTATAATCCACTGAGGGGATTCCCTGACTTGCTCTCCTTGAGAAGTAGTCTTCCCTTGTTGTTCTTCTTCCTCTACTCATTCAATGATGAAATCTGCTAAGGCCGAGCCTTAATTGCTGTTCTCGGCTAGAAGTAGATGTCATACGCACTTAGTTCAATGGACCACTTAACCAGTCTCTCTGAAACCTCTGGCTTTATGAGAACAGTCTTAAGTTGATGGTTAGTCAATACCACTATAGGATGACTTAAGAAATACTGCCTGATTTTTCTTGCCGCTGTTACCAGGGCCAAAGCCAGCCTTTCAATAGTGAGATATCGAGTCTTTGGGTCACTTAGCACATTGCTGACATAATACACAGGCTTCTAAACTTTATTTTCCTCTTTGATAAGGACTGCACTCACTACGACGGCTGAGCAATCCAAGTACAAGTACAACGTTTCTCCCAACTCAGGCTTAGTAAGGAAAGGAGGTGAGGCTAAATAAACTTTTAATTCCTCAAAGTTTCTTTGGCATTCTTCGGTCCATTGAAAGTTCTTAGCATTCCTCAAAACCTTGAAAAACGGTAAATTTCTATCCCCATATTTGGACAAGAATCGACTTAAGGCTACAAGGTAGTCGGTCAATCTTTTCACGTCCTTTACTTCTTTAGGAGTTTTCATGTCTTGAATTGCTTTTATTTTTGTTGGGTTTACCTCAATTTCTCGTTGAGTCACCATGAATCCCAAGAACTTGCCCTCTGTCACTCCGAAAGCACACTTCTCCAGGTTAAGTCTCATCTTGAATTTTCTCATGGTAGTGAAAGTTCCCTGAAGGTCCTCCACATAGATCAACTTTCTTTTTACTCTTTACAAGCATGTCATCAATATAATTTTCCATGTTACGCCCCAACTGATTGGCCAATATTGTATCTACCATTCGCTGATACGTCGCTCCAACATTCTTAAATCCAAAAGGTATCACCTTGAAACAGTAAGTGTCGGAGTCAGTGACAAAAACTGTCTTGGCCCAGTCCTTAGGATTTAGCCAAATTTGATAATACCCCTTATAAGCATCTAAGAAAGACAAGATCTCAAATCCGGAGGTTGAATCTACTACTTGGTGAATATGAGGGATAGGGTAACAATTCTTTGGACAAGTCTTATTCAGGCTAGTGAAATTAATACACATTCTCCATTTGGCCCCAGGCTTGGGCACTATTACAATATTACTGAGTCGCTCCGAGTATTGAATTTTTTCTATGGCCTCGGCTTTCAACAATTTCTTTACTTGTACCTCTACTGGTTGACCCCTTTCCCTACCAAAGTTTCTTTTCTTCTGAATTATTGGCTTGTATCTAATTGAATCCACATCTAGGGAATGCATGGCCATCTTGGGGATAATTCTCGGCATGTCTGATGGATTCCAAGCAAAGAGGTCTTCAAATTCTCTAAGTAGGGAAATGATTTTTTCCTCCAATTTTCTCGGGAGAGACTTTCCAATCTTTACCACTTTATTGGGTTCATGTTCATCTAAGATAACATCTTCCAAATTTTTGGGCGATTCTCCTTTGTGCAAGTACTTCTCTACCTCATCCATGGTATTGATGTTGTACGTAGGAGCAACTTCTTTTCTCTTTAATTTCAATGAGGCGATGTAGCATTGCTTGGCTGCTGCTTGATCTCCTTTAATCTCCTATACCCTATTTTTTGTAGGGAACTTCATCTTCATATGGTGGAAAGATGGGATTGCACCAAGTGCCCTTATTGTTTTTGTTTCGATGTTCCACGTCGTTCCTCATTGCTCCTGGCCACTTCACATAGGGCTCCTTCTCAATTACTGCTAGAATTCATGAAGATATGGTATTAAGTAAGGAGTGTAGGCTTGAAAAGGTTCGGGACTCGTCCTATGGAGCACGGCTATAGATAGTTGGTCCCTCACATTACTTTTTTTTAAGGCCCTACTGCATTACTCACACCATTTGCTTTCCTCTTCTTGCCATCAGCTACACTTGCTCCAGTCTCTCTTTTTCTTCTCACCTTCATCTGCTTGGGCAAACTTTTCACCTCTACAAAACAGATCACTGAGAGTAGTAGGAGGTTTGAAGTTGAGGTCGAAGGAGAATTTTCTTGGCCTTACCCCAATTTGAAGGCCATTATCTGCATATCTTCTGTAGCTACTTGGATTCCAATAGTCTCATTTTTGAACTTATCCACATAATACATGAGCGATTTATCGGGTTTTTGCTTAAGTGTAAGCAAGTGTGTTCTCGTATTTGGAATCCTCTTCTGATTTCCAAACTTATTCAAAAACAAGTCTACTAGTTGATCAAAATTTTTGATGTTGCCCTTCTTATATCCTCTAAACCAGTCTGATGCAGTCATCAGAACGCCCTTAAGGGTTCCGGGAAACCCTCAACAGAGAATAGCATTAGAGGCTCCTTGGAGGCATATTTTGGAGCAGTAGGCATCTAGGTGCTCCCATGGATCAGTACTCCCATCATAAGAGTCAAAGTGGGGAGCTTGCCATCTTCTAGGAAGAGATTCTTGCATGATATCATTAGTGAAGGGAAGGGAATACTTATATCTAGTACTCCTTCATTCTCTATCATCCATTCTATCCATTCTAGCCTGCAACTCTTCCAACATCTTTCTTAAGTCCTCTTCCTTTTCTGGGACTACCAACACTGTACGGTCCTTTTCTTGGTATCTTCTTCTCTCATAAGCTATAGATGCTGCTTCACCTGGGCTCCTTTCCTTAGTACCACTCAACCTTGATGAGGCCGCTCTTATGGATTCTGGCCTGGCAATTTGGCCAGTTTGCTCTTGCCTAGCAGACAGATGTGGGTGCTCCTGTCGGGCGGACCCCACAAGAGTTAATTCCCTGGTCCTCTGTACTTCTTCTCTGTTCCTCTCTCCTTGAGTTCTCATTTCTTCCTCATCATCGCGAAGTTGGGGTGGCCAATCCAAGGATTGCCACCCGATTGGCCACCCGAATGGTGAGGGTGTTGTTCTCGTTGAGAGAGGTGTTGCCCTAATTACTGCCTAATAAGCATTTCGTTCAAGTGAGTATTTTCCTACCTCAACTTGTGAATCTCTTCATCCTTGTCCATAACTCAGGGACTGGAATCCCCTTCGTGCTCCTCGTGCCATTCCATCTCCCATGGGATTGATCGAAGTAATGTTAAGTTGAAATTTTCTTTTTCCCTTGCCAGTGTTGCTCCTGTGAGTGTTTCGCATGTTAGGTGCCATATCTTAGTAATGACTTTTAGTTCAATGTTCCCACAGACGGCGCCAAATATTGATGTAAAAAATTAGGTTAAACAAGTCACCAAGGGCAAAGTAGTCCAAGTTTAGATTAAGCACTACATGTAGTACCCACGTTTGGATTACTTGAAAAGAAAAAAGGCAAGGCTTTATCTCCCGGGATAGACTCTAACGCTCAAGTCAGTACTTCGACTAGAGAATAAATTTCAGAGAAAATTTGAACTTATGAAAATTAAAAAAGTGAACTCCCAATCTGACCTGTCGTTTTGATATTTATACCTGTAGTTGATGGGTCGAATTGATCCACGGGCCGAACACTAATAACTTGACCCATTTAAGTATATTTGAACTGCAAGGATAAAATTACTAAAATATCCCTAAGTGTCCTGGATTCGGAGTCACGTGTAATATTTTTAATCAGCGTATTATTTTCATATCATCAGTAAGAATATTAATTTTGATTGCCTTGGTGGTGGTGATGTTGAATGATGGCATAAGGGGTTTAGGGTTCATGGTGGGAGAGATGATAATGGTGGATGACAAAAAAGGCAAGAATTCGGTAAAAAAGTTGAGCAGATATAAATTCAGACTTTTCAGTGGTATTACTGTCACTTAAAGTAATAATGTTGTGGCATTAAGATTTTTGCTGTCTGGCAATATCATTGCCCTATAAATATGGAATAATAATAGATTACTCTTATATTTATTTTATTTATAAATTACCCCAAAATATAATAAAAGAGAATAGTAAAATATCATAATTGCCCTCAATATTTTTAATTACACTTGGTGAATTTATTTACTAAAATTCTTCTCTTAAACTTAAAAATGATAATAAATTAAATTTATTATTCTAAGTATTTTTTTCTAGGTCTTATAGAAAGTGAATTAGTTGATCTGAACTTAAATTTATTTAAAATATATATTAATTATATCTTAAAGAAGTATATTTAATCAAATAATGTGATTTTTTAAATCCAAAGTGACAAATTAATTATTGATAATATATAAAATAAAGTAAAAATAATAAAACTCAGAATAATGTGATTAAATAAATAAAATAATTTATTCTAGATATAAAAAATAATAATGACAGAACAAGTACATTTGATGAGAATCTATAAATAGATGCAAAGATTGAAATTAAAATAGAAAACTAATTCATACAATTAATATTGAATAGTAAATTTTTTTTAATAATATTGGATGAAAAAATATCGTTATTTCTGAATGACAAATTGCTTATAAAATAAAATCAGATACGAAAGTGCAATTCACCCTAATTTTGCGTTAGTTAAGGCAATTAAAAATTTGAGAGTAATTATGATATTTTACTACTCTCTTTACATAAAAAATTTAACTTTATTAAATCTTTAGAGATAATTTATAGATAAAATAAATATATGAAGTAATTTATAACCGTCCCCTATTTACAGGGACAAGCTATAATTAAGCCTTATTGTTATTGGGTGATGAAACACAGAGTTTCTGATATTGTACATCTTATCGCAATTCTATCTCGCATAATTCAATAAATGCTCCTAAATTCGATTTCACGGCATCGACGAGCTAAAATGTCTATTTTCGACTTTCGACTTTTGCAAAAGTTAATTTTCTAATAACCCAAAATAGGAATCTTATAAGTTGATTTTTTTTATTTTTTTTTTGATGAATGTCTTTTTTGACATGTTATCATCTCTTATGTTGCGTTTAAATGAAAGGATTCGAGTAAATTTGGATGTCAAATCCAAATCCCTCCTAGATCATACAAGAGATAATTTCATACACTTTCTATGAAATTTATGCTAATATCACCTAATACTTTTTAATTTTCTTAAATATCACTTACCTCTCTTCCTTTGTTCGTAGGTCCTGGAGCCAATAGTAAAGTGTGTGAAGTGACAGACTTTTGCCCTTAGTACTTTAGCCATATTGCGAAAGGGCAATTTTACAAACTTCTTTTGAGATTTTTGACAATTTCACTTGGCACACTTTAACTTTGTAGCAATTTTTTTTTTGTCAAATTATTTACCAAAATATGATTGTGCGTTAGTTTGTTCAGTATCTTTTAATTAAAACAAAAAATTTGAACACGTAGAAACATGTTATATATCATAATAGAATGAATATTTATAATATTTTATTTGGAGAATCACAAATTTGTAAACAAAAAAATTAAATTCTATATGTATTTTCTTGATAAAATTTCTTTGTTAACTAATTTACGAAAATATATACGCACGTTAATGTTTATGCATATCAAATTGAATAAAAAAATTATAATATGTAGAAATACACCATATGATATAATAAATAAATTTTATTGTTATGTTTTTTGAGAAATCACAAACTTAAAACAGAAAGGTATAAAATGAATTTTTCAATAATTCTTTTACAAATTTATTCACAAATATATACACACGTGTAGTATGCTAGTATGTGTTGATTTGAACAAAAATTTAGAATGCGAAAAGCCACCATATATTATAAATAATAAAATTGATTGGTATTTAGTTTGGTAAATCCCAAACTAATAAACAAAAAAAATTAAAACAAAAAATTTGGTAGATTTTTTTGTCAACTTATTTACAAATATTATGCTTATATTAGTGTGCTTATATGTGTTGATTTGAACAAAAATTTAGAAAACGTGGTAACCAGCATATTATAATAAAATTGTTATTGGTTTATCCAAAATTTTTGGAAAGCACGAACTTATAAACTGAAAAAAAAAAAAACATTTATTTTTTAATATTAATTGGTGAAGGACATAAAAAGTTACTACCTAATTTTATATTGGAATACTTATAACTACACCTCTCAATATTCTTTTCCTTTTTCTCCAACTGTTTTAATCAATTAAAATTTTATACTAGTGTAAAACTAGGATTAAAATTATTTCTCCTACCTTAAATCAATTGTTTAAACAATTGGGATGACAATTTTATAAGAAGAATAGAATTACTGGAGATAAGTTATATTTTTTAAATTTCAAGTATGCTAAATGATATTAGCCTAAACCTTAAGGGAAGTTTATGAAATTCTCTCATTATACAAACGAATTAATTGATTTACTTAAAAATTTGAAATCCATCAATAAGTAAGTATATAATTTTAATGATTAAAATAAATGAATTTCAAATCTAACTCAATTTTCAATTATTTCAAATCTACTTATTTTAAATCCATTCATTTAGGATATTTCATACAAATGAGATCCACCAATATAAGTGGACCCTTAATGTTTGTAAATTCTAAAATAACCTTTGTGTAAACAGTAGAAAGGGGAACAGTTATAACTAAAAATAGAGATATTATATTTGTGTTTGGACTGATGAATTTTGAAAAGAATTTAAAATTTATCTATTTATTAGAGAAATATATAAAGTCAAATTGGACGAATTTCAAATTTATCTAAATTAAAATATTATTTAAAATCTTTTATTTCATACTTTTTAATTTAGATAAATTTGAAATTTATCTATTTGAACTTTACAAATTCCTCTAGAAAATAAAAAAATTTCAAATTTTTCCCAAATCCAACGATCCAAACACAACCTTATGGATATCATGATCAAAATGCTAAACTATCAATAGAACAGATGAATGCAATTTAAAAAACTTTTGAAGAGATCTTTATAATAATTATAGAATGCAAGGATGTCATCACAAATTTCCCCAATGAAAAGCATAAGTGTGAATCTGCCGACTGCAATTGATCAATTGCAGTCGTCATTAGTTCGAATATATAACTGGATTTTGTCACGTGTCTTTCATGTAAAATTACAAAGTAAAAGGTGATTAGGAAAAGTATTGACCCCAATGTGGCAGGAAAAGTACTGCTTTGACGAGGTATCACATATGACTAACTATTTGATCCGTATTAAAATAATTATGATAATTTTTTTTTTATCAAATTATTTGTCATTTTAAAAAAAATCAAAAAATATAAGGAAATTTTTTTTTTTAATTTTTACTTTTAATTCCATGTTAATGGAGGGAAGATTATATAATTGTGATATTAATATAAAATTGATATAATTTAATAATTCATTTTGAATTATTTTTTTATAAAATTAATATAATTTAATAATTTTTTAAATTTATGTATACTAACCAAAAAACTACGTTTATTTTAAAAATGATGGAATAATATATAAGCATTAATTGCAAAAGGATTAGGCAAATGTAAGACATACTAATGAGTCAAACGTAAGACATAGTTAACGGGGGTAAAAGAAAAAGAACTGTAATAAAATTCTTCTTTTTGAATTAGAAAATAAATTTTTTTTGATTTTCGATAAATTATGAGTAACTTACGCACACCATATACGTTAGAAGTTCACCATAAACTAGGAACATATATTGACATTCTAGCTATTATGCTATCAATTTGTCACTGAATAAATACAGTTTACTCGTTCTAATTCTAGACATTTAAATGGTCTACTGTGGATTATGAAGGCCCGATGTAATAAAAGATCAATGTAAAATAGCTATAACAATAAAAGAAAAGAAGAATAATGTGAACCTCCTTGAACTTTTGTGAGGATATTACTTAGTTCCTAAAATTACAAACTTTTGTCAATTAACTCTCTAAAATTTTACATTATATTCATTCTTACACGTTCTTTAACAATGAAGTATAACTCAAGTAGATATCACAACACTACTCTTAAGTCTTATCTTGTTTTATACAGGAGCTTATAAATAAGTTAATCAGCAATCTACCATAGTAATTGGGCTCCCTTTTACACATTTTATGTTCTTTTTGCTTTTGATTAGTTCAAGAAATTATTCTTTTTATTTATTATCTGAACCACCCCCAATTTAGCTGTTGAAAAACAAATCATGCTACACAAGGAGATCGGCTAAACAAGATCTCATTCTTCAAATGAAACCAAATGTTAGTAGAGTTGGTGTTTATTACTTTTAAATATATAAAATTTTGAACTCAAGCAGGTACTAAGATAGCGATCAAGAACTTAGTTGCTTGCCATTTCGGACGAGTTTCGAGTCTCATTGTACCAACTCCCAATTTTCAATCCTCCTTTCAATTCTTTTTTGGCAAAAGACCAAAACAGCAAGAAATCAAAAGGAATCTGCTCTCTCATTGCTGATCTCACGCCTGAGGTGTATACACGCATATTGCTTCTAAACAATGATACACAGTTAGCTTGTCCAAAAAGAATAGCTTAATTATAAAATCTCATAATTCAACAGCAAACAATTATGTTTATACTTAGTGCTATGTTTAGTTAGTGTTCTCGTATTTATACTATATATAAAGGGAGAGGAAAAGAATTTGATATTCGTTATCATTTAATTTTTTCATTATGCCCCTCCTTTTAAAAAATAACTATTCATAATTTTTTCCCCATCCTTCACTACCCACCACTGCCTATATGTCAGCTAATTTTTAATAGTTTTTAAAAATTTCCACTATTCTCTTTTTTTTTTTTTTTTTTTTTTAAATTTGTGTCATTTTTTTGACAAAAAATATCTTACATTTATAGGGTGTATCTTTTCCACTAGTACAGTATAAAAGTTAATCAGCTAAATAGCAAGCGCAAACAACACATAGTTGCAGTTAAAAGTCTCGGGGAGGAAATTACATGAAGATGTGGAAACTTTATAAGGATGTGGCAATTTGCTCTTTTTTCTTTGTCTTTTTTTGATTCCTATATTTACCTAACACTTTTATGTCCTTTTTTGATCAAGAAATGGTAGTTAAATATTAATTTACAAATTAACACTCTGTCTTAATTTTCTTCATATCAGCTTAGTTGGGTCCCCAATTCTTGGATTCCATAGTCCAAATTAAAGATTATTTTATTATTGGGTGATGAACCACATTATGTTTCTAATATTATACATCTTACCAGAATTGTCAATGGCATAATCAATAAATGCATCTATGTTCGATTCCACGACATCAACAAGCCAAAGCGTCTGTTTTCGATTTTTGACAATTGCAAAAGTTGATTTTCTAAAAACTCAATATCGGAATCTTATAAGTTGATTTTTTTATTTTTTATTTTTTGAATTTGAATGAATTTAAATTAAATTTTTATATAGTTCTCTTGAAATTTATGTTAATATTACCTAATATTTTTTAACTTTCAGAAATATCCCGTATCTCTCCTCTCTTGTTAATGGGTCCAAAATCAGTAGTAAAGTTGTGAAATTACATATATGCCCTTAGAACTTTAACCACGTTGCGAAAGGGTAGCTTCTCTTGAACTTTTTGACAATTTTACTTTGGCACCCTTTAATTTTGTAGCTATTTTTTTGTCAATTTAGTTACCAAAATATGTGCGTGCATTAATTTGTGTCTTTCAGTTAAAATAAAAAAAAATTGAACACATAGAAACACACCACATATTATAATAGGATGAATATTTACAGTATTTTGTTTGAAGAATTACAAACTCGTAAACAAAAAAATAAAATATATTTTTTCAACATATCTTTCCTTTTTCTCCAACTAGTTTAATCAATCAGAATTTTGTACTATGAGTAAAATTGAGATTACAATTGTTTCTCCTACCTTTAATTTTTTAAACAGTTGGGATGACAATATTACAAGAAGAGTAAAATTAGGGGAGGTTTGATACTTTTTAAAGTTCACTTAGCTAAGTGATATTAGCCTAAACCTCAGAGGAAGTTTATAAAATTATCCTATTATGTAAATAAGTAAATTTAGTTAGAAAATTGAAATCTAGCAACAAGTGAGCGTAGAATTTCAATGATTTACCTGAACATTTTAAATCATTTCAAATCGGCTCATTTTAAATTCATTCATTTAAAATCTTTCATACCAATAAATACCACCAATCCGAAAGGACAAAGGTTTTAAAATTCTAAAATAACCTTCGTGAAAACAATAGCAAGGGAAACCGTTATAAGGGAATCCTAATCAAAATTCTATGCCATCGATAGAATAGATTACTAAAATTTAAATTTTTGAAAAGATCTTTATCTTATCTTATTATTAATTTAGCACGAGATTTTAATATATCAAATTTAATATTATTTCTAATATACTCAATAAATTATTACATAACTATTTATATTACTGTAATTTTCCTTTCCATTACTCCCATCACTCAAAACTTTTCACTTTATCTATTATTTTTTATTTTTAGTAGCATAAATTCTTATCTTATCTTACTTCTTACTCACTCTCTATATATGTATAAAGTTTAACCCAAACTTGCTAACAAAATTTATCTTATCTTACTTCTCACTATATGAAGCACGTATTAACTTTGTTCAAGTGGACAAGGGGTAAAAACATGTTGAGGCAATTGTGTAACAGATACTTCAAAAATTTTCATGAAAATAAGGTTGATTGTTAGTTTGTAACAAATAATTTTATGATTTTTGAAATCAATGTCACAAGATTTAATAACAACCTTTTTTGAAGCACATTGAATGTCATAACTTAATGAAATAATAGGTCATAAAAATTTTAATCTAAAAATAATATTTTATTTAATCTCATTTCTTTTTCACAAAGAAAGACATTTTAGTATCCTACATGCATTCCCGTTCAAAGAACGGGGTCATGTCAAATTTAATATTTACACAGTTTCCATTTTAGTATCCTACATGCATTCCCGTTCAAAGAACAGGGTCGTGTCAAATTTAATATCTACACAGTTTCACCCTCATCAAAATATATTGTTTTCTTAGTAGTTTTTGCATGTGCATGGGATGGGAAATAACTTATATTTATTTCAATTTTATGAGTAAATTCATATTGTATGAGAAGTAAAATAGTATGTCTTTAAAATAAGATAGGAGTGTTGTTGGAATAGATAACTATCACTGCATGATATTAGAATATATTTTTACCCACATTTTGCATGATACAGGGAAAATAGAAACACCCCAAATTTGCTTCTTTCAAATTGTATGCATTATTTAAAAAATTACTTTAACCCAAACTATCAAAAAAGATTTTTTTTAAAGCCATTAATAAATTTGGGATACAAAATAGATTCTATTTTATCACTGAATTGTGTAACTCTATAAACAAGTGAAAATCCAATTATAATAATTAAATACTAGAAATTAACCTTGGCAATGGAAAACATCTTTACATCAGGAAGTTTTAAAAAATTTTGTCAAGTGTGAAGTTTCATAACCATAATTTGTTCCTTAACTCATGTGCGTGTGAAAATAAGATTAACATTTGATATATTTACTTCGATTTCTTGATTTATGTAACAAATATTATAACAACTACTTTATCTATATAATTATTTTTGTAACTTTAGAAATTTTTGACACTTATATGATGCAATCTAAAGTCACAAATAGTTACAAGGTAAATACATTTGTTCGCTTAATTTAGTTTTTAAATAAGTACAATCGAATTAAAATTATTGACTCTTAAAAAATGATAATACCGAACAAATTTTTTTTTTCCTTTCTTTGTTATTGCACATGTATCAAGCATTGCCCCAATAAATGATTGAATACCTATTCAGAATCAATAAATGCTATTTTAATTATATTGATCTCATAACGTAACAGTTTTTCATTTCACAAAATTGCTTAAATTATATAAAATTTTTCTCTTTGCACACTGCTTCGAGTACTGGACTAATAATTATAGAAGACGTCATTACAATTTTCCCAAATGAAAAGCATTAGTATGAATCTGATCAATTGTAGTCGTCATTAGTCTGAAAATATGACTTGGATTTGAGTCGTGTTTTTCGTGTAAAATTACAAAAGTAAAAAGCAATTAGAAAAAGTATGGAGTCAAATGTGGCACGAACTTAATGACTGCTTGACGAGGCGATACATACGACGAAATAGCCATCAATCGCAAAATGATTAGGCAAACATAGGTTCACCATAAACTTAATTATATATACATATTACATAGATACTTATATAGGAAATTTTATAATTATTTTTAGACAATTATTTTATTGGTTTTAAAAATTGTATATTATAAATTTTTAAAATACATAATATTGTACTCAATTTCTTAAAAGGGATAATAGAATTTTCATATATATATATATATGTCAATTTTTCACTAATTAAATACAGTTCACTCATTCTAATTCCAAACATTTTGATGGTCTACTGTGGAAAATGAAGGCTTAATGTAATAAAAGATTAATGAAAAGTAGCTATAACAGTAAAAGAAATGAAGATTTATGTGAACGTCCTTGAACTTTTGGTGAGGTTTTTTTTAGTTCCTGAATTACAAACTTTCATCAATTAAATCCCTAGACTTTCACATTATGTTAAATTCTTACATGTTCTTAGCCCTTGTTTCCAACTACTTATGAAAATTTTAAATTATTTGTTTGAAAATAAAAAAAAAATACTGTTGAAAAGTAGGTGGAAAGTTGTTTTTTAAAAATAATTTTAACTTTTTTATACATAAAAAATAAAAATATTATTTCATTTTTTGTTAGTAAATTATTTTTTAAAATTATTTTTCAATTTCAAAAATATTACATACAGTTTTCAATAAGTTGACGAGAACAACCCTTAATAAAGAGTATGTGTACGTATGTCCTCAATCCCTAACCAAAAAAATAAATAAAAAATAAAATGGCAGTATAATTTCCATAATTATGACAAAACTTGAAATTTCAATGCGAGGCTAGAGAGATTAAATGAAAAATGTATTTCCTAGCCCAAAAGAAAAAAGAAAAAGAGTTCAAGATTATATTGAAGCCTGGTTCTTGGAGGACGGCTAATTCGCCATCGGTCTTATGGTCCAACCCATTACCAAATTTTTTCTTCTCGTTCTTCTTTTTTTTGCTGTTTCCAAACGAGTAATTCAGAAGAGTTCTTCTCGTTCTTCTTTCCGTTGGGAAGTGGCCAACAATTTTTCTCATTTTTTTAGTGTCGGTGTCTACTCGTACTCTTTTTGCCTTCAGGAGAATTGTGTAATTTTTATTTCAATACATTTATATAAAATAGCAAATTTAAAATTACTGGCATATATTATATCCGTGAACGAAATTGGATCAAGTTTAAGTATATTTACAATAAATCATTTAAGATATCCATCACTATAAAACAAAATAATTTTTACGTGATTTTTAAAAGTCAAATAAAAGACCCAGAACATCATAAGTGTTGGTATCATTAGATTAGCCCCTAATCCTTCCACTCTTAATTATGCACATTTATACTAATAATTTTTTGTTTTAAAATAATTGTTACTTTTAATTAGTTAGTGCATACGAATTAAATAAGTTATTAAATTAAATTAATTTTTAAAAAAAAGAAAATAATTTATAATAATTAAATTATTCTTTTATATTAAAATTTTAATTACCCATACAATGTATATAATTATTCTTTTATTAACGTGATATTAAAGATAAAAATTATAAAAATATATTTAATATTTTTGTGATTTTTTAAAATTATACATACAAAACAAAATAAATTATTTAAATTGACAGTATAGTATAGGTATTTTGAATCGTTCATTTCATTGACAGAAGCGAGGAAAGTTATTATCACATCAAATCAGTTTGAAATGACTAAAATACCCCTGCTCCACCAATCTTCCTTCAAAATAGAGGAGGATATTTTAGTCATTTCACACAAACTAGATAAGTACGTAGGCAGCTACCCACTACTAATAATATTAGTAGCATCAGAACAGCATACAAATAAGTAAGTGCGGCTGAGATGTGACCCCACACCCACATGACCAAAAGAAGAAGTTGCGTCTTCACTTCGTATCATTAATTGCTGTTTTCAGGTCTGTGTCGTACTGTACCAAAATGGGCCCACCTTACCGTACAAAACAAGGCGGCTCAAATTTCTTTCTATCTCCCATCCTAAATTTTCCTACCAACGAAAAAAAAATAAAAAAAATACATGCAATAATTGCAGTGAAGGAAATAATTTTGGACCACTTTTAATTTGAAAACTATTGTTGTATTCTATATTACCATATGTGTGTGGATTGGTATAACGATAAGCAACACTAATTTGATTCAGAGTTTCGAGCTATTTTTTATTTTTTTTTCACAACGTGATTTGAGATTGATGACATCTTCACTCCTATTTTTGAAGAGATTCTTTGCTTTCAGTGGGAATTTCTTCAAATACAGTAATGTGACCCTAAACTTTAGTCTACACGTGGTGTAAATTAGGATTTTTTGGCAACACATAATTAGGAAACTTCTGGAAAGAGCTATTCAATTCGTTTAGAAAAAATTGAATTGATAGTATTTGATGTGTATCTTGGTATTGTTGATATGAGGGACGGTCCTAAAATATGTATCATGGCATTGACTAAGAATGAATTTAAAGTATGTATTTTTCACTCTTGAAATTTTTAAAAATGTGTTTGTTTGTGTTCATATAAAATTTATATTTTATCTTTTAAAAATTTAAAAGAAATATAAATTAATATTTATAATTATATGTGCATTAAATTTTATCTCTTAATATGTGATTCTTGCGTTAGTTCCTGATTGATGTTCAGTGTAAAGTGAATTTTTAAAGTTTAATAGAATAATATTTTTAAAAAACTTAAAAATTCAACAGAGTAGTTACTTAAAGAATTTAAAATTTTGTTGGTAAATATTTTCAAAAAGAAGCTAAATATAAAAGTTTTATTATGATAATGTCATGTCCAACTGAATTCTACCAATTCGTTTGATATTTGGACCCGAAATCATTGGTTTTGTCAGAGTGGGGTTGAAAGTCGTCTTCTTTTTTTTTTCTTTTTTTTTTCAAATATATTAAAGTAGTACAAATTTAAGGTTAAACATGATGTGAGACATTATTTTTTTATAGCAAATATTTAGATAGATCATGTCTTTAATCTTACTTATAAATTTTATAATGTAAATCTAGTAAACTTTAGAAAATTTATGACATCAGTTGATGTAAGTAAAATTTTATAAAATTTAATTTTAATCACAAGATCTATAAATATGCTTAAATATATAAACCTACCTAAATATTTTCTATTTTGCTATACATGATGATACGGAGTTGAAGTAAATGTGCTCTCACAAAATACAAAATATCTTACTGTCATGTTAAAAACTTGTACTACTTTTTAAAAGAAATTTAAATCAAAATTGAGTTTTAAAACTTTGATGACAAAAAAACAAAAGGTCACATAGTTATTAAATAAATGGGACGGGTATTGGGCCTGTTCGAACAGCAAATAATAGGCATTATTGTCAAATAATATTTGTTCAATGATAATTTCTGTCAGCAAAATATTTTTTTAAAATAATATTTCACACTATTCATGTTTTATCTTATTCACATTCACACAATCTATTATTTGCACTATTCATATCATATTCATTATTTATATTTTTAAAAAATATTCAATTAATAATTACGTATAATAATTTTAACCAACATGTCTATGTCAATCGTAGTATGGTGAGACCAAATAAATAATATTTACAATTGTCACTTTTCTATTTACATTGTAGGCCTGTAAACGGGTCGGATCTAGCATATCCAGACCCGAATCTGATTAATATAATCGGATTTGGATTCGGATTCGGATCTCCGATGAGTCTACAAAAGTAGATCTATACTTTGATCCATCGGGTCTTGTCGGATCCGGATCCGAGTCGTAATATTCTTTTTATAACTTTTAAAATTATATATAGAACTATTACAATTTATCGAATTTTCTCTTTTTTTTATTAAAAAAAGTATTTAGTTTATAATCAATTTTTATGCATATGTTCTATATTAAATACAAATTATATGGGTAATTTACACAATATACATATATATATATATAAATACATATATAAATACATATAAAATAATACTAATATACAATAATTTTATTATATATTAAATATTTTAATCGGATGCGAATCTTAATCGGGTCGTAACACATCAAGATCTAGATCGACCCATTTATTATAATAGTAAAACGGATCAGAATTGGGTTGGGTTCGGATCTAGACCTGACCCATTGACAGGCCTATTGCATTGTTGTTTTAAAACTTTTTGATAATAATTGAAGTGGAACTCCAATTAGGCATGTAAATCTTGTAAATCCACACCTAAATCCGTTTAATATTATCGGATTCGATCCGAATTTATATTTTTTCTAAGTCTATAAAAGGAAATCCATATCCAAATTTGTCAGACCTTGTCGAATCCAAATCTTGATATTATTTTATAAATTTGAAAATTTATATATAAAAACTTCAAATTTTTATAATTTTTTTTAATTGTAAAAAAGAAGATTTAATTCATATTCATACATGTATTTTACATTAGAACAAAAACTATATTGGAAATAGATAAATATATATATATATATATATATATATATATATGGAAAATATTTACATAGACCCGGTCTTTGGCTCCACCTGTAGACTTTGCGGTCAAGATTAAATCTCTAGATATAAAAATCTTACTTACATTAGCTTATGTCATAGATTCCATAACATTTAATCCACAACACAAGATTTACAAGTGGGACCAAAAACTAGGTCTACCTAAGTCTTTCCCTATATATATATATATAAAACAACCACATCCATATTCGATTGATTTATTATACAATAACTAAATTAATCCAAATGGAATCCGGGTAATCGGATTTATATATTGATCTAGACCCAAATAAATGATTCATGAAACGGGTTTAGATGCGATTTATTTACAAGCTTATCTCTAATTGCTCACAAATTATAATGTTACATTTTGTAGGCTTAAATTTAATTTAGGAATGTTAAACAATGTCATTTTTTTAGAATATGTTTTAAAAATCGACACTCCGTTCTCAATTACAATTCAATATTAAAATAACAGATAAATTGAATAGATGAGTGGAAGCGTTTGACAATCATGATTCGAAATATGTAATTTATTTGGCAAGTCGAATTACACAAAATCTAATAAAAAATAAGAGACACTACAAAACTTAACCACCGTAAATAAGGAAATTAATAAAGATATTAAACAAAAAATCATCCATAGTTATTTAATTAGTTGTACAATTATTTTATTTTTAAATGCGTCCAACAAATAATAGATATTCTTTATTTCTAATCCAAATAATTACTTCAAAATATTATTTTATATCCAAATAATTATTTTATTTTTACAAAAGTCAACATTACTTTCAAAAACTACTAAAATCAAAAGACAATATTATTTATCAAATAATATTCTATTATTAGTTGTCTAAATAGTACCAATAATATTTTAATTCTAATAAAATAAGTACTGTAACCCAACATTCTTTTATCTTTTCCAATTATATATTTGCATGAAATCTTACCTGTATTTGGTTGTCAAATCTCTAGAAGTAATAGCAGCAGCAGCAGTTCAGTATATTGCATTTTTGTTGGCTGCTTCCTCAGTTTTTCCAGTACTTGTTTGTTAATAAAACTTTCAAAGGTTTGCCTACAGAATTTGACCCAAACAGACTCCAAAAGCCACTTTATCCATCAGAGTCAGCAGCAACTCGAACAGGCAGCACAGCTCTTATCTTGTTTTGTATACAGGTGCTTATATACATATATCAGTCAGCAATCAACATAGCAATTGAGCTCACTTTTGCACTTTTTATGTTTTTTTCAGCTTTTGGTTAGTTTCAAGATTACTCTTTTCAGTTGCTTTTTTGAGCTGAAAATTCAGTTGAGGGGTTCTTTGGAATAAGCTGTAGGGTAATTTAGGTGGGATATTTTCTAGCAATCTTTAAGTTTATTTGGAAAATTTTGAATCTTTTTTTGGTTTTGGCTTATGGGATATCAGGGTTGGCTATAAAGTAATTGAATTTAGATAGTTTGGTGAAATTTGCTGTGAGTTGTTGGGAGAAGTTGAAGGCTGTTTGTTAAGTTAGAGAGTTGAATTTGCAATTTTTGTCTGATTTATGCTTTTTGTGATCCATTGCAGATTCGCTGAATTTTAGCTTACGAAGGAATTGAGGACTGTAAGATTTCTGTCCTATTTTTAATTGGTAGTACAGTTCATTTGTTTATTGATTGATTCTTTGTTTAATATAAACCCTCAGTTTCCTTAATCATTTACTCTCTACAAAGTCCTTAATCATTATTTTATAGCATAAGATAATTGTCTGAACACAATTGTTTTAGTGTTATTATTGCACCCTCTCTCTCTTTCACACACACACACACACACAGACGAGTGATAAAAAATTGTGATATTTTATATTACTTATGCAATTGTTAATTTCTTGGGATATGCAATTCATCCATATTCTCTTTTTCTCCCTACCTTTTGTTCTTGTTTCTGTTCTTGGTCTTTTTTTTTTTTTTTTGTCCCTGTGTTAGGATATTTTGAACCAATAGTTGGATACAACGTATAATGG
Source organism: Cinchona pubescens (assembly GCA_025175665.1). Taxonomy (NCBI): domain Eukaryota; kingdom Viridiplantae; phylum Streptophyta; class Magnoliopsida; order Gentianales; family Rubiaceae; genus Cinchona; species Cinchona pubescens. Next base: position 2,427,010 of record JANKKI010000062.1, read on the forward strand.
TTAAAGGGTCAGGGTCCTTGAACTGAAACTCTTAAGATTAGAAGTTTGTTCGGTTCAAGATGGCTTCTTCATTTATTTGTCTGATGAAAAAAAAAGTTTAAAGCTTAAGCCAATCTGTTTGATAATTTTGTGATTGATCAACTTGAAATAAATAAAGCCCAAGTTTTCCTTTAGTCTGCATACTTTGTTAGTTGGCTGAGAGTCTTTATGCAATCACATACAGAATCTTACAGAACTTGCGGCAAATTTTCCAGACAAAACAATTTTTTTGTGAGGATTGAGGCTATAAGATGAGGAGGAATTCTGGTTATTCAGTCATGAATCAGCCCAAAGTCAAGCGCAGAGTGGGCAAATATGAGGTGGGACGAACAATTGGTGAAGGAACATTTGCAAAAGTTAAGTTTGCAAGGAATTCTGAGACTGGGGAGCCCGTAGCTCTCAAGATCCTGGACAAGGAGAAGGTCCTCAAGAACAAAATGGCTGAACAGGTTGGTTATTCAGTTCCCTCTTTCCTCTTATTTATTTCAATGTTTCTGTTCTTCCTATTCCCCTAAAGTACCACCTCATCTGTCATGCCCACCTTCCCACCTACTCCAGACACCCCCCCCCCTCTCTTTACACCCCACCCTGCATCCCTGGCCAAAAAAGAAAGAAGTGAGAAAAGAGAAATTTATACTGATTGAAGTATACTATAAAGACAGGATGTCTTATAACTTGCACACTGTCCTTCTACTGAATTTCGATTAAATTCTATATCTACTTGCATTTTGCAATTAGTTTTTAGGGTGGAAGTGTCATAACTCATCATGGTTTTATATATGTTACTTTGAATATTACAGATAAGACGGGAAGTAGCTACAATGAAGCTGATAAAGCACCCACATGTCATTCGCTTGTATGAGGTACTCTCTCTCTCTCTCTACATATATGTCAATGAATGTCTGTGTGCGTTTGTGTGATGTTTCCTCATGATTATTAATACCTCCTACCTACAGGTGATGGGGAGCAAGACCAAGATATATATTGTTTTGGAGTTTGTCACTGGCGGAGAGCTCTTTGACAAAATTGTGAGTTTAGCATTCTTCTTCCTTAATGAAGAGATTTAGCCTCTTCACTATTTGAAGGAAAATTAAAAAAAGATAAGTAGCAAATAAGCAAGCCTGGAGGCTTTTGTCATCTTTATCATGCTCATTCAGAATATAGTTACTTGTTCAGTTACCTCATTGCTTGCTAGTTCCAAGTTTAAATTTGGCCATCTCTTTTAATAGGCTACTAGTGAACAGAATTGGTATTGGTAGTTCACGAGTCATGGTAATCATGTGGTCCTAAAAATGCATAATATCTAACATCGTTTTCTTGATTACCCAGGTAAATCATGGACGTATGCGAGAAAACGAGGCTAGAAAATATTTTCAACAACTTATTAATGCGGTTGATTATTGCCATAGCCGTGGAGTGTATCACAGGGATCTAAAGGTAGTTGAAATTAGGTTTTGGAAGGATAAGTTAGATATATGTTTCGAATACTGCTTCCCTTTGAAAAGGTTGGCTTTAGTTGTTCTTTCTTGTCTGTTTGCTCTTTGGTGCAGCCGGAAAATCTACTTTTGGATGCTTCAGGGAACCTCAAAGTGTCTGATTTTGGACTGAGTGCTCTTTCTCAGCAAGTCAGGGTACATATCAAATAGTATTTTTTGTATTTGCCTACTCTTGCTTCACCAATTCATTTATCACCCTTTGTAGCTTTTACAGCTTTCTACCACAGGAAAGATTTTCCTCCTATGCTCTCCCCTCAAAGAAATGATGCAAAAGCAAACGGAAAAGCATCAGTGTATTCTATTTACAATTGGAAGTAGATGATAGAGTATGACGCAGTTAAATAGATTGATAAAGATCTAAAGTTTAGAATTTGATAGGTCCTAAAACTTTTAGATGAAACACCTTATCTGAATCATGATGTGTGAAATCTTTGCCTCAAGGGGCATTTGGACCTTATCAACCTGATAAATATTTTCATACTAGAACTTTTGAATTTTCGCTCTTATTATTCTGTGTATTGCTCAAGTGCCTTTCGATTTGGCTCTTTAAGTGTGACTGATGGATTACAGTGTTGATAAAAGTCATTTCATGTCACTCCATAAGCTCCTCCTCCTCCGTATTCCTTGTGTTGTTGGTTAGTTGAAGAATCAGCTACCTTGGTAGTTGGATTGTGGATTTTATAATTTTTCCTTTTGGGTTTTTAGTGTTGCCCACATTGAGAGAATGGTTCTGTCATCATTTTTTTGGAGATAGAATAAAACGGACTGAAAAAGGATCTCAGATTATGTAAACTGAAAGCTATTAATGTCTTTTATGTTCTTGGCTGGATAAATAGTTTCTTGTTTTGGTTGTATGTTATGTTCCATCTAAAAGAATCCAATAACAGTTGTTCCACAGACCAGTAATATGCATTAGACATTTAGTGTCTTCTTCTCCTAGGCCTATCTTTCATCTGTGTCATAAATGAATGTGGGTAAAAGAAATCTATTTTTCGTTGTAAATTTTAGTTTCAAGAAAGAGATTCTCTATTTCTTATAAACTAAGGTTGATGTGATTTGAGAAACAGTCAGATTGATATTCATGAAAATTACTTATTGAAGGTTTATTTTGCAGGATGATGGCTTGCTTCATACTGCATGTGGAACTCCAAACTATGTAGCTCCTGAGGTAAGAATGAACATGTGCACTTTTCTCTTATTCATATGAACTGTATTATTTTTCCACTTAACATGTAACAAGAAGTATCATTCTGCTTAGGTACTTAACGATCGAGGCTATGATGGGGCAACTGCAGACTTTTGGTCTTGTGGAGTCATACTATTTGTATTGCTTGCAGGTTACTTGCCTTTTGATGATTCTAATGTTATGAACCTATATAAAAAAGTGAGCATTTTGGATATTCTTGTAAACATTTCCATTCAGTTTTCAATTTATCCTTTGTAGTTTGACCATGTCTGATATGGCATGTGCAGATTTCTTCTGCGGAATTCACTTGCCCACCTTGGTTGTCGTTTAGTGCCAGGAAGCTGATTGCCCGAATCTTGGATCCAAATCCTATGACTGTATGTTATGCTAAATCTTATCATCTATATCCATTCTTCCTTCTCCTTTGAATATGCAGTTTCCATATACAATGCCCAATTTGAATTTTTAAACGAGTAGTTTATTATTGTTGTTTTTCATAGATTAAATGGTCATATGCTTTCAATCATAACATTGTCATTGGCACATCTATGCCAGTTCGTATATAAGAATAGACATAATTGTATAATCCAAATTGTCCTTGAAATTCCCAAAATTAGAACTAACATACCAACACAGCCCTGATGTAGCTGCTGCTCCACCACCTGCATAAAACATTCACAAAAATCATTATTTTAATTTTTAACACATGAAAGTTTCACCCTACCAAATATAGGTGGGATGAAGATGTACAAGATAAATCAAAGTTAAGAGGGCTAACTATAAGGCTTTATATAGATGTAGAAGTGACGAGAATATTGAGAAATATAAACTTGCTAAAAAGGCTGTAAGTGAAGCAAGGGATAGGGTTTTTGAAGATTTTTCGATCAAAAACTAGAATCTAAGGAGGGGGAGTGAGATATTTATAGAATTGCTAAAGTAAGAGCCCATAGGACGAAGGTCTTAACCCAACTCAAGTGTATCAAGGATGAAAATAATAAGGTGCTAGTAAGAGATAAGGAAATTTAGGAAAGGTGGGAAAGATACTGCCATCAACTATTCAATGAAGGCAATGATGATGATATTATTTTGGGAGAGTTAGATAAGTCTGAGGAGTATAGAAACGTAATGTATTATCGAAAGATTCAGGAATCAGATGTGGAAGAGGCTTTGAAGAAAATGAAGAAAGGAAAAGCAATTAGCCTCGATGATATTCCAATTGAGGTATGGAAATGCTTAGGAAAGAAGGGCATAAGTTGGCTTACCAATCTTTTCAATAAAATATTGAAAAGTAGAAAGATGTCTAACCAATGGAAGAAGAGTGCTCTCATACCCATATTCAAAAACAAAAGGGATATACAAAATTGTGCGAATTACAAAGGTATTAAGCGGTTAATGAGCCATATGATGAAACTTTGGGAGAAGGTGATAGAAAGAAGGTTAAGAAACGAGACTAAGGTGTCAGATAATCAGTTTGGTTTCATGCCAGGGAGATCGACTACTGAAGCCATACATCTCTTAAGGAGACTTACCAAGAGATACCGTTATAAGGAAAATGATTTGCAAATGATTTTATTGATCTTGAAAAGGCATATAATAGATTCCCTAGAGAAGTTATGTGGAGAGTTTTAGAAAAAAGAGGAGTCAGAGTAGCATATATAGAATCGATAAAGGAGATGTATAGGGATGTGGTTGCAAGTGTTAGAACACCAGGAGGGTTGACACGAGAGTTTCCTATAAACATAGGTTTACACCAAGGTGCAACTGTAAGTCCTTATTTATTTGTATTGGTTATGGATGAACTTACAAGGCACATACAGGAGGAAATACCATAGTGTATATTGTTTGTAGACATTATTTTAGCAGATGAAACCAAAGATGGGGTTAATGCTAAACGTGTCTTCATTTGAGATCTAGAGAAAGGCACTTGAGGCAAAAGGGTTTAAACTTAGTAGATCAAAAACAAAATATATGGTATTTAAGTTTAGCAAGAATGCATATAGGAATAGAATAGGGATTAGTATCAGAGATCAAGAGATACCCATAAGTGAAAATTTTAAGTATTTAGGTTCAATGTTTCAGAGTGATGGTGGTATAGATCGAGATGTCACGCATCGGATACAAGCGGGTTGGACTAAATGGAGAATGGCATCAGGAATATTATGCGCCTGCAAAATTCTTTTACGACTTAAGGGTAAATTTTATAGAACGCAATTAGGCTTGCGATGTTATATGGGTCTGAATGTTGGGAAATGAATTACACACTTGAGCAAAAGATGGGAGTAGTAGAAATGCGAATGTTAAGATAGATGTGTGGGTACACTAGGATAGACGAAATACGCAATGAGTATATTCGTGATAAGATTGGAGTAGCACCTATTGATGAGAAGACAAGAGAAACACGCTTAATCTTACAGGTGGTTAAGTCATGTGTTAAGATGGCCAGTAGAAGTACCTGTCAAGCGAATAGATTTTAGAGAGAATAGTCAACATAAGGGGTAGGGGGAGACCAAAAAATACTTGGTGGATAACTTGTGAGAAATATATAGCCCATTTAGGAATTGAGGAGAATATGGTCCATGACACAGCGCAGTGGCGTAGCAGGTTTCATGCAGCCAACCCTACTTAATAGGAATAAGGCTTGGTTTGTTTGTTTGTTTGTTTGGAATTTTCAGCCTACCAATGGAAGACTTTATGCTTTCCATGATGGATTAAGTCTCTAAAATCCAAAAGAAAATAGAACAGGATATCTATATTTGCCAACCCGAATCCAAAATTAAGCGCATTAAATAATACTTCATTTTCCCAAAATGCTAAACCACCTTTAGCTTTCTTCAAACGAGCCACTAAAATACACCCATTAAACATAAACAACAATAGTTTGAGCAGTGAAGGCTTGAGCTATAGAAGGCTGAACATGGATTCACAGCTTTGTGCGATGGAGGTTGGCTGCTGAGTGATGCAGATATGGATGGAGAAAGGAGGATAAACCGAGGAAGAGAATATAGGGAGGGGAAAAAAGGGGAAAAGGTATGATAAAGAGAAAAAGGAAAAATACATAAGAAACGAAAGAAAAGCAAAAGATAAAGAAAACTAGTCCGAAGGTTATACTTGTCATTCTGCGGTTTATTCACAAATTCGGAACTTTGGTTTTGACCATCAATGTTAATAGAAAATGTACGTGTTTTATTTTATTTTTGGTGTATTTTAATCCATTAGGTAGTAATTGCACCAGACACTTAATGACAGAAATAATATAATATACCAGTTTTAGAAATGCTGCAATGGCATCTGTGTTGTGCTAAACCTGCATCATGTTTCCCTTTACAAAATTGTTAGGAAGCTGCTATTCCTGTGATTCTTATTGTTTTAGAGTGAAATATTATTATGTAAAAGGATTAATTATTTGATTAGATGTGTTCGGATGCCTTTGGGCATTGTACAATCTGTATTATCTCTTTGGGCAATTGTTAAAGGGGAAACATAGATTCAGCTTGAAGATAGAGTTACTGTTGTTTCTCCATCTAAAAGACGCACGTTACAAGAAGTTTTTCTTGTTGAAGGTCCCTGTAATGATACCTAGCTATTACTTTAAAATTTGACAAACTATCTGTGGGCTTTTCTTTTGTGACCTATAACCGACCATCTTAGATTTACCTTTGCCAAAATATTTGATGTTTGACATGTATGAATCCACAAGTGCTCTTATGCACACTCCTGAAAATTTTGTTAGTAAGTTTGCAAGTTGTGACATGGTTGAAACTCTACCAATGGCAATATTTATCAAAGTTTTCATTCATTGGTTGGAAACATTTTAATCCAGTTAGTTGCACGTTTGCAAATTCCATGTATTTATACCTGATATGAAATCTGTATTTGAAAAGGAGCTTATGGAGAGGAATTTTAATGTGTTCTATGAGTAATATTTGCTATTTATCTTTGACCTGGACAGATACGACTAAAATGAAAGAATTGGTTCAGCAAATAAGCATAAAACCAAACTTCTACTTTCCATGTACATTCTCATTTTCCAAGCTGAAGATTAACCTCCAATATGTATGATTTATGCTAGAGGATTCAAAAATTGTAGGTGATGATAGCTTTGAGATCTGTTTGTTTCGTGTGTATCATTGAACTTGTTAGAAACAAGTTTTGTTTAGTCATTTTCTGCAGTAAAGTTCTCATGTCTATTAATTTCTTCACTAACAGTGGTTTATGGAACTTAATAAGTTAATAGTTAATAGTTCTAAATTCATTAACTTTTCATCATTCCATGATTATTTCAATATCAGAAGTAGATTGTAGGTATAGCTATTATAAAAATTTGGATGAACAAGTAACCACTTTCTGATGCCTTTCTACATTTCTGATGCATTACTGTTGAGACTGTATCTCATAAGCTAATCCAATCGTGAAATAAAGGCATTTATTTTGTACTATTGGTGGTATTTTAGATTTTGATGTTTTCTGAAACTTCTGTAACTTTTTTCCATTTAGACCACTCACTTGCCTAATTAGACAGTCCCTCGATCTTTTGAGTTATGTAATTTGCTGTTAGTGAAGAATATGGACACGGGCCTTATGGTCTGGCAATTGCATGATTTTGATCAAGTTGTTCACACACCTTCTCTATTGTACTCCGAAAAAGAACTAGATGCTCCTTAACATGGATTTTGTCAGTTAACTGAGATCATGTGAGATACGAACAATGCAAGAGTATAAACCTCTTCTGATTTGATTTGATTTGAAATGATCTCTTATTCTATTACTATTATTTGTCCTTTTTCACCTTGATGGACATAAATGATATGAGTGTTCAATAATGTTTTATACTATTTACAGTTTACTACCTAATACAGCATCAAGCTCCAGCCCGGCACCAGTGTGTGGGCATTATCCCTAAATGTTTTTCTTTGGTTTTATTAGCAAAATCATGAATCATGTACACTATGATATACCATTTCTGGGATAATGTGTTTAACATCTCTGTATTTTCTTTGCAATGAGATGTGAGGAAGCTGGTTATCAATTGTCATGAATTTAGAATTTTAGTTCTTATGAATCAATTCTGTGTTTCTTCCTGTCTCCCTTCCATTGATTTTACACTCACCTTTGCAAATGATTCAATTTGTTATCTTTGTCCTTTAATCTTTTTGATATATGAGTTGAAGTGGTTAACCTTCTAAAAGAGTTATACTGGTTCGTGAATTGTTTCATATGGGAATTACCCACCATCTTTCCCCCTTATTTCCTGTGCATCAACTAGTATCTACTTTTTGGGTACATTAAATACAGTGTGCCTCTTGTATATTGAAAATGTGTATTTCGGGCCTGTTTGTTCTGCAACATCTTCCTTTTACTTGTGAGTGTGAACTGTGCAGCGCATCACTGTGTCTGAAATTCTGGAAGATGAGTGGTTTAAGAAAGATTACAAGCCACCTGTGTTTGAGAACGAGAAAGAAGATACAAACTTGGATGATGTTGAAGCTGTTTTTAAGGATTCTGAAGTAAGTTTTCCAACATTTAATACAACTTGATTTTCCTTTGCGTAGTAACATAGTTTTTGGTTATCGAATGACTCCTGAAGTGTATGTGTTACTTTTTCTCATAGGAATACCATGTCACGGAGAAAAGGGAAGAGCAGCCAGTGGCAATGAATGCATTTGAGTTGATATCGATGTCAAAAGGACTCAACCTTGGGAATCTGTTTGATGAGGTTGCAATGATCCTTTTATCCCTCCTCCTTCCCTCCCCCTCCCCCCACAAATTACTCTCCAGAATGAAAGCTTGAAACTAGTACACGTATATAAAAGATACTAAAAAAAATGATTAAAGACTAATAACCAAAAAAAAAGAGTAAACGAAAAGTCCAATAATCCCCAAGAAGCTGCATATCAATGTCCAGACTTCATTACATGGACCCGATAGCAGAAACATGTGAACAATACATTTGAAGTACTATATATAATTCTGGTAATAAGATATCTTTCACAAATCTCACCGAACAGCAAACCAACGGCTTTCGAAGTTTGATTTCAATCTTCTCAACATGTTCCCTTCAACAGCTCTTAATTTAAAAACACAGACAAGATTGCACTTGCTATTACCTAACCAATTTTCTGATCATTTGGAGGCTCGTTGACATTTAAATAACTAGTATTCTTCGATTGAGACAAATTCTATTTGAAATAAGCACTTAAGAATGCATGATAATGACAATTATACTCTATCTAATTTGTTCCAGAGTATATAGCCATGTAACCGGGACACAATTAGGTGACTTATACTCTGTATGAATATACCTCCATGTGTGCTCTTAATTAGAATGTGCTATCTACTGCTGTCAATCTTTGATTAGGCCATTTAATTTCTACTGCACAAATCTATCATTAACCAAATCATGGAAATTGAAGACTCATCGAATCTTCTGCTTGGAAAAATTTGAAATTTCATCCCATGATGTTCAAGTTCACTTTCTAAATCATGCATTTGTTGTTTTTTTACATTAGCTGCAGGAATTCAAAAGGGAAACGAGGTTTACATCTAGATGCTCCCCCAGTGAGATAATCAATAAAATTGAAGAAGCTGCAAAGCCCCTTGGCTTTGATGTTCACAAGAAAAACTACAAGGTAGTTTATCATATTCAAAGAAGAATTTGATTCACGTTTTAGAATAGGGTGGTTATAACTTTTTTCTAACTTTTTGCAATTTCTTTTGCCAATAATAAAGAGAGGATATAAATTCAAGTATTAACTCAAGGAATCTGATTTTGCATTTACTTTTGTTTGATCATAGATGAGGCTTGAAAATGTTAAAGCTGGAAAAATTTAAAGGAAACCTCAATGTCGCCACTCAGGTATGGGAATATGAATCCCACTTGGCTGGTTCTGAATTCAGCATCCTTGAGAACTTTTAAGTTTCAGTCCAAATGTTCAAATTTTGATTCAGGTATTCCAAGTTGCACCTTCGATCTTCATATGGTTGAGGTGCGGAAGGCAAAAGGAGACACTCTGGAATTCAACAAGGTTCATTGTTTTTCTCAATACTTGAGCCTGCAATTATACTAATGTATATGCATATTGTCCAGTCATGTTCATAGTTTGCCTGCCTAATACAAGCATACTTCGTTGAGGTTTAAGTAGTGTCCAATCGTGGCAATAGAGTCTCCTCTTACTTTATCTGGATCCATGTGGCACTTGCTGAGATGTGAGGAACTGTCATTGGAGCTGAGAGAGAGAGAGATAGAATTCTCATTATCATAGGAGAGGGAGAGCCATTTCTCTTCCACTGAGGCAGATTTGTAAATAATTTCCTCTCAGTAGGACTGCAGAGCTCAACATTCATTGCCAAAGGTTCAAAAAAAGCGCCAGTTTGGAGTTAAAAATGATTAAGAATTGATACCTAGGTTAACTATCCAAGTCAACTTCTTCTGTAGTCTAAAGAAGCATGACTGCGGGTATACAACATTTTTAAGCTAGATACGCAAGATATACGTGATGGTGAGCGTAATTCTGTTCCCTGAACCATATCATCTGTGTTCTCAATAGCATTGGTTGATATAGAAACTATGAAGTTGTATACTGAGAATTTATAGCTATATTGTGCTATTCCATGCGTCTCTAGCGCGTCAATCTCTAGAAGCTCCAATATTTTATAGGATGTACAAAAATGGTTAAAATTCCTTATACAAAATTAAACTGATCGGTGTTCGAAGGTTAAAATTAAACTGGTGGTGTTAGTTTTGGTAAAAATGTTGAACGGTATCAGATGGTTTTCTGCTTATTGGAGACCATTTCATGTTAATCACTTATCTTTTCTATCATGCCATCCTATGTGAGCAATAGTCGTATACTAATGTAAAATTCAGCTATTAATTTTGGTCTTCTGTGCATTTGATGTTTGCAGTTTTACAAGAACCTTTCAACCTGCCTAGAGGATGTAGTTTGGAAAACGGAGGAGGATATGCAAGCAAAGTAGACCTCTTGGCAAGATGAAGAGTAAAAGTGTCGGCTTTTTTGTATGTTCCATGCCAAATGTTGTGATTGTCTGTCCTCATTCTTTGGTTTCTTTTGTGGGACTTTTTTCTCCCACGAGAGAATTTATCATTAAGAGAATTCCTAATTGATTGTCCACAAATTGGTGATTGCTAACAGCTCATCTTATTAGATGGTAAAATATGTACAAATGACATCCAGTTTCAATTGCATGGAGAGTCTATTTGGGTTCTATATCATGGACTCAAAAATAGGAAACAAAGAAAAGATGATTCTCTCTCCTTGCTAAATAGTGAGTTTTTCTGAAATTTGTGTTATTCACATTTCTTGACAGAAGTATATTGGTCTCTAGGAATTCAACCTACTAATGAGCAAAGGAAGAGGTGTGAAGAGATGTTAATTTTAAGCCAACCAAATATCTATATCTATATTTATATTTTATATTTCTACATATGTATCTATACAAATACTATATATAAAATTATCACTTACTTTAGTGATTTTGACTTCTATCTTTTTTTGTTTTCAAAACACCCTTGTTTTAAATACTTGATATCACATAACAAAGAGGGCATTATGAACAATAAATATGCACTAATAAATTAAAAGTAAATCATATTAGTATTAAAGTAATTAACAATTTAATTATTGATGTAAATTGAATTCTCATCAAATTTCTTATCATATATTATCATATATTAGCTAACCCTTTAATATTCAATTAATAGTTTTTTTTTTTTTTTCATTTTGTTTCCCAATGGAGTTATCTTTTTCTTTATCAAATATATGGTTAGAAAAGTGTGATTTTATAGATGTTTTGGATACGCACTTTCTAATTTCCAAAGTCATCTAAACTTTTGTTATCATCAAGGGAAAACAAAATGTCATATAATAGAATGGCATCTAATGTAATAATTACATGTGTTCTTGATAATCTAATATCCCATTTCATTCTTCATCTCGGGTGGAAGCACAAAATTTTGATAGGGAAAAGTAATCCATATTAGAATTTAAGCAATTGACTATTTAATTATTGATATTAACTGAATTCTTATCAAATGTATTAATAGTTTTTCACATTTTATTTCCCAATGACAGTTATAATTTCCATTAACAAGTATATAAGCAGAAAAAATATGTGATTTTCAATGACGTTTGGGTATGCACATTTTATTTTTCAAAACATTCCAAAATTTTCTTACCGTTAAGTGAAGACAAAATGTCATGTAATATGATGAATTTTAACACATTAATGTATTTATTCTTGATAACTTAATTTCCTGTGTCATTTTTTTCATATGAAAAATATTAAATTTCAAGATATCAATTACCACAATATTAAACTCATTATTTGTATACTCTAACACGTTCAGTACTAAAAGTTGAAAATTTTAAAAAATTGAAGTAAGTCTTAAAAGTCAATAAGTTTTGCTTTTAACTTTGTTTGAAAACATTTACATTTTAAAAGTATTTTCCTAAATAATCACATACTCTTTAGGCCAACTTTTAGTAATACTTGTATTTTCAATTATAGGTTAATTATTAGATAATTAGTTAGTTTATTTACAATATTTTGCAAATGTATATTTTAATAGAGTGTATTAGTTCAAGAATTGCGTTAATTCCACACACTGTGCATTTTAGTTATATCTATATAAGAAATTTAAAAATTAGTGAACTCTTATATTACATATTCAATATCCGAAAATCTTTTAACTACTATCCTTAAACCAAATGTACCAAGTGAAAATATAATATGTGCAATAATTCAAACAACAAACTCATATAATACATGGGTAAAAAACCTACATGGTCGCTAAACTCTTTCCATAATCCATTTATGGCTATTCGATTATTTTTAGTTTCAAAATGCCCACTGAACTATTTTCATAGTTCACTTATGGCCACCCAATTATTGTTTGTTTCAAATCACCATTATACTTTTAAAAAAGTATACTTTTAGCCATTAGGATAGTTGAGTGAAATATGGATATAAAGTTGAGTGAAATATGGATATAATCGTCACTAATGGAGATATTCTTTTAAAAGTTTAGTGGATAATTTAAAACATAAAATAGTTAAATGATCATAAGTAAATCTTCAAAATAGTTTAGTGGGTAATTTGAAAAGAAAAAATAAAATAGTTGAATAGTCATTAGTTGATTGTGAAAATGGTTTAGTAGCAATGTTTTGAAAACCGAACTGGACCGGCTAGTTCAATTAGTCAGATCGTGAATCGGAGGAGCCACCGATCCGATCCAACTATATATCCGGTCTGTATAAAAAATCGGACAAAACTGATAAAAAATCGTGAACCTGTAAAAGATTGGTTCAACCGATTTTGGTGGTTTTTAAATTTCAGAATAAAAAATGATTTAAATAAAGAGAAAAATTAAAAACTCATGAAATAAACTCCAAAATGGAAAAACATTGAACATACCAAAGCCTAAACTATTAATTTTTTTAAAAATCTTTTTTATACTTATTTTTGTGCAAATTTTATTTTTCTTATTAGAAATTTAATTAGTATTTTTGAGTATTAAAACTATAACTTCTCCAAAAATAGTGTTTCTCTTCTATTTTAGATTTTAGATAAATATATTTTAGATCATTTTAAATTATACCACGCTTTAGTAAAAAAAAAAAAAGGTATTAATTTGAATTTTATATTAACTCCTGTCTCTTATACTACATCCACCGGTTCAATTATCTCCGATTTTCAAAATATTGTTTAGTAGTCATATACAATTTTTGCCGGATAATATATCTAAAACCGTATAAACCACACATATTTAATAGATATATAGAAAATTTGCATGTGAATGAAATAATACAAATCAACTATAAATATTAATGCAAAATAATTTATCTATACTATTATAAAAGTGTGAATTTGTTTGTTTTTTTTTTTTTTTTTTGTGTTTTTTCCTTATTTGATCTACCTAAATTATTTCCAAGTAAAAAATGCTTCGCCTCATAAGTAATGGACTAAAAAGCCATTATATTTAGTAAATTTTATCCAACTATCTCGTCATTAACCGAGAGTCCAAGAAATTTCTATGTCATTGCTTCTCTCCAAACTGCATTTAATTATTTTTCCAAACACTCTTTTAAATAGTTTGATTTTATCCGTGTAACATCTGCTTGAAATCGTATTTCTTATTACTTAGATAGTAAGTGTTAACAACATATAAAAGGCTTAAGATACATCTCCCAATTGAGTGATTTGGTTATGTTCATTATGCTTTAAATCAAATGGATGAATATTCTTCTTATAGTTTAGCCAAGAGGCCCGAGTCTTGATACTGAATTGATGGAGACTTGGGAAGAATAGTTTTGGCTAAGTATGTTGGAAAAGGATGATAGTAAATGCAAAGATTATGTATGAATGATGTAAAATTTTATTTGATTCTGAAGTATGTAATTTTAATCTGTCATTCTTCAGTTGATATGAAGTATAACTATAAAGAAAATTAAATAGTATGACAAATCAATAATCAAATAATTATAAATTTTTAATAACTCTACTTTACACTCCTACACTTGTAGTACATAATTTATCACTCTGTACTTTTACTTTTTTTAAAAATATTTTTACATTCGAATTGTCTAATTCTTTTCACTTAAATCGTAATTCTGTCAATAAAATTAATAGTTTTAGGGCACGTAAACAACAAGTTCCGTTAATAAACAAATTCAACTTAAAGGCATGTGTTGTTCACATGCTCTAAAATTGTTAGTTTTGTTAAAGAAGTTAAACTTTAGACTTAAATGGAAAGAATTAGATAATTCAGGATGCAAAGTCTCGAAAACAAAAGTATAAGATATAAAGTGAAAATCGTGTACAAATTTAAGAACATAGAGTGAAGTTAAACCTAAATTCTAATTGTAGCTCAAAATCACAATATGCTCTTAATTTAGTACCAGCCATCATCCGATTCCAGTAACACTACAACAAGAAATAATCAACAATAGAAAATAATTGATTAATGAATCTTTTCCTTAGAGTTACCAAACCAAATTTATTGAATTAGGAGAAATTTATCTATTTTAAATTAATGTTGATTGTTAAAATACATACACAAAAAATAGATGGTTTGCAGAAAAAAAGGAAATGCTAAAGGATTACTCTTTTTGGTGCATGAGGCTCCTGTTATACAAAGGGAAAGAAACAAAAAAAAAAAAAAAAAAAAAAGGAAAACTAAAAGAGACTGCAAATCATACGAGGAGGAGGACATAAAAGCCAAACCGAGGAGCAGTATTGGAATTATGCTTTTAATTAGTTTTAAGTTCGAAAAAAACTACTACTATTATTTTAGCTTATGAAAGAGGTACTTAAACTAATTTACTGTTGTGAGACTTCCACATCATTGTATGCCTCTATGCTTAAAATATCATATGTACTTGATTGATTGTCCTGCTCAGATTTAAATGGACAATTTTTTTTTTTTAACTCTTCTGACGTAAATTTGAGCTTTTGTGTTATATCCGTGATTGCATTCATGATGTAATTAATATGTAGTTTAAATGTATCATGCTCAAACAAGCTTGAGTACATTGAGACATTTCGAGATCTGTGTACGGAGTCATTATGTGTATATACAAAAAATGTAATATCTAATGCATTTAAAATCTTTTAAAAGTTTATAAATACAATCTTATAATTTTATGTGCGTGAACACTTTATTTTCTTGTAACATACAATCTTATAATTCTATGTGTTTAAACACTTTATCTTCTTGTAGGACTTTGCGTATAATAAAGCCAGAAAAACTTATTTTTCTGAGACGGTAAATTAATGTCATTATATTTTTTTTTATCATTAATAACTTAGAGAAATATCACCCAAATAAATTGAAAAAAGTCTATTATCTTTTATCAAGGATGCAAGTTTAGATCTGAAGAAATTGGAATATAGAAGGATAACGAATTTTTTCATGCATACTGTTATTAAAGAATAATAATATATAGATATACAAGTGAAGTACACGTGTATCAAAATGGAATTAGCATAGGATAATATTGAAGTATAATTAAGTATAAAATTCATGTGATTAATATTTAAAACCAAATTAACGAATTTCTTTTGGCTAACTAAAGTGTTATAGAGAATTATAGTAGAAAATGTTAGGAAATTGGTTAATTTTCTTTTAGGTAATATCTTTTGTGTGGGGAGTAAGTAAGTCTCCTAATAGTTTATCTACTTGGAGTAGTGGCCAAATTATTTCCTATTTGTATAGGGTTTAGGTTCTAAGGTAAGTTATTTCTTATATTACTTGATGTGGTGATCAAGTAATGTTCCCTATAAATAGATGAGTTGGCTATCTACAAAAATATAACACAAGAGGAAAAAATACAAGTTAAGAATCATGAAGTTCTATACTTGTGGTGAGAGTGTTCTTGGGGGTGAGAGAGGTTATACAAGGGTTGGGTTTGGAATTCAAGTTGTATTCTTATATGTGCGTTTTCTCTCATAATAAAGAACCGGTTTTCTCTCCGTGGACGTAGGCTTGGTAACTAAGTCGAACCACGTTAAATCTTGTGTGTCACTCATATTTCATGTTGTGACTTGTTATTCATACTAAATTGTTGTATTCTTGATTTTTCATTAGTTGTGTTTATTCCGCGTTTGTTCCGAATAAAAAAGTCATTTGAGTTGGATCCAAAATCATAATTTGACTGAACATAAACATCTTTTTGAGGTCTCCATATTTTCTTTACTTGGCTAAGAAAATATATTTCCTTTACTTTCTTTCTGTCCTGATTTTAGAACACTATAACATAGAAGCAGTTCACCATTATCATTAATTTAGGTAAATGATTTTGACACTTCAAAATAAACTTCAACACTTATGCAAATTATTATTTTTGCCTATGTTAGTGTGCCTGAAGCTTTTTTGGAGTGCCAAGATCAATGATCTTAATTAATTTCTTGAATTTGGTTTTTTTTTTTCTTACAATTATATTGATGGTTGATTTATTTTTTTTCATAAGTTGAAAATGGTAGTAAATTTTAATGAGTCACACGTGCACTTCCCCCACATACACACCATGTGTATCGTACAAAAATTTATTATTATGTAGAAAATTCAATATTTGAAAAGATCAACACATACATCGCATGTGCATCTTACTAATATATGAAATATATAAAGATAAATAACTATATAAGTAACATTATATAGGACGAGTATTAAAGTGTAATTTTTTAAGTAAAAGTATAATGAAAGAACACTATCGTGTGACATACATGAATTTTCAAGACATAAAAACAATGAAATATTTTTTTTAAAAATCCAAACGTACCTTTAAATGTTATTATTTCGCAGTTGCTAAATGTGTTTTAAGATTTTATATCAATTTAAAAACCTCATATAGATACATCATTAATAAATTGAAAGTTATTATATATATAACTCTTAAACAACATAAATGAAGTTATTAGAGATTAAGAGGGAGAAATAAAAACATATTTGATTGGAATAGAAAATGCAACATATAACTTATGTAACTAAACTTTTACTTCCCTCATATATGAAGATGGTAAAATTGTTCTTTTAGACTTATTACATGCAGGTGCACTTATTTTAAAATAGCAAAAGTTAAATTAAAAATGGTTAATGTTTGATTATTTTATAGGCTTATTTATAGTTATATATATTTTCCCCCTCAAATTATCAACAACTCGTGACAAAGAAATTAAACAAAAAATTAATCAAATAAAATAATTTAGTATGTACATGTGTGTTTTTATCATATTATATGCAAAGTACGTGTACAATTCTCGGTTTATATAAAAATACCACTTGCCTTAGTGTTTTTGACATTTTTATCCCAAAATACCCTTGATACATCTGCACAACAAGTGATATTATGGACAATAAATAAACAAATAATAAATTCAAAGTGAATTAGATTAGTATTAAAGCAATTAATCATTTAATTACTAATATTAATCAGCATTTTGTGGTGTACTAGACATAAAATTTTCCCTCTAGAAAAAAATTAAGTCGGTGAAAGTTAACTGAAAAGTCAATGTCTAGAGCTTCTTGTTACTGAACTTTTTTTTCGTAGTATAAGGATGTTCATCTAATCCAAAACGAGTTTAATATTGAGTCATAATACATGTTGAAAACTATTTAACATCCTTCTTTTCTTTTTCTTTTTTTTGGGTGAGATTTAGGGATTTAAAATTGAGTAAAACAAATTAAGTTTGACTGAAACCGCATATGGAAATCCTAAGAAAAGCCATAGATGGTTAACCATCAACAAATGGACCGTTACTTTCGAAGACACAAAACAAATCTATAACTTATTTTTTTTTCAAGATCTCAAAGATATTGTGGATAATAAATAAACACTAATAAATGAAAATAAATCACATTAGAATTAAATTAATTGACCATTTAATTGTTGACATTAATTGAATTCTCATCAAATTACTTATTATATATTAGTTAACTATTTAATGTTCAACTAATAGTCTTTCCTCATTTTGTTTCCTAATGGAGTTACCTTTTCATTTAACAAATATATGGTTAGAAAAAGTGCGATTATTGATGACGTTTAGATATGCGCTTTCTAATTTCTAAAATCTTCTAAGTTATTATTTGTTATAGTCAAGAGAAAACAAAATGTCATGTAATAGAATGACCTCTAGCATAATAATTATATTTATTCTTGAAAACATAATTTCCTGTTTCATTGTTCAAACCGGGTGGAAACCAAAATCTTTGATAAAGAAAATAACCATACTAGTATTTAAATAATTGACCATTTAATTATTGATATTAATTGAATTCTCATGTAATATTCAACTACTAGTCTTTTCTCATTCTATTTCCTAATAGAGTTATCTTTTTCTTTAACAAGTATATAATTAGAAAAAATGTGATTTTTAATAGCGTTATGGGTATGCACTTTTTTACTTTTAAAACATCTCAAAGTTTTCTTACTGTTTAGGGAAGAAAAAATATCATGCAATAGGATGACTTGTAACACAATAAATACATTTATTATTGATAACCTAATTTCCCATTTCATTTTTGATCTTGAGTGAAAACTAAAAAGTTTGATAAGAAAAAAGTGTTAAAACTCAAGATATCAATAACTAGAACATAGATATTAAACTTATTTTTTATTTACTTTAATACGTTTAGTACTAAAATTTGCAAAAATTCAGGAAAGGAAAGCAAGTGTTAAAATCCAAGAAGTTTTGCTTCGACTTTATTTAGAAAACATTTGCATTTCAAAAGCTTTTTCTTTAACAATCACATACTCTTTGTTAGGTTAAATTCTAATAACACTTGAACAATTATTAGGGGTGGGCAAAAATACTCGCTGATCTGCTAACTGCCCCGCTCTGAAAAATGAGGGTATCCGACCCTCATCTATTGATCGGGTCAACTGAGGGTCGGGTACCCACTTTTGTGGGGTCAGATATGGGTCAGGGTTTTAAAAACTCTTGGGTACCCGCTCCGACCCTCATATATAATGTTTCCTATAATTTTTAGTGTAAATAAGTCATTCATCTATTTTTAAAGTCTTGATTTTATCTAACTTTTCTCGGATAAATTTTATATTAGTTTTATTTTTCTTTTTAGTTTGAAGAAATTATGTGATTTCTTAAATTGAATTTTGTTAACATTTTTTTTTTAACAATCTAATATTGGATTTTTTTTCTTTTATTCTTCTCAATTTATATAGAATATTTGTTAATCAACTTGTCACTTCTAAAAATTATTAAAAGTTTGGTGTTCAAAATGAGATTAGTTTAGTTTTATTTTATTTTTTTAGAAGGTGAATGATGATAGGCGGTACCCGAACCTCTTTACCGAGTACCCACTCTCTGGATATCTGGTGATATGAGGGTCAGATTAGGATCAAAAAATAGATGACCTGACAAGTGAGGGTTGGATTAGACAAATCCCTTGAGGGACGGGTACCTGCCACGCGCCCACCCCTAACAATTATACGCTAACTATTAGACAATTAGTTAGTTTATTACAATATTTTCCAAACCTATATTTCAACAAAGTGTATTAGTCCATGAATTAGGTTAATTCAATAATGTCCATCTTAGTTATACTAATTATAAGAAATTTAGAAATTAATAAACTCCTATATTTTCAATCAAATGTTTGGAAACCTTTCAACTATTATCCTTAAACCACATCTAATACCAATTAAACATATAATATATGCAATTATTCAAGCAACAAATTCAAATAATATATCTAACACCTTAATTATAATTCACACATATTTTAATAGTTATATCGAAAATCTACACATGAATAAAATAATATAAATCAATCATAAATATTAATGTAAAGCAATCTATATGTATGAATACATGTAGATAAATAATTATATAAGCAATATTATATATGAGGAATATTAAAATGTATATTTTTTAAGTAAAAGTACAAAGAAAAATTTTTCGTTGACACACATGAATTTTCAAGATGTAAATAAAATAAAGTATTTGTTTAAGTCCAATGATCCTTGACATGTTTTTAGTTCTTACTTTCTCAATGTGTTCTAAGATTTCATATAAATTTGAAAATCTTAGTCAAATACAATAAGGACAAAATTGCAAGTTTTTATTTATATGTAATTCTTCAACAACACAACCAATAGTTTATTGAAGTATAAGCTATTTCTCTCATATATGAAGATTGTAGAATTGTACTTTTGGATATTATATGCAAGTGTGCTTTCTAGAATATAGTTCATATTTATGTAGAATATAGTTTATATAGTTTAGAATATAGTTTATTATCTTTTAAGTTTATCTATAGTTCTATTTATATTTTTGCTCTCAATTCAATAGGGTTATATCATCATGAATTTTACTACACTGTATAAGTATATGTGACTAATTCAAATTTATATATAATTCTAAATTATCGATAATTCATGACAAAGACCAAAAAAATTAACCAAATGAAATAATTTATCATGTACGTGTATTTTTTTATCGTATCATGGAGAGCACATGTGCAATTCCAAGTATAGTATAAAAGTATGAGTTAATTTAATATTTTCTATTCCAAAATTAGTCTTGCAATATTGATTAGTTATTAAATTATGATTGATACATAAATGAAATTATATATACTTCTATTTAACAAGTGTGAGGGATAAATTGAAAATATAACTACTTCAGTTCAATTTATACCACAAGAAGTCTAACAAGAAGCTAAATACAAATAATTTTTCCCTTCTAGAATGACTTGAAATTTTATTTAACAGTGTGAAATTAAATTTAGAATTTGGGAATATGAGTTTGTACTATTGAACTCCAGTTATGATAATCATGTTTTGATAATGACCAAATCATACTAATGGTTTGTAATCAAGTGTGCAGAGAAGTATCAGGATGTTCGGACACTGCAAATCGTCTGAAAGAAGGAAAAACAACCAGAAGATGAACGGACGATGAAGACTATCCAAAACAAGGAACCCAAAGCCAAAGAAGTTTCTGTCCTCAAGGATCGGACGCTGAAGACCGTCCGACAGATTGAACCCAAGCTGAACGGACGATGAAGACTGTCCAAGACAAGGAACCTTAAGCCAAAGAAGTTTCTATCCTCAAGGATAGGACGTTGAATACCATCCGACAGACAGAGCTTCGGATGAAGCAGACTTAACGTCCGAACAGCTAAGTGGAATTGTCCAGAGTATCGGACACAAGATCGGACACAGAGGCTATGCATCGGACGTTTGAAAGGTCCAAGTTCGTTCGGACACACACTCACAGTATCGGCCATCCGAAAGACCAAACTGCTAGTTTCTCAGGAAACAGAAAGTACCCATTAGAGAGCTGTTAGAAGCAATTTTTGGGCTTCTATAAATACCCGCAAGTCTGTAAATGAGAAAAATAGAGAGTTGTCTATTGCATTCAATACAAACACTTGTAAGAGCTATTTGGGAAGAAATAGGCTAAGATATTGTGGGTTGTATTGGTTTGAGTAGTATAGTTCTCTTGGCTCAACTAGAGGGAATTAGTGTGAGCAAGAGTAGACTAGTGAGTGATCTTCAAGTGTAAGAGTGGAGGGATAACTGTTGAACCCCAGTTATGTTAATCATGTTTTGATGATGACCAAATCATACTAATGGTTTAATAACAAGTGTGCAGAAAAACAGGTAGGTTCGTAGACGCAAATGATCGTCCGAACAAAACAACCACAAGACTTCACGGACGCAAATAACTGTCCGAGTGACAGAGCTTCGGACGATGGTAATCGTCCGACACAAAGAAATTGAAGCAAGCCTCGGACGAAGAACATCGTCCAATCATATTCCAGTAGACTGTGCTTCGATCGGACGCATGTTCGGACGCATCCTCGGACGTCCGAACGAATACCCTCAGAGAACGGATGCAATGTCGGACGCAAGGTTTAGCAGCGGCCGTCCGAACGATCCAACGGCTAGTTTGTTAGGACGCACTCTTGCTGCATCGGCCGTCCGAAAGGTCCAACGGCTAGTTTTCCAGTAAACAGAAAATAGCCGTTGGGAAGTTGTTGAAAGCAGATATTTGACAACTATAAATACCCCTAGGTCTGAATTAATTAAGAAGAGACTTCTACATTGATTACAAATCATTCTTGAGCTATTTGGGAGAAATAGTTGGTACAAGTGTTGTAATAGTGTAGGTAGTGAGTCACTTCCTGTAAAAGAGCTTAGAAGTGTAAGAGTTCTTCAAGTGTAAGAGTGGAGAGATAACAATTGTAACAAAGGGAGGTTGTGAGTGTAAAACTCTTGGCTCAACTAAAGGAAATTAGTGTGAGCAAGAGTGATCCTCATTTGTGTACAAGAGGTTATTGTCTCACCTACTTTGAAGAGACTTTTAGTGGCTGAACTTCAAGTTGTGAACTTGGTAGTTGCCTTGTAAGAAGCTCTTTGTAGTTGTAAGCTCCAAGCTTGAGAAGCTAGGGAGTTTGGTTTGATTCTCTTAATCTCAATATTCTTATTTGTTCTTTAAGCTTAAATTGTTGAATATCTATTGTATTCATTTGTGCTTAAGTTTTCATTTGGTGCATAAAGTTTGAATTTCTATTAAGCACATAAAAAGGATTGTTTTTAGAGACAACCTAATTCATCCCCCCTCTTAGGTTGCTTTTGGGGCCAATAATTGGTATCAGAGCTTGGTCTCATATATTGAGCTTAACCGCCTTTGGCAGTAAAAATCATTATGGCAACCAATAATGCTTTATTTTTGGAGGGGCATTCTATCATTAGACCTCCCATGTTTAATGGCATTAATTTTGTTTTTTGGAGGGATAGAATGAAAATTTTTGTTCAATCTAATGATATTGATTTATGGTATATTATTTGTGAAGGTCCTTTAGAAGCTAATATTTTTGATGAAAATACTCATAGATTAAGGCCTAAGACTAGATATGAGTTAAATGCACAAGATAAAATAAATTTATCTTTAAATGCTAAAGCCATTAATATTTTATGTAATGCTTTGGATGCAGATGAGTTTTCTAAAGTAAAAGGTTGCATATCGGCCAAGGAGATATGGGACAAATTGAAAGAAATCCATGAAGGAAGTGAAGATATTAGAGAGCAAAAGAAGTCACTTCTTGTGGCTAAATATGAATTCTTCAAAATGGAACCTCATGAGAACATTGACAAGATGTATTGTAGGTTCAATGATATGGTAAAGGATTTGGAAAAAAGGTTTGGGTAAAGAATATTCCTTGGGCGAAAAGAATAGAAAATTTTTGAATGCTTTACCTAAGGAATGGGAACCTAAATCCATTGCCATAGAAGAGTCTAAAGATTTAAATTCTATGCCTATTGATTCATTGATCAACTCTCTAACCTCATTTGAATTGAAGTTGAAAAACAAGCTACAAGATGAGGAGGCAAATGGAAAAAGAAGCATAGCATTTAAAGCTTATCAAAAAGGAGAAAAGACTCAAGGAAGTCTCACTTCAACAACTTCCAAATCACTTGGGATGATTGCAATTCGGATTGAGAGGTTGAAGAAGAATATGAGGAGGCTCAAATGGCTTTTATGGCACTTGGCAATAATGAGGTATCCTCTAGTTGTGATTCTTGTGATGATTCATGTAATAATGATAATGATGATGTTGAATCATTTATTTTTAAAATGCATGAATGTTTGAAAGAATCATATGCTAAGAATAAAGAGTTAAAAATTAAAGTTAATACTATGTTATTGAGTGCCAACTCAAAACTTGTGCATAAAAATAATTCTTTGACAAAAGAGAATGATGTTTTGAAAGAAAGATTTGTTGGAAAAACCAAGATCATGGAAGAACAAGCTTCATTAAAGAAGAGATTAGATGATCTTGATGTTACTTTGAAAACAAAGAAAGAAAATGTTTTTGAAAAGAAAAGAACTAGAAATATGTTTTTGAACAAAAATTTTATCACCTTTAGAAAAAATGATTTGTGCTTTGTTAAATCTAAATCTTCTTTTTATGGCAATAAGAACATTATTTGTAACTATTGTCATCAACATGGCCATATAAAAAAAAAATTGTTATGTTAAAAGAAATGAAAAATTGGGAATAAACTCTATTTGGGTGATTAAGCATGCTACTAATCCAATTGGACCCAAGAAAGTTTGGGTACCAAAAGTTGTTACTTAACTTTGCAGGTAGGTATGCTTGAAAAGCACTAAGGAATTCAAGATAGATTATCTTTGAAGGGTGTTCCAAGGCATATGAGCTAAAATGATATTGAAATGGGTAACATCTAAAATTTTGTGTGCTTTCATTTATCAAGTTGAACTATGTTTTGTTTAAATTTATTTAGAATGCTAGGAAATTTGTATCCCCATTTTTTCCTATAATAAGTCACAATTTGTAAATGAAAGGGGGAGCATTCAAAATTTTTTGAATTATTTTGCAAAAATTGCATCACACATGCTTCATTGTTTTAATGATGCTTTTGGTAATGAATGAGCGAAAATGGTTTTGGTCCTTATTCTTTGCATAAATTCTCTCATTTCTTATGGAACACATATTCTTGAATGGAAGAATTGTTTTGTATAACTTGACTCATTCTCCATGTACTCATTATATTCATCTTTCAAGGGAGAGAATAAACTTAGGGGGAGCTTAAATTGCATTATTTATCTTATGTTTTGATAATGCCAAAAGGGGGAGAAATAATGGACAAATTACATGTGTTGTACTTCATATTTTATGGTTATTTTCTGAAGAATTGTCCAATTGTCCAATTGATTTGTCATCATCAAAAAGGGGGAGATTGTTGAACCCCAGTTATGTTAATCATGTTTTGATGATGACCAAATCATACTAATGGTTTAATAACAAGTGTGCAGAAAAACAGGTAGGTTCGGACGCAAATGATCGTCCGAACAAAACAACCACAAGACTTCACGGACGCAAATAACTGTCCGAGTGACAGAGCTTCGGACGATGGTAATCGTCCGACACAAAGAAATTGAAGCAAGCCTCGGACGAAGAACATCGTCCAATCATATTCCAGTAGACTGTGCTTCGATCGGACGCATGTTCGGACGCATCCTCGGACGTCCGAACGAATACCCTCAGAGAACGGATGCAATGTCGGACGCAAGGTTTAGCAGCGGCCGTCCGAACGATCCAACGGCTAGTTTGTTCGGACGCACTCTTGCTGCATCGGCCGTCCGAAAGGTCCAACGGCTAGTTTTCTAGTAAACAGAAAATAGCCGTTGGGAAGTTGTTGAAAGCAGATATTTGGCAACTATAAATACCCTTAGGTCTGAATTAATTAAGAAGAGACTTCTACATTGATTACAAATCATTCTTGAGCTATTTGGGAGAAATAGTTGGTACAAGTGTTGTAATAGTGTAGGTAGTGAGAAAAGAGTTTAGAAGTGTAAGAGTTCTTCAAGTGTAAGAGTGGAGAGATAACAATTGTAACAAAGGGAGGTTGTGAGTGTAAAACTCTTGGCTCAACTAAAGGAAATTAGTGTGAGCAAGAGTGATCCTCATTTGTGTACAAGAGGTTATTGTCTCACCTACTTTGAAGAGACTTTTAGTGGCTGAACTTCAAGTTGTGAACTTGGTAGTTGCCTTGTAAGAAGCTCTTTGTAGTTGTAAGCTCCAAGCTTGAGAAGCTAGGGAGTTTGGTTTGATTCTCTTAATCTCAATATTCTTATTTGTTCTTTAAGCTTAAATTGTTGAATATCTATTGTATTCATTTGTGCTTAAGTTTTCATTTGGTGCATAAACCTAGTTTGAATTTCTATTAAGCACATAAAAAGGATTGTTTTTAGAGACAACCTAATTCATCCCCCCTCTTAGGTTGCTTTTGGGGCCAACAATAACAAGTGTACAAAAGTGAGGTTGTATTGTAAAACCCTTTAGCTCAATTAGAGGGATTTAGTTGGTGCAAGGGTGAGCCTACTTTGTGTACAAGAAGGTTATTGCCTCACCTTTTTTGAAGAGGCAGTACTAGTGGTTATACTCCGAACTTGAGAAGTTTGGGAGTTTGATTTGATACTCTCTATCTTAATCATCTTTATATTTGTTCTTTGATATTCAATTATTGAATATCTTTTGTATTCATTTGTGCTTAAGTGTTTATCTATTGCATAAAGTTTGCATTTCTCATTAAGCACATTAAAAGGTTTATTTTTAGAAACAACCTAATTCACCCCTCTCTTAGGTTGCTCTTTGAGGCCAACAGCAACAAACCCAACATTTAAGAAACTTTACATTTTATATTCTAAAACTAGCCTGCATTTACAATAATGATTAGTTATGATATATGATATGTATGTAAATAAAACTATATATACTTCTATTTAATAACTGTACAGATAAATTGAAAATGTAAGTATTTTTATTCGATTTATACCACCAGAAGTTTAACAAGAAGGTTACTACGCATAATTTTTCATTGCTAGAATCACTAGAAACTTTATTTAACCATTGTGAAATTAAATTTAGAATTTGAGAATATGCATTTGTAAGGAACACAACATTCAAGAAACTCAATAGCAAATGCCAATAAAATTCCTCCCAACAAAAAAGTTATTAAGTAGTATCGTTGAGAATTTAAAAAAAAAATGTAGTATAACTAAGAATTAAATCAAATTATGTATACTTCTATTTAACAAAAGTAAGGATATAATTTAAAATATAAGTACTTCTACTCAATTAATACGACAAGAAGTCCAACAAAAAATTTGATACACATTGCTTTCTCTTATGGAATCACTCAAAATTTTATTTAATGCTATAGAATTATATTATATGTCATAATTTTAGAATACGAGTTTTATCGAACACAACATTCAAGAGATTCAAAATCAAGTACCCATAAAAATCCTCCCAACGAAAGGAGTTATGAACAATTAAATGTTAACATTAAGATTCATTCTAATAGAGAGCCATCACGCATAACAAGGGTTGCACGACATTTTCAATCAGTTTAGACTCACCTATATTCATTCTAATAGAGAGCCATCACACATAATAAGGGTTTCACGACATTGTCTATCAGTTCAAACTCACCTATTAAAATCTTTGTTAGTTTCATTTAGATAATCATAGAATTAAGACATTTTTTGAAGTTAAGTAAATTTCCTTAACAACTCATTTGGAATAGTTACATAAATATCAATGATTTGTAAACATAAAAATAATTTAGTTGATATAAAAACCAAGATAAATAAATTGAGTAACTAAAAATATATAAACTGATAAAAAGAAAATCAAGATATATTTGAAAAGCAGTGAAAATATTTAAGATGTGGTACGACGAATTTTGGTAGCGCAGAGATTGGATTTAGTAATAAAGAGTAATATTTAAGAGACTAGATTAAAGTATTCTATAGCTTTGTTTACATAATATGTTTGTGCATAATAAAAGTATGAATAGCTTTTGTTTTTGACGTTTATGTTCCTAAAATATTCTTGGCTTGATAGTTTACAATCATCTTAATAAGGGCATTATGAAAATTAAAGATTGAATTAAATTTTTTTATTTAAACAAAAATAAAAAGTCAACTTATAAAATATTAAATATGGACCTAGCTAAACAAAAATCTTTATTCTTAATTAAACTTTAAAAATACTCTACTAAAGATTAAATAGTAACAAAAAAAAGAGTTTTTCAAAACAATTTTCTATTCGTCGAGTCTCAAAATTCCTTCATATGTGACAATTATTTTTTAAATTATAATTTTTCACAAACTAATTCATTAAATTAAAGAGATGGAATTGTTAACTATTTTAATGTTTTGAGATTTTTTGGAACCAAAACCTTATTAATGTCTTCACATTTCATCAAGATAACAGCCTTATAAGTATTGTTTAATGTTATTCACTATTTATGTAACAACCAAACTCAATTTTGTTCTAAATTTGTATACTTTAATTTTATCTAACAATAGATATTAATATAATAATAGTTGCATATTGAATATAAGTAAGCCTCATTCTAACATAATGAATAATAAAGAATTAGAAATTCTATTCATTCTCCCTCAGTTTAATACTAATCAGGAGACTTAAAAATATTACTTTAATAAGTAATGAATTAAAACGAGTTAGTCTTATATATCTATTCATTTCTTTATCGTTCTCGCAATGTGATCGATTGATAACAATACTAATAATATAAACTGTGATGCAAAAAGTGATTTGTTAGTGTTTTTAAGTCTACATTATACTTTTAATTCGGCTCATTTAAAGTATATGTTTTTAAAAAGGTTTTGAACCCAAATAAAAATTCCAACTCACATCAAACTAAATTACACAAAACTAATAAAATTTTTAACCCACATAAAGCACTCTCTCAAGTTCAAGATTCAACTTCTTCTGAATAATGAAAAAAAAATTAATGTTTACATATGTAAATAATCCTAATTAAATAAAATAAAACCTTATTAATTCAAGTTAATAATCACGCTCTGTCATATAAATTTCAATTTCATTTTTGGCCAATCTATGTTACATCATTCAATTGATAAGAAGAACAATATTTATAAAAAAAATTCATGTGATTTCCATATTTTGCTAAACTGGTAAAGTTTCACTAAATTTCATTAAGTACATACTCAATACATTTAAATTCATAATTGATAAGGTCATTAATAAGTAATTTGGCAGCCCACACCAAATGGAGTTTTTTCTGTCTCTTCGGCATATCACTGTGTTTGGACTTGTCGACCTACCTTGGCTTCATGAGCACACATTTGGAGCAAGCGAATACCAATCAAGATATCCATATTTGTGTGGCGCTTATTAAATGGTTTTCTACCTTCAAGATGTTCCTAATTTGTTTATGTCTATGGGGATACAAATGAAATGGTATCTAAGTGTCATTTTTGTTACTCAATAAAGACTCTTCATCACGTCTTTGTGGAGTATACTTTTAGTCATGCCATGTAGTTTTATTACTCTTACCATTTTTGGAATTCCTCCCTTTAAAGGTGATTCAATTCTAGAAAAATTTCTAAAATTGTTCTCCTTTTCAAAATTGTTCTTTTTTATGCCGATTGGAAAAATCATTTCCGGGAGAACGGAACTCGCATTCGGTGAATGCGAGTTCCTTGAGTGAATGCGAGCTCAATCATGATTTAAAATATATATTTATATATATATTTTCCCAGATCTCGCATTCGGAATTATTTTTTTGTATGACCTCGCATTTTTGAAATGCGAGGTCATACAACTATTTTGAAAAAAAAAAAATAGTTTTATACCTCACATTTGCCAAATGCGAGGTCTGGGAATATATATATATATATATTTTTAATTTTGCAAATTTGAATATGTATATACAAATTTTAAAATGCGAAGGAAAATTTTACACTATTACAAAAAATAGAAAAATGTTTGGTATTTTTGTTAATTAAAGAAGGATTTGACTGTAAGATAAAATCACTTAAATACTAAATCGTAAATTATAAACTATAACATTACCGAAATAGTACGATATTTAGGAATACTAAACCATTATCTTTAAATCATAAACTATAATATTAACGAAATAGTACGCGAATGAAATGTGTCTCTAATAGCAAATTTATTAATTTATCATATTTTTTGATAAAATTTTGACATAACCTCTCCTAATTTACGAACATTCTCCCTGCCAACAACCTAACCCAACAAGGGCAATAAACATCCATAAAAGCCCGACAAGGGCTAAAAAATATAAATACAAACCTAATAACAATAAAAAAGTACCCGACTAGGGCGAACAATGATATACAAATAACGGACATCAATCACACATAATTGCGAGAAGTAATAACAAATGTCAATGTCCATGATCTCCAAATCTCCCGCCCGTACCACGTTACTCTCTAGGTTTAGGCACCCTTTTTGATCGACGGACATAAAATAAAGGAGTATCTTGCTGTTGAGTATGGTGAGCAATTTCCGCCTGTGAAGGTATGTTTTGTTCGTGTGTATGTTCTTCATCTGAAACGGTTGGACCAGTATGCTCTGGATAAGGCCTAGTGGATGACTGTTCGAAAGATGATGGTCCCACCGGAGTGCGCATTGGCGAAAGTATGTGTGAAGTGTCACCCTCGAATGATATATTAACATGAGGGGATCCAGCATCTACATAGGGTCGAGGAGATGGAACTCGACGACGTCGACGACCACCTCCGTGTTGCCCGCCTCGCCACGGAACCCGCTCTATTCTATGTGGATCATGTGCCTGGTGTGGATGTCGAACGTAAACAGGAACTGGCGAAAGCTGAAGATCAAGATGAGTAGATTCGCCTACTGCATGTAGTGATTGAGAAGCGAAATGTCTGATCTGTGCCCATGTACTACTATCCGGAGTATCATCCTCAGTGTCAGGTTGTCTAATGACATATAGTACAATCTAGCCATGGAATCCATCTACCGTGAAAGTTGAAATTAGTTTTACTGAAGTCATTTGAAGAAGAAAAAAAATAAGAAAAAATGAATAATTACTTACTAGATAATCTGCACGTGCACCATCGCCGTGGTACCCTTATGGAAAAGTAGGGCGTTGACTAGGATTGGATATGTACATCACCGTCCTCGGTCGGTACCATTGCATGTAATCACCCGATGCATGTGTAGTATCAACACATGGGCGACCAATCTCAACTGTATCCGTTCTTGCGCCCCAAATATCTATATATTGTCGGTGGGTCAATTCCCAATCCTTGTTCGCCCGACCACGGCGATCTATCAAATGAAGTGCACCTTGATTACCAATCAATCTCTGATCTGGTATGGGTTGGTGTAAATTGAACTGTCGCATAACCCGATGAGGGAGGTAACATTCCACAATCTCCCAACATATCAAATAAGTAACTGCACACCACATGTGTGGAATGTATCTCACGACCAACAGTGTAGTTATGGGGAAGCATATCAAGTAGCTCATCAGAGAATGGCTGTCATATAAACTAATACCAAAGAAGTTGACAAAAAGTTAGTAAATAAACGAAATACGAGGATGACAAAGTTCAAAAGAAATGTAATCGACGGATGTACGTCATTGGGTCGCAAAGTATGTAACTGATCTCAAAAAATAGATAAAACATGACAAGGAGCATTGCGCACATCAAATCCAACATCCCACCTACAACACAAATTAATAAATATCAAATCCAATGTAAACATGTTTAATTAAACAGTTTAACAAAACATATATACCGAGATCCACATCTCCGTGATGCTCCTGTGTGGGCTCTAACCGGATAGGACGTAGTGTTGGCATGCGCTCCCAAGCCCATAACTGTATACAATAAATGAATATAAAGTACTCAAATATACCTGTACTAATAGTACTAGTCCACAAATATTTCTAGCTGTGGGTGAAGTGGCATCACACAAACTGTGATAGATCAGTGTGCCTACACATCTGTATAAGAGACTTTAGGCACACTGTATCACAAGTTCCTAAGCAACTGAAGATGCAGTAGTGGCACTTTATTACTGAATTGTCTGGAAATAAAATGCCTCCAATAAGTACAAGTAAGTATGTACGTGACATCTGCCGACACATGTCATCAGTCGCATCATCGGGAAGCGGACGATCTAATGCAGCAGATAAACATCCAACTTTCAAACGACCACTATCAATGTCTGATCTGGTAGGCATGAAATCCAGTAACTCCATGCATAACTGGCTCTAAGCATATGCAGAATGAGTAGTGTCTCTACCTGTCACGGGCGGTCCGTCAATGTGTAAACCCCACAGTACCTCTACATCCTGTAACGTGATGGTGGCCTCTCCAATGGGCAGATGAAAAGAATGTGTCTCAGGTCGCCATCGCTCCACAAGACTGGTGATCAAAGCATGATCCACTGAAATACGTCCTAAAGATGCGATGCCCTCGAAACCTGCCAAACAAATATAATGCCATACCCGCGCCGGTATAGGCATGTAATCCCAAAAAGTCCCATCACAACGCTTAACCTGAAGTGTGGAATCATCGATAAGACCGTCAAAAATAGATCTAGCCCTATGCGTCGTCGTAGATGATATAATATCATCTATATATGGTCCAGGATGAACAAGCTCTTGCGACTGATCATCCATACCTAAACAAAGTAATATGAAAAGAATGAATGATTGTACAATATTTTTTGATAGTAATCAATGATCAGACAAATATTTTTTGATAATACAATATTTTTTGATAAACGAATACATTAAAAACAAACTACATTCATAGAATACAATGAGTACGTAAACAACACAATACAAAGACAAATCATTGTTGTCGCGAAGGGCAACTCCTGCGATTATGTCCCGGTTCATGACAATTCGTACATCTTCTGGGTTCACGGCGATCCCTAATATCCATCTCATTTCGTATGCGCTTCGCACGTACACGGCCTGCCCGGCGTTCAACGAACATATTGTCATCACCACGTAACTGCCAATGAATAGGAAGCAACTCATCTGGATTAGATTGCGGAACAAATCTACTAACGCTGTACTGGTCTCGATATATGCGAGTGGTGTAAGGGTCCGCAAGCAGTCGGGTTGGTTTATCACCCTTATGCCTGCAAACTACCAAAGCATGTGAACATGGAAACCTATACATTTGCCACTTACCACAGCTACATGTCTGCTGTACATAATTGACAGTTTGTACATTGCCACCACGACCAGTCACACGATGAGGTATTTTAATTCTATACACACCAGTAGACTGATCAAAAATCATGACTATGTGTCCTCCACCTTTTTTGCCTGCTAACAACAATCTTTTTCAATTCTTTGGTGTAATTGATGTGCGACAATGTGCACCCCATGCTATATTATCAACAAATAGTTTGACGGAACGATGGAATGTACTATCAATTATAGCCTTTATCGAAAGTAGTCTAACTCCGCGCAACACGTTATTCTAACAGCTTCTCAGAAGAATTTGTACCACGTATTCCCCACCTATGATTTCTATCGTGAGCAAGGCACCAATGGTCAAGGCCAATATCTGCCAGATATCTCCAAGCCTCTGGATGTTGCAGCTGTATCGTTTGTTGGTGCTTATTTCATTTTCGCCTCTGTAACTTGACATCAATAGACCAACACAACTTCTTCACTTCTACATTCTTATATTTGGTCATCAAATTACTCCGAACGTGACGCAGATAGAATCTATGATATGTAAATGGTTTCTGCCATAAAGGGAACTCACTTATAGCATGCAGAATGCCACGATGCCGATTAGATATTATGCAAACAGTCTCCAAATCACGTACAACATGGTGTCTCAACTGCTCCATGAACCAACCCTAACTGTGTATTGTTTCCTCATCAACAATTGCATTAGCAACAGGTAAAATCTGATTGTTAGCATCCAAATCGACGGCATAAGTAATTTACCCCGATACTCCCCTCGTAGATGCATGCCATCAACAGATAGCATTTTTTATACACATGTGGAATGCATCAATCGATGGCCGAAATGCCCAAAAGATGTATTTGAAAATTTTCACAACCTCGCTACTGTTGGGACGGTTGTAAAATTGCACCACAGTTTAGGGATTGGAGCGTAGTACTTCTGCAACGTATTGGGGTAATTGTTGAAAATTAGATGCCCAACTTCCATATGCAAGCACAATCGCTTTCCTGCGAGCATACCAAGCATCTAGTAACACATAAGAGACCTTGAAACTGTTCTTAACATATGACGCTGAAATGTTTGACCTTGTACCCAGGATCATTTTCAATTAAGTGCACAATTTGGTTAGCAATGACTGTAGATGTAAGATTTCTGTTGTTGTTACCGGATATTTCACCGAGACATACGTGATCTTTTATCCATTTCGAGACCTTCCACACAGTAAGAGATTCATTTCCACGTACCCGAATACTCCAATCACAATCTCCGGCAGCTAATCTACCGGAGGACGCAGTCTTGCATTTACCCGCCCATGTTGTGCTCTTCCGGCTCTCTATGACTTTGAATTCTTGTTTTTGAGCTATAGACCACATTGTAATTGCCTTGCTAACTTGCTCCTTGCTTTCAAAGTACATGTGCAACCGAATATCATTTTGTTCTTCATTCCAATAAACCAGCCCATCTTTATCACTGCGGTCTATGGGATCGTAATCACCGTAGTTACCAAGATCATTGAAAAAAGCCATCCCTCTGGGTTGATAAGCAAGAATATCCTCTTGTGTCTGACATTCATCGTTATTTGTCCCCAAATCCTCGTCAGAATCATCGTCAGATATATCTTCAGAGTCTGACCCTGACTCGTAATCCTCGTCTAATACATGCCACGACGAGTCACTATTACCATTATCCGCTGTCAAACCCTCATCTACGAGACCTTTCTCCATATATTGATATTGCATGGTACTTGGGCCTTCACCTGCTGTGGTGTCTCTATTACACTGCGCGCCAATAGCTTAATCAGATTGCATTTTTTTTGACATTGAAAACGAACAATGGGTTGGGTTGTAAAACTCAAACGACCAAGGATGTTCAAATACACTCCGCGCATTGGATTGCAGTGGCTGGTCGTCCATGGCCGAATGCATGAGAGACAACATTGGCCCCATATCATACATCCCTAGATTGTTGGTTACATGTACGTGGGGAATTTTCTCTGTCTCGATAAACAACTCAGCACAAAAAGTAGGATCAGCATCAAACAAATCAAAAATACCATCCATACCATCATCATCTGTCAATGGAATGGCAGAGTAAACACCACGACTAACTATATGCTTGTACAAAATATTCAATTTCAACTGCTCCCTATCAACCTCCATGAATTCGTATATCTTGTTAACTAACTCAACAAACCTAATCCGTTGCTTTATTCGGAATAGTTTCTTGCACACCATTGGCCGGTAGGACATAGTATCGCCTTCATAGGTTATTTCTCCTCCCCAATAAAGGAGAATGTGACGGGGTCTATCAAATGTCATTTTCCTGTAAGGATGTAACATGTATTAGACCCCATTTTTGGATACGGAATATATTTTTTTTTAAAAAAAAATTGACAGAGTTCCTCTATATCTTGAAGATTCCCTCTGACGCCGGTCATACCCGATAAGGGTTACAAACAACACAACAAATCGGCAACACTTACAAGTAATACATGCCCGACAAGGGCTACAACCAATGCAATAACCTGGCAAGGGTTACAAGTAATATATTAATCTTAAGGGTTACAAACAATGCAATAACATCCCACAATTTCAGTATAACAAACAACATAACCACAAATTTCACCGCAATCAAGAAAAACCAAACATACAACATATATCCCGAGCCAAAGACCATTCTCTCTAAATATTCAGACAAAAAAAAAGATATAATCAAAGCAGCATATTATTACACGAAAATACAAAAACATAAAAAATATAAGCTACCAACACAAAATATATTTCTAAAACATTTACATTAACAAAATTAATTATTTAAAAAAATTTAAAAAATAAATAAATTAAAATTATTGGACTTCATAAAAAAATATAAAAAAATTTAATTTACCTAAAATATGTTGGTGGTGGGTGGCGGTGGCGGTGGTTGTGGTGGTGGTAGAATGGAGGTGGTGGTTGTTGTAGAGGGGAGGAAAAAGAGATGGTGGTGGAATGGAGGAGAAGGAGGGGGAGGAGGAGCACACGACGAGGAGGAGGAGGAGGGGTTTCTGCAGAAATTTTGAGGAGGAGGGGTTTCTTTAGAAATTTTGAGATTGTAATTATATTCTGGGAAAATATATATATATATATATATTTTTAAATCATGATTGAGCTCGCATTCGGTGAATGCGAGCTTAAGGAACTCGCATTCACCAAATGCGAGTTCCCCTCTCCCAAAAATCCGAATGCGAGTTCCCTTCTCCCGAAAATTATTTTTCCTATCGGTATAAAAAAAGAACAATTTTGAAAAGGAGCACAATTTTAGAAATTTTTCTTCAATTCTACAAACACTTCAAGGATGGTGGATAGGGACGGCTTTGAACCCTTTCTATGGCTGAAATTATTGAGCTCACTTTAATGTTGATTTGTTGGGGAATATGGAAAGCTCGAAATGCTGCTTACTTCCAAGTGGTATCGGCTATACTTACGAAGGTTATATACCATACTAATCGACTCCTCTTGGGCCTCTTTGAAGCCCACACAGTAGCATTAACAGCATAAGACATGCATATGTTTCTTGGTGCAGGCTTGCAGTTTTCGTGCAAACTGCCCAAGTTTTTGAAGCCGATTGCTGTAGCTTCGACTGCTCTGCCCCCAAGTATGTAACAAGTTGAACGTGGATGGGTCGTCCTTGGGAAATTCGGGTGATGCAGGAGGTGAAGGAGTTGTTCGCAACCATATAGGGGTCATTTTATTCGGCTTTACTGAATTTCATGGACAGTGTACGAGTCTCGAAGCCGAATTTAGAGCCTTAATTACGGGGCTGAGATGGTGTAGAGAATATGGTTTTTATGACATGGATTCCCAACAACTCCTACACATTGTACTTGGCTGTTTAAGGCTACAAATAGTTAACTGCCCACGGCACTATCTCTTTTCAACATCAATGGCGTCAAACTAATGCACTCCCAGATTCCTTAGCAAAGTTGGCAAGTGGCTCACATCTCACTTCCACTTTTTGGATGAATTCAATTCCTATGCAAGCTCGATAGATGCTAGGGCTTTTCCATATATGCATGTGTAAATAAACTCGCATTAGAGCCATGTATTTTTTTTCTTTCAACATTCTTAGTAACTAGAAATGGATACTTGCCAAATGAAGTAGTACCATCTATAAGAAAATTGGTCAAGAATTTAGTTTCTCATTCTAAATAGGATAAAATGTAAATAATTCCCTTGTGGTATTTTGAATAAGTACTTTAACCCCCAGTGGTTATCAAATATACATTTAACTTCCTTGTGCTTCGATATTTTTACAAAGTGGAAGGAAATCATCAAAACTAACATGGACTTGTGAAATGTCATATATGCCTCCAGCCATTTTAAGTGTCTAACAAGTTTTCGAATTAAAATTGAAAATAAGGAAAGAGATCACAAAGTTTTGAGATCAAATTAAAAATTAAAAAGGAGTCGATTTGAATTTTTTTTAAAAAGCTAACCCTTTCACCCCCTCACCACACCACAGAGCAGCCACCCTCTCTTTCCCCTACCTAGGAAAAATTCTTAGATGGACCCGGTCCATAGTAGATGGCATTGACCCCTTGGTCCAAATTCATTCACATCACTCTACTCTATTAAAATAATCATCTTCATGGATGATGTGGATACATTTAGATCAAGGAGTCTATGCCATCTACCTTGGATTGGGTTCATCTAAGAATTTTTCCCCACCCAATATCGATCTTGACTTTTCATCGCAACCCCGATCTCCACTATATCTTTTACTTCTCATCCCCTTGAAAAGGATTCCAATCTTATTGTAATTTAAAATTCTTCAAAGAGATTCCATTTTGAATGTTACCATTTGATGGCATAATTAAACCAAACTCCTTATCAATTAGGAAATATGTTATTATTTTTAGGTTTTGGTAATTTAGTTGTTTAAGGTATTGAGTGTTATTTAGTAGTTTCCTATTCCAATTAGGTTTCTTGATAGTCAAGTTTGTTACCTTATAAATAGAGGGTTTGTTTAGTTTATTCAGTTGAGAAGAGTTGAGTTGAGAGAGTCTAGAATAGAGAGCTTCTAACCTAATGTTAAGGCTATTATGCCGTGGGTTTATAGGGGTCTCAATATGAGAGTCCGATGTATATTATTTTGTAACTCCTCCTCTTCTCCCATATATTTTTATATGTGTTGAATAAATTTATCTTTTGCTGCGTGTTTTTTATGCTACAAGTGGTATCAGAGCCTTAAGTTGCGGTTTTGGACGTGAAGATTGTAATGTAATATTCGTATTTTAAAAAACTGGACCACAAGAAGTTTGTCTTAGGGTACTCGTTTGACAATTAGGGAGTAACAAAGTTGGCCTAATTCGATAGAGATCTAAAAGAGAGATCCTGTTGTAATTGTTTTTGTTGGTGTTTAGATGGGCAGTGATGGGGGAAAAAAATCCTGCCAAGTAGATTGTTATTGATTTACAAAAATTGAGAATTTTGATACCAGTTATCATGAAATTTATAGAGGTTGATATATTGAAAAAAAGTGTACGACAAAGATTTATCAGTCTAGATAAGTGCATCGTTTGAAAAATCTTGAAGATGAAGATTAAATCAAATTCACGATGCCAAATTGTGGTAGAAAAAATTGCATGAAAATTTTTGATCATCTTGATCGTACATGGCGTGGAATGGATCTATGCTCATCGAAAGTTTGGTTTAAGGGAGGCATTGATGGTATAATTAAACCAAAGTTCTTATCAATTAGGAAATATGTTATTTTTAGATTTTGGTAATTTAGTTGTTTAAGATATTGAGTGTTATTTAGTAGTTTCCTATTCTATTTAGATTTCTTTGTAGTCAAGTTTGTTACCCTATAAATAAAGGGTTTGTTTAGTTTATTCAGTTGAGAAGAGTTGAGTTGAGAAAGTCTAGAACTGGCTACTAGAGAGATTCTAGCCAAGTGTTAAGGCTATTATACCGTGGGTTTATGTGGGCCTTAATATGAGACTCCGATGTCATTTTGTAACTCATCTTCTATCACATATTTTTATAAGTGTTGAATAAATTTATCTTTCGTTGCGTGTTTTTTATGCTAACAGCATTGTTTCTTGAGTTATATTCTTTCTTTTCTGAAAAATTTTGTAAATGACAAAAGAAAAAGAAGTCCGTATAGTAATGGAGTTAAAAGGCTAACTTGTAGGAGTTGTGTACTGAAAAGAATTAGGATTTAGCCATTTGGATAAATAGAAATGTGAGGCACCAGTCACAGTAATACTCCATATTATTGTGATACTAGATTGTGATACTAGAAAAGGCAGTCATTTTTATTTTTTTAATGGCATCCATTTTCTACCTGTAGTTTTTTACTCTATTAGTGGAGATCGGGGTCTGGGGGTATGAACGATAGATTCGGATTGGATGGATGGAGGGATGAGGAAGATTGGGACTTCATCCAAAGGTAGGGATGGGAAAGATGGTAGCACTAGTACGAGTAGGAAGGGAGATTGAGGGAGTGGTGATTAGGGTCAAGGGAGAGGAGCGAGTGATGGGGGATGTGGCTGAACTAGGGTGAGATGAGGGGGTGGCGAGGCTACTATTATAGTGGTGGTGGCTGGGGTAAGGAAGAGAAGGGGGTAGCGGCTAGATATGATATTGGAGGGGGTAGTGGGGCTGATACAGCAGTAGTGGTGATTGAGGAAGAGAGGAGAGATGGCAAGTTGTATGATTGGAGGGATGGGAAGTATTAGGGGCTTTTTAGGAATAAAAAAGTCAATTTAAGTTTTATTTTAGTGTTATATTTTTTTAAACAATCTCAATTGCTGTGTACACACGTGACCCTTAAAACTAGTTAGTTTTAACTGTATCTATTCATTTTGTTAAAAAAAAAGGGGTTAAAAGTAAAATGCCCCTTCAAGTTTCATCCAAATTACAAGATGCCTCCTTTAATAAATGTAATAGGCATTTTGTACCAAGCTTTAACTAATTTCTACCTAAAAAGTAATAATTTTTTCTAATATTTAAATTATTTGGACAAAAATAATCATTGGGCTAAAAGCAAAATGCCCCCTAACTTCCACAAAAATTGCAAAATGCCTTCTATTATTTTTAATAGGTAAATGCTCAATTTTTAAAAAAAAAAAAAAAAAAAAAAAGGCTAAGAAGGGTCCATATAATCCCCATACTACTAAATAATTTTACCACTTTAATTTTAGTTATACATGAACTACAAGTTCTAATTGTTATATGTCTAGATAATTTAATTTATAAAATAAATATACTTTATATTACAAGCAACATATTTTTATTTCAATATACAGTTTGTGTATTTATTAATGATATACTTTTACAAACAAACCAACTATAAAAAAAATAAAGTATCGAGCACAAAATTTTTTTTTTTAAAAAATACTCTTAATATACACATAAATTATAGGTGAGAATTTATGTAAAAAAATTTATTTTTGGTGTAACGATAATAAATCATAATCGAAAAATATTATAACTGGTTAATATAAGGACAATAAATTTGGCCAAAATATGTCAACTGAAGGACTTTGCATGCACAATTTTTATTTGTATACTTAGAATAAACTTTTTAAGTTTTTTAGGCTATCTTTTTTGTACATTTTTTATTTGTTAATTTTAATATTAACAATTCATTGCAAATTCTATGTTACAATAAAAATATATACTATTTTATTATAATGTATTTTAATTTAAAAATTAAATGACAAGATGTATGTAAAATTAGATGTTATAGTTAATAAAATATTAAAAATAGTATAATTTTTTAACAATAGGAGAAAGGATTAGAAAAAATAAAATGAGAAACAAGAAAGAGAAAATAAATAAATAAAAAAGAAAAGAAAACGACATCTCATTGAACTAATGTATTGGGATACAATGGTCAATTTTTATCAAAAAAAATATTTTAGTTAGTTGACCACATGTCAAGAGTACAAAATATCTATTAAATTTGTTAAAGGAGTATCTTGACATCAATCATACAACTTGAATGAAAATTGAAAGTGATATTTTGGTTTTTAACCACCCAAAGAAATGAAGCATGAGTGGATCAAGTGTACATTTGATAACCACAACACATAGAGTAAAGTGTATATTCTCTATAGCAGAACGAGTTATTTCCATTTCATTCTTTTAAATAGAAAGTGATTTTCATTGTTTTCAAACCCCTTCTCCTAAAATCACTCCTCTTCATCCCCCAACACCAAATATTGGGGTTTGGTGCTTGAATAATTATTAGTCGGACGAATTAATGGTGTAGATCTCTTTTTATTGGATGTGACAGTAAGGTGCAGAGTCCCTAGTTCACACTGCTAGATTGACCAAAAATTAAAGAGGTCTGCTTTTTCTTTGCCTAACAACCCAATAGTGAGAACAGGAGACTTTGGAAATATGTTTGTTGTTTGCAAAATTTGTTATCATTATATCAAAAAAATATTTGAAAAATATTTAAATCAAAGTCACATATTTATTTGAATGAGATGACATATATATATATATATATATAATTATATTACGACTCCAAATAGGGCATATCACAATGTACTGATTAAGCTTTTTTATATGTATACGATAATTTAATAAGTGGCGTATTGTATCTGGTATATATCATCTCCGTACACTAAGCTGCCGCATTTTTTGGTAACTATGGATTATGGAATGTAGACCTCTTTACTAGTGTCGTAAACTTGTTCAAGTTGAGTTGCACGCAAGTTGCTCAACTTGTCTCGCAAGCCCCATAAATGATCAACACTGCCAGGATTAAGCTACATTGAGGAAATACAGTTACAATTTACAGAAACCTATCAATTTTTACATGCATCAGTCACTAGAAATGCCAAATTGAGCTAATAGTACATGCTAACAACAATTACATTTTCTCTCTGCTCATTTCTTGTTTCCCTTTTGCATCTTTCCATTATCCTTCAATCCTTTTGCTATCTTAGCTGTGAGATTGCTCTTACATTCTTCTGAGGAAATTTCCCTGCTCTGACATTATTTTCAGGCTTAGCTTGGAGTGGAAACTTAGGATTGTCCTTATTCGGTGCAAGAACTTCTTCCAGGCTGGTGAGAACCTCTGGCATTGCTGGTCTTTTCTTTGGATCTGTGTGGAGGCATAATAATGCAACAGCTGCAGCAGTTTGAGCACCTTTCTTGGAGTATTGACCCCCTAACCTTGTGTCCATGATTCGCATAACACGCCTGCTATCACTGAGAAATGGCATTGCCCAATCCACCAAGGTTTCATCAGCACCTCCAACATTTTCATCCCCCATTGCCCTTTTTCCTGATAACAACTCTAACAGAACCACTCCAAAACTGTACACATCACTCTTAGGAGTCAAGTGACCTGTACCATTGTAGTTATTTGTTAATGACATCAAAGAAATATGATTCAAATTCTTTTATTCTATTGTTTCATGACAAGCTACACAAGAAAAATCATAGTAACAACCTAATAAAATTTAGGTGCCATGGTAAATAAACACCCCTTTCAAGAAAACGAAAAACAACAGGAAGAAAAGCGTATATAGGTCTTCCGATGGCAGGAAAAGCGATAAATTGAAATGATTCAATATATTTTACCATATTTTCATGGTGGGATACTAACACGTCAAAACTGAAAAAACATAACACGAACAAATAATGGAGAGAGCGAGGACAAAGAGAAAAAGAAACCTGTTGCAATATATTCTGGTGCAGCATAACCCTGAGTTCCTATGATTCTAGTTGAGACATGAGTTCTATCTCCAATAGGACCATCCCTTGCAAGGCCAAAATCTGAAAGTTTTGCAGTGAAATCCTGCAGAAGTTAGGTCACAGAGTCATTTAGGACATCGATTTGAACTACATCTAATAAGAGTACTTTACCCCAAATCAAACTTAGAATCTGATACATACTGAATCAAGTAAAATGTTTGAGGCCTTCATGTCACGGTATATGACATTGGTATCTAGGCTATGCAAGAAGGACAATCCTTGCGCCACATCTACCTGCAATTCTCATCCGAGTAGCCCAAGACATAAGTTGAACTCCTTCTGCACAAAGACAGTTTATGATTCACATGATTATAGCGGACTAAAACTCGAAGCCAGGGCAAGTAGTTCTAATGTATGATCTACAAAACCTTCAATTTAGTTTAAAAGATACGTAGTAATTAAGTTTGAGAACAATGATGCACCAAAACTAATATGACATACTAATCAAACTAAGAATAAAAATGAAAATACTTACTTCTGAATAAGTGATTCTCCAAACTTCCCCTTGGCATGAACTCATACACTAAAAGTCTGTTATCAGCTTCAGAGCAATACCCAATAAGCTTAACTAAATTAGCATGGTGAAGCTGGCCTAAGTAGTTAACCTCAGCCTGCCGATAGAAAATGATGGAATTAAATCAAGAACTTGAAATTCTATCCAATTTTTAACAGAAAAAAATTGAGGAAAGCTTCTATATTAGGATCAGAATGCGCATATATACCAGCCATTCCCTGTACTTGACCTTGAAAGCTTTCTGTTTTGAGCTTTTTTACGGCCACTACCATCCCACTTCCTGGTTTACTTGGAGAGAGCGTGCGCTCATCGATCCATCCCTTAAAGACATGTCCAAATCCTCCCTCACCAAGAAGACTATCAGGCCTGAAATTCTTAGTGGCAGTCTTGAGATCATTAAAGTTAAAGGATCTGAGATTGCTGGAGATAGATTGATCAGGTTTGAGTACTTGAAGAGGTCTGTTTGCACTGTCTGAAGAAGTTTGATCTTGTTTTGTGCTTCGAGGTTCTGTTTTTGCATCTGAAAGACAACTGAAAATGTTAATGAATTCAAAAACTATTTGACATATATGATATAACATCTTAAAGTTGAAAACTTGAATTGAAGTTGCATTATAGTCAAAGACAGAACAAAGAACTTATGCTTGTTTTGATCTTCATCTTTGAAATTGATGAACCTATACACATTGTCAAGACTTCATTGATATGCAAATGAATTTTCATAAGTTCAAATCTAATATTACTCAATTGCACTAGTCAATTTAACTTGAATTTAACCACGTGTAATTCTGAAACCAGAACACACAATGCAAACACAGAAAGGAAAAGGATATTGTGATGTATACTTTTAAGAACCTCCAAGTTACAAACCTCTCTTGGGACTTTTTTCTTTTCAAACTTATAAAGGTGTCTACCTACCCGCTGCAGGCATTGCCCCCTTCTAGTTCCGTCTATGCATGCAAATGTAGTCTATTACACAAACAAAATAAGAAAACAACAAACAAAACATATTCATCTATAGGAAAGTGCATTGAATTAGTAAACTTAATCTTACATAAAAACTGGCTAGAAGAAGCATTGGCTAACTTTGATGGCTTTCCTAAGCAAATTCCCATAGTATAAGTGAAAATCTTGGTTTCAGTAGTTCCCAGCAGCTCACCCAAAAGTTGGACAGTGAGTGGAGGGTGAAATTCAAAGACTTGTTATCCATTGATTTTTTGTAGGAGTTGGGATCGACTTGCTGATGAAACATTTTTCATTTCAACTATATTTTTTGGTCTTCAGTCAAGGTTGAAGAAATATTGTAGTAGACTAGTATTAGTAGTTTGAAAATGCTGACCAAAAAACATTGGATTTGGATTTTGGAAAATTTTTAGATAAGTTTGATACATGGGTGCACTTGTAATCTTTACAATTATTAAACAAGTGTAATATGATATCATGCAATATTATTCATATGAAATACGATGATATTTTATGATATTAAATTATCTATATTA
Source organism: Cinchona pubescens (assembly GCA_025175665.1). Lineage (NCBI taxonomy): Eukaryota > Viridiplantae > Streptophyta > Magnoliopsida > Gentianales > Rubiaceae > Cinchona > Cinchona pubescens. Next base: position 2,471,571 of record JANKKI010000062.1, read on the forward strand.
TTTATTTAATAATTATAAAATTTATGAGTGAAGTAAATACTTACCTATATGTTTTTTAAATTTTTTGCCATGTAATGGTCCCGATGAAGTTACATCTAAGTCAGAGCCATATTTTAAATTAAAGGACAATATGTATATACTTTGACTTCTGAATCCAGATGTCCTTTCAGAATTAAGACTTTTACTTTTTTTCAAAAGGCCAAAATTGACCATTTTTGGAATTTATTATGTTGTGTTTAGATGAGTAGATTTGAATTGAAAAAAAAAATTAAAATGAATGAATTTAAATTAAGTGAATTTGAAATGACATAAAATTTAAGTGAATTTTAAATTTATTTATTTAATCATTAAAATCACATTACCACTTGTAGGTGAATTTTAAATCCATAACTAAATCAATTAACTTATTTGGATAACTTATTACACAATGTTAGTTTATTTGTAGTTGGCATTTGTTAAATCAAATTATTTTTTTCATTAAATTTGATTTTCTCAATTGTAATAACTCAAAATTTTCATATTCCAAACTTTTAGAAGTGCAATGCCTTATCCAATTTTTAGTCTTCTTTATGTGCATCGCTCCTCTTTTTTTTTTTAATTTTTTTTTTTAACATGCCAAGTGGAAGAGGTAGATTAGGGAATTGGATTCCTATTTAGAGATAAATGGAGGAGTTTTATTTACTCCTTGAAACATAATATTTAAGAAGTATTTTTAAAAATTAAAACCGTTTATAATTCATATAATGTTTTATATGAATTAATGGCTTGCAAAAACTTGGGAGAAAATAATAAGGTTTTACTATTTTATTAAGTAATTTATATTTCATTAGTATTATATAATTTCTGTATCTTTCAAACGTGAGATATAAAATCAATGATAAAATTTTCTCCTAATATTTTTATATAATTTTTGAAGTAGGACATTGTGGTTTTAGAGTTAAAGAAAAGAGAACAAAGAAACAAGAATTTGGAGTGCGAGAGAGGGGGAACACCAAGAACTCTATAAATCATTATTCAATTATAACTTAAACAAGAAAAACTCAAATTATCTAAAACTAACTTATTTTAAAGTTTTCTTGGACAAGAAATATTTAGAGAAAACTGACGAAGTCAAATTTCCACAAAATAATAACTTAACTTGCAAGAAAACCTTAAATACGATACTAATAGTCAAATATAAATGAAAAAATTTTATATAATCGGATCTATATGCATAACACATAACACATGTGCATTGTTTAAATTTTAAAATTTATTTTTGTAGTGCATATATGACAAGTATTTAGATATGATGGCATAAAAATTTTTGTTTACTGACAGGTCCTTGAAAATTTAGTCATAAACAATAGCCTAGTTTGTGTAACCAATTAAAATTAACGGGGTGCTTGATAAGAGAATATGAAAATTGAGAATTGGATTAATTCCCATAGTTGTTGCTTGGTTAACGGTATAAGTATTAAAATTTTGTAATAAAACCTAAAAATCTAGCAACTTCCAATAGCCAACTAAATTAAGAGTTTTGGTGATTCTCAAATCTAATTCCAAAATTTTAAAAAAATAAAAATCAAATAATATTATTTTTCACCTTCTTCCTCTTCCCCTTCCCTTCAACTCTTCTTTTCCCCCTCCTTCTTCCTCTCTTTCCTTGCCCTCTCCTTCTACTTCTATACTCCTCCTTCTCCTTCTTCCCCCTTCTTCATCCCACAGCCCCCAATCCCATCTTCCTCCTCCCCCAGCACCTTCTTCCACTTCCCTCTTCCCCTCCTCTCCCCATAGAATTTCCTCTTGCAATCCCAACATCCTCCCTATTCCCTGCCCCCCATTCCTCCTCTTCCCTCTCATAGCCTTCCCCCCTCATTTCTCCCCCCTCCTTCTCCCCCATCCCTCTTCCCATCATCCGGTCCAATAGAAGTTTAAAAGAACAAACTAAAAAAGAATTTTTCATAATAATAATAATAATAATAATTTTTGAATATGATACCCATACCTATAAATGTTTAACAAATACCAATTATTTGAATGATTCTATTGTACAAAACTTATACCTAATATTGTGTATGATTCCTGTTAAATAACATGAGTTTCTATCCCAAAAGGGCATGAAATAGTGTGAATTTAAAATTTATTAATTTATTCAAGATCTTTAATTAATTAATGTGGGATATAATTTTATACTTTCACGATTTTAATTTCGATTCCAATTTTAATATGTGAATCAAGCACCCCTAAACATTTGTATGACGTTAAAATAATAGATAAACAATTCTTGATCAATTTTCATCTTTTATAGATTTTTATCGCCTCTATCAAAATCCTTTTAAACTTTGTTTAGTTTTCAAAGTACGTCAAAGCTACCAATTAGTCTCCAAATAGAGTTGAGAAAAATACGAAACTCACGGTTTGTAATTTTGCTCACTTCGTAATGTTTATTTTCATTTTTATATTAGAAGTTGATCTGGTTCTCTAATTTATATATATTCATCCGTTAAAATAAAAATTCTCCTATAAAAATTATAATTTATTTGTGATGCTACTCCTTCTATATGTATCTTATATTTCACATGAATTAGTTAGTACAATTAATTTCGTACAGAAATCTACTTTTTCGATGTATGATCTGCACTGCTTTACGTTGTGTACAATTCGGACCGTTAAAATGAAGCGTAGACTTCCATTTTTTTCAATGGTCCCTAATTAAAATGCTAAAAAAATCACGTTTCCTTGGGGGATTTGGCTGGAAATTCCTTGTTAAAATCTTATAGCCACTTTTTCTTGGGAGCAAAATTCAGACATCTTGTTTGTTACTTTATGTGGAAGGACCAAGGTCTTTTGGTAATTAGTCTAAGAATCATGACCAAGGTTTGTAGAATCAAGATCTTATATTGAATCATTTGGAAGGTTACAAAATCAGATAGTAGATAATATTGTAAGATCCTATTGAAAATGCAAAAATATAATTTTATTTATTTTTAAGGCTAATGTTTGATAAAAACTTATACAAATAAATATAAAATTTTAATATTCATTATAAAAAAAGTTTTTTAACTTAAATATATAGTATTTGACATTATATATATATATATACTCATCATGTAAAAATTTCTACATCATCATAAATGTAATACTCCTTTCCGATGAAAAACAAAAAAAAAAATGAATAAATTAAACTCATAAAATATAGTATTTAAATGAAAAATTATCAAAAAATTAACTTAAATTAGTAAATATAATCATAAATCACAAGATTTTAATGGTTCAATTAACTTTTACTTATAATAGTGACACAACCACCGAAATTGGGATTAATAGTTTTTTATAAATTTAGATCGTAAAATTAAAAGATTGTAGGAGCGAGATTCTAACTACTATGCTCATGACATTTTGACTAGAAATGACATCAATTTTAAGGATGCCAACGAGAATATTTCTAAAGTTAGTTATATTATATAATCAAAAGCCACCTAATAACCATTTTTCTTACGGAATTGGTATTCTAGCTAAAGGGGTTAAAGACAGTAATTGTATATTTTCTTTTAGGATCGAAATCCCATATCCCAAAAAATGCATTATTCAAGTTTCTCGTAGTCTTTGCCAACATAAAAAAAAATAAAAAGTATGTACAGAACTCTACAAGAAATATAGGTTTGTCACTCACAGAGTTCACAGTCTAGATGAGGCTTTATATATAGAAGGTTAGATAAAAGGAATTTAAAAAAAAAAAAAAAAAAACAATATACAAGGAAGGAAATGGAATCAAGACACATTACAATATCATGTTTTTTAAGGTTTAGTTAGTCGCATACAACATTGGCAAATGTGTTTAACACAGCATTTATTGTTAATCTCACAACAAAATGGCAATGAAATGACTAAAATACTCTTCCATTATGAAGGGAAGGTTAGGAGAACACAAGTAAATTAGTCATTTCATTACCCTTTTACTATGCTTGCTTAACTTTTGCCACAAGATCTGGTGTGCAATGAACTTGAATGATTGACCCTTAAAATACATTGTACTCTAGTTTTGCAGAAATAAAATTAATTCACTAAGTCCAGTTGAGACTTTAACATATGTGTGAACTCTGCAAAGAAATAGAAAGAATCTACTTCATATAGGTGTATTTATGAAGCACTCCTGTCAATTTGTAATGAAACACATCTATTCATTTTGTGAATGAACTTAACCATTATTTGTGAACAGACATTTGTAACTATTTAAATATATGTAATTGCAAAAGACCGGCATGTAAAGTTATGACAATCCTTTAATTATACTGACAAAAATGTGCCATTTTGTCAAGTCATAGAAGTCGGGCATCTTTTAATGAAAACATCTCCGCTAGTTGACAATTTGACATCCTTCAACTAAAAACCTTTCAAATTAAAACCCTACCGTTTAAATGAAAGAGTTATTTGGCGGACAACTTGAGTATTTTCTTCATAATTTAGGATTTGTGACAAAGATGGGAACTTTTTTTTTTGTTCTTAATAGACTACAAGTAATGCACAATGGCGGAGATTACGTGTGTTACAATTAAGTACCGTTATAATGAATACTACGTAGACCAAGACTAAACTCCCGCACGGGTGAAAATTAACAAGGTGTTTGATTTACAATTATGAGAAAAAAAAATGAAAATCAAGATTAATAATACTTATAAATATTATTTAATTAATCATTATAAGAATCATTTTATGAGAATGAAAGTATTAAAAAATACCTATTTTCATTCTACACTTGTGACATAAATTTTAAATTTATGAACTTATCAATGTTATGAAACTCTTTCCTTATTTAAATCAAACAAGTAAAAAGAAATGACATAAATTCATAATATAACATCTCATAGTGGAATTTATAATTTCCATTTTCATTCCAATTCCCGAATGCAAACCAAACCCTTTCTAAATACTACATAGTGCACACACACACACATACCCGTACCCACAAGGTATATTTTATAATTAGAGTGGAAAGAAGATCCTGCAAGGGAATATAATGAAAAATTCTTACATAGACTCGACGGAAGATGAGATAAGATCTCTTAGTTCATATTCATCTACATCACTTTAACACATTAAAAATAAATTTTTTAAGAATAATATAGATGAATATGGATTAAGAGATCGCCCACCAACCAAGATCGAGTTCATATAAAAAAATTTTCCGGAATGTAACAATAGTGCGAAAATGAGGTAACAAAATAAGACCCCATTTCAACTTTACCAAAACAAAAAGGAATAATAGGAACGAAGAAATAAATAAAAGTTGGCAATCATCAGCTTACTTTGTCATCTTCCAAATATCAAATCTCATTCAATCAAATGAAAGGTGTACAAAAATGTACAACTCGTGTTTCAATCAGCTTGAGGCGCCCCCAACCCAAAAAAAAAAAAAAAAAACAAGGGACTGCCTTGCCTATGAAGAGGGTAAAAAAAAAAAAAAATGACAAAGTCACAAAGGAAAAAAATACGAAAAGAAAGTGGAGTAAACCCACACTACAGTCCAAGGTTCCCTATTCTCTACTGCAAACTCATATTTTACATAATGCAATGCAAATGTGTATAGTTACACTTCCTATAAAAATAATCAGGTACCCGTTTTTAAGTCCCTAGAGCAGCCCTGTCCTCTGGGCCAGCAAGATTGATCTGAAAATGAAATATTTAACAATCATATTTCATTTCTTGTCGAGGGCAAAATGTATGGAAGAACATTAAAACATGACAAGTCTTCATAATCACTTATTCCTTTTCCCTCTTTTTATTTTTCAGTTCAGCTCACAATTCAGTTAGGATGACAGTTTTGTATTACTTACATTGCAATCGAAGGCAAAGCGCCTGGCCAGCATGATGGCTGCATTTCTTTCTCTTTCCGTTTCAAATGCTAATACGAAGGAAATCCCCACCTTTGCTTGCCAAAAAGCAGCTTGAGCAGCAGCACTTCCACCGCCTCTAAAGCCACATAGCTAAAAGAATGAGAGCAACAATGTTACAAATGATGTTTACCACAATCCAAGCTCATCAATAACCGTAAAGATAAAATCCAAATTATATCTAAGAAGGTCAAACAAATAAAATGGATTGTTAATCTGAACCACAAAAGTGCAACAAAGGAAACATTGCACCAAATCTCTGGGAAATGTGGAAAAACTACAGTACAAACAAAGCCCCATCTAGGATCAGGATTGAGCACTTCATACCAGCATATATATATGCACGTATACCACATGGATTATGAATTTGACTACAATAAAGGTGCTACTGTGCTTTAGGGTTTAGGAACTACTGCCTTGAAGTACCAGCAGAGCTGTAACAGGAACTGCAGGCTTCAGGGAGTGGCCAATGCAAACCTCAGCCTAGGCTATCCCCTTATCTCTTGATCTCTCAGGATGGCATGATAAGTATTTGGTGGGGAGAAACTTGCTACACCACCCCACACCAAACACCCTCCCCGCATCACCCACCACCATTTCAATAAAAATGAACTTTAGAAACAGAAAGACTGCATTGAGTATCCTTCTAATACATAACTTGAGTGCTAATTCAATCTTTATGCACACATCAATAACCACCATAAGCCTACTTTAGCAGGGCTCTTGGCACCAACAATAACTTGAAAACTTGTGCATTGTTCTTTTCTTCCTACTTTCCAAGTCAGCAACACTTTTGCAAAATGGCACATCAGACTAACTATACAGTTTCTTTGGATGAATATAACAGAGTTCATACTGTAACTTGCAACTTCTATTCATGATTCACTAATACTTTTGTCTTGAATTTTTTTGCCTATATGCACTCTATAAAGAAAAGTCAAAAAATGGTGGACATTCAACTTCATCCAAAAACTTCAAGAGGAAATATTGAAGTTAACAGTCTAAGCACAAACATGAAAAGAAAATTGTCCTGAATATGGATGTTCCAAACTATTAAAGTCAGATGGTCGTCCTAAAAATCAACTAAGTAAAAATCCTCATACAAAATTGTGATAGTTTTGTATTTTTCTCCTAACACAACTAGCCTTGATGCTATGATATGAACTAGGTCCCTTGCTTGTTCAACTTGTACTAGTCTATGAGTATTATCATGATTGAAAAAGTCACTAAAAGTCTAGAACTTCCACTCATTATTAATTTCTAAGCCTAGATACAAAAGCATTCAGTCTCAAACATCTTAGTCATCAATCTTCATTACCTATGGTGATGGAGCACCAAAAGCAACAGTATGAAAAATCTACCAAATTATCCACGTTTGAACTAGTTCTGATTTCATGTTATTGTTTGACTTACTTTACATATCTCAGTTTTTCTCTTGATCATTGGCTGGGGCTTGCCTTGAAGTACTTTTTACTTGCTTCGGGGATATTTGAAAATTTTTGGCTCTACCTTAGATAAGGTTAGAAATAGTTATAAATGGGATTTTGAGTAGTTTTGAATTGCCCATATAATACTCTGAAAGAGCAACTATCACAGCTCTTTCTACAATTACTACTTGATTTGGTGACTTCTAGTCAACCATTTTAATACATTCTCGCATTATCTAAAGTTTAGACGGATGCATCAGTAGGTATTTGCTATTTTTATTAAGGTCTAGCTCTATGTAATCGTATTTAGTGCTTTGCAGTCTTGGTTTTGCAGCTCTTGTCTAGATCTTTTCCCAAAGGACCCAACCAAAAGAATGGGCTTGGAGAGACTCGAATTTTCAACTATGATGGAAGAAAAACAGAGGGTAATTCAAAGAAGGGAATAAGGCTTCGATGAGAATATTCATTGGCTATTAGCTTTTGTGTATGGATATTCAGTTGGTAAGGCCGTAAAGGGATAAAATTATTTCAGTAAATGAACTGTTGTACATAGTTACTGTTATATTGATTTTGCCAGTGTAAGATAGATAATTGCTCTTGTATGGGTGTTTCAACTTTGGTGACTTTAGAAATAAATCAGTTTATTTATTAAAAATCTCGTCATAATATAACTGTTAAACCAAGGAACAATAGAAATGATATACCTGCATTGAAGTGGAATAGTATTCTTTAGTCATTGTTGTTTTCCCCTTTCGGAGTTTCATTCTCATCTTTCCCACATGCAGCACATGTATAGACTGTGATGAATGATCAAATCCATTCATCTGCACAATGACTACCTGAAAAACAGCACAAAGTTGTGAGCCATTTACATCTGATCATTAGTGTGACTATATACAGCAATAAAAATAAGAAGAGAAAATTAAGACCTAAGTTGAACTAGTGCCAGAGTTAGACTCAGAGCTACAGAGAATATGCGATAACATATGCATATCTTGCGCCCAAAGAGCAAGTTAAATATGCAGATCAATGCACTTCTAATTAATAATACTTTAATTTTAGATTCATAGGACTACTTCCTGGGCAGAAAAAGGTGCAATTTGCATCGAAGTATGTAATTACTAGTCAAAATCAGCTTGTACAATATCTGATGGGATAGCCTCGTTGAAAATTATTAGCTGCTAGAGTCAACTCTATACACTAGTAAGACAACTAGTAGCAAAACCCTGCAAGTAAACATGTTTGAATTCGCAAAGGACATACACTCATAACAACTTTTTTCGCCAAAAGAAGCAGGAATAACCTACATTGAATTCAATGTCATGCCTCCTGACCAATGCTTCAACATAGTTTCCTAATCCTGGAGCTGTTAGACAAGACCAATATCAATATATTGCACACTTGCTTTGAAAGCTTGAAATGTACAAAGAAATAGCATAAACAGAGGGAACGATAAATTCAGTATGGTCATTCCGGAAAGTGAGTATATAAATTACAATGTGAAAAATTTAGAGTTCAGGATCAGAGCAAACCAGGATCAATAGGACCAGTAGTTGTAACTGTTATTATGTGGCCATCGGTTATTAGTTGCTTCAGCTTGTAAAATCCGACCAACGTCAAAAGGCTCGGGCGCATAAACTGATTTGGTGGCCCCTGTACAATTGGAAAGTTAAATAGTCATAGAATGAGGTTTCAACCATGCCATGATTGTCAATTATCACCTGAAATAATTGAGATGGAGAACGCTTCTACAAGTAGCGGCTTTATAGAGGAAAGTTATAGCATCTGACAGCTCAACAGTTCATAATGCATACCATGAACAATGAAACTCCATCCTTGACACTGTTCATATGAAACTAAGGATACCTGAAATAAGTTCCTTCTTCCCAGCTTCAGATGTTAACCTATACCACTGAAATGAACATTCTGACGGTTCTGGTACTGTTTCTGAACATGGACATATCCGCAAATATGAACCCAATGCTTCAGTACCATCAAGTTCATACATGTTCATCTCACTCCTCTTGCTTATTGCCAACTATAGAAAATAAGAAAGACAGGAAAATGCTTGAGCAAATAAACCATCTTTTATCACATACCACCTTGACCACAAAATGTATGTCTTTCGTAAATGCAGTTTGTTAGACAATTGCTAACCAGAAACTTTTAAAAAATCTAGAAACAGGAGAGTTAAATAAAGTTGTCAAAATTCTTTCATTCCCTGCAGGGATGAAATTCAACTTCAGATAATATCTTGATTTCCCTATGATGATTTCAACTTTAGAAGACCAAATATTTGGAGAAACTTGATGTAATTAGCCCAAGAAGTCCAACAGAGAATGTAGCTAGGTATGCAATTTGAAGTATTGTCCTCTCCTATTGCAACTTATGTCAATAACATTCAAACTTTGGTGACTAAACAGAAAATAAAGCCTTGTTTCTGGAGACTATGGCACAGCTACAACCTAAATCTTCAGACTGCTACCCCCTACAGTCATCTCCTTGAAGAGTTCTAGCCCCAAAAGGAGGTTCATCAAAAAAATACAAATAAATAGGTCAAAGCATATCTTAGCTAATAAATCAGCTACTCATGCCTTCTCTTAATGTGTATGCTTGGTAATTTTTTGTACAACACGTCTGATTCCTCAACATTAAACTCTCACAATCTGGAACAATGGCTGATGCTGGGTGCCCAAGTCTGTGACTGAGATTTTCAGTTTAAGAGCCTTCGCTCTCAAGGTCAAGAAATTGTATTATAAAGCAATCCATATATCATCCCCCTTTTGGGGCTAAACTCAAGGATGCTTTACCTACCAATACATGTCGACAGTTACTGATAGAAGTGGTGACTATAGGAAGCCTTTTAACTCCTTTTGAGTTCATATTCTGTAATTATCTTTTTAAATGTCTGCTTATCTTGAATCTATGAATCCAAGCACTCAATGCCATTTTGAGATGCATCCGTGCAAAAAAGAAATGAAGCAAACCAAAACCTCTTTTTGTAGCTGAAGTGAATGCTTAGACTTTTCTGCTAGCTGGAGCCTTAATGCATGAAGCTCCTGTTCCATGTCCATGACCTGTGGAAGTTGGCAGGAATTAGTAGTAGAAATGCTGATGAAATAATATTCCTTTCCAAAATTAAGTGAACAAACATGAAGGACAAATCAGATGAGCCCGAACAATCTTTAAACCAAGTCAGGCTCGTTTCAGCAAAAGAACTTAATTTGCATATGATGCAGAAGATAAATTTTTGAAGAATCTTTTGGTAATTTATTTAAGGAAAAGAGCAACCACAAAACAATCGGATACCATTTCACAGCATGATTTTGCACAATTTTCTTGGATTTCCCTTTTTTGTGCTTAAAGCTGCAGCCTTCCCCCAAAATATTTCTATTTCCTGACTTGATTCAACATTAGTGTCATGACTCATGAGTCCTATTGTTAACCATAAGTATGGAACTTTCTTTGATAAGTCACAAGATCCAAAGGAGGATGATTTGTTTACCAAATACAAAGATCAATTTCTAGCCAAAGGGGAATTGCCATGCCCTTGAAGATATGCCCCAAAGAAATATGGAGCAGTTGAAATGAAAGAGGTGAGAGAATCTTGCTGTAAATGGCAAGAACTTAGAAGTCATAGCTTTGTCTACTTAAATGCAAACAAAACTCCACCCCATGTCATCAACGAGAAAGAAAGCAGCCTTCAATGATCAGCCCAACTTAAAACAAAAAATTAGTCAGCCACCTTTTGGGAAATGGGCTACTTGGCCACCTCCACAACTGAAGTCTCATTGTTAAATAGGACACCATCACTAATTTGTTGAAGTTACAAGAAGAACAGCCCCAGAGAATTTTGTTTAAACCACAAAATAAAAATACTCTAAAGTGTGAGGCAATTCAAGGGTGTGCTTATTTTTCTTCCCAGCTAAGTGAAAAGCACATCAGTATGCAACATGAATTTATTAAAAACGAAACAAACACTAAAACAGAAAAAGAGAACAGCAAAGGAAAATGTTGATAAGTTAACAGGGGAAAAGAATTAACAACCTTACTAGGCTGATGAAGCATTTTGATCCGTCTAGCCTCTTGAACCTCGTTCATCAGCTCATCAATGTCCTGATGATAAAATCAAAACAATGTACAACACGAGCATTATTATCATAATGATATGTATCATCCAACAATTGAGCTCAAAAGAAGTGCCACAAATCTGAAGATTTTAACATGCAGAAATTGCTTTTACAAAATATAACTTCAGAGCCTCATATAAGGTTCAGACAGTCAAATGACACTGCAACACTTTTGCATTTGCTTTCCTGTTCTTTTGCTTTTTCCTTTCTCAAGAATGATTAAGTTCAATATATTGGTTTTCCTAGATAGGAAATCTCTGCCTTTTTTTTGCACATGACAAAATTCAGACCAATATGGTGCATGATATTATTAGAAAGTGACACTTATTCTACATTGATGCAAGACAACAATGAAACTCTTCAGAATCTAGCACATGCAAATGCTTCAAACATTTAAATATAGGAAAAAAGATTAAAAAGAAAAACAAGAGGGAAAGAAAAGAAGAAATAAGAGCTGCAGTAAATTACTTGCCAAAATTCTAGAACTCATTATTTTTAAAATGTGTAAACTGTAAAGTACCTAACCGTGTCTATCTCAGACACATGATACCGTGGAATATGGCTAAGACATGTTCTGTGGGTATAAACCTAAAAGGATATCTAATTATTCAAGTTTGCTATATTCCCTTGCACAGTTCCTTGATACATGAAGTGAACAAACAGTTTCCTGCTTCTGCTGCTGAAAACCAAAACTCCATTGCATATCCGAAAGTCCAACTTTTTTTCTGTTGTAGCTCTTTGTGTTCACGAAAATCATATGTTAATGTGGACCCTTAAGCACATCCAAAGTGCTCAAAGCTAAGGTTCCCTATCACTTGAGCTCAGATGGGCTCAATGAGAATGAGGGGAAGTATCAATCTATGCTTATGTAATTACAAAAAATTGAGCTCCAATATCTCTATTTTGGGACATAGGACTTGCCCTAAAACTTGACACTCATACTCAGTACATGTTAAGTGGGTGGTTTAGGGGTTTTTATAGAGACTGAGGTTCAGCCATTCATAGTGCTATTCAATTTAGTAGAATCAATAATGGACATACCAAATTTCGAAAAGATAAAAATCTTCTCAAGTATTAAAAAAGGAATACTATTGTAATTGTCACAGGCAGCAATTTCAAGAAAAACAACTTAAAGAAAACCTGCTGCCCTGAAGCCCGGGATATCCGTTCATGCTCCTGAAGAGCCTCTTCAACTCTTTGAACTGCTTCTCTGGCTTTCTCAATTTCAGCCCGAGCAAAAGCTCTTTCTTCATCAACAAGTTTTTTAGCATCTTCAGAAGCCTATTAAGTTTCAGTGTTATTAACTTAAATCATAACATGGTAAACCCAAAAAAAAAAAAAAACAAAAAAAAATGATAACGGTCACAGAAGTTGATAATGAAATAAGATCCCATACTTCTCTTAATGTGTCATGAAGGCTAACATTCAATACTTGAGAAAAAATTGCCCCACTAAAGTCGCTGAAAACAATATTATGAAACAAAGGAAAAAAAGCAAAGAAGATTTACGGGCATTTGATAAAACTAAAAACAAAAGTTTGAAATATGTAGAACACTGAAATTCAAGTGTTGAAGTATTAATTTGCTAAATTCATAAAGTTATGTCTATTTGATAACCCGATGAACTTGAGCACTTAATTTAAGTATTCTACCCTTGAATATTATATAGTTCAATAGTAATATATATCATGTTTTATTTTTTATATTAGGTCAATTTTTTGAATGTTGTCTTTTAACACAAATAAATAGTTTTACTAATATAAAATGTGTGCGAGTATGTGCAACGGTGTGTTTACTTGTTAGAGAGAAGGACTATTGTGTGAAAGGATGTACAAAAGAAGAAAATTTGTATATTTGTTTTGTATGTATGTGAGAGAGAAAGCAATTATTGTAAGGAAAAACCATTCTATTAGTCCTCCACATTACTTATTTGTATTTATTTAGTCCCTCACTTTTGAAATGATGATTTTTAGTCCTTCACAAATGTAAAACGTTGCATTTCGGTCCCTAGACCAAAACCCGAGCAATTTTTGGCATGAATTAGTCATGTGATGTTCACTTGATGACATATTTTTTGAGTGCAAAGTCGGAAACTCATTTTTCCTTCTCAATTCAAAACTCGAGCATCAGATTGGGTCATAAAAATTAGGAAAAAAATACCATAAGTCAGTCTTGAAATGATCTTAAATAAAAACAAATACAAACATATTGCTAATCAATCACTTACTTAATATCCTTCACACTCAGACGAATTTCTTAATTTGTCATCGAAAAATATATCATGTGAACATTTTACATTTGTGAAGGACTAAAAATCATCATTTTAAAAGTGAAGGACAAAATAAATACAAATGAGTAATGTAAAGGACTAATAGGATGGTTTTCCCTTATTAATCGCCGTCAAGAAATGATAAACTAAGTAGCCAAAGAAAACCGTAGGTTAACAAGAAAACATCTTTAATCCTAATGTCCTGAATGTATCTAATCTATACAAGCTGAGAGATTAATGTTACAATGGTTGAGAGCATAGTAACAATTAGCAAGACCTGATTTTTCTAGAACAGATGCTTTCTAAGTCAAATAGCAATGACTTTGGAAGTTGGACAATATAGCTTGCTTCCAAGACTGGATAAGCAACAACTAACATCAAATAGCCTTTCATGGATGAGTGTTGGATGTTTCCTATAGGAACTCTACTAACAAAGAAGCAATGAAGTTTTGACTATTCTACTTAGTAAATTTGAATTACGAAGTGTATGAATTCCAACATAAACATTTCAAAGGTCATTTTTGCACAAAAAATAAAAAATAAAAAAAAATCGTCTTACTCCTACAGTAGGGGCACCACATATGCTCTTTGTTTATGTCAGTACTTTGACGTACATGTGCATATTTAACTGCTAATACATATAGCAATACTTGCTACCAGCACTTAATAGGTTTTCTAATGGCCTAAATTACCAGATAATCATCTAATACTATAAAAAGAGGATGATGCAGTTTCCTATGATAAAGATCCAGCTGAAGATGTATGCATTTGAAAGATATATATGATTAATGATTAGCCCAAAAAATAAGGCTTCTCTGACACTGATGACAATTTTATAACACCTGAAGTCCCTAACTATATAGTCTCTTACCATAAGGCACCCTTAATTTTCCCTTGGATATGAGTTCTATCAGTCCAATTATAAGAACTATTATTGTTAAGTATGGTCTCCAAGAAATATGAAGTAATTGAGCAAATTGGACTGATGAGCCTCAGTTTAAGACTCTAGAGGAAAATTATTAAAGCTGTTAATAGTGTAAATGCATTCAAACATCAACCTTGAATCTTTCAGCTCCATAAGTGAGTGGACTTTATATATATGGTCAAGAAAGGTTCAATTTTTAGTGTTTATATTTAGGCTCCAAGTTCCAGTTCCCATCTAAAACACAGTGCATCCACCGAGTTCCAAGTTCAACCTAAACCTACTGATGCATAAAGAAATATCACCACAAACTAAAGCTAGTTAAGAAACAATTACTTTGTGATGCTTACACAAATTATTGTACATCCATCTCTAACTACTGTAGCTGTCAATAGAACTCTATTTAAAAATAAAAAGATGCCGACAAATTATTGTTGAAGGAGAACATATCATCTGTTGTAAAAACCTGAACAAAAGTATACCTGCTTCAGAAAAGTTGCAAGCTTTTTCACTTCTGCCTTCTCCTGAATTAGCTCTCCTTCCCTCTGGGTCAACTGAACAGCCAAAGCCTCAACCTAAAAAATTTAAATAAAAATATCAGAAAATTTCAAATGAATTAGCATGGAAAACGATTACCCACAAACCAACAACCTCAGCAAATCTCCCCATTTGAGATTATGGTGATATAACCAAAACAATATAAACTTATGCACAGAACTGCATATGCAGCAGATATGCCGAATACTGAACTCCTATCATAAAGAATTTGGATATATAAGATTCATATTCTACTGCATGTTTTGACCAAGGAAAAGGAAAAAGATATATAACTGATGGCACCCTAATAATTTCTACAATCATATAGCTTAAGAGTTGGATTTAGCAATCAAAAAAAGATAGAACTCCAGAGGGGTATAGAATGAACACTTATATTTGGCCACATTTATTTGCGAATGTTTAATATAATCATTATTAACAATTAAAATTCTTCGATATCTAAAAAAAAAAATAAAATCTTATTGCTTTATTTGGATTTTTCAAACCAACTCAAATTTAATCACTGCATTGAACACCAACAACTTTACCCAGATTCACGGAAAATAATGCAAGCAAGATAGACAGCTTATATGAAAACAATGATTATCCATCTTGTAAAACTAAAAGGGTCCAAAAGCATGAGAAAATATAGATATAGTTACATTTGCAAAAAAGACACAGACAATTCCCCAAACTAGTTCCAGAAATTTTCCATTTTCTACAAGTAAGCTTCTGCAAAGAAAATATTGTGATAACTAGAGTCTCATTATGCAACTATAAACAGAAAATGAAGTACACTTTCCTCATACAACAAACGAAAAGCATGAGATGCACTCATCATGCACATATGAAAAACTTCAACTATAGAGGGCAACGATCTTAATGTACATGAGGATTTGACCACAAAATGCATTGCAGGTGCTACATGAGATTGTGGTATGAGTGCAAATTTCTTTACATCTTAGCATTTAACTGAAAATATCCTGTTGCACCAACCACAACATAGTATATATTTGTTGTTAGCATAAATATATGATATGCCCAACACCTGTATATCCTATTTTTTCAAATCTGTACCCATCCTTCTTCAGATTATGTTCACAGGATCGTACCATGGAGTACTAATAACTGAATTCATATAGCTAATAAAACAGGAAAAGCAACAAATACTGACCATAGCAATAGCTTCCTCCACATCATCTTTGTTTTTACCAGCCACACGTCCTCTTAAAGCTTCAAGTGCATCTCTAAGCTTCTTTAACAAGACATGTTTCTCCAAAGAAGCTGCCTCTCTGAGTTTTGCCTGTCATACATACACAGATGGCTTTGAACGTCATCAAAGGCACCACTTTTTGAGCACTAGTAAGTTCAATGCTGGGGACAGGAAAAACAGAAAGCAAGAATCTGATTCAAAAAGGCCCCTCAAGTTTCCAAGTCAGGCACTTTTCTTCAGCTATCTTTTCAACATATCCAACTTGCTGAACATAGAAATCTATGTATCCATAAGTGTGCATGAACAAGTGCAAGTCATCCAGAAATCTGTTTGGTTCTAGGACAATTCCTCATAATGAGGAGTCCCACATGAAATCAATCCAAACTAAACAATGGCAACTATTTTTCAGTAATACCCGTAGAAATGCAAAAGCGCATTTGTCATACAAAAGTTACTGGTAAAGATCAGAGTTTGTTGTTCCACAAATGTTTACATCAAATTATTGTAATTAAAACATGTTCTATCCAACATATCAATTGAAAAGGTCCACACAATAGGATAATACCCTAAAAAAAAAAAAAAATAGCAAACATATTAACTGCTGATTTACGAGGAGTGGAATCATGCACAACATTCATAGTTTGTTTGTCTACCAAAAATTGCCCACTTTGTCAAAGTACCCCAAAAAATAAAAGCAGACGAGCATTAAGTTTAGCTAGGCAAGAAACCTCATCAGACAACTTGGCAGCAGCAGCCAAGCCCTTCTCAAATTTGGTGGCTAGATCACGAACTGAGAGGCGTTTTTGCTGCTCCAGCAACTGGGCAGTCTCCCTTGCAACCACCTCTTTCATTGATAAAACCTTAGGGTCCTCCTTCACTTCCACAATCTGATTATTTGCTCCAATTTTGTAATTTGGGAACCGGCTCGAAGTAAAGACCACATCAGCTGAAACTGGTGGAACTGCCTCCTTTTGCATTGTGTCACCAAAATCTCTGCCTACCCTCGTCATAATTCGAACTTAACTACAGAAAATACAACCAAAATAACCAACCATTATAACTAAAATTTCACTACAAATATAATCATATTCAGATACACAGAATCTTGTTCAGCTTCCAAACACTTATATCTACCCAGTCAACAACAATTAATCAAAAAAAAAAAACCCAACTTGGTAGTTTATTTCTTAACTAAAATTAGAATGCAGGTCCCAACTACCCAATTAAACATTTTTAAAAAAAATTATTGCTATTATATTAATGATTAATTCATCTGAAATTTAAGAATAAAAAGGATAACATTAAATCCAAACAAAAAAAACGAAAGGAAAAAAATGCCAACCTTTACCATTCATTCATCAAACAACAGGTAAAAGCAATCATCAACTAAAAACATAGAATATTATGTAAGATTAATCAAGAATATTAGATGAAAACATAGATATTATGGAAATTTACTGCATACCCAGAAAAAGTTGTGAACTTTGACTGATAAATTATTTTAGTAAAAAATGGAGGGCAACTGAAGAGTAAAGGTAAAGTAAGAGAGAGAAGTAAAATGAAGGGAATGTGCTGAACTTACAGATTATGCAAATGCAAAATGGAAGAGTAAATAATGGGGACTTAAGTTCCTTTTTACAAAAAATATGATTGCTGTATCTTATACACAGCAAGCAGAGGCAAGATTATAGATTGAATGGAGTTTTCAGAGAGAGAGAGGGAATTTTTTAGGGAAGGGGGGGGGGGTTCAGTGATATAAAGGGGTTAACTAGATGGTTTTGTTGGTATAATTGTTTTGCTTTTTGAAAAAGTTAAAGAGAAGCAAGGGCTGGTTGCTCTACCCAACATCCTTTATAATTTTCTACCACCATCATTTGTGGTAGTTCATTTTTAATCCTTCTTAGGGTTAATAAAATAACACTTTGCCTGTGGTTAATTATGTTTTGTCTATTTAAATTATAAAAGTATATATTTTACTTTAATTGATATTATTTATTTATTATCTGTATTAATATTAGTAAGATAATTTAATTATGACTAAAATGTTCTCAATATTATATTTTGATTTTTTTTTGTATTTAAATTTTAATAGTGACGTGATAATTATTTAAAAATAAACTATATGATGTTTAAATATAATCAATATTAATATATTTCTTAGTTAAATTTTTAAAATTTAAAATTTTATTTTACTCTAAATCCAATATTATTTCAAATTTGAATATTTAACTATAGTGGTAGAACCATTTCCAAATGAATTTATTTTCTATTAAAAATTTTTCTTTAACTGTATTATATGAAATATACTTTTTTTTATAAAACTTTGTGATTTTTTTTATATCTCTTAGTATTTTACACTTTTAATAATTGACTTAACATGTGCTAATTGAGATGTAGGATATAATATAATTCAAATTTTTTTCATATTTTCACTCCCTAGAGTCAAAGATATCAATGTATTAATATATATATATTTTTTCTAATTCTTTTATAACTATTGAAAATCAATTAAACACAAAAAAAATTAAATATAATACTAAAGAAATTTCAGTCATTTAACTAAATTTTTTAATATTTTAAAATTTTTAACGGATGATGAATAATGTAAATGGGGACAAAATGTATATTTCTATAATTTAGGAGACAAAGTATAATTATCCCCTAGTTTAGGGGGCAAAGTGTTATTAACCCTCCTTCTAATATCAAATGTTCAAGCTTTGGAAGGAAAATGCTCAAGTTTTTCTTTTCATGCTGTACTAATTTTCTGGCAAATTTGATGTGTATATATAGAGTAAATATAGGAATGTAATGATCATCCTTCTAGAGATAGAAGAAAGGTTTGGAGTATAAATTACTGAAAATTTTTTGTTTGGAAAGTGCAGGGCAATCATTTCGTGGCACCGCCGTTATAGTTACATCATTATAGGAATGGCATAGCAATAGAAAAAAATATCAGTTTACTCCCTTATTTTTAGAGTATAAATTAATTTAATTTTTTATCTATTAAAAAAATTAATTAGTTCTCTCATTTTGAAAAATATTAATTAATTTAAGTTTGTAACGAAAATTATGAGCAAATCGATCTATTAATTTATTCATAATTTTATTCAAACCTTAAATTAAGTAATCTTAAAAAATAATAATAGCAGATACAAAAAATAAAACAGTTAATTGGTCTCTTTCCCATTAGCCGTAAATGTGTAAAAGTTGAAATAATATTTCATCTAGAGTTGATGGATTGTACACAAGTTTTTTTTAGACGCACCGTTTTATACGTTTTATATAGTTTGACAAACCTTTCAAAATCAGAAAATAATTCCTAAGAGTGGAATTTTACAATAACATAAGCAACTTTTATGGGAGTTGAAGTAAATGCTTATACTTTTGAATTTAGTCATCTTTAATCACATTTAGACTATATAAATTTTAAAGTTTTGATACCACATAAAATTAGTTAATCACATAGTTAGACAATTATTTTCTTGTGATTTATCGCAAGTCAATCATTCTCCTGTGATGTATTGCAAGTCTCTCTATATATATTGTAATTTTATTTTTATTTTTATTTGTAAGGATAAATGGAAGATTCACCTATGTCCTTGAACAGGGATATCCAAAACTTAATAATTTGACAATCTTATATATTGTAATTTTATTTTAATTTTAATTTTAATTTTAATTTGTAAGGGTAAATAGAAGATTTACCTTTGTCCCAAAACAGGTGAGATCCAAAACTTAATAATTTGACAATCTGACTTCTTGGGTGGAGTTTTTCATACTTTATACTGTACTAATTTATCTTCTAATTGTAATTAATATCTCTTTTGATAAATTTTTTGGGTAAATCTTTCGATTTTTTTAACTAATTATCATGTATGTGACAAAGATATCTCTTGACGTATTAATTGACATGTCGATATCTGTCGATATATAAAGCCTAAGTAATTGCCATCAAACACGCGTAAGTAGACTTAATTAAATTTCCACCACTAAATTGTGGAAAGAGCAGAAGTATACAGTGCAAACCTTGCCTTTTCTTCTCGCCTTCAATATCACACACTTCAGTTAACAAAAAGTCTTTGATTTACCTAATTGTGGTCACGGAAATTAATGATATTAATATATTGGAAATTAATGATATCATTAATTTGTGATTGTCATATTAATGAAACAATAGTATTCGAAAGTTAATTTTGCCCTCCTCATTTAGTCATTCCTCTCTTTTTCATAACGAAAGTGAAACCATAAAGCTTTGGAAGTTGAAAATGAGAGGAAGGGGAACAAATTGCTCATCTAAAAAAAAAAAAATCTGTGTTGTAAAATTAAGTTAAGATTATTAAACTTGATTAAAAAATTAATTAAAGTAAGAAATATAATAAGTGTAGATAAGGAAAGTAGACAAAGAAATAGTAAGAAATTCTCTAGTATTTCATATTATTAACTTTCATTAGTTTTACAAAAACCTTAAAAATAAGGTACCAAAATCCCTTATTTATAGGTTACAAGACGGGATTCATAAATAAACACTTAACATGATATATAAATTACAGGAATCAATAAAGCTTTACATAATTCAAGAGGATGAATATCACATTAACCGATGTGTTTGAGAAGATGAATAAACGTCCATCTTTATAAAATTCATAACACTCTCCTTTGGATGTCTATGAGTTAAAGAGTATGCGATGAATTACTATCTCATTAAAAATCTTTATCAGAAAAAATCCAATTGGGAAAAAAAACTATGGTAATATAAAAAGTGTACAATGCGTATTCAATATTTATAGTATACTTTTGTATATTGGCTCATTTAAAACCTTGCCAAGAAAATCTATTGAATAAAACTTTGGCCAAGGAAAAAGGGTACATACTTTTACTCTTTCTCATGAAAATATCACTTGATATCCTGGAGACGATGCATTCCAATTTTTCAAACTAACTTTTCAAATGTTATTGTTGGTAGCGCCTTTGAATAAATCTACTAGATCATCACATTGGCGAATTTATTGGATATTAATTTCATCATTCTTCTGAAAATCATAAGCGAGGAAAAACTTTAGAGAAATATGTTTTATGCTGTCTCCTTTAATATAGCCTCCCTTTAGCTAAGCAACATATCCAACACTGTCTTCATATAATATCATTAAAAGTATAATTTCTAATATTAAATCACATATATTTTGGATATATTGGGTCAATGACCTTAATTAGACATATTCACTACATGCTTCATGGTATTACGATTATTTCAACAATGATCGCAAGAAATAATGACTAAAATTTTGAACGCCATGATATATCAATTTTTTCATATATAAATACCTTGTTTGAGATTGAGATTTACATTGGATTAGATAAATATCCAACATCTGCATTGCCAACTAACTTTGATATGGATTTATCTGAGTAAAATAAACCCATATCAATAATGTCTTAGAGATATTGAAGTATATGCTTAATTGTTATTCCAATATTTTCGTATCGGAGCAGAACTAAATCTTGCTAACGAATTTACAACACATATTAGTATTGAGATATGGTATTTTAGGACCCAGAAGTTCTTCACCATTCTCATGAGGACTAAAAATTATTATTCTTTATATCAGGCGATCTTACAACTATTGGGGTACTCAATGGATATATTTTATCCATATAGAATCATTCTAATATCTTTCTAGTATAAGTTCATTGATGAACAAAATTTTGTTCGATAAGTAACTCGAACTGTAGACTGAACTTTGATTAGATTTTTTTATATCAATTCATTATCATTTGAAACTTTTCAGGAGTTCAAATAATGTTTGTATCATCAACGTATATAGTAATTATCACAAATTTTGATCTTGTTCCTTTTGTGAAATTGTATAGGCAAATTAGGTCATTTTTATAACTTTTATTCAAGATATCCTTATTGAGGCGATTATTCCATATTCGCCTAAAATACTTTAATCTAATCCATATAAGAATTTTTGTAATTTCATTGAACAATATTCTCGATAAACTTTACATACTTCAGGCATGTTAAATCCTTCAATAATTTTCATATAGATATCAATATCAAATGAATCATATAAAATATGCTCAATATCCATTAGACACATTTCATTTTTTTATCAAGTACCACATAAATTAGATATCTAAAGGTGATTACATCTACCACAAGAAAATAAGTCTCTATATAATCAATGTCAGATTTTTGCGAAAACTTTGTTCAATAAGGTGTTCTTTATATGGCATGGAGTTTTATTTTTCTCATTTCATTTTTGTACAAAAATCTATTTGTACCCAACTAGCTCTACATCTTTACGAGTTTGGACTACATGTACAAATTTTCACATTTTTAAATGTGAATTTAGTTCTATTTATATTGCGTTTTTCTATTTTGATTAATCATTTCTATGTTGGCATTTTTCAACAAATTTATATTGAAGATCCTCAATTTTCGTTCAAAACATCAACTGATATTATAAATAATAATATTGTCAACAACAATATCTTTTCGATTCCATCTTTTTTAGTAGTGACACATAAAATATCGAGATCTCTTTATTTTTATTAGATTCAGGTACTTGATCCACTTCCAGAGTTTTTATAATTAGTTATGTCTAGGATCTTACCAAGAGCACCCGCCTCCATTGTATAACCATTTTTAACATTTGCTCCTTTCCTCTTATGAGAACTCTTATCTTTTGGAACCGATTAGTTAATCACACTTTATGCGTGGCTAGCTATCATTTATATTGATAAAGGACTGTCCTACTGGGACAACAATTTGAATTGGAATATTTTAGCTGGTATATGAGATTTCACTCATTTCAGGTTAGTAATGAATCTGACAGTTGATTTACAATATTTTGCAAATGAATTATCTTTTGAACTTCTAGTTCACGAGAATTAAAATGTGATAATTCATTTCATTCAATTTTTCTATCCAACTGCTTACCTTCTCTCCCTGATGTTAGGAAAGCATTTTCATGACAATCGGCAAATCATGCCGTAATGAAGTCTCTTTTTAATAGTTCAAGATATATTTTAATTACATAGGGAGACTCATATCTAACAAATATTCCCAATTTTCTTTTATGACCTATCTTTGTACGTTGTGGTTGGACAATTAGAACATATTATACATAACTGAAAATCCTTAGAAGGGAAAATTAGGCTCCTAACTAAAATCTAATTATAATGGGGAGATTTTAAAATAATTGGTTGGTTTGATGCGTATAAATGCTGCTGCAAGCAACATAACAGTTTTCCCTTATATATAAGTAGATAATTTTGTTCTCATAAATATTGGTCTAACTATTCTAGAGACATTTTATTAACAATTTTGCTAGACCATTTTAAATATGAACAGGTACTTCAAGATATTCAATAGCTATATTAATTGACATACAAGGATGTCTGACATACAAATTCACTAGTATTATCAAAACAGATTTTCTTGATTGTATAATTTGAAAATTGTGCTCATAATCAATCTAATTATTTGAGCTAGCAATTTCACAAACTCCAGGTTGTGAGTTGATAATTACACATCTAGTAGATATATTTATTAAAATCATAAAATATCTAAATGGTATACATGAAGGGTAAGTGGGCCCAAATATCTTACCATTATTTCATTCTAGAAATGCAGGAGATTCAATCCCTATTTTAACTGGTGATGGTTTAATAATTAATTTTCTTTGAGAATAAGCAATACAAGAAAATTCATTAAATTGAAGAATCTTTTGGTTCTCCAATGGATGTTCATGTGAGAACATTTTCTCTAATTTTTATGTTTCCTAATTGACTCGAGAAGGTCTAACCAATCATTGCCAAACAATAAAAGTATTTGAATCAGCAAATTTCAAGTTTACTGTAACATGTGTTTCAATTGTACTAATATATGTATAGTACAAAGCAAAAGGAAAGACATGCAACTTTTTCTTAACATATGTCTGTCCTAATATTACATAGATACTTAATAATTTTTTCATTTATAGTCTCAAAATGAAATCATTTTTGGCGGATATCTTTGAACCTTAATAAATTTTTTCGACACTTAGTAGAGAACAGTTCATTATTTATAATTAATTTTGTTTTTTGAGAGAGACATATATTTGTTCTACTAGAGTTTTTAATCAATTTTTGCACTACTGCTTGTGGTGTTAATATTTCTTTCTCCCAACTTTGGGTGGGAAAAATATTTCTTACTTTTGAATATTGTATGTATTGTTGCACTGTCAGAGTCATATATTCTCATATTTCGGATATATTTATAATCACAATGTATATTTATATATTTCTCATTAAACAAAATAAATATAATAACAAAATAATATAAGATACTAAATTAATACAAAAGAACAAGATATATAGAATTTTAAAACTATAATAAATACATACTAAATAAAATATCATGATATTTCTTTTTAGATCTTTTCACTGTCAACCAAACAGTTAATACTTTCTTTAAAGAAAAAACCAATAGCATAATGACCATGGTCAAGATCATTATAGAGAAAGGTTGTTTATATGGTTTTCTCTTTATCTTTCAATGACTTATGAGAAAACTCATAAGGCATTTAACATATGATAGGTACGTGACTAATAATTTTTCACGCCATAACGATAACATTTATTTTTCATATCATTCTTACTTTATGACTGTTATCTTTCTCTTTTACCTATTCACTATTCTATCATTTCGGTGGTGAGATATAGTATTACAATCGGAATAGTGCTTCTTGATAACCATCATGAATATGTTGGTTTTGACAATCATGTCTACGTCCATAAGTATTGTTTAAACTTTTGTTATATTCACTTCAGGGAATGGACCATAATTAATTGGACGTGATTTCTTTAAGTAATAAGTCATTATTTCATTCAGTCATGAGAAGACATGAAAGTTGGAATATTTTCTAAAACTCTTTACTAGTATTGCTTCTTCAGGAGCATATTTAAGGCAACAAAAGTAGAAAATATTTTCTCTAATATGTACTTATCAATGATCTGTATAATTTTCCCATAGATTTGTTAGATCGTTTAGATAGAAAATTTTTTAATCCTTCACGGATATAATGACAAAAATCATAGATTTTGTTTAGCCTTACTTGGATATAGTATTTTGCCTTTTCTGATTGTGTCTTCAAGACACATGAAATTCGAATGGATTTCAACATCTAAAATCCCAGATAGATAGTTTTTACCCATTATGCCAAAGGTCGTAATTTTAATTTTGGTATAATTTGACATGATTCAAACTAATCAAAATAAAATCTAATAATATTGGATGTTGATACAAGTGAAAGTATAAAAACAAAAGATAGTAATAGAATATACCCAAAATCTTTAAATCATACCTTGGTTGAGATAATTTAAAATTCGACGTATCTTCATTATGTTGAAAGCTCTACTTTCCTTCATTGTGTTAATTTAAAATTCTACTTCAATTAGTCAGAGTCTCATCCTGATAACGTGTTGTAAATCTAAATCAAGGTTATTAAACTTGAATACAAAACTAACTACAGTAGGAAATATAGTAAATGTAGATAAGGAAAAGTAGACAAAGAAATAGTAGAAAATCCTCTAATGTTCTATATTATCAACTTTCATTAGCCTTGCAAACGAGGTACCAAAATTCCCTATTTATAGGGTTACAAGATAGGGAATTTATGAATAAATACTTAATATGATACGTGAATCACAGAGACCAATAAGGTTTTGTATAATTCAAGAGAATGAATATCATATTAACCGATGTGTTTGGGAAGACGAATGGACATCCATCTTTATGACTTATACACAGAATTCATAACAATCTGCTCTTCGAGTTCTTTTTTTTTTTTTTTTTTTGGAGTTTAGTAGGAAAAAAATAAAGAATAAAAAAGAGTAGGAACTATTAGCTGAAAAGTTTTATATGCAATAATTAAGGTTAAAACTACAAATTAATGAATAAATTTGATCATTAAAATCTAGTTATTATTAAAATCAATTGCGGGTGGCATGGTTTATCTCACCGTAATGTAGTATGGCATGGTTTATCATCTCGAAACCAAGGAATAAATAAATTGTATATAGATTGCAAATATAGATTTAGAATAATTACGAGTAAGATAAATATGTAAAACAAGATATACTATATCTAGTAAAACATGTATACATTTGTAAATTAACATGAATTAGGTTCTAGTTTTATACATTACAAATTTTTTTACTAAGTTTCCTAAAGTTTTAGCTGTTGTGGGAGGAACAATAATGTTTAAAATCCAGTTAGAAAAGTTGCTCAAAAAAATTAGAAAGGTCTCTCTGAATATCTCATTTACAACTGAGAAGTTTCACTTTTGGAAAAAAATCATTTTGGTCCTTTATTTTTGTAGTGTACTTTATTTGGTCCCTTATATATCAAAACAAGTCAATTTAGTCACTCATCTTTCAAAATATTAGCCAATATAAAGTTTTTGACAAAAAAATGGATAAATTAATGGTAAAAATCACGTAAATATTACGGGGACGTTAAAACACTTACACGTTGAGGTTAAAAAGTCTTTTTTTTTTTTTTCTTTTTTCTCATTTCTCTAACCGTAATTTTGTTTCATCTTCTTCAAACAATATTTAATAACAGAAATTAATAAAGTAAATTTGACCATATTTAGGTTTTTAACCTCCAGTTTTTTGTGTTTAAAGTTCATGTGATATTTGCATGTCCTCCACAATTAACTTGTTCAACTTTCTCATTAAAATTCCTACATTGTCTAATATTTTAAAAGCTAAGGAACAAAATTAGCTGGCTGTAATATATCAGGGACTGAACTATGGCACAGCATTAGATCCCCCAAAAATAAGGGATGAAAATGGTCTCTTCCCTCTTCACTTTTATGGCTAGTGGCCCAACCTTAAAATTTATGGGAAAAACACTATTTTGGTCCGTTATCTTTGAGTTGTGTATAATGTGGTCCCTTATGTGTCATAACAAGCTATTTTAGCCCCTTATCTTTTGAAATGTTGCCAGTATAGGGATTTTGATGTGAAAGTTAGACAAATTAGCAATGGAGGCCACACGAACATCATGTGCCCTTTAAATATAGATAAGTGGAGGTAAAAAATTTGAAAATGATGAAATTTACTGCATTAAATTTTGTTATTGAAGATTATTTGAAAAATATTAGACAAAAATAAGGTTATAGAAATGAAAGAAATGAAAAAAAGGAAAAAAAAATATAATTTTAGCCCTCAAAGTTTGAATCGTGGTCCATCTTGGTCCCAAAATTTCAGGCAAAACACATTTATTCCTCAAACTTTCTAATTTCAACCAATTTAGGACAAATTTGAAAGTTCACATTAATTAGAAACATTTGCACGTGACTCTTAAATCTCAAGTTTCAAACATGAAGAAAATACAATTTTGGCCTTCAAAGTTTGATCATGGTCTATATTAGTCCCCAAAGTTTCAAACAAAACATATTTAATCCTCAAATTTTTTAATTTCTACCAATTTAGGACAAATTTGAAAATTCTATCAAGTACAGAAGGAAAAAGTCAAATTTATCCTGCGATATAACATTTTTCAATCGATTTCAACTGATTCAACCATCTTTTCACTGTTGTCTCTAACTATCAACGTCTAGCTAATTACCATTCTTGTCTATATTATAACACTTTTTTACTGATTTCAACCTATTTAACAATGGATTTTTCATAAAATCTATCATGAAACAATTTACCAACGGATTTGATGATGAAATCCATCCGTCGAAAAATGCCTCGTCGATAAAATTTAGCAACGATTTTACCGACAAAATTTCAGCGACAAATTTTTCTGTTAATAAATCGATTACTAAGGCTAATTTGGTTTTGAGACATTGTGAAAATTTTAAATTAGCGACATATTTTTTTTGGCTAAATTTAGTGACCGAAAATCCATTGGTAAGAATAATAGTTGTGACAAGAAAATTCGTCAGTGATTGATATTTTAGAATATTTAAAAAATATTAACGATGGAAAAATCCATCACTAATTTAAAAATATTATAAAAAGAGGTTAGTTATGGGCATATAAAGTATGAATTTGAACTAATATATTAATCATTTAATCATGTTCAACATTTACAACTAAATATTGAGTTTTCACATACTACACCAACTTCAGGAACATTCTAAAAATTAACTTTAATAAATGAGTCTCATTATACTGTAAAAAGTGAATTGTTATTATTTTATTATAAGTCAAAGGTTAATTTTGAATTAGACTATTGTTTTAATTTATTAGTGAATTATTATTGAGTTATTGTTATCCTTTCTTTGTATATAAATTTTTCAACACCCAATTAAATGGGTTGAAATCAGTTGAGAGGTATTATAATCCAAATTAGATTTAACAATCACTGCATGAGAAGTGTTATAATGTAAATAAGAATGATGAATGGTTAGATGGTGATAGTCACAGGGAAAAATAGAAGTATGGTTAAATGGGTTTTAAATCGGTTAGGAAGTATTATATCCCAAGATAAATTTAACAGTTACGTGCAATGCCCATAACTTTTTCTGTTCGTAATTGACAGAATTTTCAAATTTGTCCTAAATTGGAAGATATTAAAAAGTTTGAGGATTAAATGTGTTTTATTTAGAACTTTAGGCATCAAAATAGACCATGACCCAAACTTTGAGGGCTAAAATTATATTTTTTTCATGTTTGAAACTTTTGATTTAATAGTCAAGCGCCTTTTCTAACTAGAGAAATTTTCAATTTTTTCCTAAATTGGTTGAAATTGAAAAGTTTGAGGACTAAATATGTTCTATCTAAAAATTTGGGGATCAAGATGGACTATGACCCAAACTTTGGGGTCTAAAATTAGTATTATTTCCATAAAAAAATTATTAAGGGTAATGAGGAATAAGACATTTTACCACAACATGTTTGTATTCAAACGGTCATGTGATATTTACATGACTTTCATGATTAATTTATCCAATTTTTTGCCAAAAACTTTATATTGACTAACATTTTGAAAGATAAGAGATTAAATTAATTTGGTGTGATATATAAGAGATCAAATTAAAACATACACAAAAAAAAAAAAATGATCAAAATGGTTTTTTCCCTTGAAATTTATACTACGCTGTAGTCGTATCATATGAATACAAAAGCTAAACTCAACAACTTTCCTTTATATTTCTTTCAAGTTTCTACTATACCAATCAGCATAGAAGTATATGAGAGTCAATTTAATATTAAATACAACGTTTGATGAACTCTTTTTTTTTTGGGTTAAATGTAATTTGTAACCTCAAACTATATTACTTTTGAACTTTTGCACTCGAAGTAAATTTTTGTAATTAACTACCTTCAACTTATAATATTTGATTATACTTGCATTTTGCACCAATTGATCAATGTGGAACACTAATATGACCTATATATGCATCCCCATTATCTTACTCAACTTTCAAAATTACCCTTTTTTTCTATTACAGACTCACCATCACCAATGCACTCCATTCACAACTGCACTACAAACTCAATGGGGGCTGAGGATGGAGGGGTGACGATAGGTAGTGCGTGGGGAGGAGGGGGATGGGAAGAGAAAAATGGGTGAGTGTAGCGTGTGAGTTGAGTATATTGATAAATAATTAGTATGGTGGAATAAAGAGTATTTGGCGAAGTTGGTAAGATAATAGAGATACGGGTAATTTTAGTTAGGGGTGTCAATGGGTCGTGTCGTGTTATTATTGTGCCGTGTCAGGTGAAATCCGTTTGTTATCGTATCGTGTTCATGTCGTGCCATATCATGTCCGTTTCTTATCGTGTTGTGTTTGTATTTGACCTGTTTATTTTTGTGTCGTGTTCTTGTATGACCCGTTTACTTCTCCAAAAATATAAACCAACTTATTTGATGAGTTAAATAACATGCGATGTATTTGACTTAAAATCTTAAATTTTAATTCTTTAATAATATAAATAATTTTTAATACTAACCTTGTTTTTATATCAACTTAAAATACATTTTTAAAATTTTTAATAGTATTTAAATTATTATTATGTTTGATTTAATAGTATCACATCAAAACTGTTATTCACAATCTTAGAATATGTTATATTAAATTATAATCGAGGTAATGTTTTTAGTAAAATCTGTTTATTTAGCAACTTAACAGGTTATATCGTATTAATTCATAGGTTGACCCAACTCAACCCGTTTAGTTTCGAGTTATAAATGGATTCACCCATTAATGATCTGATAGGTTTCAAGTCGTGTCATAACTTGTAATTTTTGTATCATATTTGTGTCGTGTTAACATGTCGAGTCAGAAATTGCCAACTCTAATTTTAGTGTTCAGCTTAGGTGACTGTGCAAAGTGCAAAAAATTAGAGGTTAAAGGTGTTGAAATAATACTGAAATTGATACTTTGAATGCAAAAGCATGATAGTTTGGGGTTCATATTACATTTAACACCTTTTCTTTTAATGAAAAAAGAGACACCTCATAATTTGGTCCACTGAAAGAAGTTGGCCAGGACGGTACTCTTATTCTTAATCTTCCGTTTGGTAGGGGACTAAATACCATTCTAGGTTGTTAAAATAAAGAGTATGTGATTTACCCTAATTTTTGAACAAGAAGAGTAACTTACTTACTTCTAAACATTATATTACCGGATAAAAAGAAATTTAATCTCTGAAAATTTGTATTAGTACATACGAGCCAATTTGGTTGGTAAAACTTACATTTTATAGATGAGATTCAACGAAAAATAATTTTTGAAAATTATATTTGACAAAAATAAGAAAACTAGGTTGTTTTTTAATTTGGTGAAATGTGTGGCAAAATGCTACATTCAAATTGTGATGAATTATTATTGGAACTCATATAATACTACTAATGCTCTATGCCTAGCCGACCCGTGAGTTGTGTGTACTCGTTGTGAATAATTGTTCGTTCGAACACCAAAACTTCTGCTTCGAGGGCCCTCTAATGTTTGGCTGTTGTCATTTTCCGGATAGATGTTAATAACAAAAAGAACCATTTTATATATATATATATAGTTGGAAAGCCAAATTGGACGGCTAACTCAAAAGGGTTCAATGGATTTACGTGTTTGTGTAAGATGGTGACCGACTGACCGTGGAAATAGAAGTCCCGCGGATTGATTATTGCCCCGACTAAGAAATGTTACAATCCATTTATAATGCTGTCTATTTAGACCAGCACAAGCTGACACAGTATTATCTACTAATCACTAGGACAGTTTGTGAAAATGCGTTTGGATTTTCTCCCTTGGGTTCTTTCTTTCCTGATCTCTTGAATTGTCTAGAGCTATTTAAATTTTAAACATACTGAGCCTTTCCTTTTTTTTTTTTTTTGGGAGGGGGAATAGTGGGGTTTGAAGAAAGGGAATTACAAAGATAAAGAGATTTGCTTTTTTACTTCATTTGTAAAGTATGTGGATTAAAATTTATAAAATAAATAATATTATGTAAGTAAAATTTTATAATATTTAATTCTTATCACAAGGTTGATAGGTAGAATTTAAAATCGGTCATACTTAAATATTTTACATGAATAAATAGCATTATCTTGAAACATTAAGAGTGTTAAACTTATTCAAAATAAAGAAAAGAGTAAATGGTGACATTGATATTCAAACTTTTGACTAAGTTGTACTTTGCTACTTCATTTTTTAATTGAGTCATTTTTTTATTATATCTTTATAAATTGTGTCTAATTAGTGTAATTGTCCAATTTCGACGACATGAAGGCACTGGAGATCGATACTTGCAGCACACAAGAGATAATAGGGGTAATTTTGGAATATAAATTAAACAAAATTGTATAGTTTCATTAACAAAAATTAACATAAAATAAAAAGTAAGAGTTTGTATTTAATCACTAAGAAGTTTGAGGATTAACTAATTTCAGCAATTAAATACCGAGACTTTTACATTTTTTTTAATGTTTATAATTGTAATAATGAAACTATATCAATTTGTTATAATTTGTTTCAAAATTTCCTCTATTAATTTTTTGTGCTATGCACGTGACAATTTTCAGTACTTTTTGGGCATTGGAATTAAACAATTTCACCAATTAGACACTATTTATAAATATAAAATATCAAAATAAGACAATTATAACATGAGATTTCAAAGTCTAACTTAATAAAAAATTTAAATACTAATGGCATCATTTACGCTAAAGAAAGTGTGTAGGCCTTATTTCTTTCCCCTGGAGATATTTCTTTGGATTGTGTATGGAAAATTTCTACAAATTTGAAGACAAGTTATCATCATTTATGTCAGTTTGATTACTGTCACTTTCTAATTTAGTACTTGTTTCTCAGTTAAACAATATACAATAGAAAGAATATTTTCTTGTGAAATACTTTCTCATATTATTTTCTTGATATTTAGATGCAGTTCTAAATACAATTCTATGCAAGTAAACTTGTTAACCATAAACTTAGGGGGTGTTTGAGAATTTCATTAAGTGATTAAACTTAATGCATTAAGTGTTTTTTTTTTCGTATTAAGTGTGTTAGATAACGAAATTTTCTACCTCTTAATACATTAAGTGTCACTTAATTTCCATACAAAAATTTGTCAAATTCTTTACTAATACAGAAAAACTTACTCAAATTTTTTTATTTTTTTTATTTCACATTCATACACCTTTTTTTTTTTTTTTTTTTTTACATTTACAAATATACTCTTTTTTTCCCCCCTAAAAAAACCTACCTTTCCTCTTACCCTTTAATGACTTGAACTCATGACTAATAGGTTATAAAGAAAGTATCTTACCACCTCAACTGCACTTTGTTGTCAACAAAATATACTCATAAATACACACTTGCACACATTATATCATTCTCTCTCACACATAAACATATACTTGCAGGCACTATATTCATTATTTCTCACACATAAGCACACATTTGAACACACTATATTACTTTTCTCACACACAAACACACATTTGTATGCACTATTTATTCTCTCTCATGCATAGCACACACTCGACACACTATATTCCTTCTCTCTTACATATAACACATTTAGACACTATATTTCTTCTTTCTCACACACATAAACACACATTTGTATGCACTATTCATTTTCTCTCATACATAGCACACACTTGACACACTGTATTCCTTCTGTCTTACATATAACACATTTGGACATGCTATATTTATTCTTTCTCACACATAAATACATATTTGAGCACATTATATTTTTTTCTCTCACATATAAATAACACAATTGCACACACTATATTCATTTTCTCTCACACATAAACACACTCTTGCATACATTATATTCCATCTCTCTCACACATAAATACATACTTGAACATATTATCTTCATTTTCTATAACATATAAACACACACTTGCACATACTATATTTCTTCTCTTATATGAAATACACGCTTGTGTACATTATATTTCTTCTCTCTCACATATAAACACACACTCTCTCACACATACTCTATATTAATAACTATTTATTTGTATTAAAAATATATCATTTAAAAAATTAACCTACAATAAAATGAAATATACTGTTGTCATCGAACTATATAGTATATATAGTGTAAAATACTTCAATTTAGTATTCAAGTTTAACTGATTATCAAACATATATAACTTTATGAATTTATTAAATGGAAAAAATACAATTTTAGCCTTCAAAGTTTGGGTCATGGTCCATCTTGATCGCCAAATTTTCATGCAAAACACATTTAGTCCTCAAACTTTTCAATTTTTACCAATTTAGGACAAATTTGAAAATTTCGTCAATTATAAATGCAAAGAGTCATCTACAAAGCACGTGAATGTTAAATTCAAGTTCTAAATGTGAAAAAAAATAAAATTTTAGCCCTCAAAGTTTATATAATAGTTTATTTTTATCCCCAAAATTTCAAATAAAATGCATTTAATTCTCTCTGTAATCTTTTTAATTTCCATCAATTTAAGACAAATTTAAAACTTTTGTTGATCACATACGGAAAGAGTCACGTGTATTTCACGTGACTGTTAAATTTATCCTAGAATACAACACTTCCCAACCGGTTTCAATCTATTTAACTATATTTCTATTTTTTCCTATGACTATCAATTCCTAACCTTCACTATTCTTGTCTACATTATAATACTTTTCAATCGATTTCAATATATTTAGCAGCAGATTTAGAATGGATTTTTGGCAAAAATCTGTCGCTAAACAATTTAGTGATAGAATCCATTCGTCGAAAAATGTCTTATCGGTAAAATATAGTAATTATTTTATAAACGAAATTTCAGCGACAGATTTTTTCATAAGCAAATTGGTTACTAAATTTAGTTCTGAGACATTGTGAAAGCTTCCAATTAGCGATGGATTTGTTTTGCTAAATTTAGTGTTAGAAAATTTCGCTACTAAGAAAAAAGTTGTGACAGAAAAATTCGTTAGTGGACTAATATTTAAAAAATATTAGCAATAGAAAAATCTATCGCTAATTTAAAAATATTATAAAAAAGGTTGCTTATGAATATGAGGACATGAGGTACAAAATTAAATTAATATATTAACACTTAATCTTACTCAACATTTGCAACTAATATTGACCTCTCATTTACTACACCAAATTTAGCAAACAATACAAAGATTAACCTCAATAAATGAGTCTCATGAATCTTAAATTAAATTATTGTTTTAATTTATTAGTGAATTGTTATTATGTTATTATTATCCTTTCTTTGGATATAACTTTTTTACCACCAAATTAAATGGGTTAAAATTTATTAAGAGGTATTATAACTAGGTTAGATTTAACAGTTACGTGCATGAGAAGTGTTATAATGTATACAAGAATGGTAAATGGTTAGGGATTGATAGTAAGAGGAAAAAGTGAAAATATGGTTAAATGGGTTGAAATCGGTTGGGAAATGTTATTTCTCAGGATACATTTTAACGTGCTTTTAATGCACGTGACTTTTTCCATCTGTAATTGACAAAATTCTTAAATTTGTCCTAAATTGGTAGAATTAAATAGTTTGGGGACTAGATGCATTTTATTCTAAACTTTATAAGACCATCCAAAGATCATGACCCAAATATTGCATTTTCTCACGTTCAAAACTTAAGATTTAATAGTCACGTGTTTTTCCTTTTGTAATTGACAAAATTTTCAAAATTTTTCTAAATTGGTTAAAATTGAAAAGTTTGAGAACTAAATGTGTTTTGCCTGAAACTTTGAAGACCAAAATGGACCACGACCCAAATTTTGAGAGATAAAATTGCATTTTTTTCCTTTCAGTAAATTAAGAATTTTAGCACTTAATTTTTGGTGTACAGATTTTAGATTTCAATTTTATCAAACGCACCTTAAGTTGCAAATATTTTCTTATATGACTTCAAAATTGTTTGAGAATTTTATCTAATTTATTAATTGTTCAGTTGTTCTATAGTAAATATATATTATTACACTAACTACGAGTTCAAATAAAATGACTGTTGGCCCAAAACAACCTAAGAGGGGGTGAATTAGGTTGTCTTTAAAAATAAACTTTTTAATGTGCTTAATGAAAATGCAAACTATATGTACCAAAAGAAAACACTTAAGCACAAATAAGCGCAAATGAATAAAATAAATATTCAACAATTGAAACTCAAAAAACAAATCATGAGATTGAGATTAAGAGAATAAAACCAAACTCCTAAAGTTCTCAAGCTTGAAGCTTACATCCACAAAGAGCTTCTCCTAAGGCAACTCCCAAGTTCCCAAATTGAAATTTATCCAATAAGTGTCTCTTCAAAGTAGGTGAGACAATAACTTTTTGTACACAAATAAGGATCACTGATGCTCACACTATTTTCCTTTAGTTAAGCCAAGAGTTTTACATTCACAACCTCCATTTGTTACAATTGTTATCTCTCCACTTCACTCTTGAAGAACACTTGAACTCTAAGCTCTTTTTACCAAACCATCTATAGCTCTATTACAATATTTGTACTTACTATTTTTCTCACAACTAGTCAAGAATGACTTGTAATCAATGTAGAAGTCTCTCTTATCATTTGGATGTCCTTGGACTATTTATAGATGAAAAATGTGTTAAAATTTAAACTTTAATGGTAAAAAAACTAATTGTAAGGAGTTCAGACAGTGGTTCAGATGTCTGATCATGCATCCTACATCTTTATGAACAGTATTTTGGATGATCATATGCGTCCTATAGGTTGATAGAAACTTTTTCATTTGGAGCTCTTTTTTTTGAACGGTCTTTAGTGTCCGATCCTTTACTGGATTGGATGTCTTTCGAATAGTCATATGCGTCCTATCCTACAGCTTCTGGTTTGGACAGCCATGTGCATCTTACAACTTCTGGTTTGGACAATCATATGCGTCCTATCCTACATTTTCTTGTTCGGATGGTCATGTATGTCCTACAGCTTCTAACACGTAGAAAAATCTGCACACTTGTTTTTAAGTCATTAGTATCATGATTTGGTCATCATCAAAACATGATTAGGGTTCAACAATCTCCTATTTTATGATGATGACAAATCAATTGGATAACCTAAACAAAAGTAAGAACAACAATCATAACAATAATCACAAGAAGTCTAATCTTTCTCCCCCTTTTGGCATCATCAAAACATTATAGTACAAAGCAATTTTACACAAAAGACCTAGGAGCTGCACAAAGAAAGACACATACAAGCTCCTCCTTAATTAAGACAATATTTCTTTATCAAATATCTCTCCCTTAAACTATGCATTTAATTCAAGTGAGTACATGAAAAAAATCAAGTTGAAAATATTTCTTCCCTAAGGAATATATGCATAAGATTAACATCAAGGTATTTGAAAAATGAATGCTTCCCATTTCTTTTGCAATGGTGACTTAATTTAGACAAAATTGGAGGTACTCAAAATCATAAAAAAAATATGAAGATAGACACATTCCTATCACACAATTGAAGACGTTATGTTTCAAATATGCAACTGTTAAAAGCATATTCTTGACAAAAATTTTAAATGTTACCCATCTATGTCATCTTAACTCATATGCTTTTAACACCTTTTATTGATGATGCATCTTGAATCCCTTATTGCTCTCCAAGCATACCTATATACATAGTTAGGCAACAACTTTTGGTACCCAAGCTTTCTTGGGTCCACTTGAGTTAGTGAATTCATTTAATATCTACATAGATTTCGTTCCTACTTTTTCATTTCTTTTAACATAACAATCTTTCTTCACATGACCATGTTGATGACAATAATAGACATAATATTCTTATTTCCATATAAAGAATATTTGGATTTAATAAAGCACAAATCATCCTTTCTAAAGGTGATAAAATTCTTGTTGATAAATATGTTTCTAGTCCTTTTCCTTTCAACAACATTTTGTTTTTCTTTTTGCAAGAAAGAGCCAAGATCATTTATTCTTTTTCTCAATAATAATTGCTCTTCCATAATTTTTTTCATAAAACTTTGTCTTTGGAGGGATCGAATCAAATCCATTTTTCTTCAAAGCACATTTTCTTTTGTCAACATATTATTTTCATGCACAAGCTTTAAGTTAGCACTCAATAAAGCATTAATCTTGATTTTTAGCTCCTTGTTCCTAGCATGTGATTCTTTCAAACATTCATTCATTTTTAAGATAAATTATTTAACATCATCATCATTATCATCACAAGTATCATTACAAGAATTATAACTACAGGATACCTTATTATCTCCAAAGGCCATAAAAGCCATTTGGGTCACCTCATGTTCTTCTTCATCTTCTCCATTCAAATTGCGATCATCCCATGTGATTTGAAAGTTATTAAAGAAGGATTTTCTTGAGTCTTGTTTGGCCTTTCCTTTTAAATTCTTTGACGGAATCACATTCCGGATTTAAATGGGAAGATTTAGATAGTTTGGGGTGCAAAGTATCCAAAGAAAGATTTACAGTGTAAAGTGAGAATCTAGTACAAATTGGTGGGTGCAAAGTGGAGTTAACTTCTAGGCTAACCTAATTGCAGAATACCTCCTAAACTTGTTTGGTATGCAAAATGCTTACTATTAATTTCAACAATCAATAACCTTCAACTTTTAATTTTTTTGCATATTACTCTAATCATCTCACCAACTATGAAATTGGTTGTATAAAGTCACATAGAGATTTTAAGATCCTTTGCTTTTGTGAACTTTTGAAAATGCCCTTTGCCTTTCAACTAATTTGTATAATGTACAAACATATAATTATGATAGATGTAGTGTAGATTCAAACTATAACCACTAATTATAGATATTTATGTGGATGCATTACTTATTTTGCACTATCTTTCTGAGTCCACATCCCCCTCCTACTATCCTCTCATTAATCTTGGATTGTAGGTCCCTACTCCACGGGGCGAGGATGATTAACATTAGACATGTATATGAGAAATCAACCAGGCTACGAATTGTCTTGTGACGCATGCCATGCAGTAGCGAGATCTTTTTATTATCTATATTGTTGTACATCAATTCTTGCTATTTTTTGGCCAGTTTTAGATTCTGGTGTCAACGGGTTATCTACCTCAAGACGTGTGGGAATTGTGCCTGTTTGTACTTCCTCTTCTATTTTGTCTTATGGGTTGCCCATCCCAAAGAGCGTGGGATCAGTTTTATCATCGAATATTCTCCTACCGCATGTTATTAATATAATGCTGTGTATGAATTTTCAAAAAAAAAAAAAAAAAAGATTATAGGTGTAACTGTGAAACAATTGCTCTAGTACAAATGTTGTGACCCTTGAAAACTAAGAAAGAAGATTTGTCGGTTGCAGTAATTACAAGGTGATTATAATTTAATATTGCTGTATTCTGCATGTATTTCCTCATAAATATTCACAGATTGACAATTAAATATAATTTAGTCAGTAAACGCTTTTCCTATAATTTATCGGTCCTGGGTTGAATCACTAAGGCTTAGAATAGAAATAGATTTAAAAAAATAAATAAATACTCAAAGATTTCATTTTTTTTCCCAATCTTGATAAGCCAACTCTTGTTAAAGAGCGAGAAAATTTGTAAAGATAGCCCAATACAAGATGAATGATCTAAAATGTTAGAATCATCACCTATTTAAACAAAGTAAATATTTGTGTTACATGAATGAGAAAATTAGTACTAAAATAGCAGAGATGGAGAAATATAATGAGATTTGGCAGAAGATGTTTGATGAAACATAGGCCAAAAACAAATATTTGGAGCTGAGTTTGTGTTCAGGCTAACACTTAATGGCAATAAAGCCATAAAATAGCATCCATATCTTAATTAGCAAAGCCTAAGTATTTTTTGAGACATGTATAAAACACCAGATCAAATTCAGCAAAATGTATCTTATGATGTCAAAATAATACACCCATTAAAAATATTACATGTAGCTTCGAGCCCGGGTAGATTAGGAGTATTTTAGTAATTTTACTTGCGTAGTTCAAATAGAATCAAATAGGTCAAGTATTTTATATTCAGCTTACGGATCGAGCAGACCTAACAATCGCAGGCAGTAAATATCGAAATGGGCTGGTCAAGTTCGTTAATCACTTTCTTAATTTTCTAAGCTCTAAATCCTCATTGAATTTTACTCTCTGGTTGAAATATTAATTTGAGCATTAGAGCCTACCTCGGGGACAAAATCCTGCTTTTTTTTATAGGTGATTCGAACATGGGAACTATGCATGGCTCAACCTTTGCTTTGGACGATACTATAACACTCACTCAAGCAATATTGGCAAAGGCAAATATGTAGTTTCTCAACACATGCTCTTACTTTCTAGGATTGAGCCCTACTGAAACCCTGCAGGGTCATGCCTTACTCGCGTCTTTTGAGGTCGTTCTCATACTCACATTCTCTGGGGTAGAACACTTCCTCACACCCTCTGGGATTGAGCTATGCTTACACCTTCTGAAGTCATGCCTTACTTGCTTCTTCCAGGGTCGTTCTCATACTCATACTTTCCATGGTAGAGTACCCGCTCACACCTTTCGGGGTCAAGCTCTGGTGATATCATCTCGGGTCGACATGCCTTACTTGCGCCTTATGCTTTCTAGGGTAGAACACTTCTCACACTTTTTGAGGTTGAGCCTGGCTAAAACCCTTTGGGGCAAACCTAGCTTGCGACTTACAGGGTCGCTCTCCACTCGCCCCCTTCGGGGTGGAAGACTTGCTTACACCTTCTGGGGTTGAACCCGACTAACACCCTCCAAAGTCAAGCCTTACTTATGCCTTCCGAGATCGCTCTTTACTCAATCCTTTGGGGTAGAAGAATTGGTCAATATCCTCTGGGATTGATTCCAACTGACACAGTCTGGGGTCATGCTTTACCTGCACCTTCTGGGTCCATCTCACTTCACACCTTTTGGGGTTACGCCTTACCTATGCCTTCCGAGGTCTTTCTACACTTCTCATTTTCCGAGGTGGAAGACTTTTTTACACCTTCCGAGGTTGAGCCCTACTAGCACTACTTGTAGTCGCTCCCTACTCGTGCCTTCCTGGGGTAGAAGACTTGCTCATATTCTTCGAGGTTGATTGATCCTACTGAAACCTCCTCCAGAGTCATGACAAAGTCATGTTATCTGCTCTTCCTTTCAATGGTCAAAATCATATCCTCCAAGATTAAGTCACCCCTCTAGAGGCATATCTAATTCTTCTCCAGTGAAAGTTTATCAAGTTCAGTTTCACCTCAATAGTAAGGCTCATTCTTCTGAAGGTCAATAGTTTCATTTTCTAGGATCACCTCAGCTCTTCGGGGACAAGCCTAAGTCCTTCCAAGTGAAAAATTCTACATACTAAGTCTCACTGTTCGACAAAGATTAGTAGGTAAAAAACACATAAAAAAGCAAAAAAAAAAAAAAAAAAAATTCTAAACTTCACCTATCCAACACCCATACTCGTGCAAGCGTACGAGGTAGGTTTGTAGGTTAGTGATGATTGGGCGTCGTTCTCAAGAAGATTGATTGGTGATAACTGGGTAATTTGGTCGTTACACTAGTGATTGGTGATTACTAGGCTATTTGGTCGTTACACTAGTTAGATAATTAAAATTAAGGGGTAATTTCCTACTCTACTAAAGCACTAAAGGTTGAACAAAGAGGAAAGTACTAAAATTAATCTAGAAAGCAATTAAAGTTTATACTAGATTAAGCTAAACAGCTATGCAAAGAAAGAAGCACAAACTAGAGTATACTAGACTAAAAAGTAACATAAAGTTCTAGAGTAATTAAGAGGTTGACTTTAAGCTAAGACTAGAACTATTTCAGCTAAAGCAAAAAAATTAAGCTAGGATGCTAGACTAAATTACCACACCAAGAAAGCTAACAAGATGTGACCAATAAAATCGGTAATTAAAATTTTAAGCTAGAAAGCAAGTAAAATCTAAACGTGTCAACAATTATACTAACACTAGTACTAAACTACTCTACTACTAGGAAAGTAATTAATTTTCTAAACTCTAAATTCTCATTTAATTTTACTCTTTAGTCGAAATACTAACTTGGGCATTAGAGCCTACCTGGGGGGACAATGCCCCCTCCTTTTTACAAGTGATTCGGTCTAGAAAACATGGGTACTATGTGTGGTCTCAATCTTTGCTTTGGACAATACGGCACACGGACTAATCCTAACTCAAATTTTTGTATCAACATTTGACACTGTTTGTGGGAATCCATACTAAAGATCATACTAAGATACAGTACTAGGCTTGTAAACGGGTTTCAATCCGGGTTGAATCTAGTATATCCATCTACCCGGATCCGATTAATATAACCGGATTCGGATCCATATTCAAACTTTCGACGGGTCTACAAAAGTAGATCCATACCTGGATCCTTCGGGTCTTGTTAGATCCGGATCTGTATCTGGTTCTTAATATTTTATTTTTATAACTTTTAAAATTATATATAAAACTATTACAACTTATCGAATTTTTTATTTTTTTAATTATAAAAAAGTATTGAGTCATAATTAATATTTATGCATGTATTCTACATTAAATATAAATTATATGAGCAATTTACACAACATATATGTATATATACATATTAAATAAAACTAATATATAATAATTTTATTATATATTAAATATTTTAATTGGATCCGGATCTTAATCGGGTCGGAACACGAAGATCCAGATCCAACCCATTTATTATAATAGCTAAATGGGTCTGGATTGGATTGGATTCGGGTAATCAAATTTTTTGCTATAGATTAAGATCCGGATAAACGGGTCGGGTCCGGGTCCGGGTCCGGGTCTAGACTCGATCCATTGACAGGCCTACACAGTGTCTAACATGCGTAACACTTACTCAAGCAATACTGGCAAAGGCAAAGATGTAGTTTCTCAATACTTTGTTCTTACCTTCTAGAGTTGAGCCCTACTGACACCCTCTGGGGTCATGCCTTACTTACATCTTTTGAGATCGTTCTCATACTCACATTCTCTGGGGTAGAACACTTGCTTACATTCTTTGAGGTTAAGCTATACCAACACCTTTTAAGGTCATGCCTTACTCGCAATTTTCAAGGTCATTCTTATGCTCATACCTTCTATAGTAGAGCACATGTTCACACCTTCCAGTATTTGGGTTAAGGTCTGGTGACATCGTCCCGGGTAATGCCTTACTTGCATCTTCTGATGTTGATTTCTACTTATGCCTTCCAGGGTAGAACACCTTGTCACATTCTTCGAGGTTGAGCCTGGCTGATACTCTCCAGGAAAAGCCTTACTTGTGACTTACAGGGTCGCTCTTTACTCGCACTCTTCCAGGTGGAAGACTTGCTCACACCTTTTGGGGTTAAACCTACCTAACATTCTCTGAAGTTAAGCCTTACACACGCCTTCGAAGAATTCTTTGTACTCAAGTCTTTTGGGGTGAAAGAATTGGTCAATACCTTATGGGGTTGATTCTAACTGACATAGTCTGGGGTCATGCTTTATTTGTGCCTTCTGGGGTCACTCTCACTTCACACCCTCCGGGGTCACGTCTTACCTATGCCTTCCGAGGTCTCTCCCCACTTCTCATCTTTTGAGATGGAAGAGTTACTGACACCCATTGGGGTTGAGCCTTATTAACACC
The DNA here is from genome assembly GCA_025175665.1 of Cinchona pubescens. Lineage (NCBI taxonomy): Eukaryota > Viridiplantae > Streptophyta > Magnoliopsida > Gentianales > Rubiaceae > Cinchona > Cinchona pubescens. The sequence goes on from JANKKI010000062.1 coordinate 2,515,024, forward strand.
ACTTGGAGTCACTCCCAACTCACGCCTTCCTGGGGCAGAAGACTTGCTCATATCCTCTGGGTTGAATCTTGTTGAAACCTTTTCTAGGGTCATGACAAAGTCGTGTTCTCTGCTTTCCCTTTCGAGGGTCAAAATCATATCGTTCGAGATTAGGTCACACCTCCGGGGGCATATCTAATTCTTTCCCAATGAAAGCTTATCAAGTTAAGTTTCACCCCAAGAGTGAGGCTTATCCTTCCCAAGGTCAATAATTTCATTCTCTAGGATCACCCCAGCCCTCCAGGGACAAGCCTAAGTCTTTCCAAGTGAAATCTTCTACATGCTAAGTCTCACTGTTCGGCAAAGATTGGTAGGTGAAATACACACAAACAAGCAAAAAAAATCCTAAACTTCACCTAACCAACACCCACACTCTTGCAAGTAAACGAGATAGGTTTGTAGGTCATTGGTGAGTGGGTGCCGTTCCCACTAGGATTCATGGGTTATTACTAGGATATTTGGTTGTTACACTTATTAGACAACTTAAAAAGGTGTGGTTTCCTACTCTACTAAAGCACTAAAGGTTAAACAAAGAGGAAAATATTAAAATTAATCTAGAAAGAAATTAAAGTTTATACTAAATTAAGCTAAACAACTATGCAAAGAAAGAAGCACATACTAGCGTATACTAGACAAAAAAGTAACATAAAGTTCTAGAGTAATTAAGAGGTTGACTTTAAGCTAAGACTATAACTATTTGAACTAAAGCAAGAAAATTAAGCTAGGATGCTCGACTAAATTACCACACCAAAAAAGCTAACAAGATGTGACCAATAAAATATGTAATTAAAATTCTAAGCTAGAAAGAAAGTAAAATCTAAACAAGTTAACAATTATACTAATACTACACTACTCTACCACCAGGAAAGTAATTAAAGACTAGGCTAGGAAAGCAAGAAATTAAATGGCTATAAGGCACTAATATTAATACTACTCTAAGGAAGCATTTAAACCATGACTAACTAATAATTGCAAAATGATTGAACACATATGGAGAAAAATGTTAAAAATAGACATTCCTACATTACATGCTATGAAGTCTTCATTCTTTGCTATTTTGGAAAAGAAAATGAAATGCATGATTTTTAGATTTATGCTAATGTATAAACTACGAAAACTAGATTTAATGAAAATCCACAACTAAATTACGCTTAGAACTTACGAAAATACAAGATTTAAAACAAGATTAGCAACTAAGATAAAGATTGAAGCTAAGTCTAGAAACTAGTTCAAATTTGACTTCAATGACAATGCAAGAAAGAGAAAATGAAAGCAAGTAAAATGGATATCAAATTGAAGAGAATTAAAAACCCAATAATTTAAAACTAAAATATAGAATTTTTACAACTAGAATCAAGCTAAAATTAGAGTTTGAGATAAGATTAGGAAACAGTACTTTGATAAGACTACACTATGGAGGCTAGACTAAACTAAACTAAGCTACACCCATAACTATATGTATGTAGATATATTTCTAGGGTAATTTCAATTCTGGAAATTCTTCGGGTCAAAGTGTTAACTTTTCATCCATAAACACGCTCATCATTTTAGCTATACAAATTCAATGACCGTAGTTCTTGATGGATTCTCGATTCTTCTTGATAACCGCGGTTATAAAATTTGCTCCTTAGATTTCTTGACCGTAGTTCTTGCATCTTGAAGTTTAAGTGATGGAAATTGCAGTTGCGACTTTCATGGCTTATATTCCTTGACCGTGGTTTTGAAGTTGTTGATCGGATTTTGACTTTCTCAACTAATTGCATTCTAGTTCCTTGCTTCTTTCACTTCTTCAACTGACATTAAATTTCCAAAATTACTTTGAAAACACCACAATAAATAAATTAAAATGCACCTAATATCAAAATTGTCAATTAAGCCCAAATTAGTGCATATTTCTACCAAAAATCCTAAAATACGTCTAAGTTCCTAAAATCATAGATAGATACAAAATATATACAAAAACAACCAAAACTAATCCAAATGGGACTAGCATGGTACACAAAATTACATAGGAAATAAGGATAAAATAACTCTATGGAATAGAGTTATCACATTCCCAAACTTAGCATTTTTTTAGTCCCGAGTGAAACAAGAAATAAAATAACTGAGCACACCACCGATGAAAATGAAAGCGATTTGACAAGGGAAACTAGAAGGCATTCAATCATGTGAAAATGGCAATTTAACTCAACAAGCTCATTATGTTCAATCACTTGCTAAGTTTGAAAAATTGGGTTAGTTCAAAATACACGTCTCACGTGGACAAATGAAGTATTAAGAGGTGACCAATAATAAACAAGTCAAATTTCTCAAAAATTGGTTTCAAGTGTAGAAAGATCACTAAGACGTGTTTTAAGAAGCACTAAGATGCAAGTGAGCATGCAAGGATATTCATGGACATTATAAGACTTGGCTAAGAACACTAATCACGATAATGTTCCACCCCATCAATTTCTAAGATCTTATAGCCTAGATTAAGGATTCCATAGAACTTTCCAAAGTCTTGTAATGTAGGCTATGGGTGAAGGTAGGATAAAATCTGGATCAAATTGGCTCAATTTCACCTTAGTCATTCCTGAAAAACTTTAGGGCCTTTCCCATGAATAAACATCCCCACAAATGCCACATAAACCAATTTTCACTTGAAGTACCGGAACACTATATTTTGGCCTAAGGAGATATTTTTGGATCCTCTTTATTACACAATTAACATACAAAACTGTAGAAAATAAAAGAACACGAATAGATTTTTTTTTGAAGATAATATAACAAGATTACAAGATAAATCAGATTTTATTATAACTAATTACTAAAAAAGAAATTGAGAAAGGATTAAACAACAAGACTTTAATTTCCCAACCAGTGTGCAAAACTTAACTTCATTTCATCATGTCATGTCAACTTTACAACTTAGGTCCTAATTTGACTAAGGTAATAGAATGAAGGGATGGTAAATCAAGAAAAGGGAATGGTTGAATTGAGTGGTTATCCAAAGAATCGAGACTATTAATTCATAGGTTCAAAAGGGGATACTAAGGATAAAATAAATTTTGGGTAGGCTTTTTGGCTTAATCAGTCCAAAGAAATACCTAGTTCATTTCCAAAATTTGCTATATGGTAAAAAGGGAATTCATACCACCTTAACGAAACCTTATTAGCCCACAAAATATCCTAAAATGCGAGCCATGCAAAATGATCAAAGATGCTTAAATCATCTCTTTCTACACTATCTACCAATTTCCAAAAACTTCAACATATTTAGACCAAATTAACTAAGAAATGAATGTGGCATTCAACCAATACTTGGCATCAAAATATAGCTTAATGTCTAAACTATTCAAGAAAAACATTTTTAAACAAGTGGTTGAGCATTTGGTGAAGTTTAAAGACTTAAAGGCCATTTAGCGCAAGTAATGCAACCAAGTTCACAAAGTCAATTCATCAATTCCAAACACACAAAAGATAAGAACATTCATAAAAGACACCACCATACTTTCCGTCTTATTGAAGTGATGAGAGTGCATGCCATCATCCAACCACTCACCATTGAGCAAAAAAAAAAATTGAACGAAAAGTCATAAGCATAATAACATAAGAACTAAACTTGGATTATGCTGACAAGGCTTCCAAGAATGAAATATCTAACTAAAACATAAACCATAAACCTAAGGGTTGACCGTACCAAAATGGCCCAACAGTTACCCTTTAAATCAAGTACTAACTATGTTAAGGGTTCAAAATCTAACAATCATCCAAATTGTACCCCTTAACCAAAAACATCATTCAACATAAAGCTAGTAAAATATCTATCTACCAAATATAAGTGAAAAGTAGTGGAAATGTATCTCTCAACCAAAGCACAAATAAATAAAGTGGTGATAGGTAAAAGCATGTAAATAAGTAGGGGCAAAGGGTCTTCTTAAGCTCATGTGGGTATGGTGGCTCAAAAATCTTATCACTTCTCACCTTCGTCCTCTCTAAAGGCATCTTCACTTGAGTCCTCTTGGTTAGCTTCCACTTCTCCTTCTATCTCTTCTTCTCCGTCTTCATTTTCTGCAATTGTGGTTCACTATGTGTGTAGAAAGAGGGCTCGGTTCGAGATGGTCTGAAATGCCATAGTGGAGGAGGGAGTGGGTGGATCCATGTCTCAAGAGTAGTTGTCTTGAGGGCTTGGCCGGTGAGCGTCAGGTTGTTGTGAAAGGCCATTTGACTATAGGTGCAATACGCATGTAGATCTTCCCTCTCATAATCCATTTGAGAAGGGTTATATGTGTACCTTGTTGGCCAAGTGACGCTGTGTGCTTGTGGGGTGCTTGAGCTAGTGCTTGAGAAAGTTCACCGGGTGCAACATTCACTGGGTTGTGCCTTTGAAATTCGTTCAACATGTTGCTAACATAAGCACCATTGATTTTGCCCTTAGGTCACACCTCCTCGTCTCCTTACAAATTGGGACAACCTGCATTAACACATAACTGTGTGACAAGACTAGACAAATAAAATGAAGGCTTTTCTAACTTGGCATTTCTCTGGAACATATTATAGTATAATAAATAGTCATAGTAGATGATCTTACCCAAATATATTCTTAGGCTTTCAAGAATCCCAAAAATTAAGCACGCTTTCTCCTGCTTCACAGCAGTAAAAGTGTTAGTTATCCAAAATCCGACAACGGATAGAGTATAACCAAATTTTGGGCAATAGTTGCATATACTTCTTCTTGAAGCCCAAAATTTTGGTGTTGGGAACATTATAATCCCACTTGGGTTCCCCTTCACATAGCCTATTCCAAACTTTTGTAAAATCTGGAACCCTAGATATTGGGTTCATCAAATCTCCATACCCGCTACCATTCAAATTTGGGGTTTTAAAGAAGGCTTTTATTTTCTTAAGGGTGACTTCTACCTACTTCCCTTTCATGTAGACCTTATCATCATCTATCCTACACAAGTTGAAGTGAAACTCCTTATCTAAATTAATATTTCCCACCGGAGTTGTTTCATTAAAAGTCAACCAAGTTCTTTCTTTCAATTGCCTTTCTATTTGCATTCTAAAATTTTCGTTGATAAACTCTCCCCAACTCTCGGAAGTGTCAAAACTTTTCTCATGAATAATGCCCCGATGGCCATAATTTTTATAAATTTTTGTAGCTTTAGCCTTAACAAAGATATTGTCATCATAACCCCAAATGACATTACCACTACCCGTACTAGTTTTCCATTTTTTGCTAGTTGGAGTAGTTGACACAACCTTCCCTTACCTTTGTCTCTAGCCATGTACACAATTCAACAAATTTAACAGGGAGGAGCAATTAAAATTGAGCAAGGGTACTTCCATGATAGAATAATCAACCCTTCCAAACAAGTCTAATACTTCACCAAAATTAATCACCAAGTATGCTCAAATCTACCAAATCAACTTCTACATAAATAATTTGACAAATTGCAACCACAAGAAAGAACTACAATTAATTTACCGATGAACTCAGCCAAATTCGACGTCCTTGAAGATCCTTTAGTATAGAAGCCTCCAAAATTCTCGAGCAAAAGTGGACTAGAGGATGTGAGTGAAGTGGTTTGGGGGTGATTTGGGAAGAAAAATGGGTGGTTTATAGTGGAAGAAAGAGATTGGAAGGGAAAATTCAGTTGAGGAAGAAGGGTGTTCATAGATTTTTCTAAAAAAGTGCCAAAAATTATTTATTTTGGAAAATCTAGACATCGCGGTTGTGAAATTTTGAACTCCAAAATGATAACTGCAGTATCCAGGCACAGCTAACGTTTTTCAAAAAATGGCTTGGTAACCTTGGTCATTGAAAATTAAGCTTTAATTTGGTGACTGTGGTTCTCAATACTTATAAAAATTTTGAAAACCCAATTGATGACAACCGCGGTCAAACATCCAGAGGCTCTGGACACTTGACAACCACAATATAGAACATGAAGAAACGGTGGTTCTAAAGTCTTAGACAAATTTTCTTTCAAAACTTCAGGCCAATGACCGTGGTTTCTTGATAGCAATTAAACTTCTAGAGAGCTTGGCTACGTTGATAGGCGTGGTTATGAAATGTTGAAAACAGTCCCCTGGTTTTAAATACTTAGACAAAAAAAATTTCCAGCCATTTTGCACTAATCATTACGGTTTTCAAAAATAAGTTTTGATAACACAAAATGTGGTCCTAAAGATTTAGAAAAATTTTCACAAAAATGTCCATAGGTGATCGCAATTTTCAGATTGCGGTCAAATTTCTACAAAAGTTCGACCTTTGATAGCTGTGGTTCTCAAAATGAGGAAACTACGGTTGTGAAGACTTAAGAAAAATTTTCTGCCAATATTTCTAGCTTTTCTCCAATTCGTCCCCTTGGCTTCTCCATCACCTACAAACATAAAAATATAGATTTAGAGTAGTGGTGACCACGGTTCTGAAACTACTGGCTTTGGTTCTAGTTCTAAGGAAAGCCAGAATTGGAATCAAAATCGGAACCTTGGGAGCTAGTTTTGGTTCTTGTTATGGAACCGGCTATTTTGGCCGGTTCTTTAGTTCCGTTCGCTTCCAGTCACAATTTCGATTTCAAATTTTTAAAAATAAAAAATAAAAAATTAGAAATTATAATATGAAAAAAAATTAATACAAGTTAAGATGATAATCAAAAAATTGCATTTTATTTATATTTCAATTGTAGAATTTGTTTTTGGAAAAAAAAGTACACTATTTTATAATTGATTGAACCATTAAAAATTAAAGTAAAGATACATTTTGGATAATCTATACTAAAAGATAATCTAAACAAAACTTAAATGCATCAATTACATTGGCCTATAAGACTATAATAGGATAAGGTCATTAAGAATTTCTTCAACGTTCGAGTTTGTACCACTTGAAGAAGCAACTGTAGTGCTCTTATCACTCTCGTTCAATCTGCTTTGGTCTTAACTTGATCTGTTGGTCCCTTATACTCACGTCGTACCAATCTACTAATATGCTTGAATCTCTAAATGGTCGGGGCTCAATTGAGACCATCTCTCATCCAAAATGCTCCTCCCGCACTGAAAGCTTGTTCGATCGCTACAGTGACGCCGGTATTGCTAAATTTGCATTGGTTATTTTTGCAATAAGAGTAAGGATGTGGAAAACCTTTGACTTATTACCCCACCATTCCAATATCGAGAATCCTTTGCCTTCCCCTAGGTCTTAGCTATCATCATCAAGAAACTCAAAAGAAGTGGTTAGACAAATATCAAGTTCCATACCATTAGTGCTACCCCTTGGCTTTTCCAAAGTGTGTAATATTTTTTTAGACGGGGGGATATTTGTAATACTATTAGTATTCTGTGGACTACTTCTAGCACCACTACCACTATTACTGGCACTAGTATGCGGAACTTGAGCTTGATAATTACTATATAATGTACGAACATACTTTATAATCAATTCAACAACTTCAATTGGATCTACTACGTTGGCTTTAAGAACAATATATTCTAATATATTATTTATTATACTATAATATGCTTCCAAATATTGCATCAAACCATCATCTTTAATATGAGGATATAAAACTGAAGCAACTAAATAAATATGTGCAATATGATAATAATAATTAAGTCATTGAATTTTTGTAATATATCAATAATAGCACTTCGTAAAATAATGTCATTTGCACTATCTTCTAAAATACTAATTATATCATATGCACTATCTTCTAAAATACTATCTTCTAAAATACTAATTATATCATATGCTTGGGTTATAAATAAATGAGATGTAGGAAAATAAATACCAGATAAAGTACAAGTAGCAGTTTTAAAAACAAGCAAAACTTCTACCATTTTTCTACAAGTTTCCCAAAGACTAGGATGCAAGTCAAAACTACTAGGATATCTGTTTCTAAAAAATTCACACAATAAATCACTATATTTTAAAGAATTATTAAGTAAATCATAAGTTGAGTTCCAATAATTAGGAATATCATGAACAAATTTTTTAGGTTTTTTTTTTTCCTTTCTCAATACAAAATTTAGCCCATTCTTTCATTATTTTTAGATAGCCAATTAGGTAACTAATTGCATCTTTAATAGGTTGAATCGAAGCATTAAGTGTTTTCAAACCATCTTAATATTAAAGCTTAAATTTAAAATATGACATGCACACCTAATATGGAAAAATTTACCACCTACTTGTGGTTCACGATAATTTTTAAAATCTCTAATCGATGCAGTATTATTAGTAGCATTATCAAAACTAATTGAAAAAATTTTATCTACCAAGCCATATTCGTCTAAAATCTCTTTAATCATATTACTTATATTTATGGCTGTGTGACTTTCATTAAATATACGAAAAGCAGTTACTCTTTTTTGCATAATTCAATTATCATTAATCCAATGAGCAGTTACACCCATGTTAGAATTCCTATTCCAATGATCACTCCAAATATCACTACAAATTGAAATACGACCTTCTAATTTTGAAAAAATATCTATCAAAATCTTTTTTTTATTCTTTATAATATTTTGAATTTCATGTGCAAAAGTTGTTCTAGGCATACGTTTAACTCGTGGATTCATATACGTTTGTGGAAAATGTACATATTTCTTTTGGTTTTTTGCCAAAACCAAATTGTAACGATATATTCTCCACAAACAAAATTAATTAATCTGTTTTATATTGTTGATCAGAAAATTTAAATAAAGGATTAAAAGATGAAGACGCGTACCCTAGTATTTGAGTTTGTCTTTTTTCAATGTCGAGTTCTGTTGGATGTTCTTTCGTCAAGCGCTTCGTTAGTGTTCCGTATTGGCTCATTATTTTCCAACTATGGCTAGTCTTGCAATAATTACACCTACAATAGTAGGATTCCTTTTGTTATCTAATTTTTTTTTGTAAAATGTTTCATAAACATTTTGTCCTTTGGAGCCTTAGAAATAGGAGGTTTTGTTGATTTACTTCCGGAATTGGGGGTTATTTCAATATCATCTCCAACATTAATAAAATTTTCATTGGAATTTTGACTATCCATTTGAAAATATTAATTTGAACTTTGGAAAAAAAATATTATAAAAAATAACTAATAGAATTATGAAAATTAGAGAAAATAAATGGCTCTTGAAAATATTATAATAGTAAGTAAATAAATTGTCACCTAAGAGATTATAAATGTATAGAAAATAAATAGAAATTGATATTAATATTAGAGATTATGAAAATTTTGAGAGTATTTGAGAGAATTAGAAGGATTGAGTTGAGATATTATGTGTTGACAATGGTAGGAGGAAGGAGTATTTATAGGTAAATTTTGAAATTAAAAAAAAAAAGAAAAGGAAATGACAATTGAAACACTCACAAGAATGTTATTAACAGTCTTGTGAGTTGTGACCATTGGTGTGTTGCTGGTGGTTGGAAGGCCACAACCATACCACCAACGGTCATTTGAACTCTTTTTTTAAAAATAAAAAAAAATTACCCGATTTTGGTTCCAAAAAATGGAGCACTAGATTTGACTGTTTCGATTCTGGAACCGGAACTGTTGGTTTTCGGCAGTCCGGTTCTAAGTTATCCCTAATTTAGAGAGACATTTCAATTGTCATTCCAACACAACCACTTCAAGCTAGAGTTAAACCTTAAAGATACTAAAACTAGCAAATTAACCTATCTAAATGTGTTTAAACGAACAAAAATGTAAATAAGTAAGGGAAAAGAAATTTGGGTTACTGTCCAAGAAAGACTTTTATTTATAGTCATTGGCTCGACTTTGGAATGTGAGATCAAGTTGTGATGAGGTGAACGGTGTCCCGTTCTTCTTCAATCACTCCTCCATAATGGGGCTTAAACGAATGGCCATTCACTTTGAAATTTTTCTCGCATCCCCTCAATTCTACTGCTCCATTTCGAAATACTTGCACCACTTCAAAGGGACTAGTCCATCTTGATTTAAGCTTGCCCAGAAATAGCTTGAGGCATGAATTGTAGAGCAACATCAAATCTCCCATCTTGAACTCCTTTCTTGAGATATGCTTGTCATGCCAAACCCAAGTTCTCTCTTTGTAGGCCATGGAGTTTTCAAAGGCTACCTTCCTAATCTCATCAAGCTCATTCAAATCAAATGACCTCTTCTCGGTAGCTCTCTTCTAATCATAATTTAGACTTTTTATTACCCAAAATGCTCCAATGCTCTAACTCCACTAGGAGGTGATAAGCTTTCCCAAACACCATTCGATATAGTGACATTCCAATGAGGGTTTTGAAAGCAGTTCTATAAGCCTAAAGAGCATCATCTAATATCCGCATCCAATCCTTCTTAGAATTAATGACCGTTTTCTCCTTCAATATCCTCTTGAGTTCTAGATTGGAGACTTTTACTTGCCTTGAAGTTTGCGGGCCGTATGCCAATGCAAATTTATGCTTCCCCCATATTTTGCCATCAAAGCTTCGAATTGAGCATTCTTGAAATGGGATTCTCCATCACTTATAATGGCACAAAGGACTTCAAGTTAGGAAAAAATATGCCTCCTCAAGAATTTGGTGACCACCTTTGTGTCATTTTTTGGTGATAGTAATTGTTTCAGCCTATTTTGAAACGTAATCAATGGCCACAAAATGTATTTGTTGGAGTAGAAAATGAGGAAAGGGTCCATGAAGTCTGTACGCCAGCAATCAAACACCTCAAGCTCACAAGATCTTATCTATTCTACCATAAAAGGGCATCTCATGTTTTCTTGAAATATTGCCAACTCGTTCGCACTCGTCACACTTAAGAATAAACTCCCTTGAATCCCGAATTATACTCAGCCAATAGAATCCACTTTGTAGCACCTTGAAAGCTATCATTTGGGCTCTGTGATGTCCCCCAAATAGAGATGAATGACAACGCCTTAGGATGTCTTCGATCTCACTTTCCAGAACACATTTCCTAAGAATTTGATCACTATAATACCTAAAGTGGTTCAGATGATTCCAATAGTAATGCTTGGCTTCAACAAAGAACTTTCTCTTCCTATTTAAACCCGAGAACTTCAAGGTCACTCTTGCCACAAGGTAATTAGCTTTGTCCATAGATCGTAGATGATTTTCCTTAAGGACCAACAATTTCTCAATTGGGAATTCTTCTTGGATTGAGATTTTCTCTTGACCGGCAAGTCTTGATTTTTCTATCCTTGAGAGGTGATCCGAGACTAAATTCTTGCAAATTTCTTTCTTGTCCATGACCTTCCAATTGAATTCTTGAAAAAGAAGTATCCATCATACTTCAAAGCAAAATGGTCAATGTGTACAATGGTTTTGGCACCAATCAAATATGAACGAAACTTGTCAAATGCAAAGACTACAACTAGTAATTCTTTTTTGTAATAGAATAAATTCACTTGTGTATCATTCAAGATCCTACTAGCATAATGAATGACATGCAATATTTTATCAACTTTTTGACACAAACAGCACTAATTGCATAATCATTAGCATCACACATGAGTTCAAAAAGAAGAGACCAATTAATTCCACAATAATAGGTGAATTATCAAGTGTGTGTTTCAACTCATTAAAAGCATTCACACAAGACTCATTAAGGTTCAACACACAATCCTTTTAAAGTAAAAACAGAGAGGTATAGCAATGTATGAAAAGTTTCTAATGAACATCCTATAGAACCCTCCATTCCCAAGAAAACTTGTCACACCTCTCATATTAGTAGGAGAAAGATAATTTTTCAATCACCTCTACCTTGGTCTTATCAACTTCAATACCTTTGGCCGATACTGTATGTCCTAGAACTATTCCTTCTTGTATCATAAAGTGATATTTTTTCCAATTAAGAGCCAAGTTTGTTTCTACACTTCTTTTCAACACATTGGACAAGTTGGTTAAATAATCATCAAAGGATATGCCAAAAATACTAGAATCATCCATAAAAATTTTGATGCATTTTTTACCATGTAATGAAAAATTGTGAACATGCAATGTTGGAAGTTACTAGGAGCATTATGAGTCCAAAGAGCATCCTCCTATAGGCAAAAGTACCATATGAGCATGTAAAAGTGGTCTGCTCTAGGTCCTCCAAGCATATATCAATTTCTAAGTACCCGGAGTAACAGTCGAGAAAGCAAGCAAACCCGGCAAGCCTTTCTAACATTTGGTCAATAAAGAACAAAGGAAAGTGGTCCTTGTGGGTGACCTTATTTAGTTTTTGAAAGTTTATACACAGTCTTATGCTAACCTGCTACCACTCGAGCTGGGAGGGGCTAATTGGTTTTGCTAATAACCATAGTTATGCCGCCCTTTTAGGAACAACTTGAATGGGGCTAACCGACTCATTATCACTAACTGGATAGATGATTCCGACATCTAGGAGCTTCATTAGCTCATTCCTCACCACTTCTTTTAAAGTGGAGTTTAAACTCTTTTAAGGTTGCTGCACTAGCTCTTTATTCAACAAATTTTTATGCATGCAAATGGAAGGGCTAACCCTTTTTAGATCATCTATTGACCATGCAATAACACCTTCAAGCAATCTAAGTATATCTAACAATCGGGTAAGTTGCTCATTAGACCAACAGGTGTGCACAATAATTGGAAATGTCTCATTATTACCCAAGTAAGAATATTGTAAATATTGAGGGAGTGGTTTGAGTTCAACCTTGGGGGTTAGTTAGTTAGAGATCCCCCTTTATCTATACAACCTGAAATTTGCTCTTCCATTTTCATGTCCAACTAAGAGAGACCTCTTTAATATTGTCCAAGCTTTCATGCTCATTCCCATCAAGTTCAATGTCTTCATCACTTTGCTTGGAAGCCATCTCCTTGGAATGTTCCTCGAAGGAGTCCCTACAAAATTCATCTTCCAAATTATCAATCAAATCAACTCTCATAACATCACCATGAATGGAAGGAATTTAAAGAGTCAAAAACATTAAATGAAACAATATACTCATTGACTCTAAATTGGAGTTTCCTCTCTTGGACGTCAATTAGTGTGCCCTTCCGATTGCTACAAATGGTCTTCCAAGGATCAAGGGTGTCACGACATCTTCTTCCATGTTTAACATGATGAAGTCGGCTGGCAAGAACACTTTTCCCATTTTGAAGTCGACTGGCAAGAACACTTTTCCCACTTTGAAGATTATATTCTCAAAACACCTACTGGTTGTCTAATGCTTCATCGGCCAATTAGAGTGTAACATTGGTAGTTTTCAATCCTCCCCCATTCAACCTCTTGTATGTGGCGGAATGTGGCATGTGGCATGAGGTTAGTGAAAGTCCCAAGGTCTCACAAATCTCTATTGAAAGTTATTCACCTGATCTTACATAGAATACGATCCCGAGTACTTCAATTTTGGAGGAAGTTCTTTTAGACTATAGCACTGCATCCCTCGTTCAAACATAAAATCTCATCCTCTATGAGCTTCCTCTTATTGGTGATGATTTGCTTCATGAATTTGGCATAACTCAACATGTTTTCCAAGGTCTAAATGAATGGGATGTTTATTTCAATCTTTTTGAATATCACCAAAAATCTCTTAAGGTTCTTGGCCTTCTCATCCTCTTTTACTCTTTAAGGATACGGGTGCAATACCCGACTTTTCTAATCATTTCACTGATTTTCGTATTTAATTTTATACCTTTAAATACTCGTCAATATCCCTTTCAAATATTAAATAATCATTTTACCCTTTTTAAATATTTTCTAAAATTTTCGGGTCAAAGTATAATTTTATAAAACTTGAAGGACTAAAGAAAAGTGTAAAATTTGAAAAAGTATACAAGACTTCTTCACGAAATCTTATACTTCAAATTCCCAATTCATTTTCTCTTCCTAAGAAAAAGCCTATCCTCTGAACTCCTGCAAAAATCCTGCCAAACCAAATCCTATATCATATAATTAGTTTAGGAAATTTTACTCACAAATTAAATTGGTGATCCAGGAATCGTCGTAGACCTTTAATCCAACTTCAAAAGTAAATTTTACTTCCAGATCTGTATGATTTTAATGTATTCCAAATTCCTCAGGAAATTAATTTGTTTAATTTTGTTGTTTATGAATTGATCTGATTACCAAATATGTTTATGAGCTATTGGGACTGGATTTATGGTTTGAAATGACTTTTTAACTATTATTTTTGTGAGATTTGAATTAGAGTTTTGACAATTCTTAATCTAGTGAGATATTTGAAATTATAAACCCCTAATTCTTAGATTTTTATCTTATTTTCACAAATTTAATTCAATCCTTACTTAATTCGAGTGTGTTCAATTAATGACTAATTTGAGATTTTAAGTGATGCCCAAAAGTGAATCCCTATCTCGATTTTTATCCTAATGGTATAACACTCTCCTGGTTTAGGTGATTCGAGATTAGAGTTTTTGATCGTCGAAATTAGGATACGTCTACGAAATTGATTTTCGAGGTAAGTAACGTTTACATATTTTTATCGATACCCTGTATATGATTGGTATTGTAATCATAGAATAATTGATATTAAGGTAAGTATATTTATTTCGATTAATATTTATAAGGTAAGTACGTTTATAAATTATATGTTTGTTCTGTAATGTATCAATTATTCATTATTGTACAATGTGTTAATAATGATTTCTGTGAAGAGGTCAATGGGTCACTTTAGTGGACTTGGCTGTGAGTGAGTGAATGAAATGATATCAAATCTCTGCTTCGTAAATGTTATACCCAGTCTATCGGGAAGACAAGTGATAGACACTCCGTTATGCCTTGTCTACTCGGGCGGATAATCAGGTAGACCTGGATCCAGTGCTGGGAAGACTTTTGTGAACCATGAGCTCATTGACTGACATTTGCATTTTAAAGAATGATAATGTCTCGTATATTGTTCCCTGTACTGATTGTATACTTGTTATCTATAATTGGGTTTAAATGTTATTTATTAAGCACGATATGCTTAATCCGTTATTATTTTCTCCTATGTTTGCAGTTGAGGACCAACAGGAGACGTTAGCAGGTCCTGAGTCGAGTGCTGATCAGATAGGGAATTATAGTATAGACCCCAGTTATTGGAGATAGAGTTTTTCTATTTACCCTTCTAGTGTGAGGTTAGTTTTTAATGCTTGGGCCTAAGTGCCTATGGACTCGTTAGAGTTGTCTTGTGATTGAATTTCTAATTGTCGTGAGATTGTGGGTTGTTGTTTGTATATGACTGTGATTTGGTTATTGTGGATTGTTATGGATATGGCTGTTGAATATACTTTATGGTTTTGTATTAGTTGATTTTGAGGTCTAATGACAGGTATTATGGTTTGTATATTACTCTTGTACTGTGCCTTGTATGCTTGGGGTGATCCCGAGGTGCGACGTGTCATTATCCCGTTTTGGGGGCGTGACTTTGAGTGGTATCATAGCATAGGTTATTCAATCCTGTGTCTAGTATTAAGGTGAACTATTATGGTTACGAGTGTAGTATTGGAGACCTGGACTTGTATGTAACTCAGGGTTTAGGATTGGCCAACCTAAATTAGGAGTTACTCCGATTCCTTGTTCGTAATGCTTAAGTGGGGAGTGGTTGAAGTGTGTAAGTGTATTATTTCAGGGTTGATGTCTAAATAAGAATTGACTGTGATACTTACCCTATATGAAATATGCAGAAAATGGAATTTGAATTGAATAGATAGAGACAAATTGTTATATCTCAGGAGGGGACACCTGGGTAAGAAACGGGGACTAGTCAAACATAGGATGACAAATCTGTTGGAACCGATCAAGGGGCAAGAGGACAGATTGAGACTGAATAGCATACCAGACCCAACAGCTACAGCAATTACAACAGTTTCAACCGTCACAAATACCTGTACCGGTGATAGATTATGCCACAATTGTGGCGATTGTAGGGCAAGCTGTGTATGCAGCCCTTCATACTAGTCCTATGACTTCTGCATCTAACCCACAACCACAACCAGAGGTTAAGGATGTTGATTACTATTATCGAGCCATCACGAAGATCAATATTCCTACCTTTGAGGGTAGACACGATCCAGATGAAGCAAAAAAATGGTTGGGCTAAATTGAAAAAAATTTAGAATTATTGAAGGTGCCTGATGAGTATAGGGTCCCAATAGTCAAGCCCTATTTGGTTGGAGATGCATCCACATGGTGGAAGGGGGTAGGACCTGTACTTGCCCCTACAGGACAGATTGCATGGGTTGCTTTCAGGGAGGCATTTTTGGATCACTTCTATCCTTCACATCTCAGAATTGAGCGGAGAGATGAATTAATTCATTTAAACAAACTCTAGGGATGTTTGTAGTGGATAATTAATTCATATTCACACAGATTTCATACATTAGGGATGTTTGCTCCTGGGGTCATGAGTGATAAGGTAGAAAAATGTGATCACTTCAGAAGGGGATTGCTGAAAGATATTTGAGACAAAATAGTAGCTGTAGACATAGATACATTTGAAAAGTTGTATGATGCTAGTGCCCGTGTAGATACACACCTAAGACGTTAGGCAACGGAAGAGAGGGATGACCGAGGTCCATATGTTTCTCTGCAAAGACCAATTTATAGACCTGCAGTACCTCCAGTCCGCAGTATACGACCACCACATCCATCATTTTCACAATTTCATGGTTTCAGACCCCAGCCACCATAGGTGAGACCACGACCACCTTTAGCTATCGTTGGACCCTCTCGGGTTATTGACAAGAGGAGAGGGACAGTATCAGCACCAGCTTCACTTCAGGCGCTTCCACGTATTCCAGAGTTAGTTATTGTCATTGTTATCACGTGGGAGAGTGTAGGTAGAGGTCTGGAGCATGCTTAGCCTGTGGCAGGTTTGAGCATAGAAAAATCAAAGATTGCCCTACTGTCAGGCCAGGACCATCACAGCGACAGATGCCACAAGGGAGGAGCGGTACACAGGATCCATACAGCTTGAGTTTATGCTTTGACCCAGCAAGAAGCAGATGGATCGGGTTAAGCTGTGACAGGTATGATATTAATTAATAACGTGTCTAGGAATGCTCTATTTGATAGTGGTGCTACGCATTCCTTCATTCTGAAAGACTCGGTAGAAAGTTAAACGTTAAGCCTGATTGGCTTGATACCCCTTATAGAGTGGGTACACCGGGGGATAGGATTTTTAGATGGGTATATGCTAGTTGTAAGGTATCATTGGGTGACTATGAGTCCGATGTTAATTTAGTACAACTTAATATGTCTGATTTTGATGTAATACTGGGTATGAATTGGTTGTCTCACAATTATACTCACTTAGACTGCAGGGAGAAGAAAGTTAGGTTTTGTTTTTCAGAGAAAGAAGAAATTGTGTATCAGGATGGTATCAAGAAATCAGAGAGACAAGATATACCACTCAATAACCACTTAGCATTACAGGCACAGAGGGCATTGAGGAAAGGTTGTGAAGCATTGTTGGTTTACGTGATCAATACAGAAAAAGAAGGTGCTAAACTAGAAGATATTCCAGTAGTCCGAGAGTTTCCAGATGTCTTTCCAGAGGATTTACTAGGCTTGCCACCAGAGCGAGAAATAGAGTTTGAAATTAATCTACCACAGAGACTGTCCCAATCTCTAAGGCTCCTTATAAAATGGCCCCAATAGAGCTTAAAGAATTGAAGACGCAATTACAAGAGTTATTAGATAAGAAATTTATCAGACCCAGTGTACCTCCTTGAGGAGCTCCAGCATTGTTTGTGAAGAAGAAAGATGGCAGCCTCAGATTGTGTATTGACTACCGAGAATTGAACAACGTTACCATTAAGAATAGATATCCTTTGCCAAGGATCGATGATTTGTTTGACCAATTGAAAGGTGCCAGGGTGTTTTCCAAAATAGATCTGAGATCCGGGTACCATCAGTTGAGGATCAAGTCAGCAGATGTTACAGTGCCAAAGAGTGCATTTCGAACGAGATACGGCCACTATGAATTCTTGGTGATGCCTTTTGGGTTGACTAATGCACCTGCAGCTTTCATGGACTTGATGATAGGGTATAAGAACCTTATTTAGACAGGTTTGCGATAGTATTCATTGATGATATCTTGATTTACTCACCTTCAACGAAAGAGCACGAAACCCATCTCAGACTGGCCTTACAGAAGTTAAGGGAGCAGAAGTTGTATGCAAAGTTCAGTAAATGTGAATTTTAGCTAAAAAATGTAACATGTCTTGGCCATATCATATCGGAGAGTGGAGTATCAGTGGATCCCAAGAAAATTGAGGCAATTATTGATTGGGCCAGACCGATGAATGTGACAGAGGTTCACAGTTTCCTGAGTTTGGCAGGTTACTACCGAAAGTTTGTACAAGGATTTTCCTTGATAACTGTGCCATTGACCAGACTTACAGAGAAGAAGACCAAATTTGTGTGGGATGCAGATTGTGAGGCTAGTTTCCAGGAGTTTAAGAAGAGACTGATATCAGCACCAGTATTAACCTTACCATCCGGGGTTGGAGGGTATGTGATCTACAGTGATGCTTCTAAGAATGGTTTAGGTTGTGTACTGATGTAGAATTGTAGGGTACATTGCCTATGCCTCGCAACAGTTGAAGCCTTATGAATAGAACTACCCTACTCATGATCTGGAATTAGCAGCCATTGTATTTGCTCTGAAGATTTGGAGACACTATCTTTACGGAGAGCAGTGTGAAGTATTTACAGATCATCAAAGTCTCAAATATTTGTTCACACAGAAGGAACTTAATATCAGGCAACACAGATGGTTAGAATTACTCAAAGACTATGATTTAAAGATCAGTTATCATCCAGGAAAAGCTAATAGGGTAGCAGATGCACTAAGTAGGAAATCTTCAGAGGTCACAGCTAACATGTTGATAAGGCAAATGGAGGAATTAAATTTAGAGATTGTGGAGTCCACAGCCAATATTTTTATAACACTGGTGGTACAATCGACCTTGATATCGGACAGGATTAAACAGGCTTAGATTTCAGATCTAGAGTTAATGAAGATCCATAACAAGGTAAAAAGTGGAGATTTAGGAGAATTTAACCTTGATAATAGCATTGTTTGGATGCAAAGTCGGCTCTATGTACTTGCAAATGAAGACTTGAAGAAAGAGGTCATGGTTGAAGCTCACAGTTCCAGATTTTCTTTTCATCTTGGCAGTACTAAAATGTATAAAGATTTGAAACAACATTTCTGGTGGAACAACATGAAAAGGGAAATTACTGAATTTGTATCCAAGTGTTTGGTTTGTCAACAGGTAAAGGCCGAGCACCAAAAATCCAGTGGTTTATTGAGTCTGTTGCCTATTCCAGAGTGGAAATGGGAGCATATCATGATGGATTTCGTTAGTGGGTTGCCCAGGACCAGATTGGGACATGATTGCATTTGGGTTATTGTAGACAGGTTAACCAAATCTGCTCATTTCTTACCATTGAAGGTTTCTACTCCTATGGACAGGTTAGTACGAGATCTATATGGATAATATTGTGAAATTACATGGTATACCTGTTAATATTATTTCATATAGGGATCCACGGTTCACTTCTAGGTTTTGGACAACCTATCAACAAGCCATGGGTACAGAAGTAGTTCTGAGTTTTGCATTTCATCCCCAGACAGATGGACAATCAGAAAGGACAATTCAGACTTTAGAAGATATGTTAAGGGCTTGTGCCATTTATTTTAAGGGTAATTGGGATGAACATTTGATGTTAATAGAATTTTCCTACAATAACAGTTACCACAGTAGTGTCGGCATGGCTCCTTATGAAGCTCTATATGGAAGGAAATATCGTTCACCTTTATATTGGGATTAAGTTGGGGAAAGAATTTTTGTAACAGGGCCAGAGTTGATTCAAATTACAGTGGACAAGATTACCATCATCCGAGACAGACTCAAGGCTGCTCAGGATAGGCAAAAGACTTAGGCAGATATGAAAAGAAGACCATTGAAGTTTCAGGTTGGAGACAAGGTATATATAAGTGTTTCACTGACTAGAGGGGTTATGAGGTTTGGAAAGAGTGATTGAGCCCAAGATTTGTGGGACCCTTTGAGATACTGAAAAGAGTTGGAAACCTAGCGTACCAGTTGGCTTTACCTCCAGAGTTGGCTCGAGTGCACAATGTATTTCATGTTTAACAGCTCTGAAAATATATATCTGATCCAAGCCACGTAATCGAGTATGAACCTCTCAGTGGTAAAAAAGAATTGGTTCATGAAGATGCACCGATTCGTATTATTGATACCAAAGAACAAGTCCTTCGACATCGGTCTATTCCATTTGTTAAAGTCCAGTGGTCTAATCATTCAGAAAGGGAGGCAACATGGGAATCCAAAATCGACATGCGAAACAAGTATCCTTACTTGTTTGTCTCATAGGTACGTTAAGTTTCGAGGTTGAAACTTTTCTCAAGGAAGGGAGAATGTAATACCCGACTTTTCTGATCATTTCACCGATTTTCGTATTTGATTTTATACTTTTAAACACTCATTAATGGATATCCTTTTCAAATATTAAATAATCGTTTTACCCTTTTTAAATATTTTTTAAAATTTTTGGGTCAAAGTATAATTTTATAAAACTTGAAGGACTAAAGTGTAAAATTTGAAAAAGTATACAAGACTTCTTCACGAAGTCTTGTACTTCAAATTCCCAATTCATTTTCTCTTCCTAAGAAAAAGCCTATCCTCTGAACTCCTGCAAAAATCCTGCCAAACCAAATCCTATATCATATAATTAGTTTAGGAAATTTTACTCACAAATTAAATTGGTGATCCAGGAATCGTCGTAGACCTTTAATCCAACTTCAAAAGTAAGTTTTACTTCCAGATCTGTATGATTTTTATGTTAAATTCCAAATTCCTCAGGAAATTAATTTGTTTAATTTTGTTGTTTATGAATTGATCTGATTACCAAATATGTTTATGAGCTACTGGGACTGGATTTATGGTTTGAAATGACTTTTTAACTATTATTTTTGTGAGATTTGAATTAGAGTTTTGACAATCAAAATTCTTAATCTAGTGAGATATTTGAAATTATAAACCCCTAATTCTTAGATTTTTATCTTATTTTCACAAATTTAATTCAATCCTTACTTAATTGTGTTCAATTAATGACTAATTTGAGATTTTGAGTGATGCCCAAAGTGAATCCCTATCTCGATTTTTATCCTAATGGTATAACACTCTCCTGGTTTAGGTGATTCGAGATTAGAGTTTTTGATCATCGAAATTAGGATACGTCTACGAAATCGATTTTCGAGGTAAGTAACGTTTACATATTTTTATCGATACCCTGTATATGATTGGTATTGTAATCATAGAATAATTGATATTAAGGTAAGTATATTTATTTCGATTAATATTTATAAGGTAAGTACGTTTATAAATTATATGTTTGTTCTGTAATGTATCAATTATTCATTATTGTACTATGTGTTAATAATGATTTCTATGAAGAGGTCAATGGGTCACTTTAGTGGACTTGGCTGTGAGTGAGTGAATGAAATGATACCAATGCTGAGTACTCTGTTTCGTAAATGTTATACCTAGTCTATCGGGAAGACAAGTGATAGACACTCCGTTATGCCTTGTCTACTCGGGCGGATAATAGGTAGACCTGGATCCAGTGTTGGGAAGACTTTTGTGAACCATGAGCTCATTGGTGACATTTGCATTTTAAAGAATGATAATATCTTGTATATTGTTCCTGTATAGTATGATTGTATACTTGTTATCTATAATTGGGTTTAAATGTTATTTACTAAGCACGATATGCTTAATCCGTTATTATTTTCTCCTATGTTTGCAGTTGAGGACCAACAGGAGACGTTAGCAGGTCCTGAGTCGAGTGCTGATCAGATAGGGAATTATAGTATAGACCCCAGTTATTGGAGATAGAGTTTTTCTATTTACCCTCCTAGTGTGAGGTTGGTTTTTAATGCTTGGACCTGAGTGCCTATGGACTTGTTAGAGTTGTTTTGTGATTGAATTTCTAACTGTTGTGAGATTGTGAGATTGTGGGTTGTTAGTACGAGTTTGTATATGACTGTGATTTGGTTATTGTGGATTGTTATGGATATGGCTGTTGAATATACTTTGTGGTTTTGTATTAGTTGATTTTGAGGTCTAATGACAGGTATTATGGTTTGTATATTGCTCTTGTACTGTGCCTTGCATGCTTGGGGTGATCCCGAGATGCGGCGTGTCATTGTCCTATTTTGGGGGCGTGACAACGGGACTCTCACTTGGTTTGTCAATCATTTCGATGGATCTTTGCCTTCATTTTGTTAGGTAAGGGGCTTACTAGGTTTTTCAATTTCCTCAACCTAGCCCTTCGAAGATTCCCTTCTTTCCATTCCATTTACTAAATGTCCTCTATTCTCATTTGCCTTTGAATTTGGGGTCCCGTCAACTTTTTCTGCCAAAGCTTTCCCACTCCTAAAGGTAACGGTTTGAACTTTCTCTCTTCTATGGTTATCCCTCAGATTGGGAATGGTATCACTAGGAAATGCTCCCAATGGCCTTTCACTATTTTGGTCTGGGAAATTTGACCTATTTTAATCTCCAAATTTCTTGTAGTGGTCCTCAATTTCTCATATTCCCTCATTTGATTCTCCATCTCTCTCCTTTGGTTTTGCCAAATCTTTTATTTGGTTCTCATTTTTTCTTCCCAAAGTCTCCAATCCCCTCCTCATGTTAACCTCATGTTCATGATCCCTTTGAAAGTAATGGCCATTGTATATAGGTTGGGTATAATTTGGAGGTTGAATTGGTGGCTTAGTTGTTGTATTTGATATTGAGGGTCCGATTAAGATTGATAGGATCGAGCATTTCTTTAATAAGCGGGGGTGGATAGGGCCTAGAAGTTAAGGCTTGATTTTGGAAATTTTGAGCTTGGGTATTGGGTTGGAATGATCAATTTTTGTTGATTTTCTTGGTTGTTCCAAGAGAAATTGGGGTGGTTTCTCCATGATGGATTATAGGTGTTGCCATATACTCTGGGAGGATATCATGAGTTAGGTTGTTGATTGGAGACAAATTGGAGTATACTTGCTCACTTGACCCCATGGCATCTCACATTGGCCATCTTGATGATTGCCCCCACAAAAAACACAAAAAAGTGGCACTTGAGTAGCCGAAGATATTGCATTTACCATGCTTCCCCTCCCAAGATTCTCAATTGATCTAATTAAGTTCGTTTTGAAGTTCATCATGAGACCTTGTTGGGCAAGTAGAGTGTCATTTGTATTCAAATTCAACATCCCTCCCGTGTTAGACATTAGTTTCTGGGGCTTGTTGTTGTCTTCTGCCGTTTGGATTGATTGGCCCATATTAGTAGTAATTGGATGCCATTCTATTAAGTAAAACTTGTGCCCCTTCCAGAGTCTTGAAAGATATGGAACCATCTGCAATAGCATCAACCATTGACCTCGTCTCTAGAAACAACCCATTGTAATAGGTTTGGATTTGAAGCCATAATGAGATAGCGTGATGTGGGCATTTCCTCAATAGATCCTTGAATCGATCCAATACTTCACTTAAGCTTTCCCCTGTAGCTAAATCTTTTTTAAAAGATGTGATATCAATGTGGAGCTTAGCATTTCTTAAGGGCATCTAATGTTTAGCTAGTAACTCTTGGACCAATTGATTCCAAGATGTAAACGTCCCTTGCTCGGAAGAGTGTAGCCATGCCTTCGTCCTATCTCTTAAAAAAAATGGGAAAGCTCTTATCCTAACTCAATTTAGGTGCACACCATTATACTTGAATGTGTCAATAACCTCCTCAAAATTCATCAAATGTGTGTACGGCTCCTTCTTGGTTCCATCCCCAAACATGACATGAGTTTGGAGCATTTGACTAAGGACGGGTTTAATCTCAAAATTGTTGGCTTCCACGAGCATTTGGTCTTGTTGTTGTGTCATTTTCTTTCGGAGTCTAGTCAAGGTACATTCAATCTCGTGATCTAAAGGTCTCAATGAACGTCTTCTCGTGACCATAAACTACACAACAAACAATAGCAAAAAGTCAAGTCCCGATGACAAACACTAAAAGCAAGAAAGAAAGTAGATAACTAAGGCAATTACAACTAATCCTAACTATGAGTAATAATTAAGAAAAAAAATGAGTCTAATCTAGTATGACCCGATAGTTTCTAATATCACCATTGCAACTCAATCCCCAGCAACGGTGCCAAAAACTTATTTGGCAAAGATTGGTAGGTGAAAAACACACACCTACCCAATTCTCGGACTATTGCAAATATACGAGGTAATTTTGTAGGTTAGTGGTGAGTGGGTGTCATTCCCACAAGGATTGATTAGTGATTACTTGGCTATTTGGTAGTTATACTAGTTATATAATTAAAAAGGGGTGATTTCCTACTTTACTAAAGCACTAAAAGCTGAATAAAGAGAAAAGCACTAAAATTAATCTACAAAGCAATTAAAGTTTATACTAAATTCAGCTAAAAAACTATGGAAAGAAAGAAGCACATACTAGAGTATACTAGACTAAAAAGTAACAAAAAGTTCTAGAGTAATTAAGAGGTGACTTTAAGCTAATACTAGAACCAACTATTTCAACCAAAGCAAGAAGATTAAGTTAGGATGCTAGACTAAATTACCACATTGAAAGAGCTAACAAGATGTGAATGATAAAATAGGCAATTAAAATTATAAGCTAGAAAGCAAGTAAAATCTAAACAAATCAACAATTATACTAACACTAGTACTAAACTACTCTACCACTAGGAAAGTAATTAAAGACTAGGCTAGGAAAACAAGAAATTAAATGACAATAAGGCACTAATATTAAATACTACTCTAAGGAAGCATTTAAATTTTGACTAATTAATGATTTCATAATGGTTGAACCATAAGGAGGAAATTGCTAAAAACATAAATTCCTACACTACATGCTATGAAGTTTTTTATTCTTTGCTATTTTGGGAAAGAAAATGAAATGCAAGATTTTTAGATTTATGCTAATGTTTAATAAGAAAACTAGATTTAATGAAACTCCACAACTAAATTAAGCTTAGAACCTAGGAAACACAAGATTTAAAACAAGATTAGTAGTGCCAACTAAGATAAAGATTTAAGCTAAGTCTAGAAACTAGTCCAAATTTGACTTCAATGAAAATGCAAAGAGAGAAAATAAAAGCAATTAAAATGGATATCAAATTGAAGAGGATTAAAGGCCTACTAATTTAAGACTAAAAGATAGAATTTTTACAACTGGAATCAAGCTAAAATTAGAGTTTAAGATAAGAGTAGGAGATAGTACTATGATAAGACTACACTACGGAGGCTAGACTAAACTAAACTAAGCTGCACCTTGATACGAGTAAGGATAGGTTAAGGATGTGCCAAGTTCAAGAGATGAAAACTGGAGAAAGCTTGGACTTAAGCTCACCAAGACTACAGCATATTCGTGGTGTTATGATCAAGTTGGATTGGACTATCCTTAATTTATTAATAGATAAAGTTTAATTCTTCAAAGTGAAGCACATGTGGCCAAATAAAGTCCAAGTCCAAGAGTGTTCGAACTCAAGAATTGAAGAGCTTCACGAAAGGTTCGATTCTAATACCCTAATTTGGACCAAGTCCCTATTTGGCCATCCATTCCTAATTAAATTTTGATTTATTTTTCAGCATTTTTTATAAGATTTTGTTTCATTTGGGGTGAAAATATTAGCATATATCAATGTTAGTTTAGCCGGTCTTATGTCTAGTATTCCAATCCTAAGCCTGCTAGGATTTTGCAAGGTTGTTGCCTAGTAGTATTAGGCCTATATTTTGTAGGGTTTGGTCAACCCATTGTCACATTAACAAGGCTTCCTATAGGAGATTATTCATTCATCAATATTCAAAAAAACTTTGTGAGAAAAATTCTCTAACTTGCTTTCCAAAAATTTAGGTATTTTCAAGATTGATTCTTGTGACTACCTTCCTTGAACACTGTCAGTTCTTGTCTCGTTATATACGACGGGTCATATCTTGTATAGTCAAGAACAAATACTTCAAATTCTTGATTTCTTAACCAATGGGTTTGAATCCGTCAAGTTGAATTTGTTTAGGCGCTCTTGAAAGATTGGTTCCGATTCTGGGTCTTGTCAGTTTATCTGCAGGGTTCGCATTAGAGTAGTATCAGAGCCTTGGTTCCTAAACACGTTTATTTTTTTTTGTTTCATACATCTTTAAATTGTTTTCTTGCTGTTTTATCAGTTTATTCAAAAAAAATGTTACTGTTCATCCGTAAAAAAAACATCAGCTTGTTCGTATATTATTCATTCTTCTTGTGTTCTTTTGACCAAAAAAATCGAATTCAAAAGGAAAAACCCTAAAGCATTTTTTTAGGGTTTCACTGGTTGACACTTTGTTCTTGATTCTTCCCATCAATATTTTTTGCAAATTTTGCTGGGATTGGCTTCTAATTTTGTGCATATTTTTTTGTGAGAAAATCCAAGAAAAAAATATTAAAAAAAATTGTTCAACCATAACTGTTTCTTAGGTTTCCTTGTTTGTGATTTTCTTGTGCTTTGAATGTTGTGGCTGTTTTGTGCCAAAGTTTTGGAGGTATTTTCTTGCTAGGAATTCATGCTATAGCTTGTTGTGTAAAAGAAAAAGCAAACAAGGAAAAACAAAAGAGAAAAGAGGCTAAATTCCAACCCTAGTCAAATTAGAGTTTCCAAGTCCTTTTTGCAGTAGAAATATTGTGCTAATTCCTTATTCCATATTCTTGCATATTTTCAATCCTTGTCTTAGTTGGAATAAAACAGTCACTTGAATCCTTGTTCTGCTTGGATTACATTAATTCCTATTTCTAACTAGGAGTATTTCTAGTCCTTTTCCTATTGGGATTTGAAGTAACCTGTTGCAATTTTCCTACTTTCCTTAGGCATAATTCTCAACTGAAATTTGTTTATATTCTTTTCAATTTTTGTCCATATTTTGCTCTCAAGTTACCATAAAAAATTGGTGAAATGCCAAAAATACCCTTGTTCTCTCGGGTTAATTCTTTCTAGCTCGAAACCTTAGTTTGTTTGACCTTCTTATTGTTTGACTTTCTAAAGTGTGTAGTGTGTGTAATTTGTTAAATCGAACCACCATTACCATTTGTTGTTTCTTTGCTTCATTAGTCTATAACTACTAATTGTGTTCTAAGTGTTGGTATTTGTTTGTGTCGTTCTTGCTTTGTGCTTTCAAGTTTGCAAAAGATTTTGAGGAGAATTTAATCAGGAGGAAAAAGGCAAGAGTGGTGAGTTCATTAGGGGACAAAAGCCTTGAATTTCAGTGAAACACAAGTAAAATTGTGTGATCTCTTCAAATTTAAATGTGAACACAAAAAGAGTGTCGTGAGGTCCTTCTTTATTTTTTTACTAACCGTAACTATTTAAAATGTCTCAAGAAAGAGAAAGTTTAAGGTTTAATGCCTTAGAATCTCATTTTGCGAAAATGGGAAGATCTATTGAAAGCATTCACTCTCTTGATATATTAACTAAGGCACGAAATGAGCTTGGTCAGCAATCTGACCGAGCTGAGCCTTATACTTGCACAATGAGGCAAGCTCGTTGAGGTATGTGTCTTAATTATGATTTCGATAACTATGAATCTAATGACCCGATTCCGAATTGTATGATGCAGGTGCAAGGTCAATGAATTGCCAACATGCTCGGAATGATGAGCAAGAGGTAGATTTTTTGAGAAACATGCCGTGGTGATTTTATGAGCACTTTATGCTCAACCTAATGACGATCAAAATGGGTTACAAGGTTCAAATACTTTTTTTGCTAAGTGTATGGTTCAAAATCGTACATGTGGGTTGATTATTGATTGTGATAGTTGCATGAATGTAGCTAGCCAACTCATGGTAGATAAATTAAATTTGCCAACCACTAAACATCCACATCCATATAGGTTACAATGGTTAAATGAAGATGGCAAATTAAAAGTCACTAAGCAAACCTTAATTTCTTGAACCCTTGGAAAATATAAGGATGAGGTTTTATGTGATGTAGTGCCTATGCATGATAACCATTTTTTGTTAGGTAGGCCATGGCAATATGATCTGAAAGTTGCACACGATGGATTTGCAAATAAATATAGTTTTGAGAAAGACGGTATAAAGTTTAATTGATTCTTAAGCCATTACTGATAAAGTCCATAAAGGGCAACTTTTCATTAAAAGATCATATAAAGAACATGCTAAATTGTTGGCTGAAAATTGAAAGAAAGGTAAGAAGAAAGCCATCACTTATCCTAAGGAAAAATCAGCTTTAATGGTAATTCCAAAGGAAGAAAACTTGTTCGTCAAGAAAAATGTTTTGAAGAGCCTTCGTCTTTTATTTCCTAACAATTTTCTTCCAAGTTCTTTTGTGCAGCCATTCAAAGAAGCAAATGGAGACAATAAAAAGTTCGAATTTGCACCTTCCACGTGCAAAACTCTAGTGACTTCTGTACATCATTTGAACTTAAATGCCAATGGTTTTGTGAAAGAATACTTAGGAATTTTGATTTGTCAAATTCTTATAATTTTAGTTTTTCAAGTACACATAGTGTGTCGCTTTCCTTACTTGTTAATGTTTCTAATTCTTCTTGTACATTTGCTTTTCTTTAGCTAATTTGTAAGCCTGGTTACCTTTGCCATTATTTTTGTGTTAAGTTCATTAACGTTTTGGATAACAATTGTGTGCTTCTACACAACAATGTGCTTAATTTCTTTTGTTCTTTGATATGCATCAATTTTTAAAGTGGCATGATAATCCTTTTGAGCATGAGTGGTTCAATCTTTCAAAAATATTTTATGGCTTTTGTTTATTTGCTAGCTGAAGCAAAATGCTCCATGATTTTGGTTTTGTGTGCTTCATGATGTCTTTATTTCACAAGCCATTTTCCCAACATCTATTTTCAACATTGGTATTTGGTGCTTTTGGGTTTGAGCCGCATCTATTGGATCTTTTCTTACTTTGGCGAGATTATTTGTTTAAATTTTTATCTACTTTGTTTAATGTTTGTCCTTTCCATCTAGGTTCGGATTTGAGAACGAATCCTTTCAAGGAGGAAAGGAATGATGGGAGTATGGATAGACTAAGGATATACCAAGTTTAGGATATGAAAACTGAAGAAAGCTTGGACTCAAGACTAGCTTGCCAAGACTGGAGCATATTCGTAGTGTTATGATTAAGTTGGATTGGAATACCTCAATTCATTAATACATAAAGTCTAGTTCTTCAAAGTGAAGCACAAATTACCAGATAAAGTCCAAGCCGAATAGTTTTCGAGCCCAAGAATAAAGAGCTTCACGAAGGGGTGAACATATGAGCCTAATCAATGTTAGTTTAGTCGATCTTATGTCTAGTATTCCAATCCTAAGCCTTCTAGAATTTGGCAAGGTTGTTCCTAGTAGTATTATGCCTATTTTGTAGCATTTGGCCAGCCCCTTGTCATGTTAAAAAGGCTTCCCATAGGCGATCATTCATTCATCAATATTCAGAAAAAACTTTGTGAGAAAATTCTTCAACTTGTCTTCCAAAGACTTGGGTATTTTGCAAGATTGATTATTGCGACTACTTATCTTGAAAACTATCAGTTCTGGTTTCGTTATAGACAATGGGCTAATATCTCATACAGTCAAGAATAGATACTGTTCAAATTCTTGATTTTTTAATCAATGGGTTTGAATTCATCAAGTCATATTTGTTTATGCGTTCTTAGATTCTGCATCGTTTCTGAGTTTCATTAGTTTATCTGCGAGGTTCGCATCAGAGAATAACATGAGTACGGATAAGCTAAGGATGTATCAAATTCAAGACATGAACACTGGAGAAAGTTTGGACTCAAACTCCCCAAGACTAGAGGATATTCGTGGTGTTTTGATCAAGTTGAATTAGATTATCCTCAATTCATTAATACATAAAATCCAATTCTTTATAGTGAAGCATAAGTGGCCAGATAAAGTCCAAATCCAAGAGTTTTCGAGTGGTTTGAGAAACTCTTGGACTTGGACTTTATTTGGCCCCTTGTGCTTCACTTTGAAGACTTGAACTTTATGTATTAATGAATTGAGAATAGTCCAATCCAACTTGATCATAACACCATGGATATGTTCTAGTCTTGGCAAGCTTGAGTCTAAGCTTTCTCCGGTGTTCATCTGACCTTACCTGAACTTGGTCCCAAGGCTAAGATTTACCCATCCGAGGGCAAAAATAAGCTTACCTAGGAGAATTTATGCCTAGGCAAGATTGGTCCCAAGACTAAGACTTACTCTTCCAGGGACAAAAATAAGCTTACCTAGGAGAAGTTGTGCCCAATCTAAGTTTGGTCCCAAGATCAAGACTTACCCCACCAGAGGACAAAAACTAATCAACTCTTACTAACGGGATAAAAACAAGTAACTAAGGGGGGTAAGGAATGATAATATCATGATATTGGGGTTGCTATAAACAATTAGTGGAAAAGTTTAATATTATTGCTCAAAAAAAAGTATAACATAGATAGAGTTGATATAAAAAAATTGAAGGCTCCAACTCAAAAACATGCAAAAAATTACATATAAATTATCCCTTTTTCATGAAGATTTATCCATTACAGAGATACACAGAGAAACAGAACTAACTTCACATATCCTTTTTCTCTCGATCCAGAAACCAAGGAATTACTACTACCAGACAATAAGAAAATACACGGCTATGAATGCACAAGTTATGAAACATTGTTGTGTAGGATTCTGGATTAGTCAGCATGTGGCATCTAAATTGGTTCTTCAAATTATTTCTTCCTTTCTGCCTACAAAGAATTAGACGAACAAATAATGACCACCACATGGAGGCATGAAGTTGTGAACCAATTGAAGTCAACAAAACCTTAAACTAATAGTGGGGGCCCATGTGAAATAGCAACTATAAATTTTGCTTATTACTTTCGCCAGCAACGTAACTAGACTCTTGTTTGATAATATTGAATTCTGAAATTTAAATACTTAATGCTAAAATCTGATAATCAGAAAATTTTATTACTATCATGTTTTAATTTTTTATATATTTTATTGATTTTTGATAGTTTAAAAGAACTAGTAAAAATTAAATAGAATAACACATTGACATTTTTTACTTAAGGACGTGAAAATGTAAAAAATTATTAAATTATATTATATCTGATATCATAATTTGCACAAAAGTAAACCAAATATTAAAGGTATAACATACTAAGAGACATCGAAAAAATCTCAAATTTTAATAGAAATTTATTTTCATATAGTACCTTTACAGAAAAAATTTTCATAGAAAACAAAATCATTTGGAAGTTGTTCTACCACTGCAGTTAAACATTCAAATTTAAAATAATATAAAAATTAAATCCAAAAATTTTAAAGCTTTGTCCAAGAAATTTATTGACATAGGTTACATAACAATATTATATAGTTTATTTTTATTTATTTTTAAATAATTATTACATAGCTATCAAAATTTAAATACATAATAATCAAAATATAGTTCCAATGATATTTTATTTGTTTAACTAAATTATGTTAATAATTTTAATATTGATAATAGAAGAATAGTGTCATTTGGATGGTAAATTTTATATTTCTATAGTTTAGGGAGACAAAGTGTAATTGTCCATTTAGTGTAGGGAGGTAAAGTATTATTGTACCAAAAAAAAAAAAATTCTTTTAAAAAGCCGTTTGAAGGGGAGAAATCCCATTATTTTTAAATAAAAAATTTAGACTCTATTTGATTATGCACTTTAATGATATATAATCAATTAAATTTCTCACTTTCAAAATACGAGTCACTGTTTAAAAATGGTCCTAATCCAAGAAATTCGCCAACCAAGGTAGCATTGTCTAGAACGGCGAGAACAACATTGTCCCGACCACAGCGTCCTGGGCTTTGGCCCCCTTCAGCCGTGATGAGAACCTTGTCGACAACACGACTGGAGTTGAAGGTTCGTTCTCTACCAAGTTGCCGTGCTGCCGGCTTGTTTTCTTGTCGATGGCATGATATGAAATACAATCCATAGTAGCAGCTATGGATGCACTTCGGACAGCCATGGGAGCATCTTCGGCATCATTGCTAGCAGGGGTAGGCCTGACCTGGGAAAAAGCCATGACTACCTCATCATCACCAGCCGCCTTTCTTTTCCTTCTCTTCAGCAGCGGGGGTATTATTGGCAGCACTGGAGCGGTGAAAAGTTCTGCAGCAGTGCGAACCCCAACGGAGCTTTGCCTTCCTAGGCGCAAGGCAGCGATGTGAACCCCACCAGCAACACGACAAACTTGGTATTTCCTCCCCCATCTTGTCGCCTTACTGTTCGATCAACAACCTTCTCGGCAGAAGCTTCCATGGTAGCAAGCCTCGAAGCATCCTCTCTAGTCCCTCTCGCAGTAGTAGTAGAGCAGAAAGAAGATGCAGTGCCTCCACCCTCTATCCGTCTCTATGGCAGAAATACCATGGCCTGACCCCCAATAGTAATGCTAGGGAGTGGCGTTGCTGCCCACCTGCCAAACCGTGGTGCTGGAACGCTTCGCTGACCGGAGAGATTTGGGTTACATCTATTTTCTTCTATGTCATGGCGGAGTTCTCTTTTTAGGTGGGGCATGAAAGCAAAAGCCCTAGGACGTGTTTAGCCAGCAGCAGTTAAAGTGTCAACCTTCGGTACGTAACGCAAATATCAATTCTAAGGGTTAAAGATTGGTCATCCAGTTTCTTTTGCCTAAGTCTTCTTTGTGCATGGGTTTCTATTGTTTATTATCAAAAGAATACAACTAGGCCTCGACTTAGATAGGTGGGGTTCTAGGTGGGTTCATGTAAAAAAAAAAAAGAAGGTGTAGGTAGTAGAGTAAGTAGGGGACTTACTGGGGTAAGGGTCATGGAGACGTGCTTGTCTTGATATCTTCGGTACCCACACAGTAGCCGCAACAACTCCACACCCGGGAATAGTTGAGGCTGAGACTCCAATTGATCGTGAAGACAAAAACAAAGCAAGATAGGGCAGAGACTCTACCAACCTCGGCAGTGGCACTGGGAATTGGAGCACTTGCTCTAGCATGGAAAATACTCCCTTCGTCCTATCATTTACGTCATTTTTTGAGAATCTAACTTATTAAGAATAGTGCGTTGATAATGATTATTGTTTAAATCTTTCCCGTTTTACCCTCCAATTCAAATTTTGAATGGTCTAGTATTTATTTTCACAAGAAGACAAATATAAAGCGATAAAAGTGGAAAATGTGTAATAATTATACTTTGTGACAAAGAGTTATGAAGGAATTGTCAAACTTGTGTGTATTGATGAATGATACAATAGTCTATATTTATAGACTTATAGATACAATGAATTTAGACTGTACAATGAATTTAGACACTAACTAATAAGGTAACTATACATAAATTTAGACACTAATGAACAATGTAACTATACAATAAATCTAGACAATGTAACTTATGTGAACATCCCCTCTCAAACTCAAGGTTGTTGAGTGCAGACCAACTGGAGTTTGGAACACAAGGTGAGAAACAACCGACTGGATGAGACTTAGTAAAAATGTCAGCAGTCTGATCCTGTGAGGAAATGGATTGTAACCGAAGAGTACTATGAACCAGATACAGGCGAACAAAATGACAATCATTTTCGATATGTTTAGTACGTTAAAGGAAGACATCGTTGTGAGCAATTAGTATAGCACTCCGATTATCACCACGAAGAAGAATAGCGAATCTCGAGTGAGAAACACCCATACCTTCGAGTAACCATTGAATCCAAACAAGTTTTTGAGTAGTATCAGCAACTGCGAGATATTCAATTTCAGTACTAGATCGAGATGTAATGGTCTACTTCTTTCTTTTCCAACAGTTAAGAGATGTATAAAGAAAAAAAAAACAAAAGGCTGAAATAGAGCATCTATCTGTGGGATCTCCGGACAAAACAGCATCAGAATAAGCATGTAAATCAAGTGTGGAATGGCAAAAAAAATAAAGACCATGGAACGGAGTACCCTTGAGATATCACAAAATGCGAAAAACAGTTGCAAAATGAGTCGTTCTAGGATTTGCTATGAATTGACTACCAACATGAACGAGGTAAGCAATGTCAAGTCTAGTAATTGTAAGATAGACTAGACTGCCTACTAACTGACGATATAACGTAGGATCTGAGAGAGAGGTCCCATCATGAGGAGTAAAGCGAGCATTAGTTTCAATGGGAGTAGAAACAATTATACTATTAGTGGACAGTTAAGCCAGGCTGAGCAAGAAGATCCAAGCTATACTTGGCCTGAATAAGAAAGTATCCATTAGACTTGGAAGAGATCTGAAGAACAAGAAAATAACTTAGAAATCCCAAGTCCTTCATCTCGAAATGTTGATAGAGTTGATGTTTTAACACAATGATACCATCAAGATCATCCCTAACAATGATCATATCATATACATAAAGTAAAAGAAGAATAGTACTACCACCTAATACTCGACGAAAGAGAGCCAAGTCATACGGACTAGAGATGAACCCAAGCTATGAGATAGTGGAGCTAAACTTAGAAAACCAAGCACGAGGGGCTTGTTTGAGACCATAGAGAGCAAGACGAAACTTACAAACCTTGTCTGCTGGATGATCATAACCGGCGGGTGGTTTCATATAGATATGTTCAGCAGTATCACCATTAAGGAAGGCATTCTTAACATCCATCTGAAAACGTTATCAGCGACGAACAGCAGCAATAGCAAGTAATCTATGAACAGAAGAATTATAAGACGAGCAACAGGAGCAATGCCATGTTCTTGAGCAAAACCTTTGGCAACTAAGCAAGTTTTATATCTCTCAATTGTGCCATGTGAATGAGTTTTAATCTTGTAGACACATTTACAGCCAACAACAGATTTTTCAGGTTGTAGGTCCACAAGATCTCAAGTATGCATCTTATTAAGGGCCTACAATTTATCTTTGATAGCTTTTTGCCACACAGGGTTAGAACTTGCCTCTCAATAAGAGGTGGATTCTTGGAAAGATAAGATAGTAGAAAAATAATGAAAATCACGAAGACGAGTAGGAATTTTCTCTTACATGATTGAATCCACGTAAGACAAGTAGAGGCAATTCCGGAGAGACAACAGGATCAGGATCCTCAGCTGGAGCATGATCTTGGGTCGAGTCATCAGATCGGCTACCAAATGGGTCAAAAAATGGGTCGAGCTCATGAGAGTGTGTAGATAGGTTTTTTATCACGAAAAAAATTCTAAAATCGATCGAGGAGGTTCTAAGAACAATCTGGATACTTTCTTAGGATGTGGGAAGGACTGAAAATCAATCCAATAATTTGAGAAGGTTAGGAAACAAGATCAAACTACAAAACTAGATTATGGAAGAAATACCACCGAAAAAACAAGAAGATTCAAACCCAAAATCGGGCTCTGATACCATGACAAGAGTTGTGAAGGAATTGTCAAACTTATGTGTATTGATGAATGATAAATAGCCTATATTTAGGATTATATGTGCAATGAATTTAGACTGTACAATTAATTTAGACACTAACTAATAAGGTAACTATACATAAATTTAGATATTAATGAATAATTTAACTATACCATGAATCTAAACAATGTAATTTATGTTAACCCTTTGACTATTTGAACATGACAAATATTCTGGGCTAAGAAAAAATAAAAAACATGACACTTTCAATAGAACGGAGGGAGTAGTAGATACTCCTTGGGAATCCACTCCAGCAGCAACTACATCTTCATCAATGGGATAGCAGCAACACTGCGAGATTGGCTCCATTAAATGCCAGGCAATAGATTTTCTTATGCCAACAATGATGCCCACATGTGGAGCAACTACTCCCACAACTTGAGAGGGATTACCACCACCGGCTCCACAAAGAAAAGATAGGAATAAGATCGTGCACTTGACTCAATTCTATTGGAGTAGTTGTATTGGCAACCAAAAAAAAAAAAAAAAAACTTATTTGTTATTTGGTTGGTCAAAAACTCAAAGAGATGATTTACTATTCTATTCATCCGATATGAACACATGAAGATATTAGCCATGCCTTATATTTGATTCATATCATGCGAATCCTAAGCTACTGAAGCACATTGTTTGGTTCTTCTTCACGTGGGTAAGCAAGCAAGGGTGTCGTCACATCCTAAGTCCTTGGAAATTTAGTTCACTTGCCCCACGTGATGTACATATTTGGTATTGGATGTCACCAAGTCTTTTTTAGCCAAGTATATGCACAAAACAGGTGCTTATCTAATTCTTGCTGCTTGCTAAGCTGATTCAATTTATGAAGGGGGATATAACCACTTAAATTCTTTTTCACATACTAATGCCTCGGTCTCGTTGGAATTCCATAGGATGAGGGCATCTCAGCCACATATTAGAATCAGAACATAGTACAACTTGTAGTATTGGAGCAATAGGGAAATGATATCAATAGTAGCAGGGCAGAGATGCCAGTCAGCGGTGCCAACATCAGGGACATTGGTCTCAGTAATAACGGGGTAACGGGTCTAACAGAAAAGGCAGTAGTGTCAACAATATCAACTCTTTGTGCCGGAGAGAATTTCAAGGCTCTACTCAAGAAAGAGTTGGAGTCTTGGAGGCTTACATGGCAGAGGTGTTTCGATTGAGGTATGGTTCTTTAGTTCTGAGGATAAGCGTGAACTATACCTTAGCTTGGGAAAAATTTCAAACAACAATTCCACCTATGATTCAATACTAAAGTTGGCTCGAGTCAATTCTACGGCTCTAGCCAGGATGTAAATACAGCATCAATACATGTCGAAACAGTCTCAATCCAAAAAATTTTCCTTGAGACCGGAGGACAACTGATGATGTCAAAATAATACACCTACTAAAAATTATTACAGTGACTTCGGGGCCGGACACATTAGGGGTATTTTAGTAATTTTACTCACGTGATTCAAATAGGCCTAAATGGATCAAGTGTTATATTTTTAGCACACGGATCAATCCAAACCAACAACTGCAGGTATAAATATCAAAATAATAGTTTAGATTCATTAATCACTTTCTTAATTTACTGAGATTCTCATTGAATTTTACTTTGGTCGAAATACTAACTTGAATGTCGAAACTTACCCCGAAGGACAAAGTCTCGCTCCTTTTTACAGGTGATCTGGGTATGGGTACTACGCGCAGTACTTAACCTTTGCTTTGAATGATACTACACGTGTGTTAACCCTATCTTGAATTTTTGTATCAATAGTATTCACACCATATTCATCCAATAACCGTTATCATAACCATAATCTTATCAATAGTTAGTTTATATAGAGATAAACTTTATCATAGTTTAATTAATTAGATTAGATGATTAGTTTTGTATTAATTTGAATTTATTTGATCTTGTAAATATTTGATTTCAAATTGTATCAATTTCTAACAGATGTTTAACCATATATTTGTATAAATACCTCTTATGCGATAATGAAAAGTTGAAAAGTTGTTACCTATTATTCTTTTTCTTGACATGGTATCAGAACAAATATGGCTGATAATTTAGTCTTGTCTTTCACTATTGATCAACCAAATATCCAAAAGAAAATACATTTTCTCCATATTTTTTACACCCATCTTATCGGCGTAATTGTTCTTCTTGTAACATGGATAGACGTACAGAAGTTTGATGTTTTAAAAAGCATGGTTATCTTTCTTGGTGATCACTATGTAGCCATAGGTGACCTAATCATGAAGGGGGAAATGGACTTATGATTAGCCACAATCACATATAGCTAGTACTGCTATTGCTCCACAATTTACTTCCGAACAAGTGAAACAACTTCTAGCTTAATTTCCTTACTTCTTTTGGGTAAAACTTATCTTTTGGCAGACTTTGTTGGTAAACATGTTTGTTTTAGTGTGTCGTCCTTTTCTTGTAGTTGGAAAATAGATTCGGGTGCAACTGATCATATTGTTTTTGATATTTCTATTTCTTCTTCATATAAAGTTCTCAAATTTCTTGCTTCAGTTTGTTTACCTAATAGTTCAAATGCACCTATTCTGCATATTGGTAGTGTGCCACTATTTCCTCGTTGCTTACTACCAAATGTTTTGCATGTACCTTCTTTTACATTTAATTTGCTATCTCCAAGCAAATTTATCAAGGAGTTCAATAGCATTGTTCTTTTCTCTTCTAATTATTGTGTATTTCAAGACCAATGGCAGAATATGGTGATTAGGAATGGTAAAAGACATGGTGATCTTAACTACTTAGAAACATCGAGCCCTCATTTTGCTTCTACCACTACCTTTAAAACTAATTTTGATTTGTGGCATTGTGATAAGCTCTTAAACTTATGTCATATATTTTATGTGTCGTTTACCTCTGTTTTAATGTAATTTGAGTAATAATTAAGTAATTATGAGCTAAAATAGTTTATTTTGAGTTTTGTAGGGTTTGAGTGAAGAATAACTTAAAATGGATCACAATATTAGAGGAAAACATTCACTAGCGTGATACAAATCGGATACAGTTTGGAAGATCAAGCATAACTCTCTTGTTCAAACTTTGATTTCTGTGATTTTGGATGATTTAGAAATCTAAGGAGTTTTCTACAACTTTTGCATTTTACGTTTTCCAAGATTCTATAAGCATCTCATTCAAAATTGTGAACTAGGAAAGTATGCACTGGCGAGGAGCACTTCTGACACAGTTTGGTAGATTGATCTAAACTTTCTTATCCGAAGCCCAATTTTGGAAAGATAAGAGATAGAGCTACAACTTTCATGTTTTGAGTTTTTCCAAATTCGGCCTGCATCATGATTAAAATTAGGAGGAAATTGAAATTGAGTCTGCCAGGCACGCCGCACATGTGCGACAGAATTGCAGTGCATGTGCGCCAGCTCTAGAAGCTCTCTGCCCAGTGCGCACATGCGCCTCAAAATTGCAGTGCATGTGCGCCAATTGACGGGTGGGCTACAAAACTTGATTTATTTTGCAAGAAATATCCTCCTATGGGCCCGGTTGCATGGGAAATTGTGTACTTATCATCTTTGAATCCCAAAACCCTAAAAACACCTATAAATACCCCATTATGAGGGGAGTTGAAGAGGGACATCAGCTATTAGTTAGATTAGCCATTAGAATAGAAATTCATTAGATTAGACTAGGGTTTTCTTTATTTTTAAGAAGGATTGAAGAGAAGGTTCAAGATTGACAACCTTGGACCAAGAACTTGTGATTCTTCATTAGCGAAGCATTCTTAAGCATTTTCTTATGTTATTTAGTTCTTGTTCTATGATTCTTTAATTGTTTAATACTTTCTAGAGTTACATATTTTTCCTTGCTTTCAAATTTAATGCTTTCTTTACTTGCTTTACTCATAGATTAATTATAATTTTAGTTCTTAGATTAATTTATTCAAATCTCTTCCATAATGATTTCTTCAAATAGTGTTCGAGTCAAATAACTGGTAATTGCTAAACCAATCCTTGTGGGTTCGACCCCTACTTCCGCTATATACTATTGATGCTGTACACTTGCAGTGCGTTATCTAGTTAATAGTTAGATTAGGAGACTATAAATTTTATAACTAGATATTTCACGTATCACATTGGCGCTTTGGTCATCCAACTATATTTTTGTCTTGAATGTTAAAGAACCTAGACAGTGCTACATCTCTTTCCGATAATTGCACTTGCACTATTTTACCACTTCCAAAACAATCTAGGTTACCTTTTAACAGTACCATTTCCTCAAATCATTGTTTTTACTTAATTCACTTTGATGTTTGGAGTCCATATTAAACAATACTTTATCCGGTGCATGATATTTTTTTAACTATCGTTGATGATTTTTCCTGTTGTACATGGGCTTATTTAATGCCAATCATAAGAGTGAAGTTTCTAAATTTCTGTCTCATTTTATTCTTATGATTCAAAATCAATATAATGCTCATGTTCGTTACATTTGATCGGATAATGGAAAAGAATTTTTTAGTAAAGAATTATCTGATTTTTTAAATTCGAAGAAAATTATTCATCATTCTAGTTGTGTCGATACACCACAACAAAATGGTGTTATTGAGCGAAAATGTAGACATTTACTTAA
Organism: Cinchona pubescens; assembly: GCA_025175665.1. Classification (NCBI taxonomy): domain Eukaryota; kingdom Viridiplantae; phylum Streptophyta; class Magnoliopsida; order Gentianales; family Rubiaceae; genus Cinchona; species Cinchona pubescens. Next base: position 2,555,085 of record JANKKI010000062.1, read on the forward strand.
TATTGCTCTTACTTTGATCTTTTAAGCAAATTTGCCTATAGAATTTTGGGGGGAATGCATTTTAACTGTTGCCTATCTTATTAATCATCTTCCTACCAAAGTTCTAAAAGGTAAAGTCCTTTCATACGCAACCTAAATTTTCTTACCTTCACATTTTTGGTTGTCTATGTAGTGGTCAATACACATGTGTCACATAAGTTTGATAAACATGCATTTTGGGGTATTTTTATTGGAAATCCTTATGGTAAAAAAGGGTATAAAATATTTCATCTTCTACAAGAATGAAAAATTTATGTCACTCGTGATGTTATTTTTCATGAACATGATTTTTCATGTTCTATGTTTTATTCGCCTGTAGATTCCAGTATTGCCATTGCCTGTATCAGCATAAGAAAATGAAGTTGATAGTGACAATTTTGTTACTTCTCATTCTCCATCTACTTTTGCTAAAACTGTTGAAAAGCTAGAAAATTTAGTGTCTTCTGATCCTCCTTTACATCAAAATGTAAGCAATACACTAGTTAGTAAGCCAAATTCGAGTCACGTGCCTAGACATTCTTCTCGTGTACATAGACAACCAACCTATCTTAAAGATTACCAATGTTTCTTTATTCATTAGTAATTACCATCTTTAATCATTGATCTAGGTACACCATATCCATTTTCTAATTTTATTTCTTATGCTCATTGTTCTCCTTCTTATGTTGCTTTTCTAAGTTCTTTGTCCATAACACATGAACCTTGTAGTTTTGCCAAAGCAATAAAATTTCATGAATGGCAAGATGCTATTAGCGGATGAGATGATTGCATTATCCAAGAACAATGTATGATCTCTTGTTCCATTACCTCCTGGCAAGAAACTTGTTGGCTGTAGATGGGTTTATCAGATCAAACAATTTTCAAATGGCTATATCGAAAGTTATAAAGCTTGATGGTTGCTAAAGGCTATACCCAAGTTGAAGGTATTGATTATATTGACACCTGTGCTCCAGTTGCTAAACTTGTCATTGTTTGTGTTCTTCTAGCTATTGTTGTTGTACATCATTGGTCTTTACATCAACTTGATGTAAAATAATGCATTTCTACATGGAGATCTTAATAAAGAGGTCTCTACGTCTATTCCTTTTGTGTATCACAGAAAGAGAGAGAATCTTATTTGTCGTTTACATAAACCACTGTATGGACTCAAATAGGCATCTCGGAGTTGGTTCTCTAAATTTTCTACAACTTTTTTGAATTTTGGTTTCTCAGTCACAAAATTTTCATTCTTTTTTTATCCTTAACCATTATGAAACTTCTATTCATTTGTTCTTGTTTATGTGGATGATGTTATTGTTACAAACTCTCATCTTGGTTTAATCCAATCTATGAAACAGTTTCTTCAGGAGCAATTTCATATTAAAGATCTTGGTCATCTGAAGTATTTTCTTGGCATTGAAGTTAGTCGTTCAAAGCATGGTTTGTATCTTTGTAACATAAATATGTTTTGGATATTCTTGATGATATTGGCCTTACTGGTGCTCATTCAGTTGACTGTCATATGGAACAAAATAGAACCCCTATACTTTTACTGGTGATATAATTTCTGAGCTTCTCTATGTCAATGTCTTGTTTGTAGATTAATTTACTTAACTAGTATGCATCCTGATATTGCTCATACTGTCAATATTCTTTGCCTATTTATGCATCAACCACACCTATCCTATCTTGATGCTATTTATAGATTATTACATTACTTGAAAGGTTCTCCTGGTCAAGGAATATTGTTTTCCAATCAATCATATCTGATTCCTAAGGCTTATTGTGATTCAGATATGGGCTAGTTGTTTCATGACTCGACGTTCAAGTATAAGTTATTGCATTTTTCTTAAGTCAAGTCTAGTTTCTTAGAAAACAAAGAAATAATCTACTGTTTCTCGATCTTTTGTTAAAGCTGAATATCATGCAATGGCTCGTGATCTAAGTTTTCCTTGTATTGCACTTGTCCTACTTTATTATGACAACCAAGCATCATTACATATTGCAACAAATCCTATTTTTCACGAGCGCACCAAATATATAGAGCTCGATTGTCATATTGTTCAAGAAAAGTTACAACACGGTGTGATTCAACTAGTCAAAGTATCATCCACCAATCAAATTACCGTCATTCTAATGAAAGCTCTTGGGTACGATCAAATCCATTTCTTGAAATCAAAGTTGGGTGTATCCAACTTACACACTCTAACTTGAGGGAGAGTCTTATCAATAATTAGTTTAATTTCAAAATTTCAATATTCTAAATTAAACTAATTATAATAAACCTTATCTTAGTTTGTTAAGTTTAATTGATTAGATCAGATGATTAGTTTTGTATTTAATTAATTTGATCTTGTAAATATTTGATTTCAAATTGTATTAATCACTAACATAGGTTTAGCCATATACTTGTATAAATACCTCTTATACAATAATGAAAATTTGAGAAACTTTTACCTATTATTGTTTTTCTTTACACATAAGCTCAAACCATGAATCCAATTGTGCTAAGTACATCAAAATATTAACCAGTATAATGTTAATAAGGTCCAGCAAGTTTTCCCAGATTTAGACTAACTCAAACGACATGTTTGCCAAAACATTGTAGAAATAGCTTAGAAAGCAGAACATTCAGAGTTGGAAACATATGGTCCACTGCAATTTGAGGTGATATTAATGGAAACTTGATTGGAAATTGTAGCTGGTAGTGTTCTGTACAGATTCTATTATTGAGAAGTTCAATCTTGAATTGAAGCAACTAGTGGTCATGTCTAATAGTTGCTCTTGGACCAATGAGGATTTTACATGTAAAGTATGATGAAAGTCCACTTTTTGAAAAATAAAGGGTCATTATTTAGACAGAATGATTAATAAAATCAAATGTTGTTGTGCAGAGGTTTGACTTGTGAACTGGGGAAGTGTAAATGGTAAATTGTAATGTCTTTAACTGCATCAATTGGATTTACAAGTCTATTAGGGTATATATCTATTAGGGCATTTCATTATCACTATCACAATTTTTTTCATGTTTGTCCATTTTTCACTATTTTCTGTTTAACCTTTTAACAATGTATCTGTATATTGGACTTAAAATTATGAAACTCGATGTCGCTTTTATTACCTTAAAATTATGAAACTCGATGCGTCTTTTATTATGTGCACAAGTATAGCCTTCAAATCCTACAACTTCTAAAGCATGGAATTTTGTCTATGTCCTTATTGAACTAATGGAAATTTTACGAAGGGAAAAGTTAGGGAAAATGAAAAATTGTTAATAATGATGGTGTAGAAATGGGCTGGGAGTTTTTCTATCTAGGGCATAGTTCAGATGTATAAGAACCAGAAATGCAATACGAGTGCGAGAACGTAATTCACCACTTTTAAATTATCGAATCTATGGGGGTAAATTTAGTCAATACGTGGCTATATGCCACTTTTTTAAAAAAAAAAAAAAATTGCTACATTATAGGTATAAAAAGATAGTTGGTAATAGATAGTATTAAATTTTTAATAAATAAATTTAAGTGACTAGAGAAAAGAAAAATGTTCAACTTTGAAGAACTATTATCCATAATCCAATACTAAATAGTTTTAATTAGGTAAATTTGGAGAGTATTTTCTCATTTTCTTAATAAATAAATGAAAAATAAATAAATTAAGAAACATGTAGAAAAAAGAAAAAGAAACAAAGCTTCCTTATCCTATTAAGGATTCACTACTTTTAATGTTCTGAAATGTGAATTGTCATATTTCAAGACACAAATAAATCGTATTTTGATACGCATGAATCGGTACTTAGTTCGTAAGTTTGGGAAGGATTTTTATAACTATGATCTAGGGCTATATGGTGAAGTTGGTAAACATATAGAATCCCTTGCTTAACTGGTTCATATCAGTTTAAAGTGTAACAGCATTTGCTAAAAATTTAGACTCGTCTTCACCAGAATTTGTTACCCCAATTGATTTCAGTTTAAGATAACAAAACACATTTGAAATGAAAAAAATGCCTAATCATTTTGTTTTAAGTGTTGACAGGTGTCACAACCCCTTTTTTTCTAGACATAAAATATTTTTGAAGAGAAATTTTTTTGAATTTTTGAAACTTTTCGTAGTGGTTTGATACAATTTGCTCCTGCTACAATCTTAATCAGTTTACAAAGTTGTAGAATAAATATTTTTGTATTTTTTTTTAAATTTCTCGTGGCTAGTCACTTACTTTGACTCTCTCCTGCATTAAACCAATTATTTTCAATTCATTTTGTTTCTTTGTTTTCTTCTTCCTCATTTTTTGTAAATCCAGTTGGTATAGTTAAAACCTATTAGGGTATTTGGGTATTTGGGTATTAGACATATTGCCCAAATCGAAGTGAGCATGTCTCTTCCTCTCCGATGCCATGATCATTTGCTCCGCATCAACATAAATCTTTGCTTAGAACAACTTCAACACTTCTCCCTCTATGAGAGTCTTTCCCTTCTCTTGCAGGAGTTCAAAAGATTTAAAATTTTTAGGTCTTAAAATCAGATATTTCCTAAATCAAACGCAACTATAGGCAAAAGCTGGTGGTCGGCCATTAATGCACAGATCCTATGTTTTATTAAATTACCTTGGTCTTCTCTTAGCAAGGCTTGGACAAGTGGCTCGGGGTTTGAGACATACTTTCTTCCTCAAATTTGAAGTTCTATATTCAACAAGTCTTTGATCAAATCTCTGGTGGGAGCCACTTTAACTTTATCTTGACGGATCTATTTCTTATGTTTGAATTTAAAGCTAAGTACCCTTAACCCAACTTTTTGCACCCCACTTGTTTGATAGCTATTAGTGGCTTTTTTATCTTTTTAGTTATTCCCTTCACTGTCATTAGGTTATGTTCCTTTGTGCTTCTTCTGCGTCTCCTCTTGTTGTCTTTTGTGTTATGGGTTGTTGCTTCTTTAATTTTCTTTCTACTGGTTTTATTATTTGCTTTAGTTTGAACTATCTTACTCTGCAGAATACTTAGTTAATTCTGTATTATCCCATGGTTGATGAACTGGTGGAAGGTTTTGGTAAATTTGATCTCTCAAACAGAGAACTTGATGGTCTTAGCTTACTGGAGAAAGATACTGAGATTGGCTGTGAGAAGTTCAGCAAATGTCTGATGGAAGGGTTGTTGGAGAAAAAGTGGTCAACTTTGTGAGGGTTAAGAACTTTGTGAATAAGAAATAGGGATACCCCAAGAATTTGGAGCTGATTGAACTAGGGTTCAATTTGTTTCAGCTTACCTTCCAAAACATCCAAGACATGAATAGAGCACTCAAAGGTCATCCATGAATTATGGACAATCAATTACTTGTGGTCAAAAAATGGGAATCAAGTATAGAGTCTTTCAGAAATGAAAGATGTCTTTAACAAAGTGGAAATGTGGGTGCAAGTCTGGAACTTGCCAATACATTAGCTCAATTCTCATATTGGCCTGAAGATTGGCAATATAGTAGGAGAGCCAAGGAAGTCATAATTCCTAACATAGGGGGTAAAGAGGGAAGGCATCTCAAAGTCCTAACAGAAATTGATATTGCTCAACCTTTAATGTGAGGAACCAAGATCAGGTCTGGAGACACAAAAAGATGGGCTAATTTTAGATTTAAAAATTGTCTAGATTTTTGCTTTAAATGTGGAAGGATAGGTCATGCCAAAGTTTCCTCTGTGGTCAATGATAGCCTGAATTAGAAGCCTCAGTTTGGTCCTTGGTTAAAAGCAGGTTAAACTAGGAGCCCAACTAAATAGAAAGGATACCAAAATGAAAGCACCTTAAAAATAATGCTGATTAAGCTGTTTCTCCTAAGAATAAGGAAATTTTAGAAAATGGATCTGCATCATCAATGAATACAACTATTTAGTTGACTCAACAACTAGCTGAAGAGTTGAGTCACCCATCGCTCCAAACCAAGAACAAGCTAGTTGCACCATAGCTTGAATCTCCTTAGAATCCCCACTTGAAACCCTTAGGTTAGGCGGGTATGGATTGAGAATGTTTTGAAAGAGAGAGGAAGTTCCTGCCAGAGATCGTAGAAAACTTATCTCCTGATTTCATACTCAGGGATACCAGAGAGTGAGTAATTTGACAATTAGAAATGAATCTCATGTTGTAGATATGAAGAGAAATGAATTGGATGAGGAAAAGGAAACTAAAAAACTAGAGTCAACAAAGGGTAAAGAGCATAAAAAAAAAGATATAGAAGATAGTTGCTAAAAACTAACTGAGGACTTAATGCTGATTGATTCTTCTAGTCTTGCTAGTTTTGAGGAGGTCAAAATTTTAAGTGAGTCATCTGCTTGCAGGGAAAAAGAGATAGAGCTGACCAGAGGGAATACTAAAGCAAAATTACAAACTACCAAGAAGGTAACTAGCAAAACTTGGCAGAGAATTGTCAAAGAAATAGGGAAAAGAAAGCCTTGGTGGAGGTGGATGGTAACAGACTGGTGGATGATGTGAATAGTAAAGGAAAAAATAGAGTTAAAGAAGAAGAGGGGATGAGTATTTTGGATTTTGGCTTTCAGAGCAAAAGGAATAAAATTGACAGAAAGAATGATGCTTTTAATCATGAGGTTTCGGAGTACAACCTTAAGAGGACTCCCAAATCCAAATAAGAGTCATGGTGTGGAATTGTCGAGGTTTTGGGAGCCCTTTAACTCTTCCCTAATTAAAGGAGGTTATAAAACTCCACTCTTCCCAGTTAATCTTTTTATGTGAAACCAAATATAACAAAAATTTTATGAATAAAATTAAGCAAAAAAATTAAATTTGATGATCTTTTTGTTGTTGATCCTATTGGGAAATTAGGAGGCCTTGCTATTTTATGGTAGAATGATATTACTGTGGAAGAAATTTTGTTTACTAACTTCACCAACAAATTGAAGTTCTCATTGATGATAAGATAATGGTAAGAAGTGGTGGAACATTTTTGTTTATGCTAGTACGAATAGTCAATTTGAATAGAAACCAGTGGAATATTTTCTGTCACTCTGTCTATGTCTAGTACTCTTTTTGGGAGGTGATGTCAAGGATATTCTATCTAAATGTAGAAAAGTGGGGAAGAAATAGAAGGGATGATTGGAGCCTTAAGGACTTCAATAATTTTGCATCTTACAAGCAATTTATGGACTTGGGGTTTGAGGGTCTTCCTTGGACTTGGAGTAATATTTGGGAGGATGGAAAAGAAATCAAAGAGAGGCCAGATAGATTTTTGTGCAGCCTAGATTGGAGAAGATTGTTTGATAAAGCACATTGTCTGCACATAGAAAATGAGGCTTCTAACCATTGCGTCCTTCTTATGGACACCCAACAAAGGAAAAGACCAACAAAAAGGAGATTCTCTTTTGACAGAAAGTGGTTACAGTACCCTAAGGACTTATCTTGAGAATGTCATCAAACAAGTCTAGAATGAAGATCAGTTGGGCTCCAGATTCTACAAGCTGCATAAGAAAGTCAAATGGTGCAGAATTAGTATCCTCAATTGGAACAAATCACTTAACATCAATGCTGGCAAGAAGATCAGAAGGAAAAGGATCTTAAAAATAGTCAGATTGTTAACAAAAGAGAACTGTTGTCTAGTTGGCACAAAAGCCTGGCAAATGCTTACAAATAGGAAGAGATTTTCTGGAGTCAAAAAGCAAGGATTAAATGGCTGAAGAAAGGGGACAAGAACACAAATTTTTTCAATCATGAGTGGCTAAAAGAAGGAGAAGAAACAACATTTCTAAATCCAAAAGCAGAATGATGATTGGTGTATTTCGAAAGATGAGATCAAAGAGGAAATCATTAAGTATTTTACCAAAATCTTTACCAATTCTAAGCATGGGGATTTTGTAGAAATACTTAAAGGTATTCCATAGACTATTACAGGTTAAATGAATACATATGGGAAGTTAACTAAACCAGTTAATGATAAAGAAATTGAAGAAACAGTCTTTTCCATGCATCCCACAAGTCCCCTGGACCTGATGGGATGAGTCCTATTTTTTCCAAAGGTTTTGGAATACTTTGAAATCGGATGTTTGCCTAACTATTAAGAGTTTCTTCTGTTCTGGTAACTTTCTTAAAGCCACTAGTGAAACTTTAATTTCTCTTATCCTCATGGTTGACATGCCTACCTTTGTTTCTCATTTTAGACCTATTAGTCTTTGTAATGTCATTTACAAGATTATTTCTAAGATTCCAGTTTCTAGACCCTTTCCTTCATCATTGCATCAGTAACACTCAATCTACTTTTATTCCAAGCAGATAGATTTTAGACAATATTTTCATTGCTCATGAAGCTGTTCATTTCCTTAATAACAAAAGATGTGGTAGAGATGGGAACGTGGCTTTAAAATTGGACATGAAAAAACTTACGATAGAGTTGAATGGCCTTTTCTTTTATTTGTATAATATGGCAAAGATTGGATTTTCTCAAAAGTGGATCTCTTGGATAGAAAGTTGCATTTCTGTTGTCAGTTATTCAGTGAATATTAATGGAGAAAATTGTGGATACTTCCAGCCTACTAGAGGAATTAGACAAGGGGACCCTCTCTCTCCTTATCTTTTTCTTATGTGTGCCTAAGGTTTCTCTAGTTTGCTGAGACAAGTTGTGGACAGGTTGCTTATTTTAGGTGTTAAATTAGCTAGAAAGTGCCTACCCTTGTCACACCTTTTCTTTGCTGATGACTCACTGATTTTTTGCAAGGCAAATATGTAGGAGGGCTAACCATATTATGACTATTCTCAGAAAATATGAAGCTGCCTCTAGACAGCTTATAAATACAAAAAAATCTTTTGTATTTTTCAATAAAAATCTGGCTGAGAAAGATAAGAACCAAGTGACCAAAAAGTTGGGAAACATGAACAAGGTATCTAACAGCAAGCATCTAGGACTTCCTCTGATTATTGGTAATTTTACTTGGATCCTAGTGCCAAGTTTTTGAGTATGTGAAACAAAGTTTTTGCAAAATTCAGTAGCTGGAAAGGAAAGTTGTTAAATCAAGCAGGTAAAGAAGTCCTTTTGAAATCCACAATCTTAGCCATACCTAATCATGTGTTGTTTTGCTTCAAATTACCTACAAAGCTATGTAAAGGAATTAGTTCTATGATGGCAAAGTTTTCGTGGGGAAACGAGAATCAGGACAAAAAATTCGTTGGTGAAAGTTGAGCAAACTCTCAGATGTGAAGGGCAAAGGAGGACTGGGGTTCAGGGATATACACGGGTTTAACAAGGCTTATCTGGCTAAACAAGTTTGGAAATAAATACATAAAGCACAAATAAACAAAATATTCTAACATACAGGTCCTAAGGAAAATGTCTTAGATCTAAAGATCCAATGTTATATATACAATTGTAACAAAGAACAACCAATTGACAGATTGGTAAAATTCCATCTTAGTGTTCTTTCTCAAGTCACATTCACATCTTGAATATTTTAGAATAAAGTATCAAAAGAAATATATATATATTATGTATATCATATTCTCAACTCTTAGGAACACAAATTCTCAACTTAATTTCTATGTACATATAAAAAAATAAATGACTATATAATAATAACTAACCTTTAACCAATTAGTAAATGTATTTATCAAAAAATGTCCCAAAACATCATTTCATGATTGATTTTAGGATATACATCTATCTATAAATATGATGTCAAATCTAAGATGCCAAACTTCCAAGCAAAGATTTATGTTTTTTTTTTCCAAACGATACTTGTATTCCTGAACAAACCAATTACACAATTAAAGCAACTGCCCCATATTCAGTCTTGCTATATCAAGTATCCAAATTGGAAAATCAGATTTCCAATCTACATCTTCACAAAGATTACAAGCAAATCTTGCTAGAACATGTCCCACATAGTTGCCAACTCTTTCAACAAAAGAGAAGGAAATTGTACAAAAATATTTTTTGAGTGAGCTAAGTTATCCTCTAAAATTGTACTAAGCAAAAGGTCATCGAAAAAACCTGAGTTAATTTTATCTATGATTGATTTACAATCTCCTAAATCTCAATCCTTTCGCATACTTGCTTCTTGGCCAAAACCAAAGCCTGTCTAATTGCTAAGGCTTCTTCCACTCCTACTTGATCATTGTACAAGTTGGAAGTTCCCCAAGCTGCAATCAACAGTCCTTTCTAGTCTCTACCAACAATTCCTCGACCGACCTTACCTATCCTTGAGCATATTGCAGCATCTGTGTTTATTTTGATGGTATTCCGTGGGGGTGGGATCCAAATCCTGTTATCTTCTTGTCTATGAACAGCCTGGTGCTTCTTTCCTTTTTCTTGAGTCAGGATTGTTTCAAATTCACCCCATTCCTGAAGAGATTTGTTAATCACCCCATTAAGCAATCTACAGTTGTTGTTAAAGATATAAGTCATTTCTCGCTTCACATATTTGCCATAACAAGTTTGCTGTAAGGGAAATGCTCCTATACTGCTTTGCTCCATCAATCCTTTCAGCTGCTCCCAGCAGTTCCACCCACCAATTCCTGAAGTTGTTCCTATAGCATTCTAAATTATCCCAATGTATAGGAGCCAATCTCCAAATTTGCTCAGCCTTACAACAAAAGAAAAATCTATGTTCAATAGTTTCAGCTCCTTCCCCACAAACCTTACAAATTGGATCCGCCTCAATAATTCTGTACTTGATTGCTGCATTAACTGGTAGGATATTGTGAAGACATTTCTAGATGAAATGTTTGAGATTGTTTTTCATCTTTAACCCCTGTAATGCCTTCCATATACTTGTATTCCTGGTATTTCTACTAGTAGTGTCTGCTACCAACTCCTTATCCTGATTTCTATCCATAATCTCTTTTACTTTGCAATAACCAGACTTCACTGTATAATTACCATTGGGAGAGTAGATCTATTTTGTTTTGTCATTTCCCTTACTTTAACTAATGGGGATTTTTAAAATGCTGGTAACTCTTCCAAATGATTGAATAGTTGGTTTAAGATGTCTTCTTTCAATTCCCATCCTCAATCACTTAGTTAACAGTTGAGTAAGGATAGTTTGCTAGTTTTCAGTGCTTATTCTTCCTTCCTGTATAGATCCAACCCAGCAATCTTCCCAAATTTTAATAGTTTTACCATCACCCACCATCTTCCTAATACCAGCATCCAGGAATCCTCTTACACCATTAGTACTTTCCATGCCCAAGCAGCATTTCCAAGACAATTTGCTTCCCAAATGGTAGAATCAGGAAAGTACTTTCCCTTAAGAATTTTACCACAACAACTAGAAGAGTCCTTTTTGGAAGACAACATAGATAATTCATCAAATGTAACATCTCCACTAATTACAAATTTTAGAAATTTGGGATCAAGACACCATAATATGTAGCCTTTCATCCCAGAAGCATAATCAAGAAAATTACATTTTTTTAGCGCTAAACTCTAATTTTCCATCATTCACACGCATATTGCTAGACACCCAAAGTACACTACTTTAAAATCAAAGAAATTAGCAAGAGTATCCGATTAAACTTACTCAATAGTCTTGAAGTCAATAGCTACAGAAGTAGCGCGGTTGACAATGTGATAAGCCATAAAGATCACCTCTGTCCAAAAGTCATTTGTCAACCTTACATTAAAGATCATACAACATGATATCTCCAAAAGAGTTCTATTCATATGTTCAGCCACACCATTTTGTTGAGACATCATCCTAACTCTGTGGAGCCAAACAATTATTTCATTTTCATTCACACGCATATATGTTGGACACCCAAATACTTTCAAATCGAAGTAATTAGCAAGAGTATCCGATTAAACTTACTCAAGAGTCTTGAAGTCAATAGCTACAGAAGTAGCGCGGTTGACAATGTGATAAGCCATAAAGATCGCATCTGTCCAAAAGTCGTTTGTCAACCTTACATTAAAGATCATACAGCATGATATCTCCAAAGGAGTTCTATTCATACGTTTGGCCACACTATTTTGTTGAGGACACTATCATCCTAACTGTATGGATCCAAACAATTATTTCATTTTTGAAAAATTTATTGAATTTGCCTTCAAAATATTACATGTCATTATTTGTTCTAAGCCGCTTTATTTGTTTAGCAGTTGAGTTGTATTGACACTTTCTATCACTAATACACATTATCCTATTAAGAGAAGGCAATTTCCAGTGAAATTGGCATTTGCAATGACAATCAACAAAAGTCAAGGCCAAACCCTTAAAAATGTTGGTGTATACTTGCTGAATCCAGTATTCTCTTACGATCAACTCTATATTGCTATCTTACGTGTTACATTGCCTTCTAGTTTAAAATTTTTGATTGTAAACAAAGAGGGAGGTCCATAGGATTATATAAGAAATGTTGTTTTTTGAGCAATTTTTGATGTAATACCATGACAAATTTGTTTAAAGGAAATTTATATCTCATGACTTATTATTTGGATATTGAATTTAACAAAGATTTTTGTTTTTAACATTTTTTCCCTATGCAATTTTATTATTACATGTATATAAGATACATAATCGAGTACAAGATAACTACGAATCATATAATCTCAATAATGTATGATTTTATCAAACATTAAGTAATTTAATTTTGCAAACGTACTTATATCTATCACCCTTAGTAAAAAGAGAAAATATATTTTGTGATCTTTTAAGATAAAACTCAGAAGTTTTTGGGCAAGACAAATTGTGAATTAGAATGGTGTTTCTAATTTAATACTATTTATCTTTTAAATTAGATAAATATGAAAGGTTCGCAAGTAACTCATATACCTGGTTGTCACAATATATTGTTAGGTATCACTTGTGGCAATTAGAAATTTAAGAAATAATTAGTTAATTAGTTAATTGATTATTAGTCAGAAGAGTTTTCATTTGATTCCTATAGCTTGATTAGTTTGAACCTAAGGGATCACACACATATGAACTAATGTGCTGTTTGAGTAAAAAGATGACTAATTGTTATTAATGAATATTTAGTATTTGGAATGCTTTCCTAGGAAATTATTAATAAGGAGAACTTTACTAATTATTAGTGACTGTTTCCTACTTAGAATAGGAAATTACCAATAAGATAGTTATTTCCTAAGAGAATATGAAATCTATACTCTATATGTATAGAGTTTAAGGTTATCAATAGATATCCTAATCTTTTTCTTGTCTCATTTTCTCCATAGTTTTTAAGAGTTAAAAATCAGGGAAAAAAATGTAATTCTAATCCTCAAATTTTAGGTCGTTATCCATTTTCGTCTCTAAAATTTCAGACAAAACACATTTAACCCTCAAACCTTTTAATTTCAACCAATTTAAGATAAATTTCAAAATTTTGTCAACTGCAAATGAAAAAAGTCATGTGCAAAGTACGTGACTATCAAATTTCAAACATGAAAAAATTACAATTTTAGCTCTCAAATTTTGGATAATGATATATTTTAGCCTCTAAAGTTCCAAACAAAATGCATATAATCCTCAAACCTTGTAATTTCTACTTTTTCTGTTGACAGCTATCAATGTTTAACCATTCACTTGTCTATATTGTAACACTTTTCAACTGATTTCAACCCATTTAGTGATGGATTTAACAATAGTTTTTTGACAAAAAAAGTCGCTAAATGATTCACCAAAAAAATTACTAACAAAGTCCATTCGTCAAAAAATGTCTCGTCGGTAAAATATAGTAATGGTTTTACTGATAAAATTTTAGTGATGGATTTTTCCATTGGTCAATTAGTTAATAAATTTGGTTATGAGACATTGTGAAAATCTTAAATTAGTGACGGATTTTTTTGGCTAAATTTAGCGACCAAAAATTCCGTTGCTAAGCACATAGTTGCAACAGAAATATCCGTTAATGATTAATATTTTAAAAAATTTAAAAAATATTAGCTAGGGAAAACAACTGTCACTAATTTAAAAATATTATAAAAGAGGTTACTTATGAAAATATAAAGTACAACTTTAAACTAATATATTAATCATTTAATCTTGTTCAACATTTGCAACTAAATATCCGATGAGATTTCATCTACTACACTAAAATCAGCAAATATTTCAAAGATTAATCTCAATAAATAAGTCTCATTATACTGTAAAAAATGAATTATTATTGTTTTATTATACTCAAAGATTAATCTTGAATTAGATTATTATTTTAGTTTATCAGTGAATTATTATTGTGTTATTATTATCCTTATTTGGATATAACTTTTCTAACACTAGATTAAATAGGTTGAAATTAGTTAGGAAATGTTATAACTAGGTTAGATTTAACAGTTACATGCATGAGAAGCGTTATAATATAGACAAAAATAATGAATAATTAAGAGTTGATAGTAAGAGGAAAAGGAAATATAGTTAAATAGATTGAAATTAGTTGAGAAGTGTTATATTACAGGATAGATTTAACAGTTATGTGATTGCACGTGACCATTTCCATATTTGTAATTGATAGAATTTTTAAATTCAAACTAAATTGGTAAAAATTAAAATGTTAGAAGATTAAATGCGTTTTGTTTGTCTAACATTTAAATTTTGTGGACAAAAATAGATCATAATCCAAACTTTGGGCTAAAATTGCATTTTTTTTTTATATGTTTTGAACTTGAGATTTAACAGTTTTTCAGTTTGTAATTGATGAAATTTAAATTTGACCTAAATTTGTTGAAATTAAAAAGTTTGAGAATTAAATGTGTTTTTTCTGAAATTTTAGAGGTCAAAATGGACCACAATTCAAAATTTAAGGGTTAAAATTGTATTTTTCCCTAAAAATTAAAAGAAATTTAAATTGCAAGATTACCTCATGGCCTTGGAGGCCAAACACGTGTAAAGTTTTATGATCCGTTTGAAAATTATAAAAAGTGTGTTGCGAAGGTAAATATATTCAAACTATCTTGTAGTTACTCTATGATTTTGTATATATCACACAGTTAATCCACGGTAAATAAATTGAAATTTAATTTTTTACTGCACAAATATTTAGATTTTACATCAAGTTCCATATAATATTATTTCTAAATCATTGTCATCTTCCAAAGAAAAAATGTCCACGTGCAGTAATCATGCCCATCGGATTGAGACATCCGTAATGTCGGCCTAACTATTAAGGTACTCGGGTCTAGATTTATATAACCAAAGAGCTTAACTTAGAACTCATCAAACATATTCGCCAGCGAACTGATACAAAATTATTAGCACGTAGCAGTTCATAACTCAATCCACGATTAGGCAAGTTAACCATTTTCCCACCCCAGTAAATGCGAAATCTAATGGTTTGTCAGAAGACATTATATTAGTTATTATGGATTTAGGAGTGTACAGATGGTTTAGGACAAAAGAAAGAAGTGAGAATCGGATGGTTGTAATGTTCAGAAAGAAAATCCCGTTATATAGCCTCTTGGTTCCTATTATTTAAAAACGACCCGAAAATTGCTAACAAGTTTCATATACTCTTAGAAAGCCATTTATTGAACAAATTGCTCAAGCATTCAAGAGCGGAAACTTCATCAGAAGTATAAACAATAAAGTTTTGTCATACACAAAGAAATTAATCTTCCATGCATTATCTCCATGGTACTCCAAAAATATGGCACTAGAGTGACATAAACAAGTCCAAAGCACTAAATAGACGATAAAAATCAGGCATATTAAGCCACTAGAGATCAAGATACATCAAAGGCCAAAATATGGAGTCTTGATTCAGATATTGTCCTATACTAGTAGGAAAGACGTACCCTATGTGTATGCATTTTTTAAACAAATTAGACAAAAATTCAAAGGGATATAAATATAAAATCTAAATAAAGTTGTTGCAAAAAAATTTAAAGAAAAAATATAGGTATTGAAAGGTAGATAGTGTAGAAGTTAGTGGGTGGTTACAATAACTTATACACCCTTTTACCCTACATATTATACTTAATTTTTTTTATAAGAATATAAATGAAAGTTAATAAAATGATGAACACTAAAAGAAGGAATGAGGGTTTATATATAATATAGATATGTGAAAGCATAAAGCTGTTACTAACAAGAGTCATCCAAGTTTTTGTTAGATTAATTGCTGGGGCATTAAGTTCCACTTCTAGGCACGAATAAAGAAAATCCATAAAATAGTTGAATTCTATAGGTCAAAATTATTTTCATGTACTTGAGGATAAACATAGTTACTAGAAACGGATATGTGTACGGGTACTAACACACCACTTCTCTAAATTTGAGGTATGTTTGGTTAGGTTTACAATACGCTAGGCCTCGTTTGGTTGACAGGAAAGTAAAGTTAATCAAGAATCTGATTACTCGAATTGTCATTCTGTAGAAAAAAATTATTTTATTATGTTTGAATATCCTCAAGAATGTTGTCAAAAAAATGGTAACGATTCATATTCTACTGTTCGGTTCAAAATAATGTATACGGATTCTATTCAAGATTTTCATAATATGTGGGTAAAATTTTATTTAATTATGTAAAAATTTTATTTAATTACGTTAATTATAATACTAGTAAAATTTCAGATAAAAAATAAATATGCTTTTTTTTCGGTTTGTTTTTGCTTATAATAATTCTTTCAGAAATACAAAAGGTTTCAATTAACAAGCATGTATAAATGACAAAAGTGAATGAAAAATGCTTAAAGAATGATTCAATAACTTAATTGAAAGTAATAGTATATCAAGATTTAAAGTTCCATATTCTTTTTCTCTTTCTCTTTGCAAAAAATAGCTTAGTAGTTTGAAATATATCACTAACTGAAGCCATTTGTTTAATATATTTATCGAACCATAAATTGACCTCATTCAACAAATTAAAGAAAAACTCGTAAATATCACTCTAACCTATTTTTACGATACTAATTTAGAGCCAATAAATTAAAACTAAAGATTAAACAATCAAATAATTAATCTGAAGAAAATAAAAATGAGAATCAGAATCAAACAAAAAATGACTAAATATGAATATATAAAAAATTAATTTCTAGAATTAAAACGACACTATTCTAATTTGAGAAGTCATAATTGGGTTGGATAGGACAGACCGTTGAATGTTGAGAAGATAAGATTTTGAATAAAGATTGAGATTTATATCCCACTATTGGAATCACAAAAAAGTCAGAGGGAAGAGAGAAAAGGGTAAAAGAGTTTGAAACATAATTTAAGATTAAATTCCTAAGAAAACTATTCATAATTCCAATGAAATTTGAGCAATTAGAATCCCAGCATTCTGCATTCACTTTCCTTGTTTTGAAAAAAGTTTTTACTTTTCTAATAAGTCAAAAATGCACCTAACACTAGAATTTAAATTTTGGGAAAAAAATTACTTTCCCTATCCAGAATTCTCGTAAACCAAATGAGGCCAGTTGTATAATTATAGGGATAATGGTTATTGACAGTAAGATATTAAACTTTTACTAAATGTTGAAAATTTTAGTAGTTAGAAAAAAAAAAAAAAAAAAAGGAAAAAATTCAACTTTTAAGAACCACTATTCTATTTAACAAAACATGAAAAACAAATCAACTACTAAATAGTTCTTATTACATAAACTTGGAGAGTATTTTTCTCCTTTTTTCAACTAAAAAAAAAATTGAAGGAAAAAATAATAAAGTATTCTTATTCATTTTTTACATTTTAAAATAAGAATCGTCCAATTTATGGACGCAAATAAATCATAATTTGGTATGTATGAATCAGAACATACTCCATGATGGAAGGGAGAGTTTTCGGCAGTTATGTGGCTAGGTACTCGATATCACGTTCAATGTGTAGCCAACCCGCTGTCTTGTTGTCCCGCCGAAAGATGCCAGTTTCATTGAATTTGATGAAGATCTTGTCAATGTTTGTAAATCCTAATCGTTTACGAATAGGTATAGAAGGAGGGATTATGAACCGTTCGCCTCCATAATATAGGAAATGACATCCATAAAAAGAATGTCTGTTATACCCAAAATGAGCAAGTGTCACTGTCTCCATTGAAATTGGATGTCCAAATGTAACAATCTTTGATTCTTGATAACCATGTGATTTGCAAGTAACATTAACAAGTTGGGAAGAATTAATGTCATTTCTTACAACCCAAGTAATATTATTGGCAGTATTGTCAGCACAAAAATCACATAAAAAAGCCAAATAAAGCAGGAGAATCAAAGCTGGGAAGTTTAATATTTGGAGGTTCCACATGACTTTGATTTGATTCTGATTCTAAGGATTTTTATGGTGAAATACAAAAATTAGATATTTAAATGCTTGACATGCCATTAATTTTGACTTAACGTCAAAGTACTAATTAAATTCAGGCTACACAAAATATTAAGCTTAGTAATAAATGATGTTTAATACTATTCGAGGACAGTTTTCGGTCATTTTTTGTGCTCTAGTATCAGTATGTGGCTAATTAACAAAACTGTAAAGCTAAATGAAAGGGGAAAAGTACATCATTAGTCATTCAATTATTTCATTAAAATTAGAATGGTCCCTTAACTTTAATTTTAGTCGGATTAGTTCCTAAACTAAATATTTGTATTCAATTTGATCCCTAAATGGCAGCTTGGCCTAAAACATAAATTTTTAAATTTTGACCGGTGTTAACTAGGGGCATAACCGTCGGTTAACAAATCATCGGGTCTTATGATTTTTTTTTTTAAATCACCTCATTAGTCCTCCAACTATTTTAGTAAAACCAAAATGGTCTTCCAACTTTAATTTTATTTGGAGTAGTCCCTAAACTAATTAATTATATCCAATTTGACCCTAAATGGCGGCCCTATCCAAAAGATAATTTTTTTGAATTTTAACCTGTGTTGACTAGGGGTATAACCGTCAAATCATCTTGTCCTATGATCGTTAGAAATGGAAACGTTGAGAAGTTTGATGATACTAACATGATGGTTTTTACAAATCACAAATAACTTCGATTTCATCTCCAATTCTAAAATTGATCTATGAAGTTTTCTCTAGAAGATAATTTACGTTCTTGCCATTGAACTCGCACTGCTAGAACTGGGAAGAAAATAAGGAAGAGGAAATCAAGTAGCATTTCGCGAAAATGTTGTTGCTTACGGATCAAATTTTAAAGAAATCATTGTTATAGACGTGTTTTGAAGGAATAAATGGAGNAACACCCTGCTAGAGAAGGAAGTTTGGCTACAAGAGGCGAAGAGGATAGGAAGTGAGAAGGGAAAAGAGTGTAATAGTTGTGACCAAGGGATGGTAGGTGGAGAGGATGGGATCGAGAAGGGTAAGAACTAGTGATAGATGGAACGGAGAGGTAGGAAAGCGAGAAAAGAGTGATGAGGGATGGGGAAGGAGGACATGGAGGTGGTAGACAGACGACAATGGGAAGGCTTCACTACTTGGGGGATGGAAGGGTGGCGTTGGTGGTGCATTGATGTAAGAAGAAAGGTAAGGACAATTTTAGGTTTTGGTTTAAATGAAATGAAATTATTAGAAAACATGCATATTGGGTGATAGTGTGTTTTGATCACGCATTAGCAACAAAACTAAATTTCAAGTACTTAACCATTAGACCATCATTAATCCATGTAATATATTTGACTTTTTATTGTAAAGTCTAAAATTAATTTTAAAAATAAAAATCATAAGACTAGATGATTTGATGGTTATGCCCGACTACTAATCAACACCGATCAAAATTTAAAAAATTCATATTTTAGTTAAAGCTACTATTTATGGATCAAATTGGATATAAATATTTAGTTCAAGAACTAATCCTGCTAAAATAAAAGTTGGAGGACTATTTGGTTTTATTAAAATAGTTGGAGGACTAATGAGGTGATTTTTAAAAAATAAAAGTTATAAGATCATATGATTTGACAGTTATGTCTTCAATTAACACCGATCAAAAAATAAGATATATTGGGTAGGGTCTTCATTTGGGGATAAACTAGATCCAAATATTTAGTTCAGGGACTAATCCTATTAAAATTAAAGTTTGGAGACTATTTTGATTTTATTAAAATAGTTGGAGGACTAATGAGGTGATTTTTAAAAAATAAAAGTTATAAGATCATATGATTTGACAGTTATGTCTTCAATTAACACCGATCAAAAAATATATATATTGGGTTTGTCTTCATTTGGGGATAAACTAGATCCAAATATTTAGTTCAGGGATTAATCCAGATGTATTAAAATTAAAGTTTGGAGACTATTTTGATTTTAATAAATCAGTTGGAGAAATAATGAGGTAGTTTGACCCTAAGTGAAAGGTAGAACAAGAAGTGAATTGCTTGTAGGAAACTCAAATGTTAGTGATCCACATGTAACTAAAGAAGCAAAATCCTGTCTAAATGTTTAAAATTACGGGATGATAATTTGATAATTTAAAATTATGTTATATATGAAACTCTAGATGTAAGTCATTTTGATATATGATTGGGAAATTTTGAAGTGTACTGGATTTATGACACTGTATTACGGACCTTTTGGTATGGAAGAAGTAGAGTCACTTATATGAGCAGCTTGCTTTCTCTGGATTACAGGATCCATGGCATGTGCAATAGACCCAATCTATATAAGAATATTCACTATCCATTGTCGTTATACCACATCTTATGCCACTCATTGTCATACCATCTAATGAACTGTTAAAATTACTCCACTAAAATTACACCACTTAATCTTGACAGCATTCATTTATTGGTGTGACAGAAAATGACAAAAAGTGTGAAACAAAAGATCTTGTGTACCCATTACCCCATATTTTTCCTGCTCTTTGAACATTGCCGTTTGATTATTAATGTAGTGACATTATCACCTAAAAAGTAGTGACACAATCAAAGAACGTGGAATAGTGAATTGAATTGTATTAAAGTAACATTTATTGTCTATTTCATAACATATGTACCTTGAATGCACCATTTTGACGTTAAAACAAAGCATGCTATATTTTCTATCAAGGATCAAACCATTTTGTACTATTTTATAGGAGGAATTAATGCTTTAGGATCAAAATCAAATCAAACTCATGAGGAACCTCAAAAATGTAACCTTTCCAATTTGGCTGCCCCTAATTTTTTTGACTTTATTGTGTGATTCTAATATAGTTGCTGCCGATAATACCACTTGGGTTGTAAGCAATGAGATTAACTCTACTAAACTTCCCCAAACGGTTAACGTAATTTGTGAGCAGCCACATGCTTCCAGAAACAGAAAACCCTAAGGTCATTTCCTTTGAGGAAACAGCTAATATAACTGCCCGTGCTGGTATATTTTCTCTTAGACATCGTCTTTATGCTTGTCATTTCCATTATTTTGGTAATGTTTTGTCAATAAGCACCTCTGGAGGTGTACTTACCAATAAGAAGAATTTCATCAAATTTAATGAAACTGGCCCGTTCCGGCGAAACAACGAACAGGATGGTTGGCTGTACGACAATCGTTCATATTTGGTCCCGTTCTATGGTCCATGAGGAAGATTTTTGCTGGAAGGGTTAACTTTGTGATGTTTTTTTATTATTATTATTATTATTATCATATTGCTCTTATTATTAATCTTTTTAAACTTACGAGACTCTAAATAAGCATACACTCTACTGATTAAGCATAATAATGCAGCCAAAATATATATCCTTTTTTATTATTATTCTATGACTCTATGCAAAATTAACTTGATGGTAAAATTTTAAGGTTTAGGGGTGCTTGATTGAAAGGAATAGAAATCAAGAATCGGATTGATTCCCATTTAGTTTGCTTTGGTAATACGTATGAGATTCAAAATTTTGGAATGAATTCTAAAAATTTCGCATCTTTCAATCTCGAATAAATTGAGAGGTTTTGTCTTATTCCCAAATTTGATTTCAGATTATAATAAAATATAAAGAAAAAGAAAAAAGAAAGTAATTCTGTTCTTTTCTCCTTGCAACTCTTTCTCTCCTGATCTTCCATATGCTCCAACCAACACTTCCTCGTCCTTCCACCACCATTAGCAACCCCTCTCTCCATCTCTTCCTAAACACCATCATCAACCCCTTTCCATCTCTTCCCCTCTTTCCTCTTTTTTCCAAATTAGTAGCAAAGTAATCCAAAAAAGAAAGCTATTATACTTTCTAAGAAGTATTAATACAAATCTGAATATCAAATAATATGTTTTTGGATCTTATAATCAGAACCTTGTGGTTGTTTTTATGCAGAAAACAAATGAATTGAAATCCTTGAGTGATTTGATAGTAATTTTACGCATAAGCAAAATGATTCGTTGGTGATTAAATATAAGTAACTTTCCCTTAGAATAATTATGTTAACCATTCTGGTGTAAATTATTGGTGATGATGATCGATGCTGGTGAATAGTAGTGGTGATGGTGGGTACTGGTGAACGGTAATGGTAGTGGTAGGGCAAGGGTGGTCAAGGTGAGACAAGAAAGAGGAGACGAAGGTTATATAAAAAAAAGATAAATACTAAAAAAATAATAGTTTAATATAATATCCATTCCTAACAAATATTTACCAAGCACCCGTCATCTTAAAGATTTTAGTTTGCAAAAGCCATGGGTTGTGTTTGGACCAATGGATTTGGGAAAAAATTTGAAATTAACCCATTTTTTTGCAGGGATTTGTAAGGTTGAAATGGATTAATTTTAAATTGACCCAAATTAAAAAGTGTGAAATGAATAATTTCAAATAACTTTTTAATTTAGTTGAATTTGAAATTTATCCATTTTGGCTTTACAAATACCTCCAACAAATGGATGGATTTCAAATTCTTCTCCAAATCCATCGATCCAAACACAACAATACATAATTTTTTATATATGAATCCGATTATGATTCCAATTCCAGAGTTTGAACCAAGCACCCCTTAGTTTAGTGAAAAAATTTATTATTGTCTAAACAATGTTACTCTATTTGTTGATAATTGGCTTGATTACAGTTTGCCCCTGTAACTAGGGGATAGCTGCAAATTGCCCCTTATATTTATTTTATCTACAAATTGTCCCAAAATTTAATGAAGTTGAAATTTTTATTTAAAGAGAGTAGTAAAAAGTCATAGTTGCCCACAATATTTTTAGCTACATTTTGTGAATTTCTTTACCAAAATTCTTCTCTTAAATCTGAAAATGATAATAAACTAAATTTATTATTTTAAATTTATTTTAAAAATATATAATCATATCTCAAGGTAGTATATTTACACAAATAATGTGATTTTTTTAAATATAAAGTGATTAATTAATTATTGCTAGCATAACAGATATAAAATAAAGTAAAAAATAATTAAACTAAGAGCAAACTACACCAATAATAATCAACTATTGTGTAGTTGCAAATCAAGCCACTCAACTATTTTATTTGCAAAAATGATCATTGAATTATTAAATATGTAAATTTAAGATCACTCCATCAAATTAGGTCGTTAAGGCTGATGAAAATTAACTTTTTGAAGGTTAAATTTATCCAAATACATTAAAATGTCATTTCTCAAAAAGAAAAAGAAGCAAAATGCAGCAATGGTCATTAAACTTTTGGATTATTGCAAAGAAGGTCACTGAACTATTTATTTTGCACATTAGGCCACTGAACTATCTTAAACGTGAATTTGGAGTCATTCCATCTATTTTCACCGTTATTGTCATATTTTGAGGGATAAATTTGTCATTATTTTTCCCCTTTCTTCGATTGTAAAACCAAACCCTAACAAAATTGAGTATATTCTGTTGGCCACCCACCACCTAGAGCAATGCAAAGACGTTTGTGTATCTAGATTCCTCACACCACCTCCAATTTGTGCATGTGGTGATAGAACAATTTTGAAGACTTTGTGGATGGATTGAAATCCTAGACGGAGGTTTGTCATGTGTCCCCACGAATGTGTAAGTTTGTAGATAAGTATAGTATTTTTCTAGTATAAATTTAGATCGATAACTGATCATAAGAGGGCTTGCTGCATTTTGAATTTTTTTAATTATTGGAAGGAGGATGAGGCTTCTAGAATTGGTACGATATTGAGATGTGAGCACGTCCTATGGAAATTATATCTGACTTGTTAAGGAAGATTAATAGGATTGAATTGGAAAATTAAGAAATGAAAGAAGAATGTCGAAGATGGAAATCTAGAGCTTCAAGTTTGGAAGTCAAATGACAAAGATAAGAAAAGAAGTTGGGTCCTTTCAAAAAAAAATAAATGTTTTTTTACATTGCTATGTCCATGATATTAGTATTGGCAGTAGCATTGGTTTGTGGAAGCAATGGTGGATCAAATAATAGGGTGCTTTGGCAAATATATAGTGAAGGTATTTAGTAGAAGAGATCTTATAAGTTGTTTGAATTTAGACTTCTGTTTGTATACTGGTAGTGTAATAGGTTTGGAATTGTCGTGAATGTTAAACTTTGTTTTGTCTAATGTATGGTATTGCGTGTTTAATGATAGTCAAAAATTACTGACATGTTTGTGTCAAGAGTAAAATTCTTATGAGCTACAAAACTACAAATATCAATTAAAACAATATGCTAGTAAATTGATAATAGGAATTCATCATACTTAAATCCAAACTAGTTTTGCTTCAACATACAAATATGCAAAATGACTAACAACAGTTATATCTAGTATAACTTTATGGAAGACACCACCAGTAACAAAACAAGCAACATGAATCTATACACATGATTTGATTGACACCACCAGCAACAAAACATGAAACATCTGCAAAATTCACTAGTCAACAACATTAATTGGCAAAACTCCTTTCTCTAGTTGTTCTTGCCCCCAGATCTTCATTCCCCTTAAATGATCTTCTAGGCCATCTTCCAACTTTAAAGGGAGGTTTCTTTCCTAAATATGCATTATTTGAGTTTATCATGCCCTTCTCAGTATCAGTGAGATTCCTTCTCTGGTAAACTCTTTTTCTATTTCCAGTTGCCATTGTATCAAAAGTTGTTTCAAGTTCACCAACTGCAACAATAGCAGGAGTTTTAGGCCTTCTCACCTATGCAAAATAAGGCATGATTAGATGTATACTAATATACAACAAAAAAAAGATTGTGGTTGTCATTACTGGCTGTTTGTCTTTTATAACATATCCATTACAACTGGAGTAGGTGCTTCTGGCAGGATTGAACCTACATTTGGTTATTAAACTAGTGTTGAATTTGGTTGATGAACTGGTGCTGAAGTTGGTTGCAAAACTGGTATTGGATCTGGTTGCAGAACTGGCCCTGAAGTTGGTTGCTGAACTATTACTGAAGTTGGTTGTAGAACTAGTTCTAGATCTGGTACTGGTTTTGATTTCACCAACCTTGTACCCTCACTCTTAGTAGCTTCAGACTTACAAGTTGCAGAATTATGGCCTGTTATGCCATATTCGTTGCAGTGGATGCTAACATGTCTTCTCAACCTTTTGGTACCACTAGTGCCAGCTGCCTCATTGCTCATTTTCTCTGTAATTGGGTCCTTGATTTCTTGGGCCTTCCAGTTTTCTTACAAGGAATGCAAAGTTGGGCTATCACCATGAGGCCACAATGTTTCCCCACTTGTAGGAAATAGGACATTACTATATATTTTTAAAAACAAATCTCTACTGTATGTAGTATCTGCATAATTTCATGGGTCCCCAACACTCCTAAGTATAGCTACACATGCATGACAACATGGTAGTCTACTTATGTGCCATAGATTGCAAGAACATCGCCTAGTGTTGATGTAGACATCAAACTATGCTCTTCCTAGAGCCCTTACTTGAAAGCCATTATCTCTATTTGCAATTGTCTTCCAAGATGATGAAAGCTTTATATTTTCCTGCGT
The DNA here is from genome assembly GCA_025175665.1 of Cinchona pubescens. Taxonomy (NCBI): domain Eukaryota; kingdom Viridiplantae; phylum Streptophyta; class Magnoliopsida; order Gentianales; family Rubiaceae; genus Cinchona; species Cinchona pubescens. Next base: position 2,580,824 of record JANKKI010000062.1, read on the forward strand.
ATCAGCAATTAATTCCTTTATTGTTGGACCTACTGGCCCATCATACTTCCTCATCCATTCAACTATTTTTTCAATTCTGTCCATCAACATCTTTCTAATAGCCTCCAACATTCCAATTATTGATATCACTCTTGCCCCCAAAATGTGGGAATTGAAAGTTTCACACAAGTTGTTGGTAAGCATATCATATTTGGTATGAGGAGGGAAAAATGCTTTGCACCATGATTTTGGGAGAGGGGCCCTCTTAACCCAATCAAAAGCAACAACATCAAAGTTTTTTAACTTTTCAAGTTCAGCCTCATACAATTGAACATTTGAAGCACCTCCAATGCTCCACAACATGTTCTTCAATTATTTTCCAAGATGCTATTTTTTGTAATTTTGATACATATGCTGGAGGCAATATTTGTGCAAGAGCTCAAAAAGAGCACTATCCAACCCCTACATGTCAGATACAAATACAAATTAGTACTAGTGACATAAATAATCAAAACATATTTGGGTTTGAAAATACAAATAATATTGTTACCTTTTGTTAGTCTGAAATAAATGTGTAGTAATTGATAAGGTTAGGAATTTTGATATCCTTTATCGACAACTCTAGAACCAGTGCCACTAAGCCCTTCCCTTCTTTTCAACAACAACCCATGCTATGGGTCACCACCCATTGTTACGATCAGGTCTTATAGCAGTCAACACTTGACTAGGATAGGCGCTTTTGGCATGGCAACCATCAAGTGCAACAATTGGCCTGCATCCTCTATTAAATCCTTTTTTCAAGGGCCCAAGACAATAGTAAAATCTCATAAACGTAGGATTTCCACTCTCAACTCTAAATGGGGTATACATTATTTCTATATTGGAACTTGGATAAGTTGTCTTAAGTTCTTCAATATAATCCTATATCTTAGCATATTACTCATGTGTTGATCCCTTTATATTACCAATACTAATGCTCCTGGCCCTGTATGCCTTGTACCTTGATATGTCAGTTTGAAAATCTTCATCTATTGTTTGAATCTATTCTCAAGGTTCTAATTGACATCCCATATCAGATCTAATCCTTTCCATATATCTATCAGTAAACCATTCTGCTGTCATATTCTTATTCTACTAACAGTGTATGCAATTTGTATGTTGATCATTCATAATCTTAAGCACAAAGTCATTTGAACCAAGTACAAGAACCTTGGTCGTATATACAAACCATTGACAGGGCTTTACGCACTTCGCCCTCAATCTTGTAGCATCATTGGTGTACATACTTACAAGCTTACCACTAACAATAGAATAATTCCTCACTGTCTCCCTAAATTCCTTTTCAGTTCCAAACTTCATCCCAAGTTCAAATATTGGCTGCCTCATATCACTCTCAGCATTGAAATTTGTATATTGTACAGGAGGCACATCATCTTCATTAGAAGAGTCTGGGTTGCTGTGTAGCTCTTCATGTGTCTGATTATCAAGAAAATGATTCTTTTCAACATCTACTTTTCTATTTTTTTTTGTTCCTTGTTATAGCAGACCAGACCTTCTTTTTCTCGTTACACTACTACCAACAAGTTCCTGCTAAGCTGTTACCTGCTCAATGATTGGTTGCTCATATGTTGGTTTCTGATTTGTTGGCTGGTCAATGATTGGAACCTCATTTGTTGGTTGCTGAGGTGCAAAATGGTCATTGGTTGGTTGCTCATATGTTGGTTTCTGATTTGTCAATGATTGGATCCTCATTTGTTGGTTGCTGAGGTGCAAAATGGTCATTGGTTGGTTGCTCATATGTTGGTTTCTGATTTGTCAATGATTGGATCCTCATTTGTTGGTTGCTGAGGTGCAAAATGGTCATTGGTTGGCTGCTCACATGTTGGTTGCTGATTTGTTGGCTGATCAATGATTGGATCCTTATTTGTTGGCTACTGAGGTATAGGATGCTCATTGGTTGGCTGCTCACATGTTGGTTATTGATTTGTTGGCTGATCAATGATTGGATCCTCATTTGTTGGCTGCTAAGGTGTAAAATGCTAGTTGGTTGGCTGCTCAGTTAAAACATAACTTGGTTATCTATTGTTTGAGATAACATTTCCTCATCCATGAAGATCTCAGAACAGTTAAAATACAACCTATCCCCATCACCATCTTCACCAGTCTCATTATTACCAGCTTCACTGGTTTGACCAATAACATTTTCATGCACATGTTTAGCTTGCAAAGTGCCCTCATCAATACTTTTACTATGTTCACCGTCATGCATTACATTTGTTTGACTAACTTCAGTGCTACCCTTGGCTTCAACTCTATCAGCGTGAACTCAACCTCCAGTTCTCCATCTTGAGGAATTTCATATGTCTATGACAAAGGTAAAATCTTTGACCTCTTTTTCATTCTATTTGCAGCACATAATTTCCTATTAACTGGTACTACTTTAGGATCATCTTCAATTTCCTCTAACACTAAACCATCTTTCTTTTCAATTATGTTATCCACTGCTTTGCTTCTAAGAAACTCTTTAATTTCAGCAGCTGGCATTTGATCACAATAAATCTCCATCACCTAATAGTCTATAACCCAATTGCAGAACTCTCGAATAGGTTCATTAGTTTGCAAATCCATTAGCCCATTGTTAAGGTCACTAAAAGGGAGAATATAGTTGTATATCATTGCTTCATCACTCTTGTGTCCTAGTTGCCGAAGCATTTTGTTAATTTCATGCAAAGACATACTTTCTCCATCACAGCCACCTATATAATCAACATCTCCACTAATATAACTCTTGTACTTATCTCTAATTAATCTACCTCCATGGTGCAATCTTATTGAAAATAACGAACACCCATATGCTGTAAAGGGGGAAAAAAGAGCAAATTTTTCAGTAAAAGTTAGGGCTTCCCTTCATAGAAAACTACAATTTCTTGTTTTACAGTGAATATTCTACTTGTAAGTCAACAAAGGAACAATAGCACAAGTTATTAACAAACAATATAAAAAAGAAACAAACACAAAAAGACAACTAATTTTTTCACTTTATTCCTTCCATTTAGGTGCTAGTAGACCATATGTAACCCACTTGTAAGAAAAATAAGGGAAGGACCACCATTCTCAGTCCTTTTCAAGCCAACAACACATTTATCCAAAAATAATGGCAAAATATATGCATATTCACTTTGTATAAATCTCAACAACAGATCCACCAATCCCATTGAATGAACAATTATCCCTAGGGTTTATAGTTTCTTACTATATATCATGTAGGGGTCGTAATAATCGCCTTTGTTTCGAATTCACCAATCCATGATGCAATCTTGTTGGATCTACTCTGTTTTGGTGATTTTTTGGTCAATGATAATTGATTCTACCGTCGTCTCTTTCGAATTTCAGCGAAAAGAAGTTTTTGATTTTGATGAGAATAGAATTGGTAAAGTTACCTTGGGAAGTTGTTGGTAAAGTTGGATTTACCAAGAGATAATCTGATTTTCCTTGTCTTTTACAATTTTAACCCTGAAATTAGCCTTGTGCATAACACATGTGCATATTTTCATCTACAGTAGTGGTGGAAATAGATGGAATGACTCTGAGATCTACGTTTAAAATAGTTTAGTGACCTTTTATGCAACAACTTAAAAGTTTAATCACCATTGCTGCATTTTGCTCAAAGAAAAATAATAAAATTATATTATGAGGTCAAAACAAAAGGAAAAACAAACTTGGGTCCAAATAGAGTAACCCTTAATTTGCCCACCCACCACCACACAGCCTTAAACCACCTAATACCACTCCCTCAGCTTAACTCAACAACCACCATCTTTAGACCGTACAACAACCTCCAACCCCTACAACTACTTAAATTCCCTATAACTACCTGCAATCCTCCCAAATACCCACATTCCCCTCTCTCGCACCCTGCACCCTCCCTTCCCCCAAGGCCTCGACCCCAGTAATTGCTTTGTTACTTTTCATCAAATTCACAGAAGAGAGAGAGAGAAAGAAACAAATCAAATGGAAAAAATGCTACTTAATGAGAGCCCAAGCATACTGGTGGGTGGTTGTCAAGAATCTTAGATCCATTTGATTGGAAATATTAATAACCAATGATGCTAAAATAAATCTTCTAGCTAATCAGAGTGAGTAATTTTGGCAGCCAACAACCATTAACTCAGATTAAAGTTTTCTACGAAATATAGGAACCATTGTCTATCTTACCCTTTTAATGGACATCACTAACTCCAAGTGATTTCTTTTCTTTCTTTACAAGGAATTCTATTTAGTTATAGGAGAGAATGAAATCCCAAAATCTTCGTTCTTAATATTTTTCATAGAAAAATACAATAGTTGGTTTCGTAGTATAACTCACTTGTTACCTAAACAACCAATCACAAATTAGTATCCATGGTAGTCTGATATGAGTGATTGGAAGAGAGAGAATCAAGAGATAGGAGAAGAAAGATGAAGAAGAAGATATGTTCTAAAATTGTAAATATCCTGCATCGACTAACTTAGAGATCATGTACCAATAAATAAGGTCATGGGCTACTCCACTCATAACCAATTAATTTTGAAATGGAAACACATGTTCTTTAACATAATAGCAGAACTATGCATCAAGTGTTTTTCCATCCACACATGACTTGGACTCTTCTGCGCATTAGGTTTGACCTAATGCTTCTTGTCTTTTTGCCTTGTTTATGCTATTGGGCTTGACTTTATGGATATCGATCATGTCAATGCTTGTATTCACTGGTTTTGGATTGGGTCTCGAGTTCCTTGTTTCAACCTTATCATGTGTGAGAGGGGTGTAAAAGTACAAGTATCTGACCATCGACTAGTCAAGAGATTCTAGACCAATTAATAAGGTTCATAGGCCACTTCACTCATCACTAATTAATTTTAGATGGAATCCCATGTTCTTTAAATATGTACAATGGCCCAAAACTTTGTACAAATTGAAATAATATGTTAAAATGGAGAATTTTACCCCTAAAAATAGGCTCGTGTAACTCACATGTGTGACATTACGTCTGCCCTAATGGCACAAATATAGGGAATGATCAAAAAATTATACTTTTCATAGTCCAGTGACCATTTTTGGAAAAAAGATAGTTGATCTTGGTAACCTAATTTGCAACAAAGTAATAGTTTAACGACATTTGGTGCAATTTGCTCTAAATCTAAAATAATGTAATTAAATAAATAAATACTTTATTTTAGATACAAAAATAATATTAGCAAAACAAGTATGTGATGGCATGCTAAAAATGGATGTGAAGAAGAAAACATAAAATAGTAAACTAATTCATATAATTAATATTGAATAGTACGAAAATTTAATAATGTTGGATAAAAAAATATCGTTACTTTTGAATGACAAATTGCTCATAAAATAAAATTAGATACCAAAGTGCAACTCAACCTAATTTTATGTCGATTAAGGTAATTAAAAGATTGAAGGTAATTATGACATTTTACTGTTTCCTTTAAATGAAAATTTTAACTTTATTTAACCTTGGGGGCAATTTGTAGATAAAATAAATATAAAAGATAATTTGTAACTGTCCCTTATTAATAAGGGGTAAACTGTAATTAAGCATTGATAATTATTGTTTTTAAATTTGTATGATACCAATTTCGTGTTTTTCTTTATTTGTTCAATACTTTGGTTCGTCAGGATAAAAGGCCATTTGACTTTAAATCAGGATGTTGTGTTTGGATTGAGGGATTTGAATCAAAATCCACATAAATTATCCAAACAAATTAGTTGATTTAGTTGAAAATTTGAAATTTATCAACTAGTGAGAGTGTAATTTTAATAATTAAACAATTAAATTTCAAATTCAATCGAATTTTATGTCATTTTAAATTCACCTAATTTAAATGCTTCCTACAATTCAAATCTAGCTATCCAATTCGACTCTCCTATGTGATTTTTATATCGGTACGTACTTACCAAACTTATGTATACATTTGCCTACCAGAATAGATGGAGTATGATAGTAACATTCTTAAAGCCAAATAATGGCAGAAACAATCGGATAATTTCTTTCAAAAATTTTAGTACAATCAAAATTATAGTAATAACTCACAACTAGAAAAACAAGATTTAACAACAAATTTAGCGAACGAAAATTTATTCAAAATCCATCGCTAAGCAATTTAGCGACAGATTTTTCAACGAATAAAATATGTCAAAATATTATTCGTGGGTACAGCCTTATAAAAATAACATACCATACAAAAGATTACGGGTGTGTTCGTTTGGATTTAAAATATTTTCTTTACATGAAAAAATCTATTTTTCATACAATTTTCTGGTGTTCGGTTGACAAAATGAAAATATTTTGAAATAAAAATGTTTAACAGTTTCATCTTTAATTTTATGTATACAAGTTAAAAAACTTATAACAATGATAATAAATACCTTACAAGTAATTGTGGTTAATAAAAGATTGATTTTATTTAAAATTAAATGATAGTACAATGTAGTAGTAAAATATGCATAATGATAGTTATATTAGTGTGGGACCCATGATTAAGAAAAAAATGAATGGAAAAGAATTGAAAACAAAAATTAGTGTAACAAATGAAATTATAAAAGTAAGTATTTGAGATTTAATGTCACTGTTCTTGAATTATCCGAAAAATAACTTACGCTCAAAAATTCTGTAAGTTATTTTCAGTTAGAGAAAAGAAAATTAGAAAATATTGCCAAAAAAATTTCTAAAAGATATTTTCTTGAAAATATTTTCAATTCAAACGAATACACCCTACATCCCTACTAAACTTACCTCGTCTTATGAACTATGAAAAACCCTCCACCCGTATCCAAATAGCACACAGTGACAAAGTTCCTATCATGTATGAAACACTTCTTGAAACCTCATTTGACTTGCAATCCACACATGCACACGTGGCATCCGATCCACTCTTTCCCTTGAAATATAAAATGTTGTTGGCAACGAGATTAAAAGACCGCCTATCCATTTTAGAAGAATTTTAAAAATTGTTTATTGACTGATTTTTGAAAATATTAACTAGATTATTTTCTAACGAATCCATATACAGTTACGGATGACGAGAAAATTTTTGACAAGTACTATAACAAAAGCAACAAAATAAATTTCCTACAAAATAGCTTAGACTTGAACGCAAGAACGTTATATAAGGATAATACTTTCTTTAGTTTTCGTTTACATGCTAACTAAGTTTCTTACCGTGCAATGCGTGGGATTCCATGTTACAAATATAAATAATTAATTGACAAAATTAGTTAATTTTTTAATCAATGTGAAAATTTTATTATTGAACTAACGAAAAAATTGAAAGTATATAAAGAAGAATATAGAAAAGAAACATAGACTGCTAAAACCACGAGTCATTTGTAAGTGTATGATTTTTCTTATACAACCGGCCCCCCCATTATGTGGAGATATATTTATCTTAATTAAAAGTTTTAAAATAGTAGTAATAAATCACTTAGAAAAAGCAAAAGATTATATTAATTGACTAAGGAACCGGAGTTTTGTCTGCTTATAATTATGCGAAAAATAATTTTACATTAAGAGTGTGTTCGGTTGGATTGAGAAAATATTTTTCTTACAAAATATTTTATTTGAAAAAGTCAATTTTTTATATAATTTTTCAGTATGTTCGGTTGACAAAATAAAAATATGTTGAAATAAAAATTTTTAACAGTTTCATCTTTAATTTTATAAATACAAGTTAAAAAAACTTATAATAATGGTAATAAATACCTTACAAGTAATTGTGGTTAATAAAAGATTGATTTTGTTCAAAATTAAATTATTGTATAATGTAGTAGTAAAATATAATGATAGCTATATTACTGTGGGACCCATGATTAAGAGAAAAAAGAAAATTGAAAACAAAAATAAGTTTAGGAAATAAAATATAAAAGTAAGTATTTGAACTTTAATGTCACTTTTGAATTATCCAGAAAATAACTTACGCCAAAAAATTTCGTAAGTTATTTTCAATTAAAGGAAGGAAAATTGAAAATTGAAAAATATTTTATACCGAAAAATATTTTCTGGTGTTTGACGCCAAAAATATTTTCCTTTCTAACCGAACACACCCTAAGGTTTTTTGTTTTTCCTTTTCCTTTTTGTTTTTTCTTTTCTTAAAACAAACCAAATTAATTTTGTGAAATAATCTTATCGTCCATCTCATGAGGCAAAAGTAAATCTCAAATTAATTTCAAGTGATATAAAGTGTAATTTATCTTAGAATATGTAAAAAAAATTTGAGAAAATAATAAAATAATCCCAAATTTTTTTTTTTTTGTAGCTCCTGAACTTTAAGTTGCATATTTTTAGTTCCTAAACTTTTTTAGCTAATTTAGTCCTTGAGTTGTGATTAGGGCTAAAAACGAACGCGAGCAATTCTGTCAAAAACTCAACTCGAGATCGAAACCCTTGACAAGGCGATATCAAGCATATGTATATTATGCTTGAGTGCTCGTCGAGTTTTTCTTTGGATTTTAGTGCTTTATACTATCAATGTCTTGCACCTTATTCAAATCAATGAAAATTAGTAAATTTTAATTAGTTCTTTTTTAATGAAAAGACTTTAATGCTAATACATGAATAAGAGTATTTCAATTACCTATTGTAAATTGCACTATTAAAGTCTTTTTAACCACAAAAATAGTTTGAAAAATTCTATAATATTCAACTAATTTGAGTAGTATACCAAAAAGAAAAAAAAAGCTAATTTGAGTAATGTGCAAACTATTAACAATGAATGGTATTAAAGTGCTAAAACTAATACTTTAAGGGCAAAGTAAAAAATAGTACTACTATGGTTTGGGAGCACATATTCCAAGATCCAAAATTTTATGGGTTAATATCACTTTACCCCCTTAACATTTGGGATTATTATCACTTTAGTCCCTAACGTTATCTTTTGGATACTTAAGTCCGTTCGTGAATTCCACATCAGCAATGTTACCATTGGAATTCAAAAAAAAAAGCACAATTGCCCCTTCTTTCTTTCGTTGAAATTTTTGACGAAAATACCCTTTTAAACCCAGTTAAATAAACTAACAGGTTTATGCACAATTCATTCTCTTTTTTTCTTCTCCATTTTTTTCACATGCATCCTTTCCTTATTCTCTAATTCTGTTTTCTTTTATTTTGAATCTATAATTACTTTAGTCTCAAAATTCATCAAGTTATACACCTTGTTCAAAGTATTGCAAATCTTATGATAGATATCCACCATTGAAAAAATGCAAATGTGGAATTGCTGCACCAATTTGCACATCATGGAGCAAAGACAATCCAAGAAGAAAGTTTCTTGGTTGCTCCAATTACAAGGCTGCTCCCTCTATTGATTTTTTTTTTTTTTTTTTTACTGCTATATACATTTCATTTTGATAGCAAAAATTTAAATAATTTTTTTTCTGATTTTTGTTTCAGATGGAAAGATCATGTGGCTTTTTTGAATGGGTAAACCCTGAAATTTGTGATAGGGGATTAGTAGTAAGAGTTGAAGAGGCAAAAGAAGCTGCAAAATACTGACAAAGGAAAAACGATCATTTAAAGATGGAGACAAAAAAACTCAAGGGATTATGTGAAGATCTAAAAGCTGAAACCTATGCATTAATAATCGAAAAACAAGAGATTCAAAAACACCAAACCAAGAGATCTTGGAGGATCAAAACCTCACTGTAATGATACTAGTACTAACAATTTGTTTAGGCTTGAATCAGCCCTACAATAAACAAAAGAATTTGTTGTATTTACCTTGAATTATTCATCAAAATGTAAGCATAATATCATTTGTAGCCAACAGAAGTGTTAAACACTAATTTCCAGCCAAAAAAAAGTGTTAAACATCAATTTCAAGCCATGCAAACAGCTAAGACATTAGTTTCCAACAAACTAAGTTACATAGTTTTAGTCAACATTCTAAGCATCATATCCAATTAACAAAAAGTGTAACCATAATCTTAATAGCAATCTTAGCAACTGAGCCATAACAAAAGTCTAACAACAATCCAAACAAAAGCAAAAACTGAGCCATAATCTTAACAGCAGTCTTAGTAGCTGAGCCATAATTTAAGCAACACTTTTCTTTGCAGAGTTTGAGGAGCTTTGGCTAGCTAGCAGTTGCACTCTAAATCTAGTTTGAATCTTAAGAACCTGAAGAGAAATTTCATGAAAACAAATTGAATACATTATACAAATATGGAATGAAAAGGTTGGTGAAATGCAGAAAATGAGTATTACTAACCTCCCCTCTACCACGACTCATTCCAGCACTGACTCTACCACCAGTAAGGCCTATGCTACTGACGGATATAGCTCTTAATTCCTCACGACCAACTCCTTTTCCAACAGGATTAACATTTGAAGTTAATGCTGAGTTGTGTGCTGTTGAACTGCTGGTTGTCCACTATGAAAAACATCAAATAAATGAAAGTGAGGAACCTGAGAATAAAAAAAGGATTCTTACCATTTTGGTTGGGCAGAATCCTTACCATTTTGGTTGGTGAAGGATGTTTCTACACATTATTTAGAGGAATCTGAGGATAAAAAAAAGGCATTAAACAGTAGTAAACAAAAACGGCATTACATAGTAGTTGTAATGTTCTTACCACTTCTCAGTGAGGAATGAAAGATTTCATGTTTGACGTGCCTAGACCATTCCAATTACCAATGCCACAATATGGCTACAAATTTAGCACCTCTGCCCCAAGCTCTACCCCGAGCTCTCCTACTTGAGCTGACAATTTCAAATGTCCTCGATGGAGGTTGATTTGCAGTAATACTACTAGGATTTTGGAAAGTAGTGTTTGAACTAATGGCTTTCTCTTGTGAATTCAAATTTTCAGGACCTTACTCCTATAATAAATCACATTGATACATTAGAAATATGAAACAAATGTAAAAAATAAAAAAAAATGCAGTTATACTACCTGATTAACAACACGTTTTCCCAAGATATAAGCATCCAGGTAGTTTGCAAGCTCTGACATTGTGATCTGTGTGGCCACAGTGGCTGCAATGAATTGGTATGCCTTTTTCTAACACTTTATTACTGCTCTTGTCCTCATCTTGTCCTTTTCTCCTTAATTTCTTGGGCCTACCAGGTTCTTTTTTTTATTGTAGGGGGGACCTATTGGGTTAGACTTGGAATCTACCCAAAAGCTATCATCTGGAACTGGCATAATCATATGTTGATGCTATGTACTCTTGTAACTATCTACTGTGTAGAAGTCATTTACAAATTCACTTGGTTCATTGTTTCCATTCACAATAGCTGTTGTGGCATGAACACAACGAATTCCCGTCAAGTTCCATTCATTACACGAGCAAGAGTTTTAATTCAATGCTACCACGTATATTTTCCTTAATTCAGTCACTTCCCACACCCCTCTTCTAGCCTCAGGACTATCAAAGAAAGGTGCCTTAAACTTGTAATCTTCTAATTTCTCTATGATTCTAGGGCAGATTCTACTCTTAACTTTAGCAATCCATAGCCTTTTCTCATGGAATCTGCACATGACTTGTCTTCTAATCATCTCAAAATTGACAATACAGGTTCATTCCTTGCCTTTTTGATCCACTAATTGAAGCACTCGCATATAATGTTACTAAGTAGATCATACTTTGCTTTTGGAGAGAAAGTGTGTCTTGCCCACAAATGTCTTGGAATCTCACTCAACCATGCATATGCTTCCAGTGAGCAGTGGATATACTCTTCAAATTTGTTTGGGACATATGCTCTTGCTCCTGCCCACATGATATCTCTTAGATGCTTCTCTTTGAATCTCAATTTGAAGTTGGCATACATATATCTAACACAGTATCTATGCTCTAACTTGGAAACAACTCCTCTATGCTATCAATCAACCCCTACATCATGAAAAACCAGAAGGTAAAAAGGTAGCAATAATGTTCCAGTGATTTAAAAATAACATAAACATAAAGCAATAAAAAAATTTAGGTACCTTTTGTCTATCTGATATAAAGATCCAACCCCTTTCTTGAGGCCTTCCAATGCAATAAAAAAATTTAGGTACATTTTGTCTATCTGATATAAAGATCCAACCCCTTTCTTGAGGCCTTCCAATGTGATCAGTAAGTGTTTCTAAGAACTATCCCTAGTTGTCCTTACATTCTGACTCCATGAGTGTAATTACCAACAGGAACATTTGGTTGTTGGCATTTCTAGCAACAACTGCCATCAACTGCCCAGACCCATGGTACATTTCAAATGGCAGGCATCTAATCCGATGACAGGTCTATATGCAGATGTAAATCCTTCTTTCTGAGCATTAAACATGACAAACTTTCTCTTGAATATAGGATTTTCATACATTTCTGTCACCACAAGTGCACATGAGCCAGGATTTCTTTCTAGAATTGTAGCACAATAGTCCATCAATCTCCAATACTGCTATTTGTGTTCACCTTGTATGGTCCTAATTGCTTTGGACTTAGCTCTCCACAATTGATTGTTTGTGTGAGCAAAATGATACGCTGCTGTCGAGTTGCAATGCCGTCGTAAACACCCAAAATTAACAACTCTAATGTAGTAGTGGTGAGTCGAATTCGTCCCACAGAGAACAGGGATTATTTTCGTGCTAATGGAACAAGGGGGGTTTTGAATGCTTTTTAACTAAAATTAAAACAATTAAAATAATTGAAGAAAATTCAATTAAGAAAGATCTTGGTTTTGTTCATATCCACTGTGGCAATTTCATAGACTAGTCGATCATGGACACACAAAATAATTCAATTCTATATCAAGCACTAATTGAAGAATTAACCCGAACGAATACCAATTCAAAGTTGATTCTTATTTCTTTCTAAAGTTGGTTAATTTTCAACACGCGATCCAATTAACCCTAACTATTAATTTAACCCAGAAACGGACCAAAGATTAATTAATAGAAATATTAAAATCAACAAGAACAATTAGACTAATTAAACATAAACACACGCGGTTATGCCAATTAGATGATTAATTTTCCTATATTCAATAACACAAATCCAGTAATTATCAAATTCAATTGCTTCATAGATTGAATTAAGCACATGCGGTTAAAACAATCTAGCAGTAGATTAATTCTAATAACTCAATATTCTGCAACAATAATAAGCTAAAAAGAACAACCATAAATTTAATCGTAGAAAAATAATCAATACTTGACATAAAAGTGAATAAATTCAAGCACAAGAAGTCTCACAGCTTTGTAGAATTGACCACTTGGCTTCAAGTCCGTCTACCAAGAAAAGAGTTTAGGCACAAAGTGCCATGAAAGAATAAAGAGGAATTTCTCTGCTAAAAACCCTAGCCAACAAGAAAATAAAAGTGTCGATCCCTTTTTCTCACCCAACTTGGGGTATTTATAATGAGTATTTAGGGTTACAAATAATGCCTACAGATAATAACATGAAATCGGGTGAAAAAGAGTCCAACAGGCCGAAGAAATCTATCAAAAAAAACTCAAAAACACGCTTCTGCTGCTCTCCGCGCACATACGCTGAGGTTTTTGAGCGCATGTGCGCGCGAGGCAGTAAGTTCCAAGCGGGTTCTGTCCTCCACGAACATGCGTAGAGACCTTAGTGTGCATGTGCGCGCGAGCTGCTTCTGGAATTTAAGCTTCTGGACGCAGCGCACATGCGCTGCACAGCTCCAGGGCATGTGCGCTGGCTTCCTCCACTATGCTCTGCATTCGGTTTCGATTTTCACCTTAATGCTTCCATTATTTGAAATAGATCTTTTATAAAACACAAAAGTTGTTGATATATCCCTTAGCTTCCCAATGCATCTTGAATCACTTCAATCGGAGCTCGGGATCAAAAGTTATGCTTGACATACACAATAGTGTCTGGAATAACTTCGTACTTGTGCATGTCTCGTACTAAACATTTTCTTTCATCGTTTTGCATCCTTTTCAACTCTTTTTCACTGTAACCCTACAAAAATTGAGAATAACCAAATTAAACTCAATAATAACTCAAATCTTGCTTACAACACATAAAAGCGTGGTAATTGACATATAAAATATAGTACAATTTTGAACTTATCAATTGTCAGAAACATTAATGTTGAACTTATCCTTAACAGTCTGCTTAAAGTTCCTCACTCTAATAGATGGATCATTAGCAATTTGTCTGATAAATTTTTGTGCCAACCACCTAGAATTAGCACTCTTGTTCTTATAGGACCAGAGGCATCTATGAGGAATCCCATCAAGTGTTTTTATTTGGAATGTAAGGCTGCCTCTATAGATGGTAACCAATTTGCTAGCATGTATTCTCTAACCATAATTTTTAACGCATGTGGCAGTGACCCTATCATTATCATTTTTTGTACACTTGAACTCAAAACCATTCACTATAGCATGTTGTTTTAATGCAACTCTAAACTCTACCACATTATTAAATAGCTGCCCAACCACCAAATCAGGCTTCTCCATCTCTCTTTCAGCATTAAACTCAGGAAAATCATCAACCACTTCATCATCTGATGAGCTTAATGCTTGATTGAGGACCTCATCGTCACTAACCACTTCTTTCTCCTGTATTTTTCCCTTGCCCTTTTCTGCAATATATGCCTCAAAGTCCTCTCTAATCAGTTGTTCATACTCAACATAATCTGGTGGCCTTCCCCATTGCTCTTTCGCCTTTTTTACAATTTCCTTCTCATCTAGTGGATCACAGCCATCACTCAAAGTGTCCCCATCAAGAAAGTATTCAAAGTCAGAATCCACTTCTAATTCACCCTCTTCATCTTGATATTTTTCACGCTACATTCAATCCATCATTGTTGCCATTCACATGCTCACCATTATTGTTACCATTTGCATCCTCACCATCATTGTTACCATTTAGATTCTCACCATCGTTGTTAACATTTACGTTCTCACCATCATTGTTACCATTGCAACCTCATTTACATCCTCACCAGAATAAATATGTATAATTTGATGTCCCACATATTCATTTCAAACATTTCCAGAACATTTTGATCACTAAAGAGCAGTCTGTGCCCATGTTCTAAATCAGCATTAGGAACAATGTAGTAAATTGGGATCTCAATAGGCACACTAATTTCCCTTAAACAATCTAACACCTCAAAATAAGACATCAAGTCAGGATCTACCTCATCAAAGTGTGCTACTTTCCCACCCACATACTTAAACTCAGGAATATGGACAAACTCTCCACCATAATGAACCTCATAAAGGACAATCACAGAAAATAAAATATTCAGCTAAATGTTAGATAAGTAACAACAACTAAATTAATCATCTACTGTTGACAAAACACACATACATGGGACCATAAAAATAATTAATATAATCATCAGCACACAACAAGGACCACATGACCCCATAGCCTTTTTCTATGGACAAAAAACAAAAAACAATTTAATACAATTTCATTTACAAACCTAAACACATTCTCATCAATTGAAATACTTAAAGCATGTAGTTACAAACCCAAAAGTTAAAACTTTGGGACAAAATTTTACAAACCCTAAAACAAATCAACAGCCTAGCAAATTATTATACTAACCCCGACAATATAACTATAGATTATTAAGGTTTGGACCATATAATTTAACCAAGACAGCCAAGAAATAATTTTTTAGGGTTATTCAAAACATAACTAAACAGTCCAGTAGAAAATTCAAATTTTCCTTCTTTAGGATCCTTCCACGGTTTGATTTTGACTTAGAAAATCAACATTTAGCAGATGATTAGGCCTTTAATTACTTTATCAATCTATTGAGACTGCTATTTAAGAGAAAGAGAAGCAAGTTGAGAATATCTATCAGTTAATTGGAGGGTGAAGATGGATTAGGGATACGGTTTTCTCTTTTTGATAGATTTGGAGAGTGAAGATGGGGAGAGAAGCATGTTGATCAATTTAGTTTAGGGATGGATTAGGGCTACGATTTTCTCTTTTTCTCTGCCAGATCACGTGCTATAGCTGTGATATTTTCCCACCAAAAGACAGGGGCATTTTTGGAAGAAAATTATATATTTTGACCGTCAGTGTAAGGACTTAAGTATTCAAAAATAACGTTAGGTATTAAAGTGATAGTAACCCCAAACGTTAAGCGGGTAAAGTGAGATTTACCCAAATTTTATTAAGTACTCGTGGAGTTTCCAAACAAAGGCGCAAAACCTCTTCCTTCTAAATGACCAAAACACCCACAGAACCCTCAACAAAATGACATATATTTCTTTCACAATTCCGAACTGTAAATCCCTCTCCTCCATGGCACCACCAAAGAAAACAACAATTCCAGGTCCTATCCTCCTCCTCTCCCTATCCTTCCTTTTCTTATACTCCTGACTCTTGATTTTCCCCACCCCCCACCACCACCACCACTCTCCTCCCCCATCTCCATAATCTCATCCCCCCTTCTCCTCCCTCTTCTTCCACCCCACCTCACTTCACTCTCATCCTCAAAATCCTCACTTTCAACCGCCTCTCATCCCTCTCTCGCTGCCTCAAATCACTCTCCAACGCCCACTACGACAACTCCACTGCAGTCCACCTCCACATCTTCATCGACCACTTTCCTCTCGAGAACGATAAAGGGTCTCAAGATTTGGATTCAAAATTGAATCTTTCGCGAGAAATTCTCGATTTCGTCGACGGGTTTAGGTGGGATTTCGGTGAAAAGTTCGTGCATTATAGGAATTTGAATGTTGGACTTCAATCTCAGTGGCTTGAAACTTGGTGGCCTAGCTCGGATCATGAGTTTGCCTTTGTTGTGGAGGATGATCTTGAGGTTTCTCCTTTGTATTTTAGGTTCTTGAAGGCTTTGATCTTGAATTATTTATACTATAATCAGTCGAATTTCAGCCCCATGATATATGGAGCCTCCCTGCAGCGGCCAAGATTTGTCCCAGGTTTCTTCAGTTTTGGTTGTGATTTTGATTACTTTTTTTTTGGTGGAGTATTCTATTGAATTGTTTGTGATAAAGTTGGTGGAATACTACATTTGTTGCATAATATACACTGCAGCGTTGTTTTTGTTCTTATGGTCTTTGTTAATATGCAGTATATATTTTTCTGTGTTGTTTGCCTAGAAAATGTTAAATTTCTACATTCATGTTCGATTATAGGTCTTGCAGAGTGTCTTCTTCTTAGTAAGTTCTAGTTCTTCCATGTAAGGTCGTTTTCTATGTGGTAACTTCAATGGTTGGTTGTATGTTGAGGAGATTGTGATAATGAAAATTGCAGTAGCACATAGTTTCGCCTGAATGAGAATGGTCCTGAGTAATCTCGTACTATCTTGTTATCTATTGCTGGGAACCTTTGTGATTGGGATCTGTTGGGGTTGCAAGTGAACATGGCTTGAGTCACTGCAATTATAGTGATAACGTCAGAATGATCCCACCATCCATGACATGGCTTAGCTTCTGGAGTTGTAGAATTACAGTTCATTGTTTGGTTTGGTGCATTGTGGCTGGTGTTAAATACCGTTTCCATTTTGAGATACAGATTTTCGTAACATCTATCGGTCAGGACATGTTATATAGATTAATCATTTGATTTATTTTGGAAATGGATAGTGAATGAAAGAGTCAAAGAAAGATATGATTTTGATTGTTAGTAACAGATACAGGACCGTAATATTTGTGGTGGTTGGGGCAGGGGCGAGAATGTATTGTATTAACTACGTGGCTAAGAAAGTGATGCAGCTGTATACATAAGGATAACGGATATTGCTGGCATTAACAATGCGTCGAACAGTCTCTAGTTCTACTTATGCAATATGACTTTCATTATCTTATAGACAATTTTTAATTTGCTTGTTGCTAACAGGAAAACATGGAAATAAAGTAACTTGCAATTAGACAGTGAAAGTCGCCTTTTCTTGTACCAGCTGGTTGGCACTTGGGGTCAGCTGTTATTTCCAAGACCCTGGAAAGAATTTCGTTTATGGTATGATGTAAATAAGGCAAAGGGCATCAAACCAATTCTTGATGGAATGGTAATGTATATTCCCACTCACTCTCTTCCCTCACCCTTTTGCATTTCTTTTTGGTTGTTTCCCGAGAAATGAATATGCAATTTGATACTGGTGTTTGAGTGAAGATTTTAACATATATGCAGGTGACAACAGGATGGTACAAAAGGATGGGAGAGAGAATTTGGACTCCTTGGTTCATTAAATTTATCCATGTCCATGGTTATTTTAATATCTATACCAATTTTATGAATGAGACAGCACTTTCTGTTTCTCATAGAGATGCTGGTGTGAACTATGGGAAATCTGCTGGACCAGATTCATATTTAGTGGATGAAAATTCTAGCAGTAACCTTTTGGAGTTGCAGCCTTTGAGTAGGTAAGGCCTGAGGTGGTATGACTTTTGTTTCAGAGAAGTTGTCCCTAATACAATAGTCAAAAGTTTCGACGAACTTGGAGCTGTACTTAACTCTATTCAGAAGTTAAATAAGATTATACTTGTTAACCTGCCAAAGGCCTCAGAGTATGCAGTTAGGAACTTGCTCTGCCATTTTGAGAGGCTGGCTATTGGAAACTACATTTTCATGGGCCACAAATCTATTCTTCTCCTAGATCTCGCAAGAAGGGGGCATCCCGTCATTGACGTGGACCAATTTTCACTCGGTACGAAACTCTACAAGTCTCAAAAATTCCAAGAATCCAGTAAAGGATGGACCAAGGAAATTTTGGTTAGTGCCTCTGTAGTTAAGAAAGCCTTGGAACTACATTACAGTACATGGGTGATGGATGGTAACACAGTGCCTCTCAGCAGTAACCTATTTTTTGAATCACCTGATCCCAGCTACGATTTTAATACCGGGAAGAACTTCAAGCTTGTTTTCATCAATGAGCTCACCAGATTCTTCGAGGATATGGGTGGATGATTTTCTATACAAGGTTATTGCAATGGCAGACTCTTTGGGAACTAAAGGTTCGGATTCCATGGTTGTCAATTTTGTACAATCAGTGGACAAGTTATTGGAACAAAATAGTATCAAGTATAACAAAATTGATGAAATGCAATTTGGTTTGTGTATCGATACTATGGATTCTAGCCAGACTAATCTTACAAGTGGAAAGAAATTGGCTTTCTGGTCTTCTAATGTAGAACAAGAAAAGGCTCAAAAGCAGCTTGTAGAATTAGGTATGTGGGTTGTGGACAGTGATTTTTCTTGCAAAGCAGTTGTTTGTCATCAATCATAATAGTTGTCCTTGACAAGGATTAGCTCTGGATTCCACTATGGTGAATTGTAGCCATTCTTTGGTTTATTAAAAGGTATCATCCTGTTTCACAAGACAGATATTTGGTTGGTGGAGACTGAAGCATTCTACCAATTGCGAGCACTCATCGGTGGAAGGAACGGTCGCGTGGTTCTCTGTGTCAAGTGAATGATAAATCTTTTGACATGATGGTTCTCTGTGTCAAGTGAATGATAAATCTTTTGACATCTGACTTTTCATGGGAATCAAATGGATATGTTTATATTTTCTGCATGTGGAGAAAGCAAATTTGGCAGCAGAGATTACACACCGTAAGAGTTTGTATCTATTCTTTGTCAATGTGGCCTGTAGAAGTTAAATCGTCACGTCTTCAAAGCATTGTAATTTCTATAGGTATCATTCTTCTATACATCATAGGACTGAATTTTTGACAAATGAATTGCATCCATAGATTTTGGAAATGTTGATGCAGTTTTATTTTGCAACAGTTCCTACATTTCTATATTCAGCAAATGTAACAAAATTTGGGATGGCTACCGAAAATATACTTGCCAAGTTTTTGTTCTGTGCAACGATTACTAAGGATGGGCAATTATACTATTCGTCACTGACTTGGTTCTTCATTCCTTTTAAATTTTTTTTTTGGTTGATGCAAAAGAGCTTGCTATACAAGGTGTAAGCCTAAATTGAGTTTTAACCTGAACAATATGCAAATTGATGGAATTTCTCAAATCTAGGATTATAACATTAGGCTTTCTTCAGAGTCTTAACCAGATGAATAGCCACATTACCTGTGCATAAGATCCCTCCAACCTGTCCCCATCTAGAAATGTATGCATCTTGTCATGGTTCAGAACTCAACTGCAACCAAGCGTTATATACTCCTTTCAACCTTATTAATTCTATAGCTCTGTCTGCCTCTTCCCATTTACCTGCTTCTGCATAAATGTTAGAAAGAAGATGGTACCCAGAGTGATCAGGCTTAATTTAGATTTAAGAGATGCTTTGCTCCCCAACATTCCGTTTCCATGTCTCCCTGAGTCGACATACCCATTGCCTGTCGTATGAGGCCCCCATATATTAGCATCTGGCTGCGTTGACGGGCTTTTGACAAGCTCTATTGCCTATGAGGCCAAGAACAGCCAAGAAGGTCGACCATACTAGCATAGTGCATCCGGTTAATAGAAATACCGATGGTATAGAGATTTTTTTAAACCATGAGTGTAGATGTAGATAGTGTAAAATAATAGCATGCACGTCATAGAAAAATCTCTCCCTTTTCTACCAACCCCCGTGACTACCAGCTGACGCAAAACATGTAACTAAAATATGAGTAATATTGAACACTCCCCCAAGGCTTCGGAAAGATTGAATGGAGCACTCAATTCGTCAAGCTTTCCAAATCTGAAAATCATACTCCACCAATTACATTTATTATCTTTTTTATAGTTGATTTTTTGGGTTAATGTATCAAGTTTTTAAATCTCAAATTTATTTAGATTTCTTATCTTTAAAATTTTAACTTTTTCATGTAGTAATATTCAATATAAAGTTCGCTTATATCTGGAAAAAAAATTCATTGAAGAATTATACACATCTATGTGAATTTATTGATTATAAAATTGATATATTTGACAAAAAATAAAAGATTAAGTATGACAAAATAAATAAGTTAGAGAGATTAGTATTTCATAAAACAGAATTCCTACTAGAAATCTATTAGAGAGCTCTCTAAAATTTAAATGATTAAATTAGCAAAACAGAATTTAAAGATAATTTCTCATGACTTTCATTCAATAGTTGCTTCCATAAATTGAAACTGTAATAGAAAAGAGTGGATAGAAATTAGAGAAGAGGGTGTTAAAGATTGTAGGAAAGCAAAGGAAAAAGAAGCTCAAGAGCTTTTACAGAGAAAACTCCAGCAAATTCATAGCAAAAAACTCTAAAAAAAAAAAAAATGATTCCCCCTCTCTCCCCCTAAATATCTCAGTGAAAGGTAAATGAACATTCCCAAATCAGCAATAGGCAACCCGTCTTTTACACGCGTCCCAACTGATAAATTCTGTTACAGCTCCTTTTCCCCAAAATGAAGTCGTTTCTTCCTTTCCTAGTCACGAGTTTGGCACCCCTCTTCATTAAGTGATGTCATCGTTAGAAAATGTTACAGCCCCAAATCCCTAATCACCCGATCCAGCCTCCAAACGATCCCGTTTAACCTCTTACTAGTTAATTACTTTAACTAATCATTAACTAACTTTTAAACCTTCTTATTCATCATCAGCTTCATGACAATATCCCCTTCTGAATTAATCCTTGTCCTTCAGGTTCAAAATTGGGAAATTGCTTCTCTATACTCTCAGCATCCTCCCAAGTTGCTTCCTTTATTGTTCCTCCTGCCCATTGAATCATCCACTAGATTGAAGCAGCATTTCCCTTTCTCACTATTCTTCTGTACAAAACAGTTATTGGCTCGACTCTTCATTTCCCTTTTTCATCCAATATTGGCAAATCATCTATTGGGACTGCCTTGCTACTTATCTTCTTCTTTAATAAGGATACATGAAACACTGGGTATATCTTGGAAGTGGTAGGAAGAGCTAGTTTGTAATAAGCTACCATTCCTATCTTTTCAAGAACTTTATAAGGGCCATAATATTTGGCTAAAGAAGCTTTTCATTGTACCTCCTTTGTACTGAATATTGTCTGAGGGGCTTAAGTTTCAAGTACACCCAATCTCCCACCTCAAATTGTCTGTCACTCCTCTTCTTATCTGCAAAGTGTTTCATTCTTGACTTAGCTTTAGCTAGATTCTCCTTTAGAAGTCTATCCATTTTTATTCTTTCTTTCAGAATCTCTTCCACAGCAGCCACATTTGTTTGTAAATAAGGTCCAAGTGCTAGTTGGGGAGCTTTGAAACCATGTAGTGCCTCAAAAGGTGTCATTTGAATGGCTGAATGATAGGAGGTATCATACCACCATTCAGCCAAAGCCATTGATGCCATTCTTTTGGTTGATAAAACACCATATATCTGAGACACATTTCTAGCAACTGATTCATGCTTTCACTATGCCCGTCTGTTTGAGGATAATAAGCAGTGCCAGAATTGACTGATGAATATTCTGTCTCTGTCAAACACTATAACCTTTGGCATTCCATGCAATTCATATACTCATTATCCATGAATACCCTTGCCACTAAAGTAGGAGTATAGGGATAAGACAA
Source organism: Cinchona pubescens (assembly GCA_025175665.1). Lineage (NCBI taxonomy): Eukaryota > Viridiplantae > Streptophyta > Magnoliopsida > Gentianales > Rubiaceae > Cinchona > Cinchona pubescens. The sequence continues at coordinate 2,603,262 of JANKKI010000062.1, forward strand.
GCCACAGAAGTGAGTAGCCTTAGTAAATCTGTCTACCACCACCATGATTACTTCCTTACCTTCAGACTTTGGAAGTCCTTCAATGAAATCCATGTGATATGACTCCAGGAACACCTTGGCTCTTGTAAGGGCTGTAAAAGCCCTGGATAAGGAAAGTTATAATTTTGCACCTTTTGCACACATCACATTGCATAATTACCTCCTTGAAATCTCTGAACATCCCTGGCCAATAGACTAGGGTCTTGGCCCTTCCCCAACTTGCCTATACACCTGAATGTCCTCCCAATTGAGAATCATGCATTGCTTGAATAATTTTCTTTTCAATCTCCCCTTGATCTCCAATATACAACTTTCCTCTGAACCTCAGAACTCTATCTTTGTAGCTCCAATCTTCATCCTCAGCACTATTCATCACCTTTTCATGGATGATTTTTTCTGCCATTTGATCCCCTTCTGATCTAGAAATGTAACTCTAGTAAACTAGAGTTATTTTCCTCTAAATTACGGCATTTTGATAGTATATATCCTGAACTTTGGGTAGTAATTGATAATTTTAATTAATTTCTTGTATATGTGTTTATATTTTTGTTCTTGTTTAAGATGTTAAGTTTTTATTAAATTTTGCATAAGTAATGGCTTAATTATGTTAATTTGGTGTAGGTAAAAATTAGAAGTTGGAAGATGGATTAAGCAAAGCTCAAGGGAACAAAATGTAATAATCAAAGAAAAGAGGGGCTGCTGGAAGAGAGTCCAGATCGTGATCTAGACTCGGGAAGGTCACTTAAAACATTACCGAGTCGAGATCGCGATCTCGACTCGCGAATGCTTTAGTATAGAAAGCAAAATTGTAATAGATCAGGGACTACTTTCTAGTTTTTACTTGTACTATTTAAGCTACTTTTAGAGGATTGAAGTAGGTAAGTAGGGATAGTAATAGCAATGAGTAAAAATAGATTTTAGGATAGATTACTGATGGATTTCTTGAACCTTAAGTTTCAGCTTTAATGAAAATTGCTCTTTAATTCTCTTTTAGATCTTGTTTTAGTTTCTTATCAAGTTCAAATTTTGATTAGATAATTGTAGTGGGTTAATCGCAAGTTTCACGTAGATATAATTTTTACTAGCTTTCTAGTCTAATTTAGCGAGAATTTCTTTACTTCTATTCTAGGGTTTTATAGATAAATTAGGGTTCTTGTTCATTATTTTTAATTTTATTTAAGTTAAGAATTTTCACTTCCTTGCTTTAATTTCTAGTTAATTTGTAATGGGCTTTCGTTATTACCTTCAAAAATCCAAAAATATTTTAATTTTAAGTTTTACTCTTTCAAATTCTAGTTTAGAATTAGTAATTTCTAGCTTCATAATGTCTCTACTTAGTCTTCTTTTTAAAATACTTGTTTTTTTAATTTGAGTTCTCTTTTAATTAGTTTAGAGTAGAATTAAATGCCTTCCTTTGATTGTTTTTACTAGAATAGATTAAGTATTCTCTAATTTCCATACTTGTTTAGTTTCACTTACTTGCTTTTTAGTTAATCTAGCTTAGAGTTAGATTTTAATTGCTTTCATTTAATTATGGCTCTTATTAGAGTAGTTTCACCATCCATTGTTTGATTTTTGATTAACTATACAAATGCCCGTAAAACTTGGTAATTGCTTTCCAACAATCCTTCTAGGACGATACCCGCTCATCCTATACTACTACCAACTCCGTATACTTGCGGAAGTGAGGTAAAGTGTATAGGTTTTGTGAGGTTTCTTATCACTTGTTTGCTCTAAATTGATCTCTACCTTAGTTGATAGACAAGTTTTTGGCGCCGTTGCCAGGGATTGTCCTTGGAAATTGGCAATATTAAGCACTTTACGGGTCGTGTAGATTAAGCATTTAGTTTAGTTATTAATTTTACTTATTTGTTCATGTTTGATTATAGTTTTGAGGAATTGACTTGGCACTCAAATTAACTGTCTACCTTGGTTTTGGGTGTAGTGCATGGTAAGAGGAGATTAAGAGCCATTTATTTGCTTAGACAAGGAACAGGAGAAAGAGCTCAGAGAAATTAGTAGATTGAGAAGGGTACAACAAGAACAAGAAAGAATTTCCATGGCAAATGGTAATGCTCATCAAAGGAATTTGAACATGGAAAACGATGAAGAAGAGGTTGTTGGAAATAATAGGATTGGTGGCTACAGAAATGGAAATGGCATGAATGGGAATGGAAGGCCATAAAGGGAATATGCCTTGCCGAATTTTGATGGAGCGAACTTGAGTATTGCACGGATGCCCGTGCAAGCTAATAACTTAAAGATCAAGCCTGCATTAATCATCCGTGCAAGCTAATAGCTTTGAGATCAAGCCTGCGTTAATCCAAATGCTCGAAGCTCATGCTATGATCAGAGGTAGTCCCAATGAAGACCCCCATACACACCTCATGAATTTTGAAGAAATGGTGGACACTTTGAAGTTTAATGGAATATATCTGGATTGTTGTGCGAATGAGGGTGTTTCCATTCTCTCTTTGGGATAGGGCAAAGTCATGGTTGCAATCCCACGTCCAAGGAACATTTACTACTTGGAATCAACTTGCTCAAAAGTTCTTGGCAAAGCACTTTCCTCCTGCAAGAACCGCCAAGTTGAGGAATGAAATCACCTCTTTTAAGCAAGACGTTGGTGAAAGCTTGGGGGAAGCTTGGGAGCGGTTCAAAGAGTTGCTAAGGAAATGTCCTCATCACGCTATTCTTTTGTGGTTTCAAATCCAAACTTTCTATAATGGCTTGACTCAAGAGACCAAATTCATTGTGGATGCTTCCGCAGATGGGTCCATCGCATACAAGATTTCGGGAGAAGCTCAAGAGTTATTTAATAGGATGGTATACAATCACTATTATCATGGACCGATGACCTCATTGCTAACTCAACACCCAGGTAATCAAGCCAATGCCAATAGTGGAGTGTTGAATTTGAACATGCAAGATGCTCTTTTGGCACAACAAAGTATACTCATGAGTGTGATGAATAACGTTGCAAAGGCATTAGAGAATTTAGGGAAACCTAGTAGTATAAATGCAATATCTTCTTCTCCAACTCAACCAAGCATGACATCTGATTTTTGTGGAGGTGGCCATCCCAATGGACAATGTGAGATGCCATATGGATCTAATGAGCGAATCAATTTTGTGGCTAATCAACCATTATTTCCAACAACCAATCTAACCCTCTTTATCAACCAAATCCCTTACCTCAAAATGCCCAACATACTCAAGTCTCGAATTCCTCATCTAGACCTTATCAACCGCCACATGAAAGAAATTTCCAATCCAACTTCTATCAACCTTTCCCCAACCCTTCATTTCAAAACCAACAACAGAGACCTCCTTTCCATTATGCAATTTTTTTCCAACCCATGTATCATGATCAATATGCTCCAAGAAAGAATTTGGGTGAAGAAGGTTGGAAAAGAAAAGCGAGTATTTGAGAAGAAAGTTGGATAGGAAAACGGAAGAGCATAAAAGGAATTATGAGAACTTGAAGGCATCTACAAGGAATTTGAAGATTCAATTGGGGCAATTGGCAAGGTTGAATAATGACAAACCTGTTGGGGCATTTCTGAGTGATACTATTCCAAACCCAAGGAGCAATTTGATGCCATAACCCTAAGGAATGTAAATGAATTAGTTGAATCCAAGGAAAAGAAAAAGGTGAAGGAAGGAAGCAAGGAACAAAAGTCCAAGGTAATTGAGAATGAAAGGGAAGCGGTTGATGATGAAGCCAAGAAGGAACAAAAGAATGAGATCAAGGTATCCAAGAAGAAGCATGTGGAGGAACCCTTGAAAATAGATCCATCAATAAAAGTGTCATACCCTCAAAGACTCATTGATCCAAGAAATGAGGAAAAAGAGAAGCAATTCACCAATTTCTTGGATATGTTGAAAAAGATTAATGTCAACATTCCTTTGATTGATGTCCTCACCAAGATGCCTAACTATGCTCGTTTCAAATGAAGGATCTTTTGACAAGGAAGTGAAAGTGGGATGATGATGAGAAAGTATTCCTTGATGCCCAATGTAGTGTCATTGTTCAAAGGCTAAACTCAAAGATCACGATAGTTTTATGATATCGGTGAATGTTGGAGGAAAAATATGACATCGATCGCTTTCTGATTTGGGAGCAAGCATAAATATCAAGCCAAAGGCCATCTATGAAAAATTAAGGATCAACAATGTCAAGCCAACTAATAGCACACTCCAATTGGCAGATTTATCAGAGAAGAAACCATATGGTTTGTGGGAGGAAGTGCTTGTACAAGTTGAAAAGTTGGTATTTCCCGTTGATTTCTTCGTGTTAGATACGGGTGAAGAGAGTGAGATTCCATTGATTCTAGGGAAGCCTTTCTTGTTGACCGCTCATGCATTAATTGATGTGAATAAAGGGAAGTTGGTCTTACAAGTTGAAAATGAATCAATTGAATTTGATGTGTTTTAATATAATGACAATATTCCCACATTTTTAAAGAAAAATGTGCTAACCAATCTCGTAATTCTTTCCTTGCTAGGTCAAATGAAGAGCAAAATGAAGTTAACCAAGGCAATTCACTCAAGCAAGTGTTGGAAATAAAAAAAAAAAAGATCCTAAAAATGAATTGAAAGAAAAACCACCAGATAAGGAATGTATGTTGACGAAGGATGAAGAGATTTTTGCAAAGAATAAGCAAAATGGTGATGTCAGGAAATTGAAAAGGCACAAAAAGAAAAGAAAATGGTTTGAGAAACAATTGGAGATGTTAATTGGGGCACTGGCGATGGCTAAGGCTAGAAAGCAAGGACTTATGCATGGAAACCCAAAAATCAAGCTTTAATCATGAAGAAAAAGGAGATCAAACTTTTTTGGTGGAAACCAAAAGAAAAAGGAGCATCAATCATCCTTAATTAGTTGGAATAAAGTCCATGCCATAGTCAATCTAGTGACTATAAAAGAGCGCTTCTTCGAAGGCAACCCATGATTTTCATTTACGGGTTGTTTTTGCTTTCTTTTAGTGTGATTTTTGGATTAGATTAATTTTGAGCAAAATTGTTTTGAATTATGTTAAAATTATTGTTTAAAAAGTTAAGTTTTTGAGTTGAATAAATGGTGCTAATGAATGCGTAAAATTGTCATCCTAACTTGTTAATTTTGTGTTTTCAGGTGATGCATAGAAGTGAAGAAAAATGATGATGAATTGAGCAAATTTGGCTAAGTGTGAAAAATCCACTTTGCAGAAGCTCAGCTTTAGATCGCGATCTCAAGTTCAAACTTCCGGAGGGCAGAATGGTCATTTGGTAGAGAATGAGATCACGGTCTCAACTCTAAACTTCTGCAAAGGTATTTTTCACGCCAAGTCGAGATCGCGATCTCGATTCTAAGATCATGATATCAACTCATTCGAGATCGCGATACCAGAATCGAGATCACGATCTCGCGATCAGGCCAGATCGCGATCTCAAAGGGCAGATGCGTATTTACATTCCACTTCTTCTTTTTCATACAATCTCTTCTATTCTTCTTCTCTCAACCGAAAACCCTAACTCCAATCACTCAAAATTCTTCCATCATCTTCCTTAAAAATCATTTCAAACTCCACTCTCATCACTAACATCATCCTATTGTCCTCTAGGAACATCGAAGCTTGCATTTTGAGGGAGGATTCTTGGAGAAATTTGAAATTCAAGGACAATCGACACACAAAAGTTTTTGGGAAATTTCAATTCAAAAAATGGATATCCTTCCTTGGGTTCTTAGTTTTAATTGTCAATTTGGTAAAGATAATTTTTGGGTTTTGTGGATTAATTTGTGGCGAATTTGGGGGTATTCAATTGTTGAATTTTGGACAATAATTAGTGCAAATTTTTAGGAGAATTTTGATATTGAATTGTCCAATTGTTTGAATTGCTATTCTGATATTTGATTTGGAAATATTTGATGGAGTCATTCAACAAATTTTTGTGTGAGTGAGTAGTTCGTTTGTAACATAAAGATTTCATAAACTTGAGCATTACTATTTTTTGAAAAGAAATGCTGAAATTTTAGGAAAATTTATTTGAAATGTTGTTTCTGATCAAATCACTTATATTATTTGGTTGATGATCTATTCTTTGGAAAGAAATGAGTTAAATAAAATAGAAGGAATTTTGGGACATTCATCTATTTTCATAGGGAATGTTCTTCAAACTTGTGAATAATTGATATTCAAGATTAATTTTAGGTACATTTCACTCATTTTCCTTGGTTTGGGACCAAAAAAAAATTAGGAGTAAGGAGAGTACGGGATTCCGACATGTACCTTTGTTGTTTCTCTGAAATAAGTCATTAAGGTAGTAATAAGGCGAAGACGGGATTCCGACATGTACCCATGTTGTTTCCCCGAATTAAGTCATTAGAAATTCCAATAAGTTAAGGAATAAATGTTTAAAATACTTATCATTAATCTCATATTACTTATTCCTTGTTAGAGGTCTATTCCTGAAATGTGTGACATTTGCATTTAAGTTGATTCCTAGGATTGAACTTCTAATTTCATGATGCCTAGTCGAGATAGTTGACTAACTTTATAATATTTGTGATTTGAGAAGAAAGGATGTTTTAAATGGATTGAACTAAAATTTTTCTTATAACTCTAGATGAAAATGGTAAGGTTTGGTGATGTAAAAGCTTGTGTAGTGATTGAACGTGTGTTTCTTTATAGGGAAATTGCAATCTTGAATTGATTCATTTAAATACTTCAACTATTATATAGTATTGAAAGTCGCTTCAGAGGTGTCTTAATTGTTCTAAGTACATCCATAATTCATCAAGTGTTGTGCCAATTTTGGTGGTGTTTAAGTGTTTAAGTGTTAGTAATCTTCTTTTTAATTTTTTTTTGTTTTGCTCGGAACTAGCAAAACGCTAAGTTTAGGGGTGTGATAACTCTAGTTAACTAGAGTTATTTTTCTCTAAATTATGGCATTTTGATAGTTTATATCCCAAACTTTGGGTAGTAATTGATAATTTTAATTAATTTCTTGCATCCCAATGTGTTTATATTTTTGTTCTTGTTAAAGATGTTAAGTTTTTATTAAAAATTTTGCTTAATTAATGGCTTAATTATGTTAGTTTGGTTCAGGTAAAAATTAGAAGTTGGAAGATGGATTAAACAAAACTCGAGGACCAAAATGCAATAATCAAAGAAAAGATGGGCTGCTGGAAGAGAGTCTAGATCGCGATCTAGATTCTCCATATCGCGATCTGGACTCGGGAAGGTCACTTAAAACATTACTGAGTCGAGATCGCGATCTCGAAGACTCGGGAATGTCACTTATAAACATTACCGAGTCGAGATCGCGATCTCGATCTCGATTTCCAGATCGCGATCTCGACTCGCGAATGCTTTAGTAAGGAGGGCAACATTGTAATAGATCAGGGACTATTTTTTGGTTTTTACTTGTACTATTTAAGCTACTTTTAGAGGATTGCAGTAGGTAAGTAGGGATAGTAATAGTAATGAGTAAAAATAGATTTTACGATAGATTAGGATTTTTTGAGATTTGAACCTTAAGTTTCGGCTTTAATGAAAATTGCTCTTTAATTCTCTTTTAGATCTTGTTTTAATTTCTTGTTAAGCTCAAATTTTGATTAGATAATTGTAGTGGGTTAATCGCAAGTTTCACGTAGATATAATTTTTACTAGCTTTCTAGTCTAATTTAGTGAGAATTTCAAACCTTTCCTAGTAATCTTCTACTGTCCCTTGCTGCTAGATTTTATTGAACTCTTCTATTGCCTCCTCGGGTCCACCTTCACCAAACATAATGCAAAGCTGAGTACAAAATTCATGCCAAAGTATATTACCTCTCCCACTTGAGTATCCTTGATACCATACATCAGCCCTTCCCTTCAAGTATATCTTAGCTATAGGGGTCCTTTGATCTTCTTCTATTCCATGGATTTGGAAGTATCTGTTAGCCTTTCTAATCCATTCTCTAGGCCCTTCTCCGTAAAAAAATGAAAATTCTATCTTTGGAATTTTCTGTCCCTGTTTGTTTTCAAATTTTTCCTTGATTGTTTCTAGATGAATCCCCATTTTTTCTGCCAGAAAAACTCAACCCAGGCCCATAAATCCTAGAACTCTCCACAACCTATTTATCCTTGCTCAGATTAAGCATGGATTGATTCATTTGTGCCATAAATCTAACCATGTGTTCATAATTATCATTAAGATCTTTCACCATATTTTCCATTGTTTCTTGCCTATTACCCATGACTTTCAAAGAAGTTTCCAACCCCCCATTTTTGCTTCCAATTCCCTTAATCAAACTGCTTAATTCCACCACCTCCTTATCCATTCGTTTGAAGTTTTCCTCCATGCTTTGATTTCGAATTTTAACCGCTCAACAGTAGACTTAATTCCAAAACGGGTCAGAGCTTGCTCTAATACCAATTGTCAGAGAGCTCTCTAAAATTTAAATGATTAAATTAGCAAAACAAAATTTAAAGATAATTTCTCAGGACTTTCATTCAATAATTACTTCCATAAATTGAAACTGTAATAGAAAAAAGTGGATAGAAATTAGAAAAGAGGGTGTTAAGATTGTTTGAAATTAAAGGAAATTTATTTTTGAGCTTTTACTGATCCAAAGATAGATGTGTATAAGACTGTCTCTTATATATATATATATATATATATAGATAGCTATATATATATATATATATGATTGCCCTCCTCCCCCAAATAAATATCTCAGTGAAAGGCAAATGAATATTCCAGAATCAGCTACAGCAACCCGTCTTTGACACGCGTCCCAAATGACAGATTCTGTTACAACTCTTTTACCCAAAATGAAGTCGTTTCTTCCTTTCCTAGTCACGAGTTTGGCACCCCTCTTCATTAAGTGACGTCATCAGCCCAAATCCCTAATCACCCAATCTAGCCTTCAAACGATCCTGTTAACCACTTACTAATTAATTACTTTAACTAATCATCAACTAACTTTTAAACCTTCTTATTCATCATCAGCTGCATGACAAAATCCTATTGAAAACCTTTTCAGCCAGTATTATAATTAGAGATAAATGAACTTCTAATATTGCAAAATGCATGAATCTCCTTCTATGATTGCAAAAATATTTGCACAAGATGAGAGAAAACCCATAAAAGAAACTACATCCTACATCATCCCTTGCAAGTTGGAACCCCAATTATGTGAAATGGAGGTAAGAATTTGATCGGTCATTTATTTGAGAATAATTAGGGGAAAATGCCAATTTGGTTCCCCATCTTTAAGGTATCGATCAATTCGATTTCTTTATTTATCAAAAAGATCAATTTGGTCCCTCATTTCTAAAAAAATTAATCAATTTAAGATTTGTGATGAAAATTGTAAACAAATTAATAGAGTTGTTGACAATACATCTAATATAAGTTAACAACTACATGATTATTACGTAACTTGATCTATTAATTTGTCCATGATTTTTATTATTGGCCTTAGATTAGTTAATTTTTCAAAAGATAAGAGACCAAATTAGTTTATTGTCATAGATAAAGGACCAAATTAATTGATAGTAAAAAATAAGGGGCTAAATTTTTATTTTTTCCCCATATAATTAACCACACTTTTACGAGAGACGAGAAATGTATTTCTTGTATGCGTGCACTTTTTGCATGCGTGTTTGTCAAAGCATTTGAAACATCTAAAATCAAAGTGAGACCCTGTACAAATCAGCCTGCCACAAATTTCCTTTCTAAGCCGAAGAGAACAAATTCATAGTCATGGAGGATGAATTTTTGTAGTGTCTGGATTACGAATTTGCCCATGAACTTGCGTTTGCCTAACACATTCAGTAGCCTCTGACTCAAGTCTATTATGGGGAAAGTCGGCAACCACTCAAAGAAATAGTACATTTGTCAAATCAAAGAACTGGCAGCAAAAATATCCATGCTAAAGTTTGATTGTGAACATAAAAGGGAAATTATTTAATACTAGATGAAAACCTATGCAGTTGCACGAAATTTTTGTTAATTTTCTAAATTTATGGAAAAAAAACATAAAAAGTAACATATAAGTTGAGTTTTAAACGAGAGTTAATGAAAATATAATTGCATTTCTTGAATCAAAAAATAAATTTTATCTAAAAAGAATCCAATAGTAAAATTCTAAAAATTGGTAAGAAGATATGTGTATGGTAATAAAGGGGTGCATTAATCCGATAAAATTCAAATTAATTGATCTAAATTTTTCTTTTCGAAAAATAAATAATTGTAAAAATACTTTATTAAAATATCAATTTTCGTATTATATATATTTATCTTAAGACACATTTATTATTTTTTATTAATAATTATTTAAAATAATTATATATTTTTAAATAAGATGTAAACCATGGATAGTTACTATAATTGTTTTAGAAAACTATTTTAAAATAAACTTATTTAACAATAATATATAATAATCTTATAACAAATAAATTCATGCATGTTATAGTGGATTACAAACAATCATATTGGCCATCCAATTAACCATAAATTTAATCAATAAAAAATTGTTAAGTTATTGCTTGCTAAGTCCTGAAAAAAGTCTTCTCTTTGAATTGAATATATGTAAATGAATTTAAAAACAAAAAATACCACACTGTAATGGATACGTCCGATAGAAGACAAAATTGCTTCCTCAAACAAACAAATAAAAAGAACAAACTATTTTATTTGAAAACTTAAAATACAATTAAGAAATATGAATTAAAGAAAAATAGCCTTAACGACCTCAATAAATGCGATTCTGATAGGTCATCCCATCAGAATCTGTCACTATAGTCCTACATGAACTCCTGCAATATATGATTTCTTCTTTTATATATATATATATATATATATATATATATATATATATATATATGTAAATTCTACAGTCCCTTTTAGAAAATTATTTTTTTGTACTTTAAAAACTTGTACAATATAATACTATATGCTTTAAAAACTTATACTGTACAAGTTCTTAAAACCAATCTAATGATTCCCTCAACATGACTGTAGAATCCTCCCCCATATATATATATATATATATATATATATATATATATATATATATAATAATTATAAAGTAAAGCAAAGGAAGTGCTTACTGAGAAGGTACTATACCATGACAAGTGGCACCATCTATTAGTCATTTTAACCACTAGTAACTAAGTAAAAAAACTAAGTATAATTTGAAATATTCAAAATTTTAACTTTATCTTCAAATAGTCTTTTATTAGGAAAAAGAATTTACATGATAAATACTAAAGCTAAAAAATGAACTACTTAATTAACAATGAAATTCAAATAGAGCTACTCTTATTTATTTTATTTTTTTTTTCAATTATGCACACCTCTTATAATTAAATATTTTTTCAAAAGTGTTATAAAATTAAACTTATATTATAAATCACCATATAAGTATCAATTATTAGCTACAAGTTAAGAAAGTAAATATTTATCAATTATGCAAAACTTTTATTTATATATCATGGTTAATAAATTAATTTTGGATATATATACTTAAATAAAAACTTTCATAAAAGTAGGAAGATATTTAGCCTAACTTTGTATAAATGATATTATTCTTACAACCAAATTCCATTCTCTTAACATTTATCAAAAAGAACAAGAATTTATCATATCACAAACAAAAATTAAAAGGTTATGAGATCAATTTCTTCTTTGCATTTTCTTGCAACTTTATATTTACTGATAATTAATTACTCAATGTCAATAGATATTATTCTTAAGTGATTATGTATCGTAATACATTAAAAAATAGTTTTAATAATATGTCTTATTATTGACGTCACCATTGATTGTATTAGTTTTTGTTTATTGACTTAAAGATATAAATAATATATACTGGAAGGAAAAATGAATAAAAATTAGTGTGACTTTTTATCATGTAAGACAAATATTTATATTTGTTGCATTTTTTAATGCACCAAGATTTTCAAAATTTGATTCAATGCTGTTTTTTAATTGACGGGAAATTTTTTTTAATGTAAGTGAAAAATATCCATAAAAAATAATTATATCATTATTTTTAGAACCAACAACAGTTGCAAATTCTCTAACTATGAGTTTAATTCCAACTAACTATGATATTATTTTTTAAAAATATAAAATGTTAATTGGTATATGTCAAAGTTGTGCAAAAAATAGGAAAAAGTATGATAATATCAACTTAGTTTATAAAAATTTCAATATGCTTTTAAACTCAATAATCACTTTTTATAAAGTGTTTTAGTTCACAAAAAAATATATATATATATACATTTTATAAAAAAATGATTACAAAACCTATATCTAGGTCTAAATCATTCAGTACGAATAGATAATTATACTAATTATTAAACATAACAAACTTATTAATCAACTGCATAACTTACCAGTTTTTTAATTACTCATACAATTCAAGCATTTTGATCGAGATTCAATAAAATGATAAGAAAAACTCATTTCTACTTAATACAAATGAATAAATGAAATAAGAAATAATACCCAACTTTTAGTTATATTATTTAGATACAAAAATTAAACAGTGTAACTGTAAATATCATGAAAATAAACTATTACATATATTATTATAAAACTAAGAAGATATTTAGTCGCTAACTATGTATAAATGTTATCATTACATTTAATTAATATTTATCAAAAAATAACAATAATTTATTATATCACAAAAAGATAAAACTATTGTACGTCAATTTCTTCTTTGCATCTTATTGCAACTTTATATTTATTTGTAATTAATTATTCAATGTCAATAGTTATTATTTTTAAGTGATTATGTAATCATAATACATTAGAAAATAATTTTAATAGTATGTTTTATTTTTGACATCACAATAGGTTATATTACTTTTGTTTGTTGACTTAGAGATATAACTAATATATTAGAAGGAAAAGATTAAAAATTAGTGTGACTTCTATTGTCTAAGATCAATATCTATATTTGCTTCTATTTTATAGTGTACTAAGTTTTTCAAAATTTGATTCGATGCTATTTTTTAATTGATAGAAAAAAAATGTTTTATGTAAGTAAAAAAATCCATAAAAATTATATCATTATTTTTAGGACCATCCCACTAACATAAACTTTCTAACTACGGGTTTCCAACTAATCCTGATACTATTTTTAAAAATGTAAAATGTTAATTGATATATGTTAGAGTTGTGCAAAAAATAAAAAATGGAAGTATGATAGTATCAACTTACTTTAAAATACCAATAGGCTTTTAAGATTAATAATCACTTTTTATAAAACACTACAATTTATTAACAAATAAAAAATTTATATTTTATAAAAAACAATTACAAAACTTAAATTTCTATCCAAATCATTCAATATAATTAGATAAATATATTAATTATCAGACGTAACAACCTTATTGATAGTTTACCAATTTTTTAATTAATTAATCATTCAAGCCAAGTATTTTGATCAGAATTCAGCAAAATGATAAGAAAAACTCATTTCTACTTAATACAAATGAATATGTGAATGAACAATAACATCTAACTTTTAGTTGTATTATTTATATAAAAAATAAAATAGTGTAAAAAAAAAAAAGTCAATTTCAACAACTGTAGATATTATGAAAAGAATCAACAACTATTACTTATATTATCTATATAAATATAAACTAAATAGTGTAACAAATTCATAATATCTACAACTATTACAAATATTGTTACTTAATTTGTTTATTTTTGTTTTATGTAATTATTAAAAATTATATAATATCATCATGATCTCACTAATATTTTTTTATTTTATAAGTTAAATATATTTGATTACTCGTGCCTAGCATAGGTTTTCCTGCTAGTGTATATATATATAACTGCATAATTACTAAAGCTAAGAAAGTGAAGTAAATTTACATACCTAATATCAAGAATCTGACATTTTTTTGAGATTTAAGAGAGGTGTGAGTGGAAGGGATAGATCAAGATTTTTATATGAGATTGTGTCCATAGTCTAGCTAACCACCGGTAGGAAAAAATCACAAGGATAAGAATTTGATTTGTTATTTTTTAAATTCTATTTGATCAAACTATAAGATAATGCATAGCTTGGGAGTAGTCTAATGATATATTTTGTTTTTTTCATTTTATATATTTAAAATCAATGAAAGAAAACAAGATAATAACCCAAAAATAGGAATTTTTATATGATTACAATTACATAGAAGATTGTGAAGTTGTAAGTAGTCAAATGACTTGAATTAAAAATGGATAATACCCAAATAAAGATTTGAACCATTAATTCTATTCAATCAGGCATGCCACATATGAGTGAGAAAAAGATGTGATTTTTTTTTTCATAATTAAATTCTATTAATTGAAGAAACAGCCATTACAACTGATTAAAATACAATCTGATAAATAAATCTACCAGATCTAAGAATTATAAACACAAGTAAAAAGATACCCCAACAAATTTAGAACTCTACATCTACACGGATTAAAAAATCTAGATCTAACTTCAAAGGGATGGACAAGTCTCGTACTAAATCTGACCAATCTCGGACATGCCACTAAACTTCTGATGTAAAGCACAAAATCAAATATGATTAGTCAAGATGTGTTTTGACTGAATCTTCCATCTGCATCAACCACAAAAGTAAATAAAAAGAAAAACTCCCATTTATTCTAGAGGAGACTGAAACTCCCACTTATTTAGGGGAGACAAAATTCTCAATAAGCAAATCTCATGGGAAAAAGGGAAAAAAGGTATTGCAGGAAATGGTTTACATTGAAAAAATAATAAAACAATTACCTGTTGTGATATATAATATTGAAAAGTTTTTAGAGAGAAGGAAGAGAAAAAAATTAGGGAGAGAAATGAAAGTTTTAGAAAAGATGTGCCTAAAATTAGCATTATATATATATATATATACACACACACACACACACACTGTCGCGCCCCACTTTTACCGCGCGCCTATCGACCCGCCTTTTCTGGCCGGCACCGGTGGGACCGGCACCGTCGCTACGTGTGGTGCTCGTGAAATAGGTGATTGAATGCAAAAATCCTACTTACAATTTACAAACATAAATTACCTACTTACTATTACAAATTTAAATGAATCACCTATTTACTATTACATAACAGGACCTTCAATGCGACTATGAAGGTCCTGTTTTATCTTTTAATTTTAGTATTCATTATTGAAGCTTTGTAGCAGATGTGTATTTGAGATAGTTAAAAAGTAATAAAATATGTACATGTTAATGAGGAAACGAAAATAAATGGTAAATATTAACATTGACAGGTAGATTTAGCCCGGGTCCAATTAAAAGTCGCACACATTGAGCTTGTAGTGCCCTTTAACTCCCAAGAGGCAAAATAGTAATTTATCATACACGCCGGAGTTTATTTCTAGCCCAATTTTTATATTATTGATGCAATAATTTCACAATCAAAGGGTAATTAAAACATATTAAAATGCCAAACAGAAATCAAAGCAAAAATTGGTGGTTATTGACATAAAACATGTAATTTGGAAGAAATTTGAAGAGAAAAAAAAACCAGTAATATTAAAGAAAATTTCTTAAGGGCCTAAATGTAAATAAAAAAATTATTTGAGAGCTAAAAATGCAGAAGTCTGAAATCTGGAGGGCCAAAATGCAAACAAAATTTTTCTGACATTCTAGATTTTTTTTTGAAATGCCACAGTCATCGATGATGTGGCGCAATCTCGAGGTGCCACGTCATCGATAACGTGGCGCAATCTCGAATTGCCACGTCATCGATGACGTGGCACCAAATGGGCCCTATCAGAAGGGCCTAAATGTAATTTGAGAAAACATTCTCGGGCTAAAATGCAAAAAAACTGAAATTTGGAGGAGTAAAATAGAAATAAAATTTTCTAACATTTCTTTTTTTTTTGCATTTTTAGGGCTACCGGCCTTTTTACCACGCTTTTGACCCACCAGTTTAACGATTTTGCTTCTGAAAAATAAAAGTTGTAGCTCCAGGAACCCTCTATAACTTTTATTCTTTGAGTTTACTCCAATTCCTACTCAATCGCTTGAAATCTTGGCTCAAAATTGGTTGTCTGGAAAATTTTCCAGACTTAGAAAATTTTTCTGGAAAATCCTCTGGACCAACAGCCTTTTTCTACCAGGTTTTTGACCCTATAAATGGACGATTTTGCTTTGGGTTTCAAAAGAGAAGTTGTAGCCCCAGGTATCCTCTCTACAACTTTTATTCTTTGAGTTTAGTCTAATTCCTCTCTGATCGTATGGAATTTTGGCTCAAATTTGGCTGTTTGGCAGATTTTTTTTGGCTTAAGAAAATTTTCTCTGCAGAAATTTTTTTTCCTCCTCCCTTTAGACTGATTTTTTGTGCTTTTTATGAATTGGATTGAGTGTAAAAATGGTCAAAGACCATTCCTTGTCATGTGGGAGTATGGCCATTTGAAATTTTTGGTGAAAAATGGGTGAAAAACGCAGAGAAAATGTGGCCAAAATTGTGTTCGTTGCGTGAATGACGCGTGGTAATCGTTTCACGCGCTTTTTTTTTTTTTTTTAAATTTTAAACCAATTAATTAATTAATAATTTTTTAATTAATAATTAATTAATTAATAATATTTTAATTAATTAATTTTTAAAAAAAAAATCTAAAAATTCAATAATATTAGAACTTATTCTTTGTATTTAAAAAACATAAAATGCATAAGAATAATTAAACATCACAAAATGTAAATTAATAAAGAATTAAAGGGTAAATTAAAAGAAAATCAAAGAGCAGGTTAAAAAGACATTAAAAAGAAAAAGAAAAAGAAAATTAAAAGAAAATTGAGAGACAAATTAAAAGGAAAATAGGGGACAACTTAAGGGACAAAAAATAGGTGTCTACAGAGACCCTCTTTAAAGGGTGTCAGCGCGTGAACAGTACCACGCGTACTGTAGTGACGCGCCTAATTCTCTTATACACATCTAGATGTGTATAAGAGACATGTTAACCTTGCTCTTTGAGGTCATGGACAGGGGAAATTCACCATCTTGACAAACACACTGGGGAGATTAGATCTATCTATTCATCCAGAGCGAAAAAATCCTTATTGGGGGAAAGAAATGAACAAAAGACGCGCAGTGAATTGAACCATAAAAGACATAACTGAAACTTGGAAAGAAGAGCGAAATCTCAATCTGGTGTTCATTAGGAGCACAAAGACTTAGAATGAAACGTGGCCGTGAATAAATGACAAAGAAAACTAACTTGACATAACATGTAAACGCCACTGGTAATGAAACTCTACAAGCAATGTGAATTAAAGCCTGACTTTGTATCATCAAGGCCAGGGTATGTAAACACAAATGAAAATCCCGACTTTATGTTATTGGGGTAAAGACATGTAAGTTAAAATGAAAACCCGAATGGTAAGTTTGTCGGGTAATGCAAACTTGAAATGAAAGCCAAAATTCGTTTATCGGCCAATGGAGAAATGCAAACTTGAAATTCGTTTATTAGGTTAATAGCATGAAAACCCGAAATTCATTTATCGGGGATAAAAATGTGAACCTGACATTTGTTCACCAGGTTAATAAAAATGAGAACCCGAAATTCGTTTATCGGGAAAAAAATGCAAACCTGAAATTCGTTTATCAGGTTATAAAAATGAAATAAGTACCCGAGATTCAGTTTATCGGGTGCACTTTGAAAATGACTAAATGAAATTCATTTATCGGGGATGAAAGTGCAGAACGTAGGATAGAATTCTAAACGTATTTCAGGTTTGCACTTTCATCCCCGATAAATGAATTTCGTTTATCAGGTTGATGAAATGAAAATAAGAACCCGAAATTCGTTTATCGGGAGGAAAATGCAAATCTGAAATTCGTTTATCAGGTTGATGAAATGAAAGTGAGAACCCAAAATTCGTTTATCGGGGGAAAAATGAAAATGAGAACCCGAAATTCGTTTATCGGGGATGAAAATGCAAACCTGAAATTCGTTTATCAGGTTGATGAAATGAAAATGAGAACCCGAAATTCGTTTATTGGGAAGAAAATGCAAACCTCTTGTTCGGAATCAGGTTGATGCCAATGATTAAGAACCCGATTTCGTTTATCGGGTGAAAAATGAAAATGAGAACCCAAGATTCGTATAAGAACAGGATGAAAGTACAAACCTGAAATTCGTCAAAATTCCATACGATCAGAGAGGAATTAGACTAAACTCAAAGAATAAAAGTTGTCGCTTTCTCATTTTTCCCCCGATAAATGAGAACCCGAAATTCAGTGTTATAAGAGACGGGGCTGAAAATGCTTGTTGAAATTCGTTTATCAGGTTGATGAAATGAAAATGAGAATCCAAAATTCGTTTATCAGGAGAAAAAGGCAACTAGTAATTAACCCTAACATGACTGGATTGTAAACAAGAACATGAAGCCCTAAACGGTAAATGACAATATCATTTAAACTGAGAGGTATGACTGGGAATTCAGTGCACCCTCTCTCAAGTGGCGATCACCTGTAAGGTTGATTGCTTCATTAGGGGTTGGCGTGAATAACAAAACCTTTTTTTTTAAAATGTGAAAAAAAAAGACCGTTGGGTATCAAGACAGTTCTCAGGATT
Source organism: Cinchona pubescens (assembly GCA_025175665.1). Classification (NCBI taxonomy): domain Eukaryota; kingdom Viridiplantae; phylum Streptophyta; class Magnoliopsida; order Gentianales; family Rubiaceae; genus Cinchona; species Cinchona pubescens. Next base: position 2,621,879 of record JANKKI010000062.1, read on the forward strand.
AGTGCGTCCCTTGTTGTTTATGAAGGATATCCAATCAATAAAAATTTGCCCAGTGTCGTTGATTTTAGCTGTCCTCTTTGTACACATCTAGATGCAGGTACTAAGAGACAGCTCACATATTGAGCATTTTGTTTGTTTGTTGTTGTTCTTCTTGTTGTTGATGTCTTAAATGTCAATCTTAGTGAATATACTTAAGCAAGGTGACCGAGCTCGGTGAGAGCTGCCTACGTATCCCACCAGGGGAATCAGGTCGAACGTAGTTCGATTCTTAAGTGATTTTCACATATTTGACAACTAAGACATCAACAACAAGAAGAACAACAACAAACAAACAAAATGGCAATATGTGAGTTAGATAGAAGTACATGAATAAATAATACAGCACATGGGAGCAATCTTAGTTGCATCGTGCCATCACCATATTAACACCGCTTTGCCTTTCATTCTAAGTTATTTGGACCCGATCGCAATAAAAAAAAAAAAAAAGTTCTGCGCGTGAACAGTACCAATGACTGTTGAGAGAACGACATAGATTAATTAATTAAAATATTATTAATTAATTAATTATTAATTAAAAAATTATTAATTAATTAATTGGTTTAAAATTTAAAAAAAAAAAAAAAATTCAGCGCGTGAACAGTACCACGCGCCTAACTTACATGTCTTTACCCCTGTCTCTTAAATCACATCTTTATCGTGTATAAGTCAGGTTCACATTTTTCCGCACACTCTCCTTTTGCCTAGGCCGCCCCGTAGGGTTTTCAACCTAGCCTCTCTTTAGCTTTTGGTTTTTGGCACGATAAACAAACAAAGGTGCCCTTCCCGGGTTTTGCCTAGGAGGTCCAAGTAAAACAGCAAGGTGTGGCAAAGAGCTGTCTCTTTGTATAAGTTAGATTTTTTTGCTCACGAAACTGCTCCCTTTAAGCCTATGCAGAACTTAGGATAGTTAGGGTCAAAATGGGTTAAGTCGTGTGATTGGTAAAGATTGGGATTATCTTAACAAAAATTTGCCCCAGTTTAAGATGGGCACTTTGGTTGGAAAGAACGGGTTTGTGATATGAGAAAAAACTGGTTATGTCCCATATCTAAAAGAATTGCCCCAGTTTTGGGCTGAGAGTCTTACTTGAATGCAACTGACTGAACTGGGGAAATAGATGAAAAATGTTTCCCCAGTTTTATTATAACAAAATGAGTTTTGTTGGGTATTTGTTTTGGTCAGCATCTCGAACTTTTCTTTTTTTTTTTTTTTGTTTGTTTTTTTGTTTGTTTGTTTTTGTTTTTGTTTTTTTGTTTTTTTGTTTTTGTTTTTGTTTTTTTGTTTTTGTTTTTGTTTTTGTTTTTTTTTTTTTTTTTTTTGCCACCCAAAACAACAATTTTGCCCCAACATCGTAAATGAGCTCATTCCTGTTCCAATTTGTTTTTGCAAAAAATGATAGGGACAAAGCACAATTGAAACGAAAGATAGGCAAATAAAGAGAAGAGATATGAAAGGGTTTAGTCCGGATGTGGATAAAAAAGGAAAGAAAACAACAGGTAGAATTCTATCCTACGTTCTGCAATGACTTAAAGGTTTACAGTCTGTCAAATCAGATGAAAAACTTTTTGACCATGTCCGTATTTATCGGTTGAGGGTAAACCTGTCCATCCATCACCGTAAGGATGAGAGCTCCTCCTGATAATACTTTGTGTACAATGAATGGACCCTGCCAGTTAGGAGCAAACTTGCCCTTTGCTTCAACCTGTATTAAAATATACGTTTCAAAACTAGATCGCCAGCCTGAAAATGTCTGGACTTAAACTTTCTTGTTGTAAGCTCGGGCACATCTAGATTGTATAAGAGACAGGATGATCACTTTATTTTCATTTCATAATTCTCTTAAGATTCTTGTTGGCTGCTTCGACTGCCCCATTCATTTTTGGCCTGTAGATGGTGGAATTTCGATGCTTAATCTTGAATTGGGCACAAAGGCCATCTACCACGTCATTGTTCAGATTCTTGACATTGTCGGTAACCAATGTATCCGGGATCCCAAAACGACAAATGATGTTCTTTCGGATGAACTCTGCCACTACTTTCTTTGTGACGTGCTTGTAGGATTCACCTCGACCCACTTGAGTGAAGATATTCAAGACAGCATTACAGAATGAAGCGATGACCACAGAAGCTGGCGGCTCGATCAATCCAATGACATCCATTCCCCTTCCGTTTACTCCCTTGATACCCTGTCTCTTATTTTCACTAGATGTGTATAAGAGACAGCATATGAACGGACACTTAATCTGTCTATAATACACATCTATTTGTTCAAGAGACACAGCCATTGGCTACTTAATGAGGCATTTCGAGTATCACAGATGGATCCTTATCAACGCACCTCAGAAGACCCAGATCTGTAGTCCTTCGGTACAAAGCATATTGCTATTTAAAAAGAACTTGATCGACATTCGGTGTAGGAACTACAATCATGATATTGCCCTTGGAGGGTAGTTGCCTTTGTCCAAAACTCCTTGATGTCATGAAACCAAGGTAGTCCATCAAATTCTGCCTCAAACTGCAATAGTACTCGGGCTTTTCCAGCCCTGCATGGTAATGGGTTCTATCACTGTGCCGTCCGGATGACTGATCATCGAAGATAAGGTAGCCAAAGCCATCGGCGAATACATTCCTGGATCAGGGTATGTGAGTGAATTCCAAGCATCAAAGTGTCGACCTAGTTTGAGAATATTGCAGTGATATGGCATGATTTTAGAATCTCTGGTTACCCAGTGCCCCAGTGTCTGATGGACAAGCAAATCTGAATCACTAAACACAACTAACTCTTTAATAGCCATATTTAATGCCATTTTCAGACCAAGTATGCAAGCCTCATACTCTGCCATGTTGTTCGTACACGGAAATTGTAACTTGGCTGTTGCTGGGAAGTGTCTGCCTCCTGGAGATATCAAAACTGCTCCTATGCCTGCACCGAAAGTGTTGGATGCACCATCAAAGAATAGCCTCCAATGTGGGCATTCATCTTTCATGTCTTCGGCAGTGCCAATGAATAAGATGTCTTCGTCTGGGAAGTATGTGTGCAAGGGTTGATAATCATTCTCCCTTGGGTTCTCAGCAAGATGATCCGCTATCGTTTGTCCTTTGATAGCCTTTTAAGAAGTAAAGATGAGAGTTGTTTATCGAATTCTGCTAACAACATCTGCCATCTAGCCAAGCGTCCAGTAGGCATAGGCTTCTCTAATAGATAGCGAAGGGGATCACACCTGGAAATGAGATAAGTGGTATGACCGAGTAGATAATGCCTTAGCTGTTGCGAGATCATGTCCAATGCACAACATGTTCATTCTAGAAAAGAATAGTTGGCTTCATGGACTGTAAACTTCTTACTTAGATAATAGATAGCCTGCTCCTTTCTGCCCGAATTGTCATGCTGCCCCAAGACATAACCCATGGATCCGTCCATAAGAGACTGATACATGATTAATGGCCTCCCTGGCTTTGGGGGGACCAACACAGGAGGGTTCAAAAGATAATCTTTGATTTTTTCAAAAGCCTGCTGACAATCATTTTCCAGTACATCGGTGCATTTTTTCTCAACAGTTTGAACAAAGGTTCTTATAAGTATCTCAGATGTGTATAAGCGACATGAAATTGATTTGTTTTATATCTTAAACCATAATTAAGGCTGTAATCACGGAGATGTGCAGGATCTTTGCTGGGTCTATCTCAACCAAAGCGCCCATCTTAATGAAACCTAATAAGTTTTTGTTAACAAGCTCCCATGTGCACTTCACACGGGTTCAACTTCAGATTGTATTTCCTCACCCTCTCAAATACCTTCTTAAGATTGGTCAAGTGATCCTCGGCCTTCTTGGATTTGATGATGATATCATCGACATAGACCTCATCTCTTCGTATCATGTCATGAAACAAGGTGGTCATAGTGCGTTGATATGTTGCACCACATTCTTAAGTCCAAATGGCAGACTTCCATCAGGACATCTACTAGATGTGAATGCTGTCCTGTCCCTGTCTTCCTCGTCCACTAGGATTTGGTGATACCCAGCAAAACAATCGACAAAAGTCTCCATCTCATGGCAGGCAACACTGTCTAGAATGATGTGAATGTTTGGCATCGAAAAATCATCCTTGGGACTGGCCTTATTTAAATCTCGATAATCGAGTACACAAACTCTGACCTCTCCAGTCTTCTTCGGTACTGGCACCATATTGGAAAGCCAAATAGGATACTGGGATACAATGATGATTGTGGCATTAAACTGCTTGATGATTAGTTATTTGATCTTTAAACTCATTTCCGGCTTAAACTTTCTTGACTTTTGCTTTACAGGCAGGCATTTAGGATCGGTGGGAAGTTTGTGAACCACTACATCTGTTGAAATGCCAGGCATATCATCATAAGACCAGGCAAAGACGTCTTGAAACAAAATCAAAAATTCTATCATCTCTTTTCTCTGCCCTCTAGTCAAATATATGCTGATTTTAACCTCTCTTACATCCGTTAAAGACCAAATAACTAATCATCAAGTTTTTAAGAGCCAGGCTTTGGTTTTTCTCATATCGACCCACATCTATTTTCAATATCACACTCGTCCTGATGTGTCTCAGATTGTGTTGAAATAGGGTCAGGTGTGATATCGAAATTGCACTCATCGGCCTCATAAATGGTAGTATCCGATCACCGAGGATCAAAAGCATTGATTTTGGGCCATCTAGGAGAAAATAAAGTATAAAATGAAAGAAAACAAAATGAGCTAAAACATCTTGAAGAAAAAGTTCTCATTAATCAAAGAATTGTACAAGTGATCCTAGAGAACATAAACTTAACATTCATTGGCCATCCTATAAAAAATCAATTGTCTTCAGAATTCATCTCCAAAAAGATGAATAAGATGAATCATGAAGGCAATATCATGATTGTACTTGCCTTACAAATTGAATTGTTTTCAAGATTCATCTCCAAAACAAATGAACGAGATGAATCATGAATACAATGCTGTGCATGCAACTATTTTTTGACTAGATGGCATAAACAAAACAACTTAAAAAATACGAAATATACATACAAAGATGAAATTAAAAGGAGCAAAACTAAAAATAATATCCTTTCAAATTTATAAGAAACTCCCTATGACTAGGGAGATGCCAGATGCACGGGGTGCAGTTGGTCGATCTCAGCAAATGACAACTGCATAGTTTCGCTACCACTCCTGTAGCAAATAAGGCACTTTGGTCGCCTTTCCAATTACTCGAGCGGAACTCATCTGCATGAAATACATGTTAGCCTTACCTGAGGCTGGTACCCCTTCAGAGCCTTTATAAAATGAACACGCAATCTTGCAAATCCCATTGTAGGTTATGTACCTAGGGATAGGTATGCAATTCTATACACGGGTATCCGATAAGGTATCCCTTCTACGGCTAATGATATGCAATAAGTAGCCTACGGTAGCCCTATATCGGTGGGGTTAGCCTACATGCACACAAGGGATAATAAAACTTTGGAAACATGTTGTAGGGAAGGGTCTCCTATTAGGGCTTGACAACCATATGCCTTTGACCCTACCTAAGCCTTAGGCAGATGTGTAAAGAGACAGAACCAAACCTATCTAGATTGCATTTGTAAGTCTCGCAACATATAAATCATACGAATCAGAAAAATTAATTACTATTACATAACAAAAATTGTAAGGCTATTTTACCCCTTATTACAAGCCAGATAAATGGGTGGGTCTTACCGCCTCGTGTCTAGTGTCCTAAACAAGGTCCACACAGTTCTGCCCTATGGTTTAAGCTATATGACCATGAGGCTAGACTTACTAATGCAATCTAGATAGGTTTGGTTCCTGAACCTTCAGACTTTGGGCCCAAAAATAAAATCCGTCAATTCCAATGGGCCTTATCGTCGGTGGTTGGGTGATCGCCACAGATACCATTACGTGCACATTGTGTCACGACCGCATATCTGGGTAGATCATCTTAATTCCTACAGGGAATGTGGGAACGACACCCACAAAAATAGGACATGCAATAAATGAGACATGTGTTATGCTGTGTTCGCTTGGGGCGGTAAGATTCACACATTTTAGCGCGTTTGGCTCTAAAGGTTTGATGCACCCTAACACCCCAAAAATTTCCCCCAAATTAACCACAAACAGGTATAATAGCAAGATATATTAAAACATGTACAATAAAGCAAGAACAAATCACACCTATAAGTAGACAAGCACGTAAAACGAGACCTAAATCGAGCAAATTGGCACTCAAGATAGCAAACATAGTGAAATACAGTAAAACAAGTGTAAAATAATATGAAAAGAACAAAGAAAGTAACAGATAGCATGTGGCACATAAAACGAGACCTAAAATCCGTAAATCGACACACAAGACAGCAAAAATTGTGAAATACGTTAAAACAAGTGCAAATTAATTAAAAAGAACAAATAAAGTAACATATAGCATATGGCACGCAAAACAAGGTATAGAGCCGATAACATAGCACACAAAAATGGGTAAAAATTAGCCGGTTTATAATGAACTGGGCAAAATTGAGAGAAACGCGTTAAAATCGTGCGCCCGAATTCTCAAAGTCCCCAGTGGAGTCACCACGCTGTCGCGCCCCACTTTTACCGCACGCCTACAAACTTGCCTTTTCTGGCCGGCACCGATGACCGGCACCGTCGCTACGTGTGGTGCTCGTGAAATAGGTGATTGAATGCCTAAAAATCCTACTTACAATTTACAAACATAAATTACCTATTTACTATTACAAATTTAAATGAATCACCTATTTACTATTACATGCCGTTGCAGAAAATAGCCACTATGAATTGTATAAGTAACAGTTCTAAACTAGGGAAAACAAGACTGGAGTCGCCACCCGGTTATACAGTGTGCCAGGACACCTATTTTTTGTCCCTTAAGTTGTCCCCTAAACCCTAGTTTAGATTGACTCTAGATGTGTATAAGAGACAGGCTGTAGACACCTATTTTTGATCATCGTATACTTAAATAAGGCCAGTCCCAAGAATGATTCCCTCGATGCCCACTTTACCCGGCTTTGGACCGGTTGCGTGATTTTATCGCGTTTCCCTTTTCAATTTTAGTATTTATTATTGCCGGCTTTGTAGCATACGTGTACTTTGAGATAGTTTAAAAGTAATAAAATATGTACATGTTAATGAGGAAACAAAAATAAATGGTAAATATTAACATTGACAAGTAGATTTAGTCCGGGTCCAATTAAAAGTCGCACACATTGAGCTTGTAGTGCCCTTTAACTCCCAAGGGGCAAAATAGTAATTTATCATTCACGCCGGAGTTTATTTCTAGCCCAATTTTTATATTATTGATGCAATTATTAAGTCCTGGGCTAAATTGAACTTGATTCAAATATTTAACGTCTAGTTGTGCAACTAATCCAAAATTTGAGGGCAAAAGAGTAAATTCACATAATTTAACAAATAAGATAAGGCATAAATATTATAATGAGACCAATAAACATTAAAATAAAGCACCAATCATCACAAAATCAATTAAATAAAAAATGTGCAAAGATCAAAGTCTATTTACAATTAAATACTCATAAGGGCAAAATAGTAATTTCACAATCAAAGGGTAATTAAAACATATTAAAATGCCAACTTTTTTATTCTGTCTCTTATCACATCCCCGTGTGTCAATTGACATACAGCAAACATGATCTTGAACAAATTAGAAGAGAAAAAAAACCAAGAATATTAAAGAAAATTACGTCGCGTTTGAAAAACAAACCAAAATGTGTATAAGAGACAGTTCTGCAGAAGGCTGAAATTGGAGGGCCAAAATGCAAACAAAATTTTTCTGACATTCTAGATTTTTTTTTGAAATGCCACGTCATCGATGACGTGGCGCAATCTCGATGTGTGCCACGTCATCGATAACGTGGCGCAATCTCGAGATTGCGCAATTCGATGACGTGGCACCAAATGGGCCCAATCAGAAGGGCCTAAATGTAATTTGAGAAAATATTCTCGGGCTAAAATGCAAAAAACTGAAATTTGGAGGAGTAAAATGGAAATAAAATTTTCTAACCTTTCTTTTTTTTTTTGCAGAATACTTCTACCTTTTCCACCACGCTTTTGACCCACCACTTTAACGATTTTGCTTCGAAAATAAAAGTTGTATCGGCTGTCTCTTATACACATCTAGATGTGTATAAGAGACAGGGAATGGTCTTTGACCATTTTTACACTCAATCCAATTCATAAAAACCTTTTTTTGGCTTAAGAAAATTTTCTCTGCAGAAATTTTTTTTCCTCCTCCCTTTAGACTGATTTTTTGTGCTTTTTATGAATTGGATTGAGTGTAAAAATGGTCAAAGACCATTCCTTGTCACGTTTTCTCTGCATTTTTCAAATTTTGGTGAAAAATGGGTGAAAATGCAGAGAAAACGTGGCCAAAAAAATTGCTGCTGATTGCGCAGTGAACAAGACGCTGCATCGTTCACGCGCTGAATTTTTTTTTTTTAATTTTAAACCAATTAATTAATTAATAATTTTTAATTAATAATTAATTAATTAATAATATTTTAATTAATTAATTTTTTTTTTAAAAAAATCTAAAAATTCAATAATATTAGAACTTATTCTTAGTATTTAAAAAACATAAAACGCATAAGAATAATTAAACATCACAACATAAATTAATAAAGAATTAAAGGGTAAATTAAAAGAAAATCAAAGAGCAGGTTAAAAAGACATTAAAAAGAAAAAGAAAAAGAAAAAGAAGATTAAAAGAAAATTGATTGACAAATTAAAAGGAAAATAGGGGACAACTTAAGGGACAAAAAATAGGTGTCTACACACACACATTAAAAAATTATAAAATGACCATATGTTGTGATAAGTAATAATGGAGAGTTTTAAGAGGTAAGGAAAAGAAAAAAGTTAGAGAGAGAAATAAAAGTTTTAGAAAAGATGTGATTAAAATTAGCATTATATATATACACATACATATATTACATTAAAAAAATAATAAAACCACCATCTGTTGTGATAAATAATAATAGAGAGTTTTTATTAAACTCTTTGAGAGAAGGAAGAAAAAAAAGTTAGAGAGAGAAATGAAGGTTTTAGAAAAGATGTGATTAAAATTAGCGTTTTCATATACATATATATATATTAGATTTCTAGACATTGATTATAAAGTGAAATAAGCAAAGTTTGTCAAAATAAGTAAAACTCAGAGGGTTGAGCTGACTTGACTTATTCCTTTCCTTTATTAGGGCTTTAATGTTTTCGACCTAATGATATGGTCGATAAGAACTCGTCACTTTCGAACTATTTCTTATCACAACTCAAGTAATGACAATCCAAGACCAAAATTTTGCCCTAAATTATCGTAAGAGTCATTTAAAAAAAAAAAAACCATCTCTCCCCTCTATCCTCTAATTACTCAAACCCATGATCAATATATCATAAAGGAAGTGTCTTACCATCTAAGTTACATTTCACTGTGAAACACTATTTGTGATTAAACATACAGACTACAAAAATTAGGGTAATGCAAATTCAGAAGACACAAAGGAAAAATATCCTCATGGTATAGGGGAACCAATTGAAGTAGAAATGTCAATAGTTTCAAATTTTAGGGGTGCACTTGTGGAGCAGCTCTTTTTTTTTTTTTTTTTTTTTTGAACTCTTATTAGGCTATTAATAACACTAAATAATTAAGGTTATCTTTGCTCCAATTTGTTCAAATTCTAAGCTAGTCATTGAGTGTCTAGGTTAAAATGTGCATTTTTGTTTATTTTGACTTGTACATGTGCTTATATGTTGTCTTATTATGTTTTTAGTTTTTAGTTAAATGATTTTAAGTGGTATTTATGTTTGCTAAATGTTGGTGTAACTTTGGATGAAGAAAGGAGCAAGAAAGGAGGGGCAAAATTGAAAAACGGGGGTTGCGCTGGCAGCTCAAGATCTTGTTGTGGTTGTTCAACATGACAGAAGAATAGTTCGATAGCAGCCTAATATTTGCATTGTTGGCACATCCTTCCTGCAGGAAGTAGAGCAATTTCGCGATTTTTATCTTTTTGTTGTCCTTTTTGGTCTTTTTTCTTCAATTCTAGCCCTAGTTCAATATTAATCTAGATCTATAATAGAAGTTCAATTCACATATATTATCAATTAACCCAAACTAATTAAGAAAGTAGCTAATTTTCTTAATTAACCCTTAAACCCATTAATATTGTCTAATTAATCTATTTTACCATCTAATCAACTTATTAACCTCTACCAATATAAAATTGACTTCAATAAACCCAACCCATACTAAATTAAAATATAATTACCTTCAAGAAAGTAAATAAAAACATTGAAAAATAATTGGAGTTAAGCAAGAAAATAGTAAAACTAGTAAGAAAAGTAGATGCATTAAAAGCTTGTGAAACAAGAGCAATAAATGAAGGCAAGACAACTTAAATAGTCATGGAAATATAAATACATAAAGTACATTAAAAATAAATACTTACAAAGCAATGAAACAAATTTACAACACTGGAGGATACTAGTCTAGAAAAACATGGAAGAAGAAGATTAAAATTCCTCCCCAAGTGGGACCATAGTAGAGGGAAAAAGAGAAAGAAAACTAGGGTTGGATCCTTATTTCAGCCCCAAAAATGATATATTTATAGTAAGGTTAGGGGTTGGTGATAAATAACACAAATGCCCTTAGAATGCCCAAAAAGGCCAAAATCTTGCCTACCAGAGCCTCTCTCTGTCGGTCAGTTGGAGCTCATGGGCAATGAGTAGCCTACTGGTAGAGCTCGTCTGCGACGAGCCAGTCATGGCAGCCTTGATAGCTTCAGCTATTTCTCATTGAAAATTCTAGCCCAACGTCAATTGATGAGCAATTTTTTTTCTACGACACTAGATAACCCTAGTTCTCACTGGAATAATCCCATACAAACTCTAAATACAATAACATATAAATAAAAGTTAAATAAAAATAAACACTAAAGCACTACATAAAACACATATCAACAAATGAAAATAGAAATGCACAAAAGCACACATTTAAACATTAAAAATGTTTGAAACCAAGGTAAAAAAAAAAAAAAAAAGTTCAAATTTGGCCATATGACGACAACCATAGTTTCCTAGGGTTATCATGGATTTGAAAAGAATATCTTTATTAAATTAATAAAAAAAATATCCTTTTTAAATTGAAATATTCACAAACTCGATTATAAACTTCCTAAAGTGACAATCATTAAAATCCTAACTCGACTTGGCATTGTTGATTCAAACCTAAATATAACACTTGGACTTTTAAATCGTTTCACGTATTTTTATCCTTATTTTTATTGTGTAAAATATCCATCACTCCATAATATCTAATGACCATTTTGCCATTTCTAAGTACGACCAAAAAGAAAAAGTAAATTCATTGTAACTGAATTCAAGAAGGGGCACAATCATGAATTAATGAACCAAAAAGTGTCAATTTTCTATTCTCACACCGATTTGTCAAAAAGCTCGATCTTTCAGAGGCACGTGCTATGCATGAGGTGGGTTGGGGTACAAGTGAAATAATAAATTTTTTTTGCACATCTATCAGGTGGATATAGTAATGTTGGTTTCACCCTAAAAGATTTGTAGAACCATTTAGATGTAGAACGAAGAGCAAAGATTAGAGATGGAGACATAGAATGTGCTTTGGCCTACTTGTGTTCTAAGAAGAATAATGATCCATTATTCGTTTTTGATTATGAGGTTGACAAAGATAATAGATTGAGTCGATTATTGTGGGCCGGGTCAAGGTGTCATTTAGATTATAAGTACTTTGGTGATGTGTTGGCCTTCGATACAACATATAGGACTAATGCTTATCAAAAACCATTAATGATTTTAGTAGGTGTAAACAATCACTACATGACAACCACATTTGTTACTGCGTTGTCAAATGTGAATGAAGACATATATTTGGGTATTGGAAACTTTGATAAATGCAATACGGGAAAAGAAGCCTATTTCAGTAATCACAAATGGAGAGAATGTTATGAGAATAGCCATTGAGAAAGTCCTACGTGAGGCCAGACACAAACTCTATAGTTGGCACCTTCAAAGAAATGTAGCAGTAAATGTTCATGGTCTTTACATGTTTTTGCCAAGCTTTCCATGGATGCGTGGAAAAGGTATGCACAAAAAATAAATTTGAAAGGCATTGGGAGAATTTAATCAATAAGCATCAAAGTGGAGAATAACTCTTGGGTAAATGAGGTATATTCAAAATGGTCAAAGTGGGCAGAAGCATATTTGAGAAGACAAGTTTTCGAAATTATGAAATGCACACAATATTACGAAGGTATGAATGAATTTTTGAAAAAATATTTAAATGTAAAAATTGGGTTATATCAATTTTCAAGTCATTTTGGCATGGCTTCAACATACAGAAGCCAAGGCAAATGCTATTACAACAAATAATACTCCTGTTTTATGTACTCGTTTAAAGGATATCCAGAAATATGTTGCAGATATGGTGACTAGGAATGTGTTTGTCATGTTTCGAGAAGAAATAAGTAAAGAAGCACTGTTACTGAGTCAAATTGAACAAGAATTTGGTTCAACTAGAATTTACCATATTCACATATATTGATGTGAACTCAGATATCACATGTATTGTGAGATTTTATCGCAGTGACCTTAAGCTTGAACGTTCTTGCTTACATCTAGAGACTATTGGGTGGCCTTGCACACATTTGTTTGCAGTAATGAGGCTAAGCACGTAAAGTACATTCCATCCATGTGTATTCTTAAGAGATATACTTAGAATGATTAATTAATTGCATGCTTAATATGTTTTTCCTTTTAATTGTTTCTTTTAATTTCTTTCTAAAGATACTTCCTTTTCAATTGCTTTCTTAGTATTTAATTTTTACTTTAAATTGGTTTCTTAATTTAATTAAATCTCTTATTTTAATCAATCGTTTCAACTAGTAACCTAACAAAATAATCAGTAATTATCGACCAATCAAACGTATATTTGCAGGATATCACCTAATTAATAGTAAAATTTAGGCATTTAAAATGATATAATTAGGTGTATAACACATCAATTATTTCAATTTTCTTCAAAATATAGTGGTAGGAAACAATGAAGGAAAAATAGACGTGCCAAAGAGTTTCGAAAGCAGCAATTGACTTTAGTTATCGGAAAGGGTGTCTCGTGCAGTGTTTTGAAAATCGGATCGGATCGGTCGGTTCAACCGGTCGGATGGCGAACCGGAAGAACCACCGGTCCGGTCCAACTATATATCCGGTCTGTCTAAAAAATCGGACAGAATCCGTAAAAATTGGAAACCGGTAAAAAATCGATTTTTTAAATTTCAAAATAAAAAATGATTTAAATAAAAAGAAAAATTAAAAAATCATGAAATAAACTCCAAAATGGCAAAACATTGAACACACCAAAGCCTAAACTATTAAGTTATTATTTTTTTCATCTTTTTTATACTTATTTTTGTATAAATTTTACTTTTCTTATTAGAAATTTGATTAGTATTTTTGGATATTAGGACTATAATTCTCCAAAAATAGTATTTCACTTCTATTTTAGATTATTATATCACACTTTAGTAAAAAAAAAAAAGCCTAAATTAGTGAACCGACCGGTCTGAACTGCGAACCAGATAGGTCACCGGTTCAATGACCGGTCCGATTTTCAAAACATTGGTCTCGTGTACAACTTAATTCTAACTAATAGAATAGTGTATCTATAGTGGTTATTCTGATGTATTTATGCAAATGTTGCAATTTTGTCTGCATGTGTACCTTCTTTCCTCCTTTGGGCTTGGAGAAAGTGCGATCGGAGACAAATGCATTTATTTATGGCACACTATAGAGATGGCAATGAGTTATTTGGATTAAGGAACTTTTTTCCCATTCATTTAGAAGCTTGGGAGTGAAAATATAATAATAATAATAACAACAACAATAATTTATGACAAACTGAGAGGAGTGAGAAAGGTAAAGTATTTCTTTTTGCTTGTATTGAACTCTAGCAAAGATAAGTAGACAATTGCTTCTCTTTTTTCGATAATTTGCTTCTCTTTTTCTTTGGAATTTGGAAAGGAAAGCAGAGAAAAGTTTTAGCTATTGTTGCTGTTATTGTTTTTCATCCCTGTCCTCATCTTGCTCCCTTTTTTAGGCCATTGGTACATAGTTCATTCATATCTGCATTTCTAACAATTGCCAACAGTATGGCAAATCAAGGGTGTGTATAAATCAAGTAGCCTAATCAAGTACTGTTTGAGATGGCTACTTCCTCACTTCTATCTCAAAACTGAACTCAAGATGTACATCCTTTAGCATGAATAAATAGGGAATGTTATTGGTGGTTCAATCCTTTCAATTTTTTCATGCCATATTGGCATTGTACTCAAAGGACTGGCAAATCACCAGCCATCACAAAATTTGTGTATACTTATATATGCAAGATTAATTGCAACTTGTGTATGTATTTATGGAGGTGAAACTCTTAGTTCTATAGACACTATTAGATTTAACAGAAACCAATTCAATAGCAACAACCATTTTCCATATAGATTTGTCCTCAGGGTAATAAAATTTTCAATAATTTCTGCCCTTACTAGAAAATATTTTTGGATTCACCTATATTTGTGTGTGTTTCAAAAAATAAAAGTAGTTGACATTCTTATCAGCTTGGTGCTTATTTTTTTTTTTTTTCTTGGCACATGCACATCAAAAGAAACTAACGATTTGACAATAACAAAACTGAAAAACAAAAACTAAGCATTGGCATCAACAATTCAACAAGAAACATGACAAATAAACTAAGTTTATATAAAATTGAAGTTAATTTTACTAGAAATAAAGAACAAAGCAACATATCTTGGCACGAAAATATCACCAACACCGCTAAAAAATATCTGAACTCGTGGTATGTACATATGGATTATGATTTATAAAAAACATAAACATATTCTTGTAGGAGTCAAATTGATGAAAACTGCACACCGTCAAACCAATTTGAATATTCTGGGTTTTGTTTAGGATGAAAACAATATATTTGACCTAAAAAATTGAAAGTGAAAAAAAAAAAAAAAACTATAGTTGACCTTTTTTTTAACACATAACTGGAGAAGCATTGCTTACACCAAGACAATTCTTTGCTCATTGCCCTGTCTAATTTACACAGTTGACATACTCATTACCACTTCACCATCACTTGCCTCAAAAGATACCGTATTCATAAAGCCACCACCATATGAGCGTCCTTGATTACTCAAAAATCCCTTGATAGTTCATAGAGAGCTATGAGTAGTGCTGCTATATCTATGACCGATATGCAAGAGACGCAATTATGGAAAAATCTTTTCTAGAATCAGTTTTGCCCACAAAGATCACCATAGATATGCGAACTTGGCACCACAATTCTATAACATTATCAACGCTAATGGAAATCTTATTCCACAATATATTTCAGTAAACTAACTAACATTAAAAACAAAAATTGACGAAATCATAAAATATTTAAATAGATGGCTTCTTGATAATATAAGCACCATAAAAACAACAAATCAAAACACGTGATATGTAAAGTATATCACTTTCTCTTCCTCTCCCAAAAAAAAAAATTAAATGGTGTAAAAAAGTAACATAGGAAATTACTCACAAAAGTTTTAGATTAGACCACTTTACTAAGACTAAGTACATCGTCTTTTTCATGTTTGCTACATGGAAGAATATCTCAAGGGATAAATTACAAGATACCGTATTAATAAGCAACTAATGTGGCAATGATAATTATTAAGCAACTAATGCATCGTATACTTTGTAATGTTATATGCTAAAAGGTAAATTATGTTATTGGAGGTTTTATCGTTTCTTTTCTATAATGTGAGCTAATTACCAATCAATTGCTTTCCTTAATTGTAGTTTAAATCTAAAGAACCAGTCAATATGTGATATAAAAGCCACAACATGCACTACAAGCTAATGCAAAAATGTGTTGGAAAAAAAAAAAAAAAAAAAAAACGAAAGTTTTAACCAATGCAAGATGATTAACTTCATCCACTTAAAACTTGCAATTATGCCTATATTCACTAATATTCACATAGTTGGAACATATAAAACAAAAATGAATAACTATGGTTACGCTTTAATTTCAGAGGATAGCCAAATCCATCATTAGTCATGAATAACTATTATAGAAGAAAGAATAATTGATAGTAAAACCACAATCATAGTTGAGATTACAGTGGCATGCTAAGGTCCATAGTTGAGATTACAGTGGCATGCTAAGGTCCAAGAAGGACATAACTGTGCAGATTATTGGCTACATAATTGTGCAGACAATGCATTATTTAGCAGCAACAGAGATCATTAAATAAAGAAGTTTTTCAAAAGATGCGGAAATAACAAACTAAATTTTCAAAGTTAGCATGCGCACATGTAAACCATGCATGCTAACAAAACTACCTATTTGCAAGACAAATTCAAAAAGAGAATAGCAATTCAAATATCACAACTCACAACTAGCAACTGAATTTAATATTAATAATCAAGCATGAATTGTCTTTTTTATCAAAAAAAGTATGGATAACATCTAAAAACGTAATTATAGAATAGAAGAGCAAATTAAGAAATATATGTAATATCTTTGTCTAATATATATATGGAAATAATGCATAATTAAGAAGCTTTGGGAGCCATTTAACAGATCTCATGTTTATTAGAAGATGTAGAACAAAAATTGAAATGTCAATCTAAAATATAGAGTTGGCATGCACACATTTGAATACAAAGAAAGGCTAGAAGTAACCATGAAACAACTAAAAGTAAAGTGAAGACTAAAGTCAAGATTTTCAGAAAGGTAACTAAAAGGAAAAGTAATTTCAATAGAAAGCTAAGAACTTTGTGACTGAAAACAAAGTTGCAATACAAATGCAGGAACTTTTTACGAAAAAAAAATACATGAACGTTACCTTTTTAAACGAAACAAAGCCAATAATTTTGAATTAGGGTTGTACATTTGTGAGAGTTGTGGAAATTTAGACAACTTGTGAGGGAGAGACAGGGGAGAGCAGTTGGTGGTGGAAGAAGGGGAGCGAGTAAAGTAGCAGTAAAGAAACATATGTGAGGAAAAGCTACAAGGGTGCAAACAAATTCAAATATACCAACAACTTCATGACAGACTTCAGTAATTGTAGAAGATTACCAATGGCTACGTGTTAGACCTGCTTTTTCATTTGATCTATTGGCTAAACGAATGTGCTTTCCCAACAGGCAGATCATTCGAGCAAACGGCAAGGGTCGGCACCTAAACGTTCAACCGGGCTTGCACATGGGGTGTTGGCAAGGTTGGCACGCATCGGCAAGTCATTCGGCACACTTGGGCAGCAAAAGTGCGGGAAAATAATGGGCATTGGGTGTTGGAACACAACCTTAGTGTCTAGTATGGGCAATCTAAGTACACACGTTGCCATCGGTTGGACAACGTGCTGTCGGGTGGTAGCTGATAGACAAAACGTGCACACTTGGGAACGGGGGTTGTCGGGTGTGAGGCAAAGTGAAAAACAAAGAGTGATGAAGGTTTATTTCACCTTGAAAATTAGCTAGGAAAACCTTGGTGCACATTGATGGCACACTGGGGGCACACTAGGGGCACCCTTAGGGCTTTACTGATTTTCAATAAATTGGTATCTACTGCTATCACTTGGAATTTTTTTTCCAAGCCTTATATATGAAGAGGTTATGGTAGTCTCACATGGCTAGTTAGGGGCCGGGTGGGGCCAAACTTGGGCACTCTTGGGCATGCCTTGGGCATTGCCTAGGACTCTTCTTCATGCCTTGATGCGGACAAAGCATGGTCCGTTGGCAAGAACGATCATGTCAGCTATCGGGTGGACGTTGGAAAATGGGCAGTGGCACGAACGGACTCGTGCACACATACATACAAGTTGGCATAGTTGCTGGCATTCTTGGGCATTCTTAGGAGCGCAATTAAAGCCTTGTGGGTGGCAAGGCTTGTTGGCAAATAAGTTTGCCGAGGAACGTAGGCAATGGGGCTGCCTACGTGATGTACAATGCGAGAAATGGCTAGGTAGCGTGCACGTCGGGCTAGTGCACACGTACGGGAGTTAGCAATCAGTAGAAGTTGGCTTCGTGGGGTTGAGTAGGACTACTTGGCCGAGCTAGTTGGCTACATGTGCGAGAAAATGACTGGAAATGCTGGCAGGCCGTTGAAATTTGAGCTAGTGGGCATTTACGGGCAGTTACCACTTTCTCATCATGTGCATGCCAGGTATGCTGCCAAGTGGCCAAGCAACTTAGTTGTAGGCATTTTTATTTGTCCAGCAAAGCTAGGCGGTTGGGCTTGTCAACCGAATTACCCTTATAAAAGGGTGGTAGTCATAGACTTGGCAAGCCATTGATGGTAAGATTTAGGCCAAGAGTGTTCTGCACACCACCCATCTGTGAAAATTCCTACTGTAAGCTTTTGATGGAATAAAATGTTTCAAAGGTTGGCCTTGGGCCGTAAATTGCTTGCATGCTGTTTACTTTTGTGTTGGTTGCCTAAATTTTGTGCTTGTGTTGGAGTGAGTGCTTGTGTGTGCAACGGTTGCCATAACGAGTGAAAATTAAATGCGAGTATTGTGCGGGTTGGCTGACCAAAGTTGTGTGCAAATTTTGGTGCCATCACAAGCTTCTCCTTACGCCTTGACATGTTAGTGTTTTGTCAAGTAGAAGTTTTGTGATAATTGTGGTATCAAAACACTTGGTTGAGGTGTTCTGCTCATTCCTCCTATGTTTGGTAGCACGGTAGAACGGGTTCAACAGTTGGAAGTGTTGGTAGACCAACTAATGGTGCAGTTGGGCAAAATTCCCGAAGGCTATATGCCGCGTAGTTCCTTGGACGAGACAAGGGATGCACTAGAAGCCGTTCATGCTCACTTCCAACAACTTGAGCAGGCATGGAATGCCAAATTTGAGGCTCTTGCACGGCTACAAGATGAGATGACTATGTTGAAGAAGGAATTTGCCGTTGTGGACACGGCTGGTTCCACAAGCCATTCTTCAAGGGTTAAGGTAAAAGTTCCTAACCCAAAATACTTTGATGGTGCAAAGAGTTCCAAGGAGTTGGAAAACTTTATTTGGGACATGGAGCAATACATCAAGGCAGTGGGTGTTCCTGAAGAGGAAAAAGTGTCCATCACAAGCATGTACCTTGTTGGTGATGTGAAACTCTGGTGGAGTGAACACAAGTTGGTGACGAAACTGTTCCTCAAATTTCAATGTTGAAGGCATTGAAAATGGAACTAAAGAGGCAATTCCTTCCTACTAACACTTCATGGCTTGCAAGGGAGGCACTACGAAGGTTGAAACACACTGGTAGTGTTCATGACTATGTGAAAGAATTTAGTTCCTTGATGCTTGATGTTTGTGGGATGTCCGAGGACAATAAGTTGTTCAATTTCATGGTTGGATTGCAGATGTGGGCTCAAGTAGTTTTGCAAAGCCAAGGTGTCCAAAACTTGCAACAAGCCATCACTTCGGCTGACAGGTTGGTTGATTTTCAAAGAGTCACCAACGAGACTGGCAAATGTGGGAACAACTTCCACAAAGAAAATGACCCAAAGCATGAAAATGGCAAGTACAAGATGAAAACGAAAGCTGTGATAACTAATACCTAGGCTGGTAAGCTTCCTTTCGTTAAAGATAAAACTGACAAGTTCAGTGGTTATTTTATTTGCAAAGGACTTCACACATGGCAAAGGAATGTCCAAAGAGAGAGCAACTTAGTGCTGTTGTAGCCGACGAGGACTGTCCGTCTTGTACTAGGATGAATTCCTTGCAGTTGGTGTGCGACACCAACAAAAACCAACTCTCTTAGGTGGTGGTAAACACAGGGGTCCTTCTGGTGCAAGGATATGGCAGTGGGTAGGTTGTCGGGTGCCAAGTAGAGGCGAGCTGCTTAACTAAAATAGTGCTGGCAGTGGGTGCTGCTAGGCAAAATGGGCATGAGGATGCTTGTTGGCACAGTTAGGAATATAGCAAACAAACACTACAAGACTTGGGCAAAATCAGTCGGACATGGGGTCTTTCTGATTGTGGGAACCGAAACACAAGTGGGGGAGTGTGCTATGTGGCTGTGTTGGTCTTGGTTTCAGGGAAAACCAAGGCAAGTCTTTTGTTCGGACAAAAGGGGGCATTGTGCATGGTGTCTTTGCTGTGTGTTCGCCAAAACGACATGGTTGGGTGAAAACGGAGGTAGGAACCATGATTGGCTTTTTATCGAAGCTCGGAGACTAACCTATGGGATCTCAAAAACGTGCAACGGGCAGTTCCTATAGTGGAACGAAATGTTAAATTGCATCTGTCCTTGTTTAAATTATTTAAGTTTCTGTTTTACTTGTTTAATTTTATGGCACGGGAATGTGCCAAGTGACTGATGTTGTTGCTAAGTGGTTGTCAGAGTATGGAGGGTACTTCATTTTGTTGCCATGTACACTGTCTTAACTAAGGCAGGTTGGCTTGACAATGTGATAAATTTGATGTTGGATTCAAAGTCATGGCAACAAATGCAACTTAGACGAAGCTTAAGTCAAAAAAAAAAGGCTTGGAGTCACAAATTTAGCGAAATGAATGGGAAAAATGTTGAAGCCATATGAGAAAAC
The DNA here is from genome assembly GCA_025175665.1 of Cinchona pubescens. NCBI lineage: Eukaryota > Viridiplantae > Streptophyta > Magnoliopsida > Gentianales > Rubiaceae > Cinchona > Cinchona pubescens. Next base: position 2,642,575 of record JANKKI010000062.1, read on the forward strand.
AAGCAATAGGAATGCACAGTGGCAAGACTGGTGCAAACTTTAGCAATGTGGGAGTTCTGTTCGGGTTGGCAAATGCCAATGCTTGGGGGCTGGTAGCTTGCCATTGATGAGAATGGCATCAATCTCTTCAAGTAGGAAAGGTTTGTTAGACCCTTTTTCATTTGATATATTGGCTAAACGAATGTGCTTTCCCAACAGGCAGGTTATTCAGGCATAGGTTTTGTGCAAACGGCAAGGGTTGGCACCTAAACGTGCAATCGGGCTTGCACATGGGGTGTTGGCAAGGTTGGCACGATCGACAAGTCATTCAGCACACTTGGGCAGCAAGGGAACGCTTGCCTTGGGGGCAAAATTATGGGGAAATGATGGGCATTAGGTGTTGGCACACAACCTTAGTATCTAGTGAAGGCAGTCTAGGCACACACGTTGCCATCGGCTGGGCAACATACTGTCGGGTGGTAGCCGATAGGCAAAACGTGCAAACTTGGGACCGGGGATTGTCGGGTGTGAAGCAAAGTGGAAAACAAAGAGTGATGGAGGTTTATTTCAACTTGAAAATTAGCTGGAAAAACCTCGGTGCACATTAAGGGCCACTGGGGGCACCCTTGGAACTTTATTTCGGCCACAGGATTTTCAATAAATTGGTGTCTACTGCTGTCACTTGAGATTTTTTTCCAAGCCTTATATAAGAGGGGTATGGTAGTCTTACATGACTGGCAGGGGGCCGGGTAGGGCTAAGTTTGGGCACTCTTGGGCATGCCTTGGGCATTGCCTAGGACCCTCCTTCATGCCTTGATGGGGACAAGGCATGAACCATTGGTAAGAACGATCGTGTAGACTATCGGGTGGACATTGGCAAATGAGTAGTGGCACGAACGTACCCGTGCACACATACACACGAGTTGGCATAGCTGCTGGCACTCTTGGGCACTGTTGGGAGCTCAAGTAAAGCCTTGTGGGTAGCAAGGCTTGTTGGCAAACGAGTTGAATGAGAAACATAAGCAACGGGCTGTCTACGTGCTGGATAGTGCAGGAAATGACTAGGCAGGGTGCACGTCGGGCCAATGCACACGCACGGAGTTGGCAATCAGTGGAAGTTAGCTTCGTGGGGCTAAGTAGGAATACTTGGCCGAGCTAGTAACCAACTGGCTGCATGTGCGAGGAAATGGCTGGAAATGCTGGCAGCACGTTGAGATGTGCTAGTGGGCAGTTATGGGTAGTTACCACCTTCTCAACATGTGCATACCAGGTGTGCTACCAAGTGGCCAGGCAGTCTACTTGTAGGTTTTTTTTTTGTCCAGCAAAGCTAGGCAGTTGGGTTTGTCAACTGCATTGCCCCTATAAAAAGAGTGGTAATCAGAGACTTGGCAAGCCATTGATGGTAAGATTTAGGCCAAGAGTGTTCTACACACCACCCATTTGTGAAAATTCCTGTTGTAAGCTTTTGATGGAATAAAAGTGTTACACAGGTTGGCCTTGGGCCGTAAATTGCTTGTGTGCTGTTTAATTTCATGTTCGCTATGTTGTACTCTTGTTGGTTGTCTAAATTTCGTGCTTGTGTTGGAGTGAGTACTTGTGTGTGCAACAGTTGTCATAAACGAGTGAAAACTAAACACGAGTATTGTGCAGGTTGGCTGAACAAAGTTGTGTGGGAATTTTATGGGTGCCATCACAGGCTTCTTCTTCCGCCTTGGCACGTTGGTGTTGTATCAAGTAGAAGTTTTGTGACACTACGTAAGGTACAATAATCCCAAATAATGTAAAAATATTGGCGATTAATTACCTGGGCAAAAGACAAATGTTAACCATTTTGCTACAAATACCATTTTGATCCTTTAAATATGGATAATGCCTAAAATGGGTTGAATAAAGACTCTATAACAAGCCATTCATATTGTAAGGATTAAGATACAAGAAACTACATAACTTAAAACACAAAAAAATGGTAACAATTATAATCTTTCAGTAACTCAACCATTCTATTGTTGTGGTGCTCATTCAGTCATCTTTATATGAAATTTATAAATATTCACAGAATAAGTTGTACCCAAGCTACAACAATAAACTTTGATTAAATATAGTTTTTGTGTGTGTGTGTACGTATGTATGTATGTACGTATGTATTTATGTATGTATGTATGTATGTATTACAACCTCTCTTTTTCTCGGGCATAACCTAACTCCATCACAAATATGTATCAATGATTTCCAGGATTCATTGGAACTGATGATGTCTAAAAATATTATCTAGCTTACGGACACGTGACCAGTCTGTCAAAGCCATCAAACATACAAGAGGATATTTTAGAGATTTTTATTTAAAATCAAGCCATGAAGATAATAAATATATTCAAGGCTCTCATGGGCCCAATAATTATTCCTAATCCCATGAACCAATCAAACTCATTCTAGAAGAGTATAAATAGTAAGTTGGAAGGTAAACAAAAGGATTGGAATTTTGTTCTCTACAATCCACACTTTGCCAATTTAAAGCTCATTTTACTCTCAATTTTCTTCCTATCACCAATTCTGACTTGAGCGTCAAAACTTCCTCCAGGGAACATAGCCCCGCCGCTCTTGTTCTGGTTACAAGTTTTCTAGAACGTGGGTACACGCGTGATTTACCATAGCTTTGGAGTTTCAAGACAACTAAAGATTTAGACTAGAATACTTTATTGTGGCCTTGCTATAATTTTTCACGCATCAACATTTGGCGTCGTCTGTGGAAATCCAACAAGAAGCCATCTCGAGTCTTTACTTATGGCTCCCAGCACGTGCAACACCCACGACAATAATTTAGATAGTGGGAAAGAAGTTATATCCCAACACCAGTCGAATCGATCAATTAGATTATTTGATCGATTGGAGGGACAAGCTAGGGATCCCGGTCCCCAAGCCAATAAGAGAGATACAGAGATACAATTGCTAAGGCAACAGAATGCCATGTTTAAGGAGTTACTCATGAAACATTAGCTTGAGCAACAAGGTGGTGAAGGTGGAAGAGGATATTTGCATAACTCTGGTGGCAACCCCCGAGTTGTCCACTCTACACATCATAGCCCCTCGAATGAGAAACACTCTCGTGCAATCTATAGAGATAATCAAGAAGGAAGATAAATAACTCCAATCGGGCCCACCCGAAAAGAACGTGAGGGTCGGTCCGCCTGACATGAGTCTAGAAGAGAAGCCTCGCCACCTCCTGGCCAAGTAAAGTCAGACCAAGGAGCCCAAGCGAGGTGGCCTTAGTAGCAAGGAAGAGTGGAAGACCTCGTGAAAGGGAGCAAATTTTGGAGCGCATACCCGAACGACATAAAATTTCTAAGTTTTTTGCCTATGTAATGGCTCAATATTTTGTTTAGAATAGCGATCCTACCTGCAACCCAACCTCCAAGTACAAAACATCCTCAGGGATACCATAACTTTCCGGGGTCACTTATTCCCTCCGGGGACCATCTTCTGGAATACCATGACTCTCTGGGGTCATTTATTCCCTCCAGGGAACATCCTTTGTGATACCATGACCTCCGGGGTTGCTTATTTCCTCCAGAGAACATTCTCTAGGATACCATGACTCTCCGGAGTCATTTATTCCCTCCGAGGAACATCCTCCATGATACCACGACTTTTCAAAGTCACTTATTCCCTATAGGGAATAAAATTAATTACCACTCTCCGGAGTCGGCATAACCCTTTCGGGGGCAAAAATAATGCATAAGCATATCCATGGAGAAGTAATTCCTTGGTTAAGTAGAATCAAAAGAACTACCATAGCCCTTCCAAGGGTAAGAAGAAAATTTTTTGTAAGAGAATTTTTCCTAGGTAGCCTTAGTGCCAACACTAAAGTTTTACTTGAGAGATTTATGCCTAGGATGACCCCTCCGGGGCCGAAAATAAACTTATCTTTGGAGAAGTAGTTCCTTGATTAAGTAGGCTCAAAAGAACAGCCATAGCCCTTTTGGGGGCAAGAAGAATAAAATTTTCCTTAGAAATTTGTGCCCAAGGTAGCCTTAATGCCAACAATAAGGTTTTACTTAAGAGATTTGTGCCTAGGATGACCTCTCTGGGGGGCGAAAATAAACTTATCCTTAGAGAAGTAGTTCCTTGGTTAAGTAGACTCAAAAGAACGACCATAGCCCTTCTGGGGGCGAGAAGAGTAAAATTTTCCTAGGAGATTTGTGCCTAAGGTAGCCTTAGTGCCAACACTAAGGTTTTACTTAGGAGTATTATTTATGCCTGGGATGACCCCTCCGAGGCGAAAATAAACTTATCCTTGGAGAATTAGTTCTTTGGTTAAATAGGCTCAAAAGAGCAACCATAGCCCTTCTGGGGGCTAGAAGAGTAAAATTTTCCTAGTAGATTTGCGCCTAAGGTAATCTTAATACCAACACTAAGGTTTTACATAGAATATTTATGCCTAGGACGACCCTTCCAGGGGCAAAAATAAACTTCTCCTTGAAGAAATAGTTTCTTGGTTAAGTATGCCACCATAATCCTTCTGGGGGTGATGATAAATTTTTCATATAAGAGGTACAATTATAGTCATTTTTGTTTGGTGTAAAAGCCATGGTTTACCCTTCAGGGGCGAGAAACTTATTTGCTTAAGCATAGCAACGAAGGCTCAACCTCACAAATTTAGTCACTTGAAAAAATATTCAAGTGTCTAAGGGGGGCGAAGGCGGATATGGAAATGCTTGAAGAAAAATAAAAGTACAAACTATCAAAGAAAAGTCGCAATATCCCCTAGATGTACATACAACAAAGAGAAAGCATAGCGCAAGTGGAGTTGGCACAAATGATGGCCCCAACCCAAAGCCAAGTAACAAATGCAATAAAAGTAAGTATTATGGAAAATAAGTAACATAATACTAGCCAAAAGTAGAGCTCGTACATATAGGAGAGCCAAGCTCTAAGTCTCGAAAAAGTAAACAAAACCAAGTTAACTGCTAAAATGGAGCTATCCCATCTTTAGGTGGGACCCCTAAAGAGCTAGGGTGAATGGGAGTAGGAGGCGCCGCGCATTGCTCTAAGTCTGGGTACTTCTTCTTCACAAAAGCCAAAGCCAAGTCATATCCTTCGTCAAAGTACCCAATGCTACTCTTTTCCACCAAAGCTTTGAAATTGCTGCCGCCGTGATAGTCTACCATATGCTTTTCCAAGCGATCCTGGTAGTCTTGAGAATAAAGGATCTCAAAGATTGCGGAATCTCTACTTTTCTTTTCCGCGAATTTAAGCTCTTCCTTGTGCAACATGCAAAGCTTCTTCATCTCACTCTTATGAGATGCTTGAATCTCATTAATTTCATTCTTATGAGAAGCTTGAAGTTCTTGATTTTCTTTCTTCAACTTGGCGATCTCTTGGAGGTTTTCTTGGTTGTACATAGATGCGGCACACATGGCTTGGAAGTGTGTTTCTTTTGCATCTTCCACCTTTTTAAGCTTAGCCTCCAAAGCTGAAATTTGTGACAAATGATGTTCTTGAGCTTTGTTCAAGTGAAAGTAAAGATCGCCAATCTAAAGACATTAAGAAGAAAACAATGTCATCCATAAGTATAGTCAGAAATACTTAGTCATTTTTATGAAAAGAAGAAGGAGCAATTTACTTGAGCAATATGTTTAAACATGGCGTCGGCATTGGCGATACAAGTAGAGCTCAAAGATTTGCCGGCTCTCTCCCTTCGCGACTTGGGCAATGCTAGTGCCTCCACCAAAGGGCGACTCACTTCCTCCAAAGAGGAATCCTCATAGACCTCCAAAGAAAGGAACATAGATCATGTAGGAAAAAGTAAAGCCCTCAACCCAAGGGATTGTTTGTACTTGAGGCAGATTGGAATCAAGATCTAGTGGGGTTGAAGGTTCTTGAGTAGAAGCCTCAACGTGAGCTAAAGGTGTTGAAGTAGCCTCTTCGGAAGGCATTGCCTTCTTTTTAGTTGAAGACAGCTCGAGAGCTCTTTGTGCCGACCTCTTTGGCCTTGAGATCCCAAAGATAGACTCGTTGGAAACTAGAGATGAGCCTTCATGCCTTGCTTATCTCCTCTTCAAAGCGCGCTCACAAATGGTATCCTTCAAAGTATCCACTACAAGATCAAGAAAAACAAATTAGGCTCAAGTTGAGTATTAATACAAGATAAAGATGAGTAAAAATTTGTGCCTAAAATGCTAAGTAAAATGCATATGCATGGTAACCTAGAGAGATAAGAGGATCAAGGTTGACCAAACTCAACCCTGCCAACGCCAACACTTGTTCATTAACCACTATTCTTATACTATGCCAAGCAAGTGGTTCGACCTCCATAAGCATAGCAAGATAAAATTACAGCTCCAAATGGGAAAATTCCATTCAGGTAACCTTTGGATCAAGAAGTAATGACTTCTACAATCAATTAGTTTGGGGTGAGCTTTTTCGACCAACTTTTTGTTAAACCGCCAACTAAAGGTATACCCCACTCTACTCAGCACAAGTCGAAAAAACTCCTTCAAGGTGCCTATTAAAGGTTTTACCCCTAGAGCAGTACAAGTGATCAAATATGCATTGATATTGCGGATAGATTTGGCGTGCAATTGTCCACGCCGCACTTGGTAATGCTCCAACACCTTGTGAAAAAATAACGGTAGTGGGATCTCAATCCTACTACTAGTTGCACCAAATACACGGATGCATATCCGAAGAGTTTATGCAAGGTCTATAGTCGAGAGGAAGAACCTTCACCTGGTAAAAATTAGGAATGTGATACTTCACCATCCATTTCCTAATCAACTCCAAATCAACAATCATTAAGAAGGAGACAATTGAGAGTATACATACGCGGGGTCATTAATATCACCCTTAGCTTTCTTTTCTCCTTCATGCTTGGGAGAAACTTTGATCTTTTTTCTCTTGGATAGAGGAGGAACCATAACTTCTTTATTAGAAGACTCATCATGCTCAAGTTGAAATAAATCCTCTTCAATTGAATTTTCTCGCTCAAGGTGATGCTCTCTAGCCCGATGCATTTGACGATGTCCCGATGGCACAATTGTGAATGGACCGATAGTTTTATATATATTCACCCTCATTTTAGAAGATGAAGCGTCACCAATCAAGGATTTACCCGTAAACATACTTTGCCGAAATTTACTTGTTTTTGGTCTCATATCAAGGTTATCTTGAAGAAAATCCAAGTCAAAAGGTTCGTGCAATAGGCTAACCACTTTACTTGGGACCTCACTCAACTCATCAAAGACATGCTTAAGAATGTCCAATGCTCAATCGGAGAGTATTCCCGATAATTACCAACCATAGCAAGGCTATTCGAAGTATTTTCCAACTCAACAACACTTCTTCCTTGTACATTATCAACACCATTACCATCTTTGGCAACCCCATGAGTTATTAAGTTATCAACAAGAACATCATTCAAATATTGGGTGCTATTTCCCCTTTCTTGTGCTAACTTTGGTATCTCATCCAAACCATCAAGGTCACACCCCCGGACACAATTAAGTTCACCATCATCATCAACTATGTCCTTGGGGTCCAAAACAAATGAATGAGATTTTACTACATCATAAATAGATTTTTTCTTACTATGAATCCCTTTAAATCTTTTACATATGTTTTGTGCAGGCAAACCCACGACCAAATTCCCCTCAAGTCCATTCGATGTTAAATTTTTTATTCTCGTGGAAGGACAGGAGATAGTATCCATTAAATTTCCCTTTTGATCATGTGAGTTCTCAACATCGGCACCAACATTCCCCAAAAGCGAGGGAGCAACTTTTGTCACCGAAGGTACTAACAACTTGGGATCAAGTCGGTGGATCACCCACTAAAAGGGATGCTTTATCATTCTTGGATAGAGTAAATAGCAATGACGCTGCAGTGATACCAACTACAGCAGCTGCATTTTGAGTTTGGGCAGCATTAACCACTATATTTCCACTCTCCCTGCGTGTAGAAATGTGACTCTGAGAAGCAATGGCAGTGCGGAGACGACTTCCCCTGAAACGGCAGCAGCAATGACACGTTCTGAAGCTACAGCAACATCAACAAAAGTTTTAGCATCAAAATTACCCTTGGAAGGATCCCAAGTAGCAGTAGCATCAACTTTGAAGTCCAGTGCAGCTGCTGTGTTTTCTCTTTGAGTAGATATGGCTGATGGAGGATAAGGAGCAGCAGCCACACCAATAGCACGATTGGGAGCAGCAGCGTTTGTGGCTGCACGAACTACTGCTGCACATTTTTTCCCGTGTTGCAGCATAGTTGATGTCAATCTTCCCAGCAGTGGATAAATCAATAACATTTTCTTGAACAACTACCATTAGTCATTGGCTGATAAAGCAGCTCCAGCAGAGAAGACAAAAAACCCAGCTTGATTCTCCTCCATCCTGTGATTAAATGTTGCAGCTGTAGAGTCGGCCCCTTGGTTAGCTATATCCACTTGGTGATGGGAATAAATTACAACATTTTTGCCAACAACCTTGTAAGGGATGGAGACCTCAATTTGAGGGTTTGAAGAAGAAGGTCTGGTCACAGGATGTATTCCCAAAATCCTAATGTTTCTATCATTTGTTGTCGCAGCTGCTTGCAGCCATTGTTGTTCGAGGAAAGTCAGTGTTTTCATTTCAGCCGAGGTGTAATAATTTTCTATGGGATCAACTGAGTGCATCCACATGGCCTCATTATCATCCATCTTCTTTCTCTTATTCTCTTCTTTGGTATTTCTTTTCCTTCTTTCTATTTCTTTTTTATCTTTCTATGTCATCTTCTCCATAACCATTTCCAAGCCAAGGAAATTCTTATCCGAATTGTGGTCACCCAAATTATATGATATACCCACTACATTTATTCTCACTTTCAGTTTTGAATCACAAGAAAGTGATGAATATGAAGGTTCATACAAGTGCACATGAGGTATTTGATGAAATGTTCAAGAGAAAAATGAAGAGAGAGAAAGTAAAATAAGTGCAAAGTGTACTTACTTGATCCAAGTTTTTGGAAAAATGCAAGATAGTCTTGATATCTTATATATGGATTTGGATTTTGGGTTTAATGGGTAAGAATAGAGTGTTAGAGTTTGGGTGTAGGGAGTTAAGGGTGGAGGGTTTTAGGTGGAAGGTAAAATGTTAAGTATAGGGGTAAGGGTGGAGTGTTTAAGGTGGTGTGTTAAGTATTGGATGTATGGGTTAAGTGTAGAGTATTGGTTTTTGGCGTAAGGGTGAAGTATTAAGGATTGACTATTGGGTTGAGGGTGGAGTGTTGGACTTTGACGTGAGGGTGGAATGTCAAGGTTTGAGTGATGGATTGAGGGTAGAGAGTAGAGTATTGGTCTGTTTTGACGTAAGGATGGAGTGTTAAGGGTTAAGGGTTGAGTGTTTGGTTAAGGGTGGAGTGTTAGGTTTTGGTGTAAGGATGGAGTATTAAGGGTTGAGTGATGGGTTGAGGGTGGAGTGTTGGGTTTTGGGTTTTAGCGTAAGGATGGAGTGTTAAGGGTTGAGGGTGGAGTGTTGGGTTTTGGCGTAAGGGTTGAGTGTTGGGTTGAGGGTGGAATGTTGGGTGGTGCTTTAAATAAAAATAATTATTTTGAAATACTAAATACAAGTATCACCAAAACTCAAAAATGAGCAAATGAGTATCACTACTCAATTTATGAAAGAGGTATGCAAATACAAAAGGGGTTACGGGCAACTTTTTTCCCCAAGAATGAAATTTAATTTTCGAATCCTTGGTTCCGTCCAAAATCTTATTGACTCCGGTCAAACTCTTATTGGCTTCGGCTAAAATATTGCTTCAGCTCCATTCAAGATTGAAGTCAAAAATTATTTACTACTCTCAACCCGTATATAAATATCTATGCAAATTCGACTTGAGAGTGGAGGGCAAGCGATGCCTAAAAATATTATCCAATAGCTCGTGGACACGCGACCAGTCTGTCAAAGCCGTCAAACATACGGAAAGATATTTTAGAGATTTTTATTTAAAATCAAGCCATGATGATATTCAATATATTCAAGGCTCTCATGAGCCCAATAATTATTCCTAAACCCATGAACCAATCAAACCCATTCTGGAAGAGTATAAATAGTAAGTTGGAAGGTAAACAAAAGGCTGTAGTTATTGCCAGAGCAATTTATATCTAGACAGAGCATTTTTTAATTGAACAAAATTGCCCCCGGTAGTCAAACCTCCCAATGTTTCGGTAAATTTATCACCCACGATTTCTCTAAAAATCCCATTTTATTCTCTTTCCTTCCCAAGCCCTAATCAAATCCAAAACCTCATCCTCATCCTCATCCTCATCTTCATCAATCATATCGGCGTTGTTTACGTTACCACCACCACCATCGCCACCTACACAACCTCGAGTCTCAAGTGCTAATTGGATTAATCTAAAAATTCACTGCCTCTTTCTCTTGTTGGACCAGCTATCTTCGATGGCCAGAATTTCTTGCTGACACAACCTCCATTCCTCCCTCTCTGCCACCTGTGTTTTTATTCGAGAGGATTTCAAATACTTCTCCCTCCATAATCATTTCATATTAAGCGATCGAACATCATTAGCAGTCGGCACTCTGTTCTTATTCCATGACAGTTGTGGCAGCAACAATTAATCATAACACAAGCCTCGTATACGTATGCAATGCTCTATTTTAGAAGATAATTGGAATTATATACTTTTCATCTATTGATATGTAGCACTATAATACTAATAATGACAGGGTGGGATGTTAGATCTGCAGTTTACTGGAGGGAATGAGGGAGGGCTCTGGATTAATATTCCAGAACATTTATTCTGAATAAGACAGCAATTATGCAATTATGCAATTATGTTAAAGTAATAACAAAATGTCACTGAAATTTTCAATATTATCTTTACATGGAATGGTCTATCCATAATGGCTTATTGCTGATGTTTGTTGCAGTAAGGAAAGTATTTGTATTTTTGCTTTCTCTGGAAGACGAGTAAAACAAAAGAGAAAGCTAAATGCAAATAGGAGTTGGGGACACACTTTTGAAGCATATTGCGTTCTTATGAGGACACATATATATATAGTAATAGTATTCATCTTTATCAAAAGAATGGCCGTTGTGCTATTTGGATATTCCAGTAAGATAAAAGCATGTGAAAATTTACTTGTATGAAATAATGCATTGTAGTTCTCTGTTGCCAAAAGATAAGTATCAAAAGTTCGCTACTTCAAGAATTCATGACCTGGAATGAATCACAATTCGTTCTGTTAGTTACTTTCAAGAATTAAGGATCTATGGTCTTCTATTGTCATTGGGGACTTTTATTTCACACGTGTTGATGCTCAAAAAAATTCTAAAAGGAATAATTTGCATTCTACTATATGCAGGAACTATACTACATCTTCAAGCTGGGGAATATCTCTCAATGGTGGACTTGACAATCACATTCACAATTTTTTGTAGGGCTGTGATTTTTCAATTTGAGACTTCAAATACATTCAGAAGTTTTGGATGGCTATTCCATAGAATAAGGAAAATTGGGTCTGCCTAGAGAATAAAGAATTTCATGAGATGTTTTGATAGCTATGACAACTAGTTATTTGTATACTTAGCAAGTTTAACATGTATGGAGTAGTGGTAGTTAAGTATTAACTTTTATAGCTACTGATGTCTATTGAAATAGTGCTTTTTGATGTAATATGAGGAATCTTTCCTATTGTGTAAACTGTTGTTGCTGATATGAAATAAAAATTACAAGTTTTTGTCCAACTGTTATTTGAAATCTTTGCTAGTAGAGAAAATATAAATGAATAAGTCAATATACTACACAAATAAAGCACCCACAAGCAGGTTCTATTATGCTTCTGCAATTAGAAAATTGGGAAGTGAAATCCAGTTATTTGTTTTAAATCCAAGGTAGTAGTCAAACTGCTTTTTATTCAAGGAATATGCTAGTAATTCAGAAAAAAAAGAGGCTCAACAAATAAGCCAACTGAAATTTAAAAAAAAAAACTGAATCATTAATAGTTCATCATTTGCAAGAGAATTGCACTATACATTGATGTACACTGTCATTATGTTCAGTGGAAGTAAGATGCACCATAACAGTCATTCTTACAAAGCTCCAAAGAACTTATAACCTAAACTTGGCATGGGATTCAAACCAAGTAAATCAAAAATCAAGTAAATCATTTGATCTACTTTCATCAAATAACAGTGATTCTTGAACCAAGATAGTACCTTCAATTTCACTTGCCTGACCATCCTCCGTAGCATCTTGTTAAGTCTTACGCCTTAGTGATGCTTCCACATTTTCGAATTGAGAAGGATCTCTTGTAGTTGAATTTAATGTTTTTTTTTTTCTTCCAGTTGATGGCCTTCCTTTTCCATGTTGTATGGTTGGCTCAAAATTCAAAGATGATGATCTATTAAGATTTCAAGTTGGGATGATTTCTCTTGAGCATATTCCTTTTCAACAAGAGGCCACTGTTGATATCTTTCTTCCAAGTCAGTAAGTATAACTTCTAAAAGATACTCAGAATTACTTACTCCATTTTCAGGGAAAAGATAAGCCCTCGTATCGATCCTCCACTGAGAATGTATAGATTCAAGAGGTAAGACCTTTTCCTTCCAAGCATTCATCATGTGTGCACAAGGTAACCCCATAGTAGCCATAAAAGTTCCACTGCATGTTGGTTGCATCTGGTCATCTTTCATCATTCAAATTGTCTCTCCAACTATTTCAATGCAAAAAAAGACACTCTAGTCACAACTTCTTTAAAAAATGGTATATTAAACTTATGAAGAATCTTATTTTTTTCACTTAACATCTGACCCTTCATCTCCTGAAAGTCATTTTCAAGGAGAATACACATCTTTTGCTTTATTGTTCGAATATCTCCAGTCGAAACCATTAAATACTTTTTCAATTTTGAATGTGCACGCTATTGGATACTTCCTCTCTTGAAGTAGCTCGATTTCCAAAATGTAAAAGCTTCTTTGTCCAAGCATCAACAAAATACTCTTTGTATGGTAGCCACGTTTTTTGAATGTAGCTCAACACAGCAGTCTTCTCTTTATATGATAATTGAATCTCATGCCAAGCTTTCTCAAAAGCTTCTTCTGTTGAAGAGTAGACAAGACTATTCCAATCTGTTAACAATGCATCCCAATCTTCTATCTGTCTAGAATAAGACTTGCAATTTGCAAGTATGTTCTTCTGAATATGCCATACACACAACACATTAGAAGCTTTAGGAAAAATCACTTTAATGGCTTTCATCAATGCTAATTCCTTATCAGTTACAATAACAGATGGTTGAAAATCATGACCAAGTATTTTTTTTGAACACACCTAATGCCCATTCATAATCTTCATGCCCTTCTCTTCTCAAAAATGCAAAACAAGAATAGAATGAAGTGTTAAAACTTGTAATCCCAATTATCTCAAGCAAAGGCATCTTATATCGATTTGTCTTGTATGTGCAGTCCATAACAAACACATTCGAATAGCTTTTACTCCATCTAATGGAAGTTGGATGAGAAAAAAATACATGAGTTAAATGACCTTGTTCATCTTGCTTAACATCAAATATAAATCAAGTATTACCTAGTTCTTCAAATAAAACTTGAATAAGTGAACGACCATCTAGGCTATCTTGTACAATCTTGCGTCTCATGTTGTTGATGTCCCTTGCTAGCACTTGGCTATTCGGATTTTTTTGACGAAGGGATGTAATAATTTGAGGCGGAGGAACCCCAGATTTACTCAAACTATCAATACTTTTGATCTCTTCTTTCGAGAAAATTTGGGCAAAAGGATGCCCCATTAAATTGGTTGAACTTTCATGGTTATGCGAGCCATTTCTAACAAAAATCTTCCAAAATCCATCATGAGTTAACTTGCCTTAAATTTCAAATGGACAATTTATAAGGCGAGAACTTGTATTTCGTTGTCGTTCTCTTGTTGGAATCCCTTTATCTCGATATTGGCCTCCTCGATCGCAACCAATTGTAACATATTTATCCTTCCTAGAACTTTTGATGGACAAGATGTAGCCTCTCTTTAAGTAGAATTCCTTTGCTACCTTTATAAGTTCATCACGAGTTTCGAACTTTTTATCAAATAATGCATGGACAGTCCCTTCTTCAATATCACAACTGGAAATATTTTGTTCTTCAATTTGTTGATTATCCATATTATTCATCTAAGAAATTTTAAATCCAATATGAGTTAATCAACAAAAAAGGACACACATAATGACAAGTGACAAGTAATTAACTTCAATATCTTGAAAAATACACTGGGACTTTTTCTATGTCCCAATACAAAATTTCTCAAAAACATATTGTCCTATCAAAACCCAAAAGTGAATGGTATGGTTTGATTATCCAATTGATTAATAAATTAGAGTAGACCAATTTCAAAAATAGACAAATTATTGGGTACTTGTAGGAACTCAAATTATTCATTCAACAAATAAAAAATGAGTAATTTTATACAAATTGAACAAAAAAGATAATTTCTATGCAGGAACTAAGAAAAAAAATAAAAGAATTTTCCCTTTTTTCTCCAATATCAATAGTTAATCATGATATATTGGACGATTGATGAAAATAAAATGAGACTAGAAGTGAAAAACTATACTTACTTCATCGGCTTGGCTTCAAGGACTTCTACATCCGTTTATAAAAAAAATATTGGAAGAAATAGGGACAGATGGACTTGGGAAGGAAAGCGAATAAAGTGGGATTTTTAGAGAATTGTGGGTGATAAATTTATCACAACATTAGGAGGTTTGACTATCGGGGACAATTTTGTCCAATTAAAAAATGCTCTGTCTAGATATAAATTGCTCTGACGCCAGCCTAAACAAAAGGATTGGAATTTCATTCTCTAAAATACACACTTTGCCAATTTAAAACTCTTATTTTACTCTCAATTTTTTTCCTATCACCAATTTTGATTTGAGCTAGTGTTAGAGAGTTTCCCCCGGGGACATAGCCCCACCGCTCTTGTTCTAGTTGCAGGTTTATTTACCATAGCTATGGAGTATCGATACGACTATAGACTTAGACTAAAAAACTTTATTGTGGTACTATAATTTTTCAAGCATCAACAAGAACAAAGATATATTTAGTAATAATATATATAGTTTAGTGTACTTCTTAGACAAATTGAAATGATCGACTAATTCAATTAACAATGCAAAAAATAGAATAATATCTTCTCACAGTTCTAAATATCACCTCCATGCTTGTCCTTACGTAAGAAATTTCGAAAATGATGCCTGTTTGATGAATATTCAGTTGTCTGTCAGCATACTTGGAGTTTATGAAACATATTCTGAAAAAATTTGTAAAAACACATGATTTTGAAACAACATAGATGAAGACACAGTCAAGTCAGCCTTGTAAACTGATTTCAGAAATGAGACTCCTTGTAACTAGATATGATACTTGTCTAATTGTTGCTATGGTACTTGTACTAATTGTTGCACTTTGTTTTGCCTTTCTTCTTTGACGTTGTTTAGTCTTCTTTTAGATCCTCCTAACGTACTAAAGAATATTTTTATTGGAGTAAATTACGCTAATATTAGATTAAGCTTCAAACCTCTTATCTTCATCAAGTCATTTTCATAATTTTCATTCAAATAAGACTTCAAGAAAAACTACAGGGAACATTGCACAAATGGTCCTTTAAATTAGATATTTATCCTTTCTCTTCATATTTAAAATAATGCATTTTGGTGCTATAATATTTTGGTATTGAATTCTATTTATGGCCACAATTTATTTTGTTTAATTTATTTATTTATTTGCATAAAAGGGTCGCACCAGCACTGTGTGATTATAAATGGCTAATTGATAAATTACAAAATCTTTTCATCTAAAAGCTCATTTACGTATTTTAAATATCTCTTTCCTTTTGTCTTTTTAAAAAGATGATCAACATTGAATCCTACCCACTTATTACACATCTATTTTTGGTTTTCGGAAGGATCAACGTTGAATTCCACATCTCCAATTATGTATCACACAATTATTTTTGGAAAGTTGGAGGGAAGGATAGAAAGGACATATGATGCATACGGCAAATTTCTTAGAATATGACAGTTTTTAAAATTCATTGAGCAAATGTGATCGTTTGGTGGTGGTTTTCTGGAATTGTGACTCTCGTAATTTGAAAATGCGTAATCAACTTTGGTCCCAAATTTTTTTATTTTATTTTAATATGGTGATTTTGGACTTTAAAAATGTGAAATCACCATATTAAAAAAAAAAAAAATTCAAAACAATAACACTTTGCCTCCCTGCACTATATGGGTAATTACATTTTATCCCCCTAAACTATAAATATATACAGTTTACCCCCAAATGACACTATTCATCTATTACCAATATTAAAATTATTAAGATAATCTAGTTACATAACTAAAATACCATTAGTACTATATTTTGATTTGTATGTATTTAAATTTTGATAGTGATGTGATAATTATCTTTAAAAGTAAATAAAAGTAAACTATATAATATATATTTCAATGTATTCTATATCATTGTATTTCTTAGTCAAATTTTTGAAATGTTTGGATTTCATTTTATATTATTTTGAATTTGAATATTTAACCGAGTAGTAGAACAATTTCCAAATAAGCTTGTTTTCTATGAAAATTTTTTTTGTAAAGGTATTGTATGAAAATAAAATTTCTATTAAAGATTGAGATTTTTTCGATGTCTTTAAGTAGTTTATACTTTTAATATTTGGCCTATTATGTGCATATTGCAATGCTGGATATAATATAATTCAACAGTTTCTCATATTTTCACTCCAAAACATCAATGTGTTATTATATTTTATTTTTTTCTAATTCTTTTAAACTATCAAAAATCAGTAAAATGCATAAAAAATAAAAATATGATACTAAGGTTATTTTAGTCATCTAACTAAATTTTTTTGATATTTTAAAATTTTTAAAGGATGAATAATTTGAATCGGGGACAAAGTAAGTGTATATGTCTATAGTTCAGAGAGGTAAAGTGTAATTATACATATTGTTCAGAGGACAAAGTGTAATTAAACTTTGCAAGTGCGAAATCTAAATTGATTTCACACTTGCAAAGTGCGAAATCAACTTAGATAATGGTCCTCCTACACCTTATAATAAGTGTAATTATGCTTTGTCTCACTAAACTATAAAAATATAGACTTTGCCCCCGATTCACATTATTCATTCTTTAAAAATTTTAAAAACCAAGAAAATATAGTTAGCTAACTAAAATACCCTTAGTATCATATTTTGATTTTTCATGTATTTTATTGATTTTTGATAGTTTAAAAGAATTAGGAAAAATATAAAATATAATAACACATTAATATCATAGATTTTCAGAAGTGAAAATGTGAGAAACTGTTCAATTATATTATATCCGATTACATAGTAATATTATATAGTTTATTTTTGGCATTTTTTAAATAATTATCACATCACTATCAAAATTTAAATGCATAAAAATATCAAAATAAAATTTAGTTCCAAGGTATTTTATTTGTTTAACTATATTATCTTAATAATTTTAATGTTGGTAATAGAGGAATAGTGTTTTTTGGGGGGGTAAACTTTATATTTCTATAGTTTTGGGAGGAAAAATGTAATTACCCATTTAGTGTAGGGAGGCAAAGGGTTATTGTTTCAAAAAAAAAATTAAAAAAAATAATGGAATTTTGCACTTCTAAAGTGCGAATCCCATTGTTTTTAAATTAAAAAAAAATTGAACTCTATTTGATTACGCACTTTAAAATTACGTAATTAATTAGATTATGCGCTTTCAAAGTGCCAGAGTCACAATTTCAACTAACCAACACCAAACAATCACATTTATTTGATAAATTTTAAAAACAGTCCTAATCCGAGAAATTGGCCGACGCATACATGCATTATTGAGGAAAAGTATGTGACTTTTACTCGTTCCTTTAATGTATTAGCACATGATGTGGCTAGCATTTTTAGAAAAAAAAAAAATTAAAATAAAATTTCGAGACTAAACTATTATATTTTGAACATGTTCTTAAAAAGCATCATTTAAATACAAGACAATAAAAAATGAGATTGAAAATGTGAGGGATTATACGTGCAATTCTTTCAAAACTAAACAATCTATATCTACCTATAATAGAAGAAATCAAAGTTAAAACTTTAGCTGCTCCTAGTGTTGACACGTGGCACTCTCAATAGAGAGATTTAGTAATTATCATCAAATGTATTGTATTGGGCTGAAGGTTTAAGAATTTTATGGGCCAATTAAAAGCTAACAACCCAACATTTGGGACATTAGGATTTGTAATTGTAAAGTGGCCAGATTCTTCTTTATTATTACTTATAGGACCACGTAAATGGCCTAAAGTTAGCCCAATATAGATCTGTCTCAACTATTCTTTAGTTGTATTTATTTGGATTCTATCTTCTAACTTCTAAATTGTCTCATTTTCCTCCAAATTTTAAACACAGTTAAGCATTATTTCAAAAAAAAAAAAAAAAACAGATCGGCTTAGCAAAATATACCTAACAATTTGCCTTCCATATCTCCTCCTGAATGTAGATAAATATTCATTGCCTTTAACAACTCATGTTAATATGGCCGATAGTAGTCCAACCAAATTTTATTCCATCCAAAATACAGTTGATTATTAAGTTTGATAATTCCTCCTTTTTGTCTTTGTGTGGCTAGGTTATCTTTTGCACATTCATTATTCGAATAATTACACGGCTACATCATGGGTTGGCCACCCTTTTCTAATCCATTTACTTAAAGCCTATTGATAACCCATAACCATTGAAATTGGATTTTCTCAATCAATAATTTTTTTGTGGCTGTTAGATTACATTGCATTTCTAAACCAACTTTTCAAAATTTTATTACTTTGCTTATAGGAAAGTCTATAGTCAGGTCATTACTGTCTTTATACTCAATTTATTGAAATTTAATCTACTCCCTTTATAATTTAGTAGTTACAGCCCTTTGTTTCCCTTAATTATTTGGAGCAACTAATTAAGATGGATTAAATGCCTTCTTTTTTTCTTCTTTGTTTTTTAAACTAAAGTCTTAATGGGTCTCTTAAGCAAATATAAAAGTAACCATAAACATGTCCTTCTTCATCGTGCTTTGGTCTTCTCTCGCTTCGGTATGTACCTTATCTATTTTTTATTATATTTTTTCTCACAAATTCATGCATACAGAAGGCTATTCCGAGTTTTATTGTGTTTTTTGTGAAATTTTTTGTCTTAGATTAGTATCTATTAGTTTTATACTGAGTTTTATTTTCTCTTTTCTTTTTCTTCCCCAAGGTTTTGCTGTTGTTTATTTTTTTTTCCTTTTAAAAAAATATTTCTTACATTCTTTTGATACAACCATAAATAAAATGGTGGTGATTTTACTGATTTTAACTTTATTGGTTATCAAAATTTCCCGTTACTTGAAATTTAACTCTTACTATTTTCACAATGTTGGTGTGCCCTTGTTGTGAACCTTTTTTCATTGTTTTCCTATGTTAGGCTTTGGAAAGCGTTATCTAGCTATCAAGCTTACACCCCAAATTTTTCTTTACTTCAATGAAGTACATATTGTACTCATATTTGGCTTATTTAAGTACTTTCTAAATTAGTCATTTTTATTGTCCGATTATAGAGTATAATTTTTTTTGTTTTTAGTTTAGGCTTGCGAGATTATAGTTTTGATTTTACAATAAAGAGGACAAACGGTAAACCAGATTGCATTTTTTTTTAACTACTAATAAATAGGATTAAAATACTTCATGAGCTACATGCCATTGTTGAATATCAACACTAAACATATTTTTTTTACCAAAGAACATATGATAATCAACTTATAACTCTAACTGTCTCTAATATCATTGCCAACACAATCATTTGCTTCTATTCTCTTAACAATATGAGCTCACAATATATTTGATTAAGAAAAATTTATTGCAAGGCATACAATAACTTGCTTTTCCGTTATTATGAACAAGACAATTAAGGATACTAACTTTTTCAAGAACAATTAACATATCATGATGTAGAGTTCTATCAAAGGACATGCAAATACTACAATTTCTATGACTAAATGTTTAACATATCACCGAACAACATTATATTAGTATTAAGTTATTACTAAATTTGGTCAATAAAAAAATGTCCTCCAAACACAAGAATATGAAGCGTCTTAATTTTATACATAAATGGTCATTTGCCCCTAATTAAAAATCATTCATTACTCGTTAATTTATCTTTTCAAATTTTTGTTTCCACTAGAAGATGTAGAGCCTTCGAGGCCATCGGTTACGTCACTTCTTCTCACCCCTCATATATTACTTACAAAATCAAACTCCTTCTCTTTAAGCCGGGTTGTTTTAACCCTTGGATTACTCTATGTGGTAGCGGCCTTCTTATTTATATGTTGTCAACTGATTCTATAAATAGACAAAGGTACCCAGACAAAACTCCTTCCTCAGTCTCCTACTTTGTTCTTCCATGGTTTGTTATGTTTATTTTGCATTATACTTTTCTGTCATAAATTTATGGTCTCATGAAAAAAAACTTTTCGAGATTGTTATTTTTGTTGTTTTTTAATAAGTTTCTTTGTGAACACTTGTATTTGATAGGTATCCTTTTAGCATTGCCCTATTTTTTGCTTTACTTATTCTTTTTCCTTCGCACTTTTTGTATCTGGCTATATCACATAAACTCGGCTTAACAATCAACATGTTGTAAGTAAATTTTACTAAATTATGGCAACTAGTAAGTGGTAAGTGTCTCTAACTCTTAAAGTATCTAAAACTACATGCTTAACCTTCCTTTTCTACCACACGTGCTTCATAGTTTCCACCTGATAAGTTATATGCTCATCTTTGTAAAGTAATTAATATATAATAAGTAGCAATTGGTAGATTTATGTTCAGTAAAAAAAATAAAATAAGAAGTAGCAATTGATAGATTTATGACCAACTATGTATTAAGATATTATTACGAACAACAATCATATTAATACTAATTATCGTTACAATTAATTTCTTAAATTGCCTTACCTTTCGGCTGCTAGTACTAAGTAATACACAATATGTTACCTTATAGCAAATGCAAGTGTTTTGGTGGGCATAGGTTGTGCGTAGCACAGCCAGGCATTTCTAGGATTATATAGTATAGCAAAACCACATTTAGTGAGAACCTTCAGAAGTTGACATGTGGCATATTAGATGCAAAGACAAATAATAGAGGTAAAAAATGAACAACCTAATTGACAATGAAATTCAAATTAATTATCTAAATCTTATATTTAACTACCCTTGTCTTTTTTAAAACTCTCAATTTATACACACCTCTTATAATTAATTTTTTTCCAAATGGTTACAAAATTAAAAGTGTATTATAAATTATCATAGAAATATCAAAATTATTAACAATCTATATCTATATCTATACTATATAGTATAGCAAAACCACCTTTGATGAGAATCTTTAAAAAAATTGACATGTGGTATATTACATACAAAGGAATTTTACTTTGTAAAATAATAGAGATAAAAGATGAACAACCTAACGATCTAACAATGAAATTCAAATTAATTGCCTAAATCTTAATTTTAACTACCCTTATTTTTTAGAATCCTCAATTTATAGACACATCTTATAATTTTTTTTTTTCCAAAGAGTTACAAAACTTGAAGAGTATTATAATTTTTTTTATAAATCATCATATAAGTATCAATTCTTAACAATAATTAAGAAAAAAAATTCATTAATAATGGCAACTTATATATATTTAAAGTGTTTAATTAATAACTTGCATAAAAGTAAAAAGATATTTAGCCTAACTATGTTTAAATAATATCATTCTTGGAGTTTATTTGTCCAATTATCTAGTGTATCTTATAAAAAAAAAAAAGTTAAAAAAAAATTCCCTTCTTTGTATTTTCTTATAACTTTATATTTATTGGTAACTAACTATTCCATGTCAATACATGTTATTCTTAATTGATTGTGTATTTGTAATTCATTTAAAAATAATTTAGTATTATTTCTTATTATGTCTTTTCTACTTTTTAACGCCATCATACTGATGCTTTATATAATGGGACTTAAAATCAGTTGCTAAGAATACCCTTCTTTTTTCCCCTCCTACATCTAGAAATATCAATCATTTTTTCCTTATACTCCAATAGAAATATGATATTTTTATTTTATGTAATTTAATTAAAATGAAATACTTATTGAGATTTCATACTCATTTAAAATTTTATTTTCTTAGAGTTTACGATGTAATTTTTTTTAAAAAAAATTATTAAAGAACATGAATTTTTAAAAGATAATATACAAATATGCATAAAATTTGTGAATATCTCGTACATTGCACGGGTTCTACATGCTAGTATGTGTACAAGGGAAATGATTTACGAAACTATAAATTCAGAACTACTTGACAAAACTAGTCAACGTGGTAAAACTATATTCAATCTCCAACTCCTAATTTTAGATACTTAATCGGATTTCATTTCTCCTTTGACGAATATAGTGACATATCAGTATTTTTGTCACTTTATATAGATACATTCCATATATAGAAAGATAGATATAGTGAGGTTGCTTGCATTAATTTGCATGACTTATTTATGTAATTGCCGTAGTAGTAAGCAGTTTTTAATCACATTAAGGATTCCTTGAAGGCAACTTTGAATGACCAATATCTCTAAACTATATTCAAACAAGCACATAAGATTAACAACAATAATTAAGATTGTGAGCTTTTCTCAACAGTTTTTTTAAAGTAACTTATATATATATACACACACTAGCAGGAAAACCCGTATTATGCATAGTTAAACTAACATATTTAAATTGTAAAATAAATAATATTAGTAAAATCATGATGATGACATGAAATTTTTAATAATTAAATAAAATAAAAATAAAAAAATTAAGTAACCATATTTATAATAGTTGTTTATAGTATGAATTTTTTTTACACTATTTAGTTTTTATTTATATAGATAATATACGTAATAACTTGTTTTCATGATATTTACAGTTGTTGACATTATCAATTTTTTTACACTATTTTATTTTTGTATATTAATTTAATATAACTAAAAATTGTGTATTATTTCTCATTTCACTTACTCATTTGTTTCAAGCAGAAAAAAAATTTCTTGTCATTTTATTGAATTCCGGTCAAAATGTTTGGGTTGAATGATTAACAAAAAATCGGTAAGCTAGCTATTCAGTTGATTAATAAGTTCGTTACATCTAATAATTAGTATAATCATCTAACCGTACTGAATGATTTGGACCAAGATTTATTTTAATAAAATGTATACAATATTTTTTTAATTTTAGTGAATTGTAGCACTTTTATAAAATGTGATTATAAGTTTAAAAGCATATTGTTATTTTTATAAACTAAGTTGATATTATCATACTTTTTCTTTTTTTTTTCCCCTCAACTTTGACATGTATTAATTAAAATTTTACATTTTTCAAAAAGTAGTATTAAGGTTAATTGGAAATCCAAAGGTAAAAGGTTTG
The DNA here is from genome assembly GCA_025175665.1 of Cinchona pubescens. Lineage (NCBI taxonomy): Eukaryota > Viridiplantae > Streptophyta > Magnoliopsida > Gentianales > Rubiaceae > Cinchona > Cinchona pubescens. The sequence goes on from JANKKI010000062.1 coordinate 2,666,100, forward strand.
CTAGTGGTGCTGGTTCTATAAACAATCATATAGTTATTAATTTTTATAGATATTAACCCGTATATTATTATGGACGGGAAGATAAATATATTAGATTTTTAGAATAAAATAATATTAGTGGAACAATTATTAATTGAAACTTTTAATCATTAACTAAATAAATACAATCAAAACTCAATAATTATATCATAAATTCTACATGATCATAAACTAAAAAAAAAAGAAAATAATTAAATAACATGATTAATGTTGAATGTGCTATTAAAATTGTTACGTTGTTGTCCTACAAAAATAAATTATTGAGCATCAATCATGCGCATGATTATATTACTTAATCATAAATATTAATTTCATATATATGACAATCTTTACAAAATTCATATTTGATTAATATAATAATTTTGAAATATTACATAACAAATTTCAAAAAGATGAAATTTTATGTAAGACTGTGAGATCAAAAATTCAATAATTATTTAATTTCATCAAAATAACTAAAAGTAAAAATGTCATACTCCTATGGCATGAAGAAAGTGTGATTATTTTTTAGATAAAAAGGAAAGAAAACATTATATGACTTCTAACAGTTGATGTACTCAACAACATACAAAGCATACATATAATTTTGTACATGTGATGATATAAAAAATTGCCAAAAAGTATATAAGACATAATTGAAATTACATTTTAACAGATATGTGTACATCCTCATTTATAATAACATCTATAACATCTAATCAATAACGAATGTGATGTTAGAAGAAAATGCAAAGAAAAAATTTAAGACTTTGTTTCTTTCTTGTTTTAAGTACATTATCAATTGAAAGAATTGTAAATTTATTCTATTAAGAAGGTCCTCCATATTTTATTTAACATTTTTTCATCCTCAATTATTTCGTGATCTCAAGGAGGTCTTTCAAGTGTTTTTTTATTCTGCGAAAGTAGTCATCTAGTCATAATAATAAATGCAAAAAGTCAAGGGATAAAATAATTAAATAACAACATACATGCTGTATGTGGATTACGAAAATACTTTAAGACACAAAAAAGTTTAGGGGCTTATGTCAATTGAAAAGTAGTTTAAGGACGAAAAATTTTAAAATATAATTTGAAGGATTACAAAAGATTTTAGAAATAATTTAGGGAATAAATTTGCAATTCTCACTTATCAATTTTTTTTATAAAATATTATAATTGGGTTGAGGAATGAAATTACTCATTTGTAATTATGTTACATCTTTTTTTTCAAATTTATTGAGAATAAACCTTAAACATTATATATGTATATAAAGTATTTTAAAGATATAAATATTTACATTCCTAACTTATTATAAATATCATAAGTTTATATTTGACATGTATTTAAAATAATTTGTACTTATATAATGATCCATAACTTAGTTTTATAGCAACTCCTTTAGTAAAAAAAAAAAATCAATTATCAAAGATAGGTTATATAATGTGTGTTTTGAACAAATAAAAATAGTTAAGGATAGGATCTACATAATTAATTTGAATTATAATGGTTAAGTAAGTATTTTATTTTTTACTTTACTATTTAGTATGCAAATATCCTAATACTTAGCTAGTTCTCAAGGTTTTAGACATTCTCACAAATGCCCATTCTTCTATACTATGCAGTATAGATATAGATAGATATAGATTACTGAACGCTTAGATAGATAGATAGATAGATAGATATAGATTACTGAACGCTTACCAAAATTGTTTACCCCCAGAAGGCCACTTTTCATGGCTCTACATTGATTTCATATGGGGAAGCCTTTAAATTTTTCGCTAATCTCAAAAAAGACTCCCCATGTTTGATTTAAACCTTTTCATCATCAACTATTTTCGTAATCTAGCAGAGGTCCCTCAAGTGTTTTTTTTTTCCTATCTAAGTAGCCATATAGCCATGATTTATGAAATAACCAAAATTTGATGGACAAAAGAGTAGTTAAAAAAAAAAAAAAATGTAGAGTACATGTGTGGATCACAAAAATACTTGAGCAACAAAAATTGAAAAGTTTACAAAAGAAGTTTGGAGTACTACCTGTGCTTAAAAAATATATTAAGGACGAAAAAATTCAAAACATATAATTTGAGGGATCTCTATGAGATTTTAAAAGATAGTTTAGCGATTAAATTTTGTAATTCTTCCTTATCAATTTTTTATAGAAGTATTATGATTGGGTTGCAAGAATAAAATTACTTTTATGTGTAATTATGTTATATCATTTTCAAATTTATTAAGAATAGTTCTATGCGTAAAGTATTTTTAAATGAATAAATATATTTTTTAACTTATTATAAATAATATAACTTTTTATTTGACCTATATTGTAAATAATATATATATATATATATATATATATATATATATATATATATATATATATATAGTGATCTATAATATTTAGTGTCTTTTTTGGGAATAAATCAATTTAAGAGGTACGTTATATAATAATAATATAAAGGTCTTGAATAAATAGTATATAGTAGTTAAGGATAACATCTAAATATTAATTTTTCTTTCTACATTATTGTCTCTTAAAATTCTCTTTTCCTCATAAGTAGTTCAAAACTTTTAATCCTCTTAATATTTCTACATGTTTTTCATTAAAATTCTTTATAATATAATTATTTTATGATAAAAATACAAAAATATGACAAAATTATTTATTATAAGGCACACATAAAGGTGTACAAATATCGGTAGTATAATCATAATGTGAACGTCTTGAATAAATCATGATAACTAAGAATAAGATCCATATATTAATACGAAATCAAATAGTTAATTTAAATATTTCAATTTTACTTTTTACTATGTAATATGCAAAATAGTTATAAAGATGAGACATGAGTAATAAATTTGAATTTAGATAGTAACTTAAGTATTTTATCGTTTACTTTTACTAATTAATATATAGATTTCTTAAAATACTTGCCACTTGTTGTCATGTAGTAGCTTATTAACAAACACTTCCTTCGCTATACTACATACATACATACATACATACATACATACATACATACATACATATATATATATATATATATATATGTATAACTTGTGAAAAAAAATTTTAAAAATATATTTGTTGTTACTTTTCTTGTTTGGATAAGCTAAAAATTATTTCCAAAAGCAACACTGCACCGACTTTATTAAAAGTGCTTTTTTCAATTTTAAGAAATCAATTTATAGTTTTTTATAAGCAGTTGAAATCAAGGGGTATGTACAATCATAAGTATCACTGAGAAGTTAAATATATATTTGCAGAAGCTGCTTAATATAATGCATTGCTGAAGGAATTGAAGTTTCATGTTCAGAGTAATAGTTGGATTACAAACCCCAAAAGGGTTGTTCAATCCAGCAACCAACATGACATCTCATGTTCTACTGTACATTAGGACAAAACAATATAAGCACATTATATGAAGTGAGGAACAATTTTTCACAACTATTAAGTGGCACAGATAACACCGACTTGATGAAAGGCTATCTAAATGCTGCTTGTATAAATATCTGCACGTATGCAAGGGTCATTCTGCTCCATATGTCACTTCCAAGGTCTGTATGTTGATATGATGCTGAGTTTTGCGCTGTCTCTTTTCATGTAATTCCATATCTGCCAAAGTTTCTAGAAGCAGAAAAAGAAGTCAATATAAGGGATACCGAAAGTTTGCTATAAGCTACAAGAGAAATGACAGTCATGGTGTGATATATAGAAAGATCAGACTATTAAAGATGTAGTTGAAATATTTAAATATGCATGTGATGTGGGATAACATCCCCCAAAGTCCTCATAAAGAGAAGATAACTACTTCCTCGTTGACAAGAAAGAATCAAAAACTACTCTTTTGCGAAACCAAAAAGTTCTATACTCGATTCTTTGGTGGAAACAAAAAATTCTCTTCCACATTTTGAATTTAAACAATCAACTAGCATATTAGTATGTCTTCAAGACTTCAACTATTGTTGTTCACTAACTTAAGTAAGTTACAGAAGCATCTTGATGCATGTGCCTGAAAATATCTACTCCCACATTTGGCATTTGTTTTTAACCTCAAAGTTTTAATACACAAAATTTTCATGATGCAGACATGATTAATCTGTCTTATGTAAAAGTACTAAGGAACCAAATTTTAGAATAACAGGACGATCATATGGAGTATTTAGATGTAGAAACATATGTAGTCTCCATTTATTTACTTAGTTTGTTCTTCATTTCTAAGCATTTACAAAAGCTTAAATATTTCCTAATGTCTTGGATGAAGAGATTACTCAAAGTTCATTCTCACTCTTGGTGTCCTTCTAAGCAAAAGGGAAGGACAGAGCAAGTTATTTTCATATAGAAGTGTTCCTCTTATCTGAAGTAGTTTTCGTAGTGTTTTTTCCTGGACTGCACTTATAAGTTTCATGGGTAACAACAGAATAGGATATAACTCTTGGCTGAAAAGACAACAAATTCTATATCCAACAATGTAGAGCTGCACAAACCTCCAATTAGGTCATGGAACGAACACTGGTGTGTCAGTATTAGAGACCCTTCTCATCGTAAGACTTCCTGTTGCCTATGAACCCATTTGTCATAACCTTGAAGCAGCTGTTGTACATGCAATGGTACTAGCCTGTCCACTAGTGCTTGCATCACTCTGCATGCCATGCGTTTCATATTTTAGGTTGATGTGCAAGTATAGCACTCGTTGTCTACATTAACAGTTTAGGAACAAAATCTCCGATAAATAGATGACACATGACAAAAATTAAAACGACATAATGTGAGGCAGAGGACTCTGGTTTAAAGCATGTCACATAGCCATAATGACAAAGTTTGAGTAGAGGTACTCAAAAGCCTCGATGAGAAGGTAAACCTTAGAGATTTGCATGTACAAATGAAATGACAAGGGCAAAGACTGCAGAAAAAGCTTTCCAGCTTTAAAACCAATGAGACACTAATTCTAAAGACCTTAAAATATGCAAAGGGTAATGTTTTTTACTAAGTTAATCCATGAACAAAAATTACTTTAAGATATTAGTGTTCTCCACATATTATTTTTCCAACACCATCTAATCTGGAATTGGAGCCCTGGTCCATTTGCTCAAGCCTCTTCCCTGGGTTAGATCAGAACAGTTTATAACTTAATGAAATAATGTTTCACAAAAATTAGTACATTACAACTATATATCAGAACTAATTACCAGGATGATAAAATATGAAGGCAGATACACAAAACCTCTCTTAAAACCTTTGATCTTAGTATAGCAACATTTTTGTTAGAAGAAAATAAAAGCAAAAACACAAGCAGAAATACATGTAGACAAAGAAAAAGATAAGAAAATGACCTTTTAGGTTATGTCTCTACATATCACAATGAAATAACGGATAAACGAATGTACTTCAAAGTACAGCCACTGTTTCTTATCTTTTTGTCGACAGGAAATTTGTTGTCAATGCACTACTTTGGTTCTATTCTGGATGCTATTTACACAGAGAAAGATAGTGCCTATAAGGAAATAGAGCTGGCAACTCAGAAGGTTATAAGTAACATGTTATTCTACATCTTTCCGCTCTCTCTTGCATTTTGTACTGGGTGGATCTAATATGTTTCTATTATTACTGTACACGTCAAAAAGCAGACTATGCTCAATTATTGGTATCATCTTGCTTGTGAAAGATGAAGACAAAAAAATCAATAAATCAATCGTTTCACAGTCCAACGCTGGCTAATTGTTATTATATCAAGCAAACATATCTCAAGGACAATGTTAGTACCATTTGCAAAGCATATTGGACACTTAGGCAAAGAAAAATTTTGAAAAGTATGAAGGAATCGGGTCTTACATTTGAATGAAACACATGCACCGCATTATGCATAAATAAACAGTTCATTACAAGGATGTGAAGCTCATTAATAAACTAAAACCTTTTCTCAAGGTACATTCCTGAGTTAATCTTGATGACATTCAGTTTTAAATCTACTTTCAACTCCACTGCCCCCAGTCCCCATCCCTTTCCAACCCAAAACAAAAGAATTTCATCCCACTAGACAAACTAAAAGTTCATGTCTATCTGATGTCAAGAAAGCAGATTTGATTTAGTACTTACAAGTTCCCTGGACCCTCAACATGCAGATTCCGGAAGCAATGTGAATGGGTAAGTATATATCTGCATAAAGTAACAGTTTTTTACTTGTATTGTTGAGATAAGACTTGTAATTCATCAGGTCCATCAAATGTTATTAACAAAAGAGCAAAACAGGAAGATGTTTTGATATAACCTCAAATATTGAACAAGCTAGTATACTTAATTTTCAAAAGATCAAAGTAAAGTTTGCCATTTCTTCTCAGAGAAATAAAGGGAGACAGCATAACATGTACGGTTACCTATAAAATCACTAACTATCTAAAAGCTTAGTAGTATAAAACATCTTGACCAAATGCATAATGCAAGTTGCTCATACCAACTTGAGACTCACTTATTAATCAAATTAAGAGCATTGACTGCAAGTTGAACTTCAAACCTGCCCAATAACGATATCAACTTATTCTCAAAAAGATAATGTATTATTCCACGTAAAATATAAAAAATTAGTCCATAAATCTCCAGCAGAGACCAGTTGATTCCCCTATTATCTCTTGGTATGCATGTTGTTTTTCTAGGAACTTGTTTTTCCTTTAACGAACCTAACAAGTGATTCACGAAAAAAATTAATAGGCTTTTGGAAATGTTTTCAAAGAAATTTCTATCTTTGTTGAAGTTATTAAGTGAAACATTTATGCTATAATATGGGATATTAGTTCACATACTTTCTTGCTCTTTTGCTGTAGTTGGACTAAAATTAGCTTTTGAAAATTCTTTTTTCTAATACTTCTTTTTTTCAAATAGAGAAGCACACAAGATGTATGAAAAAGATCTTTAAAAATCACTTTGAAATCCAGCATACAGGTTCATGTAGAAAACTGCCCTAGTGAGTGAAAAAGATAGGTTAAAACAAAAGAAAATATTGCAATGACCAGTCAACTTAATACCCTAAGATCACCTCAACTTCAATCCTTAAAACTATTAGACTGTCTTCCCACACCACAATCCCTCGAAGCCTGGGGTGGGCTTGTTCCAGAGAAGTCTTGAAGCATACTGTTCTGTCTAAAGAAAAGACAGTGCCCACTGTCTTATTCTAAGACGTGATCCTCCTGTTTTCAATAGGTCATTTCAAGCAGAGTGACTTAAACTTTGTGCAAGGACCTACTAAATTTTTGCAAACTTTTTAACTAAAAATACTGTTAAATCTGCAACAGATAACTCAAGAACATGAACATATGACCGTAACTCAAGAACATGAACATATGACCGTAGTTGGCTAAGTACTTCAAATATGAAGAGAAGAGGAAGTGACCTCAAGAACGACATTTAACTTCACGTCAACATCCAGAAAGGATTCAGAATCAATATTTCCCCAGGTTATGTGATTTCTCATAGACGCTGCAAGTTACAAACAACAAAAGTGAAACTTCTTTAGGTATTTTTATTAAATATTTAAATTTCCTAAAAAAGATGAGTGAAGCTTGAACTCATATAAGCATATATGCATTATAGCACCTCAAGATCACATTGATGCAGTGAATAAGAAGAGTGATTATGTTCTTATAAGCTCTTGGAAGTAAATCAAACAAAGAAAAATCATGAGTTTTGCAGTGAAAAGCTTGGACATTGTCAATTTAAAAAAGCATGTCCAATCATATGTAGTTGCTTCGAGCAGACATCCATTCAAGGTTCCATATTTCATTAGCATGAAAATCCTAAGTCAAACAAACATTACAGAATAGGACTTACACTAATTCTCATAGATACCTGAGAAGTGATCATTTTGCCTCTCCAAAACTTCCGAGCCCTTGAACTGCAATTAGTATCTAGATGTATGTTAATGATGCAAATTCAATAAATTCTTCATGTACGATAATGGTGTAATACATGCAAACATGCTAAGCAACTGTTTGACCACTAACTGTATTTCTGGAAAAGGGATCAATATGACACATGAAACTTTTAGATACAATTCAGAATGCAGTTACTTATTTCATAGATGTTGGAAAATAAGAAAAAGGAGAATTGGGAGAACTAAAGAAAATTTCAGGTTAAATTTTCTTCATTTATGGAGACAAAAATGTGTATACAAGGTCAAGGAAACATATTTGATTATGCATTTACTAAAATATGCGACAGTACTTATCTGACTATAGAAAACAATAAGATGGAATGAACTATAGAGGTGTCAAATTTAGGAAATAACCAATTAGTTATATGTAATGCTATTTGACCTCTACTTCGAGTTTAAGTCATCCAGTGTGTCCAGCAGTCAATTCAGCAGCAGTTATTCTTTTTGTCTGGGGGCTTAATCACAATGACGGGATATACTACATTAGGTATTAATATATAAACTAGAACTACCCAGAAGAGTTCACATATCCAAAACTTTAGCACTCTTTTACTCTCTCCAAGTCTATAACAATATCTAAAAATGTGATTCCTAGAAGATTAGACGCTCCCAAAAGCTATTCCTGAAAAAGTATAAAAAGAATAGTCTATTTTGGAAATTATTTACAGCTGTCTTCCATGCCTATGTTGGTCATAATTACAACTTGTTTTAGGCTGCAGTAAACCTCTATAGTTACTTTTCAGTTTGACTATCCTTATTTCCCTAGTATTGCAAATTAAAGACACAAGTGAATTTCAGAATATTAAAAGAGCTGTCAACTATAAAACGAATATGTTTCCTTCTCATTCCCAATACATTCAGATCACAAGTTTATTGACTCTACATCAGATTCTGTTCAAGAAACCACAAAAAGAAGTCAACTCAGTGCACCAGACGGAATATACCTCAAACACAGCACCTAAGAAAAAATACCTCAAACACAGCTGTACCAAGTTTTTGCCCTAAAAATCTTCTCAAGTAGATCAACTTGTCTTTCACCTTTTGGCCATAAAAATAGAAAACACTGCTATAACACATTGCATTCTTTTCTTTGCTGTTTTCTACAGCTTAATATCACTTTTCAGTCACAAATCCTAGAAGAATGTTAGAAATCAATCGTGAACAACAAAATCATGTTCAGCAGATTTTTCAGCTACGTCAAAAGGATTACATTATCTAAATTAAGTAACTCATAGCATTATAAAGACATCCACGTACAGTTTACATTCTGAAAATAACATTAGTATTGACAATATGATGAAGAACTTTCTTAGTTCTGTAAACAAATTAATTCAAATGCAGTTACCTTGCAGGACAACAGCTCAACTGTGCAATCTTCTTTAGTCGATGTCACTTGTAAGTCCAAAACAGGGGCAACCTCCAAGTTCAGAAGTTGAATCTGCGGCAGGACGCACCTGCAAGCAGTGCAAAATTATCTCCGAGATGATTGGTTTGTTACAGTATAAGAAATAAAGTTCCAGACATAATGCTTTTACTGGAAAAGCAAAAGTGAAAACTGACACCTTGCAGCTCATAATCAGTTTATGCAAACAGTCTTTACTATTCGTAGATATACAAAGGCAACTGCATACATACTTATGAAGTATGGACATCTGATCTCCAACTACATTCATGTGTACCAAATGGATAAATATATTTCTTTCTGCTGCTTATTTTCTCTAGGAAACTACATTTAGACAGTTCACTACTCAATTAGAGAAACGAAACAAGGTTTAGATAAAGAAAATATTGAAAAAATGACTTTAGCAACTCAAAAATAGAAAAGATAATGGATACTTGTTTTGTTTAATAAAAGCAAAATGTTTCATATTTGTGACATGAAAAGAACCATTGGCTTGGTCCCTGCACTCAAAAAGTAGAGGAAAAAGAGTTGCACTGGAATTGCAATGAGAGAATAATGAGGGACTTAATGAACAGAAAATACCATTCAGCTCAGTGTAACATGGCATGCAAATATTTACAAGAAAAAAAAAATGACATGCAAATGTATGAGAGAAAGGCTGTCAAAAAACCATCCTAAGAGGTAACAATATGAAAAGAGATGAAAATCATGTGCAAATTCATCGTTATGTGCAGGAAAAAAAAAAAAGGAGACTACAAGCCATCTTGTGATATCCACTTGCTGATACCAAAGTATGTAGTAGAACCCCCAAACAGGTGGACTTTCACACACAAAAAAAAGAAACTGGAAACAGGCAGATGCTATCTCTTTCTGCATTTTTTTTCGATATCTATGTATGGAGAGACAACAGGGATTTTGAAGGGATAAAGAGAAGTTTGCATAAACTGAAAATGCAAATACACCTTTGTGTCATGGAGTGTTTCCCACAAACTATAATTCGTTACCTGGGGTTTTGGAATGATTTCCATCATCTCTCCAAGCAAGAGGAAAAATCAGTAATAAATATAAGAGGGGGACATATTTAGAGTACTTCAGAGTTCAGACCAAATATCCCAATTCTGATATTCAGAAGAGCTTAGGAGCAATAAAGACACATTCAGCCTCTTTTTAAGTGAAGAAACAGTATCAACGTCACTTCTTGAAATATTCCCCATTTGACTAAGCATATTTTTTATTAATATATTATAGGAACAACCCCAAGAATCATTTTACCTTCCCCAAGTAGACAGTTTTGCCTATTATGCTGTATGTCTGAAGAAATGTGTATTTTGCAGAAATTGATAGAAGAGAAACATCTCCTAGGCATTGGGTATAACAAGAAGTGTTACATATAAGTTTCCATTGTATATTGTCTCCTCAAGAAATTAACTTAATTGGTTGAAAAATTATACTGAACACAGTGCTGTCCAAGCTATAGACAGCAACACTTAAACTTGGAAAGAATATATCGTTCAGCCCTGCTAACTGATACACATTGCTAAGAACACACAAGCGTACATATCATTCAGAAACAACAAGAAGAAATGAAGCCTACCTGTATATACCCAAATCAAGGGATTGAACACTTTGCAAGGCCCTTGAGTTCAATATTGCTTCAACACCGGAAGGATGATTCAGAAACTCACTTATATGGAATACCATCTCACCCCCACCTATCCTGCGGTAACTTGGCACCACAATTCTTTCCTTCTTATCAGCAGAGAGATTTGCTCTCCTCGCATTTGATTCCGATAATTTTGCTCTACTTACCCTGACAACTCCACTTCTCCTCCTACAAAAAAACTAATTCTACCTGTTCAAACAACTTGCCAAAAGAACAATCAAATCATTTTTTTTTTTTTTTCGTTTTCTCTAAATCCAAAATGGGGAAATTTCGACAACCCATGTCTCTTTTTAGAAGAAAGATAACAAATTTCTTGCTTATACAAGCAATTGGCACAAATTAAAGCATAATTGAAAATATAACCAACAAAGTAGCAATTGAGCAATGTTGCTAGAACACTTGCAAAAAGAGCAATCTCTTTTCCATTTCCATTCAAGAGTTCTTACTTCCCTTTGAATGATGAATACCTTAATTATTAAGAATTCTTTCTTATCCCCAGCCATTTCAAATTAAAGATATGTGAAAATAGTATTTTATTTTCGTTTTCTTTAAATAAAAGGTGAGGGAAATCGCAACAACCCTTTTCCCCTTTTGGAAGAAAGATATCAAATTTCTTGCTTCTACAAGCAATTGGTGCAAATTAAAGCATAATTGAAAATACAACCAACAAAGTAGCACTTGAGCAATGCAGCTAGTGTCTTCTGAACACTTGTGAAAAGAACAATCTCTTTTCCATTTCCATAGAATTGTTCAAACTTCCCTTTGAATGATGAATACCTTAATTATTAAGAATTCTTTCTTCTCCCCAGCCATTTTGAATTAAGAAGATGTGAAATAGTATTTTTTTTTTCTTTAAATAAAAAATGAGGGAAATCTCAACAACCCTTTCCCCTTTTGGAAGAAAGATACCAAATTTCTTGCTTCTACAAGCAATTGGCAGAAATTAAAGCATAATTGAAAATATAACCAACAAAGTAGCACTTGAGCAATGCTGCTAGAACACTTGCAAAAAGAACAATCTCTTTTCCATTTCCATTCAAGATTTTTTACTTCCCTTTGAATGATGAATACCTTAACAATTGAGAATTCTTTCTTCTCCCCAGCCATTTCGGATTAAGAAGATATGAAAATAGTTTTTTTTTTTTTCGTTTTAAATTTAAATAAAAAAAAATGAGAGAAATCTCGACAACCCTTTTCCCTTTTGGAAGAAAGATACCATAATTTCTTGCTTCTACAAGCAATTGACACAAATTTAAGCAGAATTGAAAATATAACCATCACAATAACACTAGTGCAATACTACTCCAGCACTTCATTCCAAGAATTACTGCAGATAGTTATATAATTATATCCCTTTACCAGCATTAAAATTGCAATTATTTTTTGAACTCCAAAGCTAGGAATTTTGGTATTTATGACTTTAAAATTTATACAAAGCCCACAAAAAAAAAAAAAAAAATACCATCAAAACAGAGCAAAATTACAGGGAAAAAAAAAAAGAGAAAAAGAAAACATATAAAATCAACCAAGATAACATAATTGCTGGCAAAAAGATTGAGCAAACTGTAAAAACAAGAATTGAAAAAACCCACAAGATAGTTAAAGCAAAAGGGCAAGAATTACCTGGAGATAAGAGATTGATGGGAAAAAATGGAAGCAAATGAGGATGATACGTTTGCTACTCTCATTGCTTCTGCTGTCTAAAGAAATTTCTGTGCCTCAATGAATAATGCAAGATAATAGTACAACAGTTTGCTGTGGTAAGATGCTGAACATGGTTATGATATCATGTTGCATGTTAGTGCTAAAAATGGAAACAGGAAAGGGGAAAAAATATTATTTTCTATAGTAAGTTATACGTTTCATATTCCATCACCACATAAAATAGGAGATTGGGTTAATCGTACTATTTACCTCCACTAACATTGAAGTATTTGGAAAATTACCAAGAACCCCCCTGTCAAATAAGGAACCTCAACTATGCTAGGAAAGTTTCTCCTACTAGGGAATCCGAATAGGTAGTTTAACAGTAAAATTTTCGAACTTAGGTTGAGTTTGTGCGTTTAGGAAGGAAGAGAAAAGAAAATAAAATTTTTAATGGGGAGGAAAAAGAAGGGAGCGAAAGTTTTCTTCAAGTTGTTTGGGAGTTTTGGAATAAAAATTTCATTAATGTTAATATTTTATTAAGATACCTCTTATTTTGATATTTTAGTATTATATTTGAAGAATAAATATGATACTTTCATAATTAATTGTGACAAAAAAAAATTTAAAATTTTATCCCTCCATTTTCTCCTTTTTCCTTTAATTAAAATTCCTAAACAATCTAAAAAGTTTAACTTTCCCTCCCTCTCTCTTATCTATCTTCTATTTCTTTCCATCCAAACTCATCCTTAATCAGAAGGGAGTTGGGGAAGGGGGAGGGGAGAGGGCAGGCAGTGAAGCATCTTTCCTTGAAAATGCGTAATATTTATAGTGTAAAATTTTAATTAAAATTAAGCTTCACTTTATTTTTGCCCTTACCAAATTTTGAATTTTTACAATTTTAATTTTAATTCTTCAATATGGTAAAACTTAATTAAGGCTATATATAGTTATAATCTCACTATATTAATCTATATTACTATGATATTTCAAAATTATTCTAGACCCATTACCCACCAATCACTACTTTTTCTTTTTATCTTTAATTTTTACAAAATTCCGTTATGGGAAAGAAGAACAATTGACAAAAAAATTCTTGAATAGAGATAAAAAGAAAAATCACACCTTCAATTAAGAAAAGTGGTCAACCAAATTCAATACAAAAACACAAAAATTTTCATGATAATTAAGTAAGCATTATTAGTTTGATGGAAATTGTAAAATACTATTATTGTTTCTTTTGTGATTAATACATAATTTCATAATACTTAGTTAAATAACTAATTTACTATAAATCATAAAAAAAAAATGACCAATATGTTTGTTATTATTTCATGTAATGGTTTTAATTATTTGTTGAATTTAGAAGTTATTATTATTTTAAATAAGAAAATATACTTTTGATTAAATTTTTCATTAGTTTGTTATTTACACCTAATATACTCACTTATATTTAACTAGTTACGAAAAGAAATTTGTGAATCGATATCAAAATATAAGAACAATAGTATAAAAATGATATATTGATATGTATAAATTTTGTAAATATAAAAAGCTAATTGGTAATACAATTTGATGTTTTGGTTGACTACTTATATTTTTATCTAAAATTATTTTCAAAATATACAAATCTCATCCAACACCAAATCTGATAAAATTTATGGCTGGCAATTGTAATTTAATTTCTTGTCAAGAATTGGTTGAAATAATTTCCTCAAACTCTAAAAAACATGCTTATATTATTTAACTACAACCATAACTAAAACTAAATATTGAAATTCCAAAGTAAGGTTCGGCGAAGTTGGCCTTCTTTGTTAATTTTTTTGCTTAATTAGTCCTCTTAAATGGCTACGCACTCCAAAATAGGTTTATATATAGTTTAGATTTTGCTAAAAATTCCTACATATATAAAAGAGGATTTGGTTGTTTTTCCGCCAAATCTAAAGGTTTTGATTCTTTTCGATAACAATAACTTTACAATGAAAGAAATATCGAAACTTAATTTCATATCTACACATAATTGGTATTCTTCGAAAATACGAGGGATGAAATTGGTACATTTTTAAAATATGATAGATGAAATAAATATGTTTTAAATGTGAAGGATGAATTATTAGTACGTTTTGAAAATGTGAAGGATGAATTTTGTATTTTTAGAATGTAAGGGATGAAAAAATATATATACATATATATATATTCTGGCAAATGTGAATGATTTTTTTGTCATTTTCCCTTATTTTAAATGTAACTAGTCCTATAAACACACTCAATGTGTGTGTAAAATTATACCAAAATTTCTAAAAATGAAGAAAAAATACAAATTAAGTCATGGGTTTGTGTGTGCAATTTTGTGGTGAATTGGGAAGTTATTTGATTGTGGAAGTGGGAATTTGTAAATTTGAAAATAGAGTGAAAAATAAATTACACTAAAAATCAATAATTATACCAAAAAATTTGATGCATTATATGAAGTAGTAATGCTTTTTTTTTTTCTTTAATCCTGGAAATGGCGAGCTTGTGTTAACGAGAAAAAAAAGACAAATATAAAAGTATATATTTACTATATAACCTTGAAAAAATTTATGATTACGATTAACCCAATCTCCTATTTTAAATGTTTGTACAATATAAAACCATATTCTTTAAAAATTTATACTGTATAAACCTTTAAAACCAACGGATGATTCTCTCAATAAAACTATAAAATTCCCTTATAACTCTCCTTCTCTGTTTTCCTCGCAGATTCTTTAAAGTTCTAGGATAGTTACAATCAAAATCAACCTCAATTAAGGAAGTTAGCCTAATGCTTATTGTTATTGTGGAATTCTTTAAGAGTTAATGGTGAATTCCATTAAACGCAATTTGGTCTGAATTGTACCAAAATTTGTTTGATCGTGCGAAAATTTAGTTGCTTGCGGCTACTAATAATGGGATTAATCTTTTTGGCACTGTCGGTTTATAAATATTTTTACACCTCAAGTGTAGATGCATGTCAAATGTGCATTGTTTAAATTTCAATTGTTATTTTTGTACATATAGAATGCATTTAAACCCGATGATGTAAAAAAATTTATACACTGGGAGTGTATGAATGATTAACCCCTAATAATATCTATACTATTATAAAAGTGTAGGTGTGTTTTTTCTTTTAGTATTATTTTTTTTTGATATACTTAATTTACCCACGAGTAGAGAATTTGTTGGTTAACTGAACAATTTCTTATGATGGACAAATCTATAAAGATGGTTATAGTTTTAGTACTACATGAATTATAAATTGTAACCAATGACATACAATTTAAATCACATTAGGACTCTTAGCAAAATCATCCTAAACAATCCTTCCAACATAATACAATACTAGCGGAATATCCCATGTTATGCACGAGAGGATAAATATCTACATTTAATTACTATAACAAAATAATATTAGTAAAATAATATTAAAGATATATAACCATTAGTAACTAAACTATATAAATACAAACAAAATTAAGTAATAATATCTATAAATTTTACTAATTAGAAAATATAAATTAAAAAATAATTAAAAATATATTTTAGTTTATGGAACAACTAAAAATATACTAAATCTTAAGTATACATATAAAATATATTATATATCTATTGTATAAAAATAATTAAAAAGTAATTATATAACTTAAATATTAGTTGAAATTAAATTAGATATGTATCCTATAGTAACTTTATTACTATCAATTGGATATATGATTGTGTTGACAACCTGCTTCTAATTTCTATGCGAAAACAAAGGATAAAACTCATTTTATTTATTGTTAATGAACATATTTTTATTTATAATGATCAAATAAACACAATAATTTAAAAGTATTGTTTTGTTCAATATAAATTAACTTAATTTTGTTGATATAAATTGTCAATAGAAACTACAACTAAGAAAAAATAGAATTTGTGTAGTTAATATAGTCATGTACATATTTTGGAATTGTCATTTTATACATATCATGCAATTAAGCATTATGAATACATGTGAATTGGTCAAAATTATGTCTTGAAACATAATTCCAATTTTCTAAAGTAGTATGATTATATATATATATATATATATATGCAAATTGATATTGTCATAGAAAAATTACTTCGGACGGGATTCAGACAAAATAGAAGAGAAAAATATATTTGTAGTATTATCTTTGTAGTGGCTATTACTCAAGTTTGTATAGTAAGTAAAAACATAAAAAGATATGCATTAGTGTATTATTTGAAATTCATGTACCTAAAGTAAAACAAAACAAATGAAATAACTATATAACTAAACTGAATCTCCAAATAGAGGAAATCATATTTTACTGCAATGATTAATCAGAGGTGAAGATTGGCTTGATTGGACTTGAGAATGTCAAGATGCACAAGAACATATATACCAATATGAAACAAATCATTATTTGTGTGTAGGAGTTAAACTTAAATTAACAAAAAAAAATTTTAAAAAGTTTGGTGATTGTACATAAAGATAGAGTAAATGATAGAGATAAGACAAAAACTTTAAAAAAAATATTATTTTTCTATGAAAAGTGAAAAGTTACGTATCTTTATTTTTATCAGATAAAAACTAACTGAACAAAGAAAAGTAGGCAATGAGAAGTTATAACGAGGATGTTTGACATGATGACTGATTAAGAATGATTGACATAATATGATTATTAACTAGCAAATGAGATATTAAACAAAGAACTTGTGACCCATCCTTTTTCAAGCTCTTAAAAACTTAAAAAATAAAAAATAAAAAAAATACTTGCGTTTAAGAATTTTTAGTATTGTACAATATAATGATTAATCATTAATAATTTGGCATTTAAATCTTATAAACTACTATGATAAAAGTCACGCTAATTTTTATTATTTTTTCTTCTAATCCATTAGATATATCTCTAAGTCAATAGAAAAAAAAAAAAATACAACTAATGGTGAGAATTAAAATAAGACATATTGCTAATACTATTTTTTAACTTATTATGATTACATGATCACTTAAGAATGATGTGTATTGACATTAAAATATTAATTAACAATAAATATAAAGTTGCAAGAAGATGCAAAAAAAATAAAAATTCTTACAACCTTTTTATCTTTTTTTTTCTTTGATATAATAAAGTATTAGTTCTTTTTGATAAATATTAAGTGGATGTAATAGTTGTAATGGCTATGGTTTTAAACTTTTTTATCTAATATAAACCTATTTTATTTACAATGAGAATAATTTCAAATTATTTAAATAACAATTACTATAAATATGAAAAAGAATCTGTGATAGTGTACAATATACATGTAGTATTAACTACGAGGCAATTTTTGAAATATAGGAAAAAAACACCATGTTATAATAATAGAATCCAAAAATAGCATAATAAGATTTGACCACATTCTTTTATTATAACGATTAACTCAAGGATAGTGTCATAGCTTATAATAACTACTTTGATTTGTTTGGTGTGTATCTGCATATCTAAGATTAACTTTTACACCAACCAAGCTTATATTTCTTTCTTCTGTATAATAGTTGTAATGGCTATATATTGTTTCCAGTTCATTATATAATATAGACCTAATTTATTTACCATCAGAATAGTATCAAACTAATTAAATAACAACGCAAATACCGAACTATTACTAGGAAAAAGAATCTTTCATAATGTATAAAATATACATGTCATATCAACTAAAGCAATTTTTGAAACATAAAAACTAATAAATAGAAGGATTTGTTTTTAGGCCTTTTGTACGAAGGAACTGATTTCTTATTGTTTATTGTTATTCCAAGAATGGATGTCTAAAATAAATCCATGTAAAGTTTAATCTATTTATCTAACTATTAGAGTTAATAGTCCGATAGAAGTCATACATTGTTTCCTTGATCTTATTTGGTAGATAATATACAAATCCAAATTATTACTAATTTTTTCCCCATGAAACTTCCGTATTTAGTTGTACTTAATAGTGGATCAATTATTTAGTAAAGCAAATAAGCAAATATGACAACCTTATAATACAAACACACAAATAACATAATTTCGAAAAGCAATGAGGATATTTGAATCATATTCCTATAACAAATATAAGCATCTTCCATACAGGTAATAAGAATGACATTTCATAAAACTCATATTACACATATCCTCACATTATGCAACAATTATAATATTTATTTGAATGATACTTTCTGCGAAAAATTCATGCGGAATTTTTCTATTTAAGTTTTAAAAGCTATTATGTTATTTTGTGAAAGGAAAATGAGAAAGAACAACTCTCAATTGTTAAAAATAACAAAAATACTTGTTTAGCATATAAATATAACATTAGCTGTATAAAGTCACAATAAATACTTTTAATCTTATTTTTCTTTAAGAATAACATGACTTTATGAAAGTATAAATTCAACGTCATCAAACCAAATCCAGGAAATTGATTGAAAAGCCATATCAACATATTTAGAATCCAAAGAGAAAAACAACTACTTTACTGTAAGAAAAGAAAATAAAAGATCAAGAAATGAATGAATCTTTTAATTTCTTTAATATATATTAACATTTTACACTAAGAAAGGGTATATATATATATATATATATGCTAAACTTTTCCTCATTTTATATGTATTTTGTTTGACTGTGGATTTCCGTAATATTTTATCTTACCACAAATAGAAAGTGATTAAAAAATAATAAAAGATATAAAGTACTTTTGTCTCAAGTGTTGCATGGATTTATAATTTTTCATTAGGAACAAACACGAAATTGGTTATATATATATATATAACATTCCATTTTTAGCATAATTGTAATAAAGATGGCTAATGAAAAATTTATAGAGAAATGAATATATAATATTTTTTTATAAAATTAAAAGTTTTATTAAATTGCTGATATCCAAATCCAAACGCAGATCAAACTTTGAGAACAACCAAAATAAATTTTAGGTTAGGTTTAGAAAAGTAAATATGCAGTGCTCATTTATTTGTAAAATTATAAATACTTTAAAGCTTGTAAGAAAAAAATAATAATTATAATTTGTTATAGGCAATACACGTGGACTTTCTCAATGACCCATAAAATGAGACAAATACTCCATTGGTTGCTTTGTTTAGCTAGTACTATTACATATATGTGTAGCTTGTCCTTTGCATGGAAAAGAAGAAAAACTTGTAATATAAAGCACTCTGACTACTAACAAACAGAGGTGGACATGTATATAAATGCCAAAATGCCATATTCCAAACCATGTTCAACATTAAGTAGATCATGTGTTTTTGTTGATGCCTAAGTTAGTATGATTTGATTTTGAGAGAAATTAAGTATAGTAAGAGAAAAGTAGTATCAAGAAAGGAGTATTAATGAGTTATGAGTAGGACTGCCAATTGGGTTTGTGAGCCAGGTTTTACAAAGTTCAAGCTTGGCTCACAAATTTATTTGGATTTCGGGTATTAATTCGGCTGGGCCAATCTTACAAAGGTGAAACTCATATTCGACTCACAAAATTATTCGAGTTTTGAATTTTAATCGGGTTAGCCCAAACTCACATTATTCAATAAAATTTTTTATAGTTTTTTTATTAAAAATTTATTTTTTGCACCCGATCAACATAATATAGAATAATATATACTACTTAGGTTAATAAATAACTATTAACTATATCTGTATTGAGCTTGACTAATGATGTTATATTATTATTTTTAATTATCCGAGTTTAGGTAAATTAATAGAATCCTATAATTATTAACTATTATTCACATAAAATTAAGTAGTATTAGTTAATGTATAATGAAATTAGTATTAGATATTATATATATATATATATATATATATATATGGGCCGGATTTTAATCGAGCTGAGCCTAATAAAGCTCAATCTCAGCTCACAATTTAATCGGGCATAATATTTAGGCTCAAACTCAGCCCAACTCACTTTAACACAAGTTTAGCCCTTTATTTTTTCGGGCCGAGCTCGGGCCAACCCAACCCAATTGACAGTCCTAATTATGAGATGAAATGGCTAACTTTTCTAATCTCGTTCTTATACTAAGGTGGGAGATTCTTAGGTGGAGCCGATCCATGCAATATACATGGACCCCTTGGTCCTGAATCAACCACGTCACCCAGTTAGGTGATGTGGGTGATTCAGAACCAAGAGTGCCATGGACCGGCTCCATCCAAGAATTGTCCTACTAAGGCTACTTATGAGCCTTTACCTAATGGACTTGAATTAATGTGCTCAAGGGCCTAATTAAGACATGACTGGAGTCATTTTAACTCTCCGGGTGTATTGACTTTAATTCTTGTGGACTAAGAGGCAGCTACGTGGCGACACCGGAATGGGTGTATGTTTCTGGTATTATCATATTTTGAAAAAAACCTATAGCAAATGATGAAAATTTCAAGTGGAACATAAAATGTTAGCAAAATGGTTCCGGCATAAAACGATCTTACTGAATATTTAGTGTTTAAGAATTTTAGTTTAAAGTTATCAACCATCGTTTATCCGTCCTTCCAATTTCACAAGAGTAAAGTCGGTGTAGAAAAATTTTCACATTTATGAAAGATTAACCATTGAGATTTGGATTAATCTTTCTTACATTGTTACTGTAGAAAATTTTTTATACTATCAAAATTAGATACATCACAAAGTGCAAAAATTGCATTTGAAATTTAAACAATGATTACTTGGTACACATTTATACTCTATTAATAGTGTAAAAAAATTTCTACATGAGGTGTAGAAAAGATTTATTCGAAAGATTTTCTTATTATTTACGCTAAAAAATGTCAAGGAGCAAGGCTTTAATATCTTAGGTTATCCTTTGCTAGTAATAGGCACATTAATTAAGACCTAAAACAAAGAAAAAGAGCGACGGAATTTTGTCTCCTGAAATAGGATTCGATGCTCAAGTTAGTTACTTAGACAAGAAGAAATAAAAAAAAAAAAAGAGTTTAGAATGAGAAATGAGTGTTATTTTGAGAATGTAAAGTGCTAGCTAACTTTGTCATTGGGCTATTAAAAAATAAATAGGCTCATGTGGTTAATAAGTTTTGAAAATATTTACTTGGTCCATGAAGGTCTAACAGAATTATTTGTATGTTGGTAGACACTTATGCAAAAATGACAAAAATATTCCAAGATTAGTTGATCGTTAAACCATGTGTTCAAGTATCATTCGATTATATATTTTAGTATCATCACTTATAAACAAGCTAGTCCAAAAACTGCATGCCACAACAAAAATATTATTAAGAAAAAGATTTCCATCATACATATCAGTGTATTGGAGACAAATGATCAGCAAATAATGCTCCATTCTGCACAAAATTAATGAGAAAACCAATAGTAATAAAAAAAAAAGGAATAAAAGGCATAATCATAGAATGCAAAACATGGACAAATGTAACTCTAGCACAATTACCTTAACAAACTACAAGTAGTAATTAAATATGGCCAATTCCATGATATTGGTTTTGTAAATTATCTATGGTCCATTCACAACACTGGCTTCAGTTTCATGAGTATCATTTGCATCTGATTTATACTTGTACCATGAAGCCCAATAGAGATGGTTAGCAAAGTTCAGCAAACTTAGAATGGCAAGAAACCAATAAAAGAGCTCCAACTTATTCTAGTTCAAATCTGGTGCCTCTAACCATCCTTGTTTGCTTGGGGTAACCATCTTGGTAATAGAATTCACAATGCTGACTAAGGCAGTACTGCCCAAAAAATATCCAAAAGAAAGTAATATCAAAGCAAATGAAGTAGCAAGAGATCTCATCCCTTTTGGAGCTTCCTTGTACAAGAATTCCATTAGTCCAGCCATTATTGGCATGTATGCAATTCCAAAAACACTATATTGTAAAGAAAGCCAGAATAGGCTTATTTTCTTTGGTGGAACCAGCAGTGCCTGATCCCTTCTTTTGACCTCAATCATTCCAGCTATGCCCATTGAGATGATGGAGGGCACAAGGCCGATTCCTACGCGCTAAAGCTGAGTGAAACCTGATGGATTGCCAGTGAGTTTTCGTGCTAGTGGCACGATAAAAAACTCGTAGATTGGAATAAGAATATCCATGACGAGTAAAGTATTGGGAGCATCCTTGTTAGTATTTTTACTTCTTCCACTTGTGTTACTGTGCATACTTTCCATGGCTCTGGAGACATCTCTTGTTGAAGAACAACAGCCTAGTGACCTGTTTAACTATCCAAAAATTAATACTGAACATCTCTCAAGTGTAAAATTACATGAACGTTTTACCCTAATTAATTGCTGAACTACCTGAATTGGCTAGTGTGTGAAATTGCTTCTTGATGCATCTCTTTCTTTATCATCAATCTCATATAATTCATTATCATTTTCGGGTAACGACAACTTTCTGTTACAGATTGCAACTACTATAACTTGGAAAACCAAACCATAACATATGACAATAATATATCAATAGAAAAAGTAATTTACATGACCACTTGCCAAGACTAATCCATGTGACAAATTTTATTATATTAATTACCAACCTATCGTTTTAGATATTAGTAGGATTTCTTTTCTGCTTCTGCGGATCTAGTGACATGTCAATAGTTTTGTCAAGTGGTATTGAATTTGTGATATTTTATAGATATACTGAATCAATGACGATAAACTTAAGGATATATTTAAAGGAGAGATGGCAAAGAGAGTAAGAGACAAATTAACCTGAGATATCTTAATCAGAGGGGTAGTGGCCAGGTTACCTGGTTGGAAGCAGTAGAAAGGCGTTCTGAGAACAAGAACAACAAAACCAATAAATTCAGCAATCAGACCTATGAAAAATCCCTAGTACCAAGCTTTGTTCATGGCTACCCAAATCACAGCAGTAACACCTATTACTGATCCAATAGTTACACTAAATTGATAATAATTGAAATAGCTAGTAAGTCTCTTGGCACCCTTTGGATCTTTTGAATTAAACTGATCAGCACCAAGTGCTGGAACTAATCCCTCAACTCCACTAGCACCAAGAGCTAAAAGGCAAATGGAGACATAAAACATGATGGCTTCACCACCTTTCACACAAGTTGATTTCTTGCAAGGATCAGGTTGCAACTTATCTAAATATGCTTGGATAGTAAACAGAACCAATCCCTACAGCAAAAACATACAAATCAGCATGAAAAAGTGATTAAAAAATTGAAAAATTCATGTGAAACAGCTAGGCTATATTACTTTAAATAATATTTTGCAATTATTATTTTAATTTAATCCCACGTTTTTCAATGACATTTTATAAATATCTTATCACATCTCAAGAAATTGATACAGTAATCGTTCCAAATTAATCAAAGACATCAAATTTATAAGCATTAAAAAGGGTTTGAGGAATGGGAAAGTTTCAAAGAAATTAAGCTAGATTTCATGTTAAAGTAGTTTACCAGAACTTCCAAGAAACCGAATAGTATGCATGTGTAGAATCTGTTTAAGTGTTCGATATGGAACCTCCCAAGATGATCAGTAAGAAAGTTGACCACACGAAATTTGTGAGAGTGTTTGCCGAAGTGGATAAATCAAATTGCATCACCAAGTGAAAATAGAGAACCATTGTTGACGTGTTGGCAATAAATCCAATATTTTCTAGAGCCCCCAAAACTAACAAAAACAAAGAAAGAAATGGAAATTATTTCTTCTATGAAAGAATGAAACCAATAATGGAGCCAAGAATTAGGAGCTATGGAGGATAAGTTGTACACACATGCATCAATATTATTTTGTTATACCATTAAAGAACAAAATCATGATGGAGCCAGGAATTAAGAGCTATGGAGGGAAAAGTTGTAAAAATATGGATCCCATGAGCAACTTTATTTTTCTATGTACATTTAAATGAGAAATTTCTAAAACTGTATTTGTTTCAAAAATCGTTCTTTTTTTATATCAACTGAAAATGTAATTTTCAGCAGGGGAAACTCGCATTCTGGGAATGCGAGCTCATTGAGCTCGCTTCTCCCAAATGCGAGTTCAGTGATTATTAATTGGGCGAAAAATTAAAAAAAAAAAAAAAATTCTGACCTCGCATTTAGCAAATGCGATGCGAGGTCTAAGATTTTTTTTTTCAAAATAGTTGTATGACCTCGCATTCTATGACCTCGCATTCACTGAATGCGAGGTCATGAAACATTTAAAAAGAAAAAACTTAGACCTCCCATTTGCTAAATGCGAGGTCAGAAATTTTTTTTTTAAAAAAAAAAAAAAATTTTAACAAATTTGACTTTGTATTCTGCGAAGGGAAATTTTGCACTATTACAAAAACGTAGAAAAATGTTTGATATTTTTGTTAATTAAAGAAGGATTTGGCTGTAAGATAAAATTACTTAAATACTAAATCGTAAATATTTATTTAATACGATATCTAGGAATACTAAACCATTATCTTTAAATCATAAACTATAACACCAACGAAATAGTACACAAATGAAATGTTGTAAAAAAGCAAATTTATTAATTTATCATATTTTTTGATAAAATTTTGAGATAACTTCCCATATTTTAAGAATATTCTCCCTGTCAACAACCATACCCAACAAGGGCAACAAACATCCATAAAAGCCCGACAAGGGCTAAAAAACATAAATAAAAACCTAATAATAATAAAAAAATACCCGACAAGGCGAACAATGATATACAAATAACGGACATCAATCACACATAATTGCAAGAAGTAATAACAAATGTCAATGTCCATGATCTCCAAATCCCCCCGCCCGTACCACACTCTCTAGGTTTAGGCACTCTTTTTGATCGACGTTTTTGGAATTGCATACATGCCAATAATGGCTGGACTAATGGAATTCTTGTACAAGGAAGCTATGTTTGGTTAGTGTTCAAGTTCTTCATGTGAAATTACTTTTTCCATTGATACTCTGGATCATACCCATCTGGACGACTGTCCTTGAGTACAGATCCCACAATGCGCATCAAGAAGCAAAAATATGTGTGAAGTGTCACCCTCGAGTGGTATATTAACATGAGGGGATCCAGCATCTACATGGGGCCGAGGAGATGGAACTCGACGACGTCGACGACCACCTTCATGTTGCCCGCCTCACCGTGGAGCCCGCTCTACTCTATGTGGATCATGTGCCTGGTGTGAATATCGAACGTAAACAGGAACTGCCGGAGGCCGAAGATCAAGACGAGTAGATTCGCCTACTGCATATAGTGACTGAGAAGCGAAATATCTGATCTGTGCCCAAGTACAGATCAGACATTTCGTTCTCAGTCAGGTTGTCTAATGACATGTAGTACAATCTAGCCATAGAATCTATCTACCGTAAAAGTTCTAAAATTAGTTTTATTAAAGTCATTTGAAAAAGAAAAACAATAAGAAAAAATGAATAATTACTTACTAGATAATCTACACGTGCACCATCGCCGTGGTACCCTTCTGGAAAAGTAGGGCGTTGACTAGGATTGGATATGTACATCACCGTCCTCGGTCGGTACCATTGCATATAATCATCCGATGCATGTGTAGTATCAACACATGGGAGACCAACCTCAACTGTATTCGTTCTTGCGCCCCAAATATCTATATAATGTCGGTGGGTCAACTCCCAATCATTGTTCGCCCGACCACGGTGGTCTATCAAATGAAGTGCATCTTGATTACCAATCAATCTCTGATCTGGTATGGGTTGGTACAAACCGAACTGTCACATAACCCGATGAGGGAGGTAACATTCCACGATCTCCTAACATATCAAATAAGTAACTGCACGCCATATGTCACGACTAGCAGTGCAGTAATAGGGAAACATATCAAGTAGATCATCAGAGAATGGCTGCCATATAAAAACTAATACCAAACAAGTCGACAAAAAGTTAGTAAATAAACGAAATACGAGGACGACTGTCTCCAATGACGGATGTACCTCATTGGGTCGCAAAGTATGTAACTGATCTCGAAAAATAGATAAAACATGACGAGGAGCATTGCGCACATCAAATCCAACATCTCACCTGCAATACAAATTAATAAATATCAAATCCAATGTAAATATGTTTAATTAAACAGTTTAACAAAACATATATACTGAGATCCATATGCTCCGTAATGCTCCTGTGCGGGCTGTGTAACCGAGTAGACGCAGTGTCGGCATGCGCTCCCAAGCCCATAACTGTAATTCTTAATTAGTATGCATTCTACTAATTTTGACGGAAGTATACAATAAATGAATATAAAGTACTCAAATATACCTGTACTAATAGTACTGGTCCGCAGATATTTTTAGTTGTGGGTGAAGTAGCATCACACAAGCTACGATACAGTATGCCTAAAACTGCTGATCCCCAACTATACATGACGGGCCACAGTCTCCAAGTCCCTAAGCAACAATAGATACAGCCTTGGCACTTTATTGCCTGAATTATCCGGAAATAAAATGCCTCCAATAAGTACAAGTAAATATGTACGTGTCATCTGCCGACACATGTTATCAGTCGCATCATCGGGAAGAGGACGATCTAATGCAGCAGACAAACATCCAACTTTCAAACGACCACCGTCAATGTCTGATCTGGTAGGCATGAAACTATTCGCCCATGCAATACTGTCTATATAGGCATCTGCAGTCATTAGAGCAGTCTCTACCAATCACGAGTTATGCCTGTCTCTTATACACATCTAGACCTGTGTATCCTGTACATGTGATGGTGGCCTCTCGTGATGGGTAGATGAAAAGAATGTGTCTCAGGTCGCCATCGCTCGACAAGACTGGTGATCAAAGCATAGTCCAGTGAAATACGTCCTAAAGATGCGATGCCCTCGAAACCTGTCAAACAAATATAATGTCATACCCGCGCCGTTATGGGCATGTGATCCCAAAAAGTCCCATCACAACGCTTAACCTGTAGTGTAGAATCATTGATAAGACCGTCAAAAATAGATCTAGCCCTATGTGGCGTTGTAGGTGATATAATATCATCTATATATGGTCCAGGATGAACAAGCTCTCGTGACTGATCATCCATACCTAAACAAAGTAATATGAAAAGAATGAATGATAATACAATATTTTTTGATAGTAATCAATGATCAGACAAATATTTTTTGATAAACAAATACATTAAAACAAACTACATTCATAGAATACAATAAGTACGTAAACAACACAATACAAAAGATAAATCATTGTTGTCGCGAAGGGCAACTCCTGCGATTATATCCCGGTTGATGACAATTCGTACATCTTCTGGGTTCATGGGAATCCCTAATATCCATCTCGTTTTGAATGCGCCTCACACGTACATGGCCTGCCCGACGTTCTACGAACATACTATCATCACCACGTAACTACCACTGAATAGGAGGCAACTCATCTGGATTCCACAGATAGTGAAACAAATCTACTAACGGTGTACTGGTCTCGATATATGCGAGTGGTGTAATGGTCCACAAGTAGTTGAGTTGGTTCATCACCCTTAAACCTGCAAACTGCCAACGCATGCGCACATGGGAACCTGTACATTTGCCACTTACCACAGCTACATGTCTTCTGTACATAATTGACAGTTTATACATTGCCACCACGACCAGTCACACGATGAGGTATTTTAATTCTATAGACACCAGTAGAATGATCAAAAACCATGACTGTGTGTCCTCCACCTTTTTTGTCTGCTGTCAACAACTTTTTCTAATTCTTTGGTGTAATTGATGTGCGACAATGTTCACCCTGTGCAATATTATCAACAAATAATTTGACGGAACGATGGAATGTACTATCAATTATAGCCTTTATTGGAAGTAGTCTAACTCCGCGCATGATGTTATTGTAGCTCTCAAAAGAATTTGTACCGTGTATTCCCCACCTACGATTTCCATCGTGAGCAAGGCACCATCTTATCGTTTCAAAACCAATATCTGCCAGATATCTCCAAGCCTCTGGATGTTGAAGCTGTATCGTTTGTTGGTGCTTATTCCATTCCGCATCTGTATCTTGACACCAAGAGACCAACACAACTTCTTCACTTCTATATTCTTGTATTTGCTTATCAAATTACTCCGAACGTGACGCAGACAGAATTTTTGATATGCAAATGGTTCCTGCCATAAAGGGGACTCACTCATAGCATGCAGATTGCCATGATGCCGGTCAGATATTATACAAACAGTCTCCAAGTCACATACAACATGGTGTCTCAACTGCTCCATGAACCAACCCCAACTTTGTATTGTTTTCTCATCAATAATTGCATATGCAACAGGTAAAATCTGATTGTTAGCATCAAAAGTGACGGCAATAAGTAATTTACCCCGATACTCCCTTCGTAGATGCGTGCCATCAACAGATAGGACAGGTCTACACATGTGGAATGCATCAATCGATGGCCGAAATGCCCAGAAGATGTATTCAATGAAAATTTTCACAACCTCGCTGTGTGGGGATACACATAGCCAGAACACCACCCCACACGATGGCTTGGAGCGTAGAAGGTCATCAACGTATTGGGGTAATTGTTGAAAATTAGATGCCCAACTTTCATATGCAAGCACAATCGCTTTCCTGCGAGCATACCAAACTTTCTTGTAAGTGATGTCAACCTTGAAACTGTTCTTAACATATGCCTGAATTTGTTTGACCTTGTGCCCAGGATCATTTTCAATTAAGTGCATAATATGATTAGCAATGACTGTAGATGTAAGATTTCTGTTGTTGTTGCCGGATATTTCACTGAGACATACGTGATCTTTTACCCATTTCGTGACCTTCCACACAGTAAGAGATTCATTTTCACGTACCCGAATACTTCAATCACAATCTCCGGGAGGTAATCTACCGGAGGACCCAGTCTTGCATTTAGCCGCCCATGTCCTCTTCCGGCTCTCTATGACTTTGAATTCTCATTTTTGAGCTATAGACCTTACATTTTAACTGCCTTACTAACTTGCTCCTTACTTTCAAAGTACATGTGCAATCGAATATCATTTTTTTCTTCATTCCAATAAACTAGCCCATCTTTATCACTGCGGTCCATGGGATCGTAATCACCGTAGTTACCAATATCATTGAAAAAAGCCATTCTCCTAGATGTGTATAAGAGACAGATCTATTGGGGCGCATGTCAAAGTTATTTGTCCCCAAATCCTCCTCAAAATCATCATCCGATATATCTTCAGAGTCTGACCCTAACTCGTAATCCTCGTCTAATGCATGCCACGACGAGTCACTATTAGCATTATCATCTATCAAACCCTCATCTACGAGACCTTTCTCTATATGTTGACATTGCATGGTACACGGGCCTTCACTTGCTGTGGTGTCTCTATTACACTGCGCCCCAATAGATTGATCAGATTTCATTGAGTTTGACATTGAAAACGAACAAGTTGGGTTGTAAAACTCAAACGACCAAGGATGTTCAAAGAGACTCCGCGCATTGTCTCTTTAAGACTGCAGTGGCTGGTCGTCCATGGTCGAATGCATGAGAGACATCATTGGACCCATACCATACACCCCTAGATTGTTGGTTACAGGTACGTGAGGAATTTCCTCTATCTCGATAAACAACTCAACACAAAAAGTAGGATCGGCATCAAACAAATCAAAATACCATCCATACCATCATCATCTGTCAATGGAATGCCAGAGTAAACACCACGACTAACTATATGCCTATACAAAATATTCAATTTCAACTGCTCCCTATCAACCTCCATGAATTCGTATATCTTGTCAACTAACTCAACAAACCTAATCCGTTGCTCTATTCGGAATAGTTTCTTGCACACCATTGGCCGGTAGGATATAGTACCGCCTTCATAGGTTATTTCTCCTCCCCAATAAAGGAGAATGTGACGGGGTCTATCAAATGTAGATTTTCCTGTAAGGATGTAACATGTTTACACCCCAATTTTGGATACGGAATATATTTTTTTAAAAAAAAAATTTGACAGAGTTCCTAATCTAACCTATATCTTGAAGATTCCCTCTTACGCTGGTCATACCCGATAAGGGTTATAAACAACACAACAAATCGGCAACACTTACAAGTAATACATGCCCGACAAGGTTTACAACCAATGCAATAACCCGGCAAGGGTTACAAGTAATATATGCCCGACAAGGGTTACAAACAATGCAATAACAGCCCCTCACCCCGTATACCAAATCATTTACATTCACAATAGTGACTAGAATTTTGGCCAATACATCATAGGGAAGCATCTTTATCACCTATACTTTATTGTCCAAAATGGAGTTTAGCTTATGAATCTTTAAGCAAGACAAATTATATGTTGAGATCAAGTACCTAAATCATGCTATTATCTGGATTTCAGTCATTTCAAGCAAGCAAAATTTGTTGGCCAAAATTATACAAACATGGTTATTCTTGATCATTCAATATCAGACAAAATTTTTTAGGTACAAAATCAAGAACATACCACAATTTCACTATAACAAACAACATAACCACGATATTCAAATTTCACCGCAATCAAGAGAAACCAAACATACAACATATATCCCGAGCCAAAGACCATTCTCTCTAAATATTCAGACAGAAAAGAAGATAATCAAAGCAACATATTATTACACTAAAACACAAAAATAGCAAAAATATAAGCTACCATCACAAAATATTTTTCTAAAACATTTACATTAACAAAATTAATTATTTAAAAAAATTTTAAAAATAAATTAATTAAATGGAGGTGGTGGTGGAATGGAGGTGGTGGTGGTTGTAGAGGGGGAGGAAAAAGATATGTGGTGGAATGGAGGAGAAAGAGGAGGAGGAGGAGGGGGGGAGGGGGTTCTGCAAAAATGGAGTGAATAAGATTATATTCTGCGAGGGTTCTGCCTCGGAGTGAATAAGATTATATTCTGCGAGGGTTCTGCGTGGCAGAAACCTCGCAGAATATAAGGCCTCCAGACCTCGCATGCAAGGTCAATTTTTTTTTTTTTACATTTGAATGCGAATGCGAGGTCAATTTTTTTTTTTTTTACATTTGTCTTATGCGAGTTCCCCTCTCCCGGAATTTGTTTTTTTCAATCGATATAAAAAAAGAACAATTTTGAAAACGAACACAGTTTTAGAAATTTTTCACATTTAATTTAACATTTCTAGCTAATGTACGGAAGTTCTACACTCCAATGTCCGTTGGCGAATCATCCCATTGTACTTGGCAAGTTTGTACAGTATAAGTTTATAAAAAATATAATATTGTACTGTACGAACATTTAAAATACAATATGATGGTAATAACAATAGAATTATCCCAAAATATGATTCTGGAAGGTGACAGCCCCGACCACTCCATATTTCAGCTGCTGAATAAAAAGCCATACATTTTACATACTTAACTCACCAAATACAAACATGCAAGCCCTGAATCCACCTTGTTTCTTGTTCAATGAACTCATTGATGATTGGACATACTTTTCATCCTGCATAAAGAAAAAAGAACACATTAATTTGAGCGAGTAATATTAACATAAAAATGCAAGAGAAAATTAGCTTTCTAATTATTCTCTTGTTATTAAACAACCATATATACCATCTTTCTAATGCTCAAATGTAATCCACTGAATTGTAAAATGATTAGTACTTCAAAAGCTTGATGTAAAAGACCTTATGGGAATTGTCTATTTATATGGTCAGATTTAGTACCTCAGCCCTGGAGAATTATTATCCTAAGTTTTGTACCTTTGTGTTTGACTTTGGCGCTTTCCTTCTTTCTCTAACATCCTTAATCTACGATTAGTCCAAAATCAAGTATAGTTTTCTTCATTTGGTTAAAATTATTAAATCTAACCATAAGTATTGTTTGGTAAATGTCCAAAGCCACTGCACGCGGGCATCAAATTATAAAAACCCTGATATTTTTATTTTTTTTTTGCTTAATGTTCGACTTCGTTTGGTAAATTTCATGCAAGATGTGCTTTAGTGTAGCAATGTTACCAATTTGATCAAAACCCTTAAATGCAAACAAATTAGTGCATCCTAATTTAAAACGAAAAGTACCAATTAGAAATTCACTATGCAATTAGCTATTTAGCTTTTATATTGTAATACAGTCGCTATCATGACAATGCTATCTTTCTTTGGTTTCAATTTTATAAGTCAAAGAAGAATAATGTACAACTTCTACTCTTTTGCTAAAAACAAGTTCATTTCACACTCTTTTTTTGTTGTTTCTATAACCATCTTAGAGATGCTTTCTCCAACGTCTGCTTTTCAATTTTTTTCTTTTTTTTTTTTAAATTTCTTCAAGAAAATATTTTTCAGAAAAAGCAAAAAGACATTGAATCTATTGGACAATTTTCTAACAAATTAATAAGGATTAATATTTTCTAAATCATAGGTGTTGAAAAAAAATTTACGCCATGAGTGTCATAAGTATTTGGAAAAATAATATTTGAATATAAATGATGATTATGTGACATACAACTAAATTCGATGGTGTAAAAATTTTTTTATACCAATGATGCTGGAAAGATAAAAAGAATTAATATTTGTAAACAATTTTGAGAACAACGCTGTAATGCAAACTAGAATATCCCACTAAAGTTAGCATGTTATAAGTAGAAAATCGAAAATCGCCGAATGATTAAGAGTCTTTGTTTCTCATCTTAGAACGAGCTTTTTTTTTATAATTGTGTTGGCATGCATAGTTTTGTTCTTGGTAAGGATTGGCATGAATTCCAACAATATATCCGTAAATGCAACATGAAGAAGAAAATCTATATGTACATTAAACATATTCCATAAGATAAATAACATCATTCATCCCTCAATTTTTTCCTTGATCCTATTTCGTTTCCAATGTTTCAAAAAAATCCCATTAATTCCTTTAATTTTGATATTTGACTCTAAAAGGACCCAAAGCCAACTTCTGTCAGTTTTGAAGTTAATAAACGTTAGTCATGTACATCTCACGTGACTCGGGTAGGGATATAAATAGAAATACTTTTGATAAATTACTCTATTTGTCCCTCAACTTTAGATCCTGATCCTATTTCGTCCGTTAGCAAGTTGCAAAAAAACCTACTTGAAGTCCCCAAAGTTACAATATTTGATTTAAAAGGTCCCTATACATAAAAATTTGAAATAATGCTCCTCAATTTGTTAAACAAATTTTTATTGACCTCCATATTCTTGGAAAGAGAAATATTCCCTTCAATAATCAGAGTAGAGCTTATCTTAAAACAATTAAAATGTGGTAAAAGAATGTGGCTAATATACACTTACCCCACGTTTGGTATGCAAGAATAACCTGGAATAGAAAGTCTTTCTAACTTATCTTTTCTATGTTATGTTTGTTATAACGCTTCTAAATTAGAAAGCTCATTTCACCACGAAAGGTCATTCTAACTAAATCTTAAAAAGTTCATTCCTTAAAAAAAATTGAGGAAAGCTCATTCCAACTCCATCTTAGAAAGAGAAAGTTGTGATATGTCAATTTTATCCACTCATTTTGAAATTTGAATCCAAATATAATATCTACAAGCAAAAAAAAAATTATATATAAAATAAATAAATAAATAACATAAAATACAATGTGGTCAATTTTTTTTTATACATATCTATCTCATTTAATAAATATAAACATTTTTAAATAAATATAGTATTGTAAAATTAGCTTAATTTACTACTTAATTAATATGCATTTTAATGTAAAAAAAAATACTATTATTGTAATTTTTGAAAAATTGTATCCTTAACACAAAATATTTAAGGTTTCTCACACCTATAGAAATGTTAATGACATGAATTGAAACAAAAACAAAAAAATGTTGTAATTCTTAAAAAAATCAGGGGTATGCAAGTAAAATTAATATAATTTTTTTTTTTTCATTCTAGCATCTAAAAATCATTATACTAAATACTAAAAAAATAGTGCTCATTCTATTCTACCTTTAGTCACCAAATGTAAAATGAGAATAAACATTCTTGTCTATTTTGACTTGAAACGAATTCTGCCTGGAATGATCATTCCATTCCAGGCCATTCTCGCATACCAAACGTAGAGTTATTTATTACTCTCCTTGCAGTTAGTTTACGCTTCCTAATTTAACTGTATTCTCTTTTCAAAATATTTTTGCATTTAACTATGCTTTTCCAAAATACTAACACTTTTGCCTCTTCTTTACTAGTATTCATTTACAATTCATTTGACCAACCCTAATTCAATTGCTAGCTAGTTTTTTTGAAATAAATAAATAAAATATGTAAACAATGTTTATTTTATTGAAAAAAATTTCTTAATGTTAAAAATTTGCATTTAAAAAGAATATATTCATACTTTGATATAATATAATCTTGAAAAAATGAGCAAGAGTTAAAATCAAGTATTATGTGCTTAAGCATTGCTTTCTCTTTATATTAAAGAAAAAGTCGTATATAAATCTTAATAAGTTAACATTTGGTTATTGTGGACTGTGGTGCAAGTTTCATTGATCTATATATCTTTGAAGAAAGAAGTACACTTACCCTACCTACGTGTGATACGCAAGAATGGGTTAGAAAGGAAAGGGCTTTCTAACTTATTCTTTTCATTTTATAGTTTAGTATAGGAAGTTTAAGTTGGAAAAGTTATTCCACAAGAAAAGTTCATTCCCACTGTATTCTAAAAGCCATTCCTCAAAAAAAATTGAGGAAAACTCTT
This sequence comes from Cinchona pubescens, assembly GCA_025175665.1. Classification (NCBI taxonomy): domain Eukaryota; kingdom Viridiplantae; phylum Streptophyta; class Magnoliopsida; order Gentianales; family Rubiaceae; genus Cinchona; species Cinchona pubescens. Next base: position 2,701,408 of record JANKKI010000062.1, read on the forward strand.
TCTAACTTCAATTTAAAAACAGAAATTTTAGGATGTCACATTTATCTAATTCTTTTCAAATTTATACAATTTTTAAGTTACATAGTTGTAATCTTATTGCTTTATAAATAAATAATATATTATATAATTGGTTAGATTATATAATTTAATTATTTAAATGTAAAATAAATTCAATATGTATTTTTTTTAATTTTGTTATCATTATAATAAATTGTTTAATTGTATTATATAATTCTTTGAATGTATAAAGTAGTTATCTATAATTTTTTATCATTAAGATAAATTAGTTAGATTATACAATATATTGTTAAAAAGTTAAAAACTTATATTAAACATTTTATTTGCATTCAAATAATTAAATTTTTTACATTCAAATAATTAAATTGTGCAATTTTAATTATTCACTTTTTAATGTAAAAAAAAAAAAAGTTAATATAATTTTGTAATTTTTTATTTTTAACACAAAATACTTAAAGATTTTCATAATTGTAGAAACAATTCATGAATAAAAACAAAAATGGGAAAATATTTTTATTTAAAATCTATTGTATTTTAACATCTAAAAAAATTATATCAAATATGAAATAAAATACAGATTTCATTCTGATTTAAACTACTAAACATTGAAATGAAAATAAGCATTTCTATCTATTATAGATAGAAACCAATTTTGTATGAAATGACTTTGCCATTTCAATCCATTTCTACGTATCAAATCAAGGAAGTTTTAAATTTGAGCATAATATACATTAAATAAGTTAACATTTAATTCTTAAGATAAAAATATAATAGTATTCGTACTTGACTTGACTGGTTTAAATCCTTACTTTAAAGGCATAAACATTCTACAGAAATCGTGCCTAAGAAATTGAATTTGTGACAAATGGATTACGAACATTTTAGTCTTCACGCTTCTTTTTTTTTTTTTTACGTTTTATTATTCATTTTGAATCATGCGCGTTTTATCTTACCCATTGTTTGAATAAGAAGTTGATTTTTCAATCCCTCGTTGATTTTTTTTTCCCCTTTATGATTCTTTACATGTTCCAACATTAAATTTTTAAAATTTGTCCCTGCCAAACTTTCAAATTGCTCTAATATTGCCGCTTCAATTGACAAAATTGTATCAATTTAACAGTAAGACAAACAACATAAAAAACAAATTTATTATTCATAGAGCCAAATCCAATTATTAGGGGTTTAAATTACACGGTGGATGAACAAATCAGAAAAAATAAAAAAATTTAAATGCTAGCTTTGAACATGTCGAAATTTTTTGAAGTCTTGGTAGAATAAATTTAGTTTTTACTTTTCCTTCAAAAAAAAAAAAAAACTAATGTTTACATTAATTTTGTTTCCCCTAAATGCCAGGTCTAAAAGCAGTCAATAGCAAGGATAAAAAAGTACCTTCAACAGAGAGAAAAAAACACTCAATCAGCAAGCCAACAAGTAACTTTCTGGTATAAGTTTATAGTTTCACTATAATACATAATTATTATATTCTCGATATGATATGATTCTACGATTTAAATTTACAAAATTAGCCCTGATGCTAGAGGTAAGATTGTCTATTATAGGTAATGACCACTAGAATCTTGTGATTTATATTTATTTTTACTAAATGAAGTTAGTTTTTCAATAATTTTTCATTCAAATACTATGTTTCATGAGTTTAGACTATTCATATTATTATTATTATTATTATTATTTTTGAATGGAAAAACAATATTCCCTCCGTTCCATTTCTTATGTCACTCTTTCTATTTTGGTTCGTCTCAGATTATTTGTCACTCTTTAAAATGACAAATATATAAAAAGCATTTTATTTACTTGACCCTTTATGCAAGTTTCAAAACAATAGCATTGAATTCATGTTTCATCATTAATTACTCTCACAAAATATCTCAAAATTTGTAACTCTAAAATCAACTAACAAATTTTGAATTTGAATTGAGGGACAATTATGGAAAGTAATTATTTTCCTAGTTAGTCGAAAGTCATGTGTGTAATTTTGATCAAGCTAAATAAAGTGGAATGAGAATATTAAATTTACAATGATACAAAAAATTTTACATTACCAGTATATAATGCCAAATACTATATATGTAAGTGAAAGAAACTCATTTATGATGAATATTAAAATTTTATATTTATTTGTATGAGTTTCTATTAACTATACTCTTTAAAATAAATAAAAGTTGTATTTTCGCATTTTTTGTAGGATCTGACGATCCTATCTACGATTCAATTATATAAACAGCAAAACGATCCAACATAAGATCTCGATTTTACAAACCTTGCTATAATATGGGTTTAGTTCTAACAAAATATTAGTATTTATTCCATCATGTTTGATTGTATTCAATCACACAATTGTGAACAATATGAAATATCAGAAAAAAAAAAAATTGCTATAATAGCACAGCCCGTAAAACATTCAAATAGCCCGTAATTAATTCCTAAAATTTAATTACTTCCCATGAACCATAAATTGTGTAATGAATGATTTCCAATTATGCATTTTGATTTTTGAAAGAAGAAAATTAAAATGAGCTAAATCCAACTTATTTATGATATAATTGTATAAAAATTGACAAAATAGACAGTAGCTAAATTCAAATACCAATACTAGCATTCTTATTTCAATAAACTAAGGTCATAATTCCATAAACTCATAATAAATCATAAAAAGGAGACAACTCCAATTACAATTCCAAGGCCTCTATTTCTAAATCTATGGTTCGGATCTGCAATAACAACCCTCCACTTTCCTATTACCCTCAAAGCAAAGGCCTCCCTTAGGAAATTTTTTGGCCACGCAAGCGGCATAACAATCTGGAAATGCTGCGCATGGACCAATGTATACCAATGTGGGCGCAAGGTCAATTGTTTCACCTGTCACAACAACTGCTTCCATACAAAAAAAAAAAGTTAAAACTAATTAACCTTAAAAAAAAAATTGATGTAGAATTAAGTATGGAAATGGGCAAAAATGTCCCTTACATTTGGGAAAAAAAAAAAAAAAAACTTTCAAATTTCGGTCTGCATACATAAAAATGTAAATTTATCATTTACATTATCACGACGTATCACTTTTAGTTACTCACATTTAAAAAATACAAATTTCATCTATTATAATTTTAAAATGCAGCAATTTTGTCCTCGTACGAAGTCAAGTACTTTTGATGCTTTTTTAGTGGAAATTTATTGTTTACAAAAAAAAAAAAAAACGTACCAAGACATCTCAGAGTCGCTAGAAATGAGCAAACCCCTTTTAATGGAAAAAATGATGCAGCATATGAAATTATTAACTACAAATTTAAAATTACTGTATAATTTGTCACTCGATATCGTTACGTGACACTTATAGATTTGACATATTGAATCCCGTCCTATTATATTAGGTATGATCCATTGATAGACACTTTTATCTTTGAAATTCGATAAATTCATTAACAGTCTTATGTTTTTATAAGATTTTACACAAAACAAACATAATTTTTTTTATTTATTTATTTAATATTATAAATCGTTAAATAATTAAAAAATAAATAAATTTATTATTTTTTTAATAATTTCAACAAATATTATATTTATTCTGCATCACAAAACTAATAATTAAGATTTATTCAACAAACACACTAATCTGGTCTAAGTATCAAAATGTCTCCGACGTCACAACAGCGCCACACTCTGCCAGGCACAGTGCACTCACCTGTTGCTAAACTAGGACTAACTACTTTTTTGTTGGGACATGTACATATATTTAGATAAATTTGATTTTTAATCCCACTTATAAATTATGTAATATAAATTAAATATTATGAAATTTATGATATCAGTTGATATAAAAAAAATTTTATAAAATTTAATTTTAACAATAAAATATATACGTAAGACAAAAAACCGAATCTATATAAATATTTTCCATCTTCACTCCTCTGTACTATACCTGTTGTGATGCAACTTCAGTATGCAATCTCATCAAATATACCAATCACAACCATGATATAAGGCTGCTGGGTTTGGATTGATTAATTTGATAAAAGATTTAGAATTTATTTATGGAAGAGATCTTTAAAATTAAAATGAAATTAAAAATTATTTAAAATTTTTTATTTCACAATTTAATTTTGATCCATCTAAAAATTAATGTAACGAATTGATTAATTTTAAATTCATGCCAAATCTTTCAATCCAAAATCTAATATAAATGTGGGTTTTTCTCGTAGCTCTGACTTAATTAGATAGATTTTTTTAAGTTGCCTTTTATCAAGCTATATGGTAACATTTCAAACCAAAAAAAAAAAAACTACTGTTCGGTAACAAGATTTTTTTAAGTTGCCTTTTATCAAGCTATATTAGGGCATGTTTTCCTCTAATTTGAAGAATATTGAATTGGGAAAATTCTTGTTCTACGTCCATAAAAACTGTTTGGAAAAAGAGAAATATTAAATTATTCCTTAAATTTCTCCAAAAAAAAAAAATCTCTCCTATAGTAATTGAGAGAAATTCACGGATTCATGTCATTAATTACAAAATAAAGATTCATAGAACAATTATATATTTTGAAAGAGTTCTCTTTGCATAGAAAAAGCTTGCCTTTTGCTTCCAAAGATCTAGAACATTGATTGCCGAGAATAATGGATGATTTTCTAAGTTTTAAGTTAGATGGTAATTTATGTGTATAATGTTTTTTTCTTTTTTTAAGGGCTTTAGATGTATTCTTAGTTTAAGCGATATAATTGTAGAAAAGAATCAATGCATAACAAGGCATATATATAAGTGTAAATTCAATATAATAATTGGATTTATCTAAAAGCGGAAACTCTATATACTAAATTACGAAGAAGTTAGCAAAAATAATTCGTAATATATTTTTTTCCATAAATAAGTTAAAATTTGTTACCACTATTATGGATGATTTAAAACATACCATAAAAATATATATAGATCCTAAAATAGCAAATGTAGTTATGTACGTATTCTGGATCATTAAGATGCTATTAATTCTATAAATATACCTATTGTTAGGTACACTACTATTTTATACTATCAAAGAATTCCTATTCAGCCTTTAATCTCAAACAATTTCCAATAATATCAACCAATTGCAAAAATGGCTGTTTGTAACATCTCTTCTACCGTTAGAGCATCTATTGTTATGGCACTGCTTTGTTGCTGCTTGCTTTCAAGTTCAGGTAAAAACTCCTCTCCTCTCGTAATATCTTTCTCTGAAGCTCTATCGTCGTATTGAATAACTATACTATTCTATTTTAGGGGTGGTATAATATAAATTTTTAAAATATATAGTATAAATTTTTAAAATAAATAAAAAAATTTGGAAAAATTATTTTATTAGTCTTTCATATTACCCATTTGTATTTATTTAGTCAATCACTTTTAAAATGATGATTTTTAGTCCATTACATTACCCATTTGTATTTATTAAATCCCTTATTTTTAAAATGATGATTTTTAGTCCCTCACAATAAAATGTTGAATTTTGGTAACTAAACTAAATCTCGAGCTACTTTTTGGTCTGAATTCATCGTGTGTTGTACACATGACATATTTTTTGAGTAAAATTTGGGAACTTGTTTTTCCTTTCCAACACAAAACTCGAGCATCGATTGGATTATAAATTTTAGAAAAAAAAATACTACAAGTCAAATATTGAAATAATCTTAAATACAAACAAATTGCTAATCAATCACTTATTTCATATCATTCGCACTCATAAAACATTCTATTCAGATGAATTTATAAATTTGTCTTCGAAAAATATGTCATTTTAACAATACATGACAAATATTAGGCAAAAAATATTCTGTCTCTTATTAAAAACCAAAATTCAACGTTTTATATATGTGAGGAACATGACAAATTTAGGCCAAAATGTTTGGGATTTGATTCAAGGACCAAAATTCAACATTTTACATTTGTCAGGGACTAAAAATCATCATTTTAAAAGTGAAGGACTAAATAAATACAAATGTGTAATGTAAGGAACTAAAATTTATCATTTTAAAAATAAAGAGAAGGACTAAATAAATACAAATGCGTAATGTGAGAGACTAATATAGTGATTTTCCCAAAAATTTTCCTCGAGGTAGAATACTTTTCCTAACTTTTCATGTCATGGAAAAATAACATATTAATACGACTGAACCCATGCTAATAATCATTGAAAGATTTTAAATACCTTGTTGATACGAGAGGAATCCATCAGGAAACAAAACTTATTTTTAATTAAGGGGCAGGGAAAATATTAAAATTATAAACAAACATGTTTGTGGAGAAATTTTTAATGATCAGTACTGGCATAACAATTACGCTCTATATATACTTATTTTTCCTAAATAAGTTTTGTGAATTGAAACAGGAGTTGTGACAGGTGAAGTAGACACATGGCTGGTATACCAAGGCCCAAGCTCTGAATTTCCACATTGCAGCAGAACTTGCAAGGAGGTAGGCTATCCAGACGGGGGTGTTGTCAAAAGGCCTGCTCCTGGCTATCCCAAGACTTGTTACTGCATAGCCCACTGATTTAGATAGAAGGCTTGAGCTACTAGTCCTTTTAACATTTGTGAGATGTTTTGGCTCATGACGTTTCAAAACAAAATATCTCCTACTTATTTATGAATAAATCTTTTCCAATCACGTGTAGATGCACGATATATATGTATTATTTAAATTTTTTAATAATTATTTTTGTATGTGTATATATATATATATATATGTACTTGATAGTGATAACAACAAAATGCGTTTTAGGTAGTAAGATTTTGTTATAAAGTATTAATTATGGATTCAAGTTACAGAGAGAGATGGGTTTTAAAAATTAGTCTTTCTTATAAACTGTTTGGAGATAATACAGTAAAAAAAGTTAATCTACGTGAATAGATTATTATACAATTGTTAAAAAAAATTCCAATTAAAGAGTAGATTTAGCGCCTAAAACTTTAGCCTAAATAGATGAAAATTTCGACATCAATTGTATGTTAGGATATTAATTATTCTTGGTTGGTAGGTCTAACATAAAATAGTTTTTAATTGTGATACTTACATTTATTCTTGCCCTCTTAAAAAACTCTAAAAATTAATGCATGAAAGATTAAGCATTTTATGGACTGTCTTTGGAATACAATTATTACAGCTACTGAACTACGGAATACTGGCCGGTTCCATGCTTTTAAATTTGGGGTGTGTAAGTTTAACAAATTTAAACTCGTGACCTTCTCAAAGGGAAAAAAAAGATAATATCCAATCACAGGATTATTCCTTGACAATAAGAAAGAATGTTATGTAGCAATTTACAAAATTCTCCACAGCTCGTTAACCAAGGAATTTTATAAAGATTATCAACCAAATCTAAAAGTGATGTTATACAATTTTATGTTACAATATTCTTATTGATGGATTTCATTGAATTACCACATTAATATTCTATATAATAATTATGTATTATCTCATAATAAATAAAGACAAATTATTATCAAAAGATATTTAGATAATTATGAAATTTTAAATAATATTGAAGGAAAAGTACGAGATCATTATATACCTCATATTAATCGGATAGTTATTTATGGTGATAATTTGATAAACACTCACATTTGATTTTATAATGGGAAAGAGTATTTAAAAAGACACTTTACATATGTTCTTTGTTCCTTTGTCCACTCTAACAAACATTTGTACGTTTATCCGTCACTAGTTATAAACATAATTGAAAGTTATGATAGGAAAAATCAAGTATATCCTAATCATTTCGGATAACGCTTGCACAGGGTGTGCACAGGGTGAGACTGTGCCCCTGGTATTGGGTTATGCTACGCAGTATATGTGATGTGTTATTGAGCCCCAACTTGGGTTTTGAAAGGACGCAAAGCCTAAAGGAGGGGTAAATACGGTGCCCCATGCCACATCGAAAGTGAGGGAGATATTGTATTGTTTATAATACATTGGGTTACTAGCTACTAACAACTTGACTTAAACATTTTGAGCCTTCTGTTCAAAATTTGTTGGACCAACCCAGGATTCAAGGTGTTACAGATAGACCTAAAGAAGTGGCAATTTGCAATCACTAAAAATAGTTCAAAGACTTCGCAAAAACTTACTGAATCATGTAGTTTACCATAAAAACTCGTGCAAGAGAGATCAAAGTTCCTAAGAGAACGAGAGGCACTCCAATTGAATTTTTGTAAATTACCAGTGAGATCCATGTTATTACTTAAAATGAGAGTATCCAAATTTGGTAAATGGAGGACATTATCAGGAAACTCACCAGACAGATCAGTTAAATGAAGGTCCAAGTGTACTAAAGAAGTAGAAAAATTCAAACTGATGGGCAGCTCTGAAGACAAATCTACACTTGCAAGGGAAAGAACCCACAGTTTTGTCAAGTTTGAGAAGTGAGAAATTCCTGGAATGACATTCCAAGAGTAATTGTCTGAAAGGTTGAGATATTTCAAGCTTTTTAGCATAGAAACATCGCGAAGAATGTACGGTCCTGAAAGGTCGTTGTAGCAAGGTTGAGTTTTTGAAGATGAGACAGATAAATTAGGCTGCTATTGGGTTGGATGGTTCCTCAGAGAGCTGACTGCAGCTGAGGTCTAGGCCGATGACATGACCGGTAATGTTATTGCACGTTACGCCATCCCAACTGCCGCAATCTTTGCTGGTATTCCAGGACATTGTCTTTGGTTGGTTTTGGAGAAATTCTTTGCATTTGGATGTTCCGTTGGTGATAGCAAACATCTGCTTAAACTGATGCAAGGTTTGACTCTCATCAGGATTGCACAAGTGATATGCAGTATTGGATGATGATGAAACTATTTACGAAAAATAATGGATAAATTAGCCATAAGAGAATCTCCATTTTGTCTAGATATGATATTTTATCTTCAGCGATGAAATACTATTCATTTTATGCTTACTCTTTTGTACCAATAAATAGAAATGCCCACTTGAATGTGGTAGTTGCCTTTGTCCCAAATATCATCAATTTCATCCGGTTTTCGTCGTACAAGAATGACCAAGTCAATGCCCCTTTGATAGCTGGATATTTGATTTTCATTTCATGGATATCTCGGGTGATTTATGAATATAATACATTACTACAAAATTTTTTTGGTGAAAGAAAAATTAATCTGTATTGTTATAATATAATTTGACTTTTATCACGTCATGGGGTTTACATACATTTGGGACATTGGTTTCCAATCTCCTAAGTGGTGCTATCGGTCCACTATCTCCCTAGACCCAATAAGCCCAGCAAATTTCTTTTATAACAACTCTACATTTTCTTGCATTGGAGGAACCCTACACATAAGAATATATATATATAGCTTTCTTTTCTTTATGAAAAATTTTACAGTTCCTTTTAGCGAACCAATCCCTTGTGCTTTGAGGGTTTATACAGTACAACACTATATGCTTTAGAAACTTGTACCGTACAAGTTCTTAAAACCAAGGGAATGGTTCCCTAAAAGGAATCTAGAATTCCCCTTTCTTTATTTAATAGCTGAATATTTAATAAGGTAATAGTTAAATATTAATTTGTCATTAATTGGTTTTTGTTATTCTTCTAAAGGAGGACTATAAGAAAAGGGGTGTTGAACTCAGATGTTTTTCCTGTGAATTGATTGTGATCTACTGTCAAATTAATACCTAAACATGGAAAAATAAACAACCAAGAAAGTAGCTCACCATAGAAGTGAGTTATTAGATACCCGAGAAATTCATAGCATTGATCCTAAGAAGTTTCGTTTTATAGTCTAAATAGTATGATTGCACTTCTTCTGTAATTTAGATCATGAATTCGAGATATCAAAAAGTTAGGTAAATATCCACTATACATTCTTTAAAAAAAAAAGAAGTTTTTGTACAGTTAATATTTGTTTAAACTGATATATGAAGTAAAGCCATAACAGCGTCTTGGTGGCACAAATGAGATAAACTGTACGATAAGACAATTTGAAACAAGTGAAATATGAAGTACATTAAGCTCTAACAGCATCTCCATTTTTCTCCACTATTTTCACTTTTTTTTTTCTTGCTCTTTAATATTCATAATGAAGAAGCAGAAATATTCACTTGACTGTTCCCTGTCACGCTGTCTCGGGTTGCCTTGTATTAATTTTATTAATTTCCTTACACCAATTTTCATGTACAAGAGATGTCCAAGTCAATACCATGCGTATTTAATCTTTTATTTTGGATTTTTTTGGGGGTTTCATGAAATATTTCCACATTTTTTAGTACACATGTCTTCTTCCCCGATATCAATTAGCCTTTATGAACTTCTTGTGCTAATATTTATTGCATGTGCTACTATCTAAATTATAAAAAGGTATTTGATAATGCTCAGAATTAGCACACGACACATTTTCAAAGCATGTTCTGGAAGTACTTACGTGGTGACCTCATTAAGAGTAAATATGTAATTTTCTTCGTAGGTTCATCTAGTGATTTAGAGCCCCAACCCCTCTCATGTAAATCTATAAATAAGAGGCATGGGCATAAGGATTACTAGCTCAGATTCATTTGTAATATTCATTTGTAATACAAAAATTCAATTCACAACAGCTTCTTTGTTCATCCCTTTACGAAATCCGCAGATCATCATTGATAGCGCCGTCTGTGAGAATCGATACATTTTTCAACTACTTTCACTGTTTCTAGATCTCTTCTTCCGATTGATTTTGTTTTTATGAAATATGAACAATAGAGGCACTAGACGCACTGCTAGTAAGGAAACCGAGACGAGTGATCAGCACCTCGTGATACAAAATGATGAGACACAGAACCTTGAGACTTTCGCTGAGGCTCAGCAAAAACAAAATGATGTCTTAAAATACATCTCTGATCACTTTGAATCTTTAAGAGCGTTTGTCGAGTTACGCGAGAATCAAACTCCATCTGAACGCTCGAACCGAGCGATCACACCGCAGATGGAACGACAACGTTTTCCTGACTGAAGACCTGGAAAACAACCAGTCCATACAATAGGACCCAATGATCTCCGACACAAAATCAAAAAGTCGCGATCGGACGAGCAATCTGATGAGTCGCATTTATCAACAAGTAACCCAGAAAAATTACCGGTGCGCAATAGGCTGAGCGCACACTCCTCAAAAATCTCAAACTGAAGTCGGAGGACGGCTGTTCTAAAATAGGTCGAGGAGCAGAGTCTCGAAAACAAAGTTTAAGAAATTCTGAGGAAGAACAACTTAGTTCTGAGTGCCACTTCTCTAACAAAAATTGATAGAGATCCGTTCACATTCTTTATCAAAATCGAGCCACTCCCAATACAATTTAAACTACCAGATCTCGATCGGTACAAGGGAAACTCTAATTCATCTGATCATCTTCAGCATGTGGTGGTGGTCACAAGCCATTATGGTTTTAGTGACGCCATCCGTTGTAAGTTGTTCACCACTACCCTTCGAGGTCCGCCCAAAAATGGTTTTAGGAGCTGCTGATGAGCTCAATTGTCACTTTTCACGAGCTAGCGAAATCCTTCATTTGCCATTTTCGAAGCAAGTCAGTACTACAGAAGGACATGTCACATCTCATGAACATTCGCCAGAGGCTAGATGAATCGCTTAATAAGTTTTTGGACCGCTTCAATGATGAAGTGATCCAAATAAAAAATGTTGATAAGAGGATTTGGTTGCTTCTTTCTACAGTGGCATCTGACTTGGGAGCTTCAATGCCGAATTGGCCAAGAGAATGCCGGAGTCCTAGTCTGAACTGCTAGAAAGAACATCTAGTTCATCCGGGGTGAAGAGTCAAACAGAACGAAAAGAGAACTATATGACTCACAAAAAGAAAATACCTCGAAGACTCCGAATCCCTCGTCTTCTAAAAAGCTCAAGGTCATAGACAGGCTAAGCTATCCCCAAGTTAAACCGTTGGCAAATCGGGTGGTTTACCCGAACAACAATATTGAAGTTCGAACCCCGAGTACAAGAAGCCTCTCGAACTCTAACTTCACTCCACTCAACACACAAGGAGGGAGATCTTGTATCAAGTGCAACACTTGAGAGTTCTAGAACCCCCTTATCCAATGGTATCAGGCCCTAACAAAAGGGACAAATCAAAATATTACGCGTTTCATGGCCAGCACGGTCACAATACCGAGGCTTGTAATCATTTGAAATGTCGAAATAGAGAAGGCCATTCAAGAGGGCCACCTACAGCAATTCATTAGTAGAACTGCTCTGGAGTTTCGAAGAAACATCAATAATAAAGCTAATCAGATGCAGCCACGCCCACCTCATCAACAAAAACGAGGAGACCAGAACAGAAATAACCCTTCGGTGCAAGGTGAGCAAATCCGCGTAGTTGGAGTGATAAACACAAGAGTTGGGGGACCAACAACGAGTGACTCCAATAATTTCAGAAAGAAGTACGCCCAGTATGTACCCCCAGGTGAGGACCAAGAAAAGCGCTTTAAACCATTCATGAGTCTCAGGTACACTTCGGAAGACCCTGTCCCTAGCCGTATGCCACATAATGATCCTGTGGGAATCTATGTGAACGTGGCCGGCTATGAAATGCATCGTGTATTTGTGGACACCAGGAGCTTGGCGGACATCATTTTTTGGGATGTTTGGGTAAAGATGCACATCGATCCCTCCCTGATAAAATCTTTCAAAACCCCGTTGGTTGGCTTGTCACGGGTGATTCGGTCGTGCCCGAAAAACAGATAATGCTCCTTTTGCCCCTCGAGACTCTCCCGAAGAATAGGATCGAGATGACTAATTTTGTTATCGTGAAAATGGACAGTTCTTATAACATGATTATAGGCCGACCCACGCAGTACAAGTACAAAATTCTCCCCTCTGTGTTCCACATTGGAATAAAATTTATGCTGAGGGATGGGTCTGAAGGCATAGTGATTGGGAACCAGTAAGAAGCCCGAGCCTGTTATATGATGTCCCTGCGATCTCAATCGCAAATCATGTCCATCGCAGACAAAGTATTCCTGCAAACTTTTGACATTCCCTCTGTCTTTAATGGTCCCGAAGAGGCAATGCTACTGAGATCTCAGAGCTGCCCGAACCTAAGAGAAAGGGCAAAGCTAAAATTGAGCCACAAGATGAGGTCCCTATTGAGGAGATACCACTGGACCCGAGCATTCCAAACAGGAAAATAAAGATTTGTGCAGCTCTTCCAGCAGAATTGCATGCAATACATAATAAAACTTTTCTCTTCAGACTTCTTGCAGAATACAAGGATGTGTTTGCCTGGACTGTTGAAGACATGCCATGCAATCCTCGATAAATTATCGAGCATAAATTGGGGTTGACCCGGCCTACAAACCTGTCAAGCAGAAGAAGAGTCTATTCGGTCCAGAGCATAGCTTGATAATTGAAGTCGAGGTGGATAAGCTTCTATTAGCTAAAATCATTAGGGAAGTATTGTATCCTACTTGGCTTTGTAATCCAGTTTCTTGTAACTAAGCAGGATTCGTCATGGCAAATGTGCCAGGACTTTACTGATTTGAATAAAGCATGTTCAAATGACAGTTATCCGTATTCTCGGATCGATACCGTTGTGATTCTTTTGTGGAGTTTTATATTCTAAATTTTTAGATACATTTAAAGGTTATCACTAGATATACATAGCCAAGGAGGATGAAGAGAAAACATCTTTCATCACTGACCGAGGCACATATTGTTATGTCACGATGCCCTTCGGACTAAATAAAATACCGGAACAACTTATCAAAGGGTCGTCAATAAGGTGTTCAAGTCCCAAATAGGACGGAATATGGAAGTCTATATTGATATTATGGTAGTGAAGAGCCAAACCTTAGAAGAATCCCTGGAAGATTTAAGAGAGACATTTGAGACGTTGAGATCGATCCAAATGAGGCTGAATCCTAAAAAGTGCACGTTTGGGGTTTCCTCAGGAAAATTCTTAAGATTCATTCTCTCTCACAAAAGAGTTGAGGAAAACTTTGAAAAAGTACAAGTTATAGTCAATATGAAAACTCCTGCCTCGGTAAAAGAAGTTCAAAGACTTACTGGTAGAATGGCGGCCATGAACCAATTCCTGTCCAAATCGGCGGAAAGAGGCCTACAATTCTTCCAACTCACAAAGGAAACAGAAGGTTTCCAATGGACAGAAAAAGCTCAAAAAGCCTTTGAGGAGCTAAAAGCATATTTAGACAACTTATCAAAGCTCACATCTCCTCAAAAAGGAGAACCCCTATCTCTACTTATAAATTTCGATTGCGAATTTGGCAGTTAGCTTAGTTCTGCTAAACCAGGATGAACACGGTAAAAAAAGTCCCATATATTTTGTGAGCAAAGCACTTCAAGGATCGGAGAAGAACTACACGCCTATTGAAAAGGTTGCCTTCTCCTTGGTAGTGTTAGTTCAGAAATTGAGGCCTTACTTTCATGGTCACAAAATAATCGTACTGACCAACCTCCCTTTAAATAATATATTGAGCAAGCCCGACACTTCTGGAAGAATGTTAAAGTGGGTCGTGGAGCTGTTTGAGTTCAACATTGAGTTCAAGCCTCAGACAACAATAAAAGCACAAGTTTTCGCAGAATTCATTGCAGAAAATTGCGGAATCGGAAAAATTGACCTCGTCATGACAGTCGATCGATCGGAAGAATAATAGATCAGAGATGACCTGGTATGGGAGGTTCATGTTGACAGAGCTTCATGTTCACAGAGTTTCGTGTGAATCCGGAGCCGGGGCGGGAATAATAATCTGCTGTCCCCGGACGGAGATTATCTCACGTATGCCCTTGGGTTCATATTCCCAACAACAAACAATGAGACTAAATATGAAGCACTCATCGGTGGAATGAAAATGGCTCTTTGAATGGGGCTCGAACCATAAAAGTGCATTTCGATTTTCAACTGGCTGTGAATCAGAGTTTAGAAAATTATGAGGCTCGAGGCATAATCTTAAAGAAGTATCTCTCTGAAATTAAAAATTGGATGTCAAAATTCAAAAAAGTGGACGTGGTTAAGATCTCCCGAGCCAAGAATACATATGCTGACACCTTGTCCAAGATAGTTTTGGCGATATACTCTTACGTAACCAATGAGGTATTAGTGGAGGTACAAGAGTTCAGGTCTGTAAATCTTGCAGAGAAAATTTTAGGTATCCATGCTGATCTCGGATGGATGGGACCTATAGTCAATTATCTCGGAGATAATAAGCTCCTTGAAGACCCGACTGAGGCCAGAAGAACCAAGTATAAAGTAGTCAAATCAATCTAGCGTCTACACGCTTATTGATGGAGTTCTATACAAAAATGCCTATCTGTGCCTACTGCTGAGATGCCTCGGTCCCTCTGAGGCTAACTATGTCTTAAGAGAGATACACGAAGGTATATGCGGAAGCTACATCAGACCAAGAAGTTTGGCTCACAAAGGTTTGCTAGTTGGATATTATTGGCCAACTTTACACGCCGATGCGGATGCTTTAGTGTAGAAGTGCCATAATGTCAAGGACATGCACCTATTCCACGAAAACCTGGTGCGGACATGATTCCTATTCAAAGCGTGTGGCCATTTGCCCAATAGGGAATAGATATCCTAAGCCCACTGCCAAGGACAGTTGGCAAACTTGAGTTCCTGGCAGTGGCGGTCGATTATTTTACTAAATGGATAGAAGCTGAGCCCCTATCCACGATCTCGAGAAAAGCCATAGAAAAGTTATTCTAGAAAAATATTGTATGCCGATTCAGTATCCCATCTGTTCTTATTTCTTATCACGGAAAACAATTAATGAAGGAGAGCCTTTTAAGAGCTTCTGCTCTAATCTCGGCATCAAACAACATTTCACTTCGGCGACACATTCGCAAGCGAATGGACAGACAGAAGCCTGGAACCGAACCTTGTTGATGGAACTCAAGACTCGGTTAGAGCGAGCCAAAGGAGCATGGGTTGATGAACTACTTAGTGTCTTATGGGCGTACATGACTACCCCTCGAACGGCCTATGGAAACACCTTATTTAGCTTGACCTACGGATCCGAAACTGGAATTCTAGGTAAAATTATGTTGCCCACGGCTCGGGTAGCGCTTAATGACTTAGAGCAAAATGACGACGCCCTAAGAGTTAATCTGGACCTATTGGAAGAAAGAAAGTTGGACGCTTCTATTAGGGAGGCCAAGTACAAGCAAATCATGGCTAAACATTATAACTCTAGTGTCAAACATAGATACCTTCGGCCTGGAGATTTGGTGCTTCAAAAAAATGAGGCGAGTCGAGTACAAGGAACGGGAAAACTACATTTGAGCCGAACTGAGAAGGTCCATATCATGTAACAGAAGCACACAGTTCAGGTTACTATAAGCTAGTTGATATAAGGGGAGACCCTGTTCCTAGAATGTGGAACATTGTGAACTTGAAGAAATATTATCAAGGAATGTAATAAAAATTACTCTTTCTTGGAAAAAAGAGAACAATTCTCTAAGAAGTATGACAGTAAAGGAAAATAACATGAGAGGGCAGAGACCTAGTGGTCCCCTCTCGAGGATTGAGGTTTAGAAGCCCCCCATACAAAATCGAACTGATCTGGCCCTAAGATGCCAGACTCAAGTTCAAAATTAAGTAAATTTGAACCGATCCGACCCTAAGAGGTCCGGCTCAAGTTCAAAATAAAGCAAATACAGAGGGTAGAGACCTAGCGGTCCTCCATCGAAGGCTAAGCCTCGGTAGCCTTCCCTCACATGAAATTAAGCTGTTCTGACCCTAAGAGGTCCAGCCCATGTTCAACAAAAAGAAAAATAAAATAGAAGGTAAAACTCTGATAAGGAGAGGTTAAAATTTAAGGTTGGGACGTAAAAGAAGTTTTCCTTTCAGAAAACTGATTCGATTCAGACTCATATGGAGAGTCAGACGGGATTCAATAAAAAAATTTAAAAAAAAAAAAAAACTGATTGCAATCTTTGATACTTAAGTGTTTTGGGTTTGAGACTATATTACAAGTTTGTTGCCTTTGTGTTGTTATCTTTGTGTACAGGAGATAGTTGAAGAAGAAGCAGAGATGCTATATTAAAAATAAAGTCAATGATATTACAAGGGAAATCCTATCTATTACAATCAAGATATTGTTACATTAGCCTAATCAGTCGCATTGGAAGGTCCAGTATTAGAAGGTCTGGCTAATGAAGTGGAAGGTAAACCGAGGGTTCCGACTCAGCCTCGGGAGCAGAAGATGCAGGGTCACCCTGGTTCAAAGTTGTGACCTCAGGAGCTCCGAAAATCGGTACGGGGGGCCTTAAATTGTGCCTGTAAAGCGTTGATGACCTCCTCATTGATGGAGTCACCTGAATGACACTCATAAGGCAGCCCTTGGTACAGGTCAGAATTCCTTACCAAGCGGTCACACGCCATAATGAACTGTCTGGTGAAGACCTTCTTGGTGAATTCCTTTAGCATTGCGTTTGCCTCTTCCGAGGCGACGAATTCATTTCTTCCTCGGTCCAGGAGTTTGTTTTCTTGAGAGCTGAACTTTGCCTCGGCCAGTTCAGCCTTTTACTAAAGTTGAAGGATCCTCTTCTCGAGATCAGTGATCTTCTGGTCATGATTGGTGATGTCAACTTGAAGAGTTTTATTCTCCAGCTCAGCCTGGCGGAGTCTGTCTCGTACTTCGTCAAGCTCGGCCTTCCACTCATCGTATTTCTTGCCGGCTTCAATGTTGCATTTCATTTCGTTGGCCTTCATGGCCTCTTTCACTTTGTGGTTCACAGTAGATTTGGCATAGGCCAGTTCCTGCTTCATGGAATTGACTGTGGAATTGAAGGAGGCCTCCCGCTCGGCAATAGCGGGTAAAATTGTGATAGCCTAGAAAAAGGTTGACATTATGGCACTTCTCTGTCTCTTATACATTGGACAAGCAAGAAAGTTAAAACATTTAAAATAGACAAAAGCAGATGCTTTGAAAAATAATAAAGGACACTTACATTCATAAGGCTGACGTGCAGCTCATCCAGCCTTTGTTGGGGAGTAAGCCTCTTTACATAGCTCATGTCCCGGGGCAAAGCGACCGGCTTTGCCTGCTCATGAGCCACCCTCGCGAATTGAGCTCAATCATTGATGTCGATTAGTGGGGTGGGTCAGAACTGGGTGCTCCCTGAAGAAGAAGGAGCTAGCAGAGGTTCGATGAAGAGTTGGTACCACAGAAGGTCTCGTGACCCTGCAGACCTTCTCTCCTATTCGGGAGTGTACTTTTTTCCTCCTAGACAAGTTGAAAAGTGGTAGATTAGTAAAAAATGATGGTTCCACAACAGACAGAAATGATAAGGTGAAAAGGATAGTAGAGTTTACCATAAGAGGAAATGTATTGTTTAGATAGGGATAGGTTCTTGGGACTCTCCCGAGGACCCCTAGGTACAATGCTTGCGCTGGTTCTTAACCAGCCAACCTTGACCCGCTTGTTTCTTTAGGTTGACATGCATATGTATTTTACTTAATATTTTTTGCACATTTTTTCACTCATCTTCATTTGGTATAGATACTTGACTTGAACGTAACTTGTTCTTCTTGATCTTCTAGTGGATGTCTTGAAGGATGTTATTTGTGAGCGCACTTTGAAAATGAGACAAGTTAGGCATCAAGGTTCATCTCAACCCCCCAAAGAACCTACCTTTAAAATCTTGGGACCAAAGAGCCGGCTAAAAAGCTCTTGTGCCACCTCAAGCTAAAAAGAAGGCAACGCCTTCCAAAGAAGCTACCACGCCCCCTTTGGCTCAAGTTGAGGCTCTCATTCAAGAAGTTCCTATCCCATTAGTTCTTGATTGAAGTCTGCCTCCAACTCAAGCCCCGCTCAAATTAAGGGCTCTACTATATTTCGCATGATCTATACTCCTTCTTGTGTGGTGTATGAGGACTCTTTTTTGAAAGAAGTGAGTTGACTTTTGTCCGTAGAGGCATTTGCATTGCCCGAGACATTTGCATTGCCCCAGTTATGAAAGGAGAGAGCCGGCAAATCCTTGAGCACTACTTGTATTGCCATGCCAATGCCATGTTTCAACATATTGCTTAAGTAAGTTGTTCTTTCTTCCTTTCATAAACATATCTAAGTATTTTTTTTTATTATACTTGGGAAATGAAATTGTCTTTCTCTCATTGTCTTTAGATTGGCTACCTTTACTATCACTTGAACGAAACTCAAGAGCACCATCTATCATGAATTTTGGATTTAAAGGCTAAACTTAATAAAGCAGAAGAAACGAAAGAGACACACTTTCAAGTTATGTGTGCTGCATCTAAGCTTAGCCAAGAAAACCTCCAAGAGATTACCAAGTTGAGGAAAGAGATAAAAAAAACCTCAAGCATCTCATAAATGTGAGATGAAAAAGCTTCGCATGTCACACAGGGATGAGGTGAAATCAGTAAACAGAGTACAGATTTGGCTATCATTAAGTTCTTGATTCCTAGGTCTCTTTTAGGACTACCAGGATCTCTTGGAAAAGCAATTGGTATACTATCATGGCAACAGCGACTTCGAAGCTTTGGTGGAAAAAAGTAGCATCGGGTACTTCGATAAAGGTTACAATTTGGCCTTAACTTTTGTGAAGAAGAAGTACCCAAATTTATATTTTAATGACTTAGACAGAGGCACAACGCCTCTTACTCCCCTGTACCTTTGCTCTTTGGGGGTTCCAATTGAGGATGGAGAAGCTTAGCTTAACACTTAGCTTAGCTATTTTCCTTTTTGGAGACTTAGAGCTCAGGTCTCTTATATGTACGAGTTCTACCTTCGGCTAATATTATGTTATTTTCTTTTCTTAGTATTTACTTTATTTGCATTTATTAGTTGGATTTGAGTTGGAGCCTGCTCTTGTACCAACTCCACCTATGTTACGCTTTCCTTCTTTATATATTGTGGTTTTCTTTTGATGGTTTGTGCTTTCTTTTATCTTCAAGCATTCCTACATACGCCCTCACCTAACACTCTTAGACACTTGAATATTTTTTCAAGTGACTAAGTTTGTTAGGTTGAGCTTTCATCGTCACACTTAAGTAAAGAACTCGCTTGTCCCGGAAGAAAAACATGGCACTAGCACTGAAGTAAAGTTACTTTAGGTGTAACTCTTATATGAAAAAATTTTACTTCGCCATCGGAAGGGCTATAGTGGCATACTTAACCAAGGAACTACCTTTCCAAAGAAAAACATATTTTTTCCCTTGGAAAGGTTATTCTAGGTGCAAATTTTCTAAGTTAATCCTTACTGATGGGAGTAAAGTCTTCTTAGGTGCAAATCTCCTACGAAAATTTTATTCTCGCCCCTGGAAGGGCTATGGTTGCTCTTTTGAGCATACTTTGCCAAGGAACAAGTTTTCCAAGGAAAAGCTTACTTTCGCCTCTGGAGGGGTTATCTAGACACAAATCTCCGAAGTGAATCCTTTCTGCTAAGAGTAAGGTTTCATTAAGGGCAAATCTTCTAGGAAAATTTTATTCTTGCGCTCAAAAGGACTATAGTTGCTCTTTTCAGCATACTTATCTGGTGTGAAGAGAAATGCTAAGTTGGAATGCTGTCGTAGGCACCCAAAATTAACAACTCTTAATAATTATAATATAGTAGTGGTTAGTACAGTTTGTCCCATAGAGAACGGAGTTTATTCTTGTGCTCAAAAGAAAGGGGGTTTTCTTGAATTCTTTTAAACTAAAAATTAAAACAATAAAATAAATGGGAGAAAATTCAATTAAGGAAGTTCTTGGTTTTGGTCATATTCACCATGAAAATTTCGCTAGTCGATCCTTGACACACGAGATAATTCAATTCTATATCAAGCACTAATGGAAGAATTAACCCGAATTTCAATTCAAAGTTGATTCTTATTTCTTTCTAAAGTTGGTTAATTTTCAATACACGATCCAATTAACCCTAACTATTAATTTAAGCCAGACACGAGCCAAAGATTAATTAATAGAAACTTTAAAATCAATAAGAACAATGAGGCTCATCAATTAAATATAAACACACGCGGTTATGCCAATTAGTTGATTAATCCCTAAATTCAATAACACTATCGAGTAATTATCAAATTCAGTTGTTTCAGAGATTGAATTAAGCACAAGCGGTTAAAACAATCTAGCAGTAGATTAATTCTAATAACTTAATATTCTGCAGCAATAACAAGTTAAAAAGAACAATCATAAAATTAATTACAGAAAAATAATCAATACTTAACATATAATTGAATAAATTCAAGAACAAAGGTTTCACAACATAGTAGAATTGACCATAGCTTCAAATCCCTCGACCAAGGGAAGGGTTTAGGTACAAAGTGCCATGAAAGAATAAACAATAGTTTCCACTGCTGAAAACCCTAGATAAACTAGAAAATAAAAGTGTCTATCGATTTCTCTCACCCTAAATGGGGTATTTATAATGAGTATTTTCGGTTATAATTAATGCTTATAGACAAGAACGTGAAATTGGGTAAAAAAAAGTCCAATCGGGCGAAGAAATTCCTGCACCTGCCAACAATCCAACACACGCAATACCACTGCTTCAGGCGCACATGCGTTGGGCTCTTAGCGGGCATGTGCGCGCGAGCTTAATATGGGATTCTTTCTTATGGATGCAGTGCACATGCAGTGCACAGCTCCAGCGTATGTGCGCAGGCTTTATGACTGTCCTCCTCCTTCAACTTCAATTTCACCTTAATGCTTTTGGAATTTAAAAAAGTGTAAAACACGAAATTTGTAGCTCTATGTCTCAACTTTCCAGTGCATCTAAAATCACCTCAATTGGAGCTCGGACTCAAAAGTTATGCCTGAAATATGAAACAGCATCCGGAATGGCTTCATACTCATGCATGTTCCGTCCTTAGCAATTTCTTTTGTCTTTTCCATATTTTTCAGCTCTTTTTCACTTTAACCTTACAAAAACTAAGAATAAAAAAATTAAGCTCAATAGTAACTCAAATCTTGCTTACGACACATAAAAATATGGTAATTGACACATAAAATATAGTATGAGACAATTATGAACTTATCATTATCCAAGGAACTATGTCTCTAAGGAAAAGTTTATTTTCGCCCTCAGAGGGGTTATACTAACTCTATAAATTGGTCTTGAATTTTATTCCCTAGAGGGAGTGAGTGATCTTGGAGAGTTGTGGTATCCCAGAGGATATTTTGTACCTAAAGATTGGGTAGAGGGTATAGGTTTGCTATTCTAAACTAAATATTACATAAGTTACTATGCAATTACATAGGCAAAAGATTTAAAAACTTTCATTGATATCAAAAGAAAATATTTACTAGTTGTATAAGCTTGTTTCACCTCGAAATGTGTTGCTTGGTTTAGGGAATTTTAAAATACTTAGGCAAAGTAAATAAATTTTAAAAGTAGAACTTTTTCAAATTTTGGGCATTCCAAGTGCAAAGCAAGAGCTTCCCATCCTTAGTTTTCTATTGGCACCGTTGGAGTATGCTTCAACTACCTCGTAAGGACCTTCCCAATTTGGCGAGAGCTTTCCACCAAAGCTTGGGGTATGCGACATATGACATTCTTCCAAAAGAATTGAATGATTTATTGATAAGTAATGCTTGCTAAAGCTTCAGTCTCTACCCACTTAGTGAAATAGTCGATGGTTACCACTACAAACTTCTTCTTTGCCGGAGCTATTTGAAAATGACCCAAATATCTATGTCCCACTGAGCAAAGAGCCAAGGAGTTAGAATTGGAGTAAGATGTTCTCCCGGATGGTAGGGTTGATTTGGGTATATCTACTTGATTCCAATTTATTATCTAGGGAAGTTCTATGTTAGATCTAGTTAGATTTGTTTCTATCAGAAGAGTACAATGAAGTTGATTTGTCATATTACCTTTTATTGATAATGATGCTAAACCAGGACTTAATGTATTCATTAGTTTGTAAAAAATTCTATATGTAATATTAATATTTTCATATTCAGATTTCATATCATATCCTTTAGTATTTATGTTTAAGGTAAGAATTTCAAATAATTTTTTATCGGTTAAAGAAGCATGAAAAAGTTGGGAACACTATTAAAATAAATTGGACCATTACAAAGAGATGTTTCTACTAAACCAAATAAAGAGTCTATAAATTTATTATGCCTGGAATCTCTACGTGTTATACAAATAGAAGTATTAAGACCTTGTCTATTTAATGGTTGTAAAGCTATTTGCACTAAACCTATATGCATATATTTAAATTTTTTATCACGAATCTCTTCTATGTCTTTTGTTTTGATTAGTTGTAATTGTTCAAAATCATACCTATGGTCTGCAGATTTTATCCTATATTTAGTATGAAGTTTAAATTTATTAGTGAAATCTTCCTTATAGACTTCAGATTTTCTTTTGTTAGGTAAACTCCAATTTTGTAAAGTTTGATCTAGATTATCAAATTCAATAATTTCTTTATTTTTTGTATAAGAAGAAGTCTGGCGAAATAAAGTTTTACTTTCAGTCATGGCTAATTTAAGAGTAAGAACCAAGGAGGAGCTAATCTTAAAGAATTAATCTTGTCTAGCTATAAGTTTTATCATCTTAAGTGTTCAAGCTGTTTTCAAATGCTGATCTTATTGGGCAATAATCTTTTAAAAATAATTTACATATAATCTTTCACGTATTGGCTAATCACTAAATAATTTAAAGTCCAAAGAACATAAGTTGCTCGACTGTCAACTTTCATTGGGTCAGTATACTGGTTTTACGCCTTCTGCCATTTCATTCATCATAAGGAAATGGCTTCCAGTTATCTCAACCCTCAGTGACTTGGGTGTCGACCCACAACTTTTGTTCTAAAGTTTTAAATTATTTAATCACGCCTTATTATGAAGATATACATAATGATCTTAAAAGAACACGTCTTATTGATCAAATCTGAAATAAACTTCAATTAGATAAAATTAATCTTTTAAGGATAATTTACTCTTTCATAGCTCTGAAACCAAATAAACCCAGGATAGGAATAAACATTTAAATCAAACAAACAAACACAATAAAAATTAAGTAAATAACAAATAAACTTACTTACTAATTGTCAATAATTTAGAGCAAAAACTGAGCAGGAATGACTTGGTCTTGAAATAGTATTAAAACAAACAATTACAATACTATTATAATTTCTTTTACAGGAGAGAAAGAAGCGAAAGAGAGAAGAAGGAAGAAAGCCCATCGATGCCCTTCCGATTTGTTATGCTAATCTATTTATAGGGCAGAATGGATCTCTCTTTTTTTTTCTTTTTTTTTTTACAATAAAGTTTGAAGAGAAATAAAGTTAAAGTAACTTTTTTCAGCATCCTTTTGTCTTCTTTTTTCCTTTGTCGTTTGGCACAGGTGTAAAGGAGCTGGATGAATTGGATGTCTGAGCTACTTTTTCGAAATCAGAAAATA
The DNA here is from genome assembly GCA_025175665.1 of Cinchona pubescens. Taxonomy (NCBI): domain Eukaryota; kingdom Viridiplantae; phylum Streptophyta; class Magnoliopsida; order Gentianales; family Rubiaceae; genus Cinchona; species Cinchona pubescens. Next base: position 2,725,782 of record JANKKI010000062.1, read on the forward strand.
ATTTTTTCTTTGCAGTAACTTCAATTGTTTTTGCAATTTTGGTCATTTGTTCTGCCTGTTTGAGCAAAGTTTGTATATCAATATCACCAAAATCATTGGGATCTTGAGAATCTTGTTCTAACTAGGCAAAAGGATTTGGTGTTTGTAATTCTTCTAATTTTTCTTTTCCTTCAGTTGCAGTCGTTTGTGTCGGCAGGATTGTTGAAGGGGTTTGTTCATCAATTTTGATTTCCTTATTGTGAATCATGCAGGAAGAAACCATTGCGGATATGTATGCCTGTAAATCCGTAGGATTTAAGTTTTGTTGTGAAAGGATGCTTTAGTAATTTCTTGTTGTATTAAAGATGGAGTTCGTAGACGGTAAATATTCAAGCTGCTGAATTCAGGCATGTCGCATTTTGGCCACCATTTTGCCATGAAAATTATTCTAATTTTTGGAATGTTTGAGAAATGATTGTATCCAGTTTCTAATTTCCAGTAAGAGCACCATGGTATTCCAAATTTAATCATAAAGTGACAGAGAGCTCTTTTTGGAATATCTTCTTGTGGAAATTCAGAAATTATTTATTTCTCGAAACTTTTGGGATGCATCAAAAATGGGTTTGGGAAATAAAAATTCTTCTATACCAAAATTTTGAAACCAAAAATAGAACCAAGATGGAAGTATGGTTTTGTTTTGTAAAATTGTGGGTTCAAGACGAATCCACCAGGTACGTAGGTATCCAAAATTCTAATAATAAAACTTGTTGAAGAATGATAGTTTGAGATCATGATAATTAACCAATATTCTCTTTGATTGAATTTTGAGGTAAATCTCATTGAATTTGTTGAGATTCCTCATTCTTCAACGAAAGGAACATTGTTTATGAAAATTTGTGAATAAGAAATCTCATGATCATTTTCTTTGGGAAACCATCCTTCTATATTTGTCAGATCATGATCTTTAATTTTGGCAATAGGTTTGTTGTCAAATGAGGCATGCTCAAGGAAGTTTGAATAAGTATGTCTATTTCTTAAGGGAAATCCAATTGGAATAAAGTTGGATTGGGCTAAGTTTGGACTATATTTATTTATCATATGCTGATATGGGTCCAAAGGTAATTCTTCTAATTCTATATTACAAACATGAATGGTTTTGTGTAGTGGGAAGAATGTACCATCAGCTGAATAAGAATTTAAAGATCATTTGTGGGTTGATTGTTTTGGGATTGTTCCTAATGTTGTCATCTGTGAGGAGTATTTGGCCTTTGGGAAGGACTTTGAGGTGTTTGTGGACTAACTGTATTTTTGAACATTTGAGGAGTATTTTGTGGTGTTTGATTGGGGAGAGGGCGAAAGTTCCTTGCCATCATGGTGTTTTTGTTTCCTCTTCCTCTTCCATACCCTCTTCCTGGACCTTGTCCTGAGAATCCCTACATAGCTTTATACTGCATATAAAGATAATAATTGTATAATATAAGTATATTCTTTTTTCCAAAATCTATATTCTATTGTATGTTTTTCATATTTAAAAATATAATGATTTCTTAACTGATGTAAAAGAATAGGGTCTTCTTGTAAGGACCTTCCCAATTTGGCGAGAGCTTTCCAAAAGCTTGGGGTATGCGACATATAACATTCTTCCAAAAGAATTGTATGATTTGTTGATGAGTAATGCTTGCTAAAGCTTCAGCCTCTACCCACTTAGTGTAAATAGTCGATAGTTACCACAACAAACTTCTTCCTTGCTGGAACTATTTGAAAATGACCCAAATATCTGTGCCCCACTGAGCAAAGGGCCAAGGAGTTAGAATTGGAATAAGTTGTTCTGCCGGATGGCGAGGTTGATTGGAGTGAAATTGACATTTATTACACTTTCGCACGTTGTCCATGTCATCCTCTAACATTCTTGGCCAATAGTAATCTTGTTTTTGTATCTTTTGAGCAAAAGCTCTTCCTCAAACATGACGTCCACAAATTCCTTTGAGTACCTCAGCCAAAGCATATTAAACTTCACTTGGACTTAAGTATCAGCGATATGGCATTAAGTAAGACCGTCGATACAAAGTTCTTCCGATAATCAAGTATTTTACCGATCTTCTCTCTACTCTTTGAGCCTCAATCTTGTCATCAGGCAATTTCACTTTTTTCAAGTATTGAATGATCTAGGTCATTCAATTTGGAGTAGAGTCGATATCCATGACCTCCCTATGAATCTATGCTTCTTTCCCTTAAAACTTCTAAGAATACTTCTTTCAACATATCAGAATGCAGTGCACTTGCAAGTTTTGAAAAGGCGACCGCTTCCTTGTTTTCATCTCGAGTCACATGGACTATGTCAATTTTTTCAAAGTGTGAGATCAAGTCCTTCAACTTGCTTAGGTAAAATTGTAGGGACGGCTTCCTTGTTTCATACTCTTCCTTGACTTATTGAACCACAAGGTTTGAGTTCATGTTTACCTATAAGTTTTTAACCTTCAACTCTTTAGCTAGCCTAAATCCAGAGACTAAGGTTTCATACTTGGCTCCATTATTACTTGTTTGAAATTAAATCCTTGAGGCGTAGCTTGTCTTGAATACCTCCAGAGAGGTAAGAACAATACCCATGCCACATCTTTTGGCATTGCTCGCTCCATCCACATGCATTTTCTATAAAGGTGAATCTTGGACTTGCTTCTTGGAGAAGGTAAGCATTTCTTGCATTTTCTCCTTGGTAGATTTTCTTTTGAGTCCTCCTCTTCCATCCCTTCTAAAATGAAATCAGCTAAAGCTTGTGCTTTGATTACTGCCCTTGGTTGGAAGCGTATGTCATATTCACTTAGCTCAATTGTCCATTTTACCAACCTCTCCGAGACTTCGTGCTTCAAGAGGATGGACTTGAGTTGATAATTTGTAAGAACTATAATGGGATGACTTAAGAAGTAAGGCCTGGGCTTTTTCATCGCCATCACCAAGGCTAAGGCCAATCTTTCAATAGTAGAATATCAAGTCTCCGGATCACTTAGAACTTTACTCACATAATACATCGATTTTTAGGCCTTGTCCACTTCTTTGATGAGAACAGCGCTCACCGCCGCATATGAACAAGCCAAGTATAGGTAAAGATTTTCTGCGGAACTTATTAAAGTTCATTGAAAATTCTTGAAACTTCTTAGAGCTGTGAAGAAAGGCAAATTACTATCCCCAAACTTGGATAAGAAATGATTTAAGGTAGCAAGTCGCCCTGTGAGCCTTTGCACTTCCTTGATCCTCTTGGGGGGCTCCATTTCTTGATTGGCCTTGATTTTTTTGGGGTTTACTTCAATCCCCCTTTGAGTTACCATGAAACTCAAAAAAATTTCCTTGGAAACTCCGAAAGCACAATTTTTAGGATTAAACTTCATCTTGAACTTTCACATGATAGTGAAGGTTTTCCCGGAGGTCCTTCACATGATCTTCTTTCAATTTGCTCTTGACAAGCATATCATATCTGTAAGTTTCCATATTCCTTCCCAATTGATTGGCGAACATTTTATCTACCATTCTTTAGAAAGTGGCCCCAACATTTTTCAAGCCAACTGACATTACCTGGAAATAATAAGTGCCGGAGTCGGTGATGAAGGCAGTCTTTGCTCGATCCTTGCGACTCAAAAGGATTTGGTAATATCCTTTGTATGCATCCAAAAAAGACATGACCTCATACTTGGAGGTGGAGTCTACAACAATGTCTATGCGGGGTATAGGATAGTACTAGGTAGATCCTTGGGGCAAGCCTTGTTCAAGCTTGTGAAGTCTACACACATCCTCTACTTAGCTCCTGGTTTCAGTACATGACTACATTACTAACTCACTCAGGGTATTGGATCTCTTCGGCTATATTTGCGTCCAATAGTTTGTCTACTTCTACCTCCACTACTTGACTTCTTCCTTTTCAAAATTTCTTTTCTTTTAGATGACGGGTTTGAACCTCGGTTCTATATCAAGTGAATGCATAGCTATGTCATAGTCAATCCCTAGCATGTCCGAGGGATCCCAAGAAAAAATATTTTTGACCTTCCTAAGTAAAGTGATGAGATTTTTCCTTGATGCCTCCCGAAAAGGACTTTCCCACTTTCACGACTTAGCAAGGATCATTTTAATCTAAGAGCACGTTCTCAAGTTTTTCGGCAGGTTCTCCCTTTGAGTTGAGCTTATCTTTTTCTTCCAAGAGTTGAACATTGCAACTAGAAATAGCCTCCTTTCCTTTCCATTTTAATAAAGTTATATAGCATAGTCTTGCTGCAACTTGATCTTCATTTATCTCTCCCACACCATTTTTAGTTGGGAATTTCATTTTCATTTAATGAGAAACAAAGGACAGCACCAACTGCTCCAATAGTAGGTCTACCAATAATGGCATTGTAAGGTAAAGAGGCCTTGGTGACTACAAAGTCGACCATGCATTGAACATCTTGAGGTAGAGTGCCAAACATAACAGGAAGGGTAACATATTGGTTGTGTTGTCGCAGGCACCCAAAATCAAACAAACTCTCAACATTAATGTAGCGGTGGTGAGTCCAAGTCGTCTCATAGGGAACGGAATTTATTTTTGTGCCCAAAAGAAAAAGAGGTTTTGCATACTTTTAATCTAAAAACTAAGGCAAGAAAGTAAACTGAAGAGAATTCAATTCAAGAAGAATCTTGGTTCCGGTCATATCCACGATTACAATTTTACTAGTCGATGACACCAAGGATAATTCAATTTTTATACCAAGCACTAATCGAAGAATTAACCCGAATTCTAATTCAAAGTTGATTCTTATTTCTTTCTAAAGTTGGCTAATTTTCAACATGCGATCCAATTAACCCTAACTATTAATTTAACCTAGACATGCACCAAAGATTAATTAATAGAAACATTAAAATCAACAAGATCAATTAGGCTAATTAAACATAAACACACGCAGTTATGCCAATTAGTTGATTATTTTTCCTAAATTCAATAACGCTAATCGAGCAATTATCAAACTTAGTTGCTTCACAGATTGAATTAAGCACACATGGTTAAAACAATCTAGCTGTAGATTAATTCCAATAACTTATTAATCTATAGCAATAACAAGTTAAAAAGAACAATTATAAAATTAATCGCAAAAAAATAATTAATACTTGATATAAAAGTGAATAAGTTCAAGAACAAAAGGTCTCACAACATAGTAGAATTAACCATGGCTTCAATTCCCTCGACCAAGAAAAAGAGTTTTAGGTACTCAGTGCCATGAAAGAATGCAACAAGAATTTTTTGCTGAAAACCCTAACTAAAACGAGGGATAAACGTGTTCTCTCCCTTCTAATCACCCTACATAAGGTATTTATAATGAATACTAGGGTTACAATTCCTATCCTATGATAAGAACGTGAAATCGACTGAAAAAGAGTCCAACTGGAAGAAGAAATTTGCCAAAAATAAAAATCACATAACTTCATTGTACTGGGCGCACGTGCGCAAGCTACACAGTGCGCAAGTGTGCGCTCACCAAAGTTGGAACTCTGCTCTCTGGACTGACTCCACTTTAGAAAGCCATAATTTTCATAGTTTTTGTAGCCCCTTAAATCCTAATGGTCTACTTCTTGAATCTATCCACACAGTCAATGAGGGATTCTTCTTACCTTTGCTTGAGAATAAGTGAGTCCTCATCTTAGGGATTCTCTTTGGTTTCCAAATTTGCTCAACAAAAGGTCTTACAAGTTTATCGAAATTTCTTATGTCTCCTTTCTTATACCCTTTAAACCAAATGATCTGAAGCCGCGCCCTTAAGGGTTTTGGGAAATCCTCGGCATATGATAGCATCTAAGGCACCTTGTGAACACATCTTGGCTCAATAAGCATCAAGATACTCCCATGGATCTAAACTTCCATCATAAGAGTCAAAATGTGGAGTTTGCCAACATCTTGGGAGGGGTTCTCGCATCATCTCGTCAGAAAATGGTAAGGAGTACTTATATATTGTAGTGACCCCTTCCTTGTCATCCATCCTATCCACCTTCTTCAACTTTCTCGTTAGTTCTTCCTCTCACTTGGGTATCTCTCCAATGTATGCTCCCTATCACACGGTCTTCCCCTCTCTCGTGCTATTGAGGCCGCCTCACTTGGATTCCTTGGTCTAGCTTCACTTAGCCTAGAGAAGGCCTATCTTCTTAACTCATGTCGGGTGGACCGACATTCGTGCTCCTGTCAGGCAGACCTGATTGGAGTTACTTCCCTAACCCTTTGATCATTCTTATTGATTGTACGAGAAAATCTCTCATGGCACCATGGGGTCTTGATGTATTGAGTGGACAACCCAAGGATTGCCACCAGAGTTACAGATGGTTCTTCTCCTCCATCACCAACTTGTTGCTCAAACTGATGTTTCATAAGTAAATCTTTTAACATAGAATTCTATTATCTTAGCAAGTATATCTCTGCATCTCTATCATTAGTTTGGGGATCAGGATCCCTAACTTTTCCTAGTCGATCAAATATTCTAATTGATCAATTCGACTGGTGCTGGGAGACGATCTCCTTCCCTCTTTCTTGATTGTTGTGGTGGGTGTTACGTGCACTAGAAGCTATAGCTGAAGACGACTTAAGATGGCTTCTTGTTCAATTTCTCACAGACGGTGCCAAATGTTGATGAGTTAAAAATATAGCACCAAAGTCTAATATTAAAGTCTGAGTCCTTTGTTATTCGAGTCCTCTAACGCTAAGGTAAAAGCACACATATACCCACGATATATGATACCTGTGACAAATCAAGAGCGGCGGGGCTATGTCCATAGGATTTGGAGGGAGGATTCGATGTTCAAGTCAGAATTTGTGTGAGGAAAAGATTGAGAGCAAAATGAAAGTTCGAAATGGTCAAGTGTGAAGTTGAATGATAATCTATCATTTGTTTACCTTACCAACTTACTATTTATGTTTCTCCTTTATGGATTTGGATAGTTCATGGGGTTGGGAATAATTATTCGGCCCATGATAGCCTTGAATGTGTTGAATTTCTTCATAGCTTGATTTAAAGAAAAAATTACCAAAATGTCCTCCCTTATATTTAACCGCTTTGACTAATTGGCCACGTGTCCTCGAGCCATTAGATGGTATTTTTAAGCATCATTAAGCTGCACTTTATTGTCCGATTTGCTGCATTGCGTGAACCAAACAAATTATGCATTCAATCTTTGAGCTTAAATATGCGAAAGTAGTTTTACGGAGTGCTTCAGTGTGCGTTTAAAACAGATTGCTTCTTGTTTATAAACTCTCTCCATTTAATTTGGTACAGAAGAATTAAGATAAATTATTAAATTATATTAATTTTATAAAAAAAGAAAATTCAAAACGACTACACTACTTTTTTATATTGAAACTTTCCAATTATATAATCCAACCTCTCCCATAATAAGGCACTAACATTAAAGTTGAAAAAGAATTATTAGTACTTTATTAAATTTTTAAAAATAATAAATAATTTAACACAAAATAAACTATGTAAAACAATATAAAAATGGGGAAATTTGGACCAACTATGGATTAGATCATTTTCACTTCATAGAATACTTGGACCCTACCATCCAACTGAGATGTTTCTGCAGCGAGAACACCACCTTCTACTTAGCCACGTGTATTACCTAAACCTAAAGCAATCAATCATACAAGCATTATTACATATTCATTTATTCACATGGCATAGAAATTCGCAGCTGTATACCACCGACACACAAACTTTCACATGATCATACTAGCAGATTAACAAAAGGAAAATAATTTTAATAATTTTTCACATTTTACTTTTGTAGTTTAATTTTTATTTTTTTATATTTAAAATGATATATTTTAATTTTTTACAAATTCAAAACGTATCATTTGATTTCTCGACATAATTTTTGGTTTGAAATACTTATATACTTATCGTATATTATATTTTTCATGAGCAAAATTAACAATATATAAATTTTAAATACTAAACGATACTACTTAAAACCTCATCTACCACTACCTCGAAATTTTCATCTACCATCACCACCTATATTCCCCTTTCTTGCTATTTTTCCTCCACTAACATTATTCCAACGGTCCCAATCCTATTTTTTTTGGGATAATTTAGTATTTAAAGCTATGTATTGTCAAGTTTACATTTAAATATATTACATTTAATATGCATGTGAATATCTCAAATCAAAATATGTCCGTAATTGTGTCAAGAGACCAAAATGGTGCGTTTTGAATTTGTGAGAGATTAAAATGCATCATTTTGAATGCGAAAAATTAAAAAAGTACAAATATGAAATGCGAGAAACTATTAAAGTTATAAATTTTCCATTAAAAAAAAATCCTATAACACCATCAAAATCAAGTTCAATTCCTCTTGAAATTGCTCAAACCCTATGCAGAATTAGAATTTTGGTCCTTTGTTAAACTAACTTCGACTAAATTCCTCATGTGTATTTTTTTTTTTTTTTTCTGTTTTTTCTTTCTCTAGCACATTTAATTCCTTGTAGCCTTGGAAATTGCATCTATAATGTGATCTCGAATGTCTTTTAATTTAAGAGCATGAAAAGGGATTCATGTGGTGATAAATTTGTGTGATTAAAACAAGTTGAGAATAGGGTAAAAAATCATTAAACCAAACCGGATCAAAGCTGATGATGGCCAACCACTTAAAATTTTGTGCTATTTTCAACTTATTTTAAAAGAATTAAGACAAGTAATGTTGCACTATTTTCAACTCGTTTTGTTTAAAAAATTAAAACATATTGATGGTCAATCACTTGAAATAGCCAAAATGTCCTCACTGGAAAGGAGTTGTAATGTGTTAATTTAAGTAACTGCCATGGCACATAATTATACTGGGACCAAATTGGCCGAACCAAAAAAAAATGAGAATCACATTGTCCCAAATTAAAGTTGAGGAACAATATTGGATGAGTTAAAAAGTTGGACAATTTTGAATTATTTGCTCTTAATCTAAAATGTAGTAGACTAAAACTAGAATTACCTCTTAAACTAATAATAATTATAAGTTATCAATTCCAGTAATTTATTTCTGATAAACTTCATTATCTGGACAGTGGACCACTGATGCAATCAAAACCAATCCATGTGGAATTTTTCTTGTCATATACTCGAAGAATCGTTGACCGAGTGCATAGGAGTACTGAACATATATGCACACTAGATTTTCCCATCATGATAAAGTTGTCACCCTTAATATTCCTTCCATTAATTTGGTTCAGAATTTCTCCATTGTTGCCTTTTCCTGTTGCTAATTATCTAAATTATATATAAAGTGAAAAAAGAGAGTTTTGATCTCCATTATTTTATTACTATTTAGAGATTGCTCTTATTCTCATAATGTAATTACTGTAACTTTCTTTCCACTATTCTCCTTAACTACTTGTATTTTTGTTATTTTTTAATTAAAAATTTCACACCATAGAATGTGTCTTTCTTACTAATTATTATTTAAGTGAGATGTTTGTAACTTACCAGAAAATATAAAAAATTAAGAGCCCTTCTGTCCAACTAACTTCTGGTTGAGCTTTCACATTTAACAAGATTTTCTGAAAATGAACATTAAAATTAAATGTGCAAAATGGTTGTCAAATTTTCATTTCATTTTTAATGTTATTTATTATGTGATAACTTAATAGCATGTTTTATCTTATGGATTTATACATAAAATAGAAAAGAATCTGTTTTCTGCCAAATAAAGTTTTTTTTTTTTTTTTTTCCAAAAAGTAAAAGGCAAGAATATGTGTAGGTGAAGCAATTATAATTCGAAAAATGAAGGCATCTTTATAAAAATCTAAAATAATACTGTAATTAAGATGAAATTCTGAAAAAAAGATAGAAAAAATCAATCTTACTTGAGCAACAAAATATATATATATATATTGAAACATTGTCTTAGCTAAGAAAAAAATCGACTAGCTCCTTCCTCATTTAATAATAAAAAAAAAACTATTTCTTTTGTTAAAACATCAATTTTGAATTTAGCTTCAATTAGCAAAACAAAGTCCCACCACAGCCCCACTTGTAGATTTAGTGTAATTTGGTTGATTTCTAATGTGTTTCTATTGATTGGATTATTGATAAATCTTATACTTTGCTTAATGTTTACGATATATCTTATAGTTTATAAATTTATAATTCACTCTTTGTGATTAATTTGAGTTTTTTTGTTAGATGGATGGGAAGTTAAAAATATAACAAATTTACATACAAAAAGTGAAAAACATCCCTGAGTTTAATATACCATTTAACTAAAAAAATTTCAATATCCTAAAATTCACTTAATAGTTTCATTTTAATTTTAACCACAAAGGTCAGCAGTAAATTATAGATTTACAAACCATAGATGAGGAATCTAAACATTTTTTTTTTTGGCAATTTAAAACCAATAAAAGGCAAAACAAGGCCCATTTTGGGAATTTTACTTGAAGGGTAAGTTTAGTATTAGTACTAAATAAAGAGGCTGGCGGCAGCATACAGCTGCTTGCTTTATTCCTCCGAAGAGTTCTGAAAGAAGCAAAATCTAAGACAAAGTACTTGCACAAACTTCCATACAGAAAAATGTACCAGAGTACTAGTACTGGTAGGCTAATTTGCCTCAGCATTGTTCTCTTCTTTAGTGTCGTTCTGCTCTCGTTTTCAAGATCTGTTAGTGCAGCAACAGCAGCTTCCACTTACAAGAATTATACAGTTGGTGATTCTTTAGGATGGTATGACAATCTTGAAAATCCTCAAGTTGATTACCAAAAATGGGTTGCTGGCAAGGACTTCAGCCTTGGAGATTTCCTCAGTAAGTCCGGCCCTTTCAATAACTAATTAATTTAGCATAATTAATTAGAGCTGTTGATCTTCATTTCATTCCATACTTGGCCGCAAAATTTTACATGTTTTTTAACAATAAAGATTTTCCCTTGAATTAATTCCTTTTAATCTTTGTGAATTCTTTGATTGATTGTTTTAGCAAAGGTTTTCCCTTGAATTCTTTTTAATCCCTGGATAATTTCTGTTGTACTTGGTTAGTTTTTTACAATAAAAGAATTAGAGAAGAGAGGTGTATCAAATTGATCACTTTCATAAACGAAAATTAAGTTCATTGACCATTGGGTTGCATAATTGCCAAATTGATTTAAATCTTTTACTAGAGTAACCAAGAATAATCTTTTGCATAATTGCCAAATTGATTTAAATCTTTTACTAGAGTAACCAAGAATAATCTTTCTTTTTTTTTAATTTCTTAGAAATGCAGTACAATTATGGAAGTTTGATTACTTGTAAAGGTAAGTTTGACAATGAAATATGATTTAAATGATACTAATTTAGATTATAGATTTGAATTAATCATATAGTAAAAATTCAATGTAGATCATTTTATTTAGAAAAATTAAGGTGTGACATATGTAATTATTGCTTAGAAAATAACATTTATTAAAAATAATAGTAGATGTTAGGATGGATCAACCAGTAATGGAACAAGATGATAAGTCAAAGGAAAAATATATATATATATATTAGTGGAGATAATAAAGAAAAAAAGGGTTCATCTGTCATGGCTAGCTTACAAGTGTCCAGAATAATTTATCCACAATAATGAATACCAGCTGTAGCCTTTATCTCTTTTCTCTTTGGTATGGTTAAAGGTCTTTATTGTTAGTGAAAACAAGGCAATAGATACCTTGTCAGAAGTTAGTTTCTGGTAACATGGGTTTGCAGTTTTGGGTGACAAGATCATGAGATATTTGTGTAGGTGATCTGTAAGACTGTAAAAAAGTTTAAATCAGCACGTGATTTGGATCTTAGTCATTAGTAGTATAAACTATAAACACTTAAATATCATGTAGTTCTAGTCCCTTCAAAACTCTTTTTTCAGTCATTTTCCATAAAATATTAGACTGAGAACATGCATTTGTAATAGGAAAATAGGAATATAATCACTCAAATTCTTATTCCTATTTTTTTCACACGTCCCTGTTTAATTTAAAATTCATCCAAAAGAGTTATAATTCGCTACAAAAATTATAAAGTAGTCCCTGTAAAAATATGTCAATATAATATTATCTCCCAAAAATTAAATTCTTGCATCCGTCCCCAAAAGGATTAATTCTTAATCCTTACATTTTTCTTGTTCATTTTTTTTTCCAAGAACTTTCTTATGCTTGGGTAGTAGAATTAGATGGAGGAGGGGGAAGTTGGCTTGAGCAGAAGAATAAATGACATATTTTGTTTGACATGACAAAATAGAACTTCAGTAGTTGCTCTATGTAAAATGGATTTTCTATTTGGGTAGAGTTTTTATGAAAGATTGGCTTAGAGTTTTATAAGTTGTTTTTTTTTTTTTAACATACATTTGCATCTATGTTTTCTAATTTCACTAGCTATTTCTCTACCCTGATTCATAAACTAATTTCTGTGCAATGCAGTTTTCGACACGGACAACAATCATTCAGTCATCCAAACCTACAACTTCACAACATACAAACTCTGCGACTACGAGGACGCCTCAGACAACGACACAATCCAATGGTCATCAGCCGATCCCTCCTCAACATCTCCTCATCCAGTTTCAGTTTCGGTACCTCTTCTCAAGCTAGGAATCACCTATTTTTTCTCAGGTGACTATGACGGCGAACAATGCCAAAATGGCCAACATTTCCAGATAAATGTCACATACGGTCTAGGCTTGCCACCAAGTCTCCAAAGCCCTTCTGATAATCAAGCCCCTGCACCGGTGAATCCCAACTCCGGTGACGATGATTCCGCGCCGGATACCTTAGTTCCTTCGAATTTCAATAATCCGCTAAACGTCAGCGATGCTGATAATGAATCATCAGAGTCTATAAGTCTCCCTGCATTCTCTCGTTTCTTTGGTGTCAAATTATATGGGGTTATGGTTTTGCTAGGACTTTATGGTATTCTCTCATAGGTAAAATATATATAATAATATTCATTTTTCAAAAGTAATTTATTTTCTACTTTTTTTTTTTTTTTTGCTATCCCTAAAATTTTATTTATATATATGACTACTATTTAGTACTTAAACTTTTAGTTTTGGGTATTGTTGACCCAATTAGTGGTTGAAGAAATTGTTCACTTGACGTTCATCAATCATATCAATTGGGTCAAAGTGATTAAGAACTATAGTTTAAATACTTGTAACCAATGAAATCACAATACTAAAATAAATTATTGATTTTTTTATTTGCATTTTATTAATAAATATTTTAGTTTTCAGCTGTTAGAGTATCGGATTCAATTGGTACGTAATAATATTAAATTCCATATAGCAAGAGTGGTAGTTGATGAGTCAATAATATGCTATAGAGATGCACCGCACATGAATTGTTTGTTTGGTTAGAGGGACCAGCACATCTTTGCCTCCTGTAAAATAATGCATTTGTGAGAAGTGTAGCTGATCATTTGTACACCTGTAATCCTTCGATACATTTAGATTTATTATGAATGCGAAAACATTTCTAAAGTTAAGTTTAATAGTTCTTTACTGCTCTAGACAACTACCTCTTTTTTTTTTAGTTATGAGTTGTTGGAATTTTGCTGGTGTAGATGGAAGAAGGATGTGATAATGGGGAAGGGTGAGACAGTGATTACCGGTAGTGGTAGGGGTAGTGATGGGTCAAGGTCAATACGTTTAGGGATTCATTTAATAATGGGAATAAGTCGAGGGTATCCAATTAATTTTAGAAAAATCTATTAATTTGGATGATTTCCATCCGCTCTATCTTTTGGGATAAACCACGTGTGAATTTAAGATATATTTTCTAAACATATGGGGGGTTATGAGTCGGATGACTAAAATACATGAGGATTTACAGGAATTTACCCTAAAAAATTACACAAAGTTACATACTCCCTCCATCTAGGCATAGAGCACTCATTATGTCACATTTTGACATTTTTTATCAAACAGATTAATTTTGTTAAGAAGAATTTATATGATTTATTCAATTTTAAGGAACCTTCTTCGACCAAAATAAAATTTATATCAAATATTAACACATTTATATTTTAAAATTTTTAAAATTTTAAATAGATCTAATACAATATTGAGCTGTGAAAACTTGGAATGTACAGAAGTAGCATTTAATTTTTGTTTACAATCAGAGATGACTATTGTGTGGAATTTTACTAATTATATAATATCATATTTATTTTGAAAAAATATTCATTATCAAGGATTACAAGTATCCAAGGAAAAAAATTTAATAAAATATGAAAATCTTGATATCCCAATTAAAAAAAAAAATTCCAAATTAAAATTGGGGATGGTTTTGCTCAAATTTGGTTGAGGAGGAATAAATTTTGGAGGATTTAGTTGGAATAAGTTTTAGTCGTGGAATGACCTTTCTAATTAAAAAGTTACATACCAAACGTGAATCACTAAATATAGATTGAAGGGTGAATGCCATTTTGACCCTCTAAAATGAGTAAAAGTCTCAATCTGACTATTTAGACTGAAAATTTATAATTTGACCCACAAAACTAAACGAGTATTCAAATATGACCTTCAAACTGAAAGAGTATCATTTTTGGCACTCCAAACTGTAAAATGTATTCCAAATTTTCAATATGGTCTTTTGAATTAAAAGAGTCATATTTGACACTTCAAATTGAAAATTTCTAACATGGCCCTCTTAAAGACATAATAGATGAGATGCACCAATATTTTTGGAGTGTATAAATATCATTCTCTATCTTTCATTTATAAAAAAGTTCACTTTGTATCTCTTTATTTTTATACATAAGCATTTTTCTTTTTCTTTTTTGAATGTGTATATAAAGAAAAATAAGCATTTAAATACATTTTATAAATAAAAAATATAGATTTTGATATATTTGATATTAAATTGTTAATTTTTTATTTATTGGGATGATCAATGTTCGAAAAATACAAAATTGACACATAGAAATTTGAAACGAATGGCCCTATTGGAACTTTTTTCAGTTTGAATGGTCTAACTGAGATTTCAATTTCGAGTACCACATTAGAACAATTATTTTAGTTTGGAGGATCAAAGTGATATCTTTTTAATTTAGATGACCATAATGGAACACTTATTTATGTATGAAGTGTTAAATTAAGACCTTTTTTTTATTACTTTGAATGATAATATTGAGATTTTTGCTTAGTTTAAAGGGTCAAAATGATATTAATTTAAAATGAATATGTTTGTCATTTTCACACACTTAGAAGATAGGTTGTGAAATTATGTTGTTTTGCATGCAAAGCTTGTCAGAAGTCCCAAAGCTTCTAGTAACCCCAACCTCACCTAAGAGTAATTTCCCAAACTATATTGAATACAGTTTCTTTTCTTAACATGTGTTTGTTTTACATGTGATTTCTAATTTTGGGTTCTTTGTATTTTTTATTTTTTGACATCAAAACATTAACTTCTCATTACTTAAACAACATATTTATATACTTAGATCTTTATGTCTACCTTTACATTGTTCCGACTGCAAAATATCAACAAAATAATTAGATGGATCATACAATACACACACAAAGCCTTCTACAAGTCTATTACATGCCTTCTTGGCCAAAATGTCTGTGGCTCTATTTTTCTTCTTATAAGCAAAAATTACTTGCAAG
The DNA here is from genome assembly GCA_025175665.1 of Cinchona pubescens. Taxonomy (NCBI): domain Eukaryota; kingdom Viridiplantae; phylum Streptophyta; class Magnoliopsida; order Gentianales; family Rubiaceae; genus Cinchona; species Cinchona pubescens. The sequence goes on from JANKKI010000062.1 coordinate 2,741,372, forward strand.
TGCTTAAACCTTCTGCTTATCTCCTTGTAGTTCTTTACCATCTCCAAGGTTGAGTCCTCTATTGTAGACCCCTTGCAGGCTGTTAATAGTGATTTGTGAATCAGTTTCTACCATAATTAAATCAAGATTCTTTTGTACAAAAGTAATAAACCTCTTCTCATTGCACATAATTCAGCAGTAATTGGTGTAGTTTCTCCCAATCCCTCCTCAAACCCCCATAAGAAATTTCCCCTGCTATCCCTTAAAATCCCTCCTCCCCCATCCTTCCTTTCTAAAGACACTGCACCATCCATGTTTAATTTAATTAAGCCAACATGTCAGAGGCCAAACCCAACTCAAAATACTCATAATATGTTTATGACTCCTTTTATTTTCCTTTAAACTCTCCTGAGAGTTGTATCAAGATTTGGCTTCTAAGAGAATTTTCTTACGACTAAACTCACAATTCCAAAAAAATAGCTGCATTTCTCCCTTGCCAACCCCTCCAAAGTATATAAGGAAAAACTCTCCTTCCATCTACAGAGCACATTTGGATATTGATCACTCAAACTAGTTGCAGAAGAACGGGATTTCCACAATTTCTTTGTCACTTCACACTCCGACATGAAATGTCTAATATCATCAATCCCTTGATGACACAAACTACAACTCTTACTTGACACCATATGCCTATCAAACAGAAACTTTCTCACTAGAAGTTTTCCATGAACTAATAACCAAAGCAAATATTTGACTCTAGGGGTAAATTGCCTTCCAAACACTCATCAATGGGAGATGGGGCCCAACCTGAGAAAATTCCTCCTCCCTAACAAAATTTCTTCCATGTATTATAAACATTTCTAACTGAAAAATCCTATTTAGATCAAGTCCCCATAACATAGTATCCTCCTGGGATAAGATAAGAACAGCTAGCAACTTATCCATAATATGCTTGGGTACAAGAGATCTTAGTCTATCACTCTTCCAAGTTCTAGTATATTGATCTACAATCTCTGTTACTTTTAGATTCAATCCTTCAATAGGAATCTTCTTTAAAAGATGGCAAAGAGGTTTCTCTACCACCCACTAGTCAAAAAAGACGTTAATGGACTTTCCATTCCCCAAACTCTATCTGACATATCTTTTTATAATCTGGTGAGCTCTAACCAAACCCTGGCAAACTCTTGATTGATGACATTTAATAATGGGCCAATACTGATCTGTTTTAAATTTGTACTTTGCGTCCAATACTTGCGACATCAAAGACTCCTTATTGCTCATCACTTTTCACATAGTCTTAACCAAAAGAGCTCTATTCAAAATACCCAGATCCTTTATTTTATCAATTCCTCCATGCTCATAAGATGACAAACTGTTTTTCAAACTACTTTGGCAATCGAATTTTTCTTCAAATCTGATCTCCAAATGAGCTTTTTAGTCTGGCTCCTCAATCCCTCTGTCACATTGGCTAGGAGTTAACACAACGACATTGTATATTTAGTAATAGTCCCCAAATTGTGCTTGGCTATACAAATTCTTCCAGCCTACGACAACAGGTTTGAATACCATTGGGACATATTAGCAATGCCTATATCAAGTAAATATAAAAAAATCAGAATTTTTAATCCTACGTTGTACAAAAGGAAGTCCCAAATACCTTTCTTTTTTGTCTGGAATTTGTAATATCAAAAACCTGTCTCACATACCTGCGTTCTGGCCTTTTAGAATTTTTGGAAAAATAATCAGAAAAAAAACCTGTTTTCACAAACCTGCAACAACAAGTTTGAATACCAATGGGACATATTAGCAATGCCTATATCAAGTAAATATAAAAAATCAGAATTTTTAATCTTCTACGTTGTATAAAAGGAAGTCCCAAATACCTTTCTTTTTTTTATTTTCTAGAATTTGTAATATCAAAAACCTGTTTCACATACCTGCGTTCTGGCCTTTTAGAATTTTTGGAAAAATAAACTGAAGATTTATCTCTACTTAACGTTTCTGCAGACGCCTGCTCAAAACTCTTTAGAATGTTATCAATATTAATACAAGACTTTTGATCAGCCTTAAAGAAAAGAATGCAATCACCCACAAAAGCAAGTATAGGTATTTGAGGAAAATTTCTAAGATTATGCCACTTTTCTCTTAGAAGACTTAAGTGGGATCACAGATTTTTCTATACTTGCAGATTTTCTATACTTGCTTTAACTAATCTCCTTATTAAAACATCCAAACACAAAATGAACAACTATGGGGACAAAGGATCTCCCTGTCAAAGCCTACTGTTAGGAATAAAAGAATTTGTTAATTCCCCATTAAAAAGGATTTTAAAAGAATTAAAGCATAATGTCTCTTAGAGCACACACAAGTCATGATTCTATTGATCCATAACTCTGGAAGTTAAATTTTTTAGAACTCTTTCTAAAAAATGCCACTCTAATTTGTCATAGGCTTTTGCAAAATCCAATTTCAAAGCCACCAAACTACACTTACCTTTAGACCTTTGCATGCTATGCAAAACTTCATGAGCTATGATAAAATTGTCTAAGATCACTCTCCCAAGAACGAAAGCACTTTTGAAAGGCAAGATCAACTTTTTCAAAAACGGTCTCATACGATTTGCGAGCACTTTCGAAATAATCTTGTAAGCCACATTACACAGACTAATAGGTCTGAATTACTCAATAGAACAAGGGTTACTAATTTTTGGTATAAGAACAATAAAAGTTCTATTGATCTTTGAAGGGAAATTCCCAAACAAAAAGAAAGAATTAACCAATTGTAAAAGGGACACTCCAACCACCTCCCAGTATTTTTTGTAAAAATGAGCATTCAAACCATTTGGTCCTGGGCTTTAATGAGTGAACCCATACTAAATGTCACCTCCTTAACCTCCCTAAACTTGATAGGCTTGAGAAGTTCTTCTTTCTCTTCTTTAGTTATTCCAAGAATAGGGATATCCCATCAAAGCTATCAAGACTTGGTCTAGAAGAAGAGTACAACTTTTAGAAATAGTTAGAACAAGTATCTCCAATGTCTTTAGAATTTTTAGCCCAGTCTTGCCCACATTAAGACCCATAATATGTTTCTTTTTAGCTTTCCCCCTAGCAAACACCTTGAAAAATCTAGAGGTTTTATCCCCTGAATTAATCCAATTAACTTTAGCTCGTTGGCGCTAATGGGTCTCTTGGCTTTCAAAAGCCATTTGTACTTTGATCTAAGTTGGACCTCCTTAATCTGAAGAAGCTAGAGTTGGTTGATTTTCAATAATATATTGGGTATCCATAAGCTGCTTATAAACCTGTGCAAGAGTTTCATGACAATTCAAAAAAAATTTCGTATTCCATTCTAAGGATTTCCTTTTAAGATTAAACACATTTTTGTGAAAAAACAAATGCAGGAAGCCCATTAAAATTCTCAGACCAACAATCAATCACAACAAAAGCAAAAGATGGGTCTTCAGCCCATCCATTATTAAAACCTAAAGATTCTACACTTCTTTTTGTTGGGTTGATTTGGGTAGTAAGCAAGAAGGGCTAAGCGATCAACAAAAAAAACAGACAAGTGTTGGACATTTCAAAACCCCCCTTCATTCCTAATTAACAAGGACCATATCCAATCTTTTCCTAATATGATCAGGCCCAATTCTACCATTATTCCAAGTGAATCTAGGCACAATAAAACCTAAATCAATGAGTCTAGATTCATCAAAAAACTCATGAAATTGTTTCATCTTATTGGTTAATCCTTTCAAACCGCCAACAGATTCATGTAAACCTAAAGTACTATTAAAGTCACCTAAAACCATCCAAGGTAACTTACAAACTTTGTGAACATTCAAAAGTTCATTCCAAACCTATTTCTGAAGATACCAGATTGAGGATACTGATAACAGCTGAAAGCATGGCCATCTTCTTCTCTATTCTATCTCGCATGGTTACATGAATTGATCTAGAGATGCTATTCATGTACTGCACATCCATCTATTGCGAGTTCCACATTAAACATAATCCTCCTACATGACCTGATGGAGGAACATACACCTTACCAGTGTAGTTGGTCTTTCCAATTATTGTCTATGCCTTGCTCTCTTCCACATCCGTTTCCATCAGAAAAATGATTTTTGGTTGATGTCTAGCTATGTAGCCTCTTACCAAGTTCAGAAAATCCTTCCTTGACATGTCCCTACAGTTCCAAGCTAAAATTTTGGCACTCTTCATGTTCAAAGGGAATATTAACTCATTTTTTAGAGTCTTGTGAATCATTGTTAGCCCTGACTCTCTTGCCTCCATTCGGTCGTCCATACCAATCTTGAGAATTCCTTTTGGTTCCAGAGAGAAGTGGATTGCATACTGGTAAGTCTTGGGCAGTGGCTAGAAAAATATACTTTCGAGACACATGATAAAACTTAGTTGAGTTGCTTTTTCTGGACAGATGAACATGTGAGGAGTTTGGTGCATCCCCTGTAGCACAAAGTCTTTTTTCTCTCTGAATAATAGCGAGATGTTTAACTTTCCTGTATTGTCTGCTATTGGAGGCTGTCTTGGTTGGATTGACTCTAGCTTTCTCAGAAGATTTAGGGTTAGTGATGGGTTCAACTCTGAATTTAAATGGAATGGGAAACCCAATGAGATGTTGAGGTCCATCTCCTTTCGTATCGATCTCTTTCTCTTGTAAGTTATCAAAGACGACTCCTGACTAGTTGAACTGTGAAAGGTGTTCAATGCTAACTCTGTGTTCGGCTCTTGAGTTGTTTGTTTCTTGGTCCTCATACCTCCTGAGTTGATCATGGTCTTGTTGTTTTTCATCTTTTTTATGTTCCTGCATTGGTATTGTATGTTGAAAATTTTCTAAAAATTTACTTATCATTTATATTACTTCTTCTCCCGTAAACAAGACTTCTAGAACACACCTGAAGTCCATTACACATCTCGAGGTTATGCATGGCTAGTAGCGTGTTTGGGGATGTGCACCATGAGAGCTTCTTCTCTTTCTTATGATTAGGTGTTTTTGTCTCGCATTCTCAGAGTGTAGCAAAAGATGGAAAATTTTTAAAAATATGCCACTTTTATATTTCTTCTATTTTTGTGCCTAAGAGAATGTGGTATTCCAGAAAATTAAAAAAAAATTTGGATATAATTCGAGGAATGCGAGGTCATCATTATTAAACTCGCAAAATACAAAAACATAAAAATTATATAACTACCAACACAAAATATATTTCATTTACATTAACAAAATTCAATTATTTAAACAAAATTAATATAGTTAATTAAAATAATGGTTTACTATAAAAATCTCAAATATCGTACTTGACTTCGTTAATGTTATTGGTTTATGGAATTTACGATTGTATGTAAGGAGGAAAATGATGGTGGTTAACAGTCACGGAAGGAGGAGGAAGTCCTTCATTTTTCTATTTTTGTAATCTTCTGCGAGGCCAATTTCCTTCGCAATATACATAGTCAAATTTGCTAAATCATTCATTTTTCTATTTTTGTAATAGTACACGATTTCCATTCGCAATATACATAGTCATATTTTTAAATCTAAATAATATATATATATATATATATATACATAGTCAAATTTGCTAAATTAAAAAAAAATTCATTGACAACACATTTTTAAATGCATTGTATGTTAAAAAAAAGGCACTCTATTACCGCTTATCATTTATATTACTTCTTCTCCGAACACACCTGAAGTCCAAGAACAAATCTCGAGGTTTTTTTTTATTTCTGGAACTAGTAGCGTTCTTGAATGCGAGCTTCTTCTCTCTTATTGCATTAGGCACAAAAATGTTTTTGAAAAGTGGCATATTTTTAGAAATTTTTCATCAAAAGATATTCTTGTTTCCCAAGAGGTTTGTGGGATCTATTCTACATCTATAGTGGTGTTTTTTGTTTGTTTCTTTTTCTGTGTCTTGAGCCCTCGTCTGCCACTGCATTTTGGCCCCAGTTTTTTATGAATTCTAACCATAAAATAATGCACTCTTTCTATAGTCTCTGATCTATGGGCCTCTTCTCCTTTGTCTCCTTCTTTGGATTTTTTCCTACAGCCTCGTAGTCCATCCTTCCAGTATTGTCTTGTAACACCTGGAATATATTTGTACTTTCTATATTCATTCACCAAGTAGGCCTTCCTATCTTTTTTGGGTCTTCCCCTGCACTTTTAACCCAATTACTCCTTCACCTCCTCCTCGCCACTATATAACCCATATCCTGTTATTCCGATTTTTTGTTGCTCGCTCCTCGTGCACTCCTATTCTCCTTCTTATAGTGTTGATTTACTTTACCCGAATACTCTATGCCTCTATTTGTTATGTGTGCCATCTTGAATTCATAAAAGATTTCTTGTTTAAAAATTTGGATCCATATGAATTCTAGTTGCGGTTCCTTCATACTAAATTCTGGCATATCTGGCAGATGTTGGCCGCAAAGAGCAACTTAAGAGGGGGTGAATTAGGTTGTATCTAAAATAAGCCTTTTTATGTGCTTAATAGAAATGCAAACTTTATGCACCAAATAAAAACTTAAGCACAAATGAATACAATAGATATTCAACTATTTAAGCTTAAAGAACAAATAAGAATATTGAGATTAAGAGAATTAAACCAAACTCCCAAGTTTCTCAAGCTTGGACCTTACAACTGCAAAGAACTTCTTACAAGGCAACTACCAAGTTCACAACTTGAAGTTTAGCCACTAAAAGTCTCTTCAAAGTAGGTGAGACAATAACCTCTTGTACACAAATGAGGATCACTCTTGTTCACACTAATTTCCTTTAGTTGAGCCAAGAGTTTTACACTCACAACCTCCCTTTGTTACAATTGTTATTTCTCCACTCTTACACTACTAAACCCTTTTCTCAAAACTACCTACACTATTACAACACTTGTACCCACTATTTCTCCCAAATAGCTCAAGAAGTTACTTGTAATCAATGTAGAAGTCTCTTATATTTAATTCAGGCTTAGGGAAATTTATAAAACTATGAAAAACCACAAGGATAAGAGATGATTTTGTTCGAAAACTAGTCATTGGACCTTCGACGGCCGCTAACTTCGCATCCAACACGCATGAATTAAATATAAGAGACCTCTAGAGCTGTCTCTTATACACATCTAGATGTGTATAAGAGACAGCAAATAATCTATATTACAAAAAGGAACTTGTTTTCGTCCCAAGACTGCTCCTAGTACTGTCTCTTATACACATCTACCATCGTCCGTATCGTCAGAAACTTTGTCTTTCGGACAGTCATTTGCTTCTGTGGAGTCTACTAGTTGTTTTGTTCGGAGGATTATTTACTTCCGAACCTACCTGTTTTTCTGCACACTTGTTTTCAAATCATTAGTGCGATTTGGTCATCATCAAAACATGATTAATATAATTGGGGTTCAACATTGGCCCTATCTAAATTCCCCGTGCATTTCAATCTTTATTGGCTAGCCAATGATTCCCAATTTTGCTACTAATTTCATGGAGAATTCAAAAATTGTAGTACTCAACTGGTAACTCTCCGATAACAGAATCCAAGTGATAATCAAATCTAATTTTGCATTTTTTGGTTTGAAGTTAGGAATTGACCTTTGAACATACATATGATAACCTTTTATATACCAAGGTTTGCCCACTAGAACCATGAAGTAATCATCTGGACAATTGAAATGCACTGCAAAGAAGCCCTCTCCTAATTGCGAGATTTGTAATGTTTCCTGAGGCTTTCATATCTTTTGTAGTTTAATATCCAGATTATTCAAAGCCATCCTATATCCCAACAGTTCTATGATTATAGCTTGTTTCTATGGTGAACAAATCCTCACCATTTCTTCTTTTGAGAACTAGATGACTATATCCTCTAAATTCATTCCCTCTTGAAAGCAAGGGTATCCATTCCGTTCTGAATTTCTGATCTGTGAAAATTGATCGATCTAATTAGGATAGTACACATGATTTGTCCACTACATACAAGCTTAGCCTTTTAGGAGGATCTTGATTCATTCATGAAATTAGGACCTTTTCTTGATAGACTTCGTTCCCCTCTTTCTGCTCTCTTGCATTCTTAATCCATGTCTTCTACTGATATGTAAGCTTCTAGATTTGTAACTAGACTATAATTTGATTTGGAATGATGGTTCATTATGTTATCAGTTGTGGTGAGATCCAAAGTTTCTATTGTCAAATACGTAAGCTTCGTATTTGAAGAATGTGAATATGAATATCTCACAATTATCTCTTAGTATAATAACTTTTTCTTTTTACAAATCCCAATAGTTTTTTAACTCAAATACTACTTTTTTTTTTTTTAATAGTATCTATTTTCCACTTAATAATAACTCAAATAACTACTTAATATACATTAACTTGCACGATAACAATATTAATAAACAGATAAGAAAATTATATAACAAATTTTTAACTAAACCTCGTCAATAACATAAATAAATTATGAAATAAGGAGTTACATATGTACCTGAGATAACCATTATCACAAACCTCTTATAGACACAGGTTCTACCGTTTGCGTTGAAACAACTAGACTCTGATACCAGAACTTTAAAATAACACTCCTTGGATAGAAATGTATTAAGAACCAAATGATTTACAATATACAAGCACAATTTAAATGTTTTTTACGTGGACACCTGAGATTATATTCTATAATACGACAAGTAACCGTAAGAAAGATATTTGGTAACTAAAAAAGATAGAACTTGAATGAAGAATTCCTTCAACTCTACCTCTTATTGCTAAGAACTTCTCTTATTTATAGTAATAGAAAGGTCTCCGGATTTTAAAAACATTTCATTTACAGATAAGGTGATAAGATTCAAAAAGCTTCCTATTGGTAAGAATAGATTTCGTAGCCCTTATCTTTTCAAATTTGGTGGTCATGGTTGGGTTCACCACTTTTGCTTGCGTTAATAGTAGTGGTCTTGATTTGGTCCATTATGATTCTGTTGTATAGTATTTTGTCAATCTTCCTACATTGTTCATGATATTATGATTAGTGGGGAAATCTATTTCTTCTCAAAACCTTTCAACTACATCATTATCTTCATCACGTCTATTATCCACATGAAGTGTAAAGAATTGTTCAAAGTCATTACAAAAAAAAAAAAAACTAATAGCATATCCTCCCCATTTATGTGGATAATATCCTCTAAAAGTTTCTTAATGCCTTCATTTTGATTAGGTTCATCCATGTGAAATAATCGGATCATGAATATATTCTTTGCATCTTTTTTGAACATATGTTCTACCTTTGATGGTGACCTTGGTTCTTTGAAATAGTTTAATAATTTTTTGTATATAAATAGTGAGATTAATCCATGAATACAGCATGTATCAATATCTTTTCTTGTTTCACAAGCTATTCTTTTAAGTTCAAGATTTTTTTTTCTTGATATTGAGTGTCATAATGTCTCATATTCTAAATTTAATATCTAGTATGGAACCTTTTAGCTTCCATTCATCCTGTCGAGTTGGTGATATCCATAAGATAGAATAAATATTTGATCTCATTCTTTCTGGTATTTCAATTAGGATATCCTTGATCATTTAAGGAAAATTTTTTAATTTGAGAATTTCATTAGGCACAAAATTAATTTGGCAAACTAGTTCCTAATCAATTACAACTAGTAGATTAATTAGTTCTTCTAATTCTTCTACAATCATCTCATAGAGGTGGAATATCAACTTCTTCCTGATGCGATAGTCACGTTGGTAGATTGAATGTACCCAAAACTTTTCAAGTATTTGATTATTATTTGCTGAATAAAATTTATTGTTGATGAACTCAAAAACTTTAGTTGGGAAAGTTTTTCTTGCCTCTTCATCAATCTTGACCTTTTGATCTTTACCAAATATAGATTATTTGAATCTATATTTAGAATTTCAAGTAATTTTTCATAAAACCCAAATTTTGTGGATGCATCTAGCATTTTCACGTTATATTCAATTGTTGAAAAAAGGCTACTGATTGTAATTCTTAATTCTCTCATTTTGTCACCGAGTTCATGCTTATAACAGTTCAGTCATTGTGTTTCTAGAATCTTTTCTTTTATCAGGAATATGATTTTTTTTTCATATTGCATTTAAAGGTTTATAAATATTACTTTTAATTCCAGGGTTAAACAAGTGAGGAATTTCTACTTCTTTTTCAACCTTTATGACAAGTTTTGTCACCCTTTTGTATAACTAATTAGTGTATGCTAACTTTCGTTAATTTGAACATTCTTTCCTTTATAACTGATTGCTCTACTTGATCCTTCATGATTGTTTTTGCCCTTTTCATTCTTCTATGATGAAAACTTACTTAGTTTATTCACTATAGCATCTACTAAGATCATCTACAAGCACATTTTCATTAGTGCTAATATGAACAACTTCAGAAGTATACGGAGATATATAATTTGCCCACCTAACTGGTCTAGAGTTATTTTCAACTTTCTTTTTTTTTAAGAAAGTTTCTAACACCTTTATTATCAATCCTTATAAAAAAATTTGACAAGAGTTAAATAAATTTGAAACATTTTAATTTCATTTTTTATGGCTAAAAGTTCCTTTTTTAAAATAATGTAATTCTGTTCATTTGGTTTAAACTTTTCAGAATTATATCCACAAATCAATTCTTCAGAATTTTTTTGTTCTTTCAATATTTCTAAATGGTCTTTTCCTTTATCGAACTTATATCAGAATAATTAAACTGATTTTAGTACAACTCCCTAAAACATATATGAAGTATCAATTTCTAAAATTAAAATATTAGCTGCTTGAGGAAAATAAACTTTTAATATTAGGTATAAAAAGAGTTTTGATCTTTTTCAATTTTTTTGTATCTTTTTTATCCATTCTATTTTAGTACTATAGTTTTTCTTATCCTTTTGAGTTTTTCACAATTTTCTGAAAAAGATTTTTCCCATTTTGATAAATTTTTGACAAATTGAATCTTATAATTGAGTAATTCTAATAAATTCTACATTTCTTTTAGAGTACTTAATTTTTCTAAAATCTCTTTTATTTTTGTGACAATGTAGGGTTGAAGGATCAATACCTATGGAGTTTAAAATAATTCCAAGATAATCAATTTCATCTCTTCTAATTCTTTTTTTTTTTTTGAGACTAAGAATGATCCCATTATCTATAAGTTTCTTACATGCAATTGCTAAGTGTTTTTTGTATTCTTTATTTTTTGAAAATATTAACACATTATTTATATAGACGAGACAAAAATCACTTATATCTTTAAAATATTGTCCATCTATCTTCGAAATATTTGTGGTTTATTATATATTCCAAAGGGTAATGCTGTCTATTAGTAGTATCCATATAGAGTAAAGAATGTAATTAGTCATTTTGATTCTTTAGATAATTTATTATTTGCCAAAAACCTAATTTACAGTCAAATTTACTGTATATATCTTAGATCCTCTAGTTTGATTAACTAAGACATCTTTTCTGGGAGTAAAAATCCATCAAAACAAGATTCTCATTTAGTTTCTTGTAGTCTATTAACATTCTAGATTTTTCTCTTTTTATTTAACTATATTTCCTAACGGATATGCATGAATGTGAGACTAGAATGAAAACTTTCTGTTGGTTCTATGACTCCACCTTGTAATAATTCTTTTATTGAATACCAAATTCATCTATATCTTATTTAGTATAGATCATGGATTTTACCCTAATAATATTTTATTCATCTTTTAGTTTAAGATAACAATATCTAGGAGTTTTTTCCCATAACAGTAAAAATTATCTTAGAAACTAGGTTTCAATTTTTTATGAATCTAGTGTGAATCATCCAATTTTTTTTATTTCTTCTACTTGTAAAATTGGACTAGACTCGTCACGCTTCGCTGGCACAAATCCTTTGTGACAAATAAAATCATGTAATTTTAACCATAGAATATGATAAGATATTTTATTATCTGTAAACATGACCAACTCATCAGATATACTCATAGGATAACATTGAGAGATAAAATTATGTCTCCATGAATATAAGGGAAACACAATAATTTTGATATTTAAAAAAAAAATTTTCCCTTCATAGTCACAACAGTGAAAGGGATATCTTTTGCTTTGTATTCTATTATGGTATTAGTACTTTTAACTAAAATTGGATTTTTATTTTTATCAAAATTCTGCAGATATTAGGGTCGTGGCACCATTAGTACTTTTAACTAAAATTGGATTTTTTATTTTTTACCAAAATTCTGTAGAGAGTGCATTTTGGCTGGCATACATAAGTGGTTGATCTTATATCTATTAAGGCATGAAAACAATATAATTTATAGCCTAAGAATTCAAATGTAATTTCAATATAACAATATCTTTTTTTATTTTAATTATACGAGAAAAATATTGTTTCAGAATCAATATTCCTTTTTTTCAAATTTTAGCATTTTTTACCGTTCTTATTGAGAATGCAAGATGGGAACTTGTATAGTAGGTATTTTTGTATTTTCAATTTATTGCCTACTGCTATTAGTTCTAAATTATATTTTTCTTGAACTTTCTTAAATTTCATAATCTATCTTGAATCATCTTTTACTAGCACTCAATTTATTATCTTCTTTTGAATGATCTTTTACTAACAATCAATCTGTTATCTCTAAAATAAAGAATATTTCATAAGACTTGAAATGCCATTGGTTTAATTGATTTTTTAAGTCTTTCTTGAGTAAAATTTTTAAATAAACCATCATTTAAGTACTTCTATATCCCTTCAACTTATTAGCCTTGGTTAGATTTCTATTTCCAAGGATTTTGGTTCATATAACTTAATGATGTTAGAATATATCTCTTTAGTTTAAACATTCACATCATAGGTTAATTGATGGATGAATTTTCAACCAATTCTTAAATCATGATAAACACCTTCAATCTTAATATTTTGTGTTCGAATTCTTAAGACTAGTGTTTTCAATTCTTTTTTTATTTATGGAGACAAAATAATTAGATTTTACTCAAAACATTATTTTTCTAGCTACTAAGTTGGATTGTATTCCACCTATCAATAACTACAATGGATCATGAAAAATTTTATCTTGAACAACACTAATATTGGCAAATCAATTATTTTAAGCTTGAATAAGGATGTTATACTATTTTTTATTAACCCAATATGAATAATCAGAATATTTTTCCTTTGGTCTTTTATTTTTATCTTTATCAAATAATTGTATTTCTACTTGACCATTAGAGGTGATTTTTGTCTTTGTAATTCCTTCACGTATTTCATATTGCTCAGCATATCATGGTATAAATTTAGAATTTTTACTAAATCTTCAATTTTTAAATTTCATATCAGTTTCAAGAGTTTTCTTTGACTACATCTCTCAATCGTATTTTACCTAATTCATTATCTGGAACTGCTTCAAAATTTTTAGTTTTTTCAGGTTCTATCATGCATATGAATTCATCAATATCTTCTTCTGAGAAACATATTCCACTTCATAGATGATATCATCATATTCATCAATTTCTTTTCCTAGACATATTTATAATTCTTGTTCTTCAAGAAATTTTAGAACTCTAGAATTTTTCTTCGGACAAACTGGTACAAAATTATTTCTTTTCTCCCACTTTTCTAAATCTGAAGTGTTTCTCCTTCCTCCTTATATAAGGGTTTTTTGATACGTATCCTATTTTCCAAGTTTCATATGAACTTTATCATACCTTGTTTTTGAAAGTTGATTCTTAACATCTTCTAATTGATCATCATTTTGATTACCCATACCCAAATCTTAGTAAATTTAGTGCTTCATGGTTTGATTAAATAAATAATAATTAAATTGATTGCAATATCTCATGATTGAGTTGAAGAATAAAATTAGCAAAATTGAGATTGAATAGAGAATAATTAGAAGAACAATATTACCAGGAATAACTTGAAGAATTAATCCAAACTTGAATTGAATAATATCTAATCTGAAGTTGATATGCAATGAAATTAAAGAAAAGTGTGAAGTTTTATGGTCTAGAAAGCAATAATAAAAACCCTAAAATAAAAACTACGAATTTGACTCTTCCCCTCCCTAGTAACAATATAATCCCATATTTATAAGAAAATATGAAAAGCTCATGACCAGTGTTGAACAATCATAGACTGCGATTGACTATTGCAGTATGCGATAGCAATTCTGTCTCAAGCACAAACTATTCTTATCAACCGCAATATGCAATAATGGTTCTGTTCGAAGCACAGACTGCGCTTGATAATCACAGTCTGCGATAGTGCTACTAACTGAAACGCAGATTGCACTTGGTCTGCTTTAGGTCAAGCGTAGACTGCGCTTGAGTCCTTTATTCTTTAGTATGTAGTTTTCCAGTTTAAGTTCCATCTTCCGTCCACACTTGTGAAAAGACTATCGTACCCCTCCAATATCCTGTACATAACATAAACACAATAAATAGACATATTTACCACCTAAACACATCATTAATTACTAAAATGACACAAAATCCTATAAACTATTAAACACCTTTTTCATAACACAAAATACCAAATAATTAGAACTAACTTACTCAAAAACACAAGTGAAGCATAAAAATAACTCTAAATACAGAATTATCAGAAATTAATTGTTTATGCTAAATTATCTTTATGCGCTAGTTTCATAGACATGTTTTATGTGAGGGTATTCTTTTCCTTCTCCTTCAATACAATGAATTTTTCTTCCTTCTTCCATTTTATTTTTAATTGTTTACCCTTAAGGATCTCCCCCAACAGCTCAGATCTAGCTTAACTAAGTCCAAAATTTACGTTTAAAATGGCAAGAAATGTTAGCCTAATTTTCAACAATGGTGGTCTCTTGGCTTGAAAATAAAAAGTTTTTCAAGTATTTTCAGAATTAGACAAAAGTTATCCCTCAAATAAAAGTCTACTAAAAGTTCTAGGACTTGTGAACAATTACTAAAAAGTAAACAATAACTAATTGGGAAAGGGTTCTCAAAATAGCCACAAATATAGAAGATTTTATATAGTCAGTGCAATGTTAGAAATTCCTCCCTCACCTAATACCCCACAACCCTTGCTTCTCTCAAGGCCCTCTTGCATGTCCCCAGCCTCTTCCCCAAGCCTCTTTTAGACTTCACAAACTTCCAACATAGCCTTTGTCTAACCCCTAACAACCCTGGAAAATCCCTCCTCGTGATGTTCTGAGGAACAACCCTCCTTCCCGCAACATCCATTTCTTACCCCCTCACATAATCACTTACCAGAATCCTCCCAACACCCCACAAACCTCTGCTAACTGCAACATTTGTAACATCCTCAATCCCTGTAGGCCCCCAAAACCCCTTAGAGAAGAAAACGGGTGATCGAGAAGAGCAACATTCCTCAAGGAAGAGGAAGATGCAAAAATTTAACATAATTCCTAAGTTTTATCTCTTTTCAGTTTTAACCCTATATGTTCTTTTGTTTTTTTGTTTTTTTTTTTTAGTGTGTTTACAAATTTATCCTTAAAAAACTCACGTCTATCTGTAACGTTTAAAAATGACTGAGTGACATGATATCCTCTCTTTAGACAGTTACATGACTAGTTTTGTGAATATAATGTACAAGTGATATAAAATCAAACTTTGATATTAATTTAGTAACAAGTTATGCAGTTTGCGCTTTGATGTAGATTAAAATTCTGCCTTTTTTTTTTAATATGTGTCTAAATCTTTAGTTTAGATTAAATATGTTTTGTAATACAAACAATATTTACTTTGTTGTAATATAGAGCTTGAGAGTAATTATTAATATTAAAAATCAACAAATAAATAAAGTATAATAAAATAAAAAGTATGGTCAATTAATTTAATTTTTATTCTATATATAGAATGACACACATAATTAATTTTTAAGAAAATTATATGATCTCATTAGGTAGTAAATTGTGGTGCTTTAAAGCTCATATTTATATATTGTAGTATATTATGGTGCTTTTGATAATATTTTAAATCATAATATATATCATAACTATATAGCAACATTACAAATCTGTATCAAATTCCAAATGTTATTAATACATGTATTACTTTGAATAAAATTTTATTATTAGAAAATTTTAATTTGTACGGTACAAGCAATGTAAACATTTCTGAATACAAATAAATACAGCCAAAACCCCGTTCTTGCAAAACACTGCTCAGACGAAAAAGATCAAGTTTAAAATCGGAAAAAAAAAAAAATTGAAAAAACAACCATAAAGAAAAAGAAAGAAAAAATGACGGAATCGTCGTCCTCAGGGTTGTCATCGTGGTTATCGTCAATGCTCTCCGGCAAGTCCGACACCGAGATAGAGGAGCTACTTGACCGGATGTTAACTCGGTTGGCTCTTTGTGACGACTCGAAGCTTCAAGACTTGCTCTCCAAGCTTCTTCCTCTCTCCATTTCCTCTCTCACATCTCAATCCCAATCCGTCAGAAACAAAGTAATTTTTCTAATCACTTGTTTAATTTAAGTATCTCGCTATTAATCACTTGTTTAATTTATTGGAATTTGAAATTAGAAGAGGAATTTTGTGTTTTGCAGCAATGTTAAGTAAATTTAGGGTTTTGAAGATGTACAATATGCATAATTGTTGATTTAGGTGATGTAAATTTGATGTTGTCAACTCAAAAATGGAAATTTTAGTTTTCTTGTTGGATAGGAAAGTAGAAAGGAAGATTGATCAATTATCAATTATTGATTTTATGAAGTAATTTGTTGATTAGATGTTTTTAACTTAAAATTTGTTGTTATTAACTCAGGAAAGTGCAAATGTTACTTTTCTTGTTCATATGAAGCAATAAAATATCTTGTTTTGTAGTAGCAAAATAAATTAAATTAAGGATCATATGAAGCAATAAAATATCTTGTTTTGTAGTAGCAATATAAATTAAATTAAGGGTCATATATAACATGTATAAATATTGATTTAGGGGCTCGAAATCTGATGTTATTAATTCGAGAAGCGTAAATGTTGGATAGTGATAGCTCGATATATTTTTATAAACTCATTTGTCAATTAGATATCATTAACTTGAAAGTGCAAATGTTAGTTTTCTTGTTGGATAGCAAGCAATAGAAGATCGATGGTTATTGTTTTTTTGTGAATTCATTTGTTAATTGGAAAAGTAATGGTTGTGCTGTAGGTTCTTGAGATTCTAAACCATGTGAACAATTGAGAGTAAAGCACCAGCCAGAGATTGGTTTGCCATTACAGGAGTTATGGCAATTGTATTTGGAATCTAGTGCTGCTCCAATGGTTAGAAACTTTTGTGTTGTGTATATTGAAATGGCAATTGATCGGGCGACTAAGGAGGTACGCTGTAATAATTTAGCTTCATGTGTTTCAGTTTAACGGGAAAAAAGAAGTTTTCTTTGAAGCTGAAGTTACCAAATTGACCAAATTCTGTTGTTTCAGGATAGTGAGAGCTTAGTTCCTGCTTTTCTTGAAATCATTTCGAAGCTTCCTTCTCAGCATCAAGAGATATTGTTGAGAATCTCGGCAAAGGTGTTTACTTTTATTGTTGATAGAGGAGCTCCTACTTTTCTTTCTCTGGTTTTATCCATATGTTTTGCAAATGGTTATGTTTATAGAACTGTATTATATTCATTGTTTGCTTTGTGTGCTCAAGTAGTTTTCCTATAATCAGTAGTGTTGTTTATTGCTTGGGGGTCACATGAGCAAGGAATGATTCCTGTATGGAGCTGTATAAGGATTATGATATGGAAAGGGGAAGAGGGAAGTTAAGACAAAAAAAGAACATCAAATGGCAGTCGGAGAAATAATTGATAACTATGTTGTATTTTTTAGAGGAAGTTTAGTTGCATGTTGCACCTTTTCTTCACCGCTCCACCCCACTCCACCCCACTCCACCCCACCCCTTCTTTTTTCCAAATGAACTCATAGGTTGTTAATAAATCTACTGGGCAGGTGAGCATGTCACTTTGTTGAATGTTATAAATGGCTTTCTATAACTTACTGCTTTATTCAGTCTGACCTCATTGTTAAGTGATATACTATCCTATATTATTTCTCTTCATGGTTGATTCTTATGACATTGTGGATGTCATATTATATGTGCTTACTCACAGGAGATAATTTTAGTTCATGTTTTGTGACGAGCAGGACGTATTTGTTTCCTATCTGTCCTGAGTGTCACATGTGCATGTTTTGGATTATTAGATACTTATACTCCATTCTAGATGGAAGATTATAAAATAAGGGTTTGGTTGTTAGAAATCCGATTTGGTGTTTACTCAATAGGACATAGAGTTAGGTAGGAAGAATTGAGAGAGAAGAAGATAAACATAGAGTTGGAGAGAGAAAATTCACCTAGAACTCTGCAGTGTTTCCTGTAAATGTTGCTCATATCTATGTGTTGGGCATTCATGCCTACAGAAGATACATGAGGACAATGCTGAAGCACCTACTCTTTCCACATTAGAATACATAAAAGACAAGGAACCACGTCCATCTTGGTGACCAAGAATTTGGTCATGGAGTCGCACCAAATTTTGAACTAAACTTTTATAAGGTTGTTGAGAAAGGGTATAATGTGCCAATTTGGACTCATTTTCTGAGTTATTATGTTAATTCTAGAAATAGACTAATGTGTTCTTAGGTATTGAAATGTGTCCCTATATTTTGAGTTAGAATAGCTAGTACGCAGAATTGAAGAATTAAAATATAGTTTGATTTTTTCTGACATGACTTATTTATCTTTGTAGACTTACTGAACAATTTTCTCTATTCTCTTCTTCCTTTTTCTTTGTACTATTTGAATTATTACAAGCTCACTGCACTTTTGTAGCTTTCGCAAACCGAACAATGAAATCATTTCTTAGATTTGGGACGCACAAATAGCCACTTCACTTCCTTTTATTCTTTCATTTCAATTTCATGCCATCGTAAGATCATTTGCACTATGTTACTGTTTTGAGGCAAATCTGGGCGAGCAATGTCCTTTAGGATAGAATGCCAATGAGGGCCAGTAATAAGTCTTGTTGCAATAAAAGTTTATAGTTCTCAGTTGATATCTGCTTGATATGTCAATGCGAGTTTCCAATTATTCCTCTATTTCAGGTGATTGGTGAGTGCTATTCAACTCAAGTTAATGATCAAGTTGCTGCAAAGTATAAAGACCTCGGTAGTTCACAGGACAGAGAGATATTCCTTGATTTTGGCCTTCAGATTCTTTTGTATCAGCCTCCTACTCAAAGGTTGGATGGACTGGCATTTTGTATCGCAAAATTTTAATGAATAACTAGTTGACCAATGTTTGGTAAATAATCAAAAGGTTTTGACTCTTTATAGTGGCGGATGCCCAGCAGGGCTTTCAATTATTCAGCGAGACCGTGTTAGTGGTAAAAAGACCTTGACAAGTGACATGCTTCAAAATAGAAAGGTACAATTCTATTGAAGCTTAAGCTGATGCTATGAGAATTAGGGTGCTGACTTAAATATACTACCACTAGTTTGATCATCTTTAGATATTTATGTGATTTCTGATACCCCATTTCCATTCCATAGTTAGGTATCTTAAACATCATTGAGGCTATGCAGCTGCCATGTGAACATGTTTATCCACTCTATTTAGCTGCCTGTGCTGACAGGTAACCATTTCATGTCTTGCTTTACATTTGTTCATGCTTTTTTTTAAAATTTATTTTAAATTTTTATAATATAAGCTTTAGACATCGTTCATGTTCATAATAACCATAAAATGATGTTTTTTTTTTTTTTGGATTTTCTCGTTCAAGTCAGGAATCTGTCGCTAGTAGAGGGGATGAGCTTTTGAAGAAGAATGCTAGTGCTGCAAATTTAGATGATACAAAACTGATGAGTAGATTATTTTTATTGTTCAATGGTATGAAGCATTATGTCCCTTGAAAACAAGTTGCCTTTTTCTCATAACTTGTTCCTATTGATTGCTGCGTGCTTATTTAGTACTTTCAATGGGAAGTGGGGATTTGGATTCCTTGCTGTGGGATATGGACTTTATGCTGTTTAAAAATAATATTTTTGATCTTTAGTTTTGCAAAATAGAGGAGATTCTAGACAAATTAAGATTTTGTCAACCCTTTTAATGTGGCTGAAGTTTTTATACATGTGCTGACCTGTCGAAAGGGAAGTGCCTAGCCTGGCATTCGAATTGCTCTGTCAGATAGATTAAGCGTTTGCAGCAATCTTAGTGACAATTGCTGCAAATCGCTTATAGGGGAAAACATATTACCATCTGGTAATATTTGCGATACAAGAAGGGTTCAGATCAGGGAGTTGAAGATTTTTCTTGGGCCCTATTTGAGAAACTCTTTGGAGTTTTGCTGCTAAAGGAAAAATGGATAAAAATGGGATTGAATAGAAACTGGGAAACTAAGTTTGTCACTTTGCCCATGGAGTGGAGGCGGAGGGGCATTATGAATTGCTGGTAATATTTCAGGAAGGGGGGAAAGGAAAATTGGTCGAAAATTTTGTTTTAGTCAGATGTAAGGAATGTAACATTGCTTTGAAAATGGATATCTGCTATGCGATGTATTTGGAAATTCAACTGCTGGATTTTCTTTTTGACATGCCTAGTAATTGTCTTGGGAAGTTGCCTTAAGATGTGTGACTGAAGGCCTTTCTAAGCAAATCGTAAACCTTAATTCTTAGGTGGGATAAGTACGAGCATATGTGGTGGGGTTATGAAGATTACAAAATTTTGAATCAAATGTTGCTACGTGTTAAGCTTAGCAAAACTGAGCCAGAATCACTCAAAAGCCGTTCAGCTGCTAGAACGGGTAGTATGGGAAACTCAATAATAGAAGAATCTAGAGCGTGGTACCTTTGGCTTTGATTTACACATTTGGAATGAGAGTAACATAAGTTAGTTTGATGCTATTGAAAAATAAATAAGGCAACAGTTTTTAGAATACTCCAGCATTTTTGTAGTTTACCTGCCTTCAGCTTATGTTTCTGTTTGAAATATTATAAATTTCTTGATCAAATTACTAAGATCAAATGGCCTAAAAGGTCACTAAACTATACGAGGGTTGTCAATTTGGTCACTCAACTATTTTTGCTGTTTAAATGATCACTCAATTCCTAAAACTGCGTCATTAAGGTCACTCTGTCTATTTTGTCCATTAAATGCCCGTTTGACCACTCATGTGACTCTCACATGACTTTTTTAAGGGATAAAATTGTCCAAAACCTTTGAACCCTAAAAAAAACAACTTTTCCCTCCACTCGTATCATCACCACCATCAAAACCCAAGAAGATCATATTTTTCTGAGGGAGTATCCGATCTGCACCAGTGTTAGTATCGGGAGTAGCGGGGGCTGATGATGTCGTGAGTGGCGCAGGGGACACAAAGGAGAGCAGCAGACCTCTTATTCTTCGAGGGAGGTGGCGATCTCTTCGGACGCCATTTGAAGCTTAATCTCCATATCCGCTTCTGAGGGTGCTGTGACTGGCAGATGCCGTTTAGCCATTTATTAGGGTCGAATTTCTCGTATGGAAGATGCAGTCAGATCCATCATCATCTTTGTATATCACAGCGTTGATCGATAATCAGGTTCATCCCGAAAATGTTGAGCAGTTGAACGGTCTTGTGGAGTATCTGGACTATGTTTGCTTGATTTTGAGTCCAAAATTCTTTAATCTGTGATATGGGGATTGGGTAAAATTGTTCACCACCATTAGTGGCTTTTTATCAACGAACAGGTTACAATTGTAAGGCAAATTAAGAGCAGAAAGGACCAACTATGAGATTGGAAAAAAGTTGTAGTGTTAAGGATGTGAAAAAGTCCTACAGTATTATTTGAAGGTTTATCCTGAAAAATAAGGACCCAGATGCGTAGGAGTTGTAATTTTTAAAGGCTTTCAGCATTTGAGTATTGGGAAAAAGTACATGGTCTTCTTGGGTTTTGATGTTGGAGGTGGAAGTCATGGGGATGGTGGCGGTGACAAGGGGAAGGGGAAAGCAGCATTCCAGGGAAAGAGTGTTTTTTTTTTTTTTTTTTTGGGGGGTGGGGCCTTAAAAAGTCATGTGAGAGTCACGTGAGTGATCAAACGGAGCGTTTAACGGCCAACGTAGACGGAGTGACCTTAACGATGCAGTTTTAGGAGATGGGTGATCATTTAGACACAACTTCTATTAAATGACCAAATTAACAACCCTCACATAGTTAAGTGACCTTTTAGGCCGTTTGCTCAAAAACTAACTACATCTCGAGTCAAACTTCTTTTTAAGAGTATTTGTAATTCATTCGAAATGAGTCTTGAAAGCAAAGTGCCAAAGTAGACTTTCTGTTGTCTAAACTTCTTGAACAGAAAGCCTTCCAATTGAACTTAATGATTGCTTCTGGAAAATCAAATACTTCTTTTGTAACTTCTACCTGTGTTTTGCTTCACGCCCATGAATCCTTGTAGTATTGACATCTGTCCACTGACCCCTCTGAATTGATTGTGTCCATCAAGTTAATTGTTCTATCATTTGGGCTACTAGAAAGACTATCTTGTTCCCTGTCCAATATATGCTGCAGAAACTAGATATGGTGGTTCATTTTAGCGTCCCGGGTTATTCACTTGGAGGAAGAAAAATAATGTATTCCCTCATGCAATCTAGTCGGCCAAATATCTACAAGATTTTTATGACTTTTAAAAAAAAAAATATATATAAATGGCGCAAGAAATAATGCAACAGTATTCTTGGAAGGTTGTCTGCATGCTCTTATTCGTATATTGGCATATGGCTCCAATGATTTGTAAGAGTCAGTTAATTTTAGGATCTTTCTTTATTCAGCAATTTCTGACCACTCCCCCCTCCCAAAAAAAAAAAAAATCCCTGAGCTTTTGTCTTCTCATGCTTTTATGGTTGTGCTGCATTTTCGGCTAAGAGCTTACTGCAATCTTTGTGTGAATTTTACTTCATGCAAGATATGATACTCATTTACATGTTTTGTAGGCAATACTGGACCTGAAGGAATTCCACAAGAATCCAGAGTTACTCCTGGGAGTCCAGCTTTGAGAGTGAGGCTGATGTCTGTCTTCTGCCGATCAATATTGGCAGCAAACAGTTTCCCATCAACTTTACAGTGCATCTTTGGCTGTATATACGGTAGGGACTGTACACACTTTAGGGTTTTTTTGGGTGCCTCAAGTTTTTATTTTTTAATGTTTTGGGGTATGAGGATGCCACTAATTATGTCTAATAATGCTATGTCTGTTGTTAAATTTCCTGTATGACATGCCTTCATCTTTCGATAAAATAATAATAAATTAAGTCTGTAATATTCCATGTCAATGATTCTGTGACGTTTCCGTCAGTTCATCTAGGAATGTGCCAATGAGGATAAAATTCCTTTAGGTTTGTAAATCTTCTAATCTATAAATGGATATCATGAACTTTCATGATTTCAAGATCATTATAATTTATTTTTGCACTTTCCATAAATGATCCCAATAAATAGATTAGATAAGGCCAGTTTCCCTCATAAAGAAATGGTTTGCTTAGGGTCTAGTTCCGTATAGCAAATGCTTAAAAATCCATGCAAGACAAAATGACATTCAAACTTTTATCCATAAGCAACAGATGAAATGAAACATAAACTTATAATTTAATTCTTGAGATCAGAATGTGTACTTTTTAGTTTTAGACCTTTTACTGAACAGATAAACTGCCAAATTGGAGTCTGAGTGATGATCTCGAGGATTTGTAATTCTCAATTAATTGAATTCCTTAGATACAATTATACAGATAACTGCAATGACATTCACTTTGAGAATAGTAATTGGGATAGACAATATGGAGCTATAGGCATCTTACTGAGATGTTGGCTTATCTATTGTGAACATGAGATTTCTTAAATTAACTTCATTAACAGTGGAGTTTTCCTTGTGGTAGACGATCATAGTTTTGATGCTAGAAAAACAAAATAGATCATAGTTGTAAAGAAGGAAATATGTTTTGTTTTATGCTACCCTTGTTTTTCAAGAATTGAGCAAATACAGAGTATTATTTGAATTGAGGGGAGACCTTTTCATTTTTGACAAGTTGTACATTATAAGTCTGTGGACTTAAAGGTTCCATTGCTAATGATGGCTTGACAAGTCTACATAAACTCACTTATAAACAACCTAACAACATCTGAATACTGCTTCCCGAAATACCATTGAACTTTGGTTAAAAGTGTATTACCAAACTGATGTATGCCAGTTTCCTTGACAAAACTTATAGCTGTATGATCAAGTAAGCTACTTTGAACTCTGGGTTGCGCCCCCTGTTGCCTTTAGTTACATCATTATTTATGATCTCCAAGAAACCTCTGCAACATCACTTGGCTGAGCCATTTTATTTTTGACTAATTTTAACTATCAATTAGAGGAATGTGAGAGCAACTTATTTAAATGTTTTTTATCTAGACCCTTCTCAGCTGTGCTCAATGATAAAGGTGTTGTGTGTATTTTACCACTTGAAATAATAGTGAGCCACCTGCTACCATATGTTTGTTAAGCAAAATGTTTTGGAATATCAGGAGTAACATAATATAAGCATATGCATTTAGGTTAGCTGTTAAATTTAGGATAAAATGGTCTTTTGTCCTGCATGGAAAGGCATCATGTAGCTTCTTTGAACAGGAGATAGGAGGTGGGGGATTGATAGGTAAATCCACTAATTTGGACAACAATGAGAAGATCGTTTTTTAGTTCATTTTTAATGTTTTTTTTTCTTTTTCTGGGGGTGGTGTTCTGGGTAGAAGGGGGTTCTGGGGATTGAGAAAGTTGGTGTAGGAAAGGATAACTCGAGTACTATTAATTGCGGCCTTCCAGTTATGGATATTGTAATGTTGGTTGGTCAGCTGGAAATAAACTTGATTTGTTTTTGCTCCATAGGAAGTGATACCACCTCAAGGTTGAAGCAGTTGGGAATGGAGTTCACTGTCTGGGTCTTCAAACATGTAAGCATTTTGTTTATTGCTATCTATTGAACTTTTACCCATTACTGCTGCTTCTAAAAATTTTATAGGAGGTAGGTAAGGATTAGAACTGTTAATGATGGATAAAAGAGAGAACATTTGTATTATTTTCCCTTTGCCTATTTTACTGGCCACATTTTTTCTTTTTGTTTGGTGCAAGATGTTGTCCACTATGAAAAGTTAAAGATCATTAATCCTAAATTTTATCAATGCTCTTGTTTTCTTTCTCAAGAATATGCTTAGTCTCCAGGCTTTGTACTCCAAGGTTTGAAGTGTAATTTTGGTATAATTTAACCCAGATCATAATGGTATTTGAATGTGAACAAAGGCTTCTTTTAAACTATTTGCTTGGTCAAAATGTCGGACAAAAGTTAGGAGGAAAGGTTAGATGTCTTTTCTTAGACAAATGTTGGATTCTTTTCATACATGTCCTGGGAATCCTAGTGACGGTAGTTGAGTTTTTGATCCATATAGGTAAGCCATTGGTGTCTGAACATGTTTCTGTGGTACTATCCGCAGGAGAAGTAAATTCTTGATGCTCTATCAATTGATTGAAGAAGAGAGATTCCTAGTTTTGTAGATGTCGAGTGCATTAAAAATTTGAGAGGGGTAGTTGTAATAACCCTGTTTTCTAGTGGTGATTGTTGGTTTGATCGACTTTGGGTAGGTGTGCTTTGGGTCACTTGAATATTTATACCTTAGACTGGTGATTTGGTCTCAACAAGTCGTGCAGCTGCTAGTGGCCAAATTGATATACTTGGAAATTGAGATTCGAGACAGCCTATGACTGTGGACTAATTGTGATTGATAAAGACATAAGAGCTTTGACGGTACAAGGGAGATTATTATTCTTTGATTCTTATCACTTTAAGCATGTATGTTGTTTGATTGGTGATGGTGTCTAGAGTTATATAGTTATTAAGTTTTGAGCATTTTAGGCCAACACGGCCTGCAGCAAGTGGCTAGATGCTTGAACAAAATTTCAAGTTTGTTGCAGTATTGTGAATATATCATTATTGAAATAAGGACAGCATCACATTGCTATGTGCTTAAACTTGCTATTCATAAGGCTTGTTCTCAACTGCATAAAATAAGCTAAAAGTGGCATATTTGAAATCGGAAAGTAACAATTTGAAAATTTGTTGAAAAATTTAAACCATGTTTTGGAAATTCAAACGCAACTTAATGGGTTCTTTTAAAATCTGCGTTTTTAATTTCAAATTTTCCTTTAGGATTTCATTGTCAAATGTGTCCTTACATGTGTTTTGGTCCTTCCAATGAAAGGGAAAAAAAAGAATGAGAGTGAAAGGGAAAAAATATGAAGTAAGAAGCAAGGAGAAATTTTCACCAACAATAGGAATTCCTAGACCAAGTAAACTGCAACCTAGATTAACATATGTTGAACTCAGAACAACATTCACTGTTCTGTTAGAGTTGTGAAATGATCCAATGCATGGCTGATTCTCCAACATCACTTTCCCCATGTATTTTTGTCTTCTATGAAGGGATACAGATTACAGAAGCTTGTTTCCATCTAAAATGGAAAGTAACAATTTTTAAAATCTGCTGAAAAATTTAAACCATGTTTTTTAAAGCGAAAAGCAACTTTAGGGCTGCTTTTCAAAACCAGCATTTTTAATTTTGAATTTTCTTTTAGGATTTCAATGTCAAATGTGTGCTTACATGTGTTTTGCTCCTTCAAAAAAAAAAAAAAGAAATAAGAGAGGAAAAAAAATGAAGAAATAGTAAGAAGCAAGGAGAAAATTTCACCAACAATCGAATTCCTAGACCTAGTAAACTGCGACCTGGATTAACATATGTTGAACTCGCAAGAACAACATTCACTGTTCTGTTAGATTCGTGGAATGATCCAATGCATGGCTGATTCTCCAACATCACTTTCCCCACATATTTTTGTCTTCCATAAAGAGATACAGAAGCTTGTATGTGCCATCTAAAACAAAAAACCCGCTTTACATCCCACCAATTTGATTTCCGCCCTACCGCTCCTTGCCTCCCCGCCACACCATACTGTATTGTCAGGATGGGATCAGTGGGGTTCCTTAACCCTGAAATTGGAGCTATACATACCTAAACATTGCCATCATGAACTCCTTGGTTTTTGTGGCTCTGTTCTCAAAAAAGAGATTGCACATTTTCAGGTTTTTTGAATTTCTGACCATACATGAATTACTGTTGGAAAATGATTTTCACTTTGTCTTCCAAAAACTGGAATATTAACTTTTATTTAAAACAATTCCAATGTGAAGTAACTTCTGTCCCTATTGACCTTCCTTTTTGCATGTTACATCATAAATACAGGCAAGGCCAGATCAGTCTGTTCTTAAAGCTTATGGGCCCTGTCATACTCACTGGAATTCTGAGCTCGCTTGATAATTATTCGACATCAGAAGCAGGTGTGCTTGTGTTACCTCTAAAATTGTTCAAAACTCTGTTTTCAGAACTTTTAATTTCTGTGATTAGTATTAGTTAGGCTGTGTTTACTGATACCCTGTTCATCCAGATGCTGTTGTTAGGGAGATAAAAACTTTTGCCTATCAAGCAATTGGGTTGCTTGCAGAACGAATGCCTCAACTTTTCAGGTAAATAATTTCTTCCAATCCTGTTGATGGCTCAGTTTTTGTGTCTCGGACATTTTGTGATTTTGACTGTTGTTTGCTCTATTCAGAGACAAAATGGATATGGCCGTTCGACTTTTTGATGCTCTCAGAATGGAAGCTCAGATTTTGCGTTTAGTTATTCAAGATGCCACCAATTCACTTGCTTTGGCATACAAGGTATCACATTTTATCAGCTCAAGCATTTGACTCTTGAAGTTGTGTTTTACACATTCTCATGGTTTGTTGCCTTGTTTTAGGATGCGCCATCAAACGTGTTGAAGAGTTTGGAGTCGCTTCTTCTAAGGAATTCTCAAATGGTACATTTCAATAACCTGCCTGTTCCCTTATAGTTAGAGTTCAGATTGTTTATCCAATGCGATACAAAGCCTTGACTACTAATCTGATATGTATTTTTTTGCTTGAAAGGAACAAAGTGAAGTACGATTTTGTGCTGTGAGATGGGCAACATTCTTATTTGACTTGCAGCATTGCCCTAGCCGATTTATTTGTATGCTTGCTGCTGCTGATTCCAAATTGGACATAAGGTGGCTTATCATGTTTTTGTAACTAGTATTTTTTTCTCTTTGAAATTTGATAGCGATATTTCATAACTAGTTTAGGCGTCTTATGCTTGACAATTTCATCAAGTATTGAATATGCCTAAGACAATATGTAATTTGGTAGTCATTGTACTATTTGCCATTTGAATTAACCAGACGTCATTATGTAGTTCCTTGTGGTTCATACTATAGGTTGTTTTGGAGAAAGTTGGGTTTTTAATAAGTGCTTATGAACCGTCTTCCTGTTTAAGCTTCATTTGAAACTGCTTTTCACAGAAAATTGCTAACGGAGTGGTTTTTAGATGTAAAACGTCTTCAAAACTCAGCTTATTATTATTATTATTTAAAATTAGGTTACCTCTATGCAGAAGCACCAATTTCCTATACAAGCTTGTATTGTAAAGTCATCTTCTAATTGCTTTTTACCTTCTCATTTTGCATCTCTCGCACCTCTGTAATATAGTCCTGCTCATATTTAATATTATATTTCTTGGTTGCATGGCGTAAAACTCCTCTATTCTTTATCCCTGAGATCCAACTTAAAATGAGTTTTGTGCCCAAGGTGGGGAGGCCCAACTTCTTTCTTCTCATTTAAATTGATAGCGAAAGAAAGATGCTTCTTTGCTTATTTCTCCATTCAATCAGAAATTGGTGCATCCCAATCAGTTTTAGTGCACATTTTATGACATAATGTAGTATTTCGAAAGAAAGATGCTTTTCTTTGTTCATTTCTCCTTAACTTTAGTGTAATTTTATGACATAATGTGGAATTTTACTTTGGCAAGTGGATATTGTTTGGTAACAGCTTAAAAAGGAAGCAAGATGTTCAAGTTAATTGCGGAGGGATTATGTTCTTAGGAGAAGTTTGAAAGATTACATGTGTATGAAGTGTTGCATTTAATTAATGAGAAACACATCTGGGATCTTCAATTCATAAAAATGACTAAATGCAAAACTTCTACTGTCTCTCCATTAAATAGTTTCTCAGTTTTGTCTTCAATAACTATTGTTTCATCGTGCTTGTTCCACTTCCACGGGAAGTTTTCATAAAGCTGTCTGATGTAACAACAGATTTAACAACAGATTTTGTAGTTTGATTCACTATTCTCGAAGATTATTATTTTAAGATAACTTCTAGTTATTGTTATTATTATTTTGGAATAGCTACTGATTTGTAGGATTATCGTGCATATTCAGGTTTCGCAAAAACTCGTGTGGCCCTGAAAGTGATATTTGAACCTATTACTGTTGCTATTATCTATAAGATTTTCATAACGTTGTGTTTTCTGTTGTTATATTTTTATTGTTCCTTGATATAGCTATGCACTTGATATTTCATTCAGGGAGATGGCATTAGAAGGTTTGTTTCCCGGGGAAGATCAGAGGAGGACTCCTATCAAGGAATGCAATCTCAAATACCCAAAACTTGCAGACATGCTAGATTATATTCTGGAACAGCAGCCCACAATGCTGGATTCAGCTGGTTTAGGGGAAATAAAGCTACTTTTCCTCTCAACAACATATGTATCTATGATCAAATTTTTACTGAAGTGCTTTGAGACAGATGTGAAGCAAAATAACATGTTAGAAGATTCAACATTTTTATATTCAGTGGATAAACTATGTGTACTTTTAGAACATGCCATGGCATATGAAGGCTCTGTTGAGCTGCACGCTGATGCCTCCAAGGCGTTCGATAACTGTTGCAACCCATGTTCCACAGGTAGATTGTATGGAATTTCACAAGTTAAAAACTTAAAAATTAGTACATGGATTATGACTTCATTATTGTGATCCCCTCTATTCTAAGCAAATGGTAATATGACATGTCCTTTGCTGATTTATACTTCTGGTTGATAGGTAATATCATCCCGTTATGCCAATAAAGTGTCATGGCTAAAGCAATTACTGGGTCATCTGGATTTTGGTACACGTGAATCAGTTGCGCAATTACTTGGAATTGCCTCCTCTGCACTTCCTGTCTCGGCATCGTCTGATCTGATTTGTGAACTGATTTCCTCAATTAGCAGGACACCGAAGCTAAGGTTGGCCTTTTGTTTTATCAGTAATTTTCCTTCGGCACTTGTTACAAATTTTTTTCGGGGTCATAGCTTCAGATTATGCTGTCATAACTTGCCATTTGAATTCTCTAGGTTTGAAGTGCAGCATGGAGTGCTATGTGCTTTAGGATATATTTTAGTATAACAACAACACAAATTGCTTGTTGAAAGCACCAACTGTAAGTCATATAATTCTGTTTTACCCGTGCAAGTTTGGTCCTGCTGTCTGTAATATGCATAAGACTATTTGCTTTGTTTTCTTTAATACCATAGTGATATATATAGAAACGATTGTTGTCAAATAGGAATAGCATTTGAAGAGAAGGGATTGGAGTGGGATTTCGTTGAACAGCAACTTTTGTAGACTCACGTATTCAACATTGTTGCCATATTTGTTTCATTGCCCAATTAAATACATCAATGTATATCATATGAATTACCATCTCAACTGAAAGCTTAAGTGATTAAGAGAGCAATAATTTATTGACTTAATTGCTAACACTCCCAGATGTGAATCCACTCTTTTTAATGGGCCAATCATGCACCCGCATGATAAAGGGTTGTGGTGAGAATGCAATCCAGGTTTCTATTGTGGTTTGATACCAAGTTGAGTTATCTGCTTATTTAATAATTGAAATTGCTATACAAGAGAAAACTCTTCTAATCTATTCATGTAATGCACCAAAAGCAAATGTAACAAAACAAATGAAAGTTTATTTGGAGAATTGAAGAGTTTGCATTATATAGCTCTTGGATCACATTTTCAATACAAGGATGTTTTTCACAGAAGAAATTGGTGTTTAGGCGTTTCTTTGGCAGTTTATTGTTCACTTTACTTTTAATGCCAAAATTTGTTATTAAGACTTATCTACTAGTCGGGTTGCATTTATTGAGTTTTTTATGTAGCATGTGTCACTCTGATAATTTTGTATGCTTCATCAAGCTTTCTACTGGTGGGAGCATGAGATAAGTCTCTGTTTCTGTGCGTAATGTTTGTCTTCTATCACTCTCTGTTGCTGTTAACAGTAGATCAAGTACATGCTATATGGGTTGACAAAATGACTAAAGACAAGATATTTATTTATCAGCCTGAAAAACCTGGGTGTTCCTTTTAGGGCAGGGGCTCAGTGTCACAAAGCCTTTTTTAATGATTGTGTCCCCAGTCAAAGTGGAGTTTCAAATGATATATAAATTTAAGGGTTTCAATTAGTTGATGATTTCAAGACTATTTAGAAGATGTAATAGGAATGACCTCGGTTAATAAAAAATAGTGGTTAGTTATAAGTGATGCTTATTAGAACAGAACTTAAGTACGTATGAGGATACAAAAAGTTCTAAAATTTTCTGTTTATAGCAATTGAAGTTTCTTTTCAATTCCTTCCTGTACTTTGCCTTCTTAAGATCAATTATCCTTTCCTGTTTACTTTTTCCTGGAAACAGATATCGGAGTCGTTGCTTCAGACTACAGTTAAATGTCTAGTTGATGTAGTTAATTCGGAGACAGCCAGCCTAGCTTCAGTTGCAATGCAAGCTCTAGGACATATTGGACTTAGCATTCCACTTCCTCTGCTCCCCCATGATTCTAGTTCAGGTAATGTTTGTATTTCGTTTGTACTCTCAGTATTGTCCATATTTGCTTTGCATGCACAATACAGGATGGATAAAGGCTGTGGATTTCACAATTTGGTAAAGCTGACAATTGATGTACATAAATTCCATATGCAGTTGCTGTTTTGACTTTGTTGCAAGGGACATTAAGCAAGCTTCTCTTTCGTGATGACGTTAAAGCAATCCAGAGGATTGTTATTGCTTTGGGTCATATGTGTGTTAAAGAGTCATCCTCTTTGTTCCTGGATGTAGCCCTTGATTTGATTTTCAGTCTTTCCCGTTCTAAGGTGGGTGAATCCTCATTGAAGTTGTCACTTTCTTCTTCAATTTCACAGATAAGGATATTCAAGGTTTACGGTACATAGAATGGAGAAATTTGTGTGCTCTTTTACCCATTTTTTCTTCCCTTGATGTTTGGGCAGGCCGAGGATATCTTGTTCGCTGCTGGTGAGGCGCTTGCATTTTTGTGGGGTGGTGTTCCTGTGACGACTGACATGATTCTCAAAACAAACTATTCTTCTCTTTCCACAACATCAAACTTCCTGATGGCAGACGTATCCTCATCTTTGCTATCAAGTAGTAGCAAAATACATTCTGAAGGCAGTGAAGACTACCATGGTGCAGTTAGAGATGCAATTACTAGAAAGCTATTTGATGAACTTTTGTATAGTAACAAAAAGGAGGAGCGGTGTGCTGGAACTGTCTGGCTACTGTCACTGACCATGTATTGTGGCCACCAATCAACACTACAGCAATTGCTTCCTGACATCCAGGTTTGTCATAAGCATTAAAACACTAAAACATTGCTGTAAAGCAAAGTTTCTAATCATATTTCCAGCAGTTGAAGTTCGAGAAATAAATAGTTAATGCATCGATGGATGGGATTTATTGTTTCTGTCTCTCTGACCTTGCTTTTCTTTTTCTGGTTTGATTGGGTACTGGGGTGGGGACAGCATGGAATAAAGTAATGACCTCTGCCACAGAATAACAAGTTTGAACTTCCCTATATTTTAAAGTATCAAAAGATGCTGTCTAAAATTAGGACGTTTTGGTGTGTGATTATTGTTCAATGTTCTGATACCATATTTTGAAAGGTTTATTTGTTGGAAACTGCATAATAAACATGGTTTAGTTGATCTGTTTTCTCAGTACATGCTGAACTGTGAGCTAACTTTTTTATAAGGCTCGAGTGTGTAGAAACCTGTCTTAAAGCTTCATGTTTTAGAGAGGGGATTGGTTTTGGTAATAAACAGATCAAACATCAAGGTTTAGGCACTTGGCAAATTACTGGCATTGACGACAATGTATTCCTGTCCAGAAATGAAATAATTTTGAGTTCACAACCAATATAAGAGAATTGTGCTAAATGGCCTATGCCTACACACTATTTGCTATATGGAGTTTTATTTTTTTGATATTATAGTTCTCTAGCTTGGTGGTCTTGGCCCTTGGAATGGAAATGGAATTTTACCTGAAGTTTCATGATAAATTTATTTGGATAACATATTGACCCTTTAAGTTCTAGGCCAAGTATTAAGATTGGTCATCACTCAATCGAAGTACGTAGCAAGCATTGCTATGAGGAAGAAAATTTACAGCAGTTATGAAGCTTTTCTTTTTAAGTGAAAACGATTAGAAAACCATGGATAGGAGCTCACTTAGAAAGGCCTGAGTTTCTAGTAAAGAAATTCTTGAAGTAATTTTCACAAGTTGTATAGGTTACATTATTGGAACCAGAATATATATCAACTACAGGCAATCTTACTCATCAAATAATTGAAGGACGAAGGAAATTATGTGACACTAAAAGTTGTAAGCAACCAGGAAATGGAGTAATAATTCCACAACCTAAAATAACTAGGCTAATATACTATGTTTGTGACAACAGTGGTTGATGTATAGTTTGGAGATGAACTTTAATCAGTTATATCTAAATTGAATTTTTCTGCATAATTCTTTCTGGTTTATATCACAACATAAATAAATTATAGATCAACCTAAATACGTTAAACATACAGTCTTTCTATTTGAGGGTGATGAAAAAAATTTTCCCAATCAAACTACTCTGATTTTGGCTCGTCCATATGTCTGCAGGAAATTTATAATATTTCATGTACTTTCATCAATTGGTTTTTCCCGAGTGTTCTGTTCATTTTTGGTTGTTCTTATTGTATCTAGATGTTTTGATTTCTAAACTAGATTGAAGATAAAATTAATCAATTCTTTACCACAAGTAAAGTGTCTCCAAAACAATTCAAATCATGATGGCCCTTTTGTAGAATCAAAGGAGTATTTGGTATTAGGGGCAGCATAGTATCATTTTACAGAAACTAGTGTTCTTTGTTGGCAAAGCTGATTTCAGAGAAGGAAGTTAACTGCATCACAAGATGCAAGTGGGGTAGGACTAAGAAGATCATTGGATCTGACCCGGGATCTTAGTATTTTTGTTGAGATTTAGAGTATGAGGAATGGAAGGAAAGGGGTCTGTGGAAATTTCAAGTAAGGAGTTGGTGCAATGGGTAGGAAACAAGAAATTGAAGCACAAAATTGTAAAAATGTGATGGACAGGATTTACACATGATTTTTAAATTTGATCTTGAAAAGGCACATGATAGAGTCCTAGAGAAGTTATATGGTGGGTTTTAGCAAAAAGAGGAGTTAGAGTATAAGGATGTGGTTACAACTGTGAGGACACTAAGAGAGTTGACGTGAGAGTTCTTCATAGATATTGGTTTATGTCAAGGTTTAGCTTTAAGTCCCTATCTTTTTGCATTGGTCATAGAAGAACTTACTAGGCACATCCAGGATGAAATACCATGGTGGATGTTGTTTGCAAATGACATGGTTTTAGTAGATGAGACAAAATAAGGAGCTAATGCTAAACTCGAAGTTTGGAGAGAAACAATTGAGTTAAAAGGTTTTATACTTGCTAGGGAAAAAATAGAATATATGGAATTTAAGTTTATCAATAATACACGTAGGAATAAAATAGGTGTTAGAATTGGTGATCAAGAGATACCCATAAGTGATGGTGGTATAGATATTGATGTTACACAAGCTGGTTGGATGAAAGGAGTTGCATCGGGAATATTGATGTGATTGCAAAATTCCTTCAAGACTAAGTGTAAAATTTTATAGATCTGCCATCAGACCAGCGATGCTTTAGGGTCTGAATGTTGGGCAGCTAATTATGCACATGAGCGAAAAAGATGAGAGTAGCATAAAAGCGAATGTGAATATGGATGTGTGAGTACACTAGGATGGATAAGATACGCAATGAACATATTCGGGATAAAATTGGAGTTGCACCTATCAATGAGAAGATGAGAGAAACATGCTTAAGGTGGAAGTCATGCGTTAAGACGGCTAGTAGAAGCACCTATTAGGCGAGTTGATTTTAGAGAGAGCAATCAACGTAAAAGGGATAGGTGAAGACCAAAAAAGACTTGGTGAATAATTTGTAAGAAAGATATAACTCTTCTAGGAATTAATGAGGATATGGCTCGTGACAGAGGGCAATGGCGTAGAAGGATTCTTGCAGCCGACCGGAATAAGAATAAGGCTTGGTCTGTTTGTCTCTTTGTAAAAATGTGATGCACATACTGCAACTATGACCCTTTAAAAGGGAAATATGATCGGTGATCTATAGTGTGATCTGCTAAAGACATGCACATAACATTGGACTAAGAAGTTGAGCAGATATCTAGAGAAGGCATTTGTTAGAAACTGAATATGATCTTGTTCCGTAGTCATTGCATATGGTACAAACATATGTTTCTATTATTTATTTATGTACAAAAAATCTCAGTAAGTTTTGTTTCCATTGGTTATTATTTAACTATTTTTGTGATCTGTCCTTCAGCCTTCCTATAAATAACCAGCATATGTGGAGTTAGGAAAGAATGGGTTTATTTCTCACTGAACCATCAATGCCTCCGGTTTGTATTCCAGACATTTGGTACATTTGCAGAAAGTTTTACAGATGGAAGATCCTCAATTTCTAACCGGGTGTTCAGTGTAGTGCTTGAGCGAATTTCTATCCTCAATTTGTTTGGTTCTGCTGATTTTTTGAAGCTTTAGAAGGGAAACTGTAGGTTAATGTTTCATCCTCATTCAAATACAATTAAGTGCTCTTAATATGTCATCCTTATTTTTTCCCATGAAAGAGTTTGGGAAAATTTGAGGATTTCATTCTTCTAATGTTGATAATCATACTCCAGATCTCTCTAAATTCAGAATAATGGAATGTTCATGTTTAAATTATGAATGCATCTTCGTAGATGGAGAAGTGTTTTTGACTATCATTGTTGGTAATCAATCCCAGAACCTGAAAGGATGTGGTAGTGCTAGGAAACTATATTGTACACCTAAAATATTTATTCATTCCACAAAAGTTTCCTTTGTTTAAAATAAGAATTCTCGAACTAATGCACTGCTGGAATGGATGCAGGATGCATTTTCACACCTTCTGGGAGAACAGAATGAACTCACACAGGAACTTGCATCTCAGGGTCTCAGTATTGTATATGAACTTGGAGATGCTTCAATGAAGAAAAACTTGGTGAATGCGCTAGTTGGTACCCTAACTGGATCCGGGAAGAGGAAAAGAGCTGTAAAAGTCAGGATGACTACTTGATGTATTTGTCATCTGAACTTTCTTTAGTGTTTAATCTTTCTTCTAAGTTACATATCTCATTTTTTTCAGCTGTTAGAAGATTCCAAAGTGTTCCAAGATGGTGCAATTGGTGAAAGTCCTAGTGGAGGAAAACTGAGTACATACAAGGAACTCTGCAACCTGGCAAACGAGATGGGGCAACCAGATTTGATATACAAATTCATGGACTTAGCGAATTATCAGGCGTCTCTAAATTCCAAAAGAGGTGCGGCTTTTGGGTTCTCTAAGATAGCCAAGCATGCTGGGGATGCCCTACAGCCATACTTGCGTTCATTGATTCCAAGGCTTGTTCGCTACCAGTATGACCCTGATAAAAATGTTCAGGTAGATATTCATCTAGCTGTGAACACTGGGATTAATTGTATTCTCACAAGCACCATGCCTCTTTTCAAGTAAGGCTGTTTTACCTCCATTTCAGCTGATTAGATCTCGCAACTATCTCGATGTATCAAGTGAACATTGGCTGCTTCCCTTTTACTTATTATAGGTTGTGGATTCTGTTTTGTGATAATAGTTCAACGTATGTATCTGTCTGTTTATTGTTTTGTATTGGAAAGGAAAGGCATGTGGACGCTTGTTACTTTCCCTTTCTTATTGCTATTGCTATACCATTTTGCTCTAGGATGCTATGGCACACATCTGGAAGTCATTGGTGGTTGACTCGAAGAGGACAATTGATGAACACTTGGACCTCATTATTGATGATCTTCTGGTACAGTGTGGATCAAGACTTTGGCGTTCACGTGAAGCTTCTAGTCTTGCTATTGCAGATATAATTCAAGGACGTAAGTTTGATCAGGTAATCAGATTGATACATTTGATCCTGTTGTTGGAATGACTAATCCATTTATTAACAGTGAATTTCCCCTAGGCCTTTGAAGAGTCTCGCCTGTCTCACAAGTATTTCTAATCCTGGCTAGGATTACCTAACATACTTTAACCATTCCGCCAATCCTAATAACAAATAAAACCATAAAGGAAACAGTTAATAAACGATAATTACTACAGAAATATGCAAAGATTACTGAAACGTCCCTGCTATCTATAATGCAGTTCAAGCGTTCAAGTGTTCTAATGTGGCCTGTTAAATATGCAAATATCCCACCTCGGTTAGCTTAAAATTCCTGGACTAATTAATAAGTTCCATGGGCCACACCACTCACTGCTAATTGGTTTTGAGATGGAAGCCCGTGTTCTTTAACATGATATCAGAGCTAGCCTCAGGTTTTCTCCCTTCCATTCCACACATGCCTTGGGTTGTCTCTAGCCCAATTCAATGGGCTTGCTCAACTCCCCGAGAGCTCAACCCAAGTCACGGGTGGTTCTCTCTCTAGCCCCAGGCACTCAATTCCTCGGGAGTTCAACCAACCCAAATCACGGGTTCTCTATAGTCTCAGGCGCTCAACCAACCCAAGTCACGTGTGAGAGGGGGTGTTAAATATAAAACTATTCCACAATCGGTTAGCTTAAAGATCCTAGACTAATTAATAAGTTCCATGGGCCACACCACTCTTTGCTAATTGGTTTTGAGATGGAAGCCAAGTTCTTTAACATGGCCTAACCTCATTCACTGTTAGAAAGATGTTTCCTACCACGTTCACATTTTCTGTATTCAACTATCATGCATGTCAATAAAGATATATTTTTGAATAATTTATTTACTAGCAAGGGAGCATGTGCATTGCATGTAGAACATACTGACATTGATCCTATATTGTCAATATTTATTAATAGTCTTCAGAGTTCATAAGCAGATTAGTTTACCTAACACCCAATAATTCAATCTCTCAGATGAGATGGTAATCGAGTAAGATATTAAAGAATGGAAGAGTCTTGATTTAATTCCTGCTGCCAACTGTTGGTATCAGTTAGTATGTTAGAGTATAGAAAGAGATGATATTAGTCCTTGCCAATAACCTATGTTCTACAATTATACATTAATTAAAAATATTGAAATTATATACTGTATATTTGCTTGAATTATAGAGTGGATAAAAGAGTGCACTGAGAACAAATATGCACTATTTTTTATTACCAAACGGGGTATAATAAGGATAAAGGTCATCCGGGACTTTTTACTGGGAAATTGAAAAGAATCAGGAAGATTGAAAATGAATTGTTTAATTCTCTCAGGTCTAGCATCTGATCTAGTGAATGGTTTCTAATCGGAGCCTTATTTGGATTCACTTTCGTCAATTTATATTTCAGTGTAATGTGTTATGATCAAGGCCCTGGAAGCAAGTCCCTGAATTTGGTGTATAATTTCAATTAGAGTAGAAAATCTAGAAAGTGATATATAAGAATGTGTTAGTCACATGAACTATACCAATGGTGATCTAAATACTGATGTTCTTTCAGCGTTTGAAATTCGATTACCTTCATTAAACTTGAACAACATCTCAAGTAAACAAGCATCAGATGCTTCTTACGAAGTTGATTTCTTTTATGTGATTATATTGCTACACTTTCTTTTTGAATGCAAGCTAACAATGGCATAGTGGTCGTTATCCTATTCTTCAGATTAGTTGACTTGCAAAAGTATGTTTTGACTGGATTCTCATATGAACATTTTGACACACTTGGGTCCGTAGGTTGAGAAGCATTTGGGAAAAATATGGAAAGCTGCATTTCGTGCCATGGATGACATAAAAGAGACTGTCCGTAATTCTGGTGACAGATTATGCCGTGCTGTCATTTCATTAACTGTGAGGTTGTGTGACGTCTCTCTTACACCTGTGTCAGAGGCAAGAGAAGCTATGAACATTGTATTGCCTTTATTGCTAACAGAAGGAATAATGAGTAAAGTTGAAAGTATTCGCAAGGCATCCATTGGAGTTGTCACAAAACTCGCTAAGGTCAGACATTAGATCCTTGCAGTTTACTGTATTTTGCATTGTTTAGCTTATAGTAACTTCCAGTTTCACAAGATTTTCTAGGGGTCGTTAATCGGTGGATGACCTTTATTTTACTTCTGTGGCATTTGTTTTGTTTTTAGAAATACTTCACTATTTGTCATACATGTGAATCGTGTAAGAGTCTGCTTGTTTGTTTGGTGAGCCTCTTTTACTATTGACCACCTTAAAAAATCTACTCCTTTGCAGTGTTTTCTGCAATTAGAATGACTATTTTGCAGTTAACTTCGGACAGTATCCCTTCTAACTTGATTTTGCTCAAGCTATGCCATGTATATCTTAGACCTCAGTCTAAACACTATGAATTTGGGTTTACTTTAGGAAATTTAATTTCGAAGTCCTTTCTCTTTTGCTTGGTCAATTCTAGTGTTAGGTATTTGAATGTAAGTTCTCTATAGAATGAATCAAGGTAATGCTCTTCTGCTCTTATAGATAGCTTACTGGGATGAGTTAGTTTCTTGTTAGAATTAAAGCTTTTCCTTAGATACTGATTCTTGAAGACTGACACAACTTGTCCCAGATGAAATGGGCTGACCAGTGAGTTATTAGTCTACACGATACATTTGATGATTATGTCTTTAAATGACACAAACAACTGCATGATGAAGTTCTTCGAGAAAATTCTGGCATTGTGATGATTGGGAAAATCATTCTTTACCAGTGATGATTTTAAAAGTTGTATCAGGCACAGGGAACTTCGCATTCGTTGAGCTCACATTCCTTGATTGCGAAGTCTAGGGAAAATGAGCTTTATTTCTATTTTTTAAAAATCAGGTTGAACTCGCATTCTTTGCGAGTTCAATGAAGTTATGTATTTTTTTTCACAAGATGGCTCATGTGCATAGGTCATGTCTTGTTTAGCAATGGTGGATTTGAAATTAATTGCCGAGTGTATGAGTTCTTCCTGCTATGCTAAAGAGTGTTTGAAAATTTATAAAATCATTATAAAATTCATAATTGACAAAGGCATTTTTCGGCTCAGGGTTGAGAAATTTAGCTCTTTTTCTTCTCACAAAAACAAGAAGAATATGGATTGGGAGGTTCTGGATATGAAAAAGTCTGCAGTCAAGAACTGTGCTGTTAAGGTAACTGTCAAGACTTTGTTCAATGGGGAGAGAATCCTCTGTGATCACGTCATTGCTATTTCCGAGTCCATCAGAGAATCCTGCTTTGATGATATTTCGCATTCTTCATTAGTTACTACTTACTTGACTAGTGAAGCCCATGCACATGAGCGATCTTGTGGGATAAAACATATAACTTCATTGAACTCACATTCAAAGAATGCAACCTGTTTTTAAAGAAAAATTAAAACTCATTTTCTGTTGAATGTGAAGTTCCCCGTGCCTGATACAACTTTCAAAATCATCACTGGTAAAGAATGATTCTCCCAATTATCACAATGTCAGAAATTTCTCGAAGTTCTTGATTTGATTCTAATGCATATTTTGCTAGTCTTGAATTCAGATATAGTGTCAGGTAGCTAAAGAGCTTTTGTTTGATGCTGTATCATTCTATATCACTTATGGGTCTATCCAGATGATGCACAGGTTTC
This sequence comes from Cinchona pubescens, assembly GCA_025175665.1. Classification (NCBI taxonomy): domain Eukaryota; kingdom Viridiplantae; phylum Streptophyta; class Magnoliopsida; order Gentianales; family Rubiaceae; genus Cinchona; species Cinchona pubescens. Next base: position 2,782,294 of record JANKKI010000062.1, read on the forward strand.
AAGTGGGTTACTCATATAATTATGAGGTTCTTTTGTAGTTAGATGATACTTGCACTACAATGGGGTTGAGTTGCAAATTTTATGTGTATCTTTTGCCTGAAGCGTATGGAGAGGATTTTCAGTGACCAGCTTGCGTTGATATGTTTCCTCGTAAAGGGTGTTGTTTTCACAGCTAGTTGAGTTTGTTACCCATTACAATATTGTAATACCTGTTGTATGATTTTACATCTTTGAAATTGAAATGGATTCCTTAGGCCTTTATGTTGCTTTAGCTACATTGACAGGTTTTGTTGTGGATTTGTAGGGTTCCGGTGTTGCAATTCGTCCACATTTACCTGATCTTGTTTGCTGCATGCTGGAAAGTTTGTCAAGCCTTGAAGATCAAGGACTAAATTATGTTGAGGTTTGTGACTGATTGGGGTTCCTGAACTGTTCTGAAATATTTCTTTCTCGATGCAGTTGTATGGTGATTTATGCCTCTGTATAATATCTGTGCTTTTTGTCTCACTGTTGATCACGTTTCATTGCAATTGTCTGGAGCATGCATTAAAATTTTCTGCCCTTTTCTGCCCTCAGCTGCATGCAGCAAATGTTGGAATTCAGGCTGATAAGCTTGAAAACTTGCGCATTTCAATAGCAAAAGGTTCTCCAATGTGGGAAACTCTGGACTTTTGCGTGGGGGTTGTTGATACACAATCACTGGAATTGTTGGTACCTCGTCTTGCTCAGCTGGTTCGTTCTGCTGTTGGCTTAAACACTAGGTATAAACTTTTTGTCTTTTTATAGTTACTGTTAACGAAAAACCGCTTCTGACTTCATGTTTCATCAGTCTGTAAGTAATATTTCGTCAATCATTAATTCTCTGTTTCATTAATATTCAGTGGTTTTTTCTTAAAAAACTTCTGCACATTTCTATTAAAAAGAAAACTCTCCTTACGTGGCTTTTTGGCTATTCCCAAAGAATTCCTATGAATGTGAAGTCAGTCTGCTATCGTGGATTAGCAAAGCAGTAGATTTTCAAATATACATGCAAGTGATGTTAAAAGTTAGTTTCCCTGTTCGTAATAAATTAAGTTTTAGGTGGATGCATGTGAAACTGTGTACCAATTGATCATTATTTTCATTTTAGTATCATGGTCGCAGGGTGGGTATCGCAAATTTTATAAGCATATTAGTCGAAAAGGTTGGTGCTGGTATCAAACCATTCACAAGCATGCTGCTGAAGCTTCTATTTCCAGTCGTTAAGGAGGAGAAAAGCACAGCATCTAAACGTGCCTTAGCAAATGCTTGCGCAACAATCTTAAAGTTTGCAGTGTCTTCTCAAGCCCAGAAGTTAATTGAAGATACAGCAGCTCTGCATGCTGGTGACAGGAATGATCAAATTTCTGGCGCAATTCTTTTGAAAAGCTATTCTTCTTTGGCCAATGATATACTGAGTGGATACAAAGTCGTAATCTTACCTGTTATTTTTGTTTCAAGGTTAACGTCAAAACTTCGCTTTCAGTTTCAATATCCGGATAATATACATTGAATCCTTGAAGACCAAAGTATCTCTTCCTGTTTATTGTCCAGTCTTCATCATGTCTGAGTTGTTCATGTAAATTTTCTTGAACCACTTGCTCATTTCTCTTCTTATATAGGCTGATAATTAAGATGATATATAAGCAAAGCAGAAGGATTTCTTGCATGGTTTTGATTAGATGGATCAATGAGTATAGATTCTGGTGGCTGCTTGACATCTTTGGGCAGTCATCAAGGCCATTTATCATTATTCAAAATCACCTTGGAAAGAGCTGAAGAAAGTGTAAGAAAATTAGCTGTCAGGGAGAAATATTACATATTAGCTTCTTAATGTTTCTACTTATTATGTGCAAATAGCTTTCAAAGGGCCAAGTAGTAGATGGACTCATGATAGGTGTTGTTTTGATCTAGCTGTTATACAAGGTGTTGTTGGCTTTCTATACTTGGCTGGGGTTTGTAGAGGCGTCTGCACCCCAATCTTTGGTACATTTGGATGAACTATCTGAAAGAGTCAGTTGTTAACATGAAAAAGGATGATTTTTTTTGTAGCTGACTTCCAGTAGCCTAAGATTAACTGTTTAGTGACACGAGTAGAATAAAGTATCAAAGATATCTCCTCCAACTACAAAGTTAGAATGGTTGTTGGTAATATGTTCAACATCAGGGTCATTTCAGAGTTGAATGAAGTTCAAGTGTTCAAACAGCATAAGAATCTGTTGCCTTTGATTTTCAAAGCTGAGTTCCTAGTTACTGATCAAGGTGTTCTCCGAAAGTACATCACTAACCAACTCCATTGAGTTCTTGAATTGAGGGATATGATGTTGATGTTATAAAGATTCAGACAGCTGCTTTTTGTTCATTTTATGTCTGAATGTGTACTTACGACAGCAACTGAGCAAAAATTGGTGTCTGTATGGTTTCTGCATCAAAATAAATTTTTTAAAATTCTTTTTGTGAGGTAGTATCGCCAAGGGAATAGAAACAAAAGGGAATATACAACTGTTCAAATAATCCTGGTGACACTCTTTTCCAGCACAATTTGCACTGTCAACATGCTACTTTTGCAATTTGCTAATTCAGTTCTCCTTCACTTAAATATTTTTCTTATAGGTGTATGGGCAATTTACTCGATACCATTAAGTTCAATAATGAGGTTAATTACTATGCAGATTTGAGGATGACAAGGCTGTATCTAATTTATACGAGGAATTGTGGGAAGAAAATATGGGTAGCGAACGGATAACACTCCAATTATACTTGGGAGAAATTGTTACTCTAATTAGTGAAGGGATTATGGCATCTTCATGGGCAAGTAAACGAAAAGTATGTGCACCTTCGCTACATCAATCTGTCTCCCCTCCCTCCTTCCCTCTTAGAGCACTTGTTCTTTTTCTCTGATTTCTGAGGGGTGCACTCTGTTGGGAAATTTGTCTAACCAGGCAGCACAGGCAATTAGTAGGCTCAGTGAAGTTCTTGGTGAATCACTATCCCAACATCATCGTGTGTTGCTCACATGTCTCATGAAGAGGGGAAGTTCCTGGTCGTTTATGGGAGGTAAAAAGATTTACCTCTGGGTTTTTTCCAGTTCATTATGATATTTAGCCTACTATAATAGAGTTTGCATAATGATGCCCTGCTTGTCAAGGTATGTCCATTTGTTGGACGATATGATCCATGCTGGATAAATTACTTGGTGCTCTTGGAGGTCACATTTCAAATCAGAATTCAGTCGCTTCATTACTCATGTATCATCACTTTTTAAGTTTGAAATTTTGTTTCATCATGATCTCCTGTAAACTCTGCTGGTCTGTCTTTGTTGCCTTGGAACCTGTTCCTCCCCAAAATATATTGGGCATATGTTAGATTTTACTCTATTTCTCTCTTCTAATTTACTTATTCATTTTTGTTACTTGTACTTAGTATTGGCTTGCTATCTCTTGTTCTTCTTTTTTTTTTTTTTTTTAAATTTAGTGTCTCATCCCTAGCTCGTATGCCCCTGAGCTACTAGTTTTTCTTTCACCATTGCTTCACAGAATGTTTTAGGATCTTTATTATTAATGGTTGGCATTGACAGTTGAACCACAGTAAACTCTCTGCTGAGAATAATTTGCTTTTCAGTGCAAGGTGTTGGGTTCGGTTCTGTCTTTTTTGCTGTGTCACGTTGACCTTGTTCAGAAGTTGTCATTATTTAAATTGAGAATGATGGTTATTATTTTGTATTTAAGTTTATCTGGATATTTTCCAGGACTTCCATTAGTTTCTTATTTGTATTTTAATATATGACAGGGAAAGGATGCAATATTACATGCTTTGTCTGCTCTGTGTTCCTCATGCAATAAAGCAATTTCTGCCATGGAGCCTGATGCACCAAATGCCATTTTGAGTCTCATATTGTCAGCCTGCACAAAGAAAGTCAAGAAATATCGCGAGGCAGCTTTTTCCTCTCTAGAGCAGGTGAATAATCGTAGCCGTTATTTGAAGGCTGTAATCAATTTCGCTTCCTTTCTAAGAACTTGATGCAAATGATTGGGAATTATTGTTTTGAGTATTTCTAGGGTTTGCACAAAGTGGTGGTAAAAATATGGCTTTCCTGAGGGTTTTCTGTGCGTGTTGAATGGTTTAAGGAGTGAAAGATCCACCAATGTACAATACTAGGAGAGTGATCAAGCTGGCTTGTTTGCATTCTAGAAAGATTCTCGATTAGAATGGCTTCAGAAGCTCTTATCAGGGTAGAGCAATTCCTTTGAACAGAGTTTTAGGAATTTTGGGACCGTTTGGATACGTTAGTGTTATGTACTCACTCAAGAAGCAACTGTTTTGCAGTCTTCACTGAAAATGTTGGAAGAGAAACACTCACTGACTGAAGAAGCAACTGTTTCGCAGTCTTCGCTGAGAATGTTAAAGGAGAGATTTCCCAGGAATTTACTCCTCCTATACCTCCACACTTGAGGTTATGCATGTAACACCCCTGGGTTTGGGCTAATCCAATTACTTTTCAACCTAAACCACTGGCCCAAAATGTTTAATCCAAGTCCTTAATAGCCCATAACCAAGGGTAATATATACCAATCAATTTCCTTTTCTTCCACCTATGTAGAATACCCATCTTCACCCCTTAAGGCCTTTGCGTCCTCAGAAAGCCATTCCAAATTCCGGACTACCCTTCTGCAGTTGCAGCCCAATACCACAACCTTTTCTGTACTTTGAATGGCTTCTACATCTTATTTCCATCAGTATTATTATGATCATTGTCAACTGAAGTTAGGTGGAGAGAGAGAGAGAGAGACGGGAAATCAGGGAGGCTTTATGTTGCATGTTCCATAAATCCACCATCTTACCGAAGCCACCTTCGCCTTTTGAGTTAATGATTTTGATTGACAAACATGCCTTATGATGATAAGAAGTTACTAAAGATCTTTTTATTAGTTGAGAGATGTATCTTTCTTGCCATTCATGTTATTTCCTTTTAACTGATTTTGCCTTCAGATTATAAAAGCATTCAGCAATCCAGACTTCTTCAATATGGTGTTTCCATCACTATTTGAGATGTGCAATACCGAAAATATTATCAAGACAGATCAAATGCCTTTAGTGACTGAGGCCAAAGCAGGTATTGCAGATAATTTTTAACTCCAATTCATTTACAATACTGAATTTAATCATTTTGTCCAAAGATAAGTTGTATCAAAAAATATTTGATGTTTGGATATTCTTTAAGTCAATATGTCTGAAATTTGGCGTAATCAAATGCTTCAGTTGTCCCAGATGTTGATGGTAATTATCGAAGAAATTACACTTAATGAGTGTGTATAGTCTTAGCAAGTTGGGAAGTGATTATGGTTAGAATCGATATTATGCATTTTGGGGAGAACCAAACTTTTGCAGTAGCTTTAATTAGCAAATATTAATGTTTTGAGAAGTCTAAAAGTAAGGTTGTGCTTCCCTTTGCAATAATCATCTCTATTCTTAGGAATGTCTCCTTGGTGATTTACTAGGTCTTCCTGATGGTTTATTTGAAATTGATAAGCGTTTAGTCAATTGAGCACAGCTAAATGAATGGTCCCTCATATTCTTTGGGTTAGTCTCACCTTGATCCTAGAGAATTGTTATGTAATGCATAAAACTTTAAATTTATTCAATTATTCCAATCAAGCCGAATTCCATATGACCACTAGTATATTTGTCTGAAAATATTCTTGTGCCAGGCAAGATTCGATATTGACTTTAAGTCCGGTGCTGTTGCAAGAATTCAGTTCTTTTTCCAGTGCTTTTTACTCTGTTTAAGACTTTATATGGATCAATGTACCCACTCACTGTTACTGAGCTTTACTTTCGATTGATTTCCTATTCTCTCACTCCTATAACCATTCAGTATTAGGTGCATGATATAAACAAACAAGTAAATGCAAAGTTAAATTTATTTTTGGTTGCAATGCATTATTTTATATATCTATTACTTAAAAAGAATTTTAGAATCTTCAGTGGAGGAGCAATCAATAAAAAATTTCAACTTTCAAAATAAGGTAGTCTACATTTTTCCCCAAAATTTATAGATACAGTCTGTAAAAGTTCTCCTCCACAATAAATTCGGAATGCACTAGATCCTCTTTATTGTAACGAGTAAATAAAAGACATAAATAAGTGGATATAGATTGAAATAGATTTTTTTTTTTTTAAACATTTATCCACTTTGGAACTTCTTCGTGCATCTTAGCTTATGAAAAGGTCTAAATAACTGACCATTTTTTTTGTTCAGTTCGAATATTTGTATTTTGAGACTACTTAGTGAATTGCTAATTAAGTACTTGTGTTTAGTTTCGAGTTTTAGTAAGGTTTCAACTTCTTGCACTCAATCTGATTGACATGCAAGAGAACATGCAATGCACCAGATGATGACAATTTAGCCTTTTTCTCTAAATTGGGATCATGCTCGAAGCTCATTAAGATTTTCGTTGGTGGTGTAGCAATTCAAAATAGGGATAATAGTTGGCCCAAAAAAAAAAAAAAAAAACGAAAACAGAAATGGAGATAGAAATTGAAATAGCCATTCATTGCATACTTATGTGAATCGTCAACTAACAGTCTAACAAAAAAGTTAAAAAAGAAAAAGCACAAAATACCCCGAACAAACTAATGTAATGTCTGAAATCACAATATATGTGTTTGTTTATATGAATCTATATCCCGAAATATTTCAACTGCATTGGAATATGATAAGAACGATGAGTATGCTCACAACTAAACTACCACTGCTTTAGCATCCAACAACTTAGACAAAAAGTTTTCTTCCTTATTTGTCCTTCCCCTTCTTTCTTTTCTTTTTTATTCACCAAGTCCAATTGATTATTGCTCTGGTAGCTTATCGGCTGATGATTATAAAAGCAAGTTTCATTTTCTCACTGGAGGCATAGGTAAAGTTCATATATAGGTATATTGCCGTTGGATGAAGAACTTGGGGTGGGCATTTCTAAGTCCATATCTAGTTCAGTAAGTAATTTCGTCTTACTTTATGGAAATTTGAATATCCTCAATGGTTGAGTCACGTGCATGGTGCAATAGTCATTCCAAAAGAATAATGGTGGGTCTTTAGAATTGGGCTCAATTGGATAAAGTAATGAAATTGCAAAATTGTATCTAATTTTCACAGGCTAAACTGAGACTGACTCCTATTTTCCTTCTTGGTCATCTTAGTAAGTGGATTCAACTTCATGTGGTTATTCACCACTGCATTCATAATTTCATTCCCCGTGTCCCACCATTACGATATGTTTCCACTATGTCTCCTGAGTGATCAAAGGAAGTATGGGTGTAGGACATATTCAATATCTGTGGTATACAATGATCTATCAATTACTTAAGATATATGATGTGATGGAATACTCGTGTAATTTCCTGGTCTTCTATTCAGTTATGGGGATTTGGAGCACCGAACGTTTGAGTCACTTTTCTATAAATGGTATTTTTTTTTTTTTGGTGCATGGGTATTTTTTTCTCAACCATGTGAGAGAATGATCTATGGGTTTATGAATCAGGTGCTTTAATCAAGTCTTATCAAGGCAATATAAGTCTTTTGGAACACATTGTATCTGGATGTTGAAATTCTTTGCAATCTTCTTTTAACAATAAAAAGTGATTTTGTGGGAAAACTTGTTATCATTAAATGATGCTTTCTACCTTTCATTGGTTTCTGAATCACTTCTTTTTGTTGGAACTTATCAGCAGAGAAAAAGAAGGCTGATAGTCTGACATGATTCACGACAACTGTTTAATGCAAAGCAGTCATGCCTTGAACTACCCGATAAATCTTTCTTTACTTATTTCACTCTTAAAAGAGTCTGTTAAAAGTTTCCTTTTCTTTACACATTTTCACATGGAACTTTAATCCTAATCAGCCGCAATTTCTGTACCTGGGGAACTAGAGATGAACTCAATCACATAATTAAAGCATATGTTGATATCTGAACTGATACTCATACATTGAGACCCATTTTTGTGTTCTTATAGAGGATTATCTACTGACTATTGGCATCTATTTTTGTGTACTCATTGACACAGAGATGCATATTTATGTAGAAATAACTACACATATTGACAATTATACAAGAAATGGGTTGGACTTCTGATATCAGTGCTCTCGAGCTCCTTGATATTAAAGATGACTGATCTATGATTTCTTGGTTGCAGAAGAAGCTGAGCTGGAAAATTTCTCAGCTGCACATGGTAAAATAGTGAATTGCATAACATCAATCATTCATGTGGCACGAGTTAGTGATATTGTTGAACAGAAGACAAAGTTGGTGAACATGTTTCTAATTTCTTTCACACCTAGATTCCCATGGACTGGTAAAACACTTTCGCAATGTCTGTCCTTTGCAGACCAGTTATGTGTCATATGCACTAATATAATTGTCCTATTGCAGTTAAAATGTCAGTGTTTTCATCACTGAAAGAGCTTAGCTCAAGATTTCGCGATATTCCATTTGACTCTCAAGATCCTCCTTTACATGCTAGCGTAACTGGTTTTTTTCATGAGGTAATTCTACAACCCTACTCTCAAGATCCTCCTTTACATGCTAGCTTAACTGGTTTTGTTCATGGGGTAATGGTACATTACTGCAACCCCTAGTTTAAACCATTGATCTATCTAGCACACTAACTAACCTTCTGGCTCTTCTAGTTATTTCACAAGGTGTCACCAAGAGTGGTTGAATGTATACAGACTATCAAGATTGGCCAGGTATCTCGTACTCTTTTGTTTGCTTCATTAGACCCAAATAAAGTTTGCCCTCAAGTTTTTTCATCTATTCCACTTTTCAAGTAGGTATTCTTGTATTTTTCGTTGTTTCAGCTTTCTTATTTTTCCTGCTTTCATTATCTCAACAATGTCTTTCCTGTTAGATAAGACTTCTCTAGTACTCTGGCCTGGCAATTTAATTTGCAATACTTTGTTAGTGACGAAACCATATCTTAGGATTTAGTCACTCATCAGGGCTTTGCCTACACATTTTTTGGTTATTTAGCTTAATGTACTTTTCTTAATCCTTGTTAAGAATTCATGACTAAGTTGAAACTCTGAAGTCGTCTGTATCTTGTTTATACTTATATTTTTTCTAGGTTGGCAGTATATTGCCGTAGTCTGTAGAAAGTGATAGGCTTTTCCTTCAAATCCTTTGTACAGATTTGTGGTATTATATTGATGACAACAGATATGGAGGTATTCTACTGATTTCACTTTGGTGTACATTCTGTATCAAACCTCGATCGCAACTCCCTTTTCGGAAATTTTTTCAGTCACATACCCAATTTTATGTCATGAGATTACCGTCTGAAGTTGGATGCAGTTTTTGCATTATCCTGTCTGTCCAAATTGGTGTAAGATGCGTGCTAGAGCACTCATCTGATGAGTAAAAAATGATAAGTAGAAAAGCATTTATATGTTCATGCACTCATAGCTCTCGTATGTATCTCTATAGGTATTATACTTTCCAAATTATTATGCATTCGTACCTCTATTAAGTGTAATGTGGTCATCACTGATTCTTAAGTTTTTTCTATCTGACGAGTTCCTATCTTTCTGGATGAAATTCAGGTTCATGTAGCGGCATCTGAGTGCCTTCTGGAGATTTGTTAACTGTATACGGTGATACCCAATCAGTGCATCCACCTGAAGTAGGGTTCAAGGCTGAGCTTCTTCATCTGTTTCAAGTAGAAAAGAATGAGGAGGCAAAGTTTTTATTAAGGAAATGTGTTGACGTGCTCGAAAGTCTTGAAAAAGACGGCAAAACTCTTAGTGAAACATAGATAGACAGAAACCTGGCGCTTATTGTTTAACCTGGCTCTTATTGTTTTCTTTACAAATGTGGTTCCTAATGACGTTAGTAGGCGCTTGTTGGATGTTGTCGAGAAATTCAGTTTTATACTAATCTTGTCTCTGTCCTTGCCAACCAGTGGATTTAAGGCCAAAGAAGAAAAGCATGGAAAGGAGAGGGCCATGAAAGTTGTAGAAATTAAAATTGAATATTCATTATAACAAATAGTTAAAATGAAATTATTCATCTTTCTTACTAGTCATTTCCTGAATCTGGAAAATTTTTATGGGATTTGTATTATGTCCTTATATATGAAGGCTCTGTGATCATTCAGTTATTATAACTGCAAATGAAGTGAGTTTTGAAGTGTTTTGGTAGGGTACGCCTTGCTTTGTTGTCTTTAGGCTGATTAATATGGGGTCTCTCTGTTGATATGGCACTTGTGTCTTCGCTTTTGTTAGATCTGTCCTTGAAATATATCTCAATATCTAATGTAATATCCTTAAATAAATAAAGATCAACGTATTATCTAGAAACAGCAAGTAGGGAAGTGCAAAATTGTTAAAAATAAATAAGAAAAATCATCATATTAGTCTCTTACATTATGCATTTGTATTTATTTAGTGATGATTTTTAGTTCCTTAAAAATGTAAAACGCAACATTTCAGTTCCTAGATCAAATTTGTATATTTTTTGGTTTGAATTTGTCGTGTTCTCCAAATGACATTTTTTGGGGTAAATTCAAAAATTTGTTTTTTTTCTCTCAATACAAAGCACGAGCATTAGATCGAATTGTAAAATTTAGAAAAAATTTTAGAATTTATGAATATAATCTAATTGAAGAGAGTAAGGATCAATTGTAGAGTATAAAATTTCCAAGTTGAAATGGATTGAAAGCTTGTCTTCTATCCTACAAAGATAGAAAAATTGAAAATATTGTGAATTGATGATAACCTACTAGAATGCTCTATGACCGTAAAGGATATGAAATAAGCGATTGATTAGTAATGTGTTTTGTATTTTGTGTGTGTTTAAGATTATTTTCTTAACTGACTTGTATTTTCTCTCAAATTTTGCAACTCGATCTAATGCCCACATAATATAGTCGTGGCATCGTAAACTGTGTCCAATAAGTTTTGTCTATTTTGGATTCTCAATTGGGCCTCCTTATTATTGACCTCTACATCAATTCTTGTAATTTAGCTAGACATATTGGCTTGTGTCATCATGATGACGATACGTTGTATAATGTTATAGATGACGTTGGTCTTTAGTTCTTGAAGTACTAGAAAGAATTCATTGGAAGACGAAACAATTGGTTCTCCGACCAATTTAAAATAAGGCAAGTCAAGCATTATAAAGGACAAGATTTCACCTATTATTTTGTGCAATCTAGGAGGCAATAGCTCCTACAAGCTGTATCTTGACAAGGAAGACAATAAGGGCATCAAATACTGAATTCTGAAGAATGCCACCTTCATTTTCTTTGAAAGAAGCCTCTTTACTCGGACATCAAACTGCATCACTAGCAAGTGAAGCAACGCAAGAAAATCAGATTTAGTCTCCATAAATGCTGCTGCGTAGACCTTTTTAAAATAGATGATTCAAGATTCCCAAGACAACCACCACTTTTAATACCGGCGAGATACCTAGATTTAACGGCTGCCAAATCTGATACACGAGAAGAACCTCAGGGCCTTCAAGGATCAAGAGAACTAGATCATGGATATCCAGTGCTCAATGAATTACAACACTTGCAAAGAGTTGAAAGTGGCCATTTTCTTTTGTACATGGCGTATAACGGATCAACCTGAGAATTTAGAACCCCCGAAGATCCGTAAATTACCTATGTCCCAACAAGAGTCTACTATGTTGTACTCAAATTTCTAGATAATTTAGGCGTAATTAGTGTTAAATTGCATTTGCAAGTTATTGAATCTATTATTAGTAATTACCACATTGTAACTTCTTCTCAATGTAAGAAATAATATATTAATTTCAAATAAATATTTTTATTGTTTACAACTAACATTTTGTTGACTGATTAAATATACAAATCATGGCTCATCAAGGGCCACAAATTACATACATATTTCCTAACTACTAAAACTATCCTATTCTAATATGTGCAAGTCTAGAACCTTCTTGTTATTACCGAAATATCATTTTGATTTCTCAAAATGCAAAAACTAACTTATTAGATCATTCTCCAGATCTAGCTGATGCATGGATATCTGATATTGATTCTATAGGACTAACTTGAAAAGCAGTAGATGACGCTAAAAATTTGTGCCTGGTTTTTGTCTTAAGCATATTAATCCATGTCAAAAGTCACCCGTTTCTATTGTAGACTGTTTCTAATGCTTTAGTAATCTATCTTGGTAAATCATTAGAACATCATAAACTCTACTAGTGATAGTTAAAATTAACTGAATTCTTAAACTTTTAGATATGTTTGTAGAATACTCGCCAATTTCAAACCTGAGATTTTATACATCCAAAAAAAATACTATTTCTGTATTCGTCAACAAGCCAACGAAATGATCCAATGGCTGGGATGAATCCAACTGAACAGTTCAGATTAATTCTATAAACTAACCCCATCTTGTCACGTGAAAATATTCCCTGCACCTAGAACCTTCTGAATATTCCTAAAAGTTTCAAAATAGTCGTCATAATGTCCTTAAAATGCTAAAACTTTGCGTCACTTTATGTCTCCCACCTTTTTTAAATTTAAAATTCTCTCCAAAATAGGAACTACTAACTTCTTCTTTACTACAATACACTCCCTCTAATCTATAGTGAACTTCCTCTCCACAATAGTGAAATCTCTTTGCATTACAATAAGCCCTACAGACTTTAAAATGATAATCGCATACATTCCCAAATCAACCAGGAGTTGTCACGTGGACTCCACTAACTCCCCAGCCAATCAGCAATTAACACATGGCGGGAAAGGAGTATAGTAATATTATAATACCCCTTCCCCCTGAACCCCTATATGTATCCCTTCCTCCCTTCTTAATATAGGACATAGAGTTTGAGAAGGTTATGAAGAGAGGGACGCACATATTTACAACAATGCCACGATTTCCTTATTTCTATCTTCAAAATAAAAACATCTTTCTCTCATATCCTCAATGCTCCATACCCAAAGAAGAGGCCCTTTTGAAATTAAAAGCACTGTTCACCGCTCGCCCACCAACTTATATTAGAGTTGCTCAAGAATTCCACAAAGACAGCTCTCATCATCTACACTGTCTCATTCAATTTCCTCATAAATTTAAAACTCAAATTCAATGGTTATTCAATCTAACCTATCCACAATTCCCCGATTTAAGAGACATCCCAATATCTAAGGGGTTGGAAATACCGCAATTGTGAAGGGATACATCTATATCTCAAAATACAGAGATTACTGTGAAGAAAGGGTTTTCACTGGCAACAAACCCAAAGGGGATAAGGAATTATACACAGCTACTCTTAATAGCGGTAATAAACAAGATTATTAAAAAACCTAATCCTTACTCTTTAGTTTTAAATTACGAGAAGACTAATTATTATTTCGGTCTTCTTTTCAAATCCCATCCAGTTCAATACGAAAACTCATTTCATGTAGCATATCGAATTTTGGCTGAATTACAAGAATGGGTGAAAGACAACATTAAAGAGACACAGTTGAGACCCTATAGACCCAATAGCCTTATTATCGAAAGCTTATCCAGAATAGGCAAAACTTGTATACCTATTTTCTTGACAACAATGGATCAAAATTAGGGCCTTGTGCTTTGTATTGGAACAGAATAACGAGTTTCTGAATTTTCCTTCGAATAATATGTTATTTGAACAACACAAGACTAATTTGGATAAAAAAGTACTCGAAATTTAGTCCAATGACCGAAGTCAAATACAAAGTTTTATATTTGTGAGGGAGTAAAAATCATCATTACAAAAGTGAAAGACTAAATAAAAATAAATACATAATGTGAGGGATTAATAAAATAGTTTTCCCAAAGAAATTGTTCTCTTGCACAAATTTAACCAAAGCCTAAAAACAAAAATATTTCTGATCATTATTGCCTGTAAAACATTTTGTAAAAGCTTGAAAGATACAAAGCTAAAGCCCATACGTCCATGGTATGCCCAGTACACCTTGTCTATACACAAATGTCTATTTTCTCTGTAGGTCATTTTTCACCTGGAATATACACACCACAATGTGCGCCTGGATTAGTTTCAAGTTTAATTTCACCTAGATTTTTCTCGTTTTTTCAAATTTTCTCGCTTCTTTGCAATATTTTTATAGGAAATCTTATGCAATTGTACACCAAATATTATAGGATTTGTAGGTATCACTTTTCTAAAACTATAAATAAACAAAGTAAATGTAAAATATAATTGGAAAATTGATTGCAGTAGAAGTCTTTGAATATTATCGTTGTGCATTTTTGTCAACTGGATTTCTGACATCTATCATACTTGTCAAATGGTAAGCTTTCTTATTGCATAGGTTTTTAACCAGCAAAATTTAATTTGCATTTCTCCAAATACTAATTGGCAACTAGAGTAATTTCAATAGGTAATTTCATGCAAAAGATACTGAACTGAGACATTAAAAACAAGAAATGAAGGCAAAGGACAATAAAATTGCTAGGGTAACTAGGACTTGCTAGGAAAGTTCCAACTCTATTAGACAGAGGCACAAGAATATTTCTGCTCCTATGTCTTGTGTAAAGAATGGTATGCTTCTCCCATGTATACAGCAAGAAAGACTAAAACCTGCTATATGAATGCTGCAGGCGATTTCTTATTTTAATTGTTCATTTTTTGTGGAGGTGTAGACAACTAAACATGAGGGGTAAATAGGTACAGTTTGTGGTTTATACTTTATACCCCTCTACTACCAGGAGAGCAGTGTTTCCATGAAAACTGAACAAAATAATAAGTTCACCTTCTGCTGCACCTCTCAATACTACACTAACAAGCATTCTTTTCATTTCAAAGCCACCACTAACAAACAGTTCAAGGTACAAAAGAAGAAAAGAAAGTACTGGTACTGGTACCATAATTGACTTGCAAATCTGTTATACATGCATTGGGCCAGAAGAGAGAAAGTCAGCCATTGATCTAAACAGCAAAAGGTCGACAAAAGCATCATGCATTGGACAGAAATCTTGCCAGCACACACTTCTCAGTTTGCAGCAGAGTCCAGAAGAAAAGCTGAAAATTGTCAGTGATTGAGCTGGATAATCCTAGACACCCTCTGAAAGAAGATAGGACACATACTTGTGCTAAACATCAAGACATTCCTCATCCACTCTGGTGCCACTCTTTCAAAGGTCCCAAGGGACAAAACACGGTACAGTAACTCTGGTTCATTATTTGAGTTGTTTACCCATGTCAAACTGAAAGAGTAACCTAAACAAGCAAGGAATGCATTATTGAAGTCTACAGGAAACATCTGCTTAACTAAGAACAATTTTCTCAAATACTGTAGTTTTATCCATATCCTCAGACAATTCATTTCTAGAAGAAATATTTTGTGATAAGTATGTTAATGATCTACAAGGTTTCTTCAATTCGAGCCATCTATATGGTAGATAACATTGAAGATATGTTGTATCAGAAATCGTAATAGTCAGAAAGTAAAAGCAACCAACTACTAATTATTTGAGTATCTTCAAAAGATGCAGTATATTTCCTACCCACATTTGTCTATGGTAATCATCCGATAGATATCTATAATGACTCAGTAAATTGCATATCAGATTTATTGAAAGGCCACATCAACAATATGAGTTGAAACCACAAATTTCAAAGGATAATCCATCAAGGCAAAGCTGCTCAGTTCAGAAATAGCAGATTTGAAAATTGTGAAGCTGCATATGTCATGTACGAAATACAATTCAACAAGAGAAGAGATGTATCAAACAGGGACAGAATCATACAGCTTCAAGTTCTTAAGAAAAATCAACCCAAAGATGCAGTAAAAGGTTCAGCAAATTATAATCAAATCCCCAACAAACAAAGTCATATTCAAACAGCAGATAGGAATAGCCTGAAGATTAAAAGTTAGTTAAAGAGATCTCAAGTACTTGGTAACTTTAAAGAAAAACTTACCACTTGATGGATGAAGAACTGAAACACAAAATTCTTCATTTTGAGCAATAATGTACAATTTCATGCCAACAACGAATTCAATAAGATCTTGAAACAAGCAGCAGGCAGGGGCACAGTCAGTCACATCATTGCCTGAATCACAACGAACAAGTTGTAAAACATACAATAGAAAACAAAGTTGAAATGATTCTAGACAATTTCCAGATTTACCTGAATTATTTATCTTTCTTTTAGAGCATGCAGGCTGCAAAAAAGTTGCACATTCATTATTACCATATTCACCCATGAAATGAAGGAAAAGTGGTTCCAATGTAAACTCTATTTTTCAAATTGACTGACTTGATAATATTTTGGAGGGGCATCATTGGCCTCAGTTTGCTTGCAGGACCCATTTGCTGACACATTCAACTGTGCATGCTCAAGTTCCTCAGAGGCAGATGGGTTATATTTATCTTGTCTTCTGTATAGAGATTGTCTACTGCGTTTCCTCACCTTTTTAACACTCACGACATCTGAAGAATGGGACTCTGCTTGAGAACTTCCTGGCACGTCAACAGGTCCATTATCAACTTTGTCATCCCTAGCTTGGCAACAGCGTCCCTCTAGTTGAAGGCTACGAAGCCTCTCAATTTCTTTTGCAAGTTCTTTATCTGCAATAGTTCCAGTCACTAAGTGATAAAAGAGCAATACATACAAGATCAATTTAAAAGAGACTTGAACAGTATATTAGTAGCAGCTAAAAAGGTATTGTTGCCATTGAGCAAGAAATGTAAAGCAGACCATCAAGGATCTCATGAATAACTAACCATTTCCAAGCAGTCATTATATGCATGCAGAATGGGCAGTATTTACTAGATGCATTTATCTTTTTTGCTAGGATATCACACGCATTAATCAACCACCGTCTAGAATTATCTGTCTCTACGTCTCAAGTTACCTTCTTCCAACCTTTTCCACAGAACTTTACCCAGAGGCACACAGTATTTTATTTTATAAAAATGACTAAAGTTGATAACTCTAGTTCCTATTTTTCTTTGCAATATCTAACTGGCAGTCATCTTTCAAATTCTCAAGATTTCTGAATGAGTAAACAGGGTAAATACTTGGAACTTCTTCAACTCTCCACAATCAAAAGACAGTGACAAACATCTGACGACTGTTATCAGTACTGAAATATGTTAACATTCGACAAATTGCATTCTTGGTTGGGTCCAAGACTTTTTCTGGAAGTGAAGAAAACAAAAACCATAAACTAAGTTCAAACCTGAACTCTGAAATCACATAAGCAACGCCACCACACAACTCTGACATAAAGTGGACATCTGAGTTGGAGCATGACAAAGGAGCTCCGGGTCAGGAATGCTCAAGAGTGGTTAAATCACACGGCTAATATATCAATTAAGTTCTTACAGTTTCGGTTTTCTTCCATCAAACGTGCATGCAACTGAATACATTCTTCGTTTTTGGTAGACCTGGAGCCAAATAAGATGTCAACTTCATGATACAGCTTTTTTGGAGATACTACTAAAAAAGAAAAAAGGGTCCTACAGTCATACTCAGAAATACATGCCTGATCGAATCTATATCACTTCTTAACTCGCTCACTTGTTCACGTAATCTCTCATTTTCACTCCTTAGCAAATCATTTCATCTGAAACTGCATCAAAATAACCACTCAAGTCAAACCCTTAAAAAATAAGATTACAAATACCCATCTGAATGAAATTACTGATATTACAATAGCTAAATGCAATAATAAATCCTTGTAATTAGACTAATATCACTTGTATAACAAAACAGACTTTCATCAGCCAATGATCTTTGTCACATTGATATACCAGTCACATAATTCATAAACTTCACTTCTTGTTCGCCGCACAATTTCTCCATCTCTGTATCCTTTTCTTTCTATATTCAACCCAAAAAAAAATACAAAAATACAAAAATGACCAATTCCGTTTATTATTTACAAATATGCACGACAAAAATTAGTTCCAAATTCAAAAATAAAAAATAAAAAATAAAACAGAAGTACCTTCAGCTTAATGTAATTATTGTAGAGCTTTGTGCAAAGCGTCTCCATCTCAACGTGAAAAATCAGCAAAAAGAAAAAAAAAAAAAAGTATTTTATAGACCAAAAAAATAACAAAAATTAGCTAAAATTTGATTTTCAGCACAGGAATTCTAGTCAGGCATGAAATTGTGTTTAACAATCTAGTTCCAATTACTGAAAATTTGGAATTAAACAAAAACAATTAGTGGTAAACTAAAAAATATATAATAAAATAGGAAAAGAAAGAACCCTGGAATTTCAAATTTTAAAATTACCTCGGCTAAGAAAGCCGAAATTAAAGTAAAGAATATCTCTTTAATCACCAGCCGGCGTTTTCGCAGAGATGTGTGTGTCTGTTGAGAGAGTGAGAGGTAGAGCGAGAAGATTTTCGGGAACGAGGGATTTGGGCGGGAAATTATACGGGTGAAAACAAATAAATCAAGGGTTAAAAGCAAAAATTAACTCCATAAACTTTCACTCTAATTATACTTTGTCCCCTCCAACTTATGTAATAAGCGTTTAACACCCTTATTTATTCTAAATGACAAAACTATCCTTACTATTTATGTTTTATTTTGTTTTTCTTTTTCCATCTTCTTTTCCCCTTTTATTTATTTTCTCTTTTACTTTTTCATTATTTTTTCCATATATTTTTTACATGTATTAAAATAATTAAATTTATGTATTATTTTTTTTTTTTTGCAATACAAACAATAGTAGTATAATATAATGTTCTTGGTTAATCATTAATAATGAAATCTAGAAATAAACAAATTACAAAAAAAAAAAAAAAAATTATTAGTCAAAAGAAACTTTAAAAAGAATGTATTCTTACTATAGAATTAAACTTGCAATATGGGAGTTTTGTGGAATCTTTTATTTATGGCGAAACAATGGTAAAGTGTAGTAAATATTATAACTGCTTAACATAAGTGCCGCAAGTACAATAAATTTAGGCAAAATATGATACCAAATGTCTTGACATGCACACTTTTTATTGTATACTTAAAATATTTTTTATATTTTCTTTGACTTATCTTTTTTCTTAATTAATTAATTTATACACAGTTAATGATGAGTCAAAAAATGTATATTACAAAAAATATTTTGCTTGTATTATGAACCATATTTTAATCTAGAAATAAATTATTTAGGCACATGTCTAAAATTATCTCTAGTTTTATTTTATGTGAAATTGAATTTATATATATATTTTAACATCTTAAATGTTTGATCTAGTAAACTTATAAATAAATCCTATATTTAGATAGTAGAAAAATCAACAAATTATCAGAATTTTTTGAATCAATTCTTCTATTTCTGAATTGGTTTATGAGAATACTAGAAAATACTTTGATTTCTTAGCTTTTTACAACATACCTTAATGTGGCAAAAATTATCAATTTGAATTCCTTTATGAATATTTGAATTACTATGATTAATACTATTTATTCAACAAATTCGATTAGTTAATACGATTTGATTTTCTTTTACGATAAATTGATTAAATAATAGCTAGTCTAATAGCGGTTCAGTTGCTGCAATAGTTAATATGAGAAAATGTCTCCTTTAAATTGATGATTATTAAAAAAATCATTTATTGAAAGTAATATTATTATTTAGTAGTGACAAGAGAGAATAGAAAAAAAAAAGAAAAAAAAAGAGAAATTAAATAATAGGGAAAATAAGAGGAAAAGGAAAAATAAATATAATTAAAATAGCAAGGGTAATTTTGTCCCAAAATATGAATTAGGGGGGTTAAGTGCTTATTAAAGAAGTTAGAGGGCTTTTAGTCCGCAAATCAAATTTGAATGAAGTTAGTATAAGTTAGGGAAAACATTAGTAACTCTTTTTGGGTCAATTAGAGGATAAATTACAACTAACCCCCTATATATGTAGGTAGTTATCACTTAGTCTTTTCGACATATTTTCATTATCAATACTATAACCAAATCTAGAATTTGATATACAAAGTATATGGAAACTTTTAGTTAGAATTCCACAATCACGATAACAATAGGTATGAAAGACCAGTGAATGGGAATTTGATTTTGTAAAACAATTAATGCTTGCTTTCTAAAATTCAAGAATAGGTTTTATATTTTTTTTTTCTTTTTCCTTTTATTTCCTCCCCTTTTTATTCCTGTATCAATTTCCATACACTAGCTGTCGTGACTCCATGTGCCGACAACGGGATGGGTTACTGAAACATGTAATTAACATTCAGTCACCATAAGAATTACACTATAGTGCTCTTATTGGCTTCATAAACTTCTTTCCATTCTCAAATTCACTCAAAAGAAAAAAAAATTTCATGAATATGAAACCCTAACGCTCTAGTAATACAAATCTTTCTCAATGCCACATCGGCCGATTGAATTCTTTGAATTTCCCACGATGAGATTTGAATAACTATAATCCTCCCATCAATTTTCTATATCAAGCCCTTTAGGAGCTAAATAGCAGAATCAATATGTTCAAAAGTAACAAATTTCGACTTCTTGAAGTTCTTATTTGTACTGATGATAGCTTCGTCCAATTTGCTAAAAGTAAAGAAATAACCTCAACCTTCTTCGAGTCGGTTTTGCAACAGAGGCTACAAATGCAAAGTTTCTATTGATATAGGTCGAAGTCTGCAACAAAGGCATGCCTTCAACACACTGGGGTAAACAAAGGAGCACGAGACCACAGGAAAAGAGAGAGGAAAGAGGGAAAGGTAGACAGGGTTTCCAAAAAAGTAAAGGACTAAGGTGGAAACATTCTCTTTGCTCTTTTGTTTCCCTTTATTTATTTATTTATTTTTTTGTTTCTTTTGTTACTTTAGAATGAAATTGACTTTGAGAAGGAGGGAATCACAGTGAAAGTTAGGGGCTGCTTGGTTTATGCTTTGGAATCGAAATTGCAAAGGGAATGATAGTATTCAAAATCGGTATGGGTACGACTTACGAGAATCATTCTAACTACTGCTGATTGGTTCACATGATTTTGGAATCGTTATCACATTTTTTTTCCTACACTTTTGTCAACAACAACCATTCCATCATCACCACCAAAAGTCTGAAATCTTCAAATCTTAAGTGCATAAATAAATAACAACATTTTTATTTTTAAATCAGATTTCATATGCATCTAAAAAAAGCCCAAAAAAATTTGATCAAAATTTTGGTTTTCTGATCAAAAATGTTACTGAATATATATTTTGAGATTAGACAACAATGAAACAACTTGGGACAATTGCAAAACTTTCACCCAAAAGGAGACGTGGAGCTTGGGAAAAGGAAGAGTGAACTGGTTGGTGGTTATTGTTAGAGTAGCAAAAGGAAAAGAAAGAAACAATGACAATATGATATAGGTTCGGTTTCAGCAACGGCAACGGAGGTTGTTTCAAGCAATGAAAAATGAGGTTGAAGAAGGGGATCAGTGGTGAATGAAGGGGGAAAGTTATAGGAGATCATGGAAGAAGAGGGAAGTGGTGGGTGGGCAATGGGAGAGGAGGATAAGACCCCTGGGGGAATAGAGGACGTGGAGGAGAAAAGAAATATTTTTCAAATTTTCATTTTTAGCTTTGGTCAGGTATCAAATGAGCCTATTGTCAAAACCTACTAATTTAGTTGGGTATGGAAAAATTCTAATTTTCAAGTAATGATTCCAAAAAACTCATTCCCGTAGTATTAACCCAAGAAACACAAATGAGATTGATTCTGATTCTCGATTCTAATACCTTCTAACCAAGCACCCCTTAGTTGTTAAAAGGCATAGATAGGGTGTGAAATCGTAGATTAATTATCATTGTTCTTTTTCAAATACTAAGAATTAGTATTGATTATTAAAATTGACACACATTCTTGGGTCTCATACCTCTTTCTGATGAAATGAGTCCTAAATGTATTTCCAAAAAAACATATATTAATTTTTTTATCTTTCTCAATCTACTTCATTCTTCGGGTGAATGTCAAAATGGCCTTCCAAAGTAGCTCGAAGTGTCAATTAAGCTCTCCAAAGTGTATTTGTTTCAATTTATCCCTTCAAAAACTAAAACTTGATTGAATCTAACCCTTCCACAATCCCTGTCAAATTCCAATATTCAACCAAAATATAGAAGGGTTAATAGCATTTATCTCTCATGAATTTTGACTATATTACCAATCAATTCATGTGATTTGACTAAATTACATTCAACCCTTGAATGGCCAAATATTTAGCAAATATCTCCTCCACATTAAAGACCATTAGGCAGAATGATAACATTGGCAAAAAATAATTTTTCTATCTCCAAAATTCCCTTTATTGTCCATATTTATTACTTTCAGTTTTATAAATTTTATTCGACTTAAATGAAGTCATTTTGTGAGAATTTCTACACACAACAAAACCTAAATCCAAACCCAAACCCAAACTCCCTCTATCTCCTCTTCACCAGCGTGCTCCTTCCTTCTACCTTTCTTCTTCTTCCACCAGAACCTCCCGTTGTTCTCTTTCTCCTCTTTCCTAGGCCCTCGTTCTTTCCCTCTCCTCATTCTCCTCTTGCTACCCCTCTTCAGCCCCCAAACCCAGACCCCTCTTTCCTTCCCATCCTTTAATCTCAAAGCTATGCATTTCCCCTTCTCCACCCACCTCTATGGCCCCCAGCCCTCTGAACCCCTTATCCTTCTCCCTCCGACGGCCAGCCACCACTTCTACAATCGCCCATCCTCGCATCTCTTTTTTTCTCCTTTAAAAATAGCCCCTTCTCCTGCACCTACCTATAGCAGACAAACCCTAACACCATAGCCAATCGTATCTTCCTCTCCCACTACACCGACTATGACAAAAGCCTATATGATGGTGATTTTTTTTTTCCAAAAATTTGCATATTGGTTATTAGAAGTCGGTTAATGATATAGATTCCCTTGGTGCAAGGAATCAAGGTAAATCTATATCGGGTTAGGATTTGTTATTTGGGGGAATAAGGTAAAGTAAAAGAATGGGGACTGAGAATATAAAGGTTATGAGTTAAAGGTAGAGATGGAGGTAGAGGAGATGGTGTTCTATGGTGAAAAAATGAGTTTGTACTAAATATACAAAAAAAAAAAAAAAGTTTGAGGACTATTGTTGATCTTAGGAAAAATAAATTAAGGGACTAATTAAGCAATATGTTATTCGAGCAATCTAGGCTCCATTTGGATAATCGTTATCTAAAATATTATTCTGAATATTATTTGAAATAATACTATAACTACTTTTGAGATGTGATATATATGAGATAAAAAAGGTAGGTGGAAAATGTATTTGACTAATAATTGAAAAATATTATTTGGAGAATAATTCTGAAAAAACAACCATCAAAACAAAGCTCCAGAAGTCAATGAGGATAAGGAATTTATAATTTGGTTAAAGTATAAGGTTCGGTCGATAATATTAATGTGGCCAAACCACAAGAGATGTAAATTTAATTAACCAGAACATATATAAAATCTTGTTGTCCTTTCTATACCCATTTGGTTCTTTTTGTCTCCTGTAAAAAAAAACTTTTCTAACTATATAAAAAATAGAACTACATATTTGTTCCTTATATACCATATGCAATAATATTTAAAAACATTTTTATAAAAAATTATGGACAAATTTATTTTAACTAGTGAATACGATTTCTTTTGTTTCTTTGTGAAAAAACTTTTATAACTTTTACAAAATATAAAATTATTCAACATTGTATTTCTAGTAAACAGGATTAATACCGGACTTGGATGGACTCAGATTAGGTCTCTAACCAATATTAGTCCAACCAGTTAAATCCTACAATAGTACAAATATTGTGAATGTACATAAACTGTACACATTTTATAGTCAAATAATTTTCTTCAAATTCTTGTCTATTCACCATTAACCAAGTAGTTCATGTAACATATTAGATTAAGGTAGGCAATTGTCTATTTCATTAACATAAATAGATAAAGAGTGAATTACATTTTTTCACTTTCGTCTTTAGTCCTTTTTGGCGCCAGAAGATTTTGAGAATAAAATAAACAAAACACATGCTTTGATGAGAACAAAATTAGAATTTCAACTACTAGGGTAATGGGATGAGGGACTAGATTCTTCAAATGTCATCACTATTTTCCTTATTTCCTTTTCTTTTACACGATTGCTATCTCTCTCTCTCCCTCCCTCCCCTTACTTTTCTTCTAATTGTAGATCTAATATTTATCAGTTCTTTCCAAGAAATTTTTTAACATAAATAGATAAAGAACGAAACCTATTTGCCCACTTTTATTTGTTATCTGTTTTGGCGCCACAAGATTTGAGGACAAAATGGACAAAACATAGATTTTGTTTAAAATAAAATTAGAATTTCAGCTTCTAAGCCAATGGGTTGAGGGGTCAGATTCTTACAATAATATCACTTTTTCCTCATTTTCTTTTTTCTAAATTTTTTCTTTCTGATAACCTTCCCTCAACCTTTCTTTTCTTCTTGTTGCGGATCTCTCTTATTCTTTTCTTCTTCTTCCTCCTTCTTTCTTTTCTTCTGGTTGCAAATCTCTCTCTTATTGAACGCACTGAGGAGTAGTTGGGCTGGGTTAAGTTAAGCTATCTCCTCGGGTAAGTAGTCTCTTGACTTGATCCGATGGTAGGGTTCAGTTCTTTCGCAAAATTTTTTTAACATAAATAGATAAACTACGAAGGACATTTTCTCACTTTCATCTGTCATCTTTTTTGGCGCTAAAAGACTATGATGACAAAATGGACAAAATACAAGTTTTGGTAGGATAAAATTGGAATTTTAACCACTAGGGAGATGAGTTAAGGGTTTAGATTTTTTATATGTCATTAATATTTTTCTAATATCCTTTCTTTTGCTCTACTACACTCTCTTACTCTATTCATCTTTCTTTTTTCTAGTCACACATCTCTTTTCTTCTTTATTATTTTTCTTCTTCATCATCTTTTCTCCTTCTCATTTTTTCTTTTCTTTTGGTCACAAATCTCTCTCTTACCCATTCTTGTCCAAAAATTTTTAATATATATAGGTGAAGAGCGAAGCACATTTACACAGTTTTGTCTATCATCATTTTTGGCACCAAAATATTTTGAGGACAAAAGGGACAAAATATAGGTTTGGTGAGGATAACTATTAGAGTAATGGGTTAAAAGTTTTGATTCTTCAAATTAATGTCATTACTAATTTTCTCATTTTCTTTTCTTCTTCATTACTGCACTTTCTCCCTCTTTCCTTTTCTCTTTTCTTCTTGTCACATATCTTTCTTCATCTCTTTTTCTCTCCTTCTCCTTTCAATTCTTCCAGTCATAGATTTCTTTCTTACTAGTTCTTTTTTCAAAAATTTTTTAACAAAAATAGATAAAAAGCAAAGCATATTTGCGACTTTCATTTGTCATCCTTTTTAGAGTCAAAAGATTTTGAGACAAAATAGATAGAATATAGGTTTTGGTGAGGATAAAATTTGAGAATTTCAACTGCAAGGGCAATAGGTTGAGTGGTTACATATTCTTCAGATGTCGTCATTTTTTTTCCACGTTTCATTTTCTTTGCACTATTGCTCTCTCTCCCTTTCTTCTTTTTTTTTTTTTCCTTTTGGTCACTACTCTCACTTCTTTTTTATGTTCTTCTCTCCTCCGTTCTTTTCTTCTGGTCATATATCATTGTTACTAGTTCTTTCCCAGAATTTTTTAGCAAAAATAGATAAAGAGCGAACACATTTGTCTAATCGTTTGTCATCCTTTTTTTGTATCAAAAAGATTTTGAAGACAAAATACAGGTTTTGGGAGGTAAATTTGAAATTTCAGCTACTAGAGTGATAGGTTGAAGGTTTAGATTCTTCAAATGTCATCACTATTTTCCTCATTTTCTTTTCTTCTGTGTCCTTGCTCTATCTCCCTTTTCCTCTTTTGTTTTCTTCTGGTCATAAATGTCTCTTCTTTTATATCTTTTTCTCTCCTCTTCCTTTCCTTTCTTCTGTCGTATATCTCTTTTACTAGTTCTTTCACCTCTTAACACAAATAGATAAAGAGTGAAGCATGTTTGCCTACTTTTCTTTGTCATTCTTTTCACACCAAAAGATTTTGAGGAGCAAATAGACAAAACAAATTTTAGTAAGGATAAATTTGGAATTTCAACTGCTGGGGACATTGGTTGAGGGCTTAGTTTCTTCATATTTTATCACCATTTTTCTAATTTATTTTTCATCTATTTCACTACTTGTTCTTCCTCCATCCTCATTTCTTTTCTTCTAGTTGCATATCTCTCTTCTTAGGGATGGATCCAGGATGAAGTTTGAGTGAAGGCACAAATAATAGATTTTTTTTTTTACTTTTGTAAATTGTATATGATAATAAAATATTCATATAAGCAAATAATAGGAAGTAAAACATATGGGAAATTTTATTAGTTCGTTATGATACCATTTTATTATATTTTGAATGCTTGTACAGTACAAATCATGTGTTTTAAATGGTTGTATGACAATACAAGTCTTAAAGCACAACAGCATGATATCCTAATGGGACCATAGAATTTTCAAACATATGTATTTAATAAATAATGTAAGAAGATATAAGGAAGTGTTAATGCATAATAATTCATTTCATTGAAATATGAACTTTTTTTGGGTATAAAAATCTACGAGTGGATCACGATTCCCATATTGATTATTATAAAATAGAGGAAAAAAGTCAAAATTTTTTGCAAAACAAAACACCAAAAATGTATATTTTCCTATGATCCGTGAGGAGTATACTTATAAATTAATGGGGTAAAAGCAATTTTTTTAAAAAATTACATAAGTAAAATTGATATTTTTCTTTGACTAGTAGGGGCACGTGCCCCCATTGATTTAAGGATAGATCCACCATTGTCTGTTATTCTTCATCTTCTTTTCTTCTCCTCCTTTCTTTTTTCTAGTTGTATCTCTCTCTTACTTATTCTTTTCCAAAAATTTTCAACATAAATAGATAGAGTAAGAAGCAATAATTATTATCTGCTTACTTTCGTCTGTCATCCTTTTTGGTGCTAAAAAATTTTGAGGACAAAATGGACAATCACAGGTTTTAGAAAGGAAAAAATTATAATGTTAACTATTAGCATGATGAGTTGAGGGTTTAGATTCTTCAGAAGTCATCATTATTTTCTTAATATCCTTTTCTTTTGCACCGTTGCTTTCTCTTTCCCTCCTTTCTTTTCTTTTGGTCGCATATCTCTTTTCTTTTCTTATTATTTTACTTCTCTCCTTCTCCTTTCTTTTCTTCTAATCGTGGATCTCTCTCTTACCGTTTCTTTTCCATAAATTTTTAACATAAACAGATAAAGAGCGAAACATATTTTTCTACTTTCGTTTATCATCCTTTTTTGTGTCAAAAGATTTTGTGGACAAAATAGACAAAATACAAGTTTGGTGAGGATAAAATTGGAATTTTAACTACTAAGTAGGGTGATGGGTTGAAGATATATTCTTCAAATGTCATCACTATTTTCCTCGTTTCTCTTTCCTATGCATTGCTACTTTCTTCTTCCCCCTCCTTTCTTTTCTTCTGGTTGCATCTCTTATCTTCTTCTTTTTCTTCTTCTCTCCTCCTCCTTTCTATTCTTTTGGTCATAGATATCTCTCTTACAGTTATTTTATAGAAAATTTTAAGCATTAATAGATAAAGAGCAAAGCAAATTTGCTGATTTTCGTCTGTTATTATTTTTGTGCCAAGAGATTTTGAGACAAAATGGACAAAATATAGCTTTTGGTGAGAATAAATTAAAATTTCAGCTACTAAAGTGATGGTTTGAATGGTCAGATTCTTCAAATATCATCACTTTTTTCCTTATTTTCTACTTTTGAGTCACTACTCTCTCACTCTCTCCCCTACTATTTTGGTTCTGGTCAAAATTCTACATTCTTCTCTTCCTTTTTTTCTTCTCTTCATTTCATTTCTTTTGGTTTAAGTCTCTGCTACCAGTTCTTTTCCAAAAAAAATAATTTAGATAGACAAAGAGCGACTTATATAAATTCGTCCACTTTTGTTTGTCATCCTTCTTTGCGTCAAAATATTTTGAGGACAAAATAGACACGACATAAGTTTTGATAAGGATAAAATTAGAATTTTAGTTACTAGGATGATAGGTTGAGGGTTTAGATTCCTTAGATATTACCACTATTTTCCTTATTTTATTTTCTTCTACATCACTGTCGTAAGAAAAGAAAACCGTCCTTTTTTTTCTTCTAGTCACAGATCTCTCTTCTTTTTTATCTTCTTATCTCATCCTTTCTTTTCTTCTAGTCGTATATCTCTCTTAGTAGTTCTTTCCCAATTTTTTTTTTTTTTTTTTACATAAATAGATATAAAACGAAGTATATTTGCCTAATTTCGTTTCTCATTGTGCCAAAAGATTTTGAGGACAAAATAGACAAACACAAATTTTTGTAAGGATAAAATTAGAATTTCAACTATTAGGGCGAAAAAGTGAGGAATCAGATTCTTCAGATGTCATCACTGTTTTCCTCATTCTCTTTTCTGCTACGAAAATTGCCACTCTTTTCCCCTCCCCCCTTTTTTTTTTTCAGGTTACAGATTTCTCTTCTCATCGTCATCTCTTCTACCTTTTCTTCTTCTCTCTTCTATATTTCTTTTCTTCTAACTACAAATTTCTCTCTTAATAGTTCTTTCCAGAAATTTCTCTCAAAAATTCTATTTTCAAGAACAAAGATGAGGAGATAATGCCAAAAATTGATGAAGAAGAAGATTAATAATTAATCTTCTTCATTTTGGATCTCCTATTCTTCTCATGCCACTTCCTTTCTTCATGTATACCGACTCTTTCTCTCCATCTTATCTTGTCTCTTTTAACTTTATTTTAATTTCTAGGCATAAAACTTTTGGTTAATTTGTAATTTTTTGAGATGGTAGAGATCATGATGTTTAGGTTTTGATTAATCTATGGTGCAGGTAGTGGTATTTTCGCTTAGTTTATCATCTACTCGCTTCAAACTTTAATTTTATTTTTTTATTTATAATTCCGTGCCAAAAATATTTTATCTTATCCATTTTTGGGGGTTTGATTGATGAAAATTTTCTATTAATATCTTTATTTTATATTTAGTTCTGCATGGAGATTAACTTGACTTGTGTGACCGATTTGTTTAGGGTTTTTCTTTTCTTTTCTTTCCTTTTGTGATGTTTAGATTTTTAATTATTTCATGGTTTGAACATTTTCAGATAATTAGTACATGTGTTACTTATTTCAATTTTTTCTTCTGCTATTTGAGAAATGAAAAAGTAAGAATGCTCAGACTATTATGAAAAGCTTCTTAGTTTGTTACAAAAGGTTTTCATTTTTTTTTTTTTTTGGATTTGAATTATGAATGCACTTTTTGTGGGTTTCGAAATTTTAATTGTTGTGAAAAATTATTGCCTTTGAATTTCTGTTTGATAGTGAGAATAAATATTGAGTGAATTGATGAAAAGGTTTAATGCTATTCATAAGAAATTGGTTTGTTGTGAGTTTTTCTTTTTAGTATTTTATATTGTTATTCAGTTTCATACAATTTCTAATAATTTATTAGCTATTTTATTTGAGGTGTGTGGGTTGAAGGGTTGATTTTCAAGATATTAAGTGTTCAATTTGAAGGAATAGGCAAGTGTCCGTTTACTTAATTTTTTTTCATATAAATCATTTGATATTTATAGATTTATCAACAATAGTCTCATAGCATATATCTGCAATCCAAAGTTATAAAATTTTAACAATTACCATTACAATGATTCAAAGTTATGCTAGAGCATACAACAAAGTTAAAAAAATAAAATAAAAACTCCGAAAGACTCACTAAAAAATAGCTAAGGAAGAAAGTATTTTGAGAAAAGTTCCAATATAAGTTGATCTCCCAATTTTGTCTTGATTTGGGAATTCTCTTTTAGATTTATAAGTTTTTTCTAAACCTGAAGATATAAAAAGATCGATTTTGTCTTTTTCATATCAAATTTGAAATGTATTCTTTGTGGTATAAAAATTTTATATGAATTTATTTTTTCCCTTTTATGTCTCCTAGATAATTAAAATCCTAAGGAGGCCTTTTGGGTTGTTTGTATGATTGCAGACTCTACTAAATCAGCAGACTATAGATTACCTTACTTTTAAACTTGTAATTACTAGTGATAGAGGAACTTATACCATATTATTTTATTTATTTTTTAAGGGTCATTATAACTTTGGTTACTGCTACTAAGTGATTGCCAACTCAGCTTAATGAATTAGGACTCACCTAAGTATTTCTGTAACTATGCTTTCATAATTAGATGATAAATTAAGAATGTTATTTTTTTGAATAATTAAAGCACTCATAATAGACATACGTTTGATTCGATAAGGTTTACTAATATTTTTGAAATTTTGAGTTATCCATTTTATTTTTAGATTCTTTTTTGGGGTAATTTTAAGTAATGAATGTCGTTAGCTAGTAGGTTAATTGCATAAATTACCAATCAAGTAATTCTTAGGCTAAATGTATGGTACGTTGTTTAGCGATTGGCCTTGTAGTGTGGTACATTGTTTAGATTTTTGAAATTTTTTTTATTAGGAAGAACACTATCAAATAATTTTTCAAAATACGTACTTTGATAGTGTTCAGGATTGGTTTCCACTTCAATTTCATATAAGTTAATAATTTATCACCATTCATTTTATTTCATTATAAAATCAATGACCTATTTAAGTATAATTTACCTCATTTATTAATGACAATGACTTAACATGTTAATTATATTTAATTGGTGATTTTGTTATTGTTGTTAATATTTACAAATCTAAATTTTTTTATTCTTTGTCATGTAGAAAATACTCTAAATAAGAAGAGTAATTTAATAGATAGAGTATATAGACAGATTTTGTCATGCAATTGATTCTATTTGTGACATTAATTGAAGTATAAAACATGATGTTATTATTTTTTTTTACTTCCACTTTATTTTAATATATATTCTCACTATAAGAGGGGTCTAGTGCAACAATAAAAGTTCTCGCCGTGTGATTTGGATAATAAAAATGAAGTATTGTAAGAAAAAAAGGAAATTAAGTAAACAAGGCAAGCATATTTTAGACTGACACTACATTCCTCCTATTTTGGAAACTTTATAAACCAAACTACTCTTTATCTCTTCTGTTGAATATTTTAATAAAATTAAAGTGACTATAACTATTATGTGATAATTTGAATTTAAATAGTGGAGTTACAATTCTTTTAAATCATTTCAGTTAGTAGTCTCTCCATAAATACAAAAATATATGTAACGATTTTGCATAAATATGTAACTTATGTATTAGTTATAATGACCATATTAATGTATATTTGACCCTCACACATTGTATACAGACTATATGATTTGTAACCGAAAAAAAAAAAAAAGCTTTAGTAGTTCCATCTAATCTCTACTCTT
Organism: Cinchona pubescens; assembly: GCA_025175665.1. Classification (NCBI taxonomy): domain Eukaryota; kingdom Viridiplantae; phylum Streptophyta; class Magnoliopsida; order Gentianales; family Rubiaceae; genus Cinchona; species Cinchona pubescens. The sequence goes on from JANKKI010000062.1 coordinate 2,813,710, forward strand.
TATAACTCACCTATTAATAGCCTACAAATAGAGGCTTTCTTAAAAAAAGGAGAACGTAATACATTCTTTCTAGATATCTTTAACTTGATCTCAGTAGTTCTATCTACTTCTATATAAGTAAAAATACAGTATTATGTACAACTATAATTTATAATGCGGACAAAGTAACGTGTGTAAAAAGTTTCTACTTCTCTTGTTTGTGCATATCAAAGGGAAGTAACAATGTTGAATTGGGTTGTTGTATTATAGAGGCGATGCGCTAGCAACCTTCTGTAGTGGAATTAGAAATCCACAAGGTAAGAATCATATTAAAGAGAACGAATACCCGCTTCAGTCCTACCCTACTTGTTGGCAGCTGTTCTTTAAACATGTCAGTTACATAAATGACGTAAAATGGTATAAACATTTTTTTTTTATTTTCATGAGAAATTGAGATAACATTTATCTCCTTAATTTTTTGAGATTTTTATTGTGATTAACATATTTGTTTTGGTATAGAACTAACAATTTTAAGACGATTTTACCTTTTAACAAAAAGTTTGTAGGAGCCACAAACATCTCCTTTGAATGCACTTTGAGATTTGTCAATTGTATTATCAAAATACATGGAAGTAATCTCTTGCATTTTTCAAGAATAATCAAATGGTATATTTTACAAAAAGTTACAAGAAATGAACTAATGTACTATTTATCTTTCACCAGTTTGCTTTTGAGTTTTAAATGGGCTGTGTAGATACAATCCTACACTTGTTTCAATTTTAAAGTAGTATGATTGTACCACCATCATATATAATTACTATATCACTAACTTTTAATATATAATTCAGGCATCTTATATTAGAATTGATGATTATGTGTACATAAAAATTTTATATTAGAATTGAAGTATACTGACTGTAGTACTATAACATGATGAATATGAAGGGGTATTTTCTGTGATAAGATAACTTGTATCTTTTCATAAACTCAAACTATATTATATTAAAAAGTAAAAAAAAATTTATGTTATATTGATACAAACTAGATTCTCAGTGGTGTGATATCAATTTTGTTGCCTAGGAAAAACATATTTTTAGTTATTCACAGTGAAGTAAAAATTTACCAAAATAGCAATACTTCTTATTATTACCTGATTCATATGAAATTTGTGTTAATTGAGATGAAATGAATGTTAATTATTTGCTTATTATATTTTCTGTCAAGAGGAAAAGATTTGCATTGTTCTAATAAGGAAGCTATTTAAATTATGCACTTGTCTTTGGAGTCATTTGTTAATACTCAATTATTGTGATTTTAAAGCTTGTGCTTTCACTTGGCAATATACAATCCAATTAAAATGTCCAGTATTACTAGAAGGTTTTACTCCACTTTGCCTTCCTAATTTGTAATCGGTTCTCACTTTACAGCTTATACTTCAATTTTGGACATATTGCACCCCAAACTTTCAATGTATACCATTTCAGTCCAGTTTTGACATTGTTACTAGAATTATTGGATACTAGGCACGTACATGCCACGTACTTGTTTAGGGGCATGTTCTATCAGTAGAGGTAATCATGACTAATTCTACTTTGCATTCCTAACTTATGATTAATTCTCACTTTGCACTCCTAATTCTATATTTTGGACACATTTCACCCCTAACTTTTAAACCAACCCACTTACGTCCAATATTTAATTTTAATAGTATTAAAAAATTTGACAAATGCTCCACATTAGGTGTGTGGTATGCATGTTTCAACATTAACTTTGGTAACAGAACCAAAATTAGTTTGAAATGAGATAAATATGAGAGTTTAGGGTTTAATTTGTCTAAAACTAAGTATGGGGTTGTAAAGTGAGAACTAACTACAAATTAGCTGGTGCAAAATAGAGTAAGCCCATTACTAGAATCAAAACCATTGCAACCTATTGTAAATGAAAGTGGATATATACATAAAATCTAGGCATTATTTATTATAAGCTTGCTTTTTCCATAACCTGGATTGGGAGTAGTGGTAAACATATACAATACGTGTGTTTAAATATTGTAAAAATAAGAGAAAATACTAGACCATACAATCTCTATATAGTATGACTTTGATATTTAAATACTATATGCAATTTCATGTGAATAGTCATATGAGAATATTTTTAAAAAAAATTGTACCATGATGTGGTTGCATTTTTTTTTATATAAGAAAATCACTGGAAAAATTTATGTGATTTTATGATAGTGGTTCAATTTGTGAATTTTTGGACTTGAAGTATCATATATTATTGAGCTCATATATTTATCACCAAAATGATTATGTGCATTCATAATTTTAGTATGGAATTGTGAAGAAAGGTCATTGATAACGTTATGAAAAAAAAACTAAAAATTCTAAAGTTGTTGAAAATTGTGTCTTGAACTTTATTAATTCTTGTTTTGAGTATGTACAGATTAACACTTATTAATAACTATGGCTATATCTTGAGATGTAAAGGATAAATGGCAGAAGCACTTGCTTTACTTGTATGATTTTCTTTCAAAAGAAAATTCATGGTAATTTATTAAAATTGTTCCTAGTAGGTTAATAGACTACTAACCATTGATAAAATATTGGAATACATTAAAGTAGTTCCTAATAGTAGACTGTTGGTCATCCGTGCTAATGATTCCTAATAGTAAAACTTCTGTCTACTAAAGTGAAGAATATTGAAAAAGTACCGTTGTTTTACTTAATGTGAATATTTTCCTATATATTATTTGGTGGTTATAAAATTATGTGAGGTATTTTCTCTCCAAAATATGGAGCAATGTGACTGTACTAACTTGAGACTTCTTGAGATTTTATGCTTTGAATGTGAATTTCTCATATCATTGTTATAATAATTTGTGACCTTACAAAAACTCAACATCAGGACAAAGATATAAGGTAGATTGAGGGGAATGAGACTTGCGCCTAAAATTTATTAAATTGCAAACATCTATGAGGTACTACATAAGAACGAAGATCCAAAGAACTAGGTTAGAGAAAAATGAATCACAGAGTGGTTTGGGAGAAATGCATGCATATGAAAATCAATAATTACCCTCCTATGATTCAAAGCATGCATCTGATCCTATGGGAAAGTTGAGATTTAATCTCTTAATAATTTCTATGGCCTTTATGGATGGATGTCTTAGTCATTGAAGTATACTTGATAGACTTACCTATATGCATGTGGAGGTACAATTTAATAAGACTCCTTCCTATGAGAATTTAGTTAATTCTCTAAAACACTTATGAATCTAGGATAAAGCACAAAGTCATGATGTGCCGGCTTGAGAAGCTTATATGAACATCTTGGATATCATGCTTGTGACATATTCCTACATATCCTAAAATAGTCTTAGTTTCAAGGTTTTGCCACTTTGACTCTAGTATTGAGATTATGAAAACACTAATTGAAGCTTTCAAGGTATTGCCACTTTCATTATACATGATCTCACGTTGTACATAAATAATAATTTTATTTTATTAAAATAAGTGAGAAATTATTGGGTATTTTAATAAAATTAAAGTGACTATAACTATTATGAGAATACTGAATTTAAATTGTGAGAATTACATTCTTTTTAATTATTTAGTTACTATTCTACTCCACAACTATACAAATATTTGCAATGATTTTTCATAAATATGTAACTGATTGTTATAGTGACCACGTTAATGTATATCTTGACCCTTATACATTATGTACTGATAGACAATGTGATTTGTAACTGAGAAAAAGTGAAATAAGTCCACTTAATCTCTACCCTAAAAACTTTCGTATTATTTTAACTTATAAATAGAGGGTTTCTGAACAAGAGAAAGTAATATATTCTTTCTAGATATCTTTCTAACTCTATATAATTCTATCTACTTCTATATGAGTAAAAATACGGTATTGTGTACAACTATAATGTCGTGTACAAAGTAAGATGTGTGAGAAGATTCAACTTCTCTTGGTTATGCAGATCAAAAGGAAGCAACTATCTTAAATTGGGCTGTTGCATCCTAGAGGTGATGCACTAACAACCTTCTATATCAAAATTAAAAATCGATACAGGCGCTAATCGTTTTAAAGAGAGTAAATACACACGTCATCCCTACCGTACTTCTTTACAGTTGCTAGTTCGCGCCTGAGCTCAATCATCCCTATCGTACTTCTTAATAGCTACTAGTTCATCACCTGTGCCAGGTGCCTTATCCATCTTAGTTATATGAAGTACATGATGTAAAATGGTACTGAACGTTTTTCATTTTTATGAGAAATTGATGTAAGATTTATCTCCTTAATTTTTTTGAATAATAAATTATTTGAGATGTTTATTGTAATTAACATATTTGTTTTCGGTGTAAAATAAACATATTCTCGACCCTCCAAAGCAATATATGTGCGTCCATCCCCAGTATATTCTTATTGAAAATTGTAATTGGTTTTTGTTCATCACTCTTTTTACTTTTTTTTTTTCTATTTTCCACTACGTTTTTTTATATGTAAATCTTTGCTGAAAATTTTCAAGGATGGATAGAGCTAAGATAAATAGTCAATATTGAGAAGACAACTACGAAGAGACTCTGTAGTTGAATCTTGCTTATCTCTCTTTTCAATATTTTATTTTGATTTTTGACTCTTCAGACCTTATGCAACCGTTATTATTTATTTTCTTCTTTTCTCTCTTTTTTAGGGTGTAGGTACTTGTGATATGTTGTTCACCCATGCAGCCTAAGCATTATGTGCTATATATCAAGAAGAAAATTTTATTTTAATTTTTTAAATATCAAGAAGAAAATTTTATTTTAATTTTTTTATCTTAGATAATCCCTTCCTTAATTTTCTTTAACCCTTATTTAGTTTTTTTAAAAGAAGAATATAAATAGTATTCTAATGTCTTATTTGACGGAATGTCTCTCTTGTTCTTTAAAGTTTCACTCTTTTTCAGGAATTAATTGTACTATGAAGATTGCTTCTAAATGTCTAGTGTTGTCTACTTGAAAAATGTAATGATTTTAGATAAATGTATCCTTCAAATAATCATAGTTTGCGTTTGGATGACAAGGATTTTGTTAAATCTAATCCCTCACAAAATATCCAAACAAGTTATTGATTTCATAAACTATAGAGTTTCGTTGTACACGGTTGATTTTAGTCTTAAAGAAAATTGGTTATAGTTTTCATGTTGTAAAAATGAAGAAATTCAGAATCCATAATCCATGACAATTATTGAGACATTAGATAATTACAAAAGTATTTAATATCATTTAATGCATAATTAATATCTTATTACACTATAATTATCTTTACATTAATAATTTGGGCAACGACAACAAATAATATAAATTTCATCGCGAAAAGTGCAATTTTATCTGCTAGTAAATGATAAAGTAGGTTCAAGCAATATCAAGGTTTTAACTTTCAACTCAATAAAGTAATACAACATCAATGAAAAAAAAATTAAATAAGTATTACTTTTTAAATTAAACTGGACAAACTCATAAAGTAATCATGAAATTATATAAAACTATCAAATATGATAAATGGTTAATAAACTATTAAACCTTAATATTTTCTAAATTAACAATGAGTAATATGTAAGAAGTATGAATTTGGACACTTAAACTAAAATTCTTCTATTAATGAGATCATGAGAATGAGATAATAAATGAATATGACTTTATAACTATGTAATTTTAGTTATTGACTCTATAAATGCTCAGGCATATTTTTCAATTCAATTCAATTACTAAATAGATGATAATGGGAACTTGATCCTTTAATTATGAACTTCAAGCAATACTCCGTGGCAACCCAAACGAGCCAACCATGGCATCAAGCAAAGCCCCAATCACGCACCGCTAGGCACGAAGTACTCGTATGTATGAAACCATCGGCCGACGCATTGGCGTGGAAAGGAACACCCCGTGCCACTACGTCGCATAATTTAGGCAAGCAAGCAGCACCACGGCGTCAATACAAAATTATTAAATGTCAAAATTATTCACATCTAATTTGATTTTTAAATAATGGATTAATTTCACTTTATGCCCTTTGTTGGTCCCAAAGCAACCTAAGAGGGGGTGAATTAGGTTTCAAAAATTACTTTATAAAGATTAAACTTATTGAGACTTTTTCACTAACAAATAATATAATGAAGATAGAATCAATGAAACTTAAGGAATGTAAAGAAAGTAAGAAAGGAGATTAAACAAACAATACTCCTAAACTAACAAGCTTGAAGTATTAATCCACTAGAATGCTTGTAGCACAAACTTGGTGAGCCAATAATCTTTACAAAGTAGGACAATTCTTGCTCACACTAAAACTCTTTTAGTTGATCCAAGAATTTTACTCACAATCTCACTTTTGTACAAGATTATCACTCCACTCAAAAATTTGAATTGCACTCTAAGCTACACACTAATACAATATAGCACTATAGCCAATTTGTACTGAAATTGCTCTTTTCTGAGGCTTGTATTCAATGTATTAGATACTGCTTACAAACCAATAGAGCAAGTATTTATAGGAGCAATAAATTTTGGTTGTAACTACGTCCCAACGGCTCAATAATAAATGCACAAAAATTAGCCGTTAAGGATTTTGGACGTCCGAGATAAAGATGGTGCATCCAACACTGGACCCGATCTTAGTATAGTTGTGTGAAGGATGTCATTTGGACGGCCGTGCATGCGTCCGGATTGCGTTTCGGATGGTCCTATTCGTTCGAAGCAAGCTTTGTTCGGACAGTTCCGTTGAGGAGCTTAGGATTCTTGATTCTTATCAATCGGACGAAAATATATGTCCGAGAGATATTTCCTCGGACGCGCCTGTGCGTCCGTTGCAGGTGCAAGAAGAAGTTTGCTTTTTGCCTGTCCATTTGGACGGTCCTGTTCGTTCGAGAAAAATAGCATAGTTCGGACGGTTTACAGTGTCCGAAGGACCTGTTTCCAGCCGAAAAGATAGCAGACCTGCATAGCTTGTTCCCATAGTTTAGTGCTTATGTCATCATCAAAATAAGGTTTGGGAAACATCACCCTTAACGTTTAAGGTTACTATTAATTTGTTCCTTAACGTTATTTTTAGACAATTAAATCTTTATATTAAATCTAAGGGTTAATTGCACTTTATCTCCATAAATTTTAAAGTCACTAACACTTTAATCTCTAAGTTATCTTTTGAGCACTAAAGTTCCTGGACTAACGGTCAAAGCTAACGGCATGTGAAAATTTGGGTAAATGGACAAAAATACCCACGGGTTAATTTCACTTTACCCCCTTAAACTTTAGAATCACTAACACTTTAGTCCGTAAAGTTATTTTTTTGAGAACTTAACCTTTTCTCTTATGCCAATTCAATGTTTTTACCATTCTATCTCCATCCTATTTTATTATTTTTTATACGTTTGCCTCCATTTGATCTACATTCCTCTACTAACTACAAAAAAATCTTATATCTCCAATTCACGGTCTTACATATGGATCCTGTGGTTAAAATAACAGTCATATCCTTAATTTTTTAATTAGCATCTATTATTTAGCATTGCGCGTATCCTATTTAAACTGAAAGACACACAAGTTAGGCTAAGAACCGGATCTATGTAAGAATTTTTCACCAACCACTATCGCTACCACACCATCAAAATAATGCACTATGTTTTCTTTCTTCTTTAATTTTAAAAATATGATTTTTATATTCTACTGAGCACAAATTAATTTAAATAATAAAAGTTATTTCAAAATTGTGTACTCATGATATACTGGTCCATTTAATAAAAATTCCAGGTTAAAAAGAGCCATTTTAGATGAGAAACATAATGTAGTTTTAGTTTACCATCAATATAAGGGCTTTAGTGCTCAAAAAAAAAAAAAGTTTGTCACGTTATGTCATCTTCTTAAACTAATTCAAAAAGAAGACTAGTAAATTCATTGAATTCAACTTCTAGGTATTTGTGCATATTTAATTCTACATGAATAAGATCTTTTCTTGATAATAGACAAATTTGTAAAACTAAAAAAAATAAATAAAAGGAGATTAGAATAAATAGGATTACAATTGTCAAGTATGTAACAAGCATAACCAATCGACTTTAGTGTCAAAAACAACTTTAGGGACTAAAATGTTAGTCTTGCTAAAGTTTAATGGGTAATGTGTGATCAAAAGATAACGTTAGGGACTAAAGTGAAAATGACACTAAAGTTTAAAGGGGTAAAGTGTAATTAACCCTAAATCTAACTAAATATTGTGGCTTTTTTTTGACAAAAATGCCCTTATAGTTTTGTCTACCTAAAATGCTCATCTTTATAGAAATATCATTCTCTCTCTCTATCTTTCTTTCTCAATTTTGCCTGATTTATTTTTTTTCCTTTTCTCTCATCCTAGTGACATGATTTAATAATTTTTTATGTTTCATCACCACACCTCAAAATTCATCAAGCTCTATTTATAAAAAGAAAATAAGGTATTTTAGTTATAGAAAAATTTGTCCACACATAAATAATTTGAAGGTAAAACGGTCATTTTAGTTAAAAAATCTAACACCGTTAGATTTGACCATCGTTTAGAAATTTTAGTTGTAAAAATAATGTTAGGAATTAAATTGATAATGACCCTAAACGTTAATGAGTAAAGTGAAAATAACTCCTTAAATATATCTTGTACAATACAAACATTTTCAAATATATCCAACTCAATAACTACTCATATCTAATCATTTTTATTATAAACTTTACCGACAGTAGACATCTAATCTAAGAAATTAATGAGTTATAATACATGTCTATTGATAAGTGTTATCTATGTCCGTAGATACATTTTATATTTTTAACTTATCTTATAATTTAAATCTTCATTTGTAATCCTATAAATAGAATATACAGTATATAGAATAATAGATTGAAGTTCTTGTCTTTATATCTATCCTCTCTCAAATTTCTCCTGAACTTTACATATTTTGTTTAGTTTTAAACATATTTCAATATTTAGTATTTTTGAACGTTGGGCAACATGGTTAACATTCTTGTATGGACTGGTACAGTGAGTTATGCCGTGCATCAACTCTATTTTAAAATTTTCCAGTAATACATACTTACTGAAACGTATCCCTTTCTTTTTCTTTTGGTTACTATTTTATTGGGTGAAAAAAAATAGAATGTCCTATCCAACTTTCGTTTCAGTTGCAAGATGTCCAATTCAATAATTTTAATAGGCATTTTGCAGCCTTTGATCAATTTCCATCCAAAAAAATAATATTTTTTTTTCTAATATTTAAATTATTTGGACCAAAATATCCTTTGGGCTAAAAGCAAATTGCTTCCTCAAACCTTTACAAGAGTTGCAAAATGCTCCCCAATAGTTTTACCCCAATAGTTTTGATAGGCAGATGCTTGAATAAAAAAGAAAATAATGGCTAAGATATGCCCATTTAATCCTCATACTATTAAATAATTTTACTAATTTTAATTACACAATAATAGCATTCTCTAATTTTTATGCATCTACATAATTTAATTTATAAATTAAATATACTTTATATTACAAGTAACATATTTTTATTTAAACGTATAGTTTGTGATTATTCATTGATGATAAATTTCACAAACAAAACAACTCCAACAAAATAAAGTATTGAGTACAAAAATAACACTTAAAATTTTACTCTTAATTTACACATAAATTATAAAATGAGAAATCATGTGAAACTTTTTATTTCTAGCGTAACTACAATGAAGCGTAACAAAATATTACAACATAGGGACTGAATGTATAATAAATTTGGCCAAGTGTATCAATTGAAAGCTCTGCATGAATTTTTATTGTATACTTAGATGGCAATAAACTTTTGATGTTTTGAGATTTTTTTTTGTACTTTGTTTATTTATTAATTTTAATATTAATAATTCATTGCATATTGTGTATTACTACCTCCGTTTCCTTTTAAGTGTCACTTTAGCAAAATTTTTTTGTTTTATTTTAGGTGTCACTTTAGAAATTCAATGAAATATTAATTATTTTTTACAATTTTACTTTTATCTCTTTCCAACTCTATTAATTACTCAACTTTAATTAATGTTGGGACTCTTTTAATTTATTACTAGTCAAAAAGGCAATTTAGTCATATAGGATCAACTTTGCCTAAAATTTTGGCTATTTAATAACAATTTTAATCGTTGTGCTAAAGGTTAAAGTGACACTTAAAAGGAACGAAGGTAGAACAATAAAATATATGTTGTTTTATTATAATGCTTGTTTAATTTAAAAACTAAATCCTAAAACACATGTAAAAATTAGATCTTGTAGTTAATAAAATATTAAAAATAATATAATTGTTTAACAGTCGACAAAAAGGACAAGAAAAAATAAAATGAGAAACAAGAGAGCAAAAATAAATAAAAAGGAAAAAGAGAAAAAAGAAAAAAAAAAGATAATTAAAATAGTAAGGGTAATTTTGCTCCAAAACATGTACGAGGAGGTTAAGTGTTAATTGAATAATTTAAGAGAATAAACTATAATTTTTGCCAAAAATGGAATTTCATTTAATTATAAATGTCACAAATCCCTTTTGGTATGGCGAACCTACACGTTACCTCCTTGTGGTTTGAAAATATACATTTTAGCTACTTGTGCTTTGGATTAAAATGCAACAGTTATATTTTCGGTAAGGAATGACTGAAAAACTAAAATGTCAATGAGACGACTGTCTCTTCAAATTAAATTTGCAGGGTTCTTTCCCTTTTCTTCTTCCTCCCCTTTTCATCCACCATAGCCGCATGTCCTACCTTACCTTACCTCCCATGCTGTGAACAGCATTATTTATTAGTGCTGGTCATCAAATTTGTTTCATAGAAATGCAGAAGTTTGATAATAAAAGTCAAACAAAACTTGACCTAGACAAATTAATTAAGATCCACATTTTTTTCATTAGAAGTATCACTAGTCTTAAATAAAATAGTTCAGACCCAATATATGAATTCGCTATACCAGGTTTTGTATAATTTTTACTCTTCATTTAACTAATGTGTTGGGTCATTGTGTATCACCATGGTCTTAGATTTTTAGTTAGGTGACTATATGTAAATGTGAAGGGCTTAAAATGCCAATCAAAATTGTTAGGATATTTTTGCAATATCGGTGAAAGTTGGAGGGACCATTTTGTTTTAACCTTTTTCTTTTTCCTTAGTAACTATTTTTTATCCCAAAGCCCTAATTTTGTACAAGACCATTAAAATTTTCACGCCTCTTGTTGGTCATCTTCTAGAGGCGCACCGCCACCGCTGCTACTCGCTCCTATTTTAGCCACTACGGAAACAACCACATTGGGTCGACCTCTCCTTCAGCCAGCCAATCACTCTATTTTGGATTTTAAACTTTCAGGTGAATTTTCTTCCTCGTTTTCTCCTGTTTTACTATTTTTTTTTTTTTTTCTAGTCTAACCTTGTGAGCCGTCTATCAATTGTTGTTTGTGAATGTACAAGTATGAATGCGCGCCCAGATGGGGGTTTTTTTTTTTTGGCTAGAAATCACTGAAAATATCAGGAATTACAGGGTTTTTTTTTTTGTCTGTTCTCTTTTTATTAGATTGAGGATTTTTTAAGGAATGAAGGGTTCATATTAGATTTAATACTCTAATTGGACGATAAGAGGATGATGTATAGCTATTATAATGAGTTTAGCATTAATTATAGGCCATATAAGTCGGGACTTCTGGAATACTTTACACAAGAATGAAAAGAGAGAGAGAGAGAAAGGCATGTTTTAAATGATAGTTGGAAGAAAGAATTGACATACAGCAATTGGAAGTACCTGGTGCAATATATTTGGATTGCTCAAGAGAAAATGATAGAAAAGTTGCTCAAGAGAAAATGATAGAAAAGTTGCTATCTACGTTCAAGAAAGGATGATATTATTTATTTATAATGTAAGAAATGGAGTAACAAGGATTTCTTAGATTATGGTAAACTTGGCTGAGAATAAACCAATAAGAGAAGGGAGTAATCTAGCGTATTCTAACTGTAGTTTCGCTCGATTAAACACAAATGTACGCATTCAACAGCATTTAGCTCTAAAGCAATTCTCTCTTTCTAGTTCGTGTGCTCCAAACTAAAATATACCTTTACTCTGTTTCCACCACATGGTGAAACTTATATGTCATTGAAACCGGTTTGGCAAGTAATGATGTCCTTCAGCTTTCAAGATATTGATTTGTTGATAGATGTTCAGTGGAAGGCATACTCAAAAGAGACAATGATATAATAGTTAATAAGTTGTTGATCATCTCACTATGGTTTATATGTGCTGCATCTTGCAATTCTCTATAATATTTTGGGGTTGATATGAATTACACCCAAGTAATTCCTTGAAGCAAACTCTGGAATTATTGTAAAGCATTTTTGTGTATACAGCATTTACGGATCACACCTACTCATCTCTCGCCTTAGCACGAAGCACATTATCCAAACTGTTAGAGACTAGATGAAAACCATAGGCTGATTCAATCTGTCATTGGAGGGATTAGCTTGGATTGAGGTTAGAGATCAAAGGCAGAAGTAGGGAATATGCTAGGTGTGGAGAAGGTGACTTAGGATGGTTGCGGAATTATTTATTCTGGTGGCTTGGGAAATGGGTTGATTAATGATTGTCTGTGGAAGATAAGATGCCAAAATTCCATTTCTAGTTGCATGCGCTGCAGAGGAGGGTCCATTTCTTCAATGTCAAAATAGTATTCGGTTTTACTGGACCTCAAAGCCAACTTACAGGAGGCATTGATTTGGCTTGAGAAAACAGGATTTGGTTCATTATGCATAGAAAATGTTAATTTGGCAAAATACCATGTCATGTTGCTTGTAGCTGTAGTCAAGCCGTTTTATTTTAGAGCTTCCTCCCGTTACTTTGCAGTAACTTCATTTTGATAATTGGTAACTTATAGTTATATTCTACTTGCTGCAATTTCACATATGAAAACTATTTGTTTTCGTTTACTGTTAAATTGCATACTTTTCCATTCTGGTTATAACTCAAATGGAACCCTCCTTTAATTTGATTTGTCTTCCCTTTTGTCTGATTGGCAGGATAAATAATCTTTTCTTCTAGTTCTTTGGAATGGCTACTTTTGCCAATCCAGATAACAAATTGATTCGAGATGCAGGTTAGTAAGCAAAGCCAATTACGTACTATTGAGGATAATTAAACTGCATTTGGTCTCCTTCAATCTGCACAGTATTAGTGCATTAATTATTCTGTGGACTTCGTAACATCTTCTTCTTCTTTTTCATCTTTTTCTTGATATAATTTTAATCTATGTCCTCGGATTCTTACTTCCAGCGGATTTTGAAGAATTGAATGATTGACAATTGAAATTATGTGTGCACAATAGGATAGACTCCTTCATCCCTTTTATCAGATATAATATAACCTTGATTCATGATACTGGCATAGATATGTCTTTTTTTAACATATTTATTTAGACTTATCTAGCCACATCCCACCAACCTGTCTGTAAATAGTAATATTGTGGTTGGTTCATTTGGATTTTGGCAAATACTTGCACTGACCCAGTCTTTAGCTCCACTTGTAGACCCTGTGGTGTAGATTAAACCTTATGAAATAAATAACATCAACTAAGCAAGATTTCAAGATTTAATTCAAACTACAAGGTCTACAGGTGAACCCAAGACCGGGTCTACCTAAGTTTTTTCCTTGGATTTTTATATCACTTCATTATTTACTACATGATTTTCTGGAAATTTTATTATATATTTCAGAGATCAAGAGTGACAAAGGATCTTTGCCCCCTAAAAGGAATCTTGACGTCACATCCCAAAACAAAGAAAACATCGATGAAGAGACGGATGATGCAAACAAAAAGCTAAAGCTTGGGATGAGTCCCTCCATTGGCAACAATGACCCTTCAACTCCAGATGCTGAAGCAACTAAAGATGTGAATGGAACTGAAGACCACAGTGTCCATCTAGATGAAAACAAAGAACAGGTAAAAGAAGAAGAGGAAAATGATGATAATGATGAAGATGAGGAAGACTACGAAGATGAAGAGGGGGAGGACGATGATGAGTATGGCAGTGATGATGAGGACTCAAATGGTAATGCTGAAATAATTGACCCAAAAGGCAAGGGAATTATGAGGGATGATAAGGGTAAAGGGAAATTGGTTGAGGAATGTGAAAATTCAAGTGATTGTGGAAGTGTTACTGATGCTGACACTGACCTCTCAGATGATTCACTTGCTGAGGTTGATTTGGATAACATTCTACCATCCAGGACTAGGCGGCGCAAGGCTCAGCCTGGGGTTTGTATTTTAAAGAACCAAGGTTCTAAGAAGGATGAAGATGACAATAGTAATGATAGCAGTTCTTAATTGAATTTACTGAGGTTAGTGAAGAGAATGCAATCAATTGAAATTTGTAGTGCAAAATACTAATGCAGTAATGATGTGAATGCTGTTGTAGCAGCATTTTGGTTATTGACGTCTGTTAACGAGGAAACTCACCCCAGCACCCGAAGTTTTGCCCAGCTAATGGTTGCGTAGATTTTGGTGTGCGCTATCTTATTCCTGTGGCTTATACTTTTAAATTTGAAAACTCGTTAATTTTTAACTTCTGGTTCTGTTTGGGTTGAAAAATTAGCTACAAATTCTTTCTTTGGTCATGCTTGCCTATAAACAAACAAATGAAATTTGAATATACACTTAGCTGGGAAATTTATTAGATACTTTACATCCTGGTATCAGAATTGTGACAATTTTTGCGTATAAATAAACAAATGAAAACAAGGTGGGAAATTCGACAAGCATCCAATAATACATACTGGTATAAGAACTGTGACAATATTTCATGATTTAAACAAGTGATCATGAAAAAAAAAAAAAAAAGTATTAGAAGGTGTGACGATTTTAAATGAGCTAAACTTCAATATAGGCTGATTATGTCAACTATACATAAAACAAATTATGATAAAGTGGCTGAAATTTCTCATACTGCTACTCTAACGGGATAATATGCACAATTTTCAACTCAAAAATTTAAAAGACCTTTTAAAAAATTAGACCAAATTGGGATGATAATACTACAACATTGGGGTGGAAATTCTTACAAATTCGTGCTCTTTATAAGAAAATAATCGAATTGTTTGACAGTTTGTACGATTTTTCTTATTTATGAGCATCCTAACAACACATTTTTTACCTAAAAAAATTAGAAATACATAAGAATAGTAACATCCTAAGTTTCCATGCAGCCGTCTAGAGATTCCATCCACCCTCTAAATCATCGAGGATCTAAGTCACTTATTGATGCTTCATCCAAGGACTGATTTGCAGCTGCCGCAGGTTGAATTTGACTTGAAATCCTTCTTTTTGGATCTTCAGGTGGCAACAGAGGCTCTTCTGAAGCAATGCTGCTGCTTTGCGAAAAATATGCAGGTTCAGAAGGCATTGGGAGACTGGTGGAGAAGCCAAGAAGCATGAAGATAACTGAAGCCATGGTTGGTCTACTAGCTAAATTATCTTGAGCACACAACAAGCCAATATGGATGCATCTCATTATATTTTGCATTGCTTCTGAACCAGCCTTGAGATTACGATCTATTATATTTCGAGCTCTTCCTCTACGCCAGTTTTTCCATACCTGAATGAATTCATGTGATCAGTTATACTTTATAAACTTTGGTTAGACACAAGGAAAAAAAATGGAGATATAATCATGGGAGGATTGCGGTTTTAGCCACTTTTCTATTTTTGACTCCTGCTCTAGATTAGATTATCAGGTTTTGATCATTATAAACGGGAGACAGCAGTTTAATGCAAGAGACTAACGAAGGACTTATTTAAAATAGGGGACCAAGAATGAAATTTTACCTTCTAAATTCTAACTTATCTGGTGTCATTTCATATATCACAAAGTCTCAATTTAGTCTTGTGTACTTCAGCTTTAACACTGCTGGCCCCTTATTATCTCATGGCTTGCACAGCTAATCAGATGCTAATTGTTTTTAAATAGAATGATATTAGGAATATAATGGATCACAGGTTTGATGAAATAGCTTAGACTGAATAGGACAAGTTCAAAACAGAGAGACCAAGACTGCATTTTTAAGCTAGAATCTGACAACTATGTTTATTTTTAGTCACACTTACATAGCTGAGAAGGTCCTGCACATTTTGGCCATCTTGGACATAGCAATTTTTCTGACCACTTATGATTTCCAAAACTAGCACTCCGTAGCTGAAGACATCAGACTTGTTTGAAAATAGCCCTTGCAGTGCATATTCTGGTGCCATATATCCACTGCATAGTTATCATTGTTAGAGCTAATGAATAGGCTTTGTTCACATTAATCAACCACCAATTTATCGAAACCACCAACTGAAGTTTAATGGCAACTTATTTATGTCTCCTATCATAGTTATAATTTATGTTCACCATGAGATTCAGAACTTGTTCATCACCTCATGTTCTTACATTTTGTGATTGCTTTCTCCTAGAGGTAGTTGGTTGAAAACATTTAACTCAATAATCGCAAAAATGTTACAGTTATGAGTTGTTAATAACAAGCATTAAGGTATATGTACACTTACTAGGTCCCCACAACTCTATTGGTATCGGCTGCACTCTCATCAAGCTGGAATAACTTGGCCATACCAAAATCTGATATTTTGGCATTCATCTCTCCATCCAAGAGAACATTACTAGCTTTAAGGTCACGATGAATAATCTTCAGTTTAGAATCTTCATGGAGATAAAGAAGTCCCTTAGCAACACTCACTATGATTTTGTAGCGTAGATCCCAATCCAACAATGAACTGTTTACCGGATCTAAATTGGACTCGATAAAGCAAATCAGAGAAAAATTGTTATCACACAGACAAAAAATGGTTGAATAAAAATATCATTCCCACATCCTCAAACCATCTTGCAAACACACATTACTTCCTCACGTTTCTTGTTTTTCTAACTGCTCTTTTTTACCTTTTTAATCTTATTTTTAGGTCCTTTTTAATCTTGTTATTCATAGAGATTATGGTAATTATCTATTTATATTACAAAAGACAACAATATCCTATTCAAATAAGGCCCTTCTTTATGTTTCACATGAGGGTATTTTCTGTCTGCAGTTTGTTTTCAATATAACAGAAATAGAGAATAAACAATAAAGAAACTGCAGGCATAAAACATACCAAAGAGGACTTGATCAAGACTGCCATTTGACATGAATTCATAGACCAGCAGTCTTTCTGTGTTTTTCAGGCAGAAACCCAACAATCTAACCAAACTTTTGTGTTGGAGATTTGCCACCAACAAGACCTCATTCCGAAATTCTAGTTCACCTTGTCTTGATTCCTCAGACAGTCTTTTCACAGCTATCTCCTTTCCATCTGACAGAGTACCCGGTGAGGCATATTTTGGAGAAGTTTACATGACAATAAACAGATAGACCTTTCCAGTACAAGACTAGATGTGCATGCATTGATTCAAGCACATGAAAAGTATTTACATTTTTTCTAGTTAAAAAAAAAAAAAAAAACTCTATAGCTTCATTACAATATCTCCATCATAAAGTTTTGACCACTGAAAATAACTTGCTAAGCTTCTATCAAAATGTAGTCCATGTAGTCATTCTGCTAATTTTCAACATAAACAGATAAAAACATTTGCCCATAATGTTGTCCAGCAAGTTGTTTTCTGTTAACATTAAGGGTCCAAATTGATTGAAAGGTCTATCTGAAACATCAAATAGTTGAATTGCCAAAAGTGTACTGTGAAGGACTTGGTGCATATGTACGGTTTTTGCCCTTTTTGGTTTTGTAAGAAACTAAGAATGATCAAGTTTGACAAGTACTTACCTTGTAAACAGCACCAAATCCTCCTTTTCCCAAAAAGTTAGCATTAGAAAAATTATTTGTTGCTGCTCTAATTACGCCAAAGTCATATTGCATGGTGTTTAGCTCATCCAAATCTTCAGAACAGAGAAACAAGGAATGGAACAGTTAACTTGATTGCTGAGTGAATCCTTAAAATAATGCGTTTGGAGGACGCTACACACATAGAATATCTCTTTCTTCTTTCTTAGAAATAGTTGATGCGTATGTTTTCTCATAATGCTCGAATGGTATTGTAGTGTGGATGTGCATAGAAAGCTTTGGTTGAGTAAGGGAGTGAAATAATCCCCCGTGACTCCAGAAAATGAACTTCCCTATCGTGAATATAATATATCATCCTGATTTGTGTTTTCTTGGATCATGTAAAATAACTTCAATGATTAAGAGGATGATTCTTAAAAGGTATTGTCCAATAAACTGAAAACATATTGCCAAATCAAGTACATTGCGGCTATAAATTACTAAATTAGTCTACAAGTGGCTTTAACATGGGAAGCTTGGCCTTGAGATCATTAGCCTGAACAATTTTTACCAAGATTGATATTCTCAGTTTCCAATGAACACATATATAGCATCAGTGAATGTTGAGGTGACAAAAATCTGTTTGGACTTACCCTCAAGCGCCTCCCCTTTCCTCCTGTTTTGCTGTTTTCTTCGAAAGATGAAAATGCAAATTCCGAGTATTAAAAGAACTACTGCAGAGACGACACAAATTATGATAATGGTTGTCTTATTCTCACCCCTTCCTGCAAAAAAAAAAAAAAAAAAACAAGATTTTGTCATCCTTTAAGGAGCAGTGTGCTGAAAATTTTGTTTCTGTTCTTAAAATAGTGAGAAGATGTCCTCATGACTAATGTGTAATGTTCATTCCAGCTGACTTTGGCTGTGTCTGAGAGGACTAAAAATGATCGTCTGAAATTGTAAGCTACGCCATTTAAGATTGTTTCTGTATTTTAGGATATTAGATTAAAATCCAGCTCTGTTTTTTGAGATTTTTTAAATTAGTACAGCTTTGTTTTTGAGGATATTAGGATTGAGGCATAGTTTTAGACACCTCCCTTGTGGTATTTGACAAATACAGTTTGATGGTTCTGTTTTGGATAATTGGACTGATGCAGAAAAATTGATGTTTTTAAGATTTAACCATAAAAAAGGTATGTACTTGTCAATGATATCCCTTTTGTATTTCCTGAAAACAAATAGCTCACTTTTACTTGGGAAATGTAAAGAATGACTTATTTGTAAGATAATATTTCAATTTTAAACAGTTCTAGATCTTCTATTCTATTTCCTATTTCAATTTGTGTCACACTCTTCGAATGTTTGTCATGTGTACTTTAACTCACAAATATTAACCATACTAGAGTACATGTAGCAAGTATCCAGATAGTGGGATAGGAGATTGACCCAGGAATGGGATAGAACATCCTCCATCATCCTAAACCCCCACATCTCCAAACAAACAGATAAATAGAACTTTTGAGTGACAAATCACTGAAAAAATGAGGTAAGTAATACTTGTGTCAAATACCTGTACACACAATTTGGGGGTTGTGAGGAGGGTGGTGATGGTAAGGATGGAGGCGGTGGCGGAGTTGGCTGCCTAGATTGAATCACATTTTCATTGTAGAAGGGGAATACCTCATACCAATAACTACAGCTTGGTCCAATAACCCTGGCTCCATCAGCCCCGTAACAGCATTGTGTCATAAGTTGTACAGCCCATCCAAGGCACAGATTGCAATCTCCAGCATCTAAGTCAGGTGTGCATTGCATATATGCATAGATGGTCTTAATAATACCACTATCATTCTTGCTTTCCCCTGCAGCAAACTTGAGGAGGGAAGATCCCGAAATTGTTTCATTTCGAAGCATGTTTGTCAAATTTCTCAGCTCCTGATTAAACAGGTACAAATTCGAAGGAGATCCTGAACTCTGAAGATTGAAAGTCGGACTAGTAGTCATGTTATCGAATATGTATTCGTTCGAGTATCTTAGCATGCAAATAGTATACCATCCAATTGCCTCCTTTTGATTAGGACATGTGTCCAACTCTATGAGCAAACTAGAAGCATCATTAACACAAACTCCACAATCTCGAAGACTAGCATCTCCTCTACATAGCACAATGGCATAAACTTTGTCAGGATCTTTACCAACCGAAGAATTGTAGAATCCATATGGACTAATATTAGCGGAAAGGGATGAAAGAAGGGTGTTCAAATTTGCCTGGTATGTGCTGTTTTGTGTGTAGTTACCTACACCATTTGAGCAGAAAAACTGTGTGAAATCTGGTCTAGAAATAGTAAAGCCAACTATACTTGTCAGCATGTAAAAGATTGAGAAAAACCATCTTTTAGATCCCATGACAAGAAAATCATGCTACATAATCCATAATCAAAAGGGTCAAATTTTTTAGCAACAAAGTGGAAAATGCATAACTCAATAGACCTGATTCTCGGACAGGAACCTTAATTGATCATCAACTTTGAAGCTTGGAAAACTCTCATATCATCAACACAAGTAGTTCGACCAAAGAACGTGTTGATGCGAGTGAAAGAATAAAATTTACAAGACTTGGAAGTGTTCAAATCAACCACTAGCCATAGAGAAAAATAAAGCAGCATCTTTGACTTGATGGAAATTCCACTCCTGTTTGCCACTTTGCCGTGGGAAACTGGGAAAATGATTTCGTTAACATGGCAATGTGAGGGGCCGCAAAGTCAACTATTGCATCGGATTGACTTACAATCATCAAAGTTAGGCGTAAATGTTCTCAAACCCAACAAATCAGCCAGTAAAAGATTTACATGTAAATAAATTTTATTTATGTTCAGATTTAGTTGTCTCTAAAATTACATAGGACGGTAAATTAGTCTATACAAAACCACAATTAAGATTTGGTAAATTTTTAGGTAAACTAATGTGTATGACCCTGTTATATATTTTATGATTTTCATTATCTACATAATTCATTTTATTTTAAAATTTTAAATCAATTTTTTTAATTTTATTTGAGTTATATAACTAATTCATGACCATAAAATGCATACACACCTTAATATACTAAAAAATTTATCCTAAAATCTTGTGATGTGTGTAAATCATGGACAAATACTCCTGCAACATTTTTTTAAATAAATCTTGAGCGTATAAATCAACTAGTATAAAATCCCTACTCCATTCATATGCAAGACTAATTCCATTATGCATTCCTCAATTTATACTTAATTTTTACTTTATACTCCGAATTTTAGTTTTGAACGCTTTACGCTCTAACTTTTAAATTTGTCCCATTTGAGTTCATTTTTAACACCGTCAAAAAAATTAGCGAAAATTTTGTTTTTACATCCAAAAACATTGTTATACATCTTATTAAATTTGTCATACACAAGGAAAAATTTCATTAATTTTGAGACAGTGTTAAAAAAAATGAAGTGGGTCGAATTTAAAAATTTAGGATTCAAAGTGTTCAAAACTAAAATTTGAATTGTAAAGTCAAAATCATAGTATAAATTAAGAAGTGTAAAATGGTATTAGTCGTTGATATGCATGATCTTACAAAGGGGCATATTAAATAAAGGGTTAATGATAGAGACAAAATTTGTAAACGATACAAGCTGGCACTTACCAAGATGTTTCCTAGCATTGACCCTTCTCACCTTTTCGCACTTTTTATTTTTATTTTTTCAGGTCGCACTCTTTATTTGTTTATTTATTTTATGACATTTTACTCACCGTATGAGTCGCTTTTTTGCACTCATAAATTCCTTGTTCATGTAACTAGCTCGTATAAGGTAATTTATTTATTTAATTTTTTGACAGAGAACATCATAATACTTGTTCTTCACCAACAGGGAAAATGTCAGCTACAAGAGCCGGACAAATGAAAGTGGGGGAATGACTCAAACTGGGCTTTTGTTGAATACTCTTTTATAGTAATGGTCTAAATTGTAATTATTAGAAATTATAACTAAACTCATGGTACCAGAAGTTATTATGCTATTTTAGGAGAATTTTACAGTCCGGAAATTATAACTAAACTCATTGTACCATAAGTTATTCTTAGATGATGTTGCTATTTTTGGAGAATTTTACAGTCCCGTCGAGGGAACCATTCTTTGGATTTAAGGACTTGTACAATATAAGTTTTTAAATCACATAGTGTTGTACTGTAGAAACTCTTAAAGCAAAGGGAATAGTTCACTAAAAGTGACTGTAAAATTTTCCTCTATTTTATTAAGTAGGCTTTTTGTGAAAAACAAGGAAGGATTAGTGGGAAAAGAAATCAAGCATGTGGCATCCCAAATTATGAGGTAGTTAAGCTAACTCTCCTATTGATAGATTAATGCGCGTTTTATTAAAGGTTTTATGTTATTAGGGTTGAAATTATATTATTGGTTATTAAGTTATAAAGATTTGCATAAGTTTATGATTAGTATCAATGAGATTGTATTTATTTGGACTAATTAGTTATTAAAATCATGGTGAAGGTTTCCAATTTGTTTACTGTTCTTCGTGGATTTCATGTGTTTTTGGAAGTTAGATGACATACAGATTTGTGTTAGCTTATTAAGGAATTGGTCAAGTTTGAAGTTAATTGGTTAGATTGTTGATTGCTATATGGTGTAGTTTTTGATTAGTTGAAGTCATTGATATTATTAAATAATGACGGGTGTCATTGATTCAGTGATGAGGTTCTGTTGAGTAATTAATAAAAAATAATTTATAAAATTATAAATTTAGAATTATTTATTAAATTATTTGTACATGTCCAAATTATAGTAAATTACCAATTTTTGATTTTGGACAATTGGCTAATTTTAGTTCATCTTTTTTTAAATTTAATAACACATCATAATTTTGTTACTTTATTATTTTGTATAGATACCTTGTTAATTAATGGGTTGTAGAGTACTATATCAAATAGACTTTGATGGAAAATTCTTGGATGTCCATTAGTCTTTAAAGGGCTACTTTACCCAAATAGGTGATGCGTGATGATACAGAAAAGAGATATAGCATGTCACGATATTGATTCATGTAAGAATTTTTCTGACTTTAATGATTTTGGTTGTCACGCGGATCAGTAATTTTGTTAAAGCTAGTATCAAACTGGCCAAATGCCTGAAGCTTCGGCCTGGGTAGTACCTAGGTCCTCTGACTCCATTGTTGGTACTGCGGTGCCGGGTGCAACTTCGAAATGATTTTTATATTTTCGATTCAGGTTTATATTTAGGGTGTTTTAGAATATTTTGAAATATAATTTGAACACAAATTGATATAATATTTAAGTGTTGAAAAATTGATAAAACCGCAGTAAGTTTTTTAAGTGTCCGTTGGATTTGATCAAGTAATAGTCCTTATTTTCTTTCATGTTTTTAAAGTATATTTGAAATAAATAGTTTGTTTTGTAATATTTACTTTATATACGTAAATTGATTCGAGCATGAATAATTTAATTATTTTATTGTATAAATATATTGGATATTCAAATTCGAAGTAAATGCATGTGATTGATATTTGGATGATAATAAGCATAAGACGTGAATAGACCACTACATAGTATATTATTGTGATAAAATACAATACAATCACTTTTTGTATTACATAGTATAATTTACATAACGTCATACAAAATACAATCACTGTATAGTACAACCTTTACAGCGAGATATGAAATAAAACAGTTACAAAGTGTATGGATGTGAATGTGACGAGTACATAGGATTATTTTACAGGACTAATATTGTATAAACTAAGTGTCAAGTGTCTGTGACTGAATAGTGATTTCTATTTGTTGCATTTAATGTTTCGTTGCATTTGTATATATAAATGTACCAGTAGGCGTCAGAAGCTATTTACACATAGCACGCTGGTCTAATGGAGAAGAATAAGGATTACTTATTGGGCAATATATTTTTGTTCACACCATATTATAACTTGTTTTTGGATTGGAGCTCTTTTCCAGCGAATGCCAAAATTCTTGACAAATGCCTGAATGAGAGTTTCCTAGTTGGAACTCTTTTCCAGCTAATAGTAGTGTTCTGAACATGTTGCCACTGTATCAACCTGATGAAATGGTGAAGTTGATTGATTTTCTACTCAGAAAATCCTTATGATGATATCCTGGTAGCCTCTAAGGCTATTCTTTCCAAAGCGGGATTGAGCCAGATGTCATTTCTTGGGGTTATATACTTTTATTTAATACATGCATTTTTGATATGTTGCAATCATTCTGGTGATGGTTTCTTTTTTCTTTTTTTTTTTCTTTTTAGCTGATGCTATCTTTCCTTCTTTTTTTCTCCCTTAGACTTGTAATGGATGCCAATCTAGATCATATGTTAGCTCAATCTCAAGCTGAAACTGCAGAGTCGGTTGTCGAGAAAAAAAAATGAAGAAGACTCATAAGCGAAAGAATGATGCCGCTAAAGGGTCAACTTCTGGTAGTGGCACTTCTCTGCTAGTTCTTGGGATATTTAAGAAACTCCGACTAAATCCTTTTGAGGTAGATGAGTCTCCTAATGGAGAATTTGCTAGAAGAAAGCCAGCATGTTCCAGTTGCATCTTCCCCTCTGACCACTAGCCAACTAGAGCAAACATTCTCTTCCAAATGCGTATGGCAGTGGAAAGAACTCCAAGGTCGACCTATGAGTTTCTTGTGACAACTTGTTCTGTTTCAAGGTTTCGCGAATTGATCAGAAGAGAAAATCCTGCTAATGTGGTGTTGACAGGCTATTACGACTTAACTAATGTGAGTTATTTTCTAGTTTCTTCCTTCAGTCTTACTCGTGCATTTGTATACTTTGCATATGTCTTATCCTTTATTTTTCTTCATTTACATAGGCACGTGCCTTCTGTTAGAGCTTGGTCACTACTTGCTATGAACATAAAAGTATTGTCATGAAATTGGATGACAACATTCGCATACTAACGCTTAAAGAACACCTTTAACTAGTCGATGTGAGATTATACTTTTAACACCTTTAACACTCCATCTCATCTCACACGTGACTTGGGTTTCTCTCACACGTGACTTGGGTTGGGTTGGACATGAAACCTTGTCGGAAGGGTGGGTTTCTCTCACACGTGACTTGGGTTGAGATTATACTTTTAACACCTTTAACACTCCATCTCATCTCACACGTGACTTGGGTTTCTCTCACACGTGACTTGGGTTGGACATGGAAATCCTGTCGTCAGGGGTTGGACAGGACCCAAGACACGTGTGAATGGATGAAAAAACACTTGAAAGCTAGCTCTGATACCATGTTAAAGAACATGAGCTTCCATCTTACAACCAATTGGTGATAAGTGGAGTGGATCAAGAACTTATTAATTAGTTTAGGATCTTTTTGACTAATCAATGTGGGATCTATACTTTTAACACCTTTTAACACTAACACACGAGTTGGTTGGCATAATTAGGGAGTTAGAGCTGAAGGTTAAAGACCTAGAGGGCCAAGCTATTCGTTAGTAGGAACTAACACCAAGGCAGAGGAGACCCAAAAGAAGCTAATCAGTGATAAGGAAGCCGTCCTACACAAAGGCTTCAATTTGGCTGAGGATAAGATGAAACAGCTTTACTCGGACTTAGATATTATCCAAATTAACTCGATCAAGGCGAGGTTGGAAGGAAGGTCTCTTACTAATCAAGGAGGAAAGTAACCAGAATGTAGCGCTCCGACAGAGTAGTGATAGATAGCTAGATAGTTTCTTTCTTCATGTTTGATTTCATTTAGTTGCACCGATCTAGCTAGCAGTGCCGTGAGATGCATAGTACTTTTATGTTTTAATTGTGATTGTTAAACTTTCAAGGAGCAATAATACTTGCTATACATGCGAAAAGTAAAATTTTCTATTGTGTATTGTATATTTACCTACCCCTCAACAAGTTGTAAGGTTTAGAAATTTTGGAGCTTGCTGACAAAAATATTTAGTATTTTTTAGTACATTCATTTTATTTATATATTTATTTTTTCAGTAGCAAAAGTTAGAGTCTTTTAGTACCATCCTTTTACATGAATAGTAGTTAGAATTTTTTGCACTGTCTTCCTGCAAGAATGACATTTAGGATTTTTTTCACCGTCCTCCCACATGGCAGAAGTTAGGATTTTTTGCACTATCCTCCCAGATAGCCGAAGTTGGGATCAGGATTCTTTTTGTACTGTCCTTTCGCATGAACAAAGTTAGGATTTTTTCATCGTCCTCCTGCATGACAGAAGTTAGGATTTTTTTGCACTATCCTCCCTATGATAGAAGTTAGAGTTTTTTAGTATTATCCTTCTGCATGAACAACAGTTAGAATTTTTGCACCATCTTCCCACATGAAAGGAAGTTAGGATTTTATTCACCGTCCTCTCACATGGCGGGTAGGACTTTTTGCACCGCCCTTCTGCATGACGGAAGTTAGGATTTTTGAGACTGTCCCCCTACATGAGCAATGGTTAGAATTTTTGAGACCATCACTCTACAAAAGTAGATGTTAGGATTTTTGCATGCCTGTTCGTAGGCTTAGGATTTGTAGTAGATCACCATGCACAATGCTTGTTTATTTGTCCTTTTCTTAGAACTTGTTAAGCAAAAGAGAAGAAGAACACCACAAAAGATAAAAAGAAATTCTACTAACATTCCTACTACAATGCCTTAACATTTATTCTTTGACTAGTGCATTGTGCAAGATGATATATTCTCCAACTCTAATGGAGTTACACCTTGACAATGTTTTTATGCAAGACAAAAAGATAAGTCTTCTCAGCAGCAGCAACCGAACTCAACTGAAGTAGGTGGAGTTGTGAGTAGTAAACGGAAATGGAGTATATGAAAAACCTTTTGTTCCTTGCACAATGTAAACTTTCCTTCATGGAAGGCCTATAGAACACTACAGATAATTTGCTACGATTGGGAAAACTAAGAAACTATCAGTTGTGTCAGAATTTCCATCAGATGAGGGGTAGTACTTGTACTTTTCACAAAGAGATGCCACATAACATTGATGTGCCATTACTTGATTACCCTTAATATTTCCCAACCCAGTAGATGTTAGGAACTTCATTTTCTGGTGTACAGATGAAGGTATAGGTTTGAGTACACTGATACTTGGCCTTCCCATGATCACATTGTAGGATGACTGGACTTTGGCTACCACGATCTATTATTATATTGATGTGTTTAGAACTTGGAACCAAATTGCACTGGCAGAGTAATGGCTCCAAGCAGAACAATAGTGTCCCTAGAGAACCCTACAAATGGAGTGGCAATCAAAGCTTATTCTTACAGAGATTCATTTTCAAGAAATCGTCTAGAATATTACGTCCATAGAACTCCCGACATCGACTAACACTCTTTTGCATATCACAATTAGCTATAGGGAAGGTAATGACAAGTGGATCTCTTTCAATTTCTTTTCTCCAATGGCAGAATTTAGTTAACTTGGCGGGCGTATTTCTTACGGGCATTAGGATTGTCTCCAGAGGGACCTCCAAAGATGATATGGATGACTTGCCTTGGTTGCTCTCTTCGGAAATTATTATTGTTCTATCGTGGTAGATTCCTTTCTTTTTTATCAGGATATACCTCATTGCCCTCTGAGCTTTCTCTCTCTGAGGATCATCTTCTCGGGCTATGAATTCACGTAAATAACCTTTTCTTATGAGGTCTTCAATGAGGTTAGAGACCTTAGTTCTTGGCAAAGGTTAATGTCACGCCCATGATTATTGTGAAACTAGCACCATTTGTTCTCATCTCAAGTGTCGGGGTTAGAATTGATAGATCTAGGCCATTTGACTTATGGTTGGTACTTTATTATTGAAAGTATGTGAGCAAGTAAGATAGTCAGTGGAGTATAAGTTTCAGTGACAGGAGAGACAGGTTAGGCGACAAACATCATACCCTTGCCCTTTTTTTCTCCGAACTTTCTTCTCTGGGTTCTTCATATATGTTCTTCGTCTTGTTATTTTTTGGTTTAGATAAGGTTTCTTTCTTTCTCTTCTCATGTTCTTCTGCCTCTACATAGCGCTCTACCGGTTCATAGAGGTCAGATAGGGATTTTGATTATCTTTTTGTCAGGTCAAATGAGAATTCTCTCAAAAACTCCGGCTTGAAAAAATATCATGTGAATTTGCTTAGGGATTTCTTCTACATGTAAGGTCTTTAATTTGAAGCGTTTCAAGTACTCCTCTTTAAGGATTCTCCTTACTTTTGTTTAACTAACAGCAGATGGGTCACAGTTTTTGGTGTGCACTTTGAGTGCCATAGGAATTTGTCCCCTAACTGCTCAAAGTTATGGAATTCTCCTTGAATAAAATTCTTGAACTAATCCCAAGCAGGTTCCTTGATGGTGGCATCGTGGCTCCTTGAAGCATCATCTTGGATTGATAGATAACAGGTGCTCTGCAGGGTCAGGGGCACCATCATAGTTGTCAAAGATCGGGGAATAGAAGAACTTGGGGAGTGGCTTAGTCATGATCTCTTCAGTAAAAGGCATGAAGTACCTATACTTTTTCTTCTCTGACCATGTAGTTAGATGCTTGGCTTGCCCCTGAAGTTTTTCCACTTTATTGAGCAAGATTTGATCATGCTCCCAATTGAGGTCTTGGTGCAAGGAGGGAAGAGGAGAAGTGGATGAAATAGTCTTGTGATTAGGTTCTCACGAGTACGTAGGAGCTTTCCCAGGGTTTCTAGCTTCTCCTTAGAGCTTCTCTAGCTTCTAGGTCCTCAGGCTTCTACACTTTCTCCGTGTTATTCTGACGGATGATTAGCTAGGTTAAGGTCTTTACTTGTAGCTCCAATGCAACAATGCGTTGATCTCTAGGGTCAACGTGGGGGAGATTTTCTAGTTTAGAATGTTTTGGTTGTCATTCTGAGTGTCGAAGAGGGTAGTTTCCTGATAGAAGGTGCAGTTCTCTAATCAATAGGTTTAACTAAGCGGCAAAAGATCCTATACAAGTGCTCACCAATATCTTCAAGAGGTAAACTTTAGAGTTACGAAGGAAGTACTTTCTAGTGACTTTTAGTACTGTTCTCATATAAGGTGTCAAACTATTTATGTAAAAAACTACTTCGATCGTTGCTATTGCTAATAGAGTGCCTGCAAGAAAGGTGGGGGGTTGTCCTCGGAAATACTCTAATGCTTAAATTAGTATAAATTACCTGTAATTGACATAGAGAATTTGTAGTAGCAAGTTTTCTACACTAATTTGTTTTATTTTGAGAAATAGCACTTGTATTTATAGGAGATGTTGATGAGCTTATCGGACCTGTTGAAATATCGGGCCTAGTTGAAAGGCCTAGGCCTGTTCATATAAGGAGGATCGAATGTTTCAGGTCCGTGTGATTCGAGCTACATGGCGATACAAGTTAATTTGATACAGGTCACAGTTGGTCAGAGTATGTATAAATTAGTTTGTATAACACAATATTTGATATGATAGACATACCTCTGGATTTTAGTTTAGTTTTTTTTTTTTTTTAATTTCTAGTGTTATTTTTTTATGTAAAATTATTGTGACTTGCAACTTAGATGAATAAAAGATTAAAGGATTTGGAATATTATCTTATTTTATTTATACCGCATGATTTTAATTTTAAGGATTTTTTTTCCTAAATTTTTATCATTTTTGGTTAAATGGATAATGGAATTTGGAAATGCCATCCAATAATAATTGAATCTTTTTTGGGCCGTCTATAATTTAGGTAAAATTAGAAGTTAATCAATTGATGAGTTCAGGTAAAATTTGCCGTAGAGGTCTAATTTTTTTAACCAATTTCATTTTTTTTACTTCAACCAAATCTAAAAAATTATTAATTAAATTCGAATTCGGTAATTTTGTATGAATTTGATTAACCAAATCTACTAACAAATACCGTGCTTGTGGGACTTAGACTACATGTAAGCTACTGTATTAAAACCGATTTTTTTTCATGTATTTTATAGGTAATAATTTACTAATTAACAATAAAATTATATATGAGTCTATAATACCATGGTACTTATGTTACAAGCATTATTAATATACCTGTTAGTCCAGTTATATTTTTTAGTTTATAATCAATAATTCAATAAATAAGAATACAAGTATATAACTAAAAATTTCATATAAAACTTCTGTATCATTTAATTTACAAGTATTCAAAATATATATATGAATTTTGTAAGTAATAATTCAATAATTAATAATACATTTGAATTTAATACTATAATATCATGTCTATAATAAGTATCTACCTAGTATGTAAGAAAATGAAAAAACTTACTGCTTAATATACTGATATGTGGTACCTTTACTGATACCTCGGTCATTAATGAACTGTTACAACTTTGATGCTTATAAGTAAATCACTATATCTCATCCCACAAACCCATCATCTTCCTCTCACAGTAACGTAACCGTATACACATAATATAGTAATCTATGGAAGACGAGCAATATCGCCGGGAAAATTACCAGTCACGGAAAATCTTCACCAAAATAGCACCATAAGGTTGTTATACTCTCTCCTTTCTTTACTTTTTGGTTTTTTTTTTTTTTTTTGGTAATAAATTTTGTATGTGTTATTAATTTATTTTGTAGGAATTGGTTCATGTTAGTTTATGAACTTTTCTTTCTTTAGGGCCAAAACACTAATCCCTTTTTGTTTTATTTTGTTGATGACTAGATTTTGAGATAGATGAAGATTTTTGTTTGAACGTGAACCAAATTTTGGTAAGGGAAAATGTGCTTGATTTTATTGCTCACCAGTTGTTTGTAAAAATGTTTAGACGAAAATATATGAGAAACTTGCAAAACAAAAAAAGACTAAGGAGTGCTAGCCAGAGTTATCACCAGTTCACTTTTCAAAATTTTTGTTAGGAAGTAAGCCAGAAATTAGAAGAAAGCCCAATTTACTCCATACTAAAGAGTAACAATAAATTTTTTGACTTCGTTGATTCTTTTAAACTTTGAGCAAGTAAATTTGACTTTGGTGATTTGTGGTTTGCTCTAATTGTTTCTCAGACAATGATAATTTTCGCTTTGATTTTAATTTTACCATGTAATCCTTCTCAAGTCAGTAATTATCATTCTTTATAAGATTACAATCTAATTTTCTTTTAATGTCTTAGTTGCTTCATTGTTTTAATTAAGGAATGCTATATATTAATGTTTGACTTTTATGTATAACTTCTGTATATAAATTTATGGGGAGAAGAAGCAACTTCATGCACTGTACAAATGGAAGTATTATTCCTCCCAGAGAGGAGGACACCATTTAATTAAATTGCTAAAGATAATATGAGAAATACGAGGCAGGTGAGATTGAATATGGCGGATGCCTGCACTTGGTTTGGACACTTATTCCTTTGAAAATGATGGAGAGGCTGCTCAACAAGCTGTCCCAATGGAACTCAAGGTACAAGTCACAAAAGTTACTTAATGCAATAACACTTGAAATCTTTTAATTTGTTAATGACCAACAAATTAAATGATATTGTACTTGTAAATAGGAGGGATACAGACACTTTGGTGCTGCAAAATTATATCGTTCGTAACTAGCCTTACAAAATGCATTAAGAGATGCAATTGTTGATGGGCTGATTGAGAGAAAAAGACATCTTTGCTACTTCATTTGTTCCATTCCCGTCCTATTTTCCCTGTTGGTAAAGTTAAGCACCCTC
Source organism: Cinchona pubescens (assembly GCA_025175665.1). Taxonomy (NCBI): domain Eukaryota; kingdom Viridiplantae; phylum Streptophyta; class Magnoliopsida; order Gentianales; family Rubiaceae; genus Cinchona; species Cinchona pubescens. The sequence goes on from JANKKI010000062.1 coordinate 2,845,245, forward strand.
TCTACCTTTTTTATTGAGAGGCGGAAAGCTTGATAACATTACTGTTATTGTTACACAAGTTGAGTATTTCTGAATGCTTGCATTCTATACAATTTAATCTTGCTAAAGAATAACATTACTGTTAGTGTTAGACAAGTTGAGTATTCCTGAATCATTTTATACAATTTAATCTTGCCAAAGAATAACATTACTGACAAGTTGAGTATTCCTGAATCATTCTATACAATTTAATCTTGCCAAAGAATCATTCTGACTGTACAATTTTCAGCCAGACATATTTGATTTCATGGATCTTTTGGGTTCAGTTGACATTTTATTTTTTGTCCTTTAATGTTCTCATAGTGATACTTGGATACTTGTAATTGATATTTTTTGTCCTTGAATCATGTCTAATCGTTGAGGAAAATGTTCTATCCTTTCCTCATTTTTAACTTTTTATCAAACAATCAAACTTTACTCAACAAAAAAATTAAGTAATGGAAACTCTATTGCTCACCCCATGACGTAGCGACTCTTTTGGTTTGCGTAAGTCGGGCATAGCACAACTAGCATTTCTAGTTATTAATAATATAAGTATAGAATGGTATTATAGAACGTAACTTATAAGAAACAATTCAACAACTAAAAGCATAAGCCTGTTTAATATATATTAGATCATGTAATTTGAGAATAACAATTCATTCATACTAACATAGTTCTTAAAATATTACATAATCTAATGTATAAGAACATTATGATAATACAAATTATGTTTAAGGATTAAATTTAATGGACACTATTTGGTCAAATATACTTTTTAATTTAACAACTATAATTATATTTGTACGTTACTATTTTAGTTTTTAAAGTTCTTTTAATTATTTTAATTGTAAAATTACTTTTAGTGTTATTTAATACATACATAATAAGTAAAATTTAATTTAGTTATGTTTTTTGTACTTATCTTACTATACACAGGATAAGAGACTTTTGGCGTGTGTCACCTCTTACATTTTCATTATCACCCTTATGTATATGTCATAACTAACAATTAATCCTTTAAAACTTCCACTCATTATTTTCTTTAGTACTAGTGTGAAATGCACAGACTCAGTGGTATGCAATTTAAGAAAAAAAATTACACAAAGTCTCAAAAATAGCAGTTAGTTTTTTTTTAAATAGTTAGTGAAAATGTTAAAGACAATTATTCAAAAAATTAAAAGCTTAGTGGAGAATGAAGGGTCAAAAGAAGTGATGGGGAGTTATCTTGTACGAAACCCCACTCATGCATTATATATACTAGTACAAAAGGCACACACTATGTGTGTGATTTTAAAAAATAAATAATTAAAAAAATAGAAGAAATTTCAAGAGTAGTTATGAGTGGAAGTTTTAAAATTACAAAAATCACACCAAATAATGACTCTTGCTTTATATATAGTACTAGAAAAAAATACCTATTTCCCATGTGTAATACTCCTGATTTGTTATAAAAAAATTTTAAAAATAAATAAATAATCAATAAATGATGACATAGAGTACAAAGTATAAACATTTTATTTGAATTTTTTATGCAAAAATTATATATTTTGAAATATAGATATTTAATATCTTTGTCGCTTTTCTTCTTAATTATTTTCACATTTCTTTCCTTTTATTTTTTCCACTATTGTTTGTTATTTTTTTACAATATTACACATAAATTCTATTTCTTCTTAAATAATTAAACAAACTATCTATGAGAGCAACGTATGGTGTTTGCATCTTATTTGGTATTTCTCTTCTAGGTGCTAAGATTATAATTTTCTATAGCGACACCACCAATTACTTGATTAGTTAAAAATAAAAATATATTTTTTATAGTATTTAACTTTTTAAATATATTTGTATATTCTTTGTTAGTACTAAAAGATAAAATTACTATAAAATACCAAACATCAGTATATAGATAAAGTATTTAATATTCTTTTATTAGTGAAAAATATTTACAAGAAACCAAATTTATGTGAATAATAGTTACAAAATAATTAAATTATAATTTCAAAAACTAAGAAAAAATAAATTTAATTAAAATTTAACGAATACATCAAACGAAAATTATTATAAAAAACTAAGATCCATATATTGTTAATAGGTTTCACATAGTATGTTAAAATCATTATAAAAAACTAATTAGTTGTTTTTTTTTTTTTATGTTGTTCCGAAATACACCGAATGTTAATGACGACAACCATTTATCTTACAATAAAATACACGCAATGCTAATGAAAAAACATGTAGTTCTAAAGATATCTAAAATTACACGTTATTTTAAGTGAGATTTTATATAAATTTCTATTACAATTAATTTTTGTTAGCATATTATTTAAATGTGTATATATCTAGAAAATATATTGGTATTTTTTTATATTTTTTAAAGTTATAATATCATTCTCTTCACTACTCTATTTAAACTTTGAACTCTTTATTCATATTGATAGTACAAAATATGGTTAATTTTGATCTAAAATAGTTTCTATTTCTTTTTTAAGTTTCCATGTTATAATTTGTTATAATGACACCATTAATCACTTGATCATTTAAAAACAAAGATTTTTTCCCATAATATTGAACTTTTTAGATATATCTATATATTCTTTATTATTACTAAAAGATAAAATCATCATCAAGTATTAAGCATCATTTTATAGATGAGCAATGTTCAAATTCTTTTATTAAGGAAAAATATTTACAAGAGATCAAATAATATATGGTAATAATACAAAATGATTAATTAAAACTTCAAAAAATAAGAAAAATAAGCCTAAGAAAAACAAAGACATCAAACTAAACAGACTAAACTAATATATTCTCTATAATATAGATAGGTATCACACAATATATTAATATCATTATTAAAAGATGAAAATAAAATGTACAGAATATCAATAAAAAAAAAGAAAAAGAAAAAAGAAATCCTTTATCTTATACTAAAATAAACGCAACTCTAATAAAAAAAACATTTAGTTTTAAAGATATCTGAAATAACATATAATTTCTATCGCAATTAATTTTTTAACATATTATGTAAATTATATATCAAAATAGAGAATATATTGATATTTTTTTTATGTTTCTTAACTTTATGATAACATTCATTTTTAGGGCTTCATTGACGTTTTAAACTTTTTTCTTCATCTTGAATAGTATCGAACGTGGTTAACTGCGAAATTATATTTTGATATAATATTTTACTATGAAGTAAAATTTGTATTTATTAAATATGTAAACAAAATTAAAGCTTTAATTATATGAATTTTATTTTTATTTTGAGTACTTTTTGGATTAATTCCTTATATTGTTTACCAAAAAATTTAATCTATATTTTTATTGTCTTATTAAATAGTGTAAAAATTGTATTGTAGTTTCCAAAGTTGACATATAAATATAATCTATAGCTGTAATTATTTTAGAATATTTAATAGTATGATTTATTTGCATAATTTATGTTGTCTTTTATAGGAGTATTTACCTACTTTTTTTCCAATGTCATTCCTACAACTTATGCGTAGTATTCTTCTAAGTTTTATATTGATTATTCTGGACTATTTTGGGCATGAATACTACCATTAGTTGAACTTTTTTAACCTCATCAATAGTACTCTACTACAATTAATATTGTTTTATCAAATACTGTAATAACTGGCTTTATAGTTTCTATAGTTGGCATTTAAACTAAATATATACCAGTAACTATTTAGAGTATTTAATAGTATAGTTTATTTGCATAGTATGTGTTGTTTTATATTAGTTACTTATTTAAGTATTTTTTCTATATTAGTGTCACAAATGTATGTAGTATAATGATTGTTTTGAAATATTTTTGACGTTGCATCTTGTCATCGGTTGAATTTATTTTCTACCTTATCAATAGTTGTTGTAAAACAATATTTTACAAAATGATTTTATTATAGATAAGGATTTTGTAATCAAATATTATTATTAAAGAGATATAAAATTAACAGATAATTTTATCTCAGTTAAAAATTGTCACTTTTCTATTTTGCTTCGAACTTTAGTTTCGTTGCTTGGTAAATCTTCTTTTCTTCATGTAGGGAAACAGGGAAGCGAAAAACAAATCTAAATTAATTTAATAAAAATCTAAAGATAAGAAAGTGAATAGTATTGTATACTCCACTATTTTATTCACTTTTATAAATAGTAAATTTTTTATTTGTATGATTATTAATTTTGTGATTTTTGAGTTGGAGGAAAACTTTAATATTAGAAAAATATGTTATTGAATTCAAATTCAATCAAGTCAAATAGGACGCTTAAAATTTGTCAGCGGATTCTTCTATTATTTTCTGTTAAATGTTAGTAAGATTGAATTCTTTTGGCAAAGGTAAGTGTAACAGTAATAAATTTGAAAGTCTAACAATTTAACTTATGTGCTATGATAAACAACTAATTAATTATTATAAATTTATATATTGATCCTAAAGCATAACAATTTCATCAAATCGAATACATGATTAATCACATTAAAATAGAGTCAAAAGTTTTATACTTTTACTCAATATAGTTATAGATGTTTTGACATATAAAAATATATAAAACAACAAAAAATGAGTCTAATTAACTAATATATAAGAACGCACTTGAAAAAACAGTTAGAGAAAAGTCTAAAATAATTGTTTGTGAATTATAATATATAAAATAATAAAAAATGTTTTTATTAGAAATAAAGCATAAAAATAATTTGAATATATATAACATTTATAAAATAAAATTTTTATTTATTCTTTGCTCAAGTATAAATAATTTTCAACTCTTAAAAATTTATACCTTCTTATTATGTAGTTATGCCAAAATCTCATAATAACTTAAGGAATAAGCAATTTGAACATATATAATACTTATAAAAACTACATTTATTTTATTTTTGTTCAAATATAAATTATTTTTATACAAATAAAATTTTTAGCATCTTATTATGCATTTATGCCCAAATTTTCATAAAAATCTAAAGAATTATATTAGTAGTTTAAAATATATATATATAATAAATAATAATAATAGTAGCATTATAAAAGATAGATAGTTTTATGTATATTAGCATAAGAAATCTTGGATAGGTCAATTATACTTCATAAGGACACATTAGACATAATTATTAAATTAAGTATATATTTGCCATATAAAAAAAAAAAAAAAAAAAAGATTATCTAGAGTATAATTGTATGACTAAAAAATTGGGTTGTATCCTAAAAAAATAAGTAGTTAGATTAGATGAGAAGTGAGAATTGAATTATGTTTTCCTAAAAATTATATTTTATTAAGGATAAGTATTTTAAATATCACAAAAAGTGAAAAAATACTTTAAAGAAAGAAACATAAAAAGGAGTAAACAACTGAAATTTATATATAGGTGATAGGGATAGATAGATAGTATAAATATATACTATATTTTTTTAAAATTAACACGCACATTGATTGTGCACCTTTCTAGGGGTATGCAAGTATTTGATTAATAAAATTTGTAAATTCGATTTCGAATTCAATCCAGTTAATAAATTCGGCTAATTTTGAATTTGGTTAGAAATTGATTAACTGAATTCATGAATGCGGTTAATGAATTCAAAAGAAATAGAGAGAATTTTTTGAATTATGTTAACCGATTAACAAATTCAATTAATTAAAAATAAAATTTTATTAAAATATTTTGATATATAAATAGTATATCACTAAAAATATAAATATAGTTATTTGAATAAAAATATATTTATTGATAATTATAATTTGCTTTAATTTTTTAACTTAATTCGTACAATTGTTACATTTTTATCCATGAATTAGTACTTATATCATTAAGTTAGTATCCATAAATTATATTAAATAGTCTTCTGATACATATTTTATTTACATGATATTATAGTATTGTACGTAATTATATTAATTATTATTCAATTAATTTACATGACATAGTTTTTTTTTTTTTTTACTTATTTTTCCAAATCATTCATTAGTAAAATTCACACAACATATAAAATTATGTGGCAAAAATAAAATAAAATTAGAAAAATGTTGTTTGAAAAATAATTTTTTTTATAAAATTTTAGCCTAATGTTAAGGATTTAACTAACTCAAATTGAATTTGGTTAATCGAATTCAAAATCGAGTACCGAATTTAAATTTAAAGAGACAGCTTCTAATTAACCGAGTTTTCTACCGAATAGAATTTAAAATTAAAATTAATTAAAAAATTTAGAACTTTATTTTAAATTTTAACCGATTTTATTACTAATTAACTGATCGATCAATCGATACACATCTTTAAACCTTTCCCACCCATAAATATAATTAAAGAGTAAACTGTGTAGGAAGGATTTTGCTGGGTTGATATTGTAGCTTGAGAAAGTGCACCACCATCCACCTTTTCTCGAGAATTAGGAAACTACTGCTAACAGTATATTTGAGATTTTTTTTTTTTTAGCAGAAACAATTCCATTTTATTAATTGCAAACCGATATTTGAGTTTTAATTGGGAAACTAAATACGCCGTCGTGGTGACATGGCTTTTGAGTCTTCCCCAAGCCACACAGCCACACCGACACGTGTCAAAGCACAACACACTCACGCACTAATGTCGGTTAAACCATAGCGCCAAATAATGAATTACGTGTCGTTAAACTAACCCTAACAATCTTTTTCTTCTTCTTTATACCAAAACCCTGCGAAAATCTTCCTTCTTCTTCTAGAATTCAACGTCTGCTCCTTCTCCTTTTATGTGGATATCATTCCTATCACTCTTATTATTATTATAATTTGATTCTCGCAGCAGAAATCAAATTCAATGGTTTTATTTGGAAGAGGGTTGTATAGACTATCGAGGGCGGGTGTGAGTGCGAGTCGGTGTCGTTGGCTTTTTTCCTCGATAAACCAGCAGCCAGTTGCGCCTCCCTTGCTCCAATCATCTACTAATTTCTACTCTCCCATTGACTCTTCTCGAAAGGTAAATTAACAGTTTTTTAGTGCTCTTTTTTTTTTCTTTTGGTATGTGATGTACACTAGCTGCTGCAGCTGGGGTGTTTTTCTTACAGGAATTTTGTCGAATAGATGGTGTGCGTTTTTCAATTAGTAGGTTGTGTTGGTTCTAGAAGAGATTTTAGGCTAGTAGACTATATATTATAGTGTAAATGTGAGGAAAAAAAGTTGTTAAGGTGTAATCAACTCTTGTTTGCTAATAGCTGATTTTGACTGGCAAGGTATCTGATGGATTGATAAACAAGCTTAATTATTGATTTTTTTCCTGTTGAATTGGCAAGTCAATTAGGGGTTTGATTGGATTATTTGACCTCAATAATTATGAGATGGGATACTTGTTTATTGTTGGAGCTACCGTGCCATCTCTTAGCGAGCTCAATAGTTTGTAGAGGAAGTGTGAAAGGCAAGTATTTATTTTCAAATTTGGAGGGCACACAACGACGAGGGTTAGGGAAGTGGGAATATGTTAGGGAAATTGCAGCACAAAATGGTGCAATGATGAAAGAGTTGGTAATCTGCTTAATGCAATGCCTAAACCATGCTTTGCCTTTGATTATCTTTTACAGGAATTCTTCCTTTTCATCCTACCTTACTTATAATGCAATCAGATTATGAAATGAACATGCTTGGTTTGATGATGATTTCGTTTGTTCTTTGTGGAATCTTGTGGTTGGTTATGTTGTATTTTATCTGTTGTTTCTGGTGATTAGTAGGTTTTGGGTTGCAGAGTAATTTATTCCTGGATCTCAAATGCTCTAACCAGTGTTGGACAACAAATTCAACGTCAAAACTCTGACAGCCCTGTCGTTGAGGTTGGTCTAAGCATTCATGTCATGGAATTTCTTTATAATGATCCATCTTTCATATTTCTAAAGTGATCTTTTCTAGATTAATACAAGCACATTTTTCAGCCTTTAATGAATATAAGTTCCATATTGCCGGCATTTATTTATTTATTTATTTTGAGAAATTGTTAAGTTCATAAGAAAGTTAGCAGGCATGCATGTATTTGTTTTCTTTTTGCATACATCTATTGTAAAATAAGAAGTCAGTAAGTGCTTTCTCTTAGTTGACATCTCTGGTGTAGAATTATATTTCCTTTATTTGGGTTAAAAGTTATCAGGGCTTTGAATTTTATGCCCTTGGATTTCATTAAATATTTAGTTTCTCTATGCAATGAAAGATCAAATACGAATCATTGTATCTGGGATTTTTTTTTTCTTTCACATGCTAAATGTAATGAGTTATGAAGAGAATAAGAAGCTTATGAAAGTGCTTTTACAAATTTAAATATAATACTTTTCTAGTTTCTAAGTGAAGCTGATAAATGTTTAATGAGATTGAAGAGCTTTATGTATAGTATGCTGACTGCCCCACTCTACATTACATCCTGAGGCCTGCTTTGTTCGTGATCATTTCTGGTTTAATAGAAAATATGAATAAAGTACCCTTAATATGATTTTAAGTTTGGCTGATAATTAAATCATAATTTATTATTCTATGAGAATGGCTTTTGTGGTAATAGACACATTATGGGAAAGATTTAAAAGGGAGATAAAGAATTGAAATTTTCTAATCAGCGAATTGTTACAAAAAGAGAAAAAGTGGAAAAAAGAAGAAGAGAGGTATATTTTAAAATTCTATGCAAATGAAGTTACTTTTGATTGCGAAATTATACTTTTTTGGGATTAAAATGATTTATAAAGTTATATATGTGCGCGCGTGCGTGCGCAGGCATGCATGTACGTACTATGTATATATTTATTCAGTTATACGTGTAGAGGGACTTCACCTTGTAAATATACTGTCTTGTTGTTCATGTAATCAAATTAACACAAAAAATCTGAGTGTTGTGTTTTCATTAACTATGAAAAAAATTTTCAACGAAATTTGAGTGTTAGATGAGATCTTTGGTCCAGTGCCTTAGAAGTGTTAACCTTTTGTTTTCTTTCTTTCAGGAGAAACTTGATCCATTTTCACTTGTTTCTGATGAATTGTCAATTCTTGCTAATAAACTCAGATCGATGGTTGTTGCAGAGGTATTTGATTACCTATCTACTGTATCTTGGTCTAAGAAGGTACTGGGACGGTGATGACAGTTATTGTGACATGGTACAGGTCCCAAAGCTTGCCTCGGCTGCTGAGTATTTTTTTAAGATAGGGGCAGAAGGAAAGAGGTTTCGCCCCACGGTGAGAATATATGGCAATTTCAGAATTGAAAGTCAAAGCTCTTAGTTATGTTGTTTGCTTCCATTTGCTTCACTTTGATGTTCCATCAGATATAGCCTTTTATCCATAAACTAGACTTGGGGAGAAATTTGATGCTCTTGTTAACCTGTGGTCGGGGTGATCAAAGACACATTTAAGTTGTCTAAGGTAGCAATGACAGAAACTAGGATTAAGGACCCAAGATAGTATGAGATAGAGCTCGAAGTAATGTAGTTCTGTATATGTATAACCTTATAGTAGATGTTTTACAAGTATATTATATGTATCAAGAGTAATCTATATAAATTCCAGAGTTGATGGATATATATATATATATGTGTGTGTGTGTGTGTGTGTGTGTGTGTGTGTGTGTGTGCGTGCGTGTATTACCCCCACACTCCTAATTCATTCTTAGTTTATTTTTCCTTTATTCTCTCATTATGTGTGTTGTTGTAATTCTCATCTGATTTGTGCATTCAATTTTAAATTTTTCCAGTTCTAGTACTCTTATTAATGGCAACGGCCATAGATGCACCAATATCACAGCCACTTCCTGATACATCAGTTGATAATTTATCCATGGAACTCCGCACAAGGCAGCAGTGTATAGCTGAGATCACGGAAATGATCCATGTCAGATTTCTTTGAACTTTTCATGCTTGTTGGGTAGTGCTTATACTTTATATTTTGCGTCTTCTTAAACCAGGGTTAATGGATGGAGGTAATTTCCTATCTTTTATTCTGTAGACTAGAGTTATATGGAGCTAGGTAGGGTATCCTTTTCATTTGCGATGTCAAAGATGAATTCCATTTTGTTGATGTGTTGCTCGCTAGAGTAAATAGGACTGATACCAGGGCAACACTTTTGGGATATATTGCCCAGTCTATAAGTTCAAAATCAACTGTTCTTTTTATGTCAGAATCGTACAATGGAATTTCAAAGTATAAATGTCTTGTCACTTTCAGAATCTTTTGTTTTCTTTCAAGTTCAAGTACACCTTTAGCAGCATTTATGTAGTTCAAGGATGTTGACTAAGCAAATGTGCTACTAGTCTAGATGACATGCTCTTTGATGTGATCTACGTTTAGAAATAAATATAACAATGCACAGTCCATTCACAGAACAAAGGATGGTTTTGGGCATTTCACTTGCCTGCCGTGAAATGATATCATTTGGAAGAAAGAACTGTCATTTGGCACTGAACTTTTCTTCTTGTTCAAGTTAATTTGATTTATTTGAATTTCCTATACTCATTTAGTGCAGAACTTTGCTTTAATGTCAAGTTTTTGTTTCTTAATGCTAATAGCTTGTTACCTTACCTTGTTTAGGTTGCCAGCCTTCTTCATGATGATGTATTAGATGATGCTGACACAAGGAGGGGGATTGAGTCGCTTAATTATGTAATGGGAAATAAGGTATATTATTAGTTTCTTTCCTGTATTAATATAACTTGGTATTGTGTCACTAAATGAGTATTTGTGACCGTTTAATCTTGGTAGCTTTTGTGGATAATGTTCAAATTAGATCCAGCAAGGATATGGCCATTCAACTTAATATGTGGGTTGCCTAGTCTAATAGCTCCAAATAATAAAGTCTGAAATATGAAATCATGCCTGTGTAGTGATGGACTGACCTAATGCCATAAGGGGATTTATGTAGCAATTTTATTTTCTTGCACCTAGTTCTTTTCTGATCTGCAATGAAGTAAAACTTAGTGGGGGTTCACATGTCTAATTATATGGCATCTTTGCTAGTGTATTCCCAGAAGCGTGTAACTATCATAAAAAGTCCTCCCCCCCTGCGTAGTATCTTATTGGCTGCATTTTAATTACATGAATGTAGTATGTTCTGAATTTCTTTTTGTTTCTTTTCTTCACTTTAATGACACAGTTAGCGGTATTGGCTGGTGATTTCCTACTGTCAAGAGCCTGTGTAGCACTTGCCTCGTTGAAAAACACAGAGGTATCTACGTATTCCTTTTGCTCCAAGTTTTTTCACTGGGAGCCTGGTATCCTTTACTATGTAGTAGCTCTACATGAAAACATGTCAGAAGTATATAGTTTTTCATGGACAGATGAGAAAGGCAAAGGCTTGACCAGGATTTAGGTCCTTGATTCCGTAACACAAAATGATATGTGGAGGCTTTTTAAGTTACCCTTCCACCATAACGGAAGCTTGGAGAGTTGGAGAGAAGTCCTTTAGCTTACTTTCAGCTACTTGTCCTTGAAGGGAAGAGGTACTGTCCAGTAACGCTGTGAGATTATAAACATGTAGTACTGTGGAATATTAAGACATGTCTTATATTGAGGGTACACCAGCTGGAAGAGAAGTTATTGATCAATTTTCTATTAGAATTACTTTCACTTAAAGTACTCCCTTAAGCCAAGGATGCCCCTTCTGCAATCTCCGAGCAATTTTCTGTGAAATAGCCTTTAGGATGGCTCACCTTCTGATCCACATTTATAAATCTTAGCTAATTTAATTCCTTTTCTGCCTCAGCTTAATGATAGGGCACAGTATGAAAAGCTGGTGGTGTAGGATCCAAAATGGGATATGACAGTAAACTAGTAGAAATAGTGATCTGTGGAATTTTCATAGCATGATTTATGGACAAAGAAAAGCTTCTGCAGTGCTGATATACTTGTGTCCTACCTTCAAGTTAGACTAGCTGATAACTGGTTGGCCTTGGCCTCTTGTCTATGCTTCTAAGTGTTCATCTTTCAAGCTGGAGTTGCGAAATCGTGGTTGATTGGTTTCTACCTTTTTTCTGTTCTGTTACCCAATTGACCAGTTTCTGGTGTCAGCTTAATGCAATTTTGTGACTTTTCAACTCTCTTTCTCTCTCTCTCTCTCTCTCTCTCTCTCTCTCTCTCTCTCTCTCTTTTAGTTTTATAAATTAGTCTGTTTTGTGATCTTACACTAATTCTGCAGGTTGTTTCCCTATTGGCAAGAGTTGTGGAGCATCTTGTTACGGGTGAAACAATGCAAATGACTACCACATCTGAACAACGTTGTAGGTATGCTCGAGCTTCTCTGCTGGTATTATTAGGCTCTAGACGTTGGCTCCTTTTTCATTTATTTTTCTTGATGTACAATCACTGTAATTTTGTTTAAATGGTGTTTCTCCTATGAAAGGTGTGCTTATTACTTTTATGCTGTTTTGCGAGTCATAAATTGTAGTGAGATGGTTCTTGAGGAATATTTCTTCATTTTTATCCTCACGTAGTTAAATCTTTGGATTATTCTTATGAGTTATGAAACAGAAGTTAAGTGTTAGGATATCTGATCTCCCACATAGGCATTCCATGGCAATTTCAAAAGCTAGAACTGCCATAGATTTTCCCATTGTTGCTTATGCCAAAACTATACAATTAAATACATGTTGGTTAAGTTTGTCTCTCTTCATTATCAATCGTGTCATGAGTTGAATGCAATGTGGAAGTTGAATTTGGTTGCCTTTCAGAATCAGTCTTTCAATGAATTTGTTGTAGTCATCTTTCTTGAGAGATCAGAAAACTTAAACAATGATTGATTGCCGACACTAACTTACACTTACTTTATTTGTTATGAACCATTGCAGTTGCAATCATTTTTGTTTTGGGGGGGTTGGGGGGAAGTGAGGTCAATGAGGGGACACAAGAAGTAGGTTCTCACTTTGAGCTAAAACCTGAAGTTGAATGTGGAATCTTGAGTTGTTGTATTAAGTTACAGGATGTCACATCTTTTGGCTTCTGGAAGAAATATCTTTAGGCTCAAAGTAAATAATGACTTGGACAACTATTGCTTTGGATATTAAAGTGGCTTTGTTGTGGGTATATGACATGTGGTCACCACATTTCTTTCTTAGAAGAATGCTTGGTTCAGAGAGTTGCACAACAGATGGCATTATCTCTTCTTTTTCTCCTTTTTGCAGCATGGAGTACTACATGCAAAAGACATATTACAAGACAGCATCATTAATTTCAAACAGCTGCAAAGCAATTGCCCTTCTTGCTGGGCAAACTGCAGAAGTTGCAATGTTGGCTTTTGACCTATGGCAAAAACCTGGTTTGTATGCCTTTGATTGTACCGTTCTACTATAATTATTGTTCAGATTGAGTTTGTGGGCCTTCTTATATTTGTGCACAATTACTATGGCATGAAATTTAAGTATGAACTGTGAAATCGAACTCAAGTTTTCAACTCATGGAGTTAATGGATTGGCTACTTGAACATGACTTTGGTTTGTGGATATAATGTTAAAGTTTGGCTTAAATAAGAGTGCGCTGTTTCAGCAAACCTCTGCCTTTACCAGAACTCTTCATCACTATTGTCTAGAATGGTTTACTACTAAATCATGATCTTTTTGGATAACCTGTCTCTCTGTCAGCTGGCAAATGAAAATCGGCATTACCTTTGCTATTTGAGCTTGTGCATGGAGTGGAATATCTTTTATTTCTTACTTATCTAGGAATGAATGACTGGTTGAATTGGAGCCTTTGACACTAGGCAATTCCCAATGGCTATTTTCTTTTAAGTGAAGAATTATCTCCTTTCACATAGACGTGTCTCGGGTTGCTAATATTTGGTTCTTTGCAGTGCCACGTCTTAGTTAACCAAATTACCAAATGCTATGATGTGCTATAGTATTCTCCTTTCATATGACAAAGTGCCAGTGGTGCATAAAATATTAGCAAAAGAAGTGAAACCAAAAGAAGTGACTACTCTGTTTAGCAGTAGCATTGTAGAACAGTGATGATAGTTATTAGTTCCAATATAGTAGGCTAAGCCTTGATGATGCACTCTGTTGTTCTCCAATCAAGAGTAATTGTTATGTTAATTACATATCCTGAAGGTTATGCACTTCTTTTTCTCCTTCAATTTAATCTCTTGAACTAACAGGTCTGATTTGCTTGTTTCAGGGTTTGGCATTTCAATTAATTGATGATGTTCTTGATTTCACTGGCACATCAGCTTCCCTTGGCAAGGGCTCATTGTCTGACATTCGCCATGTAATCTCTCTGTCTTTATGAAATTTTGTGTTGCTAGTGCAAAGGCCTCTTTAGGAGTAGCACCTATTAATGAGAAAATGAGAGAAATGTGCTTAAGGTGGTTAGGTTATGCGTTAAGACTGCAAGTAGAAGCGCCTGTCTGGCGAATAGATTTTAGAGAGAATAGTCAACATAAGAGGGGTAGGGGGAGACCGAAAAAGACTTGGGTAACTTGTAAGAAAGATATAGCTCATCTAAGAATTGAGGAAGATATGGTCCATGACAAAGTGCAATGATGTAGCAGGATTCATGCAGTCAACTCTACTTAGTAAGAATAAGGCTTGATTTGTTTGTTTGTTTGTTAGTGCAAAGGCCTCTGGTTTGACATAGCATGCACAATCATATATTGGTCTGTAGGGGCCGACCTTTTTAAGGGAGTTGCATTTGTTACACTTTTCTTGGACATGCTGAAGTAAATCTACGTGGTGAGCCACAGTATTGCTTGAGGTCCAGCACTTCTGAGATTCAAGATTTTGCAAAACATTTGCAGAATTCTTCTTTCATTTAAATTTTAGCAACATTAGTAAATGACTAAAGTTTTGTCTTCCTCACCACTTTATTTCAAGATATGCTTAATCTACTTACACCAGGAGATGTTGGGTTTCTTATCTAACAATTCCTAGAATAGATTTCACAAAACTTTTGACAACAGAAGAATGTTAATATATCGTACTAGAAGATTTTCATGACTTTCAAATTGAAGGATAACATAAAGGACTGAAGGAGTGTAGTTGAACAGTTTCTGTTAGTATCAAATCTTTGGACACAATTGACACAAATTGCCTGTTTTCCAAATGGCAAATGGTACACTAGTTTGAATAGGTTAATAGGAATAATTAAGAAGAAAAATTGCTAGATAAGTATGAGAATTACAACAGAAATGTGCAAATCATAATGATATCTTTGATTTGATAGGTCTATTATGGAGTTCAACTCAGTGAAAACATTGACTCCTTTTTTTTTTTCTTGTGGGGTGGTTTTTTTTTTTGGGTCAAAATGCTATTATTAACAATTTTCAAGCTGGGGCCTCTTAACCATTAACAATGTGGTCAGGCCTCTCTTGTTTGCTAGGAATCTAGAATTTTGAACATTTTAAAATCCACCCTTTAAAAGTAAAGTAGAGAACAATATATCATACTTCTGTAACCTGTAATCTAATCCAACAGCCTGCTTTCTCCTCTTGTCATGAGAGTGATTTCTGAAGAATTTTCTCATAGTATGTGAATATATAGTAGGTTTTTGATTAGCATTTGCAGTTGAGGAAAGATGTTGACTTCACGGATAATTTTGGTTGCAAAAGTGCTCGTTGGTCGGTTTGGCTTGTAAATGAATGAATAGAAAATATTGCTTCCTTTCTATAATTTTCTCATTTCCTCCACTGCTACCCTCCCTCAATTGAAAACACCTATGAAATAAAAAACAGAACTATTTAAAAAAAAAAAAAAACCAGCAAAAAAGTGACACTAATCCTTGCTTGAAACTGGAAGCTCATTGCTTTGTCTTGGCTTCTGCATGCCTGTAAATCTTACTGGCCGTAAAGAAAGCATGCTGCAACAAATTTATTTGTCCCTGTTAAAAGAAAGAAATCAACATAATGGATTAGAGTGGTAATTTTGGTGGCTTGCACATAATTCTTTGTATTCATGACAAATTGAGAACGACTGGGAAGGAACCAGGTGAAGAAACAAGAAAGAGATAAAAATTGTTGTTTCTAAATATGAAGTGGAAACTTTGTAACCCAGATTATTGCTTTAATGGGCAAAAGGTAAGATAAGGAGGATATAACAGTTGCATCTACTTGGAGAATGCCTGCTTTACTTTTGGTAGTAGTGCATATTAAATTATATAATTGTTTCTTTAGACACTTAGAAACACACTTGTAATTGACCCCCTCATTATGTGATTGACAATGTGTCCATGTCTGAACCCTTTCTTTTTCTCTCCTCTTTGGGTGCTAGGAAGGGGCACGTTTCAACTGACTGATTAGTTTGCATTTACTCCTTGTGTTTCAGGTGTTTCTTATCCTTTTGTACCCTGTTTTACTTTAGTTTTAAGCTTCCTTGTAGATTGCTATTCTAATGAGGTTACCTGAAAATGATTGACTCTGACAGATTAACGATTGAAGAGATATTGATAATCATTTTTAAAAAGGTACCAGCAAAGACTGTTATAAGGATTTTCTAGATGAATTTTAACAAGGTGTAGGAGACTATTTTGTAGAACATCATTAGAAGTGCTAATATTAAATATGTTTTATCAGTTGAACAGGAGCTGTTCTTTGTATCGCCTTTTCAATTCCCATATTTTCGTTATCGTAGATCCTTCTGTAATTCGTAAGATAGAGTAATCCAGATCTCTCTATTTGCAGTACACTTTTAATTTCTTTACCAGGTGCAACTGTGTGGTTCTTTCCTGTTAATGATAATGTTCCAGATTGTTTATATTAATGCCCTCTCTTTGTTTCAGTAGTAACATGTGGATAATTTTCTTTGCAGGGAATTATTACTGCTCCAATGTTGTTTGCTATTGAAGCGGACAGTACCCTGAACTGCGTTCTATTGTAGATAGGGGATTAGATAGTCCCAAGAATGTAGATCTTGTAAGTGTTCTCTCCTGCAGTATCATTTATGGATTTTGATGCATATTCATGCATGCACTTGAGTTGCTACAGATTTAGCTGAGATCCCTAACTCCTGTTACAAATGGGTGTAAACCACTAACAAAAGAACCAACAGATTCTTTCTCTTTATGAATAGGAATTACACTTTGTGGTGTACGTCTGATTAGTCCACAAGAAAAGTGCAAAATAAAAGAAACTTGATTCTTTACTTGTACGTGCCAGAATATCTTATCTTTTCCTTTGAATGCCCTCTTGCTTTCGTATCCAGCTTACCGACATATACATTTAAGGGTTGAATCATAAACCTCGAGTCCCCTTTCTGTTCCTGTAACGTAACCGAGCACTTTATAATAATGGCTGGAGCTTCCCATTGTATGCCTTAGCATACACTTAGCATCAATATAAATCCCTTGTACCATTAGATTTCAAAATGCAGTGGAACTTTTGTTTGGTATCAACAATTGAAGTTCATATATGAATAATATACACCTTGAAGGAAGAATGTGCAGCCCTTTAAGTGGAAGCAGTACTATTCTCAAGTCAACATGTTTGTTGAAATTCATATATGAATAATATCCACCTTTAAGGAAGAATGGGCAGCCCTTTTAAGTGGAAGCACGTGTTATTCTCAAGTCCACATGTTTGTTGATACATTTGTTAATAAGTTGATTTCTTTTTTGGTTAGGTCATCTTTCCATCATCTCTCTTAAAGAGGCTATCCAATCCTAATCATTTCAGTTTTTTGCTTTTAGGAAAAAAAAGATGCTGTAACCAAAATTAAGGGCTTTAGTCCTAAACAGGAAGAATACAATGATTTTAGGGCCAAGCCAAATAACAATTCATAGAATAAACTATCAGTATGACTGGTGGCTTAAGTGTGCAATTAAAATGTACAACTCACAGTAAGGAATAAAGGTGAATATTACCAGGCTATTAAGGAAAAATAGTCATGCATAAAATTTGTAAGTTCTTGCTACCAATTTGTAAAAATGTGACTAATTTGCTCAGCTGCTTGAAGTAATCAATGATGGAAGAAGCTGGAAATGAGAGAGGACGGAAGGATTACACACACACACACGAGCACATAAACATGCATACACACAAAAATAGAGGACAAGAAGAGAGAGGAAGGCATGCAAGCTTCTTTGAGTTGAAGCTTGAAGTCTTGCTGAAGGGGATAAAGCTGCAGATTAGCAGATATGGGAGGAATGGAGGGGTTTACTTTGCTGTTTTGCTTGCCCGAATCTATAACTCAATTATTGTTGCCTCTTCTTTTTATTCTTCCCCTTCTTGTCTCTCTTTCTCTCACTCACTCACTCACACACACACACACACACACACACACTTAAGATTATCTAAAGTCACGTTGCTGGTGGCAAAACTCGAGTTTTTTCTGTACTTGTAAATGGTAAACAGTTGAAGGTTGATATTAATGTCTAGAAAAAAAAGAAGAAAAGAAAAACAGGGTATCGTATCACTTCAGGATT
This sequence comes from Cinchona pubescens, assembly GCA_025175665.1. Lineage (NCBI taxonomy): Eukaryota > Viridiplantae > Streptophyta > Magnoliopsida > Gentianales > Rubiaceae > Cinchona > Cinchona pubescens. The sequence goes on from JANKKI010000062.1 coordinate 2,863,596, forward strand.
ATCAGTTCTTCTGGTGCACTGGGTTTTGCAGTCCTTTTACTAATTTATTGCAATAACTTGTACAGTGAGATCTGATTGATTGGCAATTGTACTGGCTGACTGGTCTGAGTTGAAAAGCTTGCTTTTGGTTATCATACCTTTTGGAAGAAGAAAAGTTTACTTTTGTAGTTAGCCTGACAGTATTTATTAAGGAATCTTTGTTGGAGGAGGACATAAATTTGGTATGGAGAAACTTCTTTGTTGCATGCAGATGATTATGTGCATATTTGGTCATTCCATAGCCTTCAAGTAAGTATCCAGTACTAAAGCATCCTGCTTTAGGTTTGGCTTTCAGTACTTTCCGACTCTTCAGCTACTTTCTTCCTGCAGCTTTTGATCTCATTCAAAACATTGCTTGAAACCTTATAGTGCATGATCCTTAAGCATATCAGCAACAAAACAAGAGTTAAATGTAAATGGGAAATTTTGAGCTTCAATAATGGAGGATTTTCTGTCATCAAATTTCTCCTATCTCATCAGATTTTTATTTCCTGGACCTTAACAGTTTGTTGTTACTCTGGAGTTACTGGACACTTTGCAGAGAGACGTGTCATCATAAAAAATTGATTTCAATGTTGAAGAAGTAAAGAACCAAATTGCATTTTATCAGTATCTCTGTAGTGTTTGTCTGATCTATTTTGGCATGTCGTAATTTTGAACAGTTGTCTGTTTCTGGTGCTTGAAAAATGTTTTGTGATATTTAATGCTCGGCTTTTGCATTACACCTATCCCATCATTGTGGACCAGATTGGCTGACCATGGATTGTTAATTTAAATCTCGTAGGCTCTGGAATACCTGGGAAATAGTCGGGGGATACAGAAAACAAGGGAGTTGGCAACAATGCATGCCAACCTTGCCTCTGCTGCAATTGATTCACTTCCAGAGAGTGATGATGAAAGTGTTCTGAGATCGAGGCGACCGCTCTTGTAGAATTAACTGAAAGAGTAATAACAAGAACAAAGTGAAAGGCAGAGTAGAAAAACCGTGATGGATTTGATGTTTGTACGAGAATTTTGTTTTCTTTTCCATACCAATATTCTGTAGCACGGGGAATGACGTTACCAAATTCAAGTCATCCGTATTCGTTCAATCTTTCCAGTTTCCTAGTTCAATACTTCAATAACTATCAAAGGAAATAATCTCCATTTTGTCTTTAGGAAACTGTCCTATAAGTGTAAACACAAGGCAGTGTTGCATACAGATTTCATCTGAACGGGAACAAAATTTGGGACGGAAGTGTTGCGAGTGTTTTAAGCTCCTGTTAGAGCATCTCGGCTCCAGAAATTGCAAAAGCAGTTGTAAAATCTATTTAGAGCATTTGCAAAACTAGATACTGGATTGATATAACGGCACAAATGAGATACAAAAAGGTAACTTTTGGCACATATCTCTATATTTACTGCGACGCTACAGTCTCTTGTCAAGACTTCTCTGATAGTACTTTTACATTCCTTGCAAGCCAAGTCACAACACAATAGTGCATTACAAGATAGAAAACATTTCTTCACAATTTTTGTACAAGCCATCTTTGAAATTGTATTAACTTGGAGCTGAAAGTGAACCATCAACTGCGAAAGACGTCTTGAGATACAAATGCAGCCCATGCATCCTACAACCAGACAACAGGATAGTACATCGGTTAAAGTAGTGACTAAAGATTGACAACTTGAACCTGGAAAATGCAGTAAGAATCAGTGTCCTGAAATACCTTCCCCAGCTCTCTTTGTTTTCACTTTCCAGTAAAGATTCAATATTCAAGATGGTAATGCCAAAAAGAAGAAAAGAGCAAAATGTACAGGTCACTAAACTATTAAGTTGTTGCATATAAGGTCATTGAACTATTTAGTTTACAAATTTAGTCATTAAACTACCTTGTGTTTGAAGTCACTCATTTTATTTTTATGGTGATTGCAAAAACACACTATAAGGTAGTTTAGTGATTAAATTTGCAAATGCAGTGATTCGAGACTCGAGACACACATTGAAGGACCAAATTTACAAAACAAATAATTCAGTAATCTTGTATGTAACAAAATAATAGTTTAGTGACCATTGATACATTTTGCTCCGAAAGAAAATATACCTGGAGGATAGGAAATGCCTTTTCTGCAACATATTTTTGTGGGAATGTTGCTCCTCTTTGTTGCAACTTGTCAGGGTGCAGAAAGAGTCTGGCTTTCTGGTAAGCTTTCTTCACATGTGAACTTTCTATCAGATTAGTTAATGGAACTGCTAACCACCCACTGTCAGGCCACAAAATCTGAATCATAAACCCATGGCAGTTGTATTAGATACAATACAATTCATACATTTCAACTTAATCCTCAGTAAAGCACGCAAAGAAATATCAACTACTTGTTTCTCACATGATGTAGAGTTGAGAGCAGCAATCGGATGTCTGATTCTTTGCCAGTAGACCACAACTATCTCTTATCTTTTCATTTAATAGTTCCATTTCCATCTGTTATTGTCAGTATAAGTGATTAGTTATCACATAAAGACGCAACCTGCATTAAGAAAATACTTATATCGTTTAAATTAGAAGCTTACATCTGTCTCTAATTGTTGTTTCTCTTCTGCATTTATCCATGTATCTGGTTCTTCATCCTGTAAACAAGTAATTCAAATAGAAAAAGTGTCAATTTTCCAAGTATAATTAGGATAGAAGTTCTTCTAGCGCACAATAACTAGAATCGGTTAACCTAAACATGAGCCTCCTAAATCCTAATAGAGTCAGAATTACGAAGTTAAACAAATTTATTATTTTCGTATCCTCGGATTTTAGCATACCATCCACCTTATAAGCCATTCTTTGAGGCTCCTATGGATTTACTTCCAATTCCAGGCTTCAGTAAGATTATGCTGAATGCAAGAGGCTTCTGGCCATTTTCTTACTACTACTTGTTTTGTTCTATGGCAACTATTTGTTGACAGTCCCTTTGCTAACATTTTCTCAACAATTAGACGATTCTTTGTAGAGAGAGAGTAGTGTTATCATATAGGCAAAGGAAAATGATTTTAGAAGAGACTAAGTGACATAAGACCACACTAAATCATCAACCCCTTGATTTAAGATCAACGAGTAGATTTCATTTATTTTTTCACAGATTTAATGATACATTAGTGGTCTTTATCACTCTCTCATTTTTTACAGTACCGATATGCAAATATCCAATGCAATTTCCGAATAGTAAATGCAGAGGGGAAGTTAGTTTACCCCTGCAGCATGTGTTGATCCATTTCCATCGTTATGTCCTGAAATTTGATCTGCACCAAGCATATCTGCTGAACAATATGTCTGGAACTTCTCTTTTGCCCAAGCAATAGCTTCATCAACACCAACTGCTTCCTCTGTCCATTCCCTATTGTCAGCATTGATCTCAATGATATAAGAGCTCATTACTTCATCTTCATCTTCATCTGGGTCGGTGCATTTGATGCTCTTGTGTCATCTCATCTCGAGTTCTGCTGGCTACAGCACCTGCCTCCCTGTCTTGACAAAGAGAAGAGACTACTGACGAGGGCGAATTGTTGAGTTCTGAATCATCTGCCGACACTTTTAAACTGCCATATGAATTCGGATCAAGACTAATGGTTTCAGGGGATGGATTTCTTTGACAGTATCCGAAATGAGAGCCTCTGAAGTTTTCGTTGTAATCATATTCAACACCAGACAACGGCCAATTGGAGGAAAATGCCGGCATACCCTGCTGCTCTGGATGTTCCTCATTCACAGCTCTGCTTGAAGTCCATCTTCTTGGGACATTTAGTCGCCTGAAAATGCTTGGAACATTTAGTTTGATCAAACTAATTGTACTCTTTCTAGCTCTTCCAAGAAGAAAAAAGTGTAAGAATTAAAAGGCCACTCTTTTTTTTAACCTCACCTCTCACGTCTCACCCTGTTAGTGATTCAAACTTATAAATTACAAAACAAAAAAAAATTTATATTTCAAACACTTAATTCGTTGTCAAACTGTAACATACTTAATCATGCATAACTTGATCCATCATCCAATAAAAGACTCAATTACCAGAAATAAATAAATAAATAAAAATGTTTCAAGAAAGTAGAACTCCCTTTGAAAATGTTTGAAGTACGCTATGATTGCCATAATCCAACAGATTAGTTTGCAATAAAAGCTGTTCTATATGCTTATTCGTAGTTAAGTGTCAACTATCATAAAAAGTCTTTAATTTGTATTTCACCAAAGATACACAAATACCTCAAGAAAAATAAAAAAAATGTAGAAAATCTTCACTCAAAAAATTGCACCTAAATGGAACAATTATTGCAATTGTTAATTTGAAATCAAATTCCGAGGGGCAAAACTGTCAATTAAGCAAAAACAGTTATTACCACTTCTTTGTTAGTTAGTTAATGTACAGTAGTAGTGTAGTAGCGTCCTAACCTGAGCCTGGAAGCAAAAAGTGAAACATCCTGATCGCCCACTTCACTCAAATCTCCTCCGATGGCCGGCCGTAAAGGGCTCAAATCCTCCGAACTCAACACCGACGACGAACTGGTTTTCGACTTAGATCTCGACCTCGTCCTCGATCGCGACCTCTTCACATCCTCCTCCTTCCACCCAAAAATATCCCCGTAAAACCCATTACTCCTCCGTGCACCCTTTTCAGCTGGAATCCTGAACTCCGGCAAGCTCCGGCCGATCATCGCCGGCGGCGGTGCCTGCGCCGGATTCAGATTTTGCGGTGCCCTGAAGATCTCTTCGTAGAAGGAAGTTGAGGATGACCCGGGAAGATACTCATTGTCGCCGGAGAATCGCCGTGACATGACTGTCCGTGGCGGCCCGCCAAACACATCTTTGAAGTCTTCAGGGTTTAATAGTGGGCTTTCAGAGGTTCTCCCGTGAGAAGTATCCTCCATGGATCGCCGGCGAGGTGGATTGTGTTGTTTACTTCCTGTTGTTGTTGGCATTCCCATTCTCATCCTCCATGACTCGCAGGATCCATTTCTTCAGCGAAGCAAATATTAGGTGGTGTAGTGAACTGCACCAGTATTTCTAGAGCTAGTTATATTACGTAGAGAAGGAAAATTAATGGATATATTAGCATATTGGACACATGATTTTAAGTCGCGGTATATTGATCGTAATAGTATGGATTCTATCTAATCATAAATTTATTCAAAATCATAAAAAATTAGGTAGAAATCGCCAATAAACTTTATTTCATTTTGTATCCGACTCACACTTTGCATCTATATTTATTTTTAAATATATTGTATTCTGAATTTTTAAATTTATTTATTTCAGTTTAATTTTTAATACTACTACTAAAGATAACGGATGTTCTAACAGTGCACGCCACGCACCTACAATGAAACATTCATCAAATTTTTGAACTATATTAAAAATTAGATTAGGGAGGGACGAATTTAAAAGTTAGGGGTGCAATGTATCTAAAATTCAAAATTAAGAGTGTAAAGTGAGAATTGATCATAAGTTAAAGGTATAAAATGAAATTAGTCATGGTACAACTCCTAAACAAGCATGTAGTATGCACCTACTTAACATCTATTAAGCTTGGTAACGACATTAGAAATTAGATTGAAATAAGATAAATATGAAAGTTTAGAATATAATATATTTTAAAAAATAAATATAACGAATTTGATACGAGTTAAGAAGAGCAAAATTGATTAAGGTCTACTTGTAAACTAATTTTAAAAAATTAATTATTAAAAAACAAGTCTTGTAATCTAATTTTAGATTATATTCTACAATGTATATTTATAAAACGAAACCACGTACCGATACCAAATAAAAAAGAACTGTTTTAAATATAACTCGACCGAGTGAATTTCGACTTGGCCGACTCTTTCAGCCATATTTACCCGTGACAACCAACTTTCAATTGCTTCGTACGCCTCAATAGTAAACTGGGACCCTGCGTAGCTCCGACATATATTTAGCGGTGAAAGTAAAGCATTGTTTCTAAGCGTTATATTTCAGATCTATTTTAAAATAATTATTATTTTAAATAATTTATCATATTTTATATTATTTGTTATTTTTAAAAATTGAGAAAATAATAAATGATAACATTAATAAAGTGAAAATTATGTAGTTGAGATTTTAATATAAAAAGATAATTTAGTTATTTTAAATTTTTTTATATAAAATTAATACAAATTAATAATTTTTTTAATCCGTATATATCAATTAAAAGTGATAATTATTTTAAAATGAAGAAAATATCAATAAATCAAGCTTGTGCGTCGTGACATATAACTTTTGACCAAGGTGAAGAAACAAAACGCAATGAGTCACATTTTGCATTTTGAGAAATCCTTAAAATAAACTAAAATTTATTTATTTAATTCTTTGTTCACGTGCAAGTAGGGCACGGCGCTGGCCGGTGGGCGAATACTACTAATAATAGTTCGTGTTTCTTATGCTATTATTATTATTATTATTATTATGTTGTCCCCTACATGAAATTCCTAGATCCATCAAGTCATATAACTAATAATGCAACCAATACCTTCAATCCTCGCAAATTACACGTTAAAAATGAGAGTTTACTATTGTGTTAAAAAAGTAGATTTTATGTGGATCCCCGATGGATTTGTCCATAAGCACAACATAACCCCGCTCGAATATATCAAAGGGGTTTTTTTTTTTTCTCTTTTCACATTTTTTTGTGTGTGGGGGAAACAAAGTTTATTTGTATATGGCATCAGTAGACAAACTTAGTTGGAGATTTGGAGTAAGTTTATAGATTTATGTATTAATGAGAGAGATGATCGTTGAGAGAGAGATGAGAATGGAATGTAAGGATATTGTCGACAGCTTGCTAACCTGGAAAGTTGTTTGTTTGCTGACCCTACTACATGCCGACTGTGGAATTCATTTTCTGAATTCCACAAATTTAGTAGTTCATTTTCATAAACACACACACACACACACATATATATATATATATATATATAGTACGTATTTAACTATTCATGATTTTTTGGGTATACTGTTAAGATCACTTGATCGAGTAAGTTTTATTTACTCACTCCATAATATTGAATGAATATACTTTTTTAGTTATTTCAATGACGATCATATCCATTTTATATTACAGAGTGAGTAACAAATAATTTTTTTCACTTTTAGAATTCTTGAAATATTTAAGTTGTTACACGTGTCATATTAAGTTTCTATTGTAACAATGAAATAGTATTATGCTTTTGTTTTTATCACTTTGATATCTTATTAATCTTTAATTCTTGAAGGAAATTACATACTTTAATGACATGTTAACTGAACCTAGTTAATTAGATGATGCTTTTGGTTGAAAAGAATATTTTATTATAGGGATAATTTCATAAACTTCTTTCGATGTCTATATTAATTTCACTTAATACTCTTGAATTTTAAAAAATATCACTCAATTCCTTTGATTCAATTTTTTTTGGAACATTGTTAGGCTGTTCTTTTAAAAAATTGATTTAAGAAGAGAGACTATTTTTCTTCCAATTTTAACCTCCTTAGTACAAATTTTTTATTAGTTAAAATGGTTGGAGAAAAAGGAAATAAAAAATGTGTAAAATAATTATTAACAAACACAAATGAATTATAACTTTTCATATCCTTCACCAATTAATGTTGTAAAAATATATTTTAATTATTTTTTATTTACAAGTTAGTGATTTCCAAAATAAATTATCAATAATATTTTTTATTGTTATACATTGTATATATCTGTATGTTCTAGATTTTTTTTTCACAACGAGACGTACAAGCACATTAATACGTTATATAATTACTAGTAAATAAGTTGACTAAAATTTTTTCAAAAAATTCATTTAGGTTTTTTTTTTTTTTTAAAGTTTGTGATTTCTTAAACAAATACAAATCACATTTGTTTTTATAATATATGGTAGTTTTTTTACGCGTTCAAATTTTTGTTTGAATTGACACACACAAGCACGTTACATAACCATACATTTTTGTAAATAAATTTATTAATTTTTTGGTAAAATATATTTTCCAATTTTGAGTTTTTGATTTACAAATAAAATAGAACTAGCTAGTTATATATATTTATTATATCATACGATGTTGTTTTACCTATTCCAAATTTTTATTCAAATCAGTGCACAAAATACATTAACATGCGTAACAACATTTTCATAAATTTACTAACAAAAATATTTATCAAGAGGATTTTTTTTTTCGAGCTTGTAATTCTCTCAAATAAAATACTAATTGTTGTTTCTACGTGGTCAAGCTTTTTGTTAAAATAGATAGAAGTAAATAAATTAATGTATGCATATATTTTGTAAATAAGTTGACAAAAAATTATTAGAAACCTAAAGAGTGCTGAGTGAAAATTGTCAAAAGCTTCAGGTGTGGATTTTGAAACTGCCCTTTCATAAAATGACTAAGTTATGTAGGGTATAAATGTCATTTCACGCATTTTAGTACCACAATGGGACTCATTAGCAAGGGAAGAAGGTAAATGATATTTTTAAAAGTTCAGAACTACTAAGTGACATTATACATAAACTTCAGGGAGGTTTATGAAATTATCTCTTTATTATATGTGTCACATCTATGTTTTAGGTGTGCATTTTCAATCTGAAAATGAACGTTAAATTATCAATCTATTAAACGGTACAAAATTAAAAGTTTGATCTTTAAATTATTAACGCTGTTAAAAGTTGGGGCATCCCTTTAACTATGTTTGTGTCAAAAGGTGTACGAGGTCCATAGATATGTTTTACAATTTTAGAATGATCAGAGAAAGAAAAAGACAAAAAAAGAAAACAAAATTAAGTGATGATTTTCATGTTGATTACTTTACCTGTCGATGAAATTCTTAATGTAACTTGGTTCTGCTTGACTAGTAATGCACGGCACTAGTAGTTGTGGAAGTGAAGAAAGATTAGCAGTTTACCAAGATATATAATTGTTTGCTACTGATAATAAAGTATATTTTAGGTGATAATATTTATATATATTTTTGGTGTATATTCATAAATTCAAATTATTGAGAAATAATGTGAGAGGTGAATTTAATTTTTTTAATAAAAAAATGATGGTCTGTTACTATTTTGCATTTCATAGTGATTAGCAATGATAGAAAGCATTTCGTATACAAAAAACCACTTAAGAGGTGAAAATTCAGTGCTATATATAAAATGGGAAACCTGTGGCATAAATCTAAAAAAAAAAAGCATAATCACTGGAAAAAATTACGGTTGTTTGCACTGAAATTGCAATTTAGCATTTAATTACATGTTAGCTATGCATAATAAGCTTTTTGTTTACATAAGACAAATGTACAAATATTTAATATTAGTGCAGTAGTTGTTGGAAATAAATACACGAAACATCATGTTTTAAATTGTGTCTTTTGACATTTTCCAATGATAATTTATAAAACTAATACGAGACTTGTTTGAAAAAACACTTAATACATAATTAAATATTAAAAATCTGATTTTACAACTTCTCTTGTGATGAATTGGTGCAAATTCAAATAGAAAGGTAACACCTCTTCATTTGAGTTATGGCTGAAAAGTTTTGTCCATTCATCTTAAGAGTTGTAACTTAGTTTATCAGAGTTGCCAATCAATTAAGACAATTTTTGGTAAAGTGTTTGATGTGTCTATAAATACGAGACTACATCAAAGGTATAACATACACACAAAAAATCAGATTTTTATAGTTTTCTTCTTATTTTAGTCTTATACTTATTTTTGAGTGTTCAAAAGAAGAACACTTGCATTATTGAGTAAGTGTTCTTGGTATAATAACTTTAGTGATTTCTAAAAGTTGTATTTGTCCGAAACCTTTTAACAACTATTCACAGGGGGACAAATAACACTTTAAAAATAGAGATCACTTGTACTAAAATTTTCAAAGTTATTTTTCAATTTTTGTGTTTGTAATAATTTTTTTCCCAATAGTAGTGCTTGCTGTGAACTAATAATCTAAATCCTACCGTAAAGAAAAACCAAAAAGGTGTTCCTTAGAAAATAAAGTGGCAGTTGGTGTATTACATAACTGTAAAATGAAAAAAATAATAAATAAATTAAAACTAAAAAAAACCCCAACCAACCAAACAGATTTATATCTTAACGGGATTTATTATTCATGTCGTCTCAATCAAAAATTTGTCTTTTAACAATGTACATTTTATACGTACATCTAAACAATATGTTGTAACAATTTGAACTCTCAGGAGATGTTTAGTTTTTATTTAGAAATATGAATTGAGATGAAAATCATAAATTTCACTATTAATATAAGTTTACATCATTTCTCTGTACTTATTTAGTTTGAGCGTGTAATAAGTTTTATTATATTAATAATTTAATTAATTTAAAATCAAATCGCATGTAGAGAATATCAATATAAGTTTGTATTATTTTTTTTATATTTGTTTAGTTTGAATTTGTAATAAATTTCATTATATTAATAAATTAATTAATTTAAAATTAAATTATATATAAAGAATAAAAATATACATTAAATCAAATAAAATGCATTAATATAATTTAATTTGATTTTTATCTAAAAATATTTTATCCCTCATACTCATAAATCAATTACCACTTTAAATTGTATAAGCAGTTAAAGACCTATACATAATTAATATATTATAGTGTAATTTGGTAAAGAAGCATATGCTGAATTGATGGATGACGATTTAAATGTAAAGAATTAAAAGCAATCATCTTAAGTAGACAAGTGTGGTAACTTGGAAAGCTTTATGTTTGCTGCCCGTCGACATGCCAACCGGGCAGTTCACTTTATTCTAATAGTTTCGTATGGACATAAGAGGTTGTAATTTTTTATTTTACTTTTCAAATTGTCAAATTTGTGGAGCTTTTGGTTTACTTTTATATATATATATATATTTAAATTTCTTTTGCAATTTCAAGTTTGTGTACCCTATGACACATTAAAAAATGGAAAAAAGATTCAATCATTAAATTCTTTGTGGGAGTGGGACAAATGAGTAGTTTTCTTAAAAAGTTATAGATGATCTTTACGTTTGCTTGCATTCAGTTACCAATGGATTTATATTCTTGCATTTACATGGGACAGTTGAATTAGAAATAGACAAAAAAAGAAAAAAAAAAAAGAAGGGTTTGTAATCTTGATTAGTATTGAAACCAGGATTCTCCAACTCTTTATTCTCTCTATTTCTCTTTCTGTCCTTCTAAAAAGTATTAGTGTGAAAAAATTTTGTAGCACAAAAACTGAAATTTGGAAAACATAAATGTGAAAGACTGATTTTTTATGTTAAAGATTTTCTATCTCACATTCTATACTGCTACTAAATGAATTGCTAAGATCTTTGCTCTACTAAAATTATAACTATATTAAAAATAAATTTTGACAGTTTATTAGATAGTAAATAGTGTGAGATAAAAATTCTGTGATGATTTTTTTTTGGACTAAATTCAGTCTATTTTACACCGCAAATTATATTAGATAATACCAAAATCCCTGATTTATTGTTCCTTTTACGAGAAACTTACACTTCGCTCCAGCAAAATAAGCATTCGATAACCTCTATGATGTAAATGGATAGAAGCTCTTGAATTTATATGCCATCCGTCATCATTTTACCCACTGCACATCCAGGAATTGAACAATAGGGGAAGAGAGAGAGGGCCGAACATGTAATTTATGCCCCGGAGGGGGGGAGGGGGTGGATGTATGGGTTAAATTATAATTATTAATAAAATTTTGTGGGGCAAAGCTTAGATTTCTAAAGGATCTTCCTAACAATAGTTATTTTGTGGAGGAGAAAATTTCAATATTTAGCATGAGAAAACCATTAAAAAAAAATTGCGTAGTAAAAAGATGAATTGGATAATCATTATGTAAAGAAAATTTTGATCATTATTTAAGCACACTAAATAAAGAAACGGATAAGTCTTTCGAAATTCACGCGTTACTTTTGGAAGCTTGTTCATGAAATATTTCTGCCCCTCTATTTTAAATTTCTTGGTGTATTAGCTGACTAAATTTACTCTTCATGAAACTCTCTGAATTGAAGGTAACATCTTGGCTCGAGTATGGATTTTTATCAAAAATATAATTTGAACTAATTTCATTTTGCACCCTTATACTTATCTAGTTCCCATTTTGCACCATCAATTTTAGTTTTGAAAACTTTGCAATGCGTTCCAATTCTCAAATTCGTCTTATTTCAGTTTAATTTTTAACGTTGTCGCCAAACTTATCAAAAATTTTTGCTCGTGCACCCAAAATATTATGGCAACATTGTTGTACATTTCGCTAAATCTGTTTTTCACGAAAAGATTCTCTTATTTTGATAAAAGATTAAAATTAAACTGAGGTAGGATGGATTTGATCGAGAGATAAGGTGCAAAATATCAAAACTAAAATTAAATGTGAAAAGTAAAATCTGAATATAAGTTAAGGGGTACAAAATGAAATTAATCCTATAATTCTTGGATCTTTTCCTGCTCTGCTATTATTAAGAACCAAACGTAATTGTTACATAGAATTACATCACAATAGCCAGCAAATAAATACTAGTAGTACATAAAAAAGCCTATTCTACCTTTTGTTTATTTTTTTGGTAGGATTATGTGCAGATATAGAAGCTTACGAAAAATTTCCTTTTAGTTTAGGAAGCTAAGATTATGTACACACTTAATTTCTAGTTTAAAGAAAGGTTTATTACCAAATTGATTGAATTAATTGGAAAGTGTTGTCGCTGTAGAGAGGAAAAAGTTGCTTAAAAGGCTGGTGAGGGAAAGAATAGTTGATAGCTCCATAGGGGACAAGCATGCTGGCTTTGTTCATTGACAAGAAACTTTATGCTTTATAGCTACTTTATTTGTTTTTTCATTCTCATATTTGCTTGAAAATCAAATATAATGATTAATCTTATAAAGCAAGGATTCTCATCAATCGAGTAGTGATCTTATTTAGTTGGGCCCAGGAAATTTAATTTGGAATTAAAGACATACCACACATAATGACACAAGTATAATTCAGACTAGGCTGCTTAAGTAACTAATTAATTAATTAATGCTGTTCGTTTTGGAGACCAAATGATGTTTGATTAACTTGTTCGAGAAATTATTAATTCTTGATTTTACTCATTAAAGTACAAACTAGTTCTCTGAAATATCATTGGCTGTTAATTTCATTGAAAGGTTGCCTAACTGTAGATGAAAGTCTTATGGTTGAAGGTGCACATTAAAACAGGAGAGAATAGACTAATGAAATCATAAACATGAAACATCATGAAACATTACAAATCAAAACTAAAAGAATATGAAAATTCCTTAAATAAATTAAGAACCAAAATTCGTGAAATTGGCGCACTCGGATACCTAATTAATGAAGACAGTATAAATTTGGGAAATTTTATTCATTGTATTTTAAAAAATTGTACAATATAATACTATATTCTTTAAAAATTTGTATAATTTCAATATGTATATAAATTGTCTTTATAATACGTAGTATACATTTTGTACCCCCTTTTAAATTAACCATCTAAATGCCTCTTCCCACAAAATTTTCTCTAGAAAATACAATCTTTAGGAGCAATAGTTTTTGATGTGTTATATTACTTAAGATCTAATCTCAACCTAATACCTTCACAATCATGTGAATACCCTTAATTACTTTAGAGAAAAATGTCATACATCATTGACCAGACTAACTAAAACTCTTATACAAATCATATATGTGTGTCTGAATGAAACCCTAATACCGTGGGTGAAATAACCAAGTTAAATTAATTTCTTATTAAAAATTATCGGACTTTAAACTAGCATGTTACTTTGTCGTCACTCTCATCAGACCCGTGAATAAAAGTTGACGGAAGTTGGAAATTTGTGTACACTTTATTTAGCTGGAATTACGGCCTGAAAAATGAATCGTGCTTTTTACTAACAATTTGCTTTCTTTTACCGTTAAAAAAAAATTTGATTTCTTTTTGCTGGAATTAAGTCTTGCTCTGGACAACTTATTGAAATTTGTTCATAGTTTTATGAAAATTAAAAAATAACATTTTAAAAAGAATTTTTTTTAAAACAATTAAAAATATGTTTTTTTTTTTTTCTAGTTTACAAAAAGGAACTTTGTACTTAATCCTTTACCAAAAGTGCTTTTTTCATTTAAAAAAAAAATAATAATTTCTAGTTTTTTATAAGCAATTGAGAACAAGATCTCAGTCAATCTTATGAGCTTAAACTAAAGTTTTAGGTTCTTTTGATTTTTCAGATGAATCAAGCTAATAACATATTTGACTAAAAAATTCATGATCCAACCCAAAATAGGATTTTCTTTTTTTCTTACTTCCTGATTATGCTAATAATGCTAGTGCAGCTGTCAAGTTCTTGAGGGCAAAGGCAAAAAGAAGTGGAGGGGGGAAATCATCAAACTTCTGAGCCAATTTACCCGTTCCATTCTCACCAATACATCCTTCTATATTACTACACCTTCTGTCTAATTAAGGTTGTTACTATTTAATTTTTTTATCAATGAATTAAACTTTTATAACTCAATTTTATATAAATTTTTTTAACCTTTTTAAAATTTTAAATTTAGATCTGTAATATATAATATAAATTTCACTTGTATTAAAGAAAATTTATTAAATTGATCGAATAAATTTACATAAATTTTTTATTGTAAAATTAATCCGTGTGACAAAAAAAAGTTAAATAGTGACAAAAAAGATAAGACAGAAGGCGTATATATATAATAACAGTATAAATTTGTAACAAATAAGTCCATAAAGGTTTTAAGGCTTATACTCAAATTGTGATTACTGCATAATCCAAGTCTTGTATGCAACTCCAAAACAATTTTCACGTATACATTGCTTCATTGTCTCATTTATATTGTCATATTTGAATGGTTAACAACACTTTTTTTTTTAACTAAAATTTCACATTAAAAATAGTAATTATTGGACCAATTTTTCGATAATATGAAAGTTTTTATCAAGAATCACTATACGAAAACTTGAACCTCCAAAAAAAATAAAAGTATATGAAAATTATAAGCTCCGAAAAATTGTACTTCCCTCATTCCCTTTTAAGTGTCACTTTAGCAGAAAAATTTTATTTTATTTTAAGTGTCACTTTAGAGTCTAATGAAGCATTATTAATATTATTTTTTACCAATTTTACCCTTTTTTCTAACTCCATTACTTACTTAACTTGTAATTAATGTTGGAACTCTTTTAATTTAGTACTAGTCAAAAGGGCAATTTAGTCATATAGGATCAATTTTACTTAAAATTTAGACTATTTAATAGCAATCTTAATCATAGTTACCAGATTTACTAGGTAACTCTGCATATCGCTTATTAGTTTATGCGTTTCGATTTGAGGTACTTTTGCGATTTAGAACATTATGGTACATGTACCGATTTACAAATATGACGAACCACTCTTAAACTTAATTCGTGAAAGATTGACTAATTAAATTTAATTTTTTTGTAATTTTGTCATTTCTAATACTGATTTCATTCATTTTATTTAAATATTATCATTTAACCAACTTTAAAAATAAAGTACTTTAAAAGTTGAATTTTTCTTACATATATAAATTATTTATATTTATTTTTTCTTCCAAAATTATTCTAATTGTTACGAATCAAGTATTACTAAACCTTCCACAACCTAACAAAATCAAGGTCAAGCATACTAATTACGAATTACTTTCATAGCAATTCAATTGGACATGAAGTTGATTAATTAGGCTAATACTTTTATTGATATTAATTACAATAATATTCTAATAAATCTCAATAAATTAATTTAAATTTGTATGAGATTTTAACTTTTTCTAAAAATGTTACATTGGAACGTACCAACTAAATTGATCAAATGTACCACGTACCAACTAAGCCTATCCCCAATGCACTGTATTTTTAGTAATGTGATGTACTGCGTACTAGTATCCGTACAGTGTACCAAAGAGTACCATGAATTTGATAACTATGATTTTAATCTTTGTATTAAAAGTTAAAGTGACACTTAATAGGAAATAGAGAGAGTACCATTGATCATAGATGATAATAAAAGTAAGCTAGAGGGCTTATGGACGAATTAGCCAGCTTACAATGTACCCTTATCAATGCCCTAGCTAGTGTGAATCCAAATCATTATAGTGGCAACTTTAACTGTAGCAACAAGGAAACTCAGAACCATTCTAACCATTAAGCGGGTTGCAACTTGCAGGCCTTGACAATCGCCACAGTTGTTCGAGATGGTCTCTCATTTGGACACAATCACATCTCTTTTTCTTCAATTTCAATAATTTAAAAATTATGTATGGTATCAAATTTTTTATTTTTGTGTGTAGAGAGTTGAGGTGTATTAGGGATGGCAAAAGGGGCTGTATCCAACTGTTTAGCCAACTCTGACAATCAATCTGCTTTTGGTGCCTACTCGGGTGTTACTCGGCGAGAGTAGGCATCTAGAACCGTTGGATGCTTGCAAACTAATGAAATTTTTAAGATTTTCAATCATTCTAATATACTCATTCAACAATGTAAAGTGAGTAATACATATTTGTTCTAAGTTTCTAATATCTACACCTGTCTAGGTTATGAAAAAAAAATTTGTTACTCCGCAAAATGTATATCCTAGACCGTTGGATGAACGAGAACTAATGGAATCTCCTAAAAATTTTTCAATAATTTCAACGACTATGAGAGACATTCTGTATTACAGACACAGACTTTAGGTTTTTGATACCTATTTCCTTAAAAAGGTGCAAATTCACAAAATACAAATTAATTTTTGTAGTAATAATTTGATTACTACATGATAAATGGTAAAAACAAGGCAATTTACTGGATATGACCAAAATAATAAACTAGTAAAAGCACTCATTAATATAAATAAATCACTTATTGATGCAATAATGTTTTCTACTGGAAAAGAAAAAGCACTTACCGGTGCAATATAATGTTTAGTAAATCCACAATTTAATAAAAGCAAGTAACAGAGCTAAAAAAAAGAAGAAAAGCAATAATAACTTTATGATTAGCATACACTTGTTAAAACTAATAAGGAACGAATTCAGGTTTGGGTACTGGATGTCTGTGTGCTTGATCTCAAATCTTAAACACCTAAAAAGATTGAATAGTTACTATTTATTCTATCCCAGAATCCAGACACGGACTTTAACTTCAAGCACATGTGCTTAAAACTGGATCATGAGATTTAGTACATAATATTATGGATCGGATTCATTTTTAGAATTTTTGGGTTGCACTTATTTTCAGCTCTATGTGCGTAGTTCGTTTTATTGCTACATTATAATTTTATTTTATTTTTTAAAAAAAAAAAACATTTTTTTGCTAGATTCGAACCTTTATATATATATATATAATAGGGAAGTGCTATTAATCCGTAAATCAAGAATTGTGAAAGAAGGGAAAATATAATTATCTGCATGAAACACAATTCTTCCAAAGATAATTCGTTGCAAGAAAAAGCCTAACACATTCATGTGGTATAAGTAACCCGATACATGTGCTGAATAAGAATAGAGATTTCGGAAGAAGACAAACGGCATATGCTAACATAACACGGTTTGGGATGAAAGAAAACCCCTCCTTTTCAACTGAAATTCACAGAAACCCTACATGAAATTATTGAAGGTTCCGTGACTTGGACAAGCTGATTTGTTCACTACCTAGATATTTTTACTACTATAACCAGCCGAGCTAGCCAGTAGGCCGGCCATCAAGAGGGCCATAAGCCCTTTTTAGACTTCACGTCAGGGATCAAATCTTCGTACTTGCTGTAAATAGTCAATACTAGAAGCAATGAGGCAACACAGGTGGACAATAGCCGGTTAGATGAGTAGTAATACAACGGTAGATAATGTGGATAGATCGTGTAGTTTTCTCAATATTTGTGAGTATAGTCGGAAATTATTAATATAGATTTGGTTTTAAATTTTATCGATAGATTTTATATTTTAAATTAAAATTTATAAAATTTTATTTACATCAATTAAGATAATAATTTTTATAACATTTAATCCGTACCACAGACTTACTTACTTAAATATTTCCCTTATAGTGATAGTGTTTACACTATTATTTATGGGTTTTGGTGGTTTAATTGTCTTAAATTCCACCACGTGAGCCTATAACCTATAATCAATTATATTAGATAATATTTGGGTAATTTTTATTATAAAAGAAGGTATTTATACAACTATATATGTATCTAATCAATAATTAATGCTTGCTACTAGGTATGTTGGTCGGGGAAAGAATTCACGAGTACAATCCTCGTGGCCGATAATTGCACATTCATAATCTTAGCTGTACAACAAACATCTAGTAGCATAAATACAAATTATCAAAAAAAAAAAAAAAAAAAGTACGTACTATATCTAGTAACACCGTACCAACGTCCTCTTCTGGTCATTCGTTTGCATTTTGCAATTTGCATAATGATCCTCGACAGAAACCAGAATGATAAGGATCCATCACAACGCACTATAGGATTTTTTATTTTATTTTAATGTAAATGCTTTGTGCCAAGTAACTTGAGGAGCTCAATTTAAAGCGGTTCAGTTTAGACTATCAAGGTGTAAAGGTTAGACCAATTTAATCTCTCATTTTTATATTAAAGATTTCTTGATAAATTAAGATGGATCGATTTGATTTTGTTTAGTAAATGCAATAATTATTAAAATTAACTTTAATATACTTATATGAATAAGTGGAATCTACACAAACTGTGTTTTAAGTGTTTTGGAAAAAAAATTTATATTACTGATAGGTAAAATTTAAACTTTGTAACAACATAGTGCAATAAAGTTAGCTATTATGATTATTTGTTTTTGTATATTTAAATTTGATGATTGGGTAGGAGTAAGTTTTGGTTTTTAACCCTACAATGCGAAGTAGGTATAATAACCATTGATATGAATGAAAAATATGAGATCTTATTACTTTTCAATCATCTAATAGTCTACAATACTTACTTCGCATTATGTAATGAATAGCAAAAAATTTTTTCATAAGGTAATATAAAAGTTAGAGAAGAATTGCTAACACTGCATGCTTCGATGCTTAATTCATAAAAATTAGAAATTTTGATTAATTTATTAGATAGACATTTTGTAGGGTGTGGGTGTCTCGTGACATTTTTTGGTGTGATACTTGTGTGTCACTACTTAAACAGAGTGACATGTATCTTTAGGATAACATGCGTTACTCATCTAAATGGTGTCACGCAAGTGTCATATCAAAAAGTATTACAGAAAATCCAAAACCCATTTTGTAGTTAATTTTATACGTGCATTAATTTCTTTGTACATTGATTTAGCAGTGTATTTTATATAAAAAAAATTTACAAATACCTTTCTTTAAAAAAAAAAAAGTCTAATTGTTCCCAGTTTATAATAAGACGTCCAAATTACACACCCATTTCACTAATTTTCATTAAAAGTTAGGACAGCTTAGATTAATACCCCACCATTTACTGCAAATACTACCATTATTGTTTCCCCACTTTTCCGTTATTCTCTCTCGCATAATTTGTAATTCTGTAAATAATTTTACTTCACTTGAATTTCGATACCAACGAATGAGATAGAACAAACTCACAAACAGTTAAAAAGCAAGGGACTTGATGTTGTTGTAATGAAACTTTTTACCTCCTTCCACAAGATTAATGCATTCTCTATGATATATTCTTGGACATCTTAGCCATCTAGATTGGTCATTCATCTCTCTTTCCCAATTAGTTGAGTACTACACTTTTTGTGTGTCCCATGTCCATAAGTCCCAACAAGTTCAAGAAAATCTATTTGCACTAAATAGATCATGTGGAAAAAAGAAGTGATTTTGCATCAAGTTGGATGACAAGATGCTGGACATTGTGACCTCTGCGCTCGGGGGCTTTTCCCAGTGGCTGACCACGGAGGGGCCTTAATTAAAACTCCTTCCCTTTGAGAAGCATTGAGTAATTAAGTATTGAGTAATTAGTGACATCCCAATAGTTACTTAATAACCAATAAGAGGAAGCTATTTGTACTTTACAGCTCAGTTTACTACAAGCAATGGGGTCATGTTTTGTCCAAATGACTTCTTTCCATTAGTTTTTGAGCAACTACTAGGATATTAAATAGTTGTATAATGATCATAATAAAGTTTGCCCTCCCCTTCAAGTTGTGTGTGTGTTAGCTTAGGGAAATTTATAACTTACATCTTCAAAATAAATAAATCAACAAAAAAAGATGATGGACATTTTGTCTTTTAGGATAGAGACCCTAAACCTTAAATCCTAGCAAAGAAGAAACCAGAAAGGTGCTTTGTATCACAAAGCAAAAGGTTCACCATTTTTCATATTGCATTGCCAGGCCCACCTCAAATGAAAAGTCATACATAGACATCTTCAAACCAAGATTTTAAAATTTGAATATCATGAATTTGTACTTGCAAATTAACTACATTTTGCTCATTAATCTTGGTGGTAGAAACTTTAATTTTGATAATTTATCATTTTCACGAACCTATATGGGAATTGAATATACAGGAATGTCTGCAATCCAGATGTGTAACCTTTCAACGAATTACAAACTCCTCCAAATGTTAAATTCCTAACTTTTTTTATCCTTCCAAAACAATAGTAATTCTTCCTCTCCCTCATCCCTAAATTATAAGCAACTAGAATAATAACTACCCATCCTAAAGAGTTCCGATTTAGAATTTGCTTATGTTTGTAATTTTCAATATGCTTTTTAGGAATGGCAATGAGTCGGGTAGGTCAGGCCGAACCGAAAGCCCGCCTTTCTTTTTCGGCTTTCCAAGAGGTGAGATGGACTGAGACCGCCTTCCATGTGGGCCAAGCCTGGCCCAGAAAAATGAGCAGTAAATAAAGACACAATTGGGTGTATAAATATCACCACCCCTTATATACTCCTGTTAATGTTTATTTCATTTTGGAGTGTGTAAAGAGTTAGAAAGGGTGTGTAAGTAGCTAATTACACTAATAAATAGGGATAAGGGTGTGTAAGAGGTTAAAAAGAGTGTGTAAATACTACTACTAATATCTATTTACATTTATAAAATTATATTTATTTCAAATATTAAATAGTAGAGCACACTTGAAGATTTGGGGGTTTATCCAAAATTCAAGTGGTGAAAATATCAAGTAGAGTTCAAGTATTCGAGTGTATAAATTAAAATTCAACATTTCAAATTCTTCGAATAATTTTTTTTTTATACTTTTTAATTTATTAAAAATAGCACTTGAAGAAAGTTGAATAGTCGAAAGAAGAGGTAAGAGAAAGTAGAGAAATATTTATGTAATTTATAGGAAAATTGTGTGGTATTTATAGGAGTTTTATTCCAA
Source organism: Cinchona pubescens (assembly GCA_025175665.1). Lineage (NCBI taxonomy): Eukaryota > Viridiplantae > Streptophyta > Magnoliopsida > Gentianales > Rubiaceae > Cinchona > Cinchona pubescens. The sequence goes on from JANKKI010000062.1 coordinate 2,884,997, forward strand.
CATTGCTCCAAAAAATTAATCATTTTATAACTGTTGGGGGTAAAAAAATCCATTCAATATCACATTTTAAAAAAGAAAGGTCCAAACGGTCGACCTGCGGGCTAATAATGGTTGGCCTGAAGGTCCAATCCCCGAGCCAGACGCTGGTTGGGTTAAATGATCGATTCATGATCCAGTATGCTAGTCCTAACTGTTAACCGAACATACTATTGATTAACAAGTCGACCACAATTAAATGACGAGACGGGTTGAATCAAGCTATAATCTGACAAATCAAGGCTCTAGCCTAACCCTGTAGACGGTTACGGATTTGGATTAGTCAGCTATAGTACCACACGGGCCGAGCCTGGAGGGCCAACGAACTAACTTACACGGCCCATGCCATCTCTAATATTGCTAGAGTCAATTGCGACCACTATATAACCAAATAGCTATGATCAATACTCCTTTTCTACCCCTCATTTTTTCCTCTTCTAAAAGATTTTAAGCATTATGTTTCCACATACAAAAGCATTTTCATCTATTTGAACCTTATACAATAATATCGATCTCTCAACTAGATTATTATATCTTTGCCAAATTCTTAATCATTTTAAAATTCATCTGATTGAAGTTTTTTCTGCTCCATCTTAAACCAAATTCAAGATGGTTAAAGTGATATTTTAGAAACTGATGCACAATCTACCTCTTGACTATTCTAATAAGATTTCTTTGCTACTAAACTTGCGATAGAGAGTAGTCATTTTTATGAGCTACGGATGCATATTTTACCCATCTAACTAAATAATGCAACTCAAACAGTGTTAAATATCATATACATCTTGTATTACAGTGTATTATCATTTGGACCGGCATTACTGGTGTTTATCACACTCCCAGACTGGTGGTGTGTTAGGTTCAACTCAGATTATTTTTTTTGTGGAAATTATATTTGCATTGAATTATTTCCAATTTGGGATTGTAGCAATTGTCCGGCTCATCCTAGTTTTTGGTGTTAGGCGAATAGCTACAATTGTCAGCTAACAAAGATCTGTTGGGCCCAAATGAATGAGATATCGCCTCTATCTCTAAACAGATTTCAGGTAAACCACTCCAGAAAATCTGCAAAACTCATGGAAGTTCATTTGGAAAGTTTGATATTTAGATAAATAATTGTGATAGTCTAGAAGTTACAGATCAATGTCACGGAAAAATAGTCCTCATTAATTTTCATCTTCAATGTATTTAGATGCTCATTGAATATACTGAAATCCACTTTAATTTACATTGCTCAATTTTTATTGGTTAATTTATGTAGGCATGTTAATTCGTTGATCCAGAGAAATGGAGAAACATACTACTCTGGAAAGTGGAAAGTATAAAATGTTTGTGCCTGGCTAAAAATGATTAAGTGTTGTACAATCTAATATGCAATCCACAGCACAGGAAGGGAAGAAATAACATGGCCAATGAACCAAAAAAGAACTAGATTTGAGTTGGCTTCTTTCTAAAAGTTTGAAAGCTGTAACCAGTCTAATCAAACATTGCTAGAAGTTTTTTCATGGAGATGATGACACAGACTATAAACTAATTTTTGGGATTTCCTGAAGAGTTTATAAAGTTCTGAGCAGCTTCTAAACTCAATTCTTCATAAACCTGAAAGAAAAACAGAACTTGGTTATGTAAAACTGTGTATCTGGACGATAAGAGGAATTGTTACAAGGTCCTCAGCAGTAAAGAAGGGAGAGAATCAAAGGACAATAACTATAACAAGCTGCTAACATTAACCAATATACTTACCAGTCTCTTATAAACTTGTTGAAATGCCTTGCAAATCTTTTCTGCCTCAGTTGGACCCACCTGTAACACATGAAAGTAATTATAATAAGAGATCCGGGCCATTCCCTTTACAGTTGCCATATTTCAAGTTCCAAGAAATCTTCCAAGGTTATTTATAAGTTAGTGATCATAATCTTAACAATAATGGTACAGTATTAATTTTTCTCATTCATTAACCGAGAGGCAGGCCAATCAAGTAAGACGTACAATTAGGTGACAGAAAAAACATAATCTTTTGTTATTAGTTGACAGAACAAACAACCACGCACAAAATCTTTTGTTATGCAATTAATAAGGACAGACCATTTTACACAAGTATACACAAAGCAGCCTATATAGAGCACTATATTAGTTGTCTCAGTTTTGCTGCTGCAAGAAAAATGTCCAGAACAAAATCTGTCTTTAATAACTGAAGGGGAATCTACAATTCAACTACATAATTCTTCACTAACTCATTTAAACTATTTCTGGTGAGTATGGCACAGACTCTTCAGCTCAGTTGAATGAGCTCAGTTTTTCTTTGATCCTTTCCATGCATGAGATTGATAGAAAACTGTGTAAATGCTAGAACTGTATATTCAAAAGCTGCAACTTAAACTTGGGCAAACCAGAAGAAATATGAAGTTCAATTATCATGTCAGGTAGATCCAAACAAAAAGATCACCCAAATAAGAAATAAGACATACCTTAGAAATTACTAGTGAAATATCAAATCAATAAAACTGTTGATTTAGAAGCGTGAACCCAGTAAACAACCAAAATTACACCGTACAGCCATAAAACAAGATACTTTTTGCCTTATTTGAAAATTATCTATGAGTATTTTCAAGAAATTCTATCAGTTGGGAATTGGGATCATATAACTTGTACTGAATGCACAAACTAGTCCCTCTTCACCCACTTGTAATCCTGAATCTGTGTGCTCTTCACAACCGAAGCCATATCTTAAATTCGTCCTTCATCTCTAACAAATTGTTTCCCTTCACCCGGACTTGCAGTGAATTTATAAATGCAAAAGCCATGTCTCTTCTAGACAGTCTAGTATCCAAGATACTCAAACTTCCCTTCTCTAAACAAGTCAGTGTTTCAGTCAGATCTAAACAAAACTCAGATTGCATTTACAACAAGGAATAAAGTCTTCTCATACTTTGTCGGATTAAGAGGGATACAAATCCTACCATTTGCTGTAACAAGATGTGTAAGAAAAGCATAGTAAGATATCCTTGGGGGAATCATTCTGTTGTGTTTTAAAGGCTTGTACAGCATAATACCTTGTGCTTTAAAAACTTGTACTATACAAGCCTTAAAGCAAGATGGGATGGTTCTATATAAAAGAAAACTTCAATCGAGCAGTTCTGGAAAAAGTCACAACCATGTTATGAAGCTTTGTTGCCATTTCAGAGAAGCAAGTTACTGCAATTTCTTACAACCAAAAACTTCTTTCTATCTATGCCATGAACACAACCAAAAACTTCTCTGCCTATCTATTGTAGTATTCCACCATAATCTCTATAAGACATTCAGATTGGTTGATTATATTACCAAGTCCAGAATAAATCTTTCCTTAACCAAGACAAGGACAACAGCCAACACTTTTCTGAGCTCTTCGGTTCCATTTCGGATAGTTTTTTGGCAGAACTCTTATAAATTGGCATTCAACCTTGTACATCATAACAATTGCATTAAAAGCCATTTTTGAATCTCACCTCCTAAAGCAAGGAAAGTAGTATTAAGTATTGACTTCAGCCACAGAGGCAAACTGGAAGCAAAAAGGTTATTCTAGCAAATTGCTCACCACATTTTCAAAAGTATCTCTGCTACGGTATCTTATGATGTTTTACTTTTAAATGGTTTAAAAATGTCTATAGGTGCGGACAAAAATGCTGGCTATATCACAGAATTTTGGCACAAAAAAGATAAAACAATTGACCACAAAAAGTTAAAATCAACCCAGGACCTTGTAAGTGCAAAGCAAATCAATAGAATAGTCAGAAACATGACAGGAATAGCACCCTTTATAAGCTAAATGGCAGGTTGAGGAAACATCCAGGATTGGCCATTGGAATAAAAACTCCATAGTCCTAAACTGACTGTGAATACATACCTTCTTCTCAGCAGCCGCCTTCAGTTTGTCCCAAAATGCATCTGTTAAAAATGCAGAAACTCAAATAATTGGCCTTGATTTCGAGAACTATGAGGACAATGTAATTTTGCATTCTTTATCCCAATTCTCGATTCTGGCTTTATATACGGCTTGAAGAAGCAAAATAAAACTAGACAAGCCAGAGATCATTACATATGTGCACACGAAATTTAGAGCGGGAAAAGGAGATGGAAAAACAATCTGGCAGCCAATAGTAGACTATTAGCCTCGAAAACAAAGTCTCCTTCAGTAACTTGGAAATTCAGATTGTGCAAGTTTATAATCTGCATTAGATCAGTTTGCAGATCAAATTTTTTTAATCGAACTGCTTAAAATAAGAAAGATGCTTATTTTCAAGAAGCCCAAAGAATACAATTTCAAGAACTATAACTTGAAAGAAGAAAAGAGTCCCCCAAAACCTGAAATTTATCTGGTTTAACCATTACGCAGCTACTGATTTTACACAGAAAACTGGCAATAATCAACCTGCATGTAAAGGATACTTCTCCACTCTTTAATTGCACTTAGCAGTAACATGTAATAATCAACCTTGAAAAATACAACTTAAAACTACAATTACATACCATGGTGGACAGTTGGATAACTATCCCGATCTATTCTGTCCCCACCTTGCCATTTCGTTGCCTAATGAAAGAGACAGTGTCAGGGTGCTGGCATGTACAACATATAATTCAATTATAAATTGAAGAATTCATTAGAACCTCCTTATTTCCTGTGGACTGAGAAGTTGATGGCCCAGAAGATTCCACATCAAGCTGAATATAAACAAAATTCAAACTTCAATAAAAATGTGATATCTAGTTTTGGGACTTTAATGCAAAAGTTCCCGATAAAAATCTTATTGGGGTCAATGTTCAATTGTCTCTGTCTGCACCTGTGGCGACAATCTTTTAGTGGATTGTACGCATTTTTCATCTTGAAAATATTGTATTCTGCATATGCACGTCTTTAAACCTTCTAATTAACTTCAATATAAACTTGTATGCCCATATTTACCGAATAAACAAGTCATCATATTAGCTCAAGGACAAAATAACATTACAAACCAAAAATTGAATTATAGCAAATAATGTAACATTGACTATTGTTGGTACTGACTTGGGGAGATAAGATTAGCTCGATCCTCATTTAGATCGATAATCTCAAGGCCAATAACGTGCCTCTCCAAATACCAGAAATATCAAGTCCTATATCTTTTAACAACTTCTTTCGATTAAAATCTTATCTTGCAAAAACACACTAAAAAGAAAACTTACACATCATTTCCCTTTTTGGATCCTATAACATCAATTTCAGTAAAAAGAAAATCATAGCGACCAAAGAAATGAACTTTACTCAACAGAACAAGAGCCTTGTTGCATTATCTCTACCACATGTATCCTCTTCTCCTACTCCAACTCTACTCAGAATCGCACACTACTGCCTACGAAAAAGACACGGATCGACCATAATATATGGTAAAATAATGAACAACACATAATCTTGAGGACTTCAATTTGTTTCAAGAATGACGCTTATTACATACAGTAACACGTTGATGTTTCTCCTGGCAGACCCTTTTATCATTTATCTCACCACAAACTTCATTTCCTTGTGAAGAGTAAAGCTTAGTACAATGAACTTGAAATTGCAGCACTTCTCATATAACAACCTCTTTGCCATTAACCAAGTTAATCTCACTAGTCTTTTAACTCTTTCCGAGTACCGAGGACTTATTCTTCAAAATCTCATTATATCCCACCCGAACAGCTCCATTTCTACTGCATTTTTTTTGGGGGTTTTATTCAATCTAGTAACTAATCCCAATGTCAAAATCCACATTTCAAACCAAGAAAGAAATCTTACTCTTTTATATATATATCAAATTGCAGCTTATTGGGAAGCTCAGAAAGCTGGTGGGTCGACGAGGGCGTCAACCTCTTCAAGTGGGGGAGGTTTGTTAGCCAGCCATTCTTGGCATGATTTCACCCGTCGGCAAGGCTGCGTGCATGCCTGGCCCAACTGGCCTGCACGTCGGCTAGGCAGACTGCCCGTCAGCAAGGCAGTGTGCGAGATTTGCAAACGGAGGTGGGCCGACTTGAGCCGTTTGCGTGCTAAGTGTTCCTAACCTATGCCTTTGTGGTTTGGAAGCCCTCAGGGAAGATTTGGCATCAATTTGAACAGCTTTGATGGGGTCTTGGTGGCCTGAATGGCTCTACTGATTTTCAATAAGTTAGTATATATATATATATATATATATATAGGACATATTCTCCAAAATCTCATTATATCCCACCCGACCAGCTCCATTTCTACTGCATCATTTTTTTTTTTTTTTGGGTTTTATTCAATCTAGTAACTAATCCTAATGTCAAAATCAACATTTCAAACCAAGAAAGAAATCTTACTCAGATATATATATATATATACTATATATATATATATATATATTCAATTTAACAAATTGACATACTCAAAATATCACGGCCCCACACAAACAAATCATGCCAACGATATTATGAAATATATGCAAAAGAAGAGAGAATAATTACATAATAATCACGGGATCGGACAACGGGAAAGAGTTGAAGAATTCGTCGAAATTCATGCTCATCAATAGCCATGGTAATAGCCTGCAGCAAGCAGGATTGTTTCTCTACTCTTTGATGACCAAAAAAAAAAAAAAAATGGAGCAAAATTCATCAAATCCAGATGGATTTAAATCAATTCAGATATGAATTAAACTAACAATTAACATCAAACCCACGAATAATTTCATACTCAAATCTCAAAAAAAAATCTAGATGTTAGAAGAAAAAAACCCATTTAAACGCGGTAGCCATTAATTCAGATGAAGGCTTGAAACAATGTCACACAGAAAATTGATCAATTGAGAGAGAGCGCAGGGATACCTGCAGGAATCGCGGTGGGCTTTTAGCTGGAAGCCGTAATTTGTTGCTTTTTCTTGAGAAGAAGAAATTGTACAGTTAAGAGAAGGGTTATGGGAAGATTGCAAGATTAGTCGTTCACACCTATTCATGTATAGTTATTGATAATACGAAAATAATAATCCCACTAAAAATATTATACATAGTTTCTAATCTAGAGCTGATCTAAAAGCACTAAAAATATTATACATAGTTTCTAATCTAGAGCTGATCTAAAAGCTATCAGAGATATTTTAGTAATTTTAATCTTACAATTTAAATATATTTAAATGGCTTAAGTTATAACTATTTGATACATGCATCGATTTAATTTAACAATCACTGAATATAAATATCAAAATAGTAGGTCATATTCATTAGTCACTATCTTAATTTTTATAAATTTTGATTTCTCTTTAAAATTTACTTTCTAGTCGTCGGAACCTATCTCAGGGATCAAGGCTCGCTATTTGGGTGGCAATCCCTGTCTATCTCCAATTTTATGCTAGCCAAGAAGAAAGAGAAACTTAAGGAGAGAGGAACAGAGAAGAATGAAGGCCAAGTCAACAGAGAACTAACTCCTATCGGGTTTGCTTGGCAAGAGCACCCGTAAGAGCGAACTCGCCGAACTCCTTGGTCAGACTCTAGAAGAACGGCCTCATCAAAGCCAATTGGTACTAGGAAAAAGGAACCCAGATGAAACAACATTTGTATCTCATGAGAGAAAAGGACATTGAGAGAGGGATCTACTATATTAGTAGTTTCATAAAGGAAAGAGAATCTAAGAAAGAGGTTGAAAAAGTTGTAGGATAGGGTGGACAAAATGGATGACAAGGAAAGAAGGAATATTAGATACAAGTATTTCATTTTCTTCACTGATGATATCATGCATAAACCTTTTCCTAGAAGATGGCAAACTTTTCACTTTGACTCTTATAATGAGATTATTGATCCATGGGAGCATCTAGATGCCTACCGCTCCAAAATGTACCTCCAATGAGCGTCTGATACTATCCTCTGCCGAGAGTCTCTCGAAACCCTTAAGGGCGCGGCCTTAGACTGATTTAGAAGTCTAACTCAGGGTAGAAGAAGGGCAACATCAAAAAATTTGATCAACTGGTAGATTGGTTTTGAGCAAATTTGGTAATCAAAAGAGAATCCCAAAGACAAGAGCACATCTACTTACACTTAAGGAAAAATTCGATGACTTACTCATAGATTATGTGGATAGATTCAAAAAGGAGACTATTGAAATCTAAGGAACCACAGAAGATATGCAAATTATGACCTTCCAGATTGGGGTGAGACCAGGAAAATTCTCTTTCGATCTCAACTTTAAGCCTCCCACTACTCTCAGTAATATTTTTTGTAGGGCTAAGAAGTTTGCCTAAGTAGATGAATGTGAGAAGAAAAAGAGAGAGACTAGAGCATGTGGAGCAAATACTAAGAAGAGGAAGGCTAATGTTGGGACCAATGCAATAGGGCGTTCAAAAAAGAGTAATATGATGGATTGGCTATCCGTAGCCAGGCCTCATAGAAAGAGTTCCACCCCTCCTAAGGCCTACACCCCACTTAATACCACGCTTTTGCACGAATCCTAGTAGTGATTGAGATAGAGCCATACATGAAGTGGTTAGGAGCAATGAGGAGGGAATCGGAGCGTCATAATAAAAACAAGTGGTGCTACTTCCGTGAAGACCACGACTATGATACTAATGATTGCATTTCTTTAAAAAATGTAATCGAGAACTTGATCTGAAGAGGATATTTGAGATAGTTTATCTAAGGAATAGATAGAGGAAGGTTACCCAGAGACAAGCTAGGAGCTCAAACAAGAAAGACCGAGATCTGCCTTGAAAAAACAAGGTAGTTAGGGTAGAGAATAAAAAAACAATAGTTATAAATACCATCTCTAGAGGAGCAGCAACTGGTGACTCTACGTCATCCCGCAAGACTTGGTGCAGTCCCATCCCATCATATGAAGATGAAATTTCCTACGGAGAATGGAGTAAGGAAAATTAAAGGAGATCAAACAGCAGCCAGGTAGTGCTACATTGCTTCATTGAAATTAAACGAGAAGGAAGTCGTCTCTACTTGCACTACATCACGTAGAGGATGTGGAGGAGTACCAGCATAAAGGAGAATCGGCTGAAGAGTTAAAAAACTATCATCTTAGATGAATGTGAAGCAAATAAAGTGGTGAAAATTGAAAAATCCCTCCTGAGATAATTGAATGAAAAAATCATTTCTCTACTTAGAGAATTTCAAACTTCTTTGCTTGGAATCCATTAAACATGATCGAAATTGACCCCAAAGTGGCCATACACTCCCTAGATGTAGATCCGAGGTACAAGCCAAGAATTTAGAAGAAAAGATACTTTGGCAAGGAGAGGGACATCTAGTAGAAGTAGAAATAAAAAAATTGCTGCAGGTTGAGGCCATAGAAAGAATCCAGTATCCAGAGTGGCTCAGCAATATAGTCATGGTGCCCAAACCTGGAGCAAAGTGAAAAATGTAAGTTGATTTCACTAGTCTAAATTAAGTTTATCCAAAGAATTGTTATCTTACCTCCTGCATTGACCAAATAGTAGACTCAACATTCGAATTAGATGAGATCTTGTCTTTCTTAGATACCTATAAAAGTTATAATCAAATTTAGTTGAATCCTAAAAATTGGATGAACACAGCCTTTGTCACTGACTCCGATACTTATTGCTTTAAGGTGATGCCCTTTGGGTTAAAGAATGTTGGTGCGACTTATCAACGGATGGTTGATCAGATGTTTGCTAATCAATTAGGATGTAACATGGAAACTTACATTGATGACATGCTTTTTAAGAGGAAAAAGAAATTTGATCATGTGGACGACTTTCGGGAAACCTTTATCATAATGAGAAAGTTCAAGATGAGACTTAACCCTAAGAAGTGTGCCTTCGGAGTGGTAGGGGTAAATTCTTGGGATTCATGGTGACTCAGCAGGAATTGAGGCAAACCCTACTAAAATAAAACAATTCAAGACATGGAATCTCCTAAAAAAGTAAAGAACGTGCAAAGGTTGACCGGCTGCCTTGCAGCATTAAGCTGATTCTTGTCCAAGTTTGGGGACAAGAATTTACTACTTTTTTCAAGGTTTTGAGGAATGCTAAGAACTTTCAGTGGATTGAAGAATGTCAAAGAGCCATTGAGGAATTGAAGGTTTACTTAGAATCAACTCCATTCCTTACTAAGCCTGAGTCGAGAAAAACTCTGTACTTGTACTTGACTTGCTTAGTTGCGACAGTGAGTGCAATTCTTATCAAGGAGGAAAACAAAGTTCAGAAGCCGGTAATTTATGTTAGTAAGGTGTTGAGTAATTCAAAGACCCGATATCTCACTATTGAATGGTTGACTTTGACCTTAGTGACAGCAGCAAAAAAACTTAGGCCATACTTCTTAAGTCATCCCATGGTGGTGCTAACTAACTATCAATTCAAAACTATTCTTATGATGTCAGATGTTTCAGGAAGACTAGTTAAATGGTCCATTGAACTAAATGAATATGACATACCTTTCTAATCGAGAACAACATTTAAGGCTCAGGCCTTAGCAAATTTCATGATTGAAGAAGTAGAGGAAGAAGAACAACAAGTTCTAAAGACTACCTCTCCGAGGAGGCAAGTTAGGAAATCCCCTCAATAGATTATGCATGTAGATGGGGCAAGTAATGTTGAAAGTTGTGATGCAGGAATAATTCTTATCTCTCCAGAGGGACTCAAAAACAAGATATGCCCTAAGGTTTGAGTTTCACACAAGTAATAATGAAACAAAGTAGGAGGCCTTGGTTTTTGGAGTTAGACTAGTCAAAGAGTTAGAAGTGAAAACCTTGGTAGTAAACATAGATGCCAACTTGGTAATGCAGCAAGTTAAAGGGGATTTTGAGATAAGAGAACCATCACTATAGTTCTACTTGACTAAGGTGAACAATTTGATCTCATACTTCGACAAATTTGAGATAACTCAGGAATTAGGGAAGAAAATAGAGAGGCAGATGCCCTTTTCAAAATAACCAGTCAGTTCACTTAAATGTCTTAAAGGAAGTTTTCCTTGAAGTGTTGAAGGAAAAGAGTGTTGAATAGACAGGATTCATAGATATTGACATACAACTCCAAATTGGATGACCTCGGTCATTCAATATCTTAAGGAAAGTAAACTACCAAAAGACAAGTTAGAAACCCAAAGGGTTGAGAGAAGGTCAGCAAAGTAATTGATCACTGGAGAGACTTTGCACCGAAAATCCTATTCAATGCCTTATTTCTAGTGCCTAAGTCTAAATGAGGCCAAGTATGTCTTGGCTGAAGTGCATGAAAGAATTTATGGACATCACGTTGGCGGCAGAACACTTGCACAGAAAGTCCAAAGGCATGGCTATAACTGGCCAAGGGTGTTGGAGGATGCCATAGACTATGTGTGGAAGTGTGAAAAATATGAACTCTATTCCAACCAACCCCAAGTCCCAGCTATGTAGTTGACTCCTATCCTCACCGCTTAGCCTTTTGCCCAATAGGCTATTGATATCTTGGGATCTTTTCCATTGGCATTAGCCAAGAAGAAATTTGTGGTGGTTAAAGTTGATTATTTCACAAAGTGGGTTGAAGTAGAAGCCTTGCAGACACAGCAACAATCAATCCTCAGCAAATCATCAACTTCTATTGGAAGAATGTATTATGCCGCTTTGGCATTCCTAAGACACTTACCTCAGATAATGGACTGCAATTCCAAGCAAAAACTTTCAAGAAATTCTATAGAGGTTTGGGAATAGAGAAGTGTTTTACCTTAGTAAGTCATCTCCAAAATAATAGTTTGGCAAAAGTCACCAACCGCTCTATCTTAGAAGAGATCAAAAAAAGGTTGGACAGTGTTAAAGAAAATTGGGTGGAGGAACTCCTCAATGTACTTTGGTCATTTCGCACCACTTACAAGAATGCAATTGGAGAAACCTCCTTCAATCTTACCTATGGAACTGAGGTACTTATTCTAGTAAAAGTTGGAACGTCGGGGTTCCGAGTCTATAATTTCAACTTAGAAAATAATGATGAATCTTAAGGTCCAACTTTAATTTAATTGAGGAGGAAACAGACAAGGCATTCTTCAAAATGCAAGTAGACAAGTAGGGGATCATGTAACTCGGTGGTACAACCGGTAAGCCCGGGGCAGAAGATTCAAAGTAGGTGATTGGTTACTAGGAAAGATGGGATAAGTTAGCCTCAATCATGAGAAAAACTTTCACCAAACTGGGAAGGACCCTATGATGTCATTGAAGCATTTACTCATGGAACTTATAAACTCAGAACTAAGGATGGGAAGATCCTACCTTACACTTGGAATGTTCAGAACCTTAGAAAATTTTATTTTAATTTCAATGTACTTTGCTTGAATTTCTTCAGTTATAATTCTTAAAGCCAAGTATCATTTTTCGAGATTGAGTAAAACTTGTTCAATTTGTAATTTTTCAATTTTATTGAATAAAATTTCTCAAGTGTTGGGAACATACAGTTGACTAGTTAATATTTTATAAGAACAACACTGTTAAGCTGAGCATGGACCATACCATAGTCCTCAAGGGTTCTGCAGCTCTCTGGGGTCAACTATACCCTCTGAGGAAAAGTACCAATGTTTACTTTTTGGAGTAGGGAGCTTCAACTAATTTTAACCCTTTCAAGGGTAGAAAAAATAAAACTAACTCTTCCAACATCAAAACTTACTCTTCTGGGGGCAATGCCAAGGTATTTCCAAAGTAAATTATCTATGCCATACCTACTCCCTGAAGTTGGACTTATCCCTCCAGGGGCAATGCTAAGGTCTTTCGAAAGTGAAGTACCTATTCCATACCTACTCCACGGAGTAGGACTTACCCCTCCGGGGACAATTCTAATATCTTCTCAAAGTGAAGTATCTATACCATACCTACTTTTTGGAGTAGGAATTACCCATTCGGGGGCTACACCAAGTTCTTCCTAACGTGAAGCACCTGGGCCATGCCTATTCCTCGGAGTAGGACTTGTAAGGAAAAATAATTTCTAAGTCTACTAAAGACAATGATAGTATTTAATCACTTCAACTGAAGCTAAATGACTAAAGGGGTAGGAAGACTATATAGCTCTAAACTCAATATACTGCGGATAAGTGGTAAAAAGAAATGCATATTGCTATAAATGTCGTTCCAAATGAAAAGCATGAAATAAGTAGAGTTGGAAGAATGAAGGGACCCCAACTCAAAGCCTAGTCGAGCATAGCAATGGCTATTATTGGAGAAAGCAAGGTAAAAGTATAAAGTATAACAAGGTTTGGGAGCTCCTGCAAAAGGAAAGCCAAAGTTTTCAAAAAATAAAACTAGCTAAACACTAAGCTAAGCTAAGAGGAGTGACCGAAGTGTTTGCCTAAACTCCTTCCCTCTCCTCAACTACTTATGAAGTTACATCTTTTGTGTTAACTCTGCCAGACGCGGCTTTATCCTCAATCCCTGTTGCACTAGGAGGAATAGGGTAGGAGGGACAATGCCTTGCATTAATCACCTAGGTCCAAATCAGGATATGACTTCTTCACATAAGATAAGGTTTGGTCATACTATTGGTCAAAGAACTTTATGCCACGCTCATCCACTAGGGTACTAAACTCTTTGCTAGCATGATACTTCTCTAAGTGTTTTTCTAAGCTATCCTGATTATTCTCATTCTTCATAGTTTTAAGCTCGTCTTTGTGAGATTTCTTAAGTTTTTTCATCTTAGCCCCCAGCCTGGCATTCTCTTCAACCACCATCTTAGTTTTCTTGGAAGATGCTCAGAAGGCCTCGAAATGTTTATCCTTAACTTTCACCACCTCATTGTGCTCGCGTTCTAATTCTGAAATGCAGACTAAGTATTGTTCTTGAGCATGATGCAAATGATAGTGAAGATTGCTGATCTAAGGGGAAAGCATGAAGATCAATATTAGTCTTAAACGTAAATTAAACGATTTCAAAATTTTTTATAAGGAATAAAGAAATGCCATACTTGAGCAATGTTCTTGTACATCTCATTTGCATCAGTAATGCAAGTAGAACCCAAAGGCTTCCTGACTCTTTTATGTCACTCCTTAGGCAGAGCTAAGGCCTCTACAAAGGGACAACTCACATCTTATAAAATGGAGTCATGGTACACCTCCCATTGGGGAGCATAAACCTCACAAACAGAAGAAGAACTTTTTGGTTAGACCATGACTTGAACTCGAGATGGACGAGTAGCGTCTGCTGTCAAAGTTAGAGTAACTTGTGTAAGAGCCTCAGCTTGAGGTAGTGGTGGCAAGGTAGGGTTAGAGGGGAGCTTGATCTTCTTTCCGCCTATGGGTTGTGGGAGAACCACTTGAGATGACCTCTTAGAACCCTCTGTCCTAGTGGAAAAACCCTCGATTTCCTTGGATGAACTCTGGTGCTTAGCTATCCTTTGCTTTAAAGCACGATCACAAATGGTGGCATCCACAACATCCATTACATAGGAAAAAGAACAAATAAATTCTAAGGAAAAATACTTATCAAAATTATACTCAAGAAAAAATGAATATACAAAATATAATACAAAGTAAAAATATGCATGCATATCAACCTAAAGGGATGGTAGGATAAAAAAGAGCAGGAGTCAATTCCTCAGACACTGAAACTTGCTTATCCATCACTACCCGCCAAAGGATTTTCTTTACTCCTTGAAGGTTATATGTTTCTTTAGCCCATTATACTCATAATACTGTATGAAATGCATTTATGAAGACTCATCGTGTCCACTTGAAAGTTCCAAGTAGGGAACTTCCATTTTTCTGGACCCCTTAGCGTGAAATACTAGTTCTGCCATTTCACTAGTTTCGATTTCACTTTCTCAAGTAGACTCATCTTTTTATTGAAGAGAAAGTGTACCCACTCCAATGGTGTTATTCAAAAATACTTTTTAAATACTGTAATTGAGGGATTGATCCATTTTAGCTCACAAGTGATGATACAAGCAATATATGACTAAAAGATCTAGGGTAAATTTGACCAAGTCCTATCTTGTAGTTTACCAAGATATCTTGGATGAAAGGGTGAAGGAACAATTGTAATCCTGCCTCAAGCTGTGCTATGTAAATTGGGTTACAATCTTCAATCTCCTCGCAAGGTCTATGGTTTGTTCTTGGATCCGTAATGTCCCAATTTGGAATGTGAAATTTCTCTAACCAAGACCCAATCGATTTTCCAATTAACTATAGAAACTAGCAATTTAGAAGACACAAACTCCAAAGTCAAGGGTGAGGATGTTTTCTTCTTGCTCCGTTTCTTACAAGGTATTGGAAAGACTTTCTATGCCATGGTTCCTTACTTCAACAGGGTACAAATATCTAAATTTAATATTTTTAGATCTCAGTCTCATCCTTTACATCTTTCTCAGTCTCCTCCTCCATCTCTTCATCTATCTTAGCTTCCAACCTATTCCCCGACTTATCCTCACTCTCACTCTCTGTCTTATGGACTACCTTTGGTTGGCCTATCTTTAATTGGTTGAGTTGAGGATGTAAAAAGGACATCCTTGTCAAATGAGTAGAGGAGCTTGACAGATGGAATTGGAGTTTAGAAGTAGAAGCCCCAGCTGGTAGTGGTCTGTCGGGGTATATACTATTCCAAAAAATATCTAACGGAGGAGGGGTAGTCTTTTTCGTGAGGTGTTCTATCCAAGTTGGCAGTGGAAGATTCACTCGAAGTTACTTCACTTGTTCATGGCAATCGATTAGTAAATTACTATTTAAATGGCCCTCACCTAGTAGAATCTCTCGTATAATATCTTGGGAACAAATTATGTCTATTTTGATTAAGTTATTCCCCTTTTCACTTGCTCCACCTATGTCTCCTCCAAGTATCCCCACTTTACTTATCCTACCTATACTTACTTTACGTACACCCTTTTCACTTGCTCTACCTATGTCTACTCCAGTATCCCTATTCCACTTACTCCACCTATGCCTACTCCACGTACCCCCCTCTTCACTTACTCCACCTGAACCCAAATTTCTTACTTCACCTGAACCCAATTTTTTTACTCCACCTATCCCTACCTCACTTACTCCATTTCCATCCAATATTCTTACTTTGCCTATCTCTACTCCG
The DNA here is from genome assembly GCA_025175665.1 of Cinchona pubescens. Lineage (NCBI taxonomy): Eukaryota > Viridiplantae > Streptophyta > Magnoliopsida > Gentianales > Rubiaceae > Cinchona > Cinchona pubescens. The sequence continues at coordinate 2,901,027 of JANKKI010000062.1, forward strand.
CTTTCCTCACATTCACTGTCTCTACTTACGTCTTCCTCGCATAACCCTTCACTGCTCTCTCACTCTCTCGATACCATCCATCATATTCGAGTCATTATAAACATCCCTGCTGCGTTTGATAAAACAAATTTTTTTAACATTACACAAATTGATTATTGACTTGGTGCATTAATGGAGTTAGTTTTCAAAGTTGTATAGAGTCAGATGAGGTAAACTCTTGGATGTTAGAAGAAATGGAAAAAGGCCCCACTTAGTATGGTCAATTGATCAACCGCATAAACCAATTTGAATTGGTTATTGAAAAGCTTATGGATTATGAAGCAAATTCATAAGGCATCAGGAGGAGAGATAACAAGACTTACTTGGAGAATTAGGAAGCAGTAGCCTGGAGTGCGTTGGTTGGCATAGTCTCCTATTTTGCACAAAAACCTTAGCGAACATATTCAAATAATTTGTCTTTCAAAATACATTGTGTGTTCTCCGTTTCTGAGTAAAGAGTTTTTAAACAATCGCCCAACAAAGATTAGAATATTTTCCTTTGTGGAAATAATTTCCAAGTATTGAATTTGGCTCCGGTCAATTTTACAACTCTGGTCGGGATATAGTTACCACATCAAATACATGTAAATCTTCAACTTGAAAATTTCCATGTGAGATTGGGGGGCAAATGATGATATGAAAACAATACGCCCACTAAAAATATTACACGTGGCTCTAGACCTGAAGCTGTCAGGGGTATTTTAGTAATTTTATCCTTGCAATTCAAAGACACTTAAATGGGTCAAGTTATAAGTGTTTGACCCATAAATCGATTTGACCCAACAACTACAGGTTTAAATATCAAAACAGCAGGTCAGATTATCAGTCACTATCTTAATTTTCTTAAGTTCTTATTTCTCTTTGAATTTACACTTTAGTCGAAGTACTGACTTGAGCGTCGAAGTATTCCCCGGGGGATATCCTTTTCTTTTCAGGTAATCCGGATGTAGGTAATGTGCATGGTGTTCAACTTTCACTTTGGACGATATTGCATACGAGTTAACCCTAACTTAGATTTTTGTAACAACATTATTAAACCCAATCATGTGAGAAATCGATGAGAAAGGTGGATCCACAGTTACTGTTTCAATCAGTGTGCATCAAGGATGTGTATAAGAATATATTATTTTATTATTTTTTAATTATTCTATTTATATATTATTAAAATATATCATTTTATTAGTATTATAATACTTTGAAATATTTAAATACATGATATATAATACAAATATTAATAAAACAAGTCGTATCAACATTTAGATTAGTTGTAAATGAATGTTGTAACAATCTTGCTAAAAGTTATAGTTAAATATATTGAATACTAGTTAATTTTTATATAAATAAACATATACAAAAGTATCTTTTCATTATTTCTTAAATGATTATTTTGCCATAATATTATATTAACATAAAATAAAAGAATATTGAATAATTTCCTATACAAAATAGAGTTTTTGTTATGGTAAAATACTTATTGTTTTGTTAATTTGGCTTTACTTTTTTTTTTAAAAATATTTTTCTTATTTTAAAACATTTATAGTCTTATAGTTTTATTCTCGAAAGGAGAAGTTTGCGGTTATTTATTTGATAAAGGAAGTTAAACCAAAGTTAAAGATAAAACTATTAAAAAAAAGTATCATAGGTTGTGATTAGGTGGGAGGCATCCTATGTCTTTCAAGTGCTCTGGATTTGATTCTTGCCAATAACAAAAAGTTTGTCAACTACATTCAAAACAATTGATGAACCGTAAACGGTTAAGCAGTCAATAAACCAAATTGATTGATTGAATTGTCACGTCAGACTCAGAGTTTAATAATTATGATTCACTAAATCTCAAGATAGAGTAGTACTTAAGGCCTTTGTTGTAATACGGACTTGAATGTGCTTTTAAAGCCTAATTTGGCCATATTTGGAAGTCTAATTGTCTCATGACCAAGTTGACTTTTTCCATATATGTTATGTGGCAAAATGTTTATATTTGATATCATTATTTGTTTATCATTCTCAAATTGAGCTTGATGAGTTGAATGTAAAAGTGTAATTTTTCGGGACTTGAACATTAGCCAAAGCTGTCGTTCGATATTCACTTTTCCTGGAGTTAAAATTTCCTCATCTAGTCAAGATTGACTTTACTTATTTTTAAATTTCAAATTTTCCATTTGAGAAGGAATTTTTGACACAAAAAGGTTTTTTTTTTTGGTGGCTTTAAAAAGAGAAATGAGAGCAAATCTAAGCAGAAGATTGTCTCCAATGACAGTTTAAAGTGACATGAAGTCATTTAAAGAGGGACTTGCACCTCATTTCACAACCAAACACCAAGTTTAGCATTTTTTCCATCCTCCTTTTGTGCATCACATACATACTTTAATGCTTCTTCCATGGCACATGAGATTGATAACAATGGTAGTGAATCTAGTTTAGTCCTTAGATCTAGGACATTTTATGCTTAGGGTTGGATTGGATATGAGTATAAGCATGGGAAATGAGGAGAGATAGTTGATATAAAAAATGGGAGAGCCGTAGTCCATCGTTGTTGTAGACATAGCTATGGGTGCTCTGCAACTGGATCCAGTCTCTTTTGACTTGGATGGTTTGATTCTTACGGTTGACTAGGACTTGCCTAGACTCGTAGTACCAAATTGTATTAGTTATTGACAAGATCCATTAGCCATCTTGGACCATACTTTTAGGCATTCTACTGACTCGAGTAATGGTATTGGATGTGCCTATGTGTTGTGCATTAGGGACTTGGCTGAATCTTCTTGAGTGAGTGGTTTTGAACGGAGCATGTACACGAGCAAGCCTTTGATGGGTGGAGTATACTCAGCTTGGCTTCAAGTGCACCTATCTAGTGTTCTTACTAGTTGGGATGCCTTTTTATCAGGTCAAAAAAATATTTATCGAGGAAGGTTTTTCCAGTAAGGAAGGTGATTGAAATAGAGGAGGAGAATGAAGAGGAAGAGGACTATGATACAAGTGAGGAGATCATCCTAGCTCATCCTAGGATAAAGAGCAAGAGGAAGATGGCCCCTGCTTGGAGTCTAGATCATGTGTGCTTCAAGTTGTTTTCTCCATCAGTGGATTAGGACTTAGTAGGAAAATGGATGAAAAAATTCTATTTCTCAAGAATGGTATATCAAGCTAACATGATCCCGTTGGTGGATAATAGGCTTTGCCTAGATGTACTGAGGTATATTCCAATGCACTCATTATAGTTGGAGGTGGGTCTATGATTCTCCCTTCATCCCTTCATTTAGGATATCCTAGATCATTATTAGTTAGGCATGTTTGGATCTTTTACGATCTTTCATGTGTATAGAGGTATTCATCACGTTTCCCAGTTTGAGGGAATCAACATCTTACTTGCAATATTCAAGAAGATTTTCAGGAACATGGCCTTACTTATGTGTTATGCCTTCAACTTTAAGTTGGATATGAGCCTACTTGAGGGTATGCATCTAAGTTAGGTGATTAGGAAAGCAATTACTTTCTTCTCAAGCAGGCAGTCAAGTGGAAGTTCTTTACTTGGAACTTCCAATTGGTTAATTAAAGCCTTAATGAGCTCTTCACTTTAGTAGGCAAGAGTGTAGGGCACTTCAAACTCTTAAGAAGATTGAGAGGATTCTTTGGCATGTTATGAAGGATGAACAATGGTCCTGGTGTAAGCAGGGTTGATCCGACTTTACTTGATCTTTCCATACCCTTAGGTTGATAGATGATCATGTCATACTTTGCAAATTGGTACAAGTTTATTACATATTTTGTATTTTTTAAATTTCTCTTCACCTGTGACTAACATTTGCTTTTGTTTTTTCAATAGACACGAAACTTGTTGTCATTCGTACCATTGCCATTAGGCACAGGAGAGAGGAAAGAGAGCTCTACATATCCCACATAGGGATCAAGATGAGAAAGGAAGCTCCAAGAGATCATTAAGAGATGCTGCTCCAAAAGCGATTGGGGCAAAGATGATCAGTTTTCACCTAGTTCCCATTATAGTTCATAGTGCTCCAATGGAAGTTTCTTTTGAGGTGATACCTCCTACTAGACCTGTCTTCCTGAGTCGGGCATCTCTTCCACCTAACGGAACGTCTTCAATTCGTGAGAGACATCTCCCCCAGTAGGCGGTTTACCACGACTCATCCTTGGATAAGGTATGCTCGACATTTGGTGGACGTTGTAGTCCTACAATTGCAGAAGAGAGCAGGACCTCACTCTACTAAATTGTTTAGACACTTGGCCCATATGAGCTTCTTCTTTTTAACAAAACTTTTTAATTTACCATATTTGACAACTTTTTGTTCCTTTTTTCCTGGGCTTTCTCCTTGCATTTTTAGCTAGAGAGTAAGTTCAAGGAAATGGAAAAAATCAAGGACAAGATTTTGAAGATCTTGGAGTGAGTCTCTAGTTAGGATGATAAATTGAATATGAAGAATTATTAACTAAAGGTAAAGGTGAAGACGTTTATATAGTCTTGAACGGAGGACCTCAAGACTATAGAGAAGAAAGGCATGAAGGGAGGAATGCTGGAGTTCCTTGAGTCCTAGGAAAATCATCACAAGATAAAGAAGTGCCTAGTAGACTATCGTGTCAGTGAGGAGTTTGAGACCTAGTGGATGACTGAAGTAGAAAATTCTACAACTCTGAATTCAACAAGACTATGAAACAACTATTTTTTTAAAACAACATTTTTTGACTTAGATCTCGATGGGGTGATGATAGGTCTTGTTCCCTACTGAGTGCTGCACCTGGATTGCTTAGGGTCGTTTCACTAAGGATTGAAAGATAATAAAAGCTTCACTAATTTAAAGGTTGTAGTTTTGGATGGAGAGATATCTCAAGTAGCTACTGCAAGTGTACTCAGTTATTGACTTTTTTGTGTTTACTTTTCTGAGGTTTAGAGCTTGGGCCTTACTTATATAAGAGCTCCAATCTTGTGTTATGTTACACTTAACTACTAGTAGTATTTATGTTTTGTTTAGTAGTTTTTCAATTTTTTGGGCTTTGAGCTAGGGCCTTCACTTGTGCCAAACTCTTTTCCATTATTTGCTTTTATCTATGGATATGTATCTTTTTATCTATTTGATTATGACTTGTACGTCTCAGACCTTTCTTCAATCCTTGTCTTCCTATCACATGGGATTTCTTCAAGTGACTAACTGCAAACTTTCATTCTCTCACCCATAGGAAGGGTATGGATGTTATTTTTTTTATGTTGAATTTGTAAAGCCCTCAATTGAGAAAACTTACTTCTTAACCCGTAAGGGTAAGCCTAACTTGATTGTGAGCTTAGATTTTGAAATCTTCACTTGAGAAGACTTAGGAGGTGTTTGGTTTATGGGTATGAGAGGGGGGAATGGGAATCAAAGTTAATGATACCCATAGATGGTGTTTGGTTGAACACTATGGGAATCATTCTAGAAAGGTAAAAATACCTACTTTCATTCCCTACTTGCATGGGTTTCTTAAGTAACTTCATGAAACCCATTCCTATGAAACTCTTATACACATCTAGATGTGTAGAAGAGACATTGTTTTGAACTCCACTATTGATTCTTAGCTGCTGTCTCTTGGTACACATCTATATCATTCTCCCTTACAGTCCTTCATGAGAATCGACTTAGCTTTTGAAGTCTTCACTTCAGAAAGCTTAGCTTTTGAAGTCACTAAAAGTGTTTTGGATTTATAGAAAGGTCTCTAAAATTTATAATTATTTCCTAGTGACACCATAGGCCCTAAAAGTTTTGTAGGAAATAGAATTGAGATATTTTGGTTGTTTTATAGGCAAGGATTCACGTGATTCAGATTACTTAAGCTAAAGTCACGTTCTTCGGGTTATTGGAATATAAGTGATTTTGACTTCTTTCATATTTTAAAAAGTCTCTTTCTATGAAATTATCTATTGTAAAGTATTATTTTACATATGAAATTCGGATTGAGTATGGTTAGTTTATTTTTTTAGTGTGAACTTAATAAGTGGTACTTTGATAAAATGTTTGTGTGATGCATGCTTCGCTACTTTTGATATGAAAAATGAATTGACTCTTGGAATAACTTTGGTGATGTTGGTGGGAGCTAGTTCCATATCTCTCTACCCAACAGAGTGTAGCTGGCCTATGTTTGACTTCACCCAGTAGAAGGTAACTAGCCTATGTCTGACCCTTGTCTAACGGGTATAATAGTTAACACTGGATATCCAAGTTGCCGATTAAGGCCTAGGATACCCTTGAGCAAGCCCAACGATTTAAGTACGTACGATGGATGTGTATTATTATTATTCAGTTTTTCTCTATATTATGGATATTAAATATTCACTTTTATAGATGCTTACCTATATATAAATGTTTTGTACTTGTGATTTTTATAAAATTGTACCTATATATGTACACACATGCTCTAACATGTGAAGCATGATTTTGCAAACTTAAGGGGCGCTTGTTTTAAGGGAATGGGAATCAGGAATTAGATTTTCCCATTCAGATTGCTTAGATAATAGGAATGGGATTCAAAATTTTGGAAACAAAGCCAACAAATTGGCAATTGTCATACCTGACTAAATTGGGATGTTTTGTTGATTACCCAATTTCATTCCCAAATGTTAAAAAAAATCAAATATTTTCGCCCTTTTCTCCTTCTATTCCTATCTTCCATCCTCTCATGTGGATGTTTTCTTTTCTATCCTCTCATCTACCTACTTCTCATCCTCGTACGATTTGTAGATCTGATAACTACTTATTTTGTCTGAATCCCAAGATCTGATGGTTCTCTTAACATTTGATGGCTCAAATTGCAGTGGTGAAGTTCTCGATTCTACATTGCCTCCTTCCACTTCCTCATTGATAGCAAAAAAGTTCATGTGTTCATCATTACCATTGTCTTAACCACTACTTGCAGATTGAAACATGTGCACAAATTTATTATAAGGTATGAGTTAAAATCGGGTGTTGATGCAATCATCCATTGACCCATTTGTGTTGAAGACACTGGCAACACTTTTTCCTGATAATAAGTATGCCGTTGATCGCAAGTAGATTGGTGGTGCTGGTGGTTGTACACGGTGGTTTATCATTTTTGAGTGAAGAAGAAAGAAGAGGACAATTAAAAAAAAGAAAAATATAAAAATTGCTATATTTGATTTTAATACCCATTCCCAAAAATATTTACCAAGCATTAGTTTTTATAATGATTCCATTGGGCAAAACCCATACCAATTTTTTATTTATGATTCCAATTCTAAAACATGAACCAAATGTGCATCCCCTTAGATTTATGTAACATACTTAATCCAGTGAAAGAAGATATGGACTACTTATTTAGAAAGTGTTTGCTCATCCTATTACAAAACATTATTTTGCATGTGTTTGTAGTTTCTTTATGGCAAGTGATTGGAAATTTGGGGTTTTAAGCTTGGTGTCTTCGTGAGAAAATGAGGGCACGATGTGTTATGACTTCGAGAGCAAAGCATGACATTTAGTGGTATCAAATCATGTGTTTGATCTTTGTAGTGCATCCTAAGCTTAAGATGAATTTGTGATTTAAATATTCAAGTGCTTGCGGAATCTTGGTCAATGAAGTTTTAACACAAAATTTTTTATAAGAAGGGTAGAATGTGAAACCTGCAATTTTTGGGTTAAATAAAAATAAGAAAATAAAATAAATATTTGGAGATTTTAAATACTAGAGTTTTAGTTAGAAAATAAGTGTGGAATAGTAATTCATATAAATCTTGAAGACTAAGCCAAAATTATAAGAGATAAGTTAGGAATTAATTCTCTATAAATATTGGGTTTTAGTATTAGAATACGACATTTTTTGAGGAAACTGTGAGAAGATGAGAGGGGTATTTTTCCAACACCACAGAAGAAAAAGTAAGCTTCATTCTATTTTAATTATTATCAATTTTTGTAATTAATTATTATATTTTTTAGGCTAGAATCTATTGGGAATTATTAGGGACCATGGATAAACTAATTTATGTATATTTATGAATTAAATAACTTATTTTTGGAGTACTTTTGAATGTAATAAATTTGAAAATTTGGAATCAATTTGTCGGTTAAGAATAAAATTTTATGGTTTTGTAGGTATTTAATCTAAAAAATTAGAATATATTAAGAATTATTGGGAAGCTAATTTTCTACAAATACTTTATGAGTTTTTAGAAATAAAAGAAGGGAAAAAGAAAAGAAAAGATTTTTGAAAAAAAAAAAATTTATGGCAGCATAGCAGTTCCAAAAACAAGGAAGATGATTATGACTTTCCATAATTGATATTTACAGTTTAGTCCCTCTTGTTTGCTAGGGCTTTGAGAATGATCTAATTAGTTTTTCAAAGCAACGAATTAGGTCCTTTTCAAGTTTTTAAACCATACCTTGATCCAGATGATTTTTGATTGACCCCAACAGTCATTGAAAGTGTTTTGGTTTTACAGAAAGGTCCCAAAAGTTATAGTTATTTCATATGGGCCTTAAAAGTTTTCTAGAAAATAGAATTGAGATATTTTAGTTGTTTTATAGGCAAGGATTCGTGTATTTTGAATTACTTAAGCTAAACTCACGTGCTTTAATCAGCTTATTGGAATGTAAGTGATTCAATCCTCTTTCATATTTTAAAAAGTCTTTTTTTATGAAATTATATTTTACAAAGTACTATTTTACGTAGATGAAATTCGGATTGAATATGGTTAATTTAATGTTTTTAGTATGAACTTAGTAAGTGGCACTTAGATTAAATATATTGTTTGTTTGATGCATGCTTCGATACTTTTGAATATGAAAAATGAATTGGATCTTGAAATAACTTTGGTGATGTCAGTGAAAACTAGCTAGTTCCTTATCTCTCTACCTAGTAGAATGTAGATGGCCTATGTTTGACTCCACCCAGCAGAGGGTAGCTGGTCTATGTTTGGCCCTTGTTGGCCAGGTATAATAGTTAGCACTGGATATTCAAGTTGTCGATTAAGCCTTAGAAACCCTTTATCCAAATGATATAACGACCTGTTTGGTATAGGGGTATCATAATAGGGAATGGGTTTCATTACCAATGATACCCATTCTTATTGTTTGTTAAACTACAATAGGAATCCTTCAATGGGAATGATAGTAGCAAAATACCCTTTCCTATGATTCCTTACTAATTATCCTACTATCATTTTGATTAACCTATATAATTCCCTATCCATTATCCTACTATCATTTTATTAAAACAAAATCATATTATTATCCAACAGACATTTATCTCGATTAATTTTCTTATAAACTTTTTCTCTCTCTTATTCCATCAGATTTATCTCGCTTCTATCTCTTTTTCTCGCTTATCCATCAGATTGATCTTACATTTCCCGTCGCCAGCCAGTCGTTCCGATCACTGCAGCGTCTCCGATCAATCTAACTACAACTCCGGTAAGGCTTTCCTCCCTCTTCACTTTTTTCATCAAATTCTTTGTCCTATTTTTTTTTTTTTTTCAAATTATTCACCAAATCTGACAACTCTGGTAACATTAGATCTAATAGCTATTATGGTTGTGCTTTTTATTCTCATTGAACAAATTTTTTTGTTGAGAAATGGTCTTCATATTAACGATCTCTGTTCAATATTTGCATGGTAGATCTCTTTTCCATTGTTAATCTGGCTTAAGAAATTTGAAATTTTATTACAGAAGTTTCAACTAGTCATTCTAGTTTTTTTTGCCCAGTGATAATTTGTTTGATATTTGATTCAATTTTTAATTGTTCTTGGTTAATTTACTAATTTATTGTGAATTTTTTCTTATTTTTGGTTGTAAATTGTAATATTTAATTCTTCCATGTGTTTGATGGAATGCTTATTAGGAAAAATGCAGCTTCAGATGTTTGTTTTCCTTCAACTAATTTGTACTAATTTTTCCTTTTTCTTTTTCCACTTTTGTTTTCTGCAATAACGCCGAGACTGTTTTGGATGTTTCGTCTGCAGTCGTGATTGTTGGCAATCCTTTGTTCTACCTATCAGCTTTCAAACGGTAAGTATTATTATCTAAATTCACCCCTTGTCTAATATTTATTTTATTTTATTTTTCTTATGATTTCACCATCAAATAATGGATAAATCCCAACAACCTGATAAAACTGGAGGGGTTTAGATACTGGTTGATTGTGGTTGCTTGTTGGACAAAGTAGATATAAGACGTTGTTCATTTTTTCTTAAATTAGTCTTTCCTTTATATTTAGATTAACACAGCCCTTATGCTCAATACTTGAAAACAGAGGTGTAAAATTTTCTACTGACCATAGATTATGTGTTTTTGTTTGTAAATAACAATAGAAATTTTTTATTCTTTATTATATCTATACAACTATTTTGGAGTCTGATCTTATTACCGGAAGTTAATAATTATTAGGGAATTGATTTTTTTTATTAGAAACTTTGTAATTTTTAAAGTTATTAATGACGTAAAAAAATAATGATTTTTTTGATTCTATTCATAAGCGCTATGCCAAGTAAAGACAACAGATTCTGAGAGGAGTCGAGCTTATTTTGTTTATATTTCACAGTTATATATATATATTTTTATGTTCAATTGCTCTGTTTTTGTTTGATCAAATGCTTAAATGTTGATTATTGGGTTTTAAATTTCTTTTTTATAAAACAGCAATGGCACGTCTTCCCATTACAAATAGGAGGAGAAAACAACGTCAAATCAATAGTATCTTATGTGCAATGTATATGGTGTTAATTACTTTATTTGTGTATTGGCAACATGTTGCAATGATGTATTTCAAATATAGAAAGCATTGTATACTAAGTAAAGAGGAAAAATGAGTTGAAAAAATATCATAAAACAATACTTGTTTAGACTTGTTAGTGAGAATGATGCTGCATGCATTAACCAGCTTCGTATGGATAGACAAACTTTTACCATATTATGTGAAATGATTAGAGATGTTGGTGGTCTAAGAGATACTAGAAATATGACATTAGAAGAAATTGTCGCAATGTTTGTGTATGTATTGGCCCACCATAAGAAGAATAGAACGGTTGCACATAAATTTTTGAGGAGTGGAGAAACTGTTAGTCGCCACTTTAATCAATGTCTTCTGGCGGTTTTAACGCTGCATCATATGTTACTTAAGACACCTATGCCGATTTCTGATGATTGCACAGATGATAGTTGGAAATATTTTCAAGGTACTGAGTAATTCTTTTTAAGTGTTTACTCTTATTAAGAAAGATAATATTTGAGTAATAATTTAAACTATTTTTATTTATTTTTATGCCATTGAATAGTATTGTTTAGGTGCATTAGATGGGACACTAATTAGTGTGACACCTCCTGCTGAGCACTGAGGAATAAAGTCTAGATATCGAACTAGAAAGTCAAATTTTGCAACCAACGTATTAGGTGTTTGTGCACCAGACATGCAGTTTATATATGTATTGCCTGGTTGGGAAGGTTCTGCACACGATGGGCGTGTGCTTCGAGATGCGATTTCTAGACCTAATGGTCTTAAAGTACCTCAAGGTTAAATCTCATGTAATTTAAATGTATAATATCCTAACATTCGCTAAAATCTAGAATGATATTAACATAAACATGTCGTGTATACTTGAAGGTTGTTATTATTTGGTAGGTGCTGGTTATTGTAATTCACAAGCATTCCTTGCCCCATATCGAGGACAACAATATCACCTCAATCAAATCCAAGGGTGGCGTCAACCAGAAAGTGCTGACAGTATTTCAACATGAAACACGCTAAAGCTAGGAATGTAATAGAAAGGTGTTTTGGGCTGCTTAAAGTGAGATGGAAGATTATTGCATCACTAGCCCTTTTTCCAATTCAAACACAAGGGAGGATTTAATTTTAGCTTGTTGCCTTTTACAAAATTTGATTAGAAGGACAATGCCTATAGATTCGCAAGAAATGATAAGAAATGATGATGAACAAAGTGAAGATGAGGATGAGGATGAGGATGAGGATGAGGATGAGGATGACGAGGATGGCGAAATAGAGTATATTTCAATTATTGGATCTACTGATGAATGGACCAACTTTAGAAATAATCTAGCACAAGAAATGTATAATATTTGGAGACGTAGTAGGGCATAGTTAGTGACTTTAAAAAAAATGTATTTTCTGGTATTATGGAGGTTGTCAAAAATTTTCCAAGTATATGGGAAAATTACATTTCAATGATTTGCTTGATGTTTTGTTTTCTCTTTATATCTGTTAAATTAAGTAAGCATATTAATTAATTTACTTTTTTTGGTCTTTTAATTATTTAATCACTATAAATTTCATAGTCTCTCTAGTATGGGAGAAGTGTTGAATATTTTAGAAAATAGCAGATTGGAAAAAGTTTGTAAACATGATTTCTAATTTTTTTTTCAAACTCTATCTATTCATGCAGGTATGTGGCATCTGAGTTGTACAAGTTCGAGAAGTTAAATTCTACCTTCACAAGGCAATTCTTGTTAAATAGTGAACAAAATAAATCTAATTTTTTGTTAAATAGTGAATGAAATATACTAGTTGGCGAAGTTAGTAACACATTTCTTCTTTTTTTTTTTTTCTAGCTGACATGCATCGTATACTACTGCTATCTCATACAATTAGTACTTTTATACAATACAATTATTGTGATAGTGAGTTGTTCAGTACTTTTATGGTTTCCTAATTTGGTGGTGGAGTTACTTATTTTATCTATATCTATTTGATGTGAAAATGGGCGCTTGAGCTATGTAGTACTGCAATCTGGTTATTCTCGTAGCCAAAAAATTGAAGTAGTTGTGAGTTGAAATGTCTATTGTTTTATAGTACAAATAAATTATTTTGTTTATTTCTGTGTGTAGAATCCTGTTATTCTGTTAATTGTATTAATGTTTGATGTTGAATTACTTGGATTTCATAGTTTAATTTCCTCTAATTATTTGCTGTGTTGTTTTTTTGGTATTGAAAGGAAATTGGTTAACTTCATGGTTCATTTAAATAATTACATTATTATGATCATTAAACAAATACCCTTTTTTCTTCTCGAAAAATTACATTCAAATAGTAATTTGAATGCTTACAGAACATGGTATGTGGATCAGTAGACAGAATATATACAGTAGCTGAGAACTGAATGAACTTTGCATCTTATATATGCAGATTGCGGATTCTTAGCATCTGAAATTTCCTTCTCCAGCTGATTTATCATATTACAGTATACAAGTGAATAAGTAAACATATTACTAAAGCAATAAAAGTGGATTGGACAGAATACATTGATGCAATATGACTAACAAAACTTTGTGGAAAGAAAAAGAGCAAAATCAATTTCTGATGCCCACAATTTGTATACCTATTCTTTTAGGTTTGCCATCATCATCCAGCAACTCATTTTCCTGGCTTCTGGACTTCCGAGCCATATTCACATTCCTCAAGATGAAATTGCATATCATCAGCATTCACTATTGTATATGTAGTTCCCTCTTTCAAATTTTCTCAAAGTTAAACAAGAAAACTACTACTATTATAACTACTATACTTATCTTTCTTCAATTATTAGTGAAGAAATAACTGGGCAGATTGCTTGTTGAGGCAAGTTAATTAGTTATAGATGAGATTACACTCTAAGCCTCAGGCACATTTGTATAGGCCTTGTCTTGGTAGTTCTTTGTGCACTGTTTGCTTAAAATGTTTGTGCATTAGCGTTTCATAAAGTTGACTCCATGTTAAAGTACTGATCCAAGATTGTATATATTAGTTATGATGTGCTCTAGTATTGTGATTGTTGATTTTTTTCTCGCTGCTTGATAGCAAATATAGGACACATTGGAACATTTTGTGATTTTTCTAAATACTGCTGCGAGACTTGTGAAACTTATGATTTGGTTTTGCAGCGCCAAATGGATTAATTATATTTATGTTTATGTGCATGAGATAATTAGATGCCAATTGACTGAATTGGAATTTGTCAAACTACCATGTTGATGAAATCTGAAAATCTTGAGAAGTCTAGTATTCTAACTTCTAGCTTCTGCTTAATGAGACTGAGAATTCGTAAAACTAATACCTTATCATTGTTTATGACTTATACATTTATATTGGATGAAAAGTTAAATAGGTTTACATTTGTTGATAAAGGATGGAAAATATTCAAGAAATTTCAATTGCAACTCAACAATGTGGTCGATGAAAGAACAAATGTTTTTGGGCTGATAATGAAGTTAAGGCGCTAATTGAGGCATTGCAAGAGATGGCATGTGATCCTTTATGGAAGACTGATGGGGGATTCAAGAATGGTTACATGGTGGAGTAGCATAAAATGGTCGCACACAAGATTCCAGATTTCACAAAATAAGTTGATCCACATATCGACTCCAAGTTAAAATGGCTGAAGAGCAGATATCAGTGGCATTACTGAAATGGTAAAACAAAGCGGTTGCGAGTGGGATAATGTTGAAAAAATCATCAAATGTGAGAGTCAGTGGTATGACAACTGGGCTAAGGTAACAAAACCTTTATTGTGTTTGCTTCAATTGCTATTTACTTTTTATGAGTTACTAAAACTTTTTGTATCAAATTATTGTAGAGACATAAGGAAGCAAGAGGCCTTTGGAATATGAAGTTTCCTTACTTGGTGAACTTGAGCTGTGTATGGAAAAGATAGAGCTAACGGTGAAGCGGTTGAGGACTATGAAGATGCTGTGAACAATTTGGAGGCTGAGGAAAAAAGTGCTGAAGCTGCTTCTTATGTTAATTGTGAAACCGATGATGAAATAAGCGTTAGCACTTCAAGAATACAAAAGAGACAAACAGTTCATTTGAGTAAGAAACCCAAGAAATTAAAAACATTAGCAGCACCGGCACCCTCACCTATGGAAGCTCAATTTGAGATGGTAACGAATAAATTTATATTTTCTCAAATAGATGGCATTGCATCTCATTTTGCTAGTATTGCAACAGCCATGACTAATGAAGACAAATGTGAGCAGTTAGCTTCTGATAGGAGCAACTCTTTGGTTGCAGAGCTATTAAAACTCGAATTGTGCGAAGGGGATACGTTTAGAGTCACTGAAATTTTAGTCGGTGCTCCTGCAAATGTCAATGTGTTTTCTCAACTTCTAGTTAATATGAAGAGGAAATATGCATTCAATTTACTTTATCCTTCCTCTTCTAGTAATTCAGGTTCTAGTAATTAAGTAATATCTATGTAATCATAAGCAAACTTGAATTGCTGTTTGGTTTGTTTTTCGAATTAGAATGGAGCAGGTTGTTGTACTCATTGCTTGACAGCTATAATTATCAACTTTTTATATGATTTTGAATTCACTGTGTTGGTGGAAAGGTATATATTTTTGGATATTCTTTTTTGTCTTGTGTCATAGGACTTAAAGCTTAGCAACATTAGTCAATAGCAGGGCAGGCACTACTTTGTTTTGGAATTTTCTTCTTTTGACGAATGGATATAAACTTCCAATGGCAAACAAAATATATACAAGTTATAAATCATATGAAAGATTCTTGCCAAGCTTACCTCTTCCTTATCTTTTTTTTTTTTTTTTTCAATTCCATTTTTTTGAATTATTATGATATTTTTACTTTTTATTTTAGTACTTAAAAGTTATTTTTTCAATAACATCATATCATATATAATTATTTCTCTTTATCTTAGTCGTATAGTATAACTATTCTTTTTCGAATAACAATAATCATGTAATTTTGAACAAAATCAATCATACATAAAAACTTTTATATTTACATGGTTGTTATGTAATTTTGAATTATTTAGGGAACACATTAGAATGTGAAAGGGCCAAAATAAATGATATTTGAGCACTATTTGAAGAAAATGTAAATTTTTAATAAAAATAAAAAGATCAAAAAGACTTTTTAAAAAACCTTTCTTGAAACCCATTTATGATCATAACCAAACCAAATATGCAAAACTTGTAATCACACCCATTCCATAGATGAACCAAACATGCAGAGGAGAATCACAAAAACCCATAGTGATTATAGGGTTTATGATTCCTATTCCCATTCTCATTCCGGGGTGTAAACCAAACACCTCCTAAGTACATACGATGGATGTGTATTGTTATTATTCAATTTTGCTCTATGTTATGGAAATTAAATGTTCACTTTTATTTGTCACTTATCTATATGTAAATGTTTTGTATTTGTGATTTTTATAAAATTGTATCTATATATTTACACACATGCTCTAACTTGTGAAGCATGATTTTGCAAAGTTATATTTATGTAAAGTACGTAATCCGGTGAAAGAAGACATGCACCAATTACTGGGCAAGTGTTTGCTCACCCTATTGCATAATATTATTTTGCAAGTGTTCATAGTTTCCTTAAGGCAAGTAATTAGAGATTTGACATTTTGAGTTTTGTGTCCTTATGAGAAGGTAAGGCCACGGGGTGTTATGACTCTGGGAGTCTAGCATTGAGTGACAAGTAACTAGTATAAATTTATCGTTATTTTTTATTTAGTTTAGGTTAGTGAGGGCAAAGGTACTTAAATTACCATGATACTTTTAATTTCTAAAATTTTACGTCATTTTGCAAAAGGAAGGGAGAGATTAGAAAATGCACGTACCCTACTGACAATATGTGACTCTATAATTATTTTGTACCCCTTCAATTTTGAGCATGATATTTCACTATCATAATAAAGAACTCGTAATATACTTGCATAATGCATGTGTGCACCTAGTAGATTTAAAAATACTCTCATACCCTGTTTAAAAATTCTTTTATAACCAATAGACCCAAAATTAGTTTCTAAAAATTCTTTTCTAATCAATACACCCAAAATTAGTTTCCAGTATCGCATAAGTGTCAATTTATAATGTCCCTTTATTCAAATTCTCCTTCAATTTTCGTTACATCTCATGCAAGACTCCTGGCACTTATTTTGTCCAATCATGTTGTCGTGTTTTACAGTGTCTAGTATAGGTACACTATATTATGTTTGTGTGTGTATATATATTAAATATTCATACATTTTGAATAAAGGTTAAAAACATGTACTACACATTTTCTGTACTATAGTTCATTAAAATATCCTTCACCTTATTACAACTTTTAACATTTATATCATAATAAAGACATATTTTGTAAATTTTTTTATCATGACCTATTGGTCACAAGTTTGAATCACTAAGGGATAGGGGAAGGGTGGATTTTAATTAAAAAAGAGAGAAGAAGACATATTTTGTAAATGTTATACAAAATTAAAATTATATCATTTTTTCCATATTTTTCCATATAATACCAACAATAAAATTAAAACCGATATTAGTGTATCATAAAAATTGTAAACATTTGTAATGTAAGTCAACATGTATTATTTTTGCTTTCGTGATTTTTAAAATATATTATATTTTTATTTTTTCACACAAATTATTTACATAATTACCTATTTGTTGAAGTTTTAATCATAGTCTAATGAAAATATTTGTGTGATATGAACACATATATTTCATATTCACTTATCATAATTTATTAGCTAATCTATAGAAAGTTTAAATTGATAATTCTAATATATTCTTTTATATTTTCTCTTTTTTTTTATCCTTCTTTTTGAGCTTCTCCCTTTCTTTCATTATCTTTAGTTACAAGGGGCAGTAATTAGCCCATTATGTCACGCCCCAAAAACGGGACCGTAACACGCCGCGCTAATGGGACACCGGCCCAAAGCGCAAGGCACAAACGAATAGAGCAACAAACTTAACCGCAATGTAATAGAACCATCAAACCATTTCTTAACTATAAAACCGAATATTTCATTTTACACAAAAATACGAATTACAAAATTCCTTCTTAGTACAAAAGATGCTACAACCAAAACAAAGTTCATCAATACAAAACCTATCTAATACACTACCTCTCCAAACAAAAGTTGGAAGATTATCAGAGTCCTACCGAATGTGGAATCGGAAAATCTAAAAGCTAAAGCGGAGGAGAGTCAAAACGAGCACCTAATCGAAAAATTGTAAATCACGTGGGGTGAGCATAACTAGCTCAGTGGATATCATGGTGGCTCTTCAAATGATGCCAAGCATTTAGATAAAACATCACATAAAGATAATCCACATCTGTGAACCACTTAGTCATTGTTGGTGATGTTAAGTACCTACACAATAGATCAATTGATAACTTTTGGTACCCACATTTTCTTGGGTCCATTTTCAAAACATAGCTAAAATGTCTCATGCCATTTAAACGTCAGTATGTCCAAAACATAGCCAAAAAAATCCAATCATTTCAAAACATAGTATGCTAAAGCATAGCGAACAAATCCAAGTAGTTTCAGTGCTTGTGTTTGAGCCCTCAGTGCATGCATTTCATCCATTTCCTGTACAATCACCATGGCGTCCCATGGATGACTATAGATCCTGTTCTCCACAAATCAAACATTTCCAAACACATCCAAATATTATATGACCTAGAGTTTTGATTCTCTTAAAAACAGTCTTAAAATGCTTTCATATCAAAATCTTTGCAACATATCATTTGATTAACATAAAATAACTTGGTCCCGATTTCATATGTAATAGTTCCAAAACATTGTAAAAGTACACAGACATAGACCCTCTTCCACTTGTATTTTGTTGAAAGTCGTTAAACAAAATACAAGTGGAAGAGGGTCTATGTTACCCACCTATCAAAGCAAAATACAAATGATCACAACGCGATTAGGTGGCGTGGTACCTAAAACAGATATAAGAGGACTCTTAGAAGAGATGTAGAAGTTAAAGAATGACTTCTAGATGTGTATAAGAGACAGTTTGTGACTGTCTCTTACCCTGTCTCTTATACACATCTAGATGTGTATAAGAGACAGGTTTTAAGGTTAGTTTGGATAGGAATTGAGTAATCGTAACCAATTGAGAACTGAGAAAGTCAACTAAAAACAACATATTCAACCAACAAAATCCATAAACGGAAAGATTCACCGGAGCAATAGCCGGGACTATAACAATAGCATTCCACAACAATAGCATTCCACAACAATGGAAAACACCTAAAACCATCAAAAGATCATTAAAGATCCTTCAAACATAACCAATTATCCAAATTATCCTAGTTGCACCAAACTTCCGCTTACTTACAAAATGAAGGGAAATCAATTCCACTTGGTTTCAAGTCTCAATTCCTATCCAAACTAACCTTAAAACACTCTTAAAACATCATTATGTGCATAGACATAAGCATTCATAGCATAACATTCTAGGGCACATATGGAAGACAAAACCCTAACTCATGATCTTAAGTGAATTTGTAATCTAACCATGGAAAGTTGTTAAAAATCAACCCCAATCACTTCCCACCTCCAAAACACTAAAAACAACCCATAACATACATAAATCATAACTTACAAGGCTGCAAAGAGGGTTTATTTCAGCCATAAAGAATCCTACAAAACTTGAAATTAAAGCTTGAATCATAAAGCCCATAAGCCATAAATGCTAAAATACATAAAATCTTACCTTCCAAGTGATTTCTACTTGAAATCCAAGAAAATTTTTGGGGAAAAAGGAGAAGAGAATTTCGGCCAGCAGCTGGAGAAAATGAGGAAGAAACAAGCAAGAAGAAGACTTAAAAAGATTTCCAAAGTTGACCCAAATAGTTCCCCATTGACCAAATAGTCTCCAAGTTGACTAATTAACCCAGGAGCTAATGTTTGAAACCCAAATTATCATTTTTTTCTGAATAATTCAGCCATCATAAAACACTCACACACCACAATGCACTAATGTGTATAAGAGACAGGTATTATAATCATCCAGACAAAGGATGAGAAGAGATTAAACCGAAAAATTTGCCGAATTGAAAAACGAATAAGTTGAAGTACTTAATGACTAAAAATAATATGAAAAATATTTTAAACCAGTTAAAAATCAAAGAACAAGGCTAGTAAAATACTGGGTTTCACACATTAGCTCTTACTTTCCTTGTGAACAACCATTATCAATTTTTCCCTAGTTCATATTTTCTCTTTTTTCTCTTTGTTTCGCATGGATGTGGCAGAACATCTAGTACATATCTAAACAAGCCATAAAACATTAGGTCAAACCCAACAATCCGAAATCAATAATAGTAAACCCAAGATTTGGTTAATAGTTACATAAACTAGATAATAAGGAATGTATGATTGATGCCTCACCTAATTAAGATCCCACTTATAATAGCTTACCACTATGAGTTTTTGTACTTTTGTACTTCTAAATCTTTAAGGAATTTTTGAACATTTTTTCTTTTCCTAAATGTGTTAGGATCCATTTGGTTCATAGAATAACATAAAGTATGGACAGTAATCTCTTCTCATCCTTTGTCTGGATGATTATAATACATGGGATTAGTTATCCCATTTAACCAAAAGAATCCCATGTTGATGGGATAAGATAATCATTAGGGACAATGATATTACTAATCTCAGATGACAGTTTGATGGGATAAGAAAATACTAAACTTTTTAAGTTACTTTGAATGAATGTTAACAACTATAAAGGCAAATTGTGTACTTACTAGACATAGAATTTGGCTTTGATGTAGGGGATATCTATTGAGTAATGCAATATTAACTAAGCTAAAGATAATATTTTAGATGAGATGAGAAGAGACATCTTAATATAAGTTATCTCGAAATTTAATGCTGATATTATTTATCCTCCCTTATCCTATCCACAAACTAAATTAGCCTTTAGTGAATTAAGTAATAACTAGAACTATTATTTGATCCGTCCAAAAAAATCATGTAAAACATGCATAAAGAAAGAAAAGTTACATCATTTGTATTAGAGAATTCTCTTGGATTTGTGATTTTGCTAGTAGAGAGATGTAGGCTTCTTGGCAGACCAGACTTGGGAAATATGGGTCTCTAAGTTCTTACCTTATTGGTAAGGAGAGGTCAAGCAATTTTGTGGCCGATGGGTAGGCCAAGGTACGGGGAAGGAGGAGAAGTAAACAAGAAAGTAGTAAAGAAAAGAAAAAATATGGAAGGAAAAAAAGGCAATTAAAAAATTAATTTGGGATTTTTATTTTGATCCTTCTAGTGGTGAAGTCAAATAGTGTTTAGGATGAAACTTTTTCCAAACAATAGTTTTAAAGAACTCAAAACATCAAAAGGATACTTAAAACAACCTCAAACTCTAAAAGTGTGTTATGGATCATTTTGCAAGAAGAACTGGCCCCAAATGTCAATAAAATTTTTTTGATCTATGGACTTTGATGATGATGAAGCTTTGTTTGTGGCGTGAATAGAAACTAACCTATGTAAAACATTGACCTATGCCCATTCCATATCTAATTCAACCACTAAACCCTATATTGAATCATACACATGAGAGCCATAAGGGGCATTTGAGAGGCGAAATCATCCATCCTTGTTGATTTAGGATTAATGGAATTGATGGGATATTTTGTAAAATCTTAGAATTTTTCATGTCAAAAGAGGTTAAAGATTTAGTTGCAAAACTTGCTTTTTTATGTTATCATTGCTTCGTGAAGTTTAAGAGGCAAGTATAATATGCTCTCCTAATTCTTAGGGCAAGGATCAATGCAAGTACATGAGTCCTTTTGTATAATATATTGGAACAAGAATCGTTCCCACAATGATCACTCGTGACAACTACCAATATTTTAGGATGTTTTCACTATTTAGATTGCCAAATAAGAAGAGCTGTTTTGTAAAGTAGCTATTAGTAGAAAAGAGAGACTACATATTACGCCTAGTAATGGTGCCAATTAACTAGAAATAGAAGGCAAGAGAAACTTAACAAGTAACACTACAAAACAAATAAGAATAAAGAGATTTATCAAGTAGAAGAATGAGGTTAGGGCACCAACTACTTAATTTTAGGGTTAAGTTATTCTAAACCGATCACTTAGTCAAAACTAAACCAATTGAGGATCCTTTCCCAAGATTAAACTATATCCCCAATCCTTGAGATGAAAAGGTTTTATCAAATTAGTCAAAATGAACTTTAGATCCCTTTAACCACCTAAAAATGGTTAAAATGGATTCACACTACATGAGAATTAACAAGGAACCAACTGGATCAGTTTCTTATCTCTAATATTACCCTACTCTCAATCTAAATACCAAATACTCTTTAATCAAAACTCACCTCCCATTCTTGTTTTAATTGACCTAGATTAACTAAGCAAGAGAACAATTTCCTTAATTAACAATTTTCAATGGCAATTTCTCAACCAATATAATCCTAACCAAGTAATTAGTACAAATCAACCCAAGTCCATTAGTAATTAGAATAATTTAACCCTAACCCATATATATTTTGTTCATAATATTATGGTAAATCAAGAAAAAAGTAAAAGGAAATTAACTATTGGTAGCATAATTAAAGACATGATTCAAATTCAAGATATCAACTTTAACTAATAAAAATCAAGATAGTGCCTTATGTCTTCGATTAGGCCACGAGTGTATTCCTACACACCGTGTCAATTGGGATTTGTTCTTAAAAAGTGCACAGCAATGAGTTGCTTCTTCATTGTAAATCTTCAAAATCAATTGAGTCTTGTCCCAATTTTGCTTTATTCTTGGCTAAACCTACACAAATTAAAAGTGAAACACAAGTATCATAAAAAATTATTAAAATAACTTTAAATAACTAAGGAAAAGCAAAAACACGAATATAAATAGAAAACACAGTTTAGGAAATAATAACCCCAAACAAAGGGAAAAACTGATCAAAATACTAAAATTTTAAGAAAAAAAATAACTATATCATAGAGTTATCATCTAATGATAGTCTTTCTGAATTCATATAATTGGTTTTAGTACATATATTATGAACTAATTTCATCTTATATTCTTTATATACATGTAGTCATATTTTTAAAGTTTTTGTTGGATGAATATCAATACAAGAATTTACATAAATAAGCAAAATTCAATTTTTCATCACATATTGCAAATTAACTGTTTCATAAAACATACCAACTTTTATGTCTACTATCATAGTTTGAGGTGAGACATAACATGTACAAATAAAAAATCGAGAAGCAGCTAGAGATCAATGATATTAAGATTGCTTAAAATTTCCTTACAAATCATTATTAGAGACATTTGTACTAAGTCAATAAAAGAACTAGAAATCAACCTAGCACACCAAAATACTTCATATGAACTAATTAATTTTTTATTCTCTAAACCTTATGCTTCAAAATATTTAATTCAGCAAGCAAATTTTCACTACGGTGAGGTCCAACCGCATGATTATTTGTGTTATTTTAAGCCCATATTCTCGTTTCATGCAACAATATTCTTTTGTGTTGACTAGAAATGTATGTGCACGCACTTTGCACGCAAACACTATATGTTTACTCTTATTCATTTCCCGCTTAGTGACTTCATTCTTTTTTCTTATGCTTTTGAATTAGTGAGTTTTATGATAATGTTCTCAATAATAAGTTACAACCAATTTAACTTATTGTTTAAAGTACTAACGAATTATGAAATTAGTTATTAAGTTAAAAGTGGTTAAAGAAAAAGGAGATACAACATAGAAGACTTTTCCTATTTGTCTAGTTCATATGAATAAATTCACCATATAATGAGAAAGTTTATCAAGGTCACAAATGAGTATACTCATTGAAAAACAAAGACATGAAGGTTTTTAAGGTTCTTAACATTCAAATCTATCTTACCAAGATGAAATATACAAGATAAAGTCTCATCCGTCCAAAGATTTTTGTATTACTAAGTAAGTATTCTGAGAAACATAGATATAAACATATTGCATTAATAGAAGATCTCCTAAACAATCATATGTTCACTTGCTAAACTTTGCTATTTCATACTTTTTCACATAGTTATTCTATACTAAATCCAAGTAATAGTCATCTATTTCCTCGATTCAACTCGATTTTAAATTCTTTACTATCTTCATATTTAATTGACCATCCAATTAAATTTACATTTATTTTCTTGCTATAGTTTAGCTATCATTCTGTCTTTTTCATTTGATTTTGGAAATATTGATTCTTGTAGACCAAAATTGAACTTCAATACCTACATTAAGTTTATACTTCCATACAAAGCCTTCTAGCCAGGAGTAAATTTATTAAAATCACATTTTTCAGTTAGATCTTGTGAACAAGTAATGGTCCAAAAGAGTCACAAAGATTTTTGCTTGCTTCTTTTCAATATGCATCTTGTATTTCATTGTCAACAGTCCTATATGATATAATTTTTCTAATAGTACAGATAAAAAATATTATACTTAACTTTAAAAAAGACAATGTACTTATATTTGTTCATATCATATTTGGTCAATTCTTATTGGATCAATCTGTGAAATAGCTTTAAAAATTCCAAACTTGAAGGTAAAAATTTAGGTAGATCTATAAAAAATGGGCCCCACTTTTTGTTTTACTCAATTTATTAGACCAGGTTTACTACATAACCTCTCGAAACTTGAAATCAAAATTCTGAAACTCTTTCAGAACTTTTATTAGAGTGATACTTTATCTTGTTGAATAATATAAAATGACTGCAGTTATAACATTGTCTAATCCAATCAAAAATCAAGAAACACAATAAAAGAAATTATTGAAATGTATCAAATAGCTTTATCAACTTTAACCATTGTAAAGCCAAATTACGATTCCTTATTGAAAGACTCTAACTAGGCTTAATTAAGAGAACGTTAGTCTCCATCTTGGTACTAAAATTAACGATGAAAATCATAATTTTTTTGATATAATAAAAAAAAAACATTACCCACTTTAATTTAAATTAATGCAAGAGACAACAACATAGCTGTTACTTTATCTTCAAAATTTTAAAGATATTTAGAGATAGGGGACCAACAATCTCACAATTTTGATTTTAGTAGAAGTAAAAGTAAAAGTTACCTCAAAAAAAAAACAAAACAAAAAAAACAAAAGATGATGTGTTGGAAAAGGTATATATTGCATTTATTTAATGCAAATTGAAATAAGTTCCTTTTCAAATATAGGAAATAAAAAGTTACAGATATGAAAGAAGTTAATGTGAATTCATGAAAAATAATTATAAGTTTTGCTACTATTCAACCTATGGTTTTGAATGTATTAGAGGCAATAGCAACATAACCATTATTTCTGGAAGAAGTGGCTTAGAAAAATAAGGCCAAGAATAAGTCCAAAAAGAAGGTACCCAAAATGCAAGCATCTTATCACAGAGAATGTTGAACGCACAAATTATGCTCAGATATACCATCAAACTCCATATTGTTTTCTTCTCATACCCCATAATTAGTGATCTTGTTTCCTTTAGTTTATCTCGCATTCTAATTTTCTCTCTCAAGAGTCCTAGAATTAAATTCTAATTTTATCATATACAATATAAAAAAAAATGTATGTATCAAATGTGCACTTTTATTTCTATTACTAAAGTTGGAGACGAGATTTATAACAAATCCAAATGGAAAACCAAAAAGCAGATAGAGAGAAGTGCTATAAGAGTTTATTATAATATCTTTATGAATCATAATTAAGAAATTTTACAATAAATATATATAAGAATTCGAGAAGAACTTAGAACACCAAATCTTTCATTAAAACTAGTAGGCTTTTTGTTCTAATTTTACCATTCTTTCAAATAATCTTACTAAACAAGTTTTTTTGTATTTTTTTTTTGTTACGAGACCCAACCGTATTATCACTTGTATTATTTAAGCCCATACTCTCATGTAATACAACAATATTATTTTCTATTGTGCTATAAGTGGTGCATGTCCTTTGCATGGAAATACTAGGTTTGTACATATCTTTCTCTTCTCACTAGTTTTGTATCTTTCTCTTTTCTTATAATTTTGACATTGTAGAGTTTTTGTGATGATGTTCTCAGTAGGTTGCAATCAATTATCTAACCACTAAAAGAAATTTCAAATTGGTTAAAAAAAAAAGATACAACATAGGAGAGTTTCTCATTTGTCCTACCTACGAGAAGAAATTCATGATTAAAAAAAGGATATGAATGTCATAAGAGAATATACTCATTAAACAACAACAAAAAGAATATCATTTAGGTGATTAACATTCAAAGTGCTAACAAACCAAGATATTAAAAATGCTCTTCCATCTAAAGACTTTCTGTATTATTAAGTTTTTTTTTCCCATTTTTATTATTCAAAATTATTCCACTAACCACCAAGTAATAACCCGCCTTATTTTATCAATTTGATTTTCTTTAATATTTTCATGATCAATTGACCATCCACTCAAAATTGTATCCTTTTTCGTATTATGACATTATTGTTATTTTGCTATTAATTTAATATTAGAGATGCCGATTTTGATGGTTTCATACCATAATTGAACCTTGATAGAAGCCTACACATAGTTTATATTTCTACATAAAGTTCTTCTAACCACCAATGTAGAAATCAAAATATATTTTCTAGGATTACATTTACTTCAATCAAATTTTTACAAGTAAACCACATTGTAATGACCAATTAATGGTCCAAACAATGTCGCGAAGATTGTTGCATGCTTATTTTCAATATCACTCTTTAGTTCTACTATCAAGAATCAATTCTAACAAAAGTGGTTTTGAAAATCCCAATCTTGAAATTTAATTCTTGAACTCTTTAGAAATTTTTGGTTGACTGATTTTTGCCTTTGTTAAAAATGTAAAACGAATTCATCTATTATATTGCTTATATCTATTGAAATTAAGAAATACATCAAATATGATATCTTAAGGTGTATCATATTAGTTTTATCTTTAACTACACAACATGCATGGGCTTAGTTTGAAGAATGCCAGACTCTATTGTTGGTTACAATTATAACATAATATAGGTTAATGCATTTTAGGGAATGAAAAAATTATACATTTTCTTATGTATAAAAAACATATACATAGTTACCTGGTGTAAAGTTAATATAAGGGACAAAACACAAAAGTTTTGATTTGTCTAACAAGTTTTAAAAATATTTACTAAGGACTAACGATCTCAAGGCACTAACCCTAGATGAAGTGCAAATAGAAGTAACCTCTGAAAAATGGAGAATGAGGGTGATATAACTAAAAAGGTTTAAGGTAGTTTTATTTGTTGCAAATGAAACAAGTTCCTTTTTCACTATAGGCAATCAAAAGTCACATTTACAAAAGAGTTAACAATCAATTCATTGAAGAATTTTCAAAATTTAGTTACTCCTTAATATATGTTTTCGAATGTATTAGAGATAGTGGCGGCATAGGTACTCTTTCTACAACAACCTCTTTTAGAAAATTGAGGCTAAGAGTAAATATAAATAGAGTGCACCCAAAATGCAAACATCTAACTATAGTGAACGTTGCGAGCGCACAAATTATGCTCAAGCATACCGTCAAACTCCACATCTTTTTCATCTCCTATAAACGATCAATGATATTTCTTTCCCTTAGTTTACCTCATCTATTCTAATTGCTCCCAAAATAGTCCCCGCAAAGTTCTAATTTTCTTCCTACATCACAACAAAAACTACTTTTATCTATACTACTAAAGATGGAGATGAGATTTATCATAAATACAACTAAAAAATCAAGAACTGAGTAGATATCAATACTACTAGGGCTAATTACAACATACATAAGAATTATAATCAAGGACTTTTATACGAAGTAAATAAAAAATAGAAAAAAAAACCCTTAGCATAGCAAAATCCTTCATTTGTATCCGCAAACTTGTTATTTTAATCCTAGACTACAATCATTTGTGTTATTTTAAATCCATACCCTTGTGTCTTACCATACTATATTCATTTTTGTTGTACAAGAAATGGTGCACGTGTTTTGCACATGTGTCTTTTCCTTTTTTCTGATAAACAATTCTCTATTCTTACAATTTTGAATCGATGAGTTTATATGATGTTCTTAGTAGTTTACAACAAATTTAGTGATACAAAATTGGTTATTAAGTTGAAAATGGTTCAAGAAAAGGAGATGCAACATAGAAAATTTTCTTATTTCCCCTTCTCAAGAAGAAATCACAATTGAAAAAACTTATGAAGGCCACAAGAGAGTATGCTCAGAAAATATGAAAGTGAAAATAGTTGTTAAGGTAATTGTGTATCCAAATCTACATCATTAAGTTGAGATATATCAAATCTCGTATAAAGAATTTTGTTTTACTAAATCTTTTGAGAAGCACTATAAACATCGCATTCAAATAAGGCTTCCTAAATGACCATATTCACACTTTCTAACCTTGTTTAGTTTATACATTTTTCACAAGGTCATTCCAACTAGCCTCGAAGTAACAGCCACCCGATTTCCTCAACTTGATTTTAAATTCTTTAACATCTTACAGTAGTAAAATTATCATCCTGACTCATTTTCATTTGATTTTAAGAATAGTGATTTCAGTGGTTTTGGACCACAACTGTAATAGATGTATATCTAGGAGACAACCATGTGATGATACTTTAGGATATTATCCAATAAATACATTTGTTATTTGAAGAAACTTATTATTGTTATGGTGATATATATTTATTTGTTTATGTATTCATAAAATTGGAGTTGAGGGTATGTGTTCTTAAAGGTTGGAATAACAAATCTTACTTCTGGGTATTTTTTTTATTTATAAAAGGTTCATAGTCATAAAATTATTAATTGGGTAACAAAAGTCCAGTATGATTAGTATATATTACATATTTTTATTTTTAAGAATGACTAATATGAAGTCATTGTGCAAACTTAATAAGATAAACATGTAGGTAATTATTAGAGAATAAATTCACTAAATGTGACTTGACTAATAACACCAAAATAGAATTCTATCACTTTTTCAATTGGTTATTATTAGTTAGAGTTGTATAAATGAAGAGAAACTCTTATTTTTTTATTCACTTTCTACTAATAAAAGTCTTGCATGTAGAGTGCATTCACTTTTGGGGGCTATTATTTTTTATAAGTGGGATATCTACTCCAGAGATAGAGTGATGCCATTGGTCTATAGCAACACTAGACAAGCCAAGTGTTTGATCTAGTCTAAAATAAAAATTTTCATTATCATTGAATTTGAACATCAAGGTTGTTTTATATAACTTTTTTATACTCTAATATTACAGAGGATGAGTGTCTATATATATGTGTGTATGTGTGTGTGTTCAATATTATGAATATTAGTATGTATATTGGGTTTAGCAAATTATACATGGATAAATGTGAATGGCCAATAAGAAATCTATCACCCTTAATAAAAGGAAGAATATACTATGTTATGTTCTCAAATATAAGTTATTTGCCTAGACAATCTGAAAATCAGAATACAAGTTTCTAAACTATAGAGTTTATATTCAAGATTGGATACATAAAATTATTTTTTTTTTAATAGGTGATTTGAAAATCCTACTTTTCTAAATTACCTACTTAATTACAAATAAAATGTGACTAAATTGGGATATTACATCAAAATTTAAAAAGAAAATAAACCCTAGTTAGATACTCTGGTCCACGTAACTCAAGAAAATGAGTTCGGGAATCTGAAAATGGGAAGGTTTGGGATTGATTTGAATTCCTCGGTACAATTATAATGGAGCATACTATTGAGATAGTTTAAAAGTAATAAAATATGCAAATGATATTCACAAAAAGTCGCACACATTGAGCTTGTAGTGCCTTTTAACTCCCAAGGGCAAAATTCATATTGCACGCGGAGTTCTAGCCCAATTTTATATTATTGATACAATTATTAAGTCCTAGGCTAAATTGAATTTTATTCAAATATTTAACTAAACTAATCCAAAATTTGTAAATTCACCTAATTTAACAAATAAGATAAGGCATAAATATTATAATGAGACCAATAAACATTAAAATAAAGCACCAAGGGTACAAGCCTCAGGTAAGGCTAACATGTATTTCTGTCTCGTAAAATGTAATTTAAGAAAATATTCTCGGTCTAAACTAAAAGAAAACTGAAATTGGGGAGTAAATGGAAAAATTTTCAACCTTTCTTTTTTAGATTTTTATGGGGTTAATGTGTGAACGATTTTGCTTGGATTTGAAAATAAAAGAAAAATACAACTTTTATTCTTTGAGACTTAATTAGTTGGTTGTCTGGAAAATTTTCCGACTTGGAAATTTTTCTGACCCTGTTGTAGTTACAGGTACTATTTTCTATTTTAGTCTAACATAGGAAATTATTGATCCTCTGGACCAAGCTTTTTCTACCACGTTTTGAGTTAAAGAGAAATTGTATTTCAGGACCCTCTACAACTTTTTTCTTTGATTTTAGTTTCATCGTATGGAATTTTGGCTCAATAAGAAAATTTTTCTTTTGCTTAACTTTAGAATTTTTGTGCTTTTAACGAATTGGATTGAGTGTAAAAATGGTCTTCCTTGTCAATGGCCATAAATTTTTGGTGAAAAATGGGTAAAAGCAAAAATAGTTAATAATATTTTAATTAATAATATATTAATAAGTATTGACTTATACAATCAAGACTGTCTCTTTTACACATCTGTTTTATGATGTGTTTAAATACAGCTTATGCATTAAGAATAATTAAACATCACAACATAAATTAAGTTTAGAAAATCAAAGTGCAGTTAAAAAGACATTGTTAAAAGTGTATTAAGAGACAAATTAAATAGAATATACATACTAATATTCTGACTGTCTTAATACACAAATAGATGTGTTATTTTTAAGGGTTTGAAAATTATTTTCTATACTCAAAGTGACTAATTGGGATATTTTATGATAGTGGGATACAATTATAATGGAACTAATAGCAAAATATTCACAAATAATTCATATTTTCTAGTCCCTGTACTTTTATAAGTGTAACTCTGTTCAAACAAATAATTAGAAAATTATATACTTTAATTTCTATTGCAGGTTTAGCCTAAATATAAATGCTTAAATGCATGGGGTTAATGTAAGTTTGAAAAAAAAGAGACTTAATTAGTACTGATGACTATTTTCTATTAAACATAGGAAATTATTGATTAGTTATTTCGTTTCAGGGTAATAGAAAATCTCAATGGCAAAAATGGTGGGTTTAGGGTTTCCATCAACGTTTGTTTCCTTCATGTCTCCTTCCTTCAATTGTCTCAAATAGTTAAAGGTTGGGGAACTTTAAGTTTCAAAATTAATTTGTGTGAAAACACCTTACAGGTCAGACTCATGTGTAAGCTTTTGTGATCTGTTAGATTTTAAAGAGTACGCTACAAGAATAATTATGTTCTAATTGTTTTTGTAGTTAATTTATGATTTTGTATCTAGTGCAACGTTGATCCTCTTCATAGGAATTAAACATTTTGATTTTTGAATAGAGTAAAATTTGTCATTTTCACATTGTTTCCTTTAAACTGAATGTAGGTGCCTACACTAAAATTATACTTGTAATACCAACGAAAAGAGAGGGTTTTAGATTCTTATTTCAAAATAAGTTTACGCCTTATGATAGTTGGGTCAATAAGTGAATAAGTGGAGTTTTTACCAAACCTAAATAAACTTCTACTTTATCACGTTATTAGGGTTAGATTTTAATAAATTTAATTATAACTTCTCCTTATCATGTTATTAGTTAGAGACACAAAAATTAGTCAACAACTAATAGAGAGCTGAGAAATAATGGAGAAGTTAGAGAATAGGGTTTCGAACTACAAGAAGAAGAAAGGCAAACACTAAATATTCCCCTCTCAACTGACTGTAAACATGTCTTCCAAGAAGTAAAATGTAACTTGGATTGCACAAGAGACTTTTCGTTTTCTTTTTCTTTTTATAAAGAGAGGAATTACATTTCTTATTTGGTGGAGTACTAAATTTCCCATGCATGTAGACATTATATATTAAGGGATCATGACTATAGAATTAAGAGATAAGTTTTAATAGGATATTAAACAGGTCTATTCAACCATCTAGTCATCCATGTGCTTATGTAATCATCTCTTGTAGTATTTAATATGATCCTTGTATTTTACCTTTGATTATTCATAGTACAGTAGAACTTCATGGCCGATTATTACTCAAGTAATTGGTGTAGTCTTTTTTCTTTATTTCCTTGACAAATTTACCATACTAGTCAGTAAATATTATGAGAAAAAAATAATGAATGAACAAGAGCATAAATTATGGTTGCATACATGCATAAAGAATTCGTGGTTGTTGAATCCAATTTCTCTACTATACTAATTTCCAGTGTGAAGGTTTGGAATAACTTGCTCATTGAATAATTTTTATAAAGATTTTTCTAGAGAAACTTACCATGGGATAGTTAAGTGAAATACTTGAATAGTGATTATATAAACGGTTGAGGTAAGTGGCCTTACAAATGTACGTTGGACTGGCCTGTGCTTATGGTAACCCAAAGTTAGCAGCCAGTATTCAAATTCCTAACCAGTTGGATCATGTAGGGACACCAAATAATATCACTATACAAATATTTATAAATTAATTAGACAATACAAACATACCACAAGTTCAACTAAAAGACCAAATAATATCACAATATACGAATATTTATAAATTAATTAGACAATACAAACATACCACAAGTTCAACTAAAAAAACATCTTTATGAAATACAGATAGTACAAGTACATGTTATTAGTCATCGAGGCAATTTGAGTTACGAGTCAAATTTGACCCCCCTAAATTAGGTCACGGATTGAACTTCACCCCAATCTAGGTCACAGCCACATTATGTGCCATAACTTAACTTCGATGTAACTCGGTTACTATCGCCAGTCCCGGAACAACCCATAATTAAGACACATAAGTCGTAAATCCAAAGCATCCAAGCCTTTTAATCAATAATTAAAAATAAATCTTAAACTAATCCAACCAAATCCAAGTAGCATATAGTTTTAACCATATCATATATTTGATATGTTTCTGTTATTACCATGAAGATTCAAATTTTCAATAGTACTAGTAATAATAACGGCTGTCTATTATTGGGATAATTAGTACATATTATCCCAAATTTTGTTGACATGGTGTAAAAAACTAATTTTAATGAATCAACTAAAAAACTTTTTATTAAATAATGTAAGCCCAATTAAAAGTTCAAAACCCAACAAAATTTATGAGTCGAGTATTAGCTACACATTTATGAGTTTGAACTAGCCTAATTAAGGCCTAAAACTTGAATAAATTTATAAGTTAGCTCAGGTTTTGCAAATTCGACTCACAAAAGCCATTCTTGACAATCCTACAAATGTTCTAGACTAAAGTGACATTGATATACAAAAAAAAAAAAAAAATCTCAAAAAATGAAGGGAAGAAGAAGTATTTAAATTTTTGCGTGAAAGAATTGGACTACTTTGATCTGTAGAATGTCAACAATCACGAAGTACATAAGCATTAAATAGAAAAATAATCATATTTTACATGGGTCTAATAGCAAACTTAAAAAGATAAACGAAAGCCATATTTTTTCTGACTTAAAATAGGATACTTAAAAAAAGTATGAAATTTCACTTCTTATAACAATCATTTTTCTCTTTGAATCAACTAACATAAGTCATGAACAGAAGTGAATAAAATCACGAAAAATTATGTGCTTGAGAACATTGGTGAGGAAAAAAACGTTGATGTTAATTCTGGTTATATATTAAGCATTAAGCAGATAAATACAATTAAAAAAAGTAAATAAATACATTAATAGATAGGATGAATGATCTGATAATATAATTCCTAGGTAATTTTTTAAAAAGTAAGTTGATAAAGATGAGATGTAAGAGGTTGAAATAAGTTGGATGGAGATTGATTTTTACATAATTTTTTTTCTTTTTAAAAAGTTAGTAGATAAATATAGAAAAAGAGGTGGAAATAAGATCAAAATCTTTTAACATAAGTACGTTTGAGAATATAATGATATGTATGTATTTATTTACGAAGTATGCAGGAAAAGGATAGAGAAAATGATGGAATTAGGAAAAAATATTTTTTGAAAAAAAAAAATACTGGTAGAAGAGTCATACTTTTTTTTTCAATAGCCATGTATTATCTACATTTAAGTAGCATAAGTGGTAAATATTGATTTCAAGAAATTTACCATAAATACCTGTAAACATATTAAACTATTGCTTATTATTCAAATTGGTAGTCTTGTCCAATTTGTATTCTCAAGTACTGATTAATGTAAATACTAAAACAATTGTTGTGATAGACTAACCTAATATGGTTGGGAAGCACGAAATTTCTCAAAAAGGGTGAAAAAATATCTATCATATTAAATAGTATTATTGGTAATATTTATAATAGACTAATGGAATAAATATTTCTAAATAAAAAATGTCAATCTTTGGTTGTTTGCGAATGGACTAAATGTTGGTAGTTATTAAGAAGTCAAATCTCATTTTAAATAAATAAAATAAATAGTTAAATCTCAATGTTTGAATGTTTTAAACTTTAAAAAAAAAAAAAAAATGGATTAAGTAACAAATATTCATCAAAAAGTCATATATGGTGAAAAAATATAACAATGACAAATATCATAAATATCATCATTTCATGCATTATGGCGAAAAGGGTTTTTTCTTTTATATATATATATAAATATTCCAACTAATTTATTTTTATTTTAATAAATTAAATTAAATTAAAAATTCTTAAGCAACTTCCTTTCTCAATTACCCAACTAATTTGTTTTTATTTTAATATGTTAAATTTGAAAGAAATACTTATAAATAAATAATATATATATATATATATATATTATCCAACTAATTTATTTGTATTTAATAGATTGTGTATAATTAAGTAACTTCCTGTTAATCAACTACCCAACTAATTTGTTTTTATTTTAATATGTTAAATTTGAAAGAAATACTACTTTATTATTAGGATGTAAAAGATGATTTTGTAACAAAATTTTATTGATACATGCCAAACCACACAAATTTCCCTCTTTGCATATCGAGTATGTTTCAATTACCAATCAATTATAAAATTTCTAAAATTGCTTTATTAGCAAGTATTCAACATTTTTAATTTTCAAAATTTAGAAATCTATTAACTAGACGGATAAAATGCAAAAGTCAAAATCACAATACTTTCTTATTTGTCATCCTTGAGATAAAAATTGGTTATTATTGTAAGGGAAATTCTATTGCATTTGAAGCTTGTAACTATAAAAAGATGGGAACATGGCAATGAGGTTCTTCCCAATTGTGCACTTTAGTCTTGCATATCGACACTTGTTAGTTATTGTATTTTTATTTTCTTCGGAATTGGCAAGAATACTACTGATTAATTCAAACGGTATTGAAGCTTTTTCTGTGATTATATTGTAACCAAAATTTATATATTTAAAAAAAAAAATTATTGATAAGACTATAAATTTAAAATTATTTATCAAAATAAATTCACATAACAAAATCAAACATATTAAATCATCAACCACCGAAATTATTGAGGTATGAATCTCTTGATTATTCCCTCTATAGGGAGGGCTTTCTCTCTCTAGAGAGAAGGAGAGTTCTCTCCCTCTTTATACGGGATCATCTATTAGGCATTAATATGACTAAGGACTATAAGAGACAGATTTAGAACTCTCCTTCTCTTTGAAGAGATAAATTTTATTATTGGTATAGATTTATATCATTCTCCCTTATTTGGTTTAAAATAAGAATGAGTTTCATTATATTAATGAGTTACTCATTTGAAATTCATGTCACAAGTAGGGAATGAAAGTAACATTTTCTAACACTTTCATTCTCATAGATGATTCCTATAATACTCAACCAAACAATATAATTGAGTATCGTGAATTTTGATTCTCATTAAAATCCTGTCTCATATTTTGAACCAAACAACTCGTAAGTATTTTAAAATAGTTTTTATCGCTATTTCAAAATTTTCAAACAAGTACTACTGCCAATTTTTTTGAGGTCAATGCATTTATTATGATTAACATTTTCAAAAAAGATTTCCAGTTCTAAATTCTAAACACATCTAAGTTATCAAAACACAGTGGGTTGATCCTGATTTTTGCAAACTTGGTTTTTGTTTTGTCGGCCGCTTCATCCCATCTAGGGCTTGACTATTCTACCAATTCTGGTTTGGATTTGGTGTCTACGTCGCCTATTATTCTAGACAGTAAAATAATTAAGTAGACTTAATTTTTAATCTTTACTCGTAGATTCTGTTATTATAATTAAATTTTAAAAAATTTTAGTTACATTATTATAGATTATTTAATATTTAATTCACACTAAAGGGTCGACAAGTGAGAATAAAAATCGGGTCTACCTAAATATTTGTCTTATTCTTCTGCCAAATATTTAGGTAGACCCGATTTTTGAATTAAACATTGGTGGCTAGAGAATCTTAATAAGATTATTTAAAATTTAATTATAACCACAAAATTTACAAATAGAATCAAAACCAGATCTATTTAAATATTTTCCAATTCCTTTTACTCTCTTTTATCCTCTTTCCATATTTCCTACTATTTGGTATCAATCTCTGACCTTTTCTTTTCGTTTATTGTCTCTTATTTATAGGGTTTGGTAGAATCTTTTCAACTACTTAGATAAATCCGGTTGGTATCTCCTCTAAAACTATGTCTGATGCTCTTGTTAAAGTGATTAAAGATGTGGTTTGTTCTAGTATTGGGGGTAAGGAAGGGAAACATTTGAAATTGTCAGTAGAAGTGGACATTTCTAACCCTTTGCTTAGGGGGACTTTAGTGGGAAGTGGGGGAGAACTACACTGGGTAACTTTTAAAAGGGAAATAATTAGATCTAATTTTTTGTTTTATTTATAGATTTTGTGAGTTGGATTAAATATTATGAAATTTATGATATAAATTAATATAAATAAAATGCTTTATAAAATTTAATTTTACATAATTTACAGGATGGTCAAAAACAGATTTATAGTAATATTTTTCAATTTCAAATATGAGAAACTTCCTGACTTAGTTTTCACTGTGGGAAGACTGGGCATTTGGAAAAATCTTGTGTAAACAGAGGTCAGACAGAAGTTGAAGAAGGTGATAATCAATATGGTTACTGGCTTAAGGTTAGTGTTGGGAAGAGTAAGAATATCACACAGAGAACAACAACTGGACAGAAGCCTCAGAATCCTCGATCTCAAACCAATTCTACAAACCTAACTCAACCCAAATGACATCTCTGCCACCAAGAGTAGTTCTCAATTGCAGATAGAAGAAGGAAATTCCTTAGCAGGTTGTGAATTCCCAACATAGATCCAACAAAATGTGTTAAAACCATGCCACAGTTCTCCTCGGGGAGAAGATGGTATCAACTCTGATGCAACAAAAATGATTGAGAATCTCTCCAGTTTGGAACAAAAAGTTGAATTTAATTCCTCAATCTGAACTAAAGATGGGCATGATTCAGACTAATGAGAGTAGACCAGCAGCAGTTCAAGTTAGCAATAATATTTCTGGTTCAGCTCATAATGAGGAGATGGAACTTATGGGAAATAGGAAGGTCAGCAGCTACAAGGCTAGACCTTATACAGGAATAGATCTACAAAAGGTGGTAGCAAAAAGAGACAGAGAATTAACCTCTCCTCACTAATGCCACTAACAATACACAAGTGGAAGGCTTACAGTAGAAAAGAAAGATTGGGAAGTCAGAGATGACATTGGAAGGCAATGACCACTTGAAGAACCTGAGAGTGGAGGAAGAACAGGATAGATACATACATACTAAATTGGGGGTGAGGACCAACCATTTTAGGCCCCTAGGTTTCCCATAAAGGCTCTAGTGTGGAATAGTCAAGGGATGGGGAGTTCCTTGACTATTCCCCAGTTGTGGGAGAATGTCCTTCTCCTCTCTCCAGATATTATTTTTGTGTTTGACAAAGACAACCAAGAATAAAAAGTTGTTCCTACAAAAGGTGAAAAAAAGAATTCATTTTGATAATTTTTTTTGGCGGTTGATGCTATTAGAAAATCTGGTGGAATGGCACAGTTTTGGGGGAAAAAGGTGCAAATTACTGAAGTCTTATCCGCTACCTTTACTATTGAACAAAAGTTCAATCTGAGCAAGAGGAGAATGGTGGTTCGTTGGGACTTTTGCAAGTCTGATCATAAGACAAGAAAAGAGCAATGGGCAGTTATCCAAAGAAGGAAGATTTTGTGGGGTGAAAAATGGATCTTGGCAAGGGATTTTAATGACATTTAGTGCTAAGAAGCGAAGTGGGGAGGGAGAACCAGAGAGTAAGTGGACTTTCAAGGACTTCAATCATTTCATTAATAACAATGGTTAAGGTTATTTAGGTTTTACTGGAGTTCCTTGGATATGGAACAATAAGTGGGAAGGTAACAGAGAGATTAATGTAGAGACAGGACAGATTCTTGAGCAGTAGTCAAAAATGGTCTCAAGCTTTTGATAAGGCTAGATGCTCGCATATCACCACTAAAGCCTCTAACCACTCTTTGCTATTTCTGAACACTGATATTGAGGGATCAAAGAGAAAAAGTAGATTTCATTTTGACAAAAGGTGGATTAAGCAGCTTGAGGTTGAGGGAGTTATCAAGGAAGCTTGGAAAACTGAGGTGAGTGGCTCCAGATTGTTCAAAGTGACCAGTAAAATTAAAGTTTATAGGGTAGCCCTGTTGAATTGGAACAAGCATAACTACAGGAATGCAGAAGTCAGGATTAAGGAGATCAAAGATGAACATAAGTCACTAGATGAGTCTGATGTGACTGACAAAAGAAGCAAAAGGGTGATGCTGAAAAATCAACTCAGTAAAGCCTGCCATGATGAGGAACTTTTTTGGAGTAAAAAATCTAGGATTAGCCGGTTCAAGGAAGGTGATATAAACACATCTTTCTTCCATGCTTCAGTGAAAAGCAGAAGAGTTAGAAATGGGATCAACACTCTTCAGAAAGCTAATGTTAAGTGGTGTTATGACTCTGATGCATTAAGCAAGAATTAGATGATTATTATAATAAGTTATTTGCTTCCTTGCATCCTCAGCACATTAACGAAGTCCTGGAGGGAATACCTTCAAGGATTACAGGTCAGATGAATGAGACGATTACTAGACCCTTTGAAGAGAAGGAGATCAAACATGTTGTCTTTTCTATGGATGTCAACAAGGCCCTTGGGCCAAATGGTATGACATCTCTTTTTTTTTTTCAACATTTTTGGCATATTATCATGGGGGATATTATTGTAGCTGCACAAA
Source organism: Cinchona pubescens (assembly GCA_025175665.1). Taxonomy (NCBI): domain Eukaryota; kingdom Viridiplantae; phylum Streptophyta; class Magnoliopsida; order Gentianales; family Rubiaceae; genus Cinchona; species Cinchona pubescens. Next base: position 2,940,173 of record JANKKI010000062.1, read on the forward strand.
GCTTTTTTCATTCTGGTTTTATGCGTAGATCCTTGAATGAGACTATCATTAGTCTAATTCCTAAAGTTCAATCCCTACTAATCTTACTCAATATAGACCTATTGCCCTTTGTAATGTTACATACAAGATTATTTCTAAGCTATTAGCTAATAGATTAAGACCTCTTCTTAAATTTTGCATTAGTGATCTAGCAAAATCAATGTGCCTTTATTTTTGATAGACATATTCTTGATAATGTTATTGTAACTCATGAATGTTTGCATTTTTTGAAAAACTAGAGGTGAGGAAAAACTAGATTTTTAGCTCTTAAGTTGGATATGGCCAAAGCTTATGCCAGAGAGGAGTAGTCTTTCTTTTTTTGCTATTTTTGAAAAATTTAGTTTTTGTCAAATTTGGATCAGCTAGATCAAAGCTGTGCATCTTATTCATTTAATCTAAATGGTGACAAAGTAGGCTATATTAAACCTTCTAGAGGCATTAGACAGGGGACCTTCTGTCCCCCTATCCTTTTATAATGTGTTCTGAAGCTTTTTCTAATCTTCTTAATCAAGTTTGTAAAAATAAAGAAATTACTGGATTGAGGCTTTGCAGAAATGGTCCAGTGATTTCTTATCTATTTTATGCTGAAGATTCTATCATTTTTTGTAAAGCTGACAGTACTGAAACTAAAAGGTTGATGGAGATCACTAGAGCAGATCTTTATGAAACTACCACAGGACAACTGGTTAATCTTGACAAATTTTCCATCTTCCTTAACAACAATACACCCGAGGCAATCCAAACAGATGTTATGCAGGTCAATTGGAGAGGTGAAGAAATTATCACAAGGAAGTTATTTGGGGTTGCCCATGGTGATTTCCAAATCAAAATCACAGGTTTTTGCTGATAGTACTGAAATCAGTAGCACTTACTATGCCAGTATATGTAACGTTCTGTTTCAAGTTATCTAAGGAGCTATGTAAAGAAGTCAACAATATTATTGCTTAGTTCTAGTAGGGAAATGCGAAGAAGGAACATTCTATGCATTGGATGAAATGAACAAGATTAACTGAGGCCAAAGATAGAAGTGGTTTAGGTTTCAAAGATATCCAACAGTTCAATAATGCTCTTTTAGCCAAGCAGTTGGAGGATCCTCACTCAATGTAATTTGCTAGTTTCCAAGGTTCTCAAGGCCAAATACTTTGACAAGTCTTCTAATTTCTCACTTCAACTATTCCTAAGGATGCATCTTGGTTCTGGCAAAGCCTTTGTACTGCTAGGAGAGTGATTGATGTTGGGATAAGGAAAAGGGTAGGGGATGGGAAAACGGTTGCAATCTAGGATGATAAGTGGATTCTAAGTAATGAAAATGGCAAGATTTCTTCAGTCAAGCCTGATAATTGTGTTTTGACTATAGTGGATTAGTTGATTTTACACATAAGATGGAATAAGATTCTGATTAGGGAACTCTCTTGCCCCAATGATGTTTCAAATATTCTGAAAATCCCAATTTCCTCCACTGTAGAGCTGATAGGTGGTTTTGGAAGTTTTCCAGCACAGGGAATTACACAGTAGCATCTGGATACAGGCCCTGAGCAATTGGGGAATTTGCAATCCAGAAATCATGCTGCTAATGGAGAATCAAGCAGAATGAACTCACAAGGAGATGTTTGGAAATTTACATGGAATCTAAATATTAAACACAAGATTAGACACTTCCAAGATGGAGTTTATGGAAATGTCTAAATGTCACTCTGCCTACTAATGGGGACTTTCATAAAAGAACTGGAAATGGAAATCCTATATGCTCTAGATGTGATAAAGAAACTGAAATCATAAAGCATATCTTTTTTCTTTTTTTTTGCCATCAAGCAGTTGATGTGTGGAAGATGGCTCCTATTAACTGGGATGGTATTGCACGTGCTAGGGGGACTTTTGGACCTGGTGGGAACTAATTATAGAAGCAAAAAGTAGAGGAGACCAAGGAGCTGCTAGTCTAACGGCTAACCTGTTGTGGCAGCTATAGAAGCACAGAAATAAGGAGGTTTTTGAAATTAACAATACATTTTTTGCAGAAGTGGCACATAGAGCAATGGATGAATGATCTGAATTTCAGATTGCTAATGAAAGACAGCAGACCAAGAGCACTGAAGAAACAAGCCTAATGAATAGAACTACAGTTGAGAAGATGACAACACAGGACTGCATAGTGATTAATGTTGCAGGGAAGGGGAATGAAATAGAGCTAGGATTGTTTTACCCTGTTCCAATGTAGAAGGGAAGTTACTATGTACTTGGGCTTAAGGAATTGACTATACAGCAGATAATCCCATCCTGGAGGCTGAGACAGTTAGGTTGGCACTCTTTAAAGCCAAAGCTGCTGCAGTTAGGTTGGCACTCTTTAAAGCCAAAGCTGCTGGATGGAACAAAGTTCTGCCTTTGCTCACCAACCAAGCTATTGTAAACAACGTCAACAACAATGTGGTTGAGGATGTTCATTTGGCTACACTACTTAAGGGCATTACTAGTTTGAAGGGCTTGCTTTCATGGTGCTCTGTCTTGTATCTCAAAAAAATTTGTAATATTTGGGCTATTAATTTAGCCTATTTGGCAGTAGACCTCATAGATGGTGTTCTTTGGAAGGATCGTTATCCTAGTTGGCTTATAACAGCTGACTAGAGCATATGTAATTGGGGGAGCCACCCTACTGTATATTGTGTTCATATGGCCATAAAAATGTGTACTTCTTCTGTTGCTATTTGAAAAAATAAAAAATAAAGAATCACCAACCACTAATTTAGATAATTGGTCAGATTTTATTCCTTTTTTTCATGAATCTAGAGACAAATTAAGTGTTTAGATACACTGTTTTTGGAACTCTTATTTTCCCCCTTAACAAAAAAGGGGGTGTGACGTCAGTCAGCATAAAAGTGTCAAATTGAACAAGTCCGTACATAAGAGCATCTCTGTTTTCCTCAAAACAGATAGCAAAAGAAGCAGAAAAAGATGGTACTTGTTACATAATGGTATGGCTCTATTATTATACAGATCTCCCTTTTCTCTTCTTTTAGTTGTAACTTTATATTTTAATACAATTTATCTCAATACAATGACTCTGAAGACAATGGCTCTTCATTTTGAATGTTTTCCCTAGATAAAATTACAGACATAAAAATATAATAGGAGAAAACAAACTTTCGCCCTTCCTTTATCCTTTTACATTGTATACTAATGTCAACCAGCCATTCTGCCCATATCTTAGTGGCATCTGCCGTTTTACGGCTTAAAGCAATTGCGGTTTTCGATCCTGTCTGGCGGCCCAAATGCTTGCTGATGAACTCTCCAGCCAGCAAGAGTTTTCCCAGATCGATATTGGTCTTCACCCCAAGACCATTAAGCATGTATACCACATCCTCAGTAGCTACGTTTCCTGAAGCTCCCTTGGCATAAGGGCAACCTCCTAGGCCAGCAACTGATGAATCCACCGTGCTAATTCCCATCTATTAACAAGATGGCATTGCATTAAATTTCTGTATTCATAGAAAAACTCAATGGCCCTATGAATTTCTTTTAGTATCTATGATTTCAACGACAAAAGCACAGCATTGATCTCCAAACGTCCATCTCCCCTCTTAATCTCTGACTCTCTTTGCATGATATGTATGAGCGTGAGCATGTAGATGTACCCTTTTCTCATTAACATAAAAAAACTCCCTTTCTTAGATCTACTATACTCAAAAGCAAGTAGACTAGCTAGTATGTACCGAGTCTAGACAGAAAGTTATTTGTTAGCAGCTTAGGGAGTTGCCAACTATGCAACAAGCACAACTGCTCAACAATGACATGATCAATCTTCAAAGCAACAAAATTTTCAGCTTATTCCCTTTATCATACACAAATAAGTAACTTACTTGAAGAGACACTAATATATTTGGAAGAGATTGCCCGTAAGTGTCATGGAAGTGAACAGCAAGCATCTCAACAGGAACAACTGCCATCACTGCTTCAAGCAATGGAAGAACAGTACCTGAACAGAAGAATTCACAGATATAGAAAGATAATACAATGACAAATAGACCGAAAAACTGGTACCGAAACAATATTACATAAAAGTGCAAAATTATAAGTTTGTTTGGTTCATGTAATTAGAAAGGGTTAGAGGAAATAGACAATTGGATTACTAACCGTGTTATTCCAAGTGTGGTTAGTTTTGGGTACGCCATTAGTGGTCCCTACTTGAAAACTTACATGCAAATACATTTGGCAATCTTAAAATAATCCCATGCAGAATGGAATTAATTTTTCTCTAGACAAAAAGTGTGTGGGATACAAAATGACTGATTTCTCCCTATAAGCAAACCACTAATATACATGATTTTTCAAGACAACCCCATAATACATCTAACTCTATTTCGAAAATATTCTCCTCAACATTGTTAGCTGTCCAATAAACTATAAGCAGGATTCACAACCTTTATCTAATAATTTATTCAAACTGGAGTCGCTGCTCCCATTCTTTGATGGATTACACACATCTTTTCTATTCCAAAATGTGCAAAAGAAGAAAAATAGCGTTCTAACACATTTCCCATCTCTGTATTTTTCAACCTTAAACAAATTGTACAAATAGTACAACTGAGGGACATTAAATTTTGCATGGACAAGAGCAACAAGAATAAGAGAACATTTGACAGATCACTGAGAGTAACAAGAATTTCAGAATATTGAATTCAATTTAGTGGATCAACATATCCCTTCTTGTAAAGAGAAGTCGTTGGAAGCGCTGTGCATGAGATTTGTGACCAAGTGAACAATATCAGGTAGTGGAAAATCTATCCATAGCTTATGGTTGTCAGAGAGAGAGAGACACAGCAAGAAGACAATAGTTCAAAAGTTTAAAACTGAGGCAATCAGGATTAAGTAAGCCAATAAGTAGTTAAAATTGTTGGCAAATATCTTTGACCAAGTATTGGTGCTTCTCACCGCATATTCTCGCAAAACACCTTTTGAACGATCATTTTAAAGAAGGTAGATGAAGTGGGAAAAAAAGAATAACTAACTAGTACTACTAGTTCCAGAAAACCTTTTTACGACACAATGTCAGAGTTGACAGAAAGAGTTGCATAAAAGGGAGGGAAAGCAAATCAACAAGAACAAGAAATGAAAGGTAACAAAGGTTATATTCCATTTTCTGCATCAGAAATATGTTGAGCAGTTGATGTACTTAGTACCATTAGGCTAAACTAGAACTAATACCTGGTGTGCCAACTCCTATTGTATCTTTCGCCAAGAGAAATTTCAAAGCAGCCCATGTCGTAAAGTTCCTGTGCAACATATGCCACTTTGGAAGGTGGAATGGCTCCCTCAACTGGGCACCCAATAACACAAGATACATACCTACCAATTTTTTAAACAATCTAAAAACTTGGTACCATTTATGAATATTTAAGCATAATGCACTAGTGTAAACCACATGAAATTACAACCTCAAAAAAATAGACAATAGAAAACTAAAAAGGGACCTATTTAAGACATAAGTGAACCAGATAAATTGGCCATCCTTCATATTAAATCAAGTGACAATTAGCCAAGCTAATTTTCAACAATTGAGCAATGTAACTTCGCCAAGATATTTACTGATTTGAATTTTTCTTTACCCTTCAATAAACAGCATTTGATACTTGGGCCACTCCCAAATCAATTGGTTTTAAGATCTTGGGTCAGTTGACTAATTGGTATTGAGTTGGATGCTCAGGTTCTTTCACAGGACATGCATGTAAACCATCTCTTATCTGCTACAGAGCTAAAAGCAGACTACTCTCTATAAGAGCACAAGCTCAAACGAAACTAATAACATTTTACAGTTTGTGCATTCTGTGTTTGTTCATGCAAGTCATGGCTTTAGGGTGCACCAGGGAAGGGGTTTGGAGAGAGGAGGATAAAGAGAGAGAGAGACCCATACCCACGAACCGGAATAGAAAGCTTTTTAGCAGCATGAGTGACAGCACGATAACGAGCAAGACTCTCCTCGATGCTACAATTTATGTTTGACTTCGAAAAAGACTCTGAAGCTGATGCAAAGACAGCTATTTCTTTTGCCCCAGCTGCAATAGCAGCTTCAAAGCCCTTAAGGGTGTAATAACAGGTTGGGAAACATTAGCATGATAAACAAGCAGACACAAATGTGAGAATCTAATTCCTTTCAGTATTTATTACCCACTTTCAAGTTAGGTGTCAACACAGGTAAACTGGCAGCCTCCAAGTTCTTAACTGCTTCCATTACATCCTTTCTTCTTGCATCTGCCAGCTATTTGAAAAGGAAAAGGAAAACCAAGAGTCAAAGAAAAGATAGAAATGAAGGAAAATCTTCCAAATAATTGCAAGGAAATAACAAGGAGAAAAATGTAATGGCATTTAACAACAGAGATTTACACTGAACTCCCAAGGCAGTATTTGGAATGTGGAATGGAATCTTATTTGACTCATTCAAACAAATGGAGGTCAACTACTTGCACTATCAATTCTTCCATCATACAATCCCATTTTCTATTTCCCTACATTACTGCCATAAGCCAAGAATGATCATAGTTTTTTATCAGTCCAGTTGCTCAAGGATTCAGAATAGGCCATGATACACAGCAAAGTTTATTTCTTTGACTTACTGTTTGGCACAAACTGATGTCCCCTAAGTTTCTTTTGTTTCAGAGAACTCCCAAGTTTTAGAAGTTATATTAAACTGTCATGTGTATGATTCTGTTACCATGAATTAGCACAACTGCCTCCATCTTCAGATTACAGCCTATCTTCCTTCTCTTTATTCATTACAACGTTGCCTTTGAAGAAAATAATTTGATCATACAGCCAATTTTTAATGTATGTAAATCAGTGAAAATGAAATTACCTGAGGTACCCATTTGGGGGATACAAAACTTGTTGCTTCAACCACACGCAATCCAGAAGACACCAGTTTGTGAATCAATTCAACCTTTATGGATGTTGGGACAATGTTCTTCTCATTTTGCAACCCATCCCTTGGCCCCACTTCTACTATCTTGACATACTTTGGCAAGTCTCTGAGTAACTGCTATAGACAAGGAAAAGATCAGATAATGGGAAATATAATTTTGCAAAGCAATAAAACAAGAGATAAATAACAATATCAACCAAGTCTAATTCCCACTAGGTGATAACACAGGAGATAGACCTGAAAAAAACAAATCAAGTCTGCAGTAATTTTCATTAGGCTAAAATGTTGTTTCTAGCTTCATTTTTTTCACTAAGCCAGATACTTATAAGCCTGTTTTAAGAGCACACTTAAAGAATCCTTCAGTGCAACAAGACTGAGAAAGGTAAAAAATCTAAACAAAGCTCACCTTATGTGGTATGTCCCTTGTGCTTTTGGAGTTGCAGGAGTTGTAGTGATTATCAGGCAAATAAAATGAATCACATGTATGTCTATTTAGCACTTGATTCCGGCCCAAACTTAATGTTCTTCTGTTGGAAATATCACTTTGTGATGCATCTCTCTTTTGTTTCCACCACAAATTTTTTCTCTTGTACTCTTCAAAATCTTCCCTGAAAATATAAAAATTCAAGACATTTGTAATGCATTCTTATTCTTCTACTGCTACAAGTCATATAAAAAAATATGGAGACTTATGATGCTATTCAGTATAGAATTATAAAGGGGTTGAAATAAACGCATTAAAAATCATCGTATTCATTGAGCACTATGAGACGAACATAGCAGTAATCTAGCTAGAACTTCTCAATCAAATTAACAAAATAAATCCCCATCACTGAAAAGTTCTCACCTAAGACTTGAATCCTAGGGAATAAAACCAAAATAAGAAGTTATGATTCAGGCATCTCTCAAAAGCACATGCTACAACTCCTAACAGAATAGGAAAAAAAAAAAAAGGTGAGGATTTGATCTGTACATTTAAGAAATTATAAAGAGGGTCTTTTCAGATCTGTTTCTCACTCAGTATGAAAATCATGAAAGGCTGACGAGCAAGGAATGAACAGAGAATTTATATTACTCAAACAAAAAAGGAAAATCTTTATTTTCTTTGAGAATGCATCTGATATTAACTAAGTGCCATTAGTTAGCTTCCAGGCAATTTCGAATACAGCTAGGAAACAAACATCATGGAACAGAAAACCAGCCCTCAACTTTCTACCTCCTAACCTGAACAACCATCACAAATACTGTTCTTATTGCAACGAATATACAGAAGCCAGAAGTTCATCCATAGTAGTTCCAAATTGAGAATTTCTTCAGCCTAAATGCCGAGGATTTAGGTCTACTTCAAATTTTACAATTAAGCTATAAAAATAGAAACCTTAATAAATCCTCACCATCACATACAACCTTATGACTATTTCCTTCTCAAGCCTATGGACTTAAGTCACAGACAAAATTTGATTCCACCACTTGTTTGTCTACTGAACAAACTGCAATCGGAAAATAATTTGTTGGAGAAAAGAGTTCCTAAAGAGAACTGACTCCTAACATGCGAAAGGAAATGTAGTTCCAGTGAATCTGTTAAAATCATACTAAAACTACACAAAGGTCAGAAGGGTATGGTAATCCAGGAATAAAGGAACATACTAATGCATAGACAGCCGTAGAGTGAGAAAACACAGTTGGAGTAGATCTCAGTACATTGTATGATGCAAGGATAACAAAATCTCATCGAATGAATGCTTACTTCATAAGCTGAGTAGTACAGATAATTGTGAAAAACTTACCCGCAACTGTTGGATGTGCTGCAGCTTCTCCCGTCAATCCAGCAGAGTCCCATCCCCAGATGCATCTCCTCTAGGTCTGCAAGCATTGGAGGAGAACCTGTTGAGATCAACATTGCTCAAACTTGGCAATCTGTCCAGACCGAGGGGCTCCTCCAAACTTGACATTGTAAAAGATGCAACAACTGAAACCAGAGGAAAAGATACAACAAAAATGAGTGCTCAAGTGTAAAGATATCCATAAGGTTTTTGTTCCTAGCATTACAACAGCAATACATGAGGGATAGACTCATCTGACACAAATCATATTCTTTATTTAAAAAAAAAAAAAAAAAAAGCTCAGCTCAAACACCGGATCCTACTGAGAGAGAGCAAATAATTAAACAGTTTGCATTCTCAAATGTAAAGATGGAGACAGTTTAATTCACCATAGAAAATGGGATTGTTTTGTATAAATTGACAAGAAAGAGAAATAGGCATTGCAACTGTTAAATTCTCCAATTCAACAGTTGAAATAAAAAGAACACCATTAAAGAAGCTGGGTCAAAAGGAAGCACTAAATCAAACAAGAAGAAAAGAATGATGCACGTTAATTGCATGATTGGAGAATTTTTGAAATTTATTTTCTTAGACTCAAAACAAACAACTTCATGAGGATTGCAATCATTCTTTCTGCAAAACTTAGTAAATTGTTAATCATTGTTTTCACATAGCACTTTCCATTTAACTGAACCATCCTTCTTTTTTTTCCTTGGGCAAAATCGCAGCAAATTGAAGGCAATACCAAAATATTACTATTGCACACTTAAAACACTAAAAAAAAAAATGATAAATAAAACTTTCCCATTCATATGAAAAATAATGCAAGTTAATAAAAATAAAAATGAAAAATTTCCTACTAACATACAAAATTAAGACTGTTCTTAATTTTCATCCACCACATAAATTCTATAAAAGAAAAAGGCCAAGAAAAGATTACAATGCTAAAACTTCAGCTAAAAAGGCCACCATATTAACTAAAGTAGTAGGGCATTCTTAATTTTCTTTTCTTTTCCTTCACTCAATTCTTTCCTTCTCCAGGAACCAACAAACCATCTTTCTTTCCCCCAACAAAAAATCAAGAAAAAGAAAAAAAAAATCAAGAAAAAAGAAAAAAACCAACAAGCCAAAAAGGAAGGGGGAAGCAAACAAAGCTCAAATCAAGAAAGAACAACTACAAAAATAAATAAATAAAAAAATACCCAGAAAGCAGGAGTCTTTGTACCAAGAATTTTCCCTCAGTTTTTCTGCTCTTTCCAGCAATTATGGAAATTTGTTTTCCTAGGAAAAAGCGAAAAAAAGAGGGTAGATGGGTTTTCAGGTTTGGTAGTAACGATTGTCAAGAAACGTGACGGAGAGATTCTCTACTAACAACAAAGTCTTTGTCCTGTTTGGTAGCAAAAGGCAGAGCTGGGGAGGAGTTTGTGTCGATTTTAAGTTTCTTGTTTTTTTTTTTTTTTTTTTCAGCTTTTTTATTTTTTGAGGGTTTATTATATTAGTTTTTGCAGTTTTTGTGTTTGGATTTTGGCCTCTTAGGATTTGATTGACATTCCATACTATATACAAAAATTTTGTGATATCATTATTTATTTTTATTATTTTATGTTTTATAATTTTAAAACTTCCACCCTATATAACTACACCTAAAATTTATTTGTAATTTTAGCTACTAATTTTAAAATCACACACAATAATGTGTCTTGCTCACTAGTTTGAATAGCCACAAAGAATTTCGTTTGGAGAAGGACGGGAGAGGGGTGGGGAGAAAAGTTGGTTGGTTGGTTGGTAGTTGGTAGTTGGTGGTTGGAAGTTTGGTCAATTTTTCAATTGTCTGTTTTTATTGGGCCTGATTTAGCCTTGCTACCTTTTTTTTTTTTTTTTTTTTAGGGCTATTATATATGACCAGCAAATAGGTCACTACCATATTTTATAGATATTTATGCAACAAATTCATAACTTTATAAGAAAGTTATGATTAAAGTTTATCTAAATATATTTAACTTTTAAAATCTACTATTAATAGATGAGGTGGCAATTCACATGATAAGCATTTTATGTAATCGATAATAAGTTATACAATCTAAAATACATAAGCATTTTATGTAGTCGATATTAAGTTGTACAATCTAAAATTTAAGAATGAAAGAATGGGAGAATGATGTTTGATTTAAAAATTTTCAGGGATGAAAGTAGAGGTATCACAAATCTAAAATTTAAGAATGAAATGATGGGAGAATGACATTTGATTTAAAAAATTTGAGGGATGAAAGTAGAGGTATCAATTTGTGACACGACGTGACACACATGACACGACACTTCGATACGAACACGACACGAAATTAGCGAGTTATAGTTGGTCCTTATTGGGTTTGGGTTATAAACGTGTCGAACTATTTACGACACGTAAATAATTGGGTCCGGTTAGAACTAAAGAGTTATCTGAGTAGCTTGATAACTTATTCATAAAAATTTTCATTACGTATTATGTTATAATTTATTCATTTTGGTAATTCAAACTTGAAGTTGATCATCAAGACACTGGTATTGTCTGGGTTAGTATTTTGGTTTTATATATTATAAATTCATTCATCATTCATTTTGGTTTTATATATAATAAATTCATTCATCATTCCCTTTCTTATATACATGAAATTATTAACATCGCACTTGATAGATCAAACATAAATAGTAGTAGACAAGTTCATTATCCAACCGACCGTTTCATATGAAAAGGTAAGCAATTAAATATTTTTGTAACTATAACAGCTGTAGAGTAATAGTTTATTATATAGAATAGTTACGAGTATCACTGAACTAATTGAATAGTCATTTTGAATATTCTGTTAAAAATAACTTATTTGGCCATCATGTATACGAGTTATATTCGAAACCAGTATACAAACATCATATATTAAATACTAAATATGCTTTATCAGTTGCTAACACACTATTATCACTTTAGAAGTTAAAAAGAATGAAAAAAAAGATCAATAAAAATTATTTTTATTATTTATTATACTAATTTTGTAATTATACAAATTTACAAATATGACTAGTGAAATGAAATCTAAATAGGTTAGACGGGTTGAACCCGACACGATACTATAATAAACGGGTTCAATACGACACAATAGATTATTAATTGAGTAAGGCTAAGGTTGAGATTTCTCAATTCGAACACAATTACAATACGATACGATTATCCACGACACGATATGATTGACAGCCCTAAATGAAAGTTTTTTTTTTTTCCTTTTTTCTTTCCTGTTGTGAATTCTTTTAGTCTACATTTTGATGGAGGGATGTGGGTGGATTTGGATTTCAAATCTAAATTTATCTTAGATTATTCAAACAAGTAATCGAGATATTCTAATGGGTTGAAATGAGTGAATTTTAAATTCACCTAAATTTCATATCATTTCAAATTCATTTATTTCAAATTCCTTCACTTCAAATCCTTCCCAAAGTTCACATCTATCCATCTAAATGCAACCTTCCTATTAGAATTTGGGTGTTCATTCTATAAAAGGTAAAAATAAATAAAATTAAGTGTATACGTTGCAACAACAGATAGTTGAAAAATAAGACGAATTACTGGATAATTTAATAGTATTTGTCTAATCAATCAAGTCCCTAATTTTTTACAAAATTTTCTTGTAAATTTAGAAAATTTTTGTAGACTAATCTTATTGCATAGTCTGGCATGGTTTAGTTTCTGTGTTGAATCATATCAATCGTGTGAGTTCATGATGACATTATTATGATTACATGTTGATTTCGCCTTCTACCTCTTTTTTGGGTGACTAGTTTTTGAGATACTCAATGAATGTGATTATCAGGAGAGAGTGAACGTTAAAATGAAAGAACAAATGGAGTGGGTCATTAAAAAGAAGAATATATGGGAGAAAGTTGGTAATTGGTTATGTGCGCAACAGAATTTCAAGTTCGTAGAATTTAAACAAGAGAAGGAAAATAACTATAACTATACTTTGTTTATATATTAGGAAAAAAAAAAAAAAGTAACAATCTTTAGAATATCCTTTGATTCTTCTCTTCAATCGTTAACTTGAAGTCTCACCGGTTTGATTTTGAAATTTGATATGATCGAGAGTTTAAGAGCTTGATCTCAAACTTTGACTTTATCGAGGGCTTGACAGTTTGGTCTCGAATTTTGACTCAAGGATTTGACTGCTTCATTACAAATCAAGCTTTGATTCTTCAAATCTTAATTTATGGAAGACTTGAAGAACTTGAAGGAGAATTTAGATAACTCTTGCAATTTTTCGAAAGTTTCCAAGAGTAAGTGCGTGCCTTAATGCCTAGGGGTGACCACCTATTTATACATAAAGGATGGGAGGGGTTAAAGTAGTTTGACATAATTCTACTCTTAACTTTTCTCTATAGAAACATGAAATATAAAATAATTATACTACTTATTTACCCATCTTTTTGTCACTTAAAAGAGATAAAATTATACAAGAATTAGTCTCCTTAAAATATTATCCATTAAAGTAATATAAGTACATAATGAATTTAATTACCTATAATATTGTCCCTTTACTTAATTTATTTTTAAAAAGATTTGATAAATTTTAAGATATACATCTCTCTTACATGGTGCAATTTAATTAGGATACTATTCCAAGATGACAATGTAGAAATTTCAATTAAATTAAAATTTTGTTGCCTATAAATGCCTCCTGGAGACTTGTTTGTGAAGGCAAAATTTGAATATGAAAGTGAATGAGTTTCAAAATACAAACTTGTCTGTTCATTTTCCAAAGGTGTTTATCTAGAAAAATCAGGAGAGAAATTTTTTTTATATGGCATGATTGAACTTGGATTTAGTTTCCAACCTGCCTATGTACATTTTTGGAGATCAAGTCAAATGTAGTTTAATTAAACATATAAGATATTTTAAATTCATACCAAGGAACCTTCCATCAACTTTTGTAGACGGATTATCCTTATGTCATTGAGTTTAATTTTGCACGTAAATAGTTTATTCTCGTATCAAGAAATTTTGGATTTAAAATATGTAGACAGTTTATTCTCATGTCATGGAACTTGAATTTTGAGATATGCGGACAGTTTATTCTTGTATCATATCAAAGAGTCATCTTGACAATTTAAACTCGTATCAACAAACACACTTCTTACTCATTTAATCATGTGTGAGTATCTTCTTTTTGGATGGATGCATAAATCTAGTACTTAAGAAAATTTGCATTGGTGATGATACTTGCATGCTTGACACTTGTTTTTTCTTCTTCAAGTAAATTCTTTCCTTCTTGAGTTAATTTCATGACTTTATACTTAAAGACAAAACATTTTTCAATAAATGACATGTAAGACAATGACACTTGAAATAATTTGGGTTATAAACGTGACTAACTTCTTCAGGTCATTTCATCTTAGGCAACTCAATAAGTTTGCTTGTACAAAATCATTGAATTTATTAGACATATCAGAGTCAAGAAATCGATATGTCTTATTTTGCATCTCCGTAAAAATTGCTCGTTTTCTCCCCTTATCTTGTGGGCGGTTTATCTTCCCAATTGCATTTATTAAAATCTTGGTAGATTCAATATACATTTAGTTGTCATCGATTCTTCTGAGATGCCTATCATATTGACTTCATATGGTTTTTGAATAGAAGGATTCTAGTTCCTGCTACAAGTGAAATTCAACACTATATCATGAGTAGGAGTGGACAATTCATTGAAAGTTTGGGAACATTCAGAAAGTCGATCGTTGAAATTCAGACTTAAGCCTCTCTATCCATCAATAGAGTTAATGATAGGTTCATTCTTTCATTGATGCGTTGAAGTTAATTCCACCATGCTAACTATGTAGCACATACTATATAAGCAATCAAAAAATTCTTGTTTGAGTTAATTCCAACTAGCAATGGAGTCGAACTCTAAATCAGTGTACCTATCAGAAGTATTTCCCTTCAATGTTGAACGAACTACTTGATAAGAAGATCACCATCAATTCCAATATTGTTGCATGTTTCAATAAAGTGTGCAACACATTGTTTAGGATTTCCTTTGCCATCAAATTGTTGGAGTTTCGGTAGTTGATAGCTAACAAGCATCCTCACTTTGTCGATTCTTTAAGTATAAGATTTTGTACAAGTGAGTGGAGATTTCTTGCTCTCTTCATACTTCTCTTTGATCGCACCTTCAACAAACTCATTTAATTGATCAACATCAATCACCCTATCATGAAAAATTTAGATTTTCATCATCTTTGTTTATGATTTTGAAGACCCTCTACCTTTATCGTGGTCCATAGGTTGTTTGGAGTCCACTCGACTTGTTTCTTTATTATTACTATTCTGGTTGATAAGTTGAGCAATTTTAACATGTTGATCTTTAATATACTTTGCAAGTCCTTCAACAATTTTGGTTAATGCAACAACTTGTTCTTTAAGAGATGTTGACTAAATCACCGTGACTTCGCCATGTTGTAGACTCACAATCGCTCGAAGAATTTGAGCATATATTGATGAAGAGAAGAGATAGGAGGCAGAATTTGTCCCAATAGGCGTGCAAAATTGTGTGCAATAATTTCAAGTCTACAGAATTTAAACATCAAAGACAAGGAAAATAACGATAAACATAATCCTATCTCAATATGCGCTCATCCAAGGCCTGAGGGTGGATTGAAACCAATCCCCTCTAGCATCTCCTTATTAGGAAAGAGAACTAAGAGAAGGGCTCAGTACAAAGAAAGCGCTAATCCAATATATAAAAAAGAACGAGTTACAATTTTTTATTTATATATAAAAAAGAACGAGTTACAATCTTTAGGATTTCCTTTGATTCTTCTCTTCAACAGTTGATTCGAGAGTATCATGCCTTGACCTTGAAATTTGATATGATCAAAAGTTTAAGAGTTTGATCTCGAACTTTGACTTGATCGAGGGTGTGACAGTTTGATCTCGAACATTGACTCAAGGACTTGACAGCTTGATCTCAAATTGAGCTTTGATTCTTCAAATCTTGACTTATGGATGACTTGAAGAACTTGATGGAGAATATAGAAAACTCTTGCAACTTTTAGAGAGCTTCCAAAAATATGTGTATGTCCTTATGCCTAGAAGATGACCCATGTTTATACATAAAGGATGGGAGATGTTGAAGTGGTTTGACATAATGCTACTCTTAACTTTTCTCCAAAGATACATAAGATGTAAAATAATTATACTACTTATGTATCCATCTCTTGGTCACTTAAACAGATAAATTACAAAAGAACTAGTTTCCCTAAAATATTATCTTTTAAAGAAATATAAATACATAAGAAATTTAATTACCTATAATATTGACCCTATATTTAATTATTTTTAATAAAGAGATAAATGTTAAGGTATACATCTATCTGAGATGGTACGATTTAATTAGGGTAACACTCGAAGACAACAATTTAGGAATTTCAATTAAACTAAAATGTTGCTGTCTGCAAGTTAATCTTTATTTGATCGTTCATTAAACTTTATATGTAGTTAGATTAGATGTTTCCTTTTTGTTTTTTTTGTTAATTATTCTATTAATGGGGAATGGGGCTGTTGATAATATGTTTATTAGTTTCATGCTTTTTTAGTAAACATATTTTTTTTTTCCACAAAGTCTATGTCAAAATTGGTGTCATTTATTATTTGATTGATAACTTATACTAACAAATTAGTCATGCTTTATTTATTGTTATTAAATTTTGAATAAAAATCACAATGCTGGTGCAATTAATTAAGCCCTGCAAATTAGTGTATAACAAGAAAATATTACTAACTATATGTGATTATTCTAATTAAAAAACTAAATGAGCTCATACTTACTATTTGCTCATATGTTGTCGTTCTATTATTATACCAAGTTTTGTCTGACTAGATTTATCTTTCTATTATTAGTTTAAGGGTTAATTGTAATATACACCCTTGTATTATTATTATTTTATATTTTACTCCTTAATTATCAAGTTTAGTACTTTAATACCTTATACTATCAATTTCTGATGCTTTGCTCGAATTAATGAATTTGAATAGCTTTTTCTTAACAAAAATACTTTAGTGCCAACACGTGAACTAGATTATTCAGTAACTAAATATAAATTACGTGCTATTAAAGTCTTTTTAGCAAAAAATAGTTAGAAAAATTCTCTAATTCAACTAATTTGAGTAATGTGCTGAAAATTAATAGTATAAAGTATTAAAGTGTTAAAATTGATAGTTTAGAGGGCAAAGTGAAAGTTAGTAACAGTTTAGGAGTGCATATTACGATGAATCCTTAGTTTTGTATACTTAAATTTTTATTAGGTTGACTTGGCTTGGCTTGTTTATTATTCCCCCTGTTTTAAAATAACTGTCACATTTAGTTGGTGAACACGGATTAGGAAATCTATTAAGTGTATTTGGTTGAGTTGAAAATATTTTCCAAAAATTTTCTTAGTGCCAAACACTCAAAAATATTTTCCGATATAAAATATTTTTCAATTTTCCTCTCTCTGACTAAAAATAACTTACGAATTTTTGAGTGTAAGTTGTTTTTCAGATAGGTCGAGAATGACATTCAGTTTCAAATACTTACTTTTATAAATTCATTTACTAAATTTATTTTTGTCTAGTTCAATTGTTGTCTATTCGTTTTTCTCTTCATTGTATGTTTCACAATAATACAACTATCATTATGCTATTTTACCACTACATTCTATCATAATTTAATATTAAAAGAAATTAATTTTTTATTGATCACAATCACTTGTAAAGTATTCATTACAATTTTATAAGTCTTTTTAACTCATATTCACAAAATTAGGGATGAAAAATCTTAAAAGTCATATTTCAAAATATTTTCATTTTATCCATCAAATACCGAATTATTATATGGAAAATGGACACTTTCATGTAAAATATTTTTCAAGGCAAGAAAACATTTTCCATTTGACCAAATAGACATTGCATCAATTCTACAAAAAGATAGTTCAAAATGACTGAATTATCCTTTTACATTAATATCTAACTACATAATTCTCTCCATTAATACGACATTAAGGGTAAAAGTTGAAAAAATATTATTTAATAATTCCTTAGTTTTCTAAAGTAACAGATAATTTGGTGTAAGACAATTTGTGTAAAGAATCTAAAACGACAGTTATTTTTACACAAAGAGAGTACCATTAGGCTATTGATTGTTAACCATTTTTAGTTTTATCAGTTATCATTTATTTTTGTATAGTTATGTTTGTTATACTTTGTATCTATCTTGTAGATGATTTGAATTGTACATTATAATTAGAATATTATATTATAAATAAAGATGGCTAGCAACACTTTTGAGTGTGTGACCATATTATTCTTCATAGTATCAGAGCATTAGAGTTTCCTGGGTTCCTCTAAAAAAAATCCTGTTTTTCTTCCTTCCATTATCATGAGTTCTGTCTCTACTCTCGGTCAGACCTCTCAATATCCTAAATCATATATTCCTTCTCATGTTCCACAGATCTCCAACATCAAAAACTTTATCCCTCTTAAATTAACCTACACAAATTTTCTTCCTTGAAAGTGTCTTTTCACTACATTTCTTAAAAGTCAAAAGATGTTCGCTATTGTTGATGGATCCCTTCCTTGTCCAAAACCATCAGATATATGAATCATATGGTCTTTGGGTTCAATGTGATACAACTGTTCACAGTTGGATCAATGCTATACTTTCTCTTACTGTTCTAGAAACACTTCTCAATCATGAATGTGAAACTGTTTCTCATGCATGGAATACTTTGGA
Source organism: Cinchona pubescens (assembly GCA_025175665.1). Lineage (NCBI taxonomy): Eukaryota > Viridiplantae > Streptophyta > Magnoliopsida > Gentianales > Rubiaceae > Cinchona > Cinchona pubescens. The sequence goes on from JANKKI010000062.1 coordinate 2,958,727, forward strand.
ACGTCTCTTCATTGACTATGCTGTATCAACTATGCACTTGAAGCATAAATTTCAGAATTTCAACAAAGATGATTGGACAATGGAGGAATATCTCCAGCAACTGGAATCCTTAGCTTGTTCTCTCATAGCTATTGGAAAGTCAGTATCATATGAGGATTTAGTGGTCCAAACCCTTCAAGAACTTCCTTCCAGTTATGCTCATTTCATGACCGTCATGAATGCTACTCGTCCTTATCTGACTTTTTCTTCTCTTTTTCCTCTTTTTTTTAGTGAAGAAGATCGCATTAAAAAAACTAATACTACTGGTGATATTGTACCCTCTCTACTCTTTTTTCATCCACTCAAAAAAATCTGACTCCTAAACCAAACTAAATAATAATAATATAACACCAAACACGTCTAATGTCGTGGATCACAGGGATTTTGCAATCATAGGAGAGGGCGTGGACTTGGACGTGGTGGACGAGGCCATGGAAATTCATTTGGACATCCTAGCAATAATCAATTTGTTCAGAATAGTATTCTTGGAAGCGTCCTGTACAAAATATACAGAATACTTCATCTGAGCCTTGCCAAATCTGTGGATACATGAATCATACAGCCTTGTAGTGTGGAAACGGATTTAATCATGCCCCAGATCTGCATCATTCCCTTACTACAACTCATCTTAATCCTGTTTCATTCACTACTTGGTTTCTTGATACTGGTGCTTCCACTCATATGACAGGTAGTCCTTATTTATTAAATTCTCTAGTTCTTTTTACTGGTCCAACTCAAGTCATGGTAGGAGATGGAACACTTCTTCCAGTCACTCATATTGGTTCAACCTCAATTTCCTCATCTTCTAAATCTCTTAATCTTAAGAATGTCATACTAGTTCCTTCACTTAAAAAGAACTTACTTTCAGTTGAATGTTTTTGTGCTGATAATAATGTCTTTTTTGAATTCATTTTACATGGATTCTCTGTGAAGGATTCGAGGACAAAGTAGACTCTCCTCCAGTTCAGTAATAGTGGAGCACTCTAACCCATATCAATTCCATGGGCTGCTTTTTTCTCATCTTCTGCAAGTGCTCTTTCAAGTCTAAATTCCTCTACACTCTGGCATCAACGTTTAGGACATCCTAGTATACTTGTGTTAGATTTTATGTCTAAAAATAAATTTATTCTAGGAATAAATTTATTTAGTGTAATAAGCAATTTGATTTCTCTTCCTGTAATGTTTGTCATTTGGGCAAACAAACTAAATTACCATTTGATAATTCAATTTCTACTTCATCTACTTCTTTCTCATTATTTTCTCAGATGTTTGGAAATCTTATACTTCTTCTATTTCTGGTTTAAAATGTTATGTTGTTTTTATTAATGCATGTACACGATTCACTTGGATATATCTTATGAGAAAATAAATATGAAACATATGAAAAGTTTCTTCTTTTCATACAATGATAAAAAATATTTTTTATAAATCTATCCAAGTGTTTCAATCAAACGAAAGTGGCGAATTCCGAAAGTTGATTTCCTAATTCAATCAAAATGGCATTCCCTATTGTTTCTCTTGTCCCTGTACTCCTCAGCAAAATGATGTTGCTGAACGTTAACACTGGCATATTACTAATGTGATTTGGTATTTATTGTTTCAAGCACACTTACTTCTTTGTATTGGGTTGAACCTATTTTATATGCGATATATCTTATTAATCATTTTCCATCAAAAAAGTTAAATTTTAAATCACCTTATCAACTTTTATTTTCTACCATTCCTAATCTTAGTCTAATTAAATCTTTTGGGTGCTTGTGTTATCCAAGTATTGTGAAGAACAATACTCCAAAACTCAGTCTTCAGTCTACACCATGTCTTTTTTCTTTGCATTTCTACTCATTACAAAGGATTCCGCTGTTTAGATTCTTAACTCTAAACACAAAATTATCATTTTAGGCATGTTTACTTTGTTTTTAATTCTTCTTATCTTCATCTTTTTGTCTGAATCAATTTGAAGTTTTTTATTCAAATTTTGATCCTGATATTTTGAAATCGTTTGATTTACCTAATTTTACTCACATCCAATCTACTCTTAATCTATCTCAACAACCTGCATCAATCCTTCCTAACCGATTCTTATCACAACTACTTGGGTCAATCCTTCCTACTACATCCTTATCACAACCTTATTCGGGTGAGAATAACTAAATCGATCATTCTCTGCAACTGAAATGGTGATAAATCGAGAGAACTTATTATGTTGGATAATTTAAATCTTTCTGTATTCAATTCTTTCATTCGATTATAAAACAAAATTATATTCGATTGCAAATGTTCTTGGATTAAATTGGCATTTTCTATTGTTGCAAAAATGATCTCAACAACTTTGGATATTGTTTGCCGTATTTGATTGTTTTCACAAAATTTTAAAACAATTACTAATAACGACTGAAAGTGAGAGGGATAGCTATTGTCATTCTCCACTCTAATGTTTCCAATATTAAAATCTTCATTCTCTGTATCACTTTGCTTTCAAAATAATAATCTTGTCCTTGAAATTCTGATAACAAGGGCACTATTTTTGCCAAAAGTGGTAAACAAGCCATTGCTAACAAATGTATTGCCCATAATTATTCACTCTCGATTAGTTTCATCGAGAGGAATTTATCTTTTATTTTTGCAATGATAAACAAGCCATTGCTAACAAATGTATCGCCCATAATTTTTCACTCTCGATTAGCCTCTCCGAAAGGAATTTATCAATCACTACTAAATAAGCTGTTTGGATTTTAAATCCAAATGACAAATATTGAAGATATATTGGATTGCATTCAAACGAGCTTCTTTAATCCAGTTATCACAATTGACATATGCAAATTCTTCTTCAGTTACCACAATTGACATATGCAAATTCTTCTTCTTGTTTTCGAACTCCATCTGCCATTTATCTCTTTATGAAGCAACATTTCTATATACTCATCACATCATCTCCGACGATTGATAAAGAATCGTCAGTACCAAAATCATTTAAGATGGTTTGAATTTCTTCTTTGCGTAGTAATTGATTTGAAAGAGACAATAATAATCCATCCTTAGAATCTTGCATCTGTACTTGTGTTTGATCTATTTTAATATTTTGAACCTGTGTATGATTTTGGTCAAAGTCAATCTCTGCTTATTGTTAAACCCACAACTATTCGACTTATTTTATTAATTGCATTACAGAACAATTGGCCTGTCTAACAACTTGATGTAAAAAATGCTTTCTTATATGGAAACCTTTCTGAGATGGTTTACATGAAACAATCCCACGGTTTTTTCCTTAATGATTTCTATGATTAAAAAGACTTTGTATGGATTAATTGTACAGATTAAAACAAGTTTCGAGAGCTTGGTTTCACCAATGTTCTAGTGTTTTTATTTCATCAGGATTTTCACCAAAGCAAATTGGATGCTAGTCATTTTTATGCCAGAGCTCATCCACCACAAGGTCTTCTTTCGAGAATATTAAAAATTTTGTTCAACACTTGCAAGCAAAATTTTGAATAACAGATTTGGGTGCTCTAAATTATTTTCTTGGAATTGAAATACCCTAAACAACTTCTAACTGGTTTTTATCTTGGAAAAAATAAATTCGTGAACTTCTCAGTAAACATGGTATGGTTAATTGCAAATCTGTTCGTACTCCATTATCTCTCAAATATAATTGGGGTTCCAAGGATGGAAATTTTCTATCTAATTCGCAAGAGTACTGTAGTTTAATTGGAGCGCTTTAGTATTTGCAATTTACAAGACTAGATATCACTTTTCTCAGAATATGGCTTCCCAATATATGCATCAACCTTGTAGCTATCAAAGGGCTAAACGAATTCTTAGATATTTATCTGGTAGTATTGACATCGGTCTAGTCTTATGCAGATCTTCAAAATCATCATTGACTGTTTATTCTGATAATATTCAGATTGGGCTGGTTGTCCTGAAACTCAACGTTCAACATTAGGATACTATATTTTCTTTGGCCCAAATTTAATCTCCTGGTCTGCGAAAAAACAAGCAACAGTAGTTCGTTCCAATACAAAAGTAGAGTATCAAGCTCTTGCTGCAGCCATAGCAGAGGTTATATGGATAGAAAATTTGTTACGTGAATTACACGTTTCACTTCCATCACCTATTCAAGCATTTTGTGATAATATTGGTGCCGCTTATATTTTTCAAAATCATGTCTTCCATTCACGGACAAAGCATATTTTCATAGATTACCATTTTGTGCTTGAAGCTGTTGGGGATATTCAAGGGATATTCAAGTTTATCATGTTCCTACAAATCTAACACGTTGCTGATATTTTCACTAAGCATATTCCAGCTGATCATTTTCGTGGTTTACAGTCCAATTTGTGCTTGGGTTCTACAGCTCAAAATGAGGGAAGGTGTTAACTATTTTTAATTTTATCAGTTATCATTCATATTCTGTATAGTTATGTTTGTTATACTTTATATTTATCTTATAGATGATTTGAATTGTACATTATAATCATGATATTATACTATAAATAAAGATAACAAGTAATCCTTTTGAGTGTGTGGGCATATTATTCTTCATTGATAATGCCAGGGCAAATTATATCTAGTCAGACCAATTTTTTTTAAATATTCAAATTACCCTTCATGTCCCAATTCTCAAATATGTCATTAGATTCATCAACCTTACCAAGCTTTTCCCATCTTTGGCTCATTCACTCCCTTAAGCAGTTAGCCGATGGAACCAAATAATCAAATATCAAATCTCTCGAGACACCAAAAAGTCGCAGAGAAGAAATGTTAAATCTGTGAGCTCTCATCTATCAATTTTCATCGTGCAACGCGCAATTACACCTCATAGTTGAGGATATAGGAGACTTTGAAGGAGCTCCAATGTTGTAGGTATACAATGGATCAATAGATAGAATAATAAGATACCTCATGAATTTGAGTAAAACTCAATATGGCAAAAAATTGTATTGGCTTTACTCTACTTTACACACCCTTAACTTATACCTAATTCTTAGTTTGCACCACATATTTATTTTTTGGACATATTACATCCTAAACTCTCATATTTAACCTATTTCAATTTAATGTTTAATACCATTACCAAAGTTAACTGATGCAAAATAAGTGCATACCACACGATTGTTTAGAGATGTATTGTATGAATATAAGTACTCATGACTAATTCAAATTTGCACCCCTAACTTATGATTAATTCTCAATTTGCACTCTTAATTCTAAATTATAGACTAATTACACCCCTAACTCTTCACACTTTGGCTCAATTTTTCATAATTGAGTGGGAATAAGTTGTCGATCCCTTGAGGATTTAAATATTCGAAATTATTAGAAATCCAAAGCCCGAATTAACTAGATATAAATATAGGATAGATCTTAAAGTAGTCAAAAGAATGATGGGAGTTCTTGAAGGAAAAAGAATTTAGAAAGTTGATTTCGTGAGTGGAAATGAAATAAGTTTAGAAGTATTTATAGAGGAGAACTTTAAGAAGGAAGAGTAGGTGGTGAGTTGTATTACACGAGGGTGTGGGGGCAAGGGTCTGGCTGAATATTATCAAGACCTCAAGGAGGTTGCTAGAATGCAAAACGCGGATAAAGGCAAAATCCAAGTTAGCCAGTCGTTTGATCTTGACCTACGTACCTACCTATGAACCAAAAATTGGAGGATTACAAAATGACATTTTTATCCTTAAATTTGATCAAAATCTTAACAATAGCCTCTTTACCCCTCAGTTTGACCAGATTTTATTCTATATTAGGAGAGACTAAAAGAACCAACCAAACTTAATCCTGATTACATTATAGCATCATTTACTAATTCTTGAAACTAACCATTTGGGTGCGGTTCATTTGTTTTATTACCCCTCCAACAAAAAGGGGATGATAGCATTGGCAACATACCATAGTGACATGCTTCTCTACACGAAGATGGATATTTTGGCTCACTTGACATTTGAATGATGTATACTTTCTTCAACAAGGAAAGCTCGCCCAAGCACCATACCGGTTCACTGAGGAGAACTTTCAAACTTCTTTAGCATTTTTATAGAAAAAGAAGAGGTGCTCCACTGTTTCTACTTCAGATTCAAAAGTCTTGCAGAAAGGAATGCCCCCTCCAGTTCTTTTATGGATTGCATACTACTAGGTACACACCTAAAATGAAACTTTCATCTAATTTATCGAAATATAACAAATTTGGTGAATGTTTTATTTTAGGTGTGTGGTGCGTACGGTTAGAATATCTGTTAATTTTGATAACATTGTTAAAAATTTAACTAAAATGAGAAAAATTTGAAAGTTTAGAATGTAATATATTCAAAAAATAAATATGAAGTGCAAAATGAAAATTAAGTACAAGTTAAGAAGTGAAAACTCAAATAAGCGCAAATTATATTCTATCAGAATCCCTTTGGAATTCCCCGCCACCTTTGGTCCATCAACTGGTGCTTGACCAAGTTTCCAGCAAAATTTTCAATACTAAATGGAGCTTTTCTCTCTCTAAAAAAAAAAAAGCACTATGTAAATAATTCACTAATTTTTCGAGTAATTCTTAATTGCATCCATATTATGTTATGAATGGAGTTTATTTTAAAATTTTCTTTACTTTGTTTCACACGTCATGGAATTCAACCATGGGTCCAAGTACATAAACTTGCTCACGAAGTGAGAGCGATAGTCCACCATTTGAAGCATTATGATGGAGCAAATTTTCCTTTAATTGCAAGAGACTACGTATTAGATACGGTATTTATTTAGTGATCAAAGGAATCTAGATTGAGATTTTGCAAGGAAATGTTTTATGTTGAAGTTTCACTAGAGCATGAACTATATAAGCAATGGAATAATTTTTAGGTGAACTGGACCATTATAACTGCAACAGATTCATTGATTCAAATTCACTTATATCATTTTTAAAAAGTTTATTTCAATGAGTTGAAATGATATGATACATTAGATCAAAAAAATCTATGGCACCTACTATGGACCCGATTTACCTAAAATTTTATACTCTCAATTGATTGTGATTTGCAAGTACTTATAAGATATTTGATTCATATTCAAGAATTAGAATCGAAATGGAAATCACAAACTCTATTATTGGTGTGAGTTTGTGTCATTCCATCTTATTTATTTGGCTTGAACCATAAAGAGTTTCATTATTAATAAGTTACTCAGAATGAAACCCATGTTATAAGTAGAAAATAAAAATAGACATTTTTTAACATTTTCATTCTCATAAACTGATTTTCATAATATTCAAATAAATAACACCTATAGATATCATTAATTTTTATTTCCATTTTTACCCCTCATGCCTATAAACTAGACATACCCTTAAAGTAACACTATTACATAGAGAAATTTCTAAAAATAGGCTTGTTTTCAAAATTGTTCTTTTTTTATGCCTATTCTAAAATACAATTCCGGACCAGTGGAACTCGCATTCGGAGAATGCGAGTCAAAATTTTTTTAAAAAAAAAAAAAAAAAGAATTTCTTCTTGACCTCGCATTCAATGCGAGGTCAAGAAGATTCTATTTCAACTCTTCAATGCTTAGTGCATGCAGGAATTTACAGTTAGACAGTAATTTGTGATTGAAATAGGAAGGAGTATAGTTAATTGAAAGAAAGAGAAGAATTAAGAATCATCTCGAATCACTCTAGAAAGCATTAGGCCATACACTCACGAATATTTCATTATACGAGTCTCAAGGCTTCAATTATTTGCAGAAATTAATGGTGAAATCCTCTCTCTAGAAAGGGAAGTACATTGTTTATACATTCTGTTTCCTTTCTTGACTAGGATTTGTTATTACTTCTCAGGCGATTTGGAGATAATGGACATGGACATTGACATTTGTTGTTACTTCTCGCAAAATTTTATCAAAAATACGATAAATTAATAAATTTGCGGGTTTACACAGTTCATTCGCGTCCTATTTTGTTAATGTTATAGTTTATGATTTAAAGATAATGGTTTAAATACTATTCCCAAATATCGTACTACTTCGTTAATGTTATAGTTTATAATTTACTTTTAGTATTTAAATGATTTTATCTTACAGTCAAATCCTTCATTTTTCTATTTTTGTAATAGTGCACAATTTCCATTCGCAATATACATAGTCAAATTTGCTAAATCCTTCATTTTTCTATTTTTGTAATAGTGCACAATTTCCATTCGCAATATACATAGTCAAATTTGCTAAATCCTAAAAAAATATATATATATATATATACATAGTCAAATTGCTAAATCAAAAAAAAAAAAAAAAATTTCATTACCACGCATTTTTTAAATGCGAGGTTAAAAAAATAAAATAAAATTTATTGACCTCGCATTCTGAGAATGCGAGGTCAGTCAAATTGATAAAGGTCTTCTTGACCTCGCATTCTCTGAATGCGAGTGTCAAGAAGAAATTATTTTTATGCTTCTTTTTTTAAATTTTTGAACTCGCATTGCATTTTGGAATAGGCATACAAAAAGAACAATTTTGAAAAGCAAGCCTATTTTTATAAATTTTTCCTATTACATAGCATAAAAATAATTAGTCTAACACTGCTTTAGTTTTAAGAACACCATTATTTTGAAAGATCAAAACATATCATGATTGTTGATTTGGAATTTAACAAGCCATCTTTAACAATTTTTGAAAAATTAAATATTTTGTTGAAACGCTTGAAGCACAAAATACTATTTTTTTCAAACGATCCTTATATTACATCCAATTCAAGCAAATACACCTAGGCTACTGCCTTGAGTCATTTTTAACTGCATTTGGCAGCCAAATTGGAAACACATTCTTCCAAATTACATCATTACAAATGTTATAAGCAAATTTTCCTAACAAATGACTAACATAGTTGCCTTCTCTCTGAATAAAAAGAAAAGGAAACTTTACAAAAACTATCCTTCAATCTAATAATATCATCTAGAATAACCAAGAGCAAACGATCCATAGCATCATTCCTCAAAATTTGTTCAATAACTATCTTGTAATCATTGCTTAAACTTCAATGTTGTTCCATCCTTCCTATTTGGCCAATATCAGTGCTTGTAGAGCTTCTTCAATGCTCACATTTCCACTATAATTGCTGACTGTGACCAAAGCTTCAACCAATTCTCCTTTACTATTTCTTGCTGCAATCCCTTTTCCAGATCTGGTCTTGTTAGTTCTAATACCCTGCATCGGTGTTCAATCTCATACAATCCTGAGGAGGAGGTTCCCAAATATTAGGAGGTTCAGTGTTTGTTCTTTTAGTTTATTTCTCTTCTCCCTCCTGTTTATTGGTATCTTCATATTCCATCCATTCCTGTGTTGCATTTGTAATTGTCTTCAGCTCTCCTCTACTTTTTTTGTTGAACACCCAATCATTTCTAGCCTTCCATATCTGCCAAAGTGTAAAATAAACTGTAAGCTCAATGTGCTTCTGTCCATCTTGTCTCTTCATGGCTGCTGATATTGCATCCCACTAATGACCAAAGTTGTCCCTATAGTCTTTGATTGTCCACGCCATTGCACTGGTGCAATACTCCAAACTCTTTCAGCAATTGGATAGAAGAAAAATGAATGTTCCAAATTCTCTACACATCTTCCCCCATGGCAACTGCAAATTGGATCCCCTATTCCAGTCCTACTCTTGATCACAGCATTAACAAGTAAAATGTTGTGAAGGCACTTCCAGAAAAAATGTTTCAGCTCATGTTTCAAATCAGATTCCAAACCATTTTCCAGCTTTTAGACTGTGTCATGTTTCTACTAGTACTACTTCCCTTTCTAGACTCCCCAACTTCTGAGTTCATCAAAGTTTTAACTTGAGAATAACCTGATTCACAGTGTACTGTCCTGAAGTTGAATGCTGCCACACAATCCTATCTTTCCCTCCTTGTATACACATCGATAGGCATTTTAATTATCCATTTTACCTTCTCCTCATTGAAAAGCTAGTTGTTTAGCTCTAGATTCCGTCTATTTTCTGCTATGAGTTGGCTAACAATAGTCTGTTGAAGTTTTCACCTTGTGGTTTTGGGGTTCTGATTTTTCCATTAGTCATCCCTTATATCCATTTGTCCTTCCAAATTCTCACTGTTCTCCCATCTCTCATGCACTATCTTACTACTCTCTTCAACCGGTAACCATCTTGTACCACTAAAACTTTTCCAAACTCAAGATGAATTATTTTTCAATTCAGCTCCCCACATAGACTTGTTAGGAAAATATCTACCCTTCATTACCTAAGCACAAAATACTATGTAAGTAATTATTTCGATATCCCTGAAGAAGTACCAATGAACATAGAGATTGAAGATTTTGGAATTATTTAAAAAGAGAACAAAAACAAAATGTTATAAAAGAAACAAAGGAGAAGGCTCAAAACTAAAAAGTCTTGAGGAAAAATCAATCTATAGAAACGTCCAAAGCTAACGTAAATTGGTTCCACATTCCTCCTTGAATAGAAAGAAAATATGGATGAGGGATTTGGATAAATATAAATTTGAAATTCAAACTTATCTTAAAATAATCGAAAACAAGTCAAAATATTTAATTGTTGATTTAAAATTTATTAGATAAGTAAAAATGAAATTTTAATAGTTAAATAAGTAAATATTCAATTCACCAAATTTCACATCATTTCAAATCTTTTATACAATTCAAATTCATCCATCCACAACCTATATGATGTAACATTCGAAAACTAAACATTTGTATTATTTCGTGAAAAAAGATGAAGTATTCTTTACATTTATTGATTTTATATCCATGTACATCGGAAACTGAAAACTAGTTGAAGGCAAAATTAAATGACGTCGAGATTATTCTCATTTACTTCACTTAAGTAAGATTGAACTCTTTTTTTAGTCAAAAAGTTGCTTTAAGTTGTTTTTATCTTCTAAGATGTTCTTATTATCGGGTAAGCCAACGTTAATTAATTTAGTTCTTAGATTTAAGCTAAACTATAAAACTTCTCAAAATCACCTTAAAGCTAGCTATTAGCAATAACAGGCTTTTTCCCCATATACATATGCAACCATTTATACTATTTATGTTTAGTTTGTATAATATCTGCTAATAAATTAATGTTACAAACAATCACTTGATTTTAACAATTTTTGAAAAAGAGAAAATTATTAATAAACTCCTTGTGCTTTAAACATGTCGTTCATAGCTCCATACATTTTTAAAAATTACCTTTTCTCCATTGTATGATTTCAACATATTTACTTATTACACTAAGATGAATTTTTGGTGCCTTCAACCCAAAAAATCACAATATTTTTTTTTTTTGGTTAAATTCTGAATTGATTTTTAAAAGAAATGGTACAATATGAATTTCTTCATGTGCGAAATAATTTTTGATAATCGTATGAACGTAATCTTATTGCCTTGTCATTCGAAAACCATGCACATTATAGATCATTTGTTCAACAAAAATAAATCTTAAAAATTATGCAATTACAATTTTCTTTTTTAAACTGACCTCTCTCTCCAGTTCTTTAGTGATTCAAATTCATGACCAATATAGGTAATAGTAATTAGAGAAACGTATTACCCTAAACTGTATTTCGTTGTTTGCAATTAATTACTAGTATCTGAAAATTAACTTTTGAATATTCGGAGTTAATGATCTTTATCATTATCTCTAAAATTAAATAAAGTTAAATTACATATTCTTTCTTTTCTTTTTTAAAGAAAGATATTAATCAGCCACATTTACATTTTGTAGAAGCAATTATAGTAATTCATCCAAAACTGTCGGTATCCTCGAAAAGCCATGAGAGGTTAGATTATTATGTCTGGTCGATTCTAGAATCCATGTATGGACCAGACAAGCATGATCACAGAATTACAAAGAAATGGTTTATAGTTGATCAAAAGGTGCAATCTATCGATTTGTGGAGCACAAAAACCAAAAACAAAATCATGCACGGTTTTAGACGAACCTGGTAAATTGTGGTTCGAGTACCATGTAGCAACACCACCGTGTCACCACCTATTGAGTATGGAAAATCCGAGGACAATATGCTTGTGATGTGTCTGGGTTGAAGATTTGTCGCCCAAAAATAAAATAAAATCATACAATGTCAATACGTGATAAAAAAGGGTGTTAATAAGTCATGGGTAATAATATTTATCATAGTAATGCCATAGCTTTGGATGCACGGTGAATACGGCTGACACAAAAAATTTGTCACGGAAATATGCCTGTGAAAATTTACTTTTTTACTACAGATGCATCACAATTTTAGTATTCGTCACAAAAGTATTGTAAAGTATCGTGTGCGTATATATGTACCATCACGGTCTTCTATCATTGCCAAAATAATAATAATAATATGATTGATTATTTGCCCCGTCTTATGACCATTGCAGAAAAAATGTGGTGCATATTGTTGACATAATTAAATCAAATTCTTTATTAGATAGAAATCAGGTAAATTATAACGAACCCTCTTATAGTTTAGTTAATATTAGTGTTATTCCCTTATACTTTGAAAATTTACAATCTACCCTTTTGTAATTTGGGTTAAAATGAAACCGTTACATGAATATATATTCCGTTAAATGATTGTTAAGAAGTGAAAATTTTTAATGTAAAGGGTTATTTTAGTTATTTAAAATCTCTAATTAAGATTAGTTATGTAATTTAACATAAAACACAACCCCTCCTTTCTGATAAAGGAGTTTCTTGGGTGGTGGAGTGATATTAGGCTTAGGGTTATTTTTGACTTTTTGTACAAATCTGTTAGAATTTTAACTTTCCATCCATTTCACAAAAAAACCCAAACCACGAGGGGGTGAATTGTAGGTTTACAAATCATAAGAGGGTAATGTGAACATTAACCAAATTACAAGGAGGTTTATCACTCCTTCCGTCCCATTCATTTTCACAATTTGACTTTTCTGGTCAACCAGATCAATTTTGTAATCAATAATTCATATAAATTTATTTGATTTTTCATGAAAAATTTTCAACAAAAATGAAATTTATATAAAGTATTGTGACATAAAACTTAAAATTTATAAAAAAATTTAAAAATCTACAAAAGAATGAACTTTAGAAAACTTGACTCGTTAATCAAAAAAAGTCAAACGTGACAAATATATTAGAATGGAAGTAGTATAATTTATCCTTAGGAATTATATAATAGTTGGGTTTTTAATCATTTAGTTTTTAAATGAATTTAGTTTCCTATTAGAATTTATTTTCAATGTAGTTGGGTTTCTTGATAGAGAAGTCTTGTTGGTTGTAAATAAAGGGTTTGTTAGAGTATTCAATTGAGAAGAATTGAGTTGCAAGTCTAGAATGAGGAAATTTTGGAGTAGAGATAAAGGCTATTATGCTGTGGGTTTATACAAATATCAATATGAGAATTCGATGTGTGTTATTTTGTAATTCTTATTTTTTTACATATTTTTATATGTGTTGAGCAAATTTATCTTCCGCTACTATGTTTTTTGATGCTAACACATGAATTTTTATTTACCACATTTTACAACCAGTGCGTTAAAAACTATAGTATACATAATTGATAATTTGCTACATCTCATAATGTTTGTGAGTACACAAATACATTTTGCAATATATTTAAATCAGGGTTTAGGGTCTATGGAAATTTTTTTGTCCCTCAGTTTAACCATTTTAGATTTGTGAAGAAATGTTTTGCTTTGAATATTTTGATGTCTTTAACGTATTTTCAACCATTAGAATATATTCACTATATTAGCTTTTGGATACAAGTGAACTTCTAGTAGAAACAAGTTTGCTCATAAAAACTAGACAACAGCATGCAAAACGCATATAACAGTTTAACTTTAATCAAGGTAAGTAAAGAAAAAATATCATTCAAAAAATACACCTGGAATATTACTTGTGGAAAGTTTGTTACTCATATGAGAAACATTAAAATTTGAAAATAATACCAAATGAATTCAAAAAATTATCAAATTTTCTAGAAATGTGTAAAATTTTTAAATATAACTTTTGTTAAAATTGAAAATTTTTTTGGGAGCATTTCTACAAAATTTTGCTTCCCTGGGAATACAATTTTTGTTAATAAAATATATATTTTAAAATCTGGAAGCACTACTAGAAAAATATCAAATTAAAAAAAAAATTAAAACTTAAGCATTGATATTATGAAATTTTTCAGAATTATATTCTGGGTGGATTTTTTGAATGAAATTTTTATGAAATTTTAATGAGTGCTATTCTAGTCTCTAGGTGGATTTTTCTAACGAAGTTCTTCTGAATTAAAGCATAAAATAATTTTTGTGAAAATTTTGGTAATTTTTTTAATGTTGATAAGTATTTTGATATTCTTTTACTTTTGAGTAAAATCTTTACAAATTATACAAGGTGTGATTAATTGGACAAGATACCTCAAAGATAAGGGACTAAAATAAAAATTTTCTTGTTTATTTTAGTTGCACATTCGTTAATTATCCTATATTGGTCACCTGTTTTTTTTTTTTTTTTAATAATAGACTAGATTAACTACGATTATATATATATATATGTATGTATGTATGTATATATAAAAGGAACTAAATTGACAAGATCGCAAAAATAAGAGACCAAAATGGAACTTGCTTATCTTTTAAATAATGACTCTACAACTATATGAACTAACACCTAAAATATAATATGAACCTGGAAACATAGAACCCTTACTAAAACCCATACTAAAATGATCTAATAGAACGACCTTTTAATTTGAGTTTCCCTGGCAAAAAGTTCTACAATTGACTCTTCTCTTAATTTTGAATCCCATACAAAGTAGGGCTTTATTCCATTTCATATTCCCTAATATGTACCCGTTTCTCACTTGTACCTTATACTTATTTTTCAGATATTTTGCACTTTGAACTCTCAAATTTACCCCTTTTAGTTCAATTTTTAACATTGTTACTAAAAATTAACTGATATTCCAATCGTACACACTAAATACCTAAAGTGAAAAATTAGTCAAATTTTTTAGCACAATTAAAAATTAGAACAAAGTAAGATGTATCTAAGATTTAGGGATGCAATGTGCTCAAAATTTAGAATTGGAGGTTTGAAGTGAGTATTGATTATAAGTTAAGGGGTGCAATCAAATCAGTATAATTAGTCATGACTACTTTAATTGGTGCAATAAACCCTTAAACAAACGTGTTATATGTACTAACCTAACATCTGTTAACTTTGATAATAGTGTTAAAAATTGAACTAAAATTGAATAAGTCTTATAAATTCTGGGGTGCAAAATGAAGTAAAGCATACAAAATATAGTGTATGATAGAAGTAATGTTTAATACGGAGTTCAATACAATGGTTTACTAACCACTTCCTAAATATTTCACTTAATTTATTTGATTTCCTTGATTAAAAGTAACCCCCAACAATCTTGATTGGATGAAGTTAATACTGAATAAACTAGGTTAAGTCGAGAGAGGTGAATTTTTTTTATTTTTTAAAAAAAAAGTCTTAATGAACTTGTATAACTAATAGGGCCAAAATGGGTTGGATTTCACATCCATGCTAAGAAAAAACAAATTATTACAAATGTCAACTTGGTTGAGCATGCCTTCCATGTTACTTATTTTGCCGGTTGATATAATCTATGTAGTTGTTGTAACTTTGAGCCATTTCTTTGCAGTCTTCATCACTATTGTGTGTATTTGCTTGTTAAAAATAAACCCTTATGAGTCTTCTTTCAGCGAAATTGTGAATCAACTAATTTGAGTTCGTATTCTTCATGCTATTTGTCTTCGCGCAAGTCGGTCAGAACACTCCGGTAACTGTTTAATTGATTTCCGGTTCTTAAAACTTGACTTCTTTTTTTTTGTTTCATAAAAACTATATCTTCAGGGGTTCATTTAGTCATGGAACAGTCATTCAAAATTGCATTTAGTGAACTATAATTTTTGAAAATCTAGTTTGTGTGTGGAATTCTTAAACATTGTCACATGCTCATGCACTAAATTTGAGAAAATTTTCAAGGACCTCAAAGTCAATATATTGACTTGGTCATAGCTGAAAATCTATATCTATACTATTATAAAGGTATGAATTGTGTTTTTTCCTTAAAGTATTTGTTCTTTTTTTTTTTTATCTACTTAAATTGCCAACTAGTAGTAAAATAATGATATACTACCATAACTAATGGACAAATAGGTCATTATGTTTGAGTTTTATCCAATAATAATTAGCAAGTTTAGAATTTCTTTAAATTTTTAAATTCATGTGTTTTGAATTATTCTAGATGACCGAGTTCAATGTGTGTGCATGTGCTTTATATAGAGTAGTTATTGTATCTTGAATTCACTATACTTTATGTATAGGTTATTAATTGGCTTCGTATCACTATATGAGAGATCCCCCTGTGTACCTATAAATGTCTTATTTGGAGTTCAAAATAAAGTGAGTAAGATGATAATTGTTCTCCTTTTAATTTCTTCTATCAATCCAACAATCAAATTACTATGTAAGAATGTGACATGTAAGTAATTTTTAGACCCTAAAATTTTGACTTGGGAAGGAATTGTAGCCGATTAATTAGATTATATATGTGTATGACCAAAGTTATCATGTTGAATCTATCAATGGGTCTTAATAATTTTAAAATAATAATAATCCTCTTATATCATGATCATATTTGCTTTATAAATCATTATTCTAATATATAAGTAATAATTGCTTTGACTTTAAATAAATTAAACAAAATGATTTTATTAGTAATATGATGAGTATCACTTACAAATTTTTTTAGAATAAAATTATTTTTTGTAAAAATAATGGATCGCAAAATTCTACTATAATACTGTTCTTATGTTGTACTTATAAATTTTACTTATTAGTACCTTGAAAAAAATGATATACATTCTAATGAGTATATTCCTTTTTTTGGATAAAAATGTACTTTCGTTGTAGTTATATATTTTACTTATTTGTACATTGAAAAAAATGATATGCATTCTAATGAGTATATTCCTTTTTTTGGATAAAATTGTATTTTTGGCAAAATTATCCTTCTATTCCAATATGCACATTTTATTATGCGTTTCGTATGGTTTATAAGGAATTTTAGTCTTGGAAAGACCTATTATTATGACTACTCTTAAAAGAAAATATAAAAAGTTACAATATAATGAAAGAATGATGTTTAATTTTCCCCTAACTTAAGTAAACATTTAAGAGACCCTTAAAGAAAAATAATTATCCCCTAAGTAAACATATAAGTGACCCTTAAAGAAAATATCAAAAGGTAATATAAAAAGAATAATGTTAACTATCATTCATTAATTCTATCTTACCACAAAAAATTCACTATGTTATAAAATTAGATATTGCTCTACTAAGTTTACTATCAAAAGCATTCTAAGATAGATTGTAACTCATTAATTATAAAAGAATCTAACACTATTTTTTGTAAATCAGTGTATATCTATAATAAAAATATACATTATGGCATTATAATTAAAAGAAAAAAATGACTACAAAAAGTAAAGATAAAATCCACAATCAAGAAAAACTAAAAACGTAACCGTTGAACAAGAATAAAGATATTATTTATTTAACAAACACATAAGTGGAAACATATCTACATGCCAATACTCAAAACTATAAAAATAGACCAAGTCATATTCAAATTAAATCGGGTCTCAAATAAAATTTGTTATGAATGCACAGGTAATATTCTTCTTTCCTTTTGATAAATTGAGGCATACAATTTTTCTTGACTTTGTAACTATCGTGAAAAGGTTTAAGAATCTTGAAATGGTTTATCATATTTGTAATTCAACCATTTTGTAAGTCATTGAAGAAGAAATTGGCTTGTAATTCCATACATGTCAAATTTGACTACTTAAATATTCTTAGATAAAGAAAGACCAATATCACATTTATTTCGTACAATTAACCCCACAAAACTTCATTAAGGATTTATTTGATTTTATTATAATAATAACTATAACAATTTACTTCCAATTAAATAAATTAAGTAAAAATATAAATATTCTAATTAATCCAAATAAATATATTTTTTATGAGAAACTGAAAGAGTATAGTTTTAACTAGTCACAAGCAATATACGTGCAAAGCATGAGCATTTCACTAGTTTTTCTAAAATGAGTATAAACTCCAAAAGAGCTGCTAATAGAGAAATTAATACATGAAAACTCTAAGAAATTATGGTTATTTCATCTCTAATTTTGTGTGGTTTTTAAGCTAGTATTTGAGTTCATTTTAGGTTAAAATGTATTGTTTTCATGCATCCTATTTTTGTGTGTGTTTAAGTGTTCTATTTAGTTTTAAATGTTAACTAAGTATTTTTAATTATTTATGTTATGTGATGGTTTATGAAGGCTTCAAGTGAAAAAAAAAATATCAAGGAAGAAGCGAGGAAGACAAAAATCACACAAAAGCCAGTGGTCCAGTGCACATCCACAAGGCATAATAGTGCCCTAGTGGTGCACTATGCTTGTAAGGTTGTACGCCAGCTGCATATGTTCCATACAAGATGGAGCTGAACACTAGATTTTTCACTCTTTTTGGGACGTTTTTGCTTTTCTTTTTTCTCGCCCAAATCTTGTACCCCTATAAATTAAACCTTTAGAGTTTTATTTGAAACTATTTTATCTCCCCTCTTTCTTCTTTTCTTAGCCCACTTAGGAAGGAACCTTCATTTCTTGCCAAGGTTTTATGCTTTTATGTCCTACTTGTTTTAGTTCGATTTTCATGTATAAAGATTGAATCTTTCAGGTTATAAACTTTATATTTATGTTTGATCTATTTCCTTTAGTTTTGAATATCATGTTAATTTAGTTTACATGTTTTTTTGTTGTGCTTTCTTTATTAAATTATGCTTTATTTATTTATTTTGCTTTATGTTTTTAATTTTTCACTGTATTAATAGTGGATTAGGTCTATATCACCCTAATTTGTTATGGACTTGGTTGATTCTTAATTAATTTACCTAGTTGGACAATTATCAATGGAATTGAGTGTTAGGGTTGGAATTACATGACCCCTTAATTAGGTTGATTAAGACAACAAGTGAAAGTTGAGTGATTAAGTCCTATCTAAGTTACTAGAGAAATCTAAACTTTGGATTCAACGATTTAATAGAGTTGATCCACTTGAGATATTGGAGATTAACTATGATTGAGAAATGACTGCATTTGATTAGTTAGGTAACTTGTTCGTAGTTAGTTTGATAAAACTTTGCCCGACAAATTAGGTGATTTAGGTCCTTACCTGTCTTTAGCCAATTCTAGTCATTAAGTCTAAATTTAAATCAAAATCCTTCTTTATTTCTATTCTTTAGAGGGTGTTTGAACCGAATAATCAATACTTGGGATGATAAGCTGCTCATTCTACATTACTTGTTAATCCCAGCACTACCAGAATTAACCAACTCGATTAGAGTTGGTAAAGTTTTTGACGCCATTATCAAAGACTGTATTTTGAAAATGCTGATAAATTTTGGCTAGAATACTATTGAAGCTTGTTTACGTTTTGTTTGTCTTATTTTATCTTTTTGTATAGTTTGTTTCTTTCTATATGAAAAACAAAAAAGATTTGTACTTTGATTAGATGGTTTAGACTAATCACTAGTTTAAAACTTTTAATTTTATTTATTTTATTTTAATACTTGTTTTAGTTTATTTTCAGTGTTTTCATTAACAAAATATACAAAATAAATGGATTATGATACATCATACCAAGAACATTATCATCATACTATTTGTGGAGGCCCAGTCTATAAGCATGTGATTTATAATGAATTTCCCTACTCCTATGAAATGAGATGGTATAATCATCCGAATATTTATTTAAGCTATCAAAACTATCCAAATCCCTTTTAACTATCTCAAGAGCCTAATTTTGATCAAATGAAGTCCTCAATCGTGAATGACAAACTTAAGCATCAATTGATCAACATAACTCAAGAGATGAAAAAAATTCACTAATGAAATGAAGAGTTACAATATAGAGGCACAAATTAGATATCAACCACCACAAACTAAAGAAGAGGAGGATAAAGTAAAATAGGGGAGACAATGACCATCTTTGCAAACCAATTGGGCATCTTTATAGAGGAGACAAAAAGCAACTTCAAATGCCAAGAGGAATCCATAAAGAACATAGAAACAAATTGTTAAAACCACAAGAAAGTTGGTAAATGAGTCTCAAGAGGATTTTACAGTTGAGAAATATAATTTCAACACCAAAAGTTTGGTCTAGTTAGCTCATGACATCCCCATGGCACTTGAAGAAGAATCTCTTTAATGAAGGAGAGTTAAATGGATGAAGACAAAAGACCAAATGGAGGCGAAAATGGACACTTTGAGGATAATCTTTGAACAGTTTTGTCATGGAACAAGTGGAATAAAGAAAAATCGAAAGATTGCTCATATCACCTGATCATATGTCAAAAGGAAGTCGTGAGTATTTGTTGAGGAAGATCCATCTCAAGGAGTACAATGGTGGAGGTAGGTGACAAGTAAGGACAACCTCTTCAAAGATTTTAAAATTTGTAATTTTTTCCTAAAATTTTAAAAAAATTTATTTGTACATTTATAAAATTTATATTTCATCCACTAAAATTTTGAGAGAAATATAAGTTAACTCGTATAAATAAATGCCCATTAAGTCTAGCCCCCTCAAGTTGTGGTTCCTGTATCTATCCATACCAAAGTACCACATGCCCCTGGGGGATATGTACCAAGATTGGAGAATGTAAGATGCAGTAAAATCCCTTGACATTGATTTTTATTTTTGTGCAAATGTCTGCAAAATATCTATTTGTGATAGTACTATATTCACTTATTGGTGGAACAGTGCTTAAGATGCTAAAGTTTTGTTTACTTAGATATCTAGAATAATGGCTATGTTTTTATTTGGATAGAGATATCATAACAAGGTTGACGTATTTCCTATTTTTATAAGAACATATTTAATCATTGTTAATTATACCTAAAAACCATCCATTGGCTTGCAGATTCATGACTAGTCAGTCAAAACAGTCAAATATACAAGAGAATATTTTGGTAATTTTTTTTTACCTAAAATCAAATTATGAAGAAATTTAACACATTCAAGGCCCCCATGGATCAAATAATTATTTTCAAGCCCATGAACTATCCAAACCCATCAAGGAAGAGTATAAATAGTAAGTTGCCAAGGTAACAAGAGGATTAATTCATACAACTTCTCATTTTTGCCTTTTCAAGCTTTCATTTTACTCTTATATCCTATCCCTCACATAAATTCTGACTTGAGCGTCAGAACCCCCCTTCGAGGGACATAGCCCTGTCGTTTCTGTTCTTATCGTAGGTTTCATATATCATGGGTTTAAGTGCGACTTTACCTTAGCGTTGGAGGATTCAGACAACAAAGGATTCGAACTTTGATATTCGACTTCGGTTCTATACTTTTCATGCATCAACATTTGCATCGTCAGTGGGAATTTGAACAAGAAGCCATCTTAAGTCATCTTTGTGTATAGCTCCTAGTACGCGCAACACCCACTGCAACAACAAAGATAGAGGAAAGGAGATCATCATCTTTCAACACCAGTTGAATCGATCAATTAGAGTATTTGATTGATTGGGGGGCAAGCTAGGGATCCCTATCGCCAAGTTAATGATAGAGATGCGGAGATACTATTGCTAAGGCAACAGAATGCTATATTGAAAGAGTTACTTATGAGCTTGAGCAATAAGTTGAGGGGGGAAAGAGGAGAAGAACCTTTGCGTAACTCTAGTGGCAATCCCTGAGTTATCCACTCTGCACATCAAAGCCCCATGGGTGAGAAACTTTCCCGTACAATTAATAAGGACGATTAAAGGGTTAGGGAGGTAACTCTAATCGGGTTCGCCTGATAGAAGCGCGAAGTCTAGTCCGCCCACCATGAGTCAAGAAGAAAGGCCTCCTCTAAGCCAAGTAAAACTAGACCAAGGAGTCCAAGCGATACAGCATCAATAGTAAGAGATAGAGGAAGAACACGCGATAGGGAGCATACCTTAGAGAGAATACCCGAGCTAGAGGAATAACTAAGGAGACAGTTGGAAGAGCTCCAAACTCAAATAGATAGGGTGGATGAAAAGGAAGGAGTGGCTACAAGATACAAGTACTCCTTGCTATTCACCGATGAGATAATGAGAGAATCCCTCCCAAGACGTTGGCAAACTCCTCATTTTGACTCTTATGATGGAAGTCCATATTCATGGGAACAAAATCTTGACACGTATCGATCCAAGATGTTTTTATAAGGTGTCTTAGATGTAATCTTATACTAAAGATTTCTTAGAATTCTTAACGGTGCAGCTTCAGATTAGTTTAAAGGGGACAAGAAAGGAGACTAAGAAGCTTTGATCACCTTGTAGACCTTTTTTTGAACAAATTTGAAAACCAAAATATAATCTCTAAGACAAGGACTCATCTGCTTACTCTCAAGCAAAGGCCAGAAGAATCCCTTTTTGACTATGTGGATAGGTTCAAGAAGGAGACCATTAGGATTCAAGAGGCTACAAAGGATATGCAAATCATAGCTTTCCAAAGTGGAGTCATGCCCGGGAAGTTCTCATTTGATCTTAACTTGTGGTCACCCGACACCTTCAATAAACTTTTTCGTAGGCCGAAGAGTTCGCTCAAGCAAATGAAGAGTAAAGGAGAAAAGGAGAGTTCGAGGGTGAAAATGGAAAGAAGATGAAAGCTATTGAAGGAATTAATGGAGAAGAACTTTGGTTCCTATACCAAGAAGAACAATGTAAGGGTAGGTTATCTGTAACCATTCCTCATAAGAGGAATCCCAACCCTCCTAATGTTTTACCCTATTCAATGCACAACCTTTACATATTTTTGGCCATCATTGAGAAAGAACCTTATGTCAAATGGTTTGCACCTATGAGGAGTGACCTAGAGCGTTACAACAAGAACAAATGGTGCTATTTTTACAAAGGTTGTGGGCATGAGACCAATGATTACATTTCCCTCAAAAATTTAATTGAGGACTTGATAAGAAGGGTTTACCTTAAGCAATTCATCTAAGAAATATATAGAAGAAGATCACCTCAACACCAATCACAAACCCGAACAAAAATGATCGAGGTCAGCCTCGAGGAGAAAGAGTAATGGGGGCGGAAACCAAGGGAGAATTATCAGTCATACTATCTCTAGGAGGGCAACAAATGGTGACTCCGTGTCATCCCACAAGTCTTATGTTCATCAAATCAACTTGGGCCAATCTAGCATGAAACATGTTGAGACCTAGGTTGTGTCAAGACATAATATTTATCGCGAAGGAGGTAGAACAAGTACTTCACCCTCATAGCAATCCCTTGATAGTGACCTTACCTGTTGCAAATTTTGATATAAAAAGAACTTAGATTGACAATAAAAGTTCCATGAATATTCTTTTTCATGAAACTTTCAAACAAATGAAGTTAGATAAGAAAGATTTGAAACTCATGACTTTGCTCTTGGTTGGTTTTGCTAGAAAAGTGTTTGAGCCACTTGGATATATTACCTTCCTATTATGTTTGGCACTCCTCCTCAAGATGTTCAACTCATGTTCAACTTTGTAGTTGCCAAGCTCTCTTCATCTTACAATGCCATTATCGGCTGGTGCTCTCCTTTCCTCTCATTACATGAAGATGAAATTCTCAACGGAGAATAGAATGGGTGAGATAAACGAAGATCAAGTAGTAATAAGGCAATGCTATATAGCTTTATTGAAGTTGAAAGGGAAGGAAGTTGTTCCTAGTCTTATATAGTTGTAATATTCAACTCTTGGAAGAAAAAGAAGAGCTCAACCCAAAGGGAGAACCTATCGAAGAACTAGAGAATATGCTCTTAGATGAAAATAATCCTTGCAAAGTTGTGAAAGTGGGAAAGTCCTTCCCAGGGGATATCAAGGAAGTCCTCATCTTTTTGC
The DNA here is from genome assembly GCA_025175665.1 of Cinchona pubescens. Classification (NCBI taxonomy): domain Eukaryota; kingdom Viridiplantae; phylum Streptophyta; class Magnoliopsida; order Gentianales; family Rubiaceae; genus Cinchona; species Cinchona pubescens. The sequence continues at coordinate 2,982,678 of JANKKI010000062.1, forward strand.
TTAGAGAGTTCAAAGATCTTTTTGCTTGGGATCTCTTGAACATGCTAGGAATTGATCCTGACATAGGTATGTACTCACTTGATGTAGACCCGAGTTTCAAACCTATTATCCAAAAGAAAAGGAATTGTGGTAGAGAACGAAGACAAGCGGTGGAGATGAAAGTAGACACGCTCGTAGATGCCAAAATCATAGAAGAAATCCAATACTTCGAATGGCTTAGCAATATAGTTATGGTACGAAAACCATGAGCTAAATGAAAGATATGTGTAAATTTTACAAGGTTGTACAAGGCTTTCCCCAAGGATTGTTGTCCCAAGCCTTGCATAGACACAGTGGTGACTTACCACTAACCTCCGGGTTTGAAGTCTTGTCTTTTTTGGATTCATACAAAGGATATTATCAAATCCTTTTAAACCATAGGGACTAGGCTAAGACCGCATTCATCACTGACTTTGGCACTTACTGCTCCCAAGTAATGCCATTTGGCTTGAAAAATGCCGAAGCCACTTACTAAAGGATGGTGGATAGAATATTTGCAAATCAATTGGGGAGGAATATAGAAGGTTACATATATGATATGCTTGTCAAGAGTAAGTTGAATGAAGATCATGTGGAGAATCTTCGGAAAACCTTCACTATCATGAGAAAGTTCAAGATGAGACTTAATCTCCAAAAATGTACTTTTGGAGTTTTCGGGGAAAAGTTTTTGGATTTCATGATAACTCAAAGAGAGATTGAAGTTAAACATAAAAAAATCAAGGTCATTCAAGACATGGAGCCCTCCAAGGGGATTATGCAAAGGCTCATGGGGCGACTTGCCACCTAAATCGTTTCTTATCCCGAGGATAGAAATAATTGCCTTTTCTTTAAAACTCTAAGAAGTTCTAAAAAATTTCAATAGATGGAAGAGTGCCAAAAAGCTTTTGAGGAGTTGAAGGAATACTTGGCTTCTCCTTCACTTTAAGTCTGAACCTGGTGAAACTCTTTGCCTATATTTGGCTTGTTCATCCATGGCGGTGAGAGCCGTCTCTTCAAAGAAGTGGACAAGATTCAAAAACTGGTGTACTATACGAGTAAAGTGTTTACCAATTTGGAGACTCAATATCCTACCATTGAAAGATTGACTTTAACTTTGGTAATAGTGGTGAGAAAACTCAGGTCTTATTTCCTAAGTCATCCAATTGTAGTTCTTATCAATCATCAACTCAAGTTCATTCTCTTAAAGCCCGAAGTCTTGGGAGGTTGGTAAAATGGGCAATCGAGCTAAGTGAGTATGACATTCACTTTCAACTAAGGGTTGCAATCAAAGCACAAGCTTCAGTCGATTTCATTTTGGAAAGGGTAGAGGAGGAGAACTTAAGAAGAGACAAGTAAAGAGAAAATTCAAAAGGTGATTGCCCCTGTTGGAGGACAAATCATAGACTCACCTTTATGGAAAAATGCATGTAGATGGAGCAAACAACGTCGAAGGGTATGGCGCGGGTATTGTTCTTACCTCTCCAGAGGAACTTAATACAAATTACGCCCTAAGGTTTGATTTTAAACAAGCAATAATGAGAACATGTATGAAACCTTAGTTTCCAGACTTAGGCTATCCAAAGAGTTGAAGATTAAAAACATATTGGTAAACATAGTTTCAAACCTTATAGTTCAACAAGTCAAGAGAAACTATGAAGCAAGGGACCTATTTCTACAATTTTGCCTAAGTAAGGTGAAATACTTGATTTCACACTTTGAAATGTTTGACGCACTCTATATGACTCGAGATGAAAACAAGGAAGCAGACGCCCTTTCAAAAATTGTAAGCTCAGTGCATTCCAATGTGTTAAAAGAAATGTTCTTGGAAGTTCAAAGGGAAAAAACAATAGCATAGATCATGGGGAGGTCATGGATATGGATGACCCCGATCATTCAATACTTGAAAGAAGGAAATTGCCTGATGACAAGAGTAAGGCTCAAAGAGTAGAAAGAGGTCGGTGAAATACTTGATCATCAAAGGAACTTCGTTAATATCGAAAGTCTTACTTAATGTTTTATCTTCGATGTTTATGTCCAAGTGAAGCTTAATATGCCTTAGCCGTAGTGCACGAGGGGATTTGTGGATATCATGTTGGAGGGAGAGCTCTTACTCAAAAGGTACGAAGGCAAGATTACTATTGGCTAAGGATGTTGGAAGATGCCATGAATTACGTGCAAAAGTGTGATAAATGTCAATTTCATTCCAATCAACCTTACCAACCAGCGGAATAACTTACTCCAATTCTAACTCCATGGCCTTTTGCACAATGGGGCATAGATATCTAGGGTTCTTTTCTAATAGCTATGACAAAGAAGAAATTTGTGGTGGTAACTATGGACTAATTCACTAAGGCTGGGTGGAGACCGAAGCTTAGCAAGCATTACTCATCAACAAATCATACAATTCTTTTGAAAGAATGTTATATGTCGCTTCCGAATACCCAAGGCACTTATTTCAGATAATGGCTTGTAATTCCAACGAGAACCATTCAAAAAGTTTTTTACCAAGATTTAGGTATAGAACAATGTTTCTCCTCAATGAGCCATCCTTAAAGCAATGGTTAGTAGAACTGACTAATCACACCATTCTTGATAAAATCAAGATGAGACTTGATCATGCTAAGGGCAAATGAGTTGAAAAGTTTCGAAGTATTTTGTGGTCATACCGCACTACCTACAAGAATGTTACCGGGAATACCCCTTCAATCTCACTTATGGAACCGAAGCACTTATACATGTGCAAATTGGTATGTCGGGTTTCCGTGTTTACAACTTCAACTTGGAGAAAAATGAAGAAGGGTTGAGGTCTAACCTTGACTTACTCGAGGAGGAAAGGGATAAAACATACTTCAAAATGTCAAGTAGATAAGCAAAGTGTTGCTTGCTACTACAATCGACAATTTGAGGTAGGAGATTCCGAGTAGGAGATTGGGTTACAAGAAAGTCGAAATTGAGCCAACCCCAAACTTATGGAAAGCTCTCGCCAAATTAGAAAAGTTCTTATGAGGTAGTTGAAGCATACTCCAACGGTGCCTACAAGTTGAGAAATAAGAATGGGAAGTTCTTGCCTCGCACTTGGAATGCCCAAATTTGAAAAAAAAAAAAAATCTACTTTTAAACTTTCTTTTTATTGTCTAAATTTTTTGGAATTCCCTACGCCAAATAACACCTTCTAAGGTGAAATAAGTTTGTGCAACTTGTAAATATTCGCTTTTACTATCAATGAAAATTTCTAAGTCTTTCGCTTATGTAATTGCTCAATATTTTGTTTAGAATAGCAATCCTATCCCTCACCCAATCGTTAGGTACAAAATATCCTCCGGGATACCATGACTCTCTGGGGTCACTTACCTCTTCCAAGGAATAAAATCCCATCAAGACCACCCTCCGAAGTCGGCATAACCTCTCCAAGGGGGAAAATAAACTTTTCCATGGAAAAGTAGTGCCTTGGTTAAATTTGCTCAAAACAGCAACTATAGCCCTTCCAAGGGCGAGCATAATATTTTCCCAGTAGATTTGCACCTAAGGTAACCTTAGTACCAACACCAAAGTTTTACCTAGAAGATTTATGCCCAGGATAAACCCTCTGAGGGCAAAAATAAACTTTTTCCTGAAAAAGTAGTTCTTTAGCTAAGTATGCTCAAAAGAGCAACCATAACCCTTCCGGAGGCGAGAATAAAGCTTTCTTAGGAGATTTTGATTTAAGGAAACCTTAGTCCTAACATTAAGGATTTACTTAGGAGATTTGTACTTAGGATGACCCCTCTGAGGGTGAAAATAAGTTTTTTCTTAGAGAAGTAATTTCTTGGTTAAGTATGCTTGAAAGAGCAACCATAACCCTTCCGAGGGCGAAAATAAAATTTTTCTAAGAGATTTAGCAACTCTAAGTGCCTAAAATAACCTTAGTCCCTGCACTCAGGATTCAGTTAGGAGTTTTGTGCGTAGGACGACCCCTCTAGGGGTGAAATAAGCTCGAAATAGTTCCTTGGTTAAGTATGTTACTAAAGTCCTTCCGGGGAGAGAATAAAAATTTCCTTGAAGATTTGTACCTAAAGTATCCTTAGTCCTAATACCAAGGTTTACTTAGGGGATTTGCACCTAGGATAACCCCTTCGCGAGTGAAAATAAACTTTTCCTTGGAGAGGTAGTGCCTTGGTTAAGTATGCTACCATTTTGGGGGTGATGATAAAATTTTCCATATAAGAATTACACTGATATTTTGGTAAGATTTTTAAATCTAAAATCAAGTTATGAAGAAATTCAACACATTCAAGGATATTTTCAAGCCTATTACTATCCAAATCCATCAAAGAGGAGTATAAATAGTAAGTTGGCAAGGTAAACAAGAGGATTAATTCATAAAACTTCTCATTTGTCTTTTCAATCTTGCCTCATTTTACTCTAAAATCTTATTCCTCACATAAATTCTGACTTCAGTGTCGCAACATCCCTCGGAAGGCATAGCCCCGCCGCTCCTATTCTTGTCACAAGCTTCATATATCGTGGGTATAAGCACGAATTTACCTTAGCGTTGAAGGATTCGGACACTAAAGAATTCAAATTTTGATATTAAATTTTGGTTTTATATTTTTCAGACAATCAACAATTGTTTTCTGTAAGTGTCTCATTATATATACACATCAAACTTTTTCTTATTTGTCTTAGGATATAACATACATAAATAACTAAGAAAACTACTAAGACAATAACTATTATTTTTTCATGTGGTTAAGGTTTTTTCGCCTCAAACTCCAATAGTTTAAACAAGGGGCAAAGTTGGATTTTAAGTTCTAACGACATTCAACGGCCAAATGGTTGATGTGGATTTTTTAGGTGGCACAAATTAATGTTATGGGCTAAATTGCAAAAAAACTAAAGGTTAAGGGGTTTACTGTAATTAGTAAAACCCTTTTATTATCATTTGTTCCGTCTCCCAACCCAAGTTTTTCTAGCATTTTGAGGCCTAACCAGTCTAAAAAAAGCTCTAAAATATTAGGGCCGTAAAAGGGTTGGGTTTGGAATAGTTTATTTGAGTGTTGATCATCGAAAATTTTATATTATTTAGATTCGATTTGAATCTATTTAACTAATATAATAAATTCATTCGATGTGAATCTTGTTTGAACCACTTAAATATTTTATATATAATTAAATTATATATATATGTATATATATTTTCAATTCGACAATAATTTATTGCCTACTCCTATTTAAGAGAAAGGTGAAGGCCCAACTCACTTAATGTGAGTTTGTTAATAAAATTTTATATAATTAGTGTTATTATATATATATATATATATATATATTTTGTATAAATTATCAATGTAAAATATATTATATTGTAAAACTCATGTATAAATAAATAAATTTTGAAATAAATATTTTTTAATTACAAAAAAATTCTATAAATTTATAAAATTTTTATATAAAAATTTTAAAAATAAAAAAATATTATAAAACCAGCATTCAAATCTAAAAAAAAATTGACTAATTCAAATATAAATTTATTTTTGTAAACCAAACAACTATCTAAATCCGAATATACTAATCTAATCCAAAGTGTGAACTTACTAGTTCTTCTCCGTTTACCGGCAACGTAATTACCTAACACCCCAGACGAGCCAAACCCCTCTATTTTCGTGTGTTCTTGTTCAGAAAACACAGCAAATTAATATGGAAAGAAAAGAAGAAGAAGAAGATGATATTGTGTGCTTAGATAGATCATTCTTCATCAATGACAAGTATACTTTGACCTAAATATAGAAACCCAGTATTCACACATTTGTATGTGTAATAAATAGTACTATTGTTCAATCAGTTATATAACAAAATTGATTTTATTGTCTGCAGTTACCAGCTAACAGAATTTACATTTGGGTCTCAAGTTCTTCAGCTTTATTGCCTCCAAGCTGCTGTAGATGTCTCAAGTGAGCTTCCCTTTTTTTTTTAATCTTTTTTTTTGTGTGAATTATTTTACCTTCTTTTGGTCTTAAATCAAAATAATCATGGGATTGATGTAGAATCATGCTATTCATATTCTGCTTATTTTTAATTTTTTTTTTCTGGGGTTTATCTGAAAATGCGGGAGTAAAGAACTTAACTTCCTAATCTTATATGAATTCAGTATGCAATGTAAAAAGTTCAAAAAGTAACAAACTTTTTTTCTTTTTTTTTGTTTGTTTTCCTCTCTTGTTGGTGTGCTTGAATTTGAAATTTTAGTTAGCTATAAGTAGGTATTGTAACGGTCAGGACCCAATGGTAGAAAGTGCAAATTGGAGTGCTGCTTAAGACTAGCTAAAGAAATTGAGTTAGTTTGAAACAAATATGTTATAATGACTGTTATCGATTGGTATACCATTATTAAAATGAGATATTTTGAATGTGTTTGATCTTTGTTTTTCTTTAATTCTACTGCCTGGATATCTTTCTGTTACAATAAATTGCAAGATCAGAAATGTGGCTGGATTTTTTGGTATTATAGTTCTAAAGAATACTGTGGACTAACAGCTGTACAACAGCTGATTTTGATTTGACAGGGCAGCTGGTGTGGCCTGGAGCAGTATTACTGAATGATTATCTTTCCAAGAATGCTGACATGCTGCAAGGATGTTCTGTCATTGAACTTGGCTCTGGTGTAGGTCAGTGTTAGTCGTAGTACTTAATGATATTCGAATGATTCAGATTGTATGAGTGAAAACACATCAGAAGTTTTTCTGTTCCCGTTAAATGATGCTGCTGAAATGTTGATTCATTCATTAAAAAAGGTCTGAAATTCACCAAGTGAACAATTACGAGTAACTATTTACCAAAGGATTTCATGTCATGTTTGATTACAGAATTATATCAAGAAATGATTGTAGACCTAAACAGAAAATATTTGCAACAGAGAGATAGTGATGTTATTAGTATGTCCATGAATTGATGTAATGTAAGTGTATATTACAGACAGTACTCCTTGTTCTACCAAAGAACTATTTAATTGTGCTTGCTGGTGCTATGCATGTGAAGAGACTTACTTGGGAATTAATTTTCAGAGTTTTTGGTACAAACAGGGTTTAATTTGATGTTGTAATAAAGGATAGACATGCTAGCTGTGGACTCTTGGAATTCAGCATAACTGCAATATAGAATATGCATATACTTGTGCAGATACTCATAACTAAATTCAATGGAAATAATTAGAAATCTGTAATATAGACATGGTCCATGTATTGCTCTTTTGGTTTTGGTTGCATTGGGAGGCATGTCCTTTGTTATTTGGGATTCCTAATTGCTCAATGTTTCAAGCTGAAAATTTTAGTTTTCAATTATAATATCAGTTCATCCTATCCCTCCCTCGAATATGCCTCTCTTTGTACAACACAGATTCTTGACCTTTAGCATCAGTATATGCAAATTTCCAAATTAGCACTAGAATATGCATCTCTCTCTCTCTATCTACAAGACTTAGTCTTTTCTACTAATAAAACAAAATTCTGTATGATGACTTGGTCTAAAATCGTTTAAGTTTTTACACTATGATTCAAGACTATGATTGCAGTTTTCATAAAAGTATGGTTTATGTGTCTTCAGTATGGACTTCATTAACAGTCTCTTTGTTTGTTTGAAACATCCTTCAGCATATCAACATTGGGTTCTGATAGGACCACTCTAGGGATTGTATAGCTGCTTTAACCTGCTCATGATATTACATCACCTTAGAATGGTAGGTTTTGGAGGCATGATTAAAAGAAATTTGTCAAAATTGTACTAGCTTCACTGGCAAGGCTTTCAGTGTTGCAACCTTGAGAATGTCTATCAGCCTGTGTTCTTGGCATCACAGATTTTTCTTGGGGGGGTTTTTCCATAGAGGGTAACTACAATGATTTTCTCTATTCCTATGGAATGGGGGGGACCTTTTTTGTTGATTAATAAGTTGATGATATAAGTTAAGGAGGAAAGTCAATTGAGAAGTTGACCAAGCAATATACGGTTTCTTGAATCAGTCACGGAAGTTATCATGTACACAATTTCTCCAGCATTTTTGTAGTTGTCTCCCATGTACTCGGGTGCAATGACAAAATCTAACAATTCTTCATTCTTGACTGTAGGCATTACTGGAATACTATGTAGCAGATTTTGTCGTGAAGTTGTTTTGACAGACCATAATGAAGAGGTTCTCAAGGCAAGGCTCTGCAACAGTTGAGTTTACATGCTCGAATGTTTTGTAAGTTTTATATCTGATCCCTATGTTCATTTTCAGATCCTGAAGAAGAACATAGAGTTACATGCATCTACTCAAAGTCCTACTTCTTGTCCTGGTAAGTGAAAAAAACTGAGAGGCGGATATGCATTTGATGAAATTTTTACCCTTCTTTTCTGCCCTCTTTTCAGGTTTGAAGTCTGAGAAGCTAGAATGGGGAAACTCTGACCAGCTCAACCATATTTTACAAGAAAATCCAAAAGGATTTGTCATCTGGTCCTTGGGGCTGACATCTATATCCAAATCAGTGCACTTCCTAGGCTTAGAGTCTATTATTTTTACTTTTGAAATTCAATGCATAATTCATATTCATTGGTCGTTGGTCAAATTTATATGTTCTCTAGCTAGAAATGGCTGCGCCTATTAGACACCATAAATGACTTTCTACTTGCTAGGTCAAGATTTCTAGTTGTGCTCAAGAGCCCTCGTAAGATGGATTTTATTAGTACATACTGATGCTTCTCCATATTAAGCTTCAAGTATGTCACTGTCATTTAGGTAGTTGCATGTGGAATATGTTTGGTTGCATCAGAATCATTTTAATAATGGTGATTTCACGTTTTAAAAGCATGTGTAACTTTCTTTCACATGTAGTTACTTTGGTCTAAGAATTATTTTACTTTACCTTGTGTTATTGAAGTATCCGAAGAACAACTGCTTAAAGCTTATTCATTATCTCTTTATTTTCAATTGGGCTCTTCCTGAAAGTAACTATAGCTCATAGTAGATAGTCGCATTAGAGAAAACTAAAAACTTGTTTCCGTCCCAGCCAATATGAGTTTCTTATGTGAATAACATTTTATTTGTGAAGGAAATAGAAGTTAACAGCCCTTGACAGAATATTTAAGTTTTCAGCAGTCAAGTGTTCCTCTGCTCTTCGATACTGTTGAACAGCTCCTTGTCCATGGTGAAGCAAAGTGCAAATTTATATTGGCTTATGTATCCAGGGCAAAAGTGTAAGTGATTAATTTTGCATTTGCATGAATTGCTTGAAATTATAGTAAAAGCTACCCATTCTTGTTTATGTACATCCATTTGTCAAATAAAATGTGGTGCCTTTATGTTACACTGTTTCCCTTTTGACACATCTTTTGATGGATAGAATTCTTTTCTGTAAGAGAAAAAGTTGTTAGCTTATCTTGCCATTTTTCAGCAATGTTTGACCAATATTGTTGTACTTTAGTTAGAAAAGAATGAATATGTACAAAATCACAGATCAAATTGGTGATGTGTCTACTTCGTTGTCTCTTTCGAATGTTCAAAAATTGGGGGACAAAAGATTTTGCTTTATTTTGTCTCTCCATTTAAGAACTATGTTCTATCAGTTTATATATGTTCTTGAACTCTGATTAGTGAGGATCACATTCCATTTCAGGTAAATTGAGATACACATAAACTTAACCTGAGATATTTGTCCTATATGAAGTTGCTGTTTGTTGCATGTTTTCAATGCTGATTAGAAATAAGAACATGATTATTGCTTCCTGAATTTCTCATTTGAACCAGTATCTGTTGTCTGATTCCTCTCACCCTTGTAGGTTTTTGTGCAATTAGAAAAGTCTCCTAAGATTTGTGAAAGATGAAGAGACCATGTGCATGGTACTTGGATTGTTGTGTGTCCAATTTTGATGAAGTGCAGTTAAGGTTCAATACATTGTGCACCTTACTTTGGCTTGGATAAGGACTGATTTAGTGGAGAAAATCCTGGCAAACATAAGATTTGAGCTTCTTTTGCCTATATCCGGGAGTGAATATGCTTATATTTGACTAGATAAGGGGTTTTTGGGTCAAAAGCAAAAATAAAGTCAATTGTTAGATCTCCAACAACAATTTTGTTTCACAACTTCATCAGATCCCATAATCTGTGTATTTGAGAATCTTACTAAGCAAATGATTGTCCAAGCTGACTGATGCTGAATGCTTGAAAACCACTAAAAGGACTACTGTTAAAGCCAAAAAAATTAGCTGACATCAGCTCCTAAAATATTTGTACGAGTCGGAATTAATTTACTATTAGCATCTGATGGTTTGACTTCAATTCTGTATACTGTCCAAAGAGACCGTTTCCATCTAAATCCATATTTTAAAAGTTTCAAATAGAATTCTCATCCTGTTTTCACTATTGTATGCATATACTTGCAGCATGAGATCTGTTGAACAAGAGGTTCAGGAAATTGAAATCTTATATGGTGCATTTATCCAATTTACTTTGATCGCATCTTGGTTGGTTGTACATCATTTGTATACTTATGTTACTTCCCTGTGCAGCATGGATGAGCTAGTTGTTAATGAAGCCGTTGGCCATGGGTTACAGATAAATGAAATTGATGGGACTCGTACAGTGGTTAAAAATCTCGAGGGAGTTATTTTTGAGATCACCTTGAGGTAAGAATTTACAGTTAAGGATGTTGAAGTTTGGTGCACAAAGAGAAGTTCAAATCCTTTGAGTCGAACAACTTCTTGACAAGATATGTCGACAGTTAGAGCTGAGAGATTCAGGACAATGTGATGATGCATCTGCAAATGTTGAATTTCAAAGCATAGCAATTGAGGCTGTCAATTGGTTAGAACCAGTCATCCGTCGTTATGGATTCTCTAATGTCTTCAACGCATTTCTTTTTTCAGCTTAACTTAAAAGTAAAAGATGCGACGAAATCTTTGTGGTGAATGTTACTATAATTAGTGAAACCCTGGCCCCAAAATTATTGCTGGTAATCCACTTCTTCAAATATGCACTTTCTACATAGATACAGAAAATTCAAAATTAGAGCAAGTATTTCATCTTATAAAGTGCATCTATATGTGGAGTAAGTTTGTGTTACTCACTCTGCATTACGAGTGTGTACTAGTAATGTCTTAAAAGTAGGTGGTTCCATAACTTTTTCAATCCAACGGTCAAGGATGCCTGTTCAGCATTGCGAAATAACTAGCAAAGACTTCCTAGTACGTGTACATGTAAATATGGTAGTTGCAGCATCATCATAGGCATAGCTATATGGCCTAATATTACTTCCCATTGAAGTTCTTGGAGTAAATTTGTGAGAGGCCAAGTCCGCGCATTGTTTAAGTTGCCACTACACATACTGTTGTGTAAAATTCCATAGGGGACGTCTTGCAGAAGATAGTTTTCCCCTCTGATCCCTTTATAGTAAATTGTGTAGGATAGTTTGCTTTACCTCAGCAGGACAAGTTGATGAGGCTGAAACATCAAAGCCTCCTGGAGGGCTCACTTTACTAATGAAGTGGGGTTTTGACAAGTTCAAGCCAAATAAAAGGCCAAGTAGCCAACATCACAGAAATGATATTTGATATTGTGTATTTTCATTTGTATGATATTGTCAGAACTTTATTTTTTGGGGCTAAAATTGCTACCTAAATTGAAAATATTTATATTCTTATAGGTAATGAATCTTAAATAACAAAAGCTAGGTTTTTTTTTTTTTTTCTTTCTTTGGTCAACTTGTCCATTTAGTTGAATAATATTTGCATGAAGTAGTAGTTTTTCATTCTAATAGAATGACAAAAGGACTTGGGAGAAAAACTCGAACAAGAGTAAGATATGAAAAGTAACATACCATATTTTAGGTCCTCGAGTATTAAGTTCCTGTGTAACTTCTGTTTAGCTTTGATGACATAGTTTAGGTGAAGGGAGTATGGGATTAGGATCTTCCTTTGCCGTTATTGGTATATTCAAACCAATTACGTATATTCTATTATTAATTCGTTCGATCTTTTGGCCCTAGTTTACTATATAGTGGAAGCTCGTTTATAGCATATATCACTTGATAAAACATTTTCACAATTAACTTTCTTGTTCGACAGCATTAAATCACTGGTTTAGCTAAATAATATGTTACCTTGACAAATTAAGAGCTTGTTTATTTTCTTGACACAGGTTTCTGTCAAGACTATGTTTTTATTTGCATAACACATTCATACTTCGATGCGTTTATTCATTTATTTGTAATACTTTGGCCTTCCAAAACTGAAAGCTATGAAAAATTTGACAATCATAAACCATACATAAATAGATGCTTAACACTTTTCCCTAATAACCAACTCCCAAATTCAAATTTTTTGTTTGTAGGCTCTGTAATCACCATTTAAGAACTACTAAAACCAATTTCTATCTAGTCCTTTAAATTTTAATACCTAAAATTGAAATCCAATTTTTTTGTTCCTTTAAAAAGTCGCGTTTGGAAAGATAGAGCTGAGCAAAAACACAATTTTAATATCCAAACAGTTTTGTCTAGCGTTTTTTTCTTGGACCAACGAAAAAAGGGAAAAGAAGCAGCAAAATAAGCAAAGGTGACAGCCAAAAAGATGCTAATTGCTATTCAAAATTTAATTGTGGTTTATCATCAATTTCTATGAATTCTAGCCTAGGCATTTAAACAACAGTTGAGCATAAAAACAACAACATTTCCCGTAATAAGACACATGGGTATCTAAATAATAAGCAACCGTACGTTCTTCAAAACAAAAAATACAAAATGCGAGATACAAATTTCAAAGAGAATGAGATTTTCCATCTCCCTTCAAAAAATAACCTTTTTGGTGCCTGAATGGGTTGACAACTTGATAGCAGGCTCTTATGAAAGAGGTCACATTTCCTTTGGCGACGGCTAGGTGTCCAAATAAAAGATGCTTATCCACCTTTCAGGACTGAGATCTCTCTTGCATTTTAGCTCTAGCGAAAAACACTCCCGCGAGTAAGCCTGCAAAATGGATTAAACTAAATAAAGGTGACGAGCAATTGCTAGATTAAGCTTTACAACTTTCTGAGGTTCAGAAGAGTATGGGAAACTAACCAAATAATATACTCGCAGAATTCTCCAGACTGGTCGGAACATGGAAAAGAAGAATGCCAGCAACAGACAAAGGTATCTTATTCAGCGAACCCACAAGGCTGCTTAATGCAACAAAGAATTAGCAAGAAAAGCTTGAGAGTTGTATCAGAAAAATCACAACACACAAAGAATTATCCTTAATTCATCAGTCACCTAAACCTGAGTCCACCGAGCATGCTCAGTGGACAGAAGTAAAAAGAAATGCTTATATCTATCTTCAGTTGCACAAGTTCATGACCAGTTACAACTCTATTTGCATGGCACATGCTCCTTTATGATTATGTTGCATAATGTCTCAAGCTTCCAGACTGAACAAATCTAATAATCCAGCAAATTGGATACCATTAAGGAAAGTTGAGAGGGAGAAGGGAAATGGGGAGGCAGAAAGTCAGAATAATGTTGTGAACAATAAAGATTGTTCCTAGATATTATAGGCTATCAAAATGGGACTAGAGTCCGACAGAAAACCACAAGTCAATTCTCTTTCCAACATAAATTGAATGTCTAAGTTTCACTAGCATGGGCCAAATAACCAACACATATAACGGATACAGGAGCTCAAGCAAGAAGAGTGCGCAAGTGACAGTTCTCAGAGATTCCACAATCAAGAAAACCTGCAAATTTATTTTCTCTGTTTTTTCAAAATTGTATTTTATGATGGTTATACAATTATTATAATTTAAAGAAATTGTTTCTTGATAACAAATATTTTTAATATCAACAACATAAGGAAAAACACAATTAAAAAACGAGTAAAAATTATTTCTTACAAATGATCATAGATCTTATAACTTTTTCTCCTAGCTTTAGGACATTGTGGGTGAAAGAATCGTTCCAACATCTCCTTCCCTTCGAGTTCAAAGCTCTGATTTTATGCAATGAATGCATACAAGCACATCGTACACTTGGTACAGATGTGCTTGATAAATTTGGATGGCATTAGCCTTAATATTCTCGACAAATATTTGACCACAAAGTTTTACATGAGCATAAGAGATTCTATGCAATTTAGCACGAATGAATTATCCTACCAGATGGATCAGTTTAATTTTGCCATGAGTATCTGGAAAAAGATAAAAACTATAACAACTTAAGGAAGAAGTGGTAAACAAGTAGGAGTCACCATACTGTTAACTACAAATTTTAGGATAAATTTTAAAGATTTTGCATCTCTATACTTTGAGTAAACCTTTCTAATTTAAGAAAGTAAAAATTATTCCAGGACGAAAAGAAAGTGATTATACAATGTAGGAAGAATAATTCTATTCACTACTTAGAATAACAGCCATCCTCTCATATGCAGTTACAGCAAAAAAAATAAAATGAGATTTTATAGTCTCACCTGTATGTTGTAGCACCCGTTTGATGAAGAAACCACAAAGAAGTAAAACTGATTGCTAAACCCAAAAATCCACTCAACGTAATTACCAACCAGAAAGAATCGGCAATCTTAAAAGTGGTCTGCCATTAGTTATGAAAAATTAGTAAGATACAGAGGTTAGAAATGTACGAGCTCTTCAACAAATTGCTGCAATTAGTATATTTTCTCAATAGCAAAATATTAAAATACTTAAAAAACGGCATTAAGAAATTTACTGAAATGAGAAAGGGCTCCAAAGGAATAAATCAACACGAGTCAGACATAAAAATGGAAAATGGCAACATATAGCAGCAAATAATTTCATAGAGAGCTTGCACACACACAAATATGTATGCATTTCCCATTTGCACAACCTCACAGCAGATAGATAATATGTATGAAGGGCATTACTACCCATTGCCAGAAGAACATGAAGGTCAAATACAGACAGAATATTATCAAGTGCTTGTACTTCGAATCAAAACACAGTTTTAGTAGACAATTGTCTCTTGAATGCTCCAATGGTGTAGAATTTACTGATCTAGGCGCTCATAGCAAGCATCATAAAAAGAATCATTTGATGAGCCGAGTTCTAAACACCTACTTGCACATACTACTAGAAAGAGAAAATATGCTGCAAAACATGAAGATGACAACTCATGAGAGTCTAAGTGCAAGGAGAATTGCCATGAACTGCAATGTTCTACAGAAAGCACAAATGATGATTAACCACATGCTTCTGCTCTCTCTCTCTCTCTCTCTCTCTTGTCTATACTTAAGCCTGAAATCTCAATCTAAATAAAAAACGGAGGAGCTGGTCCCACAAGTTCACATAGCAAAAACCTTAACAATGTATGTGTTCCTGTGCATTGCAAATGAGAAAAGAAAGGCCAATCAGAATAATTGTTGATAGCATGCAACCTAAATCGAAAGTTGATCAAACCAAGAGGTACAAGCACAGGTGCAGAAACAATCTGTTCATACAAAGAAGTTAAACTGCTAAAATCAGAACAAAAGCTAATTGAATCAAGGGACAGTTATGAGAAAAAAGTGATACATGGACTCCAAAAAAATTGGTCATGTTTATAATACTGAATTAAAAATGCAGGTCAGAGGAACTTCAAAAATGGCAAACCTTAAACAACTTAAAAAAAAAAAAAAAAAGAACAACACATAGACCTCCTAAAACTTCAAATATGCCCGAAATCACAAAATCAAGAGGAATCAATAGAAATATCGAACAAGAGCATCTGAAGCATTTATTAGAGCCATCTTGCAGAGATGATGTCTCTTACTCACAAGTCACCTCCTCCAGTTCTCATGGTAACTGATAACCTAATGAAAAAATATTTTAAATCCTTCCTCATTGCCAAATGTAGATTACATTATACCTAATTTATTCTGTATTCACTGGATGGTTTTGTTTGATTTGGCAGAAACTTTCAGGAAACAATTGAAAATGTGCAATGATAAAGATTACAGGTTGTGTGTACGCTTCTTTTATGCAGTTTTACACTTTAAGACACATATTGATGATCCCCTTCCTTTTTAGAAGAAAAACATGAATATGAACCAGCTTTTGCTTAATACTGCCACTAAAACAAGTATCATTACTCAAAACACTTTATTTTGGATTGTGTGATGAGATCTGATGAAATCAACAAGAGAGAAAATCCATGATATACATACAATAATTTTCCAGTAACAATGAAATGTCAATACATTATTCGACTGAAAGAAATCCTGGAAAGATAATACCATACCATCAAAATATGATCATGCTATATCAGCATTCTCTTCTCGCAAACAAACAGAAGAAAAAATGTACTTATAAGCATGCATCAAATGAAGTCAGATTATAAAGGAGACTCAAAATCACCCATGTATTACAGATACTATTAAAGAATGATAAGACTCACGTGTTGGTTAGATATTCCACCTCATTGAATATGAATATAAGCAAAATCCCTAGAGGTACTGAAAGGATGTTGTTTAACAGGACCATTGAGAACTCGTTCAGGTCTCCTGATTTAGTGACTTTCTTAGCTGTGTCCATTACCCTTCGTAAAGTTAACTGCAGAAGAAATGATAACAATGTTTTGGATACATACAAGCCAACCATCAGTCACTCATATAAACCTCAATTCCAAAAGGTAAAAACAGGAAACCTGCCAAGCAGATAGTCCAGGGACCTTATCATAACTAAAGCAATTAGTGAGAAGCGAGGACATGTAAAGAACCAATAATGAGCCTGTATTACATTTCCTTACTAGGTAAGGATTTAACAGATGACAAAGATAAGAATGAGAAGCGTTAGGATGGCACCATGTTGATGATAGAAATAAGAAGGTCTAGTAGAGATAGGATTTGTTTGATCTTGTATTCAACTTAGTTTGATTCTGCAGTGTTTTTCTTAAATGGGAGCATTGGTTTCTAGATAAAATCTGATCACTATAGTCATTTGCTCCATGTGCATCAACAACTTCATCTTAGGCTAGATTATTAGCAAGCACACTGCATCAAGTCATTGTTATTTGTGTGACAAGTTCGAGTCCCCATACCATCTTATGTGATAACACAAATGCCTAGAATGCTGTTTTGTACTGTAATTCTACCAAACCAAAAGCTTTATTGAAATACATGGCAGAAGATGTCACATGAATCATAAAATATGCATGCTATCAATCTCTTAGAAAAGTCCAAATTTATAATGATACCCAATTTGCAAGGAGATCAACTTAGCATACGTGCCCAACGAATAATACAAGACCCTGGAAACACCGGATGCCTTAACATGGAAAGCAAATAGCCCCAGTTAGATCTCATTATTTCATAAACTTATAATTTGTATGCTAACAGCCAGAAATATTTACCAAAATACCAAAAGGAAAGGGATTATATTCAAAAGCAACCAAATTCCTAGACAAGTTCTTTTTCGAGTCAACTATTAGCACACTTTTTAACCGAAGTCGCTAATAAGCCTCATTTGGATGTTCATTTATGTGAAAAGCTATAATCATCTCATCAAAGAGTAACAACCAAGTTCGAAATTTTCTAGGAACTCGAGGAGGCTCCATACTACATGTTTCAAACAACAAACAAGACAGACTGATTCAAGAACTATTAAGTTGAGCACCCTTGCAAAGGAAATCAGTTGAAAGGGTCTATATTTTGTGTCTATCTCCATGTATGCCACCAAACAACCCCAAATATAGAAAGTAACTGAAGAAAAAAATGGACATTCATATGCAGCTCTTTAGAATGAAGATGCTACAGAGAGATTTTTAGGACCCTCTGTATATCCTAAAAAGGATAGATGTTCCTCAAACCAGAAGAGTTTAGAATTTTTCCCACGCCATGTTGACGTATATTTTCCATTTCAGTATATATACATAATATAATGTTCCTTCATATTCTAAAAGATAAAATGTCTTATCAGGTTTCATACATTAACATTACATGTTTTAAAGTTTAAAATAGAAAAGGAACTTCAGCATGTTGAAATTTGAGGATCAATTTGGTTGGATAGCGACCAACACTTCAGGAACCTAGTTCTGATACGTCTGCAGTAAGACATCTCTTGTATTTTAAAGGTAAAGGCCCACCAAAGATACTCTTAGAAGTACTTACATGAATCGATCCAATAAACCAATTGATAATTTTTTATATATTGTACTAATGGAACCAGCCCAGTTAAATTCTACAATTTTTTATACCTCTCCAATATTGAGCTACTAGCTGTCCCCTCTCTATTTTCATCTTCTTTCCTGGATAAATTCTCTCTACTTTCACATTATCTTGGATTTGAGATTTTTTTCTTCATCAAAGTTTAACAAAACAAATTTGTTTTAAAGATCATCATTGCCTTAGTCTAACAATTGAATACCCTTTGGCAATTTCACACGCACATAACATTTCAAGTGCAAATGATCTGGAAAACGTGCTCTCCAAATGCATTTACTATATTTGTAATTTGAAAATAATGTTCCATCCTGTAGATTCTCTACTCGTTATTTTATAACTTTTTGTGCTCCAACATGTAGTCCCATCAACTGTTAGATAATGATTGTGAGAATATGTCAAGTAAAAATCCTGCAACAGATTACAGGATTAAGAAATGACTTTAAGAGTGAGTTCCTAAAGAAAATGGGAGGCGTGCATTCCTGTGTGTTGTATGTGTTTGTTTAGCGAGGCCAATGAAAGTCTGCAACACAGTGAGGGAGGGGGAAGGGAAAGTGGAAAAGGGCTAAAGTTGAGTATTAAGTTTTAATAAGGGAAACTGTTGACTAGTAAAATCAACAAAGAAAGATCACAAGTGCAGAGTGTTAGTTTGCTACACCTTTCCCCTATTTGACAGAATGAATTTGTTAACACTTGGCAAGATATGCTTTTGAATGCATCCAAGATAAAAAAGGATACAATTTCTGATCCTAGGGAAATCTCTATCCATAAGAACAATGGAAAATGAAGTATTGAAAATAAGGCAAGAAATGAATCATCAGTGTACACAATTTCTGATCCTAGGGAAATATCTATCCATAAGAACAATGGAAAATGAAGTATTGAAAATAAGGCAAGAAATGAATCATCAGTGTACACAACTAATCAATTACTGACAATGCATTTTGTCCATGCATTGTCATATACTTACAGAGTATGAAGCTGTCAAGAAACAATTGATGATCTGCCACGTATAACCAATGGCATGAAAGGAGAGATCTGTTATCCCTCCAGAGATTGCTGAAATGATCTGCACAAGAGAAGTCCCTGTCAATTTATTATCTCCAGTTTAGCCCTGATTCCAACCAGGAAACCATATAAGTAACAAAATCAAGAGAGAAAATGTACAGCTGTAAGTGCTGTCCTTTTACTTGAAGCTGCTTCAATCCCCACAGAGTGGTAGACGAAACTTTGCTCAAGTCCATAAGAAAGTTAGCTGTGTATAAGACTGTAATGTAGGATGGCACAGCAAATACATACATCCTTTAGGGTGGACTTAAAATATAAAGCATTGTCGATTCCACATACAAAGGTTCTCCTCCTAGTTTTTTACATATAACCCAAAATTCAAAAAAAGTTCACCAATAGTCTCCTCTTTATTCTAGTAAAACCAAAAGAAGGAAAAAGAGAAAAAAAAAATAATAAGTATAAATAAGGTCAAAAACCAAGATCTGACCCAAAGTTTAATTCAATTTAAATTTGGCTCTACTTAAAGCCATATTTTCCAGTATGCAACAAAAACCTAGAACGTTTATGCAGATCAATTTCTTTCCTGCCCAAAAACTTGTGCTTTTAGAGCGAGTTGTAATTCAAACTTATATAGGAGCAAGAAAACATTACATGTCCAATCCTGATTGCCACCATCTTAAAAACATAGATAGGGTCGACAAGGGTAAGAACAACAAAATCACATGTTGACCCTACTGAGAAAAATTCAGGCGCCACATAAGGGGGTGCTTTTGACTGCTGGAATAAATCAATGTCTCCTTTCTAACACCTTAATGTTTATACGAGTAATTATCAACAAATACACCTATCCACTTAACTCCAGTACTTCCCAAATGCTAGGTACTTAGGTCTATCTTTTCCTATCCTAACTGGTGCATCTGTTAATCATCTTTGAACTAGTCTAAACCATCTTAACTGAAGTTTATAATTACCAATTTTTCTTTTTAGGTTCTGCATTCAACTTTTTAAGAATGCAAAGATTCTTGTTACCAAAATCCATATTAGACTTAACATTACTGTTACACTTGCCAATGTAGCTTCTCAGTTGGCCCACATTCCATATACTAACATCTAATCTCGTTGATGACCTTAAGTACTTATTGTGTCGCTTTTATGCACTCAAATATAACTCTTAAAGCACTCGAATCACCTAAACTGCTATGATCCTCTATGTTTCGCCAACCTTATGTGGTCACGTATTATGAACATTTAAGACTATCAATGCAGTTCTGAGTATCTCTTAACCTAAATTCTTGAAGAACTCCACTCAGCTAAACTGCTTTCATCTTGCAAGTTTTGCCCTCATTCTCTCAAAAACTAGTGAATCAGTTGTAAGTACTTGTAAACATTCAAGATGAATCTCACTATTTTTACTTCTACCATAATCTTTGTTTTCTTCAATTATTTTAATTATTAATTTTTCTATATAAAAAAAAAAACATTTCAAACTTACATCCAAACAAATTCATTAACTAAAAAAATGTAATGACATTTACATGCTCGATCAAACTTAATCTTTTTTTTTTTTTTCTGCTTCAACTTTAGACAAGGAAAAAGATAAATTGCTGAATCAGGTTTCAAACAAGCTGATAGGAATTCAATACATTAACTAGTGAATTCTTTGGCCTGTCAATCCAAATGCATAATAATGTAAACAAATACATGGTCCAATAGTACTTAACCTATAGTTTGCTATAGTAGTTTATATATATATATATATGCAAGTTGTTTCTCCCAATTTTTGTTTCTCCCCTTTTTTGTGATGCCTAAAATACCTGCCCTTAATGAAATATACTTTCTAGAAAAAACATAATAGTATTTAAGCATTTCTCTCCTTTTTTTTTATGCCTAAAATATCCGCCTTTAATGAAATATAATTTCCAATTCCCAATAGGAAAACATAATTAAATTACTCATGTATTCTAACTATTTTTAGGATATGCCTAATATATCATTAATCATTAATTAAATAGTTCCATTCCTAACATATTCTTAATGAAGAATAATTGACATATATAAGATTGGGAAAATCGCCAAAATAGTCCCTCAACTTTTGCACTTTAGCCAGAATAGTCCCTCAACTTTTTTTTTAGCCAGAATAGTCCTTTAACTTTTATTTTTTAGCCAGAATAGTCCTTTAACTTTTATTTTTTAGCCAGAATGGTCCTTCAACTTTTTTTTTTTTTTTAAAAATTTCACATGAAAGGACTATCTTGGCTAAAAAATAAAAGTTGGAGGACCATTCTGGCTACAAAAAAAGTTGAGGGACTATTTTGGCTAAAGTGCAAAAGTTGAAGGACTATTTCAGCGATTTTCCCTATAAGATTCTCCCTATTTAATACTACTTATTTTTTATAGTACAACTATATATTTATTATATACATATATATAAGCGTTAATAACTTCGCCTACAATCCTACTCAAGATAATCTTTTTTTTTTTTTCCTTTTTTGTTCCACTTAAAGACATATACCCTTAATTGAATAGTTATGTCTAACATGCTCTTCATGAAGTATAAATGGTCTATTTAAAATACTATTAATATAATAAGACTGTCTATCTTTTATAATACTACTATTATTAATTATATATATTTCAAACTGCCACAACATAATTCTTTAGATGTATATGAAAATATGGACATAAATACATAATAACATGGTAAAAAATTTATTTGTATAAAAATAATTTACATTTGAGCAAAAATATATTAAAGTAGTTTTTATAGCTATTATATATTATCAAATTGTTTTTTTCCCTAAATTATTACGAAATTTGGCATAAATACGTAATAAGAAGGCATAAATTTTTAAGAGTAGAAAAATTAATTATACATGAGCAAAGAATAAATAAAAATATTATTTTAATTGTTTTTATTTTTTATTCCTAATAAAAACAGTCTTTTATAACTATCATATATATATATATATATATATATATATATATTATACATTATACAAATAATTATTTTAAATTTCTCTAACTGTTTATTCAAGTACGCTCTTGTATGTGATCTGTTAATTAAACTCATTTTTGTTGTTTTGTATATTTTCATATGCCAATAACATCTATAACTACCTATTAAATTAATGTGATTAATCAGGTATTTATTTTGGTTATGACATGAGCTTATTGTGGATTAGAATCAATGTATAATAAATAATTAGATGTTCTTCGTAGCAGATAAGTTAAATTATTCGAACTTCAAATTTATTAGTATTAATAGCTTCTTTCAATTAGGGAATTAAGCTTACTTTTGCCAAAAAATTCAATCCCACTAACTTTTAACAGAAAATAAATAAAAGAAGAGAAAATGCCTCTGACAAACTTTGTGTAGTATTTGACTTGATTGGATTTGAATTCAATAACATATCTTTTTAGTATCAAAGTTTTCCTCCAACTTAAAAATCACAAAACTAATAATCATATAAATAAAAAAATTTAATATTTATAAAAGTGAAAAAAATAGTGGAGTACACTAAGAGAAAATTCTAAAAATATGCCATTTTTCTAACTTTGTTCTATTTGGGTGCTTATTTGAAATTGCTGTTCCGGAGGAGTGTAACTCGCATTCTCCGAATGCGAGTTCCAGAATTTAAAAAAAAAAAAAAAAAAAAAAAAAAAATTTATTTGACTGGGATTCAGGAAATGCGAGGTCAGTCAAAATGACCTTGCATTCCTTGAATGCGAGGTCTATGTTAATGACCTCCCATTCAGCGAATGCGAGGTCATAATTTTTTTTATTTTTTTATTTTTTATTTTTTATTTTTAAGCAAAAAATTCCGTTGTAATGAATTTAGGTTTTTTTTTTTTTTTTTGGTTATAGCTAATTTGACTATATATATATTGTTTTGTAGAATTTAGCAAATGTGACTATGTATATTGCGAATGGAAATCGTGCACTATTACAAAAATAGAAAAAATGAATGATTTCGGAAATTTGACTATGTATATTTGGAAATTGTGCACTATTAAAAAAATAGAAAAATGAAGGATTTGACTGTAAGATAAAATCATTTAAATAGTGAATCGTAAATCATAAACTATAACTGGGAAATAGTACGCGAATGAAATGTGTAAACCCGTTAATTTATTAATTTATCGTATTTTTGATAAAATTTTGACAGAACCTCCCCTATTTTACGACCATTCTCCCTGCCAACAACCAAACCCAACAAGGGCAACAAAAGAGTGAAAAAAAAAAATATTCCGTATCGAAATATTTTCCAAGTTTAGTTTTCACTTTACGGGATTTGGGGACTTGGGGAATTGGGGGGAATTGGGGGACTGATCTTCTGCGAGGCATTGAGCCTCGCAGAAGATAATGCCTGACCTCGCATTCGAGGAATGCGAGGTCAGTCAACGTTAATTTTTTTTTTCTATTTTTATTTTTATTTTTTTATTTTTTTTAAAAAAAAAAATTTGGAACTCGCATTCAGAGAATGCGAGTTCCACCCCTTTGGAAACACCATTTCATATAGGCATACATATAGAACAGATTTCAAAATAGGCATTTAAAGATATAGAAATTTTCCAGTACATAATTATATTTTCTTATCTCATTTAAATTTTTATTATGATGAATCTAGATTTGTTTTTCCCTTCCATACACAAAGAAAAGAAAATTAACCAAGCAATTTGTTAATTTTATATTTCTTCAGTACTAATATGTGATTATAAAATCCTTATCTTTAATAAATTATTTCGTAAAATATTGGGGTTTACAGTAATTATTGATGAGGTAGAAAATAAATTCAACCCACGATACGATGCAATTGCCAAAATATTCCAAAATAATCATTGTAACACACAAATTCTACGCATAATCTGTGATGCTAATATAGAAAAAATATTTAGGTAAGTAATTCATAAAGAAACAACACAGATTATGTAATAAGTCACACTATTAAATACTCTATACAGTTGCTAGTATATATTGAGTTTAAATGTCAATTTTGAAAACTATAATGCCAGTTATTATAGTATTTGACCAAAAATATTGGTTTAGAGTAACTATTGATGCTAGTTAGAAAAATTTCAACCAATGGTACGATACTTATCCAAAATAGTTTAGAATAATCAGACCTATAAGAATATTACGCATAAATTGTTGGAATGATATATAGAAAAAATATGTAGGTAAGTAAAGTAAAAGACAACATAAATTATGCAAATAAAATCATACTATTAAATGTTCTAAAATAATTGCACATATAAATTGTATTACACGTCAACTTTGAAAACTATATTGCAATTTTATATTATTTAACAAAACAATAAAAATGTGGATTAAATATCTTGGTAAACAATATATGGAATCAATCTAAAAAAGTACACAAAAAATAAAAATAAAATTCACACACTTTTATCAGGATTAATTTCGTTTATATATTTAAAAAATACAAATTTTACTTTTATAGTAAAATACTATATCAAAATACAATTTCAAAGTTAATCACGTTCGATACCATTTAGGATAAAAGGAAAAATTTAGAACATCAATAAAGTCCTAAAGTGAATGTTATCACATGCATATAAGGTTAAGAAACGTGAAAAGATACCAATATATTCTCTATTTTGATACATGATTACACAACATGTAAAAAATTCATTGCAATAGAAATTATATAAAAATTATACGTTATTTTGCATTTTAGGGTAAGATAAAAGATTTTTTCATTTATGTTCTATACATTTTAGAGCAAAATAAAAGAACTTTTTATTTTCACCTTTTGATAATGATTTTAATATACTACGTTTTACCTATCCATATTATATAGAATATATTTGTTTAATCTGTTTACTTTGATATTTTTGTTCTTTACATTTCACTTGGTTTCATTTTTTCTTATGTTTTGAATTTTTAATTAATCATTTTGTATTTATTACCAAATATTATTTGATCTCATGTAAATATTTTTTCCCTAATAAAAGAATTTTAACACGCTTCATCTATAAAATGATGTTTGATACTTAATAGTAATTTTATCTTTTAGTATTGATAAAGAATATATAGATACATCTAAAAAGTTCAATATGCTATGGAAAAAAAATCTTTACTTTTAAATGATCAAGTCATTGGTGGTGTCGTTATAACAAATTATAACCTGGGAATCTAAAAGAGAAATAGAAACTATTTTGGATTAGAATTAATCACATTTTGTATCATCAATATGAATGAAAGTTCAAACTTCAAAGTTACAATAGAATACTAAAGCGAATGTTATCATAAGTTTAAAACAGTAAAGGGTAACTCAACTGGTAAGACTACGCTTTACATATGATCTAGGTCATGGATTCGAGTCACCAAGCGAGCAGGTGGAGATCTACTGTGGATCCCCTTTAAAAAAAAGTTTTAAAAATATAAAAATATAAACATATTCTCTATATATATACACATTTACACAATATGTTAACGAAATTTAATAGTGTTAGAAATTTAATTAAATTCCACTTAAAGTAACGTATAATTTTGGATGTGTTTAGAACTACATATTTTTTCGTTAGCACTGCATGTTTTTTATAGTAAGATAAATGATTGTTTTCATTTAACATTCGGTGCATTTCAAACCAACATAAAAGAGTAATTTATTATTTTAATTTTTTATAATGATTTTTGTATACTATATGATACCCATCAATAATATGGATAAGATATCAGTTTAATTAGATTTTAATTTTTATAATATTTTTTGGTATTCGATTTTTACATTTTAATCAGATTCATTTTTTCTTATTTTTTGAAATTATAATTAATTAATTTTGTAATTATTATCCTATCATTTGATTTCCTGTAAATATTTTTTGCTAATAAAAAATCTATACTTCATCTATAAAATGATGTTTGGTATTTGATAGTGATTTTGACTTTTAATAATAATAAAGAATATTTAAATATATTTAAAAAGTTCAATACTATGAAAATATCTTTATCTTTACACATCAGATAATTGGTGGTATCCCAATAGGAAATCAATAATCTACTTGCTTAGATTTTCTAGAGAAATAGAAATAAGATGCAAATATCATATGTTGTTCTCATAAAAGAGAAAGTTTGTTTATATATTTAGAAGAAATAGAATGATGCATAATGTTCTTACAAATAAAAAACAATAGTAAAAAATTAAAAAAAAAAAAATCAAAAATAATTATGAAGAAAAAAACAAAGATATTAAATATAATTTTTAAAATATATAATTTTTGCATAAAACACTCAACAGATAAAATGTTTATACTTTGTATGCTATGTTATCATTCACTAATTATTAATTTATTTTTTTTTTAAAATTAATCTATCAAATCAAGAGTGTTACACGTGCAAAGCACGCGCTTTATATATATATAAAATACACGCACACAACGTCCACATATGCACGTGTGTTTGGATACAGGCAAACCTAATGCACAACTATGGCTGCAAGAAAGGCTAGGACCGCTAGGTGCATATAATTCAATCCTTGCATATGAAAAAATGAGAGCTCCTGTAAATAGTGAAACTAAATAGTGACCATTGAAAAACACTATACCCAGTATCCTAACTATACCCCATTCAGATATCACGAAAAGAATTTAGGATAAGGTTACCATACATCTCATCATGTCTGTAATTTCTCATCAAAACTAAAGAGAGCTCCTTCTAGTTTTTGGAATTACAATAACCTTTCTTGTTGGCATTTTTTGATAAACCGTGTTAAGTTTTAGAGTTATTTTACAAATTCTTCATTAGAATGATGATATATATCATACTGTTATTTATTGATATACTGTTAAAAGTTAGATATGTCCTAAAACCGTGAAATCATATATCACCATGCATATGCATGTTTAGTGCAGCGAGTACAAAATATTTTTAAAAAAAAAACATCTATCCAAACAAGAGGTGCAAGAGGCTTTGAAGAAGATGAAAAAAGGAAAAGCAGTTAGGCCCGAAGATATTCCAACCGAGGTATGGAAATGCTTAGGAAAGAAGGGCATAAGTTGGCTTACCAATCTTTTTAATAAAATATTGAAGAGTAGAAAGATGCCTGACCAATGGAAGAAAATTACTCCCATACCCATATTCAAAAACAAATGGGATATATACAGAATTGTAAGAATTATAGAGGCATTAAGTTAATGAGTCATACGATGAAACTTTGGAAGAGGGTGATAGAAAGAAGGTTAAGAAATGAGATTAAGGTGTCAAATAATCAGCTTGGTTTCATACCAGGGAGATTGACTTCTGTGTATGAAGTCATACATCTCTTAAGGAGACTTACCGAGAGATATCATAATAAGGAAAAGGATATAAAGAAGGTTAAGAAATGAGACTAAGGTGTCAAATAATCAGTTTGGTTTCATGCCAGGGAGATTGACTACTGAAGCCATACATCTCTTAAGAAGACTTACCGAGAGATATCATAATAAGGAAAAGGATTTACATATGATTTTTATTGATCTTGAAAAGGCATACAATAGAGTCCCTAGAGAAGTTATGTTTTAAAAAAAAGAGGAGTTAGAGTAGCATATATAGAATCAATAAAGGAGATGTATAGGGATGTGGTTACAAGTGTGAGAACGCCAGGAGGGTTGACACGAGAGTTTCCTATAAATCTCCATCAATAGGTTTACACCAAGGTTCAACTCTAAGTCCTTATCTATTTGCATTAGTCATAAATGAACTTACAAGGCACATACAGGAGGAAATACCATGGTGTACATTATTTGCAAATGACATTGTTTTAATAGATGAAACAAAAGATGGGGTTAATGCTAAACTCGAGGTTTGGAGAGAGACACTTGAGACAAAAGAGTTTAGAATTAGTAGATCAAAAACAGAATATATGAAATTTAAGTTTAACAAGGGTGCACGTAAGAATAGAATAGGAGTTAGTATCGGAAATCAAGAGATACCCATAAGTGATGATGGTATAGATCGAGATGTTGCACATCGGATACAAGCGGGTTGGATTAAATGGAGAACGGCACAGGGAATATTACGCGACCGCAAAATTCCTTTACGACTTAAGGATAAATTTTATAGACCAGCAATTAGGCTACCGATGCTTTATGGGTCCGAGTATTGGGCAGTGAATTACACACATGAGCAAAAAATGAGAGTAGAGTGCAGAAATGTGAATATTAAAATGGATGTGTGGGTACACTAGGATGGACAAGATACGCAATGAGCATATTCGTGAGAAGATTGGAGTAGCATCTATTGACGAGAAGATGAGAGAAACACACTTACGGTGGTTAGGACATGTTAAGACGAGTAGTAGAAACGCCTGTTAGGTGAGTAGATTTTAGAGAGAGTAGTCAACATAAGAGGGGTAGGGGAAGACCGAAAAAGACTTGGTGGGCAACTTGTAAGAAAGATATAGCCCATCTAGGAATTGAAGAGGATATGGTCCATGACAGAGTGCAATGGCGAAGTAAGATTCATGCAGCCGACCCTACTTAGTGGGATTAAGGTTTGGTTTCTTTGTTTGTTTGTTATGTATCCAAACAAGGTGATAACTAAAAATTCATGGAGAAAAGTAGATTTAGGATAAAACTTGGATATTCTAAAGATGTTGACACCTGTTACCAAAATGTGGTCTACAAAACTACTAACTAATGCACAAGTGCTTAACGATGAGTAACAGTGTAATAGGTGACAAATGAATGTTGAAGTAATTTAAAAAGCTAGAATGAAGGTCTTTACAGCCATGAAGAACTAGATAGAAGGTGAATGTGATTCACTACAAGTATTTTCAGAATTTTCCAAAGACGGCAATTTGACGTAAAAGGATGACATGCTACTATAAAGTGCACATGAGAACAATAAGGGAAGAAATACTCAATCAACTATATTCACTCTTAACTACTAATGGTTTTAACTTCAGCAAAGAGATGGAGCATTATCAAATTAATGTTTTAGTCAATAAAACATACCATTAAGAAAAGAGCAGCCCAAACTCTGTTGTCATGGTGCTTACTAAAAAGATACATCTCACCAACAGCAGTTATCACATTTGTTACATTCTTCAGGACAGTGACCATTGCGACATTAATGTACCTCAAACTGTAAAAGGGAATGAATAACATTTAGAAAACTAAGATAGCAGAACTAGAACCATATCTTGGAACTAATATATTTCTGAATATGACAGTAAAACAGAAAACTTTAGTCCATAAGGCCCTCCTTACTTTCTTGCAACAAAGCCACTCAGCTATTATAATGGTCTGTCATAAAAGTGAAGGAGCACTAGACATGTATCCAGGCAAAAGAACCACTATGAATTTCTAACCGCACCAAGAATTCATTTGAAAGAAGAATCTTAAATGTTGTACCTTCTCCATTACATATGCCGATAAGGCCTATATTATAGAATATATAACTTGTATGGCAATTGTAAAAAGAAATTATATGCAAGAACAGAAAAAGGTCAGCAGGACTAGAAGTTATCTTGGAAAGCCCTAAACCCTTCATGAACTCAAGTATCTAAAAAGTAAACAGTTGATGAACATAGAATATGGAAAACATCATACCTAAACATACTTGTAATTAGCATCCCAACAAATATAACATTCACAGGCAACCAGACCTTAATCAGTCTCCAGGTGAGTGGTTCAGTTGATATTATACCGAAGAAGCTCAGCACAGTGAAACAACCACCACTGAAACAAAGTTCTGCATTCATATAACAAGAAAGTAACTAGTTAGGATTCCAAAATTTAAACAAGTGTATGTCTGTTGATAATGGAATTACAAGAAAATCCAATGAGCATAATCAACCTGGTACAGCATCAAAGAAATCCCGGCGTTGAAGTCATAACCAGAGAGGACAAACTTGTTAACCAGTATCATACTACACGAAGACATACAATATGCAAGACCAGAAAGCAATGCGTTGTTGTGAACCACAAATGCCCTGTGACTTCTTGTTGCCTTTTCTCTATCTTTCTCCAACAGTTTCCCAGTTTCCAAATCAGTCTCATCATCTTTGTCAGGAGACTTCATCAGAAACGATGATCTACTGCCAGAAAGATAGATATCAAAACCCAGTGATATTAAAGATAAAAATAGTAGATATGTCAAGCAAGAATTATAATGCTGTGACTCCTCACTGGTTATAATGTTCAGACTTAGAAGATAATGCCAAAGCATCAGATAAGAAATGATGTCACTATTAGGAACACACCATGCATTAAGTTTAGAAAAAATGAAAACACAAAAAGAAAACTAATGTTGAACTGCCATCTTTAAATAGGAAGAAAAATGGTTACAGCTTTAGAATTTGAGTTAGAAAACAACTGACTTCCAAATAAAAAATCTTATACTTGGCATTGGATGGTTGCACTTATGTAAAGCCTGATAATATATGTAGCAAGATTAAGTGAAGTAAAGACAGAAGGAACCTTTTGGTGCTATTTGACTTCAATTTTTTTTATTGATAATTTAATTGACTTTCAAACAGAAACATTGAACAAATTAGAAATCATCAAATCCAAATGGGACAAGATACTAGTCCAAAACAATATTTTCCTTTTCATGGGAGAGATCGCATCCTCATGAGCAGTATCCTATTAACTGTTTTTTACTTTTTGCTCCCCTCTGAAACTTTTCCAGTACTATCTGACATATGGAACCATGTCATTTGCACCACAAATTAGGTACTGCCTTACAGTTCCTAGATGCGATTCAAGATGATATTCCATGTCATGAACAACCAAAAAAGTCGAAATGCAGTGCAAACCATTGGACCTCAAACGTCAGAACCTACTTATTGTTGTTCTTCTCCGTGTTAAGGAACAGAAACTCAATATGTTGGAGACTTTTCTGAATCTTATAAGTCATATCTAAGTCACAAACTCTAGTTTTCCTGTCTTTGCTCCAATAGATTTAACATAGTGATCAATTTGGATGGTAACAGTTAAATTTCAAGTAAAAACATGAAACAATTGCAAAATAACCCATTTATCAAACGGGTGCTACAGTACAACGATATCAGAGCCTAAGGATGTAAACCCAAGGCCAGCTCTTTTAATATGAACGCGTGGGGAAAAAATGAAAACCAAAACACTTTTCCCAGAGAACAAGGTACAAACTAAAATAATGAAGGCAAATCCTAGAGGAAGCTGACAAGCACTGTAATGCATTGCACAGAGAAATGCAATTTTTGAACAGTCTATGACAAACTTTTGCCATCAAAAGAGTTTCATACCTTAGCTCATCCATCTACGTTTCCCACCACTCTGCCCTTTACATACACATCTCTATACTGTGTGAGTGTGTGTATGTCTGTGACACTGAAACTGCAAGAAAAAGGGAACTATATAGAAAGAATATCGCCTCAATGCCCAAGATCATATATATAAATATATATATATATATATATATATATATATATACAAATTTACATACACAATAGTGTGTGAGTGTGTGTATACGTCTGTGACACACTGACTGAGAAAATAGGAACCATATAGAAAAATTATTATCGCCTCAATCTCCAACATTGTATATGACCATTGACATCATGAGTAATCAGATAACCAAACAATACTTACTCCATATGGATTCAAATTTTGAAGTTTAAATGTGCAGATATTCAGTTATTAAATCATGTCAAACACCAAGAGGAAAATGAGAGTAAACTGCATCACTTTACTCGTAACACTGTAACAACAATGACAAAAAAGCATGAAAATCAGTCACAAGAAATATTGGGATATACAAGTATTCAAAAGATAACTGTTTCAACATGACAACAGATTTTACAACTTTCCAGTTCAGCCTATTGATTTGATGATACACGAATGACCACCTGAAGTTTAAAATAGCATGACTACATCAGAACTTTATAATGCATGACAGCTAACAATATCTTTCTTTACAAATGCCCAAGTATATTGTAAATTCGCAGATACTAGCATACCTGCTAGCAACTTCTCTTCTGACTGGACTGGAGACTTGATCTGCTGAGCTGTTTGAATGATGAATTTTGGGGATTCTCTCCCCACCTTCCGTCGCCTTACCAATTTTTTCTATGAGGATTCTATCCACAACAGGGTCTGGAGAATCCGGAGTAGAACCTATAGACAAAATTCTTCAACATAGAATATTCAACACAACCACCAGCTTCAGAATACCGTTAGGAACTAAAAAGAAAATGAATACTTCCAAGTGACCATTGAACTCAACTGCAATATCAGTCAAACAGCTAAAATTCTCATAGCCATTTTTTTAAGCTACAAAATTCAGGAGTAGTCAAATTTTCCATTCCAAAATGTTCTTTTACAAGCCAACCAAGTTACTCCTTTCTAGAAAAGGTAAAGTCAAAGGATCAAAGTTCTATTTTAGAACATTAAGATACTTTCTTCTAAAGTCTTTCTATTCAGTGGTTCAGTTTTTCCAAGGTTTGACTGCAAGGACACAAAAGGACAACTGTTCAAAGAAACCTTAATCATTATCTTGTAAAGAAAATCACAGAAAACCTCCAAAAGTACTTAAATCTAGCATTATTAAATAATGATTTCTTGCTTGGGTTTTTGCTGAAGGAAAATCACATATATGTGGTTGTCAGCTCAAGTACACAAAATACATAAGAAAATGGTGTCCCTCTCATCCCCTCCCCCTCTTGAACATATTTCAAGCTCAAACAACCACTCACAAGCTCCTTGAAAAGTCAATGCTGACAACGGGAGGTAAAAATTGTGTACATTTGAGCACATCCAATCATTTCCATCCTACATAATTTGGCAACCAGATGAAGCTAAATATGCTGACCTACACTGTTACTTCCTTTTTCCCATCAGAGTCCCAATTTCTATTACAATATAAGTATGATTTTGAATTTTTCGAGTCAACATATTGGCAAACATATACACTGCTATCTGTGTTTGTGAGAAATATATACAAAGATGCCCCATAAGAATATTACTATAATCTGAAACGGCAATAACATGATGGTCAAACAAGAATATGCACATAAATATAAAAGCAAGGATACATATGAATTTAGCTTTCGGCAGAGGTACACAGATATACATAGGTACATAAACATATCTTGCGTTTGTTCTGTGAAATGTGTTCCAGTTTTGCAATTCGAACATTAATATCATTAATGCAAAATCTAAAGAGTCAAATTATTAGTAGCAGAACAATAAATACACCACCAAAGCACAATCCAACATGAGTGTTATAAAACAATGAGTTGCTGCGAAAAGGAAAGTAATTAGCAATCTAAAATATGGAATCTTTAATCTTTTTGCAACCAAATATGGAAAATGAACAGCTATTCTGAGTCAAACCCAATCGAGAAACAGGAAAAAAGAACAAAAAGATCATTTCTTTATGAACTTTGAGAAAAGGCCAACAGATATAAAAGATAAATCCCATCTAAACTGATCAAAATCATGCAAGAGAAAAAAGAAAAAAGAAAAACCCATAATTATATTCATCAAATTAAACTTTAAAAGGAAAATAGATTCACCTTGAATTCATGCAAGATTAGAGTTGATGAACTGAATCCATCAATCTGAGACAAATTAAGTCTTGGATTGAGAGATTTTGGGAGAAACAAGTGGTGGGATGCTAGTAAAGGCTAGTTTGGAAGAGGTGTGAAAGTATCAGAATGAGAAAGAATCAGACGGACAAAAGAGGATGGAAACGAGAAAGAAGGGAAGTTTTTTTCTGTTTTTATTTAATTATTGGAAAACTCGAACATTTTGGGAGGTTTCAAATTTGACAGGTTCAAAAAAGTGGAAGGCACTGAGGTACAACACAACTCGGAAAGGTATACCCACGGTCCAAATTACAACACGCCCCGAAAAATTCTTAAATTAACGACTCTTTGGTAGGTGATATGCTACCAATCATTAAGGGACTAAAAGGTCCATGTAAATATTACATAGAACATATTATATGGATCGATCCAAGAATGAATATCTTGACACACTCTATTCACTCCTAATTTTTTTTTTGTTTACTTTTATTAGAAAATTATTTCATAATATAATCTCAACTTACGAAATAAAGTCAAGTAATTCTGTCTGAATTCTTAATTTTTAAGATATTTCAGTCTTTCATGAATGTAATAACATATGGGTGAACTTGTCATTTTGTAGATACATGTATACGTTTTGTTTTGTTTTGTTTTATTATATATATATATATATACTGAATGGCTTGGGATATTGTCAAAGGAATCATTATTTTTACTTTGTTCTGTCTCTTACCAACTCTTCTCATTCAGCCTTTTATTTGCTAATAATTTGCTTTAAGTTCAGTTTGGTATAATGTATATTTTTTTATTATTATTATACGCCATGTTTTACATTTATATTTTATAAATTTGTACATAAAAATACAAAATTATAAAATTAAGAGTATAATACTTTAAACGAGACTATATAATTATCCAAAATTTCATACAAAATCTTCATATTTTTCACTGTCATACCTGCTTCTTTGCTACTAAGACAATTACATATAATGTTGGTATGTAGACAATGAATGAAGAGTTTGTACCATTATTCGTTCAAATATTTATATCTTTTTAGAATCTATAACTATAAATCAAGGGTACAAATTGTTGGCATAATTTACGAAAATTCTTAGTAATTCCAAAGTGCTAGCAACTTCTATTGAGGGCTACTTCAATATTCGGTTTGTTCTAAGCTATCTAAAATAAACTAAAATATTATCTTTTTAAGCTAAATATGATCTTTTGTACTATATTCATTTAGCTTTTTCACTTGTGATTCTAGATATGTTAAATTTGAAGAAAACCCTTAGGTTGCGTTTGGATCGGTGATTTGGGGAAGGATTTAAAATCTATTTATTTATTGAAGGGATTTGTAATATTGAAATAGATGAATTTTAAATCTGTCCAAATTAAAAAGAGTAAAATGAAGGATTACAAATAACGTTCTAATTTGGGTAGATTTGTAATTCATTCATTTTGATCTCATAAATCTCCCAACAAATGGATAGATTTCAAATCCTTACTCAAATCTACCGATCCAAACGCAGCCTTAAGATACCTTAAAAACATTTTTTGGCTTTAAAAAAAATTTCTTTTAAATTTTTTTTTTTTAATTTTTAAGAATATTTTCACAATAATGAATTTTTCAGTAACAACTTTGAAGGAATTAAAAGCAAACAAGAACGGCCAATGGAATTCTAAATATTGCCGAAAATAGGAAAAAAGGATATTGTAGTAAAGACCTGTTTCTAGCGCTCTATTAAGTCCAAGATTACATTATTCGAGATTAGCTTTGCATGACGCTTTAAAGATTTACGCAAGGGACCACATCAAATCAAAGTGATTTTCTACCTATACCGCTATGAATGTGCTATTTTAACTAACAAGGGCCCATTCTAAGCATTGCTTAGGCCTAAATAAATTCAATTAATTTGATACTCAGCTTGAATTCGATTCGAGATAAGAACGTTCAAACTTATTTATTGAATTATTAATTTAAATTTGTACAATATTTGATGTTTGATTTTTTTGACAAATCAAGCATGATCCTTATGATGTTCTGTTTGATAAGTTCGTGAATATATTAAATAAAATATCAGAAGTAATCAATTTAATTATATAAAGTACCTTTCATTTTTCTTATTTATTAGTTATTTTCCTTATTAAATGTCCTTTTCCTTATTCTTTTGCATATAGTTTGAATCACAAGTTACAAAACACTTTCTTAAACAATTGTAATAGGAATCCACACACATCTTTCAACCATCGTAATTGAATTTTAAACTTTTATAGAACAAAATATTAAGGCAAGAAATATTAAATTAAGGTGAAAGTTACAAATAAACAAATTATATGAATGTGTTCTTGAAAGTTATGGGCCAAATCAATACAAATAATCCTCTCTATTTAACGAGTCAAATTTAAACACACCCTTATCTGACTTATTCAAACTTAATTACTGGCCTACATTGCATCTCTTTTTATTTTTGCGCAAAACTGCTGCTACATTGTCCTCCATATTTTCGAAATATATATTTAGTAGATATAGTTACAACGCAGCAATTTGGTCCCTAAAATATTTAGGGTTAAAAGCAAAATTTCCCTTCTAACTATCATTCTTAGTTACAAAATGCCCCTACATAATTTTAATAGGTAATTTGTATCTTTGATATGTGGTCAATTAATTAAAATGTTATTTTTTGTGAAAATTGACTATTGTACCTTCAATATATTAGTTAAGTGAAATGTTATTGATTTTTGGTAGAAATTACAATTTATTCCCTTAAGTCATTTTGTAAACACTTACCCTCCTCGTATATGTTTTGGAACAAAATTATCCCATATATTTCAACTATTTTTTTTTTCTTTTTCTGTCTTTTATTTATTTTCTCTCTCTTGTTTCTCATTTTAATTTTTTTATCCTCTTTACGATTGTCAAAAAGTTATATTACTTGAATATTTATTAATAAGATCTAATTTTACATGCGTTTTATGATTTAATTATTAAATAAAACAACATATTTTATTATAATATAAAATTGAAAAATCGTACAAATAGGTTCTTGAATATTTAGGAAATATTTTCTTAGTCCCTTGAATATAAAATGATGAGTTTTAGTTCCTCAAAAAATCGAAACATATGTTTTTGGTCGCTTATCACAATTCCAGTAGTATTTTGGTAAGATTAAGGGACCATAAACATATGTTTAGATTTTTGAAGACCAAAACTCATCATTTTATATTCAAGGAATTAAAAAAATATTTTACAACTGTTCTGAATATTCGGAAAACTATTTATACGATTTCGCTTTCAACAAAACCAGTACAATCAATAGAAAAAGTACAAAATCACCATAACTCTACAGTTGCGAATGGCCATAATGATCGCCGTCGGTCACCCTGACCATTTACGGCTATCGCTAGACATCGTTTCTAGTAGCAAAGAAGGATGGAAAAAAAAAAAAAAACAATTAAACTCAAATTTTTGCAACC
Organism: Cinchona pubescens; assembly: GCA_025175665.1. Lineage (NCBI taxonomy): Eukaryota > Viridiplantae > Streptophyta > Magnoliopsida > Gentianales > Rubiaceae > Cinchona > Cinchona pubescens. The sequence continues at coordinate 3,019,821 of JANKKI010000062.1, forward strand.
TATTCTATTCCAAACTTAAAATTGATCAGATACTTATAGAAATCGACCAATTGATCGTAAGTCCACGACATCTCCTCTTTATAATTCACTCAAATCATCTCAAAACCCACATACGTTTATAGCAAAATGATTCTCAAAACGAAATAAACGTAAATTTAAAATCAACTTATCAAAAAATGGCCCTAATCAACAAATATAAAATCGTCTAGAAAAATGCAGTTGCGGCATTTTGTTTTAAGATGTGATCTATCTACTTTTCTCAAACAAAATTAATTGAGAATAATGCTTCTCTTTTTTTTTTTATCAGTTCTCTCCCTTCCCTTCACCTCCTTCCACCACCATGAGATCATTACCAAATTTGAGAGTATTGACAATGTTACAGTCTATGTAACGTGTACAAACGTGAATCACCATAAATTTAAAGAGAAAAAGTAACCAAATTAAGGCTTAACATTGTCAGCAGTAGTGATGTCTGATGAGTCAAATAATGTAATCAATTGATTTGATATTGATTTAGCAGTAGGAGGGGGACAAATGGAAGATACTGATGACTGAATTACTAACTGTTATGTAATTGTTTATTTTTGTTGTAGTATAAGAATAAACAAGGCTGTAATTTGCAAAGTCCAATGAACAGACTTTTTTTTTTTTCTACTAAAAATTATTAGTGACAGTTTAAGTATAGAAGTTATCATTCATGAACTTGAAAAAGTCCTTTCTCAAATTTTAACTTCTGTTAGATATTACTAATTGCAATTTGTTACAATGTACCTGTCACAACAAAATTTTTTCTTCATCGTGAATATAGAACTTTGGTTAACCTTTTCCTCAAAAATAGAAAGAAAAAGAACTTTGACCTTTTTTTTTTTTTTTTAAATATATTTACATGCCACTTTTATAATGGACATTCTAGTAATAGTATATTGCTTGAAATGACGATAAGGCTTGACACAAAATGAACCCTTTACAGAAAAATAACTATTTAGTCATCAATAATTATTAATTTTCTCTGTTTTTTTATTTGGTTTCAATAATAATCCATGAGTCTTTTTTACAGACCAAGTATATTTTTCTATGCATAAAAACTTGCCAATGGTTCAACATGAAATCCAATATACATCAAATACTGTCTCTGAAGTTGAGAAATTACAGTTTCACCTTCAATTGATCGTGATGATAATCATAATTTCTTTTATTTTATTAATATATTTCTCAGTCTCTCTATCATGTATAACTTAACTAATTCTTATATTTTATATTTTTTTATTTGCTTCTTACAATAATTTATACGGTTTTGTATAATCCGTAAACAATTAATGAAAAGTAATTGTATTCTAAATGTGGACAAATTGAATATATACTTCAGACAATATTTGTTTAGATAATGACGATTATGCTCGGCAAAGCCTGCATTCTTTACTTAGAAAAAAACTTTTAGTCATTCATAATTCTTAATTTTCTCTTTTTTCGTATTTGGCTTCTTTCATGAAAATTTCTTTGTATATTTGTTACTTCTTAAAATTCAATATTGCTACTTAACATTAAAAATGCCAAAATTCGTAATACAGACCAAGAACATTTTTTTATGCATGAAAATGCACTATTGGTTAAGATGGAATCGAACATACGATAGATGTTGTGCAAGAAGTTGAGCGAATTACAGTTTCACCTTCATGTCATTCTGAAGGTACTGATAATTTCTCATTTCATAAAAACATTTCACACCCCCCTATCATGTAAAACTTAATTGATTCTTATGTTTTGTTTATGTTTTATTTCTAAATGGTTGTAATCGTATAATTTTCCTGTTTGTAATGAAAATTTGCATACTATTTATTCATGATGAGGACACTAATATTGAACACAATATGGTCACTGCAACACCTCCATCTATACTCCCACCAAATTACGAATACAATAATATACATTAATTCTACATTTTCGTTAAAAGGAACCATTCAACTAGTTTAAAAGTTTGTACAGTACAAGTTTTTAAAAGCATATAGTGTGGTACTATACAAATTTTTGAAATACAACAGAATGGTTCCATTATGAGACCGTAAAATTTTTCACATTAATATTCAAAACTTTAAATATGAATAGCATTTTACTCTATTATTGATTTTTTTTTTTAAAACATGTATAATGTGTATTAAAACATTTGTTCATCATCATTTGATTTGATTTAATTAAAATATTAATGCAATCAAATTACATTATAGATATATATATTGTAACGCCTCGACTCTGGATTAGCTCAACAACTTTTGAACGGAATCAACAAACTCAAAATACTTAAACTAAGTTGTTTATAATGTTCAAAATTCAAAGTGTTATAAATAATAAAATATCTCATTCCATATCCGATGTGGGATGGGGCATCACATTCACCCCTCCTTTAAGCTTTGTGTCCTCGCAAAGGGGCCAATATTATGTCACATACACTATGTAGCACGGCCCAATACTACTAACCCAATCTCACCCTGTGTAGAAACCACATGAAGTGTGCTTTGATACTAATTTTAACACTCGAGGCTTCGACTAGCTCAACAACTTTTGAGCGAATACAACAGGTTCAAAATGATTAAGTTAAGTTGTTAGTAGTTCAAAACTCAAGATATTATAAATAATATAATATCCTCTCCCGCTTTCAATATGGGATAGGGCATTACATTAAAGTGAAGAGGTCCTTTAGTGAAAAATTCTAGTATGCCGACATGTGTCGTATTAAAAGTATAGAAATGTGCATGGTAAATGGTAAAAGTAAAAAAAAAAAATACCTAATTAACAATTATAATATAAATTAACTACTTTATTTGTTTTCAACTTTTTCAAAATTCTCATTTTTAGCAAACCTATCTCCTGTAATTAATTTTTCTCAAAAGAGTTATAAAATTAATTGTATATTATGAATTATTATATAATTGTTAGTTTATTAAGAATACATGTCAAATATAAAATTATATTGTCTATGATAAGTTAGGAAATAATTATTTGTTTACCAAAAAAACTTTAGCTATATATAATATTCAAAGGGTTATTCATAATAAATTGAAATATCTATAACATAATATTGTGATCCAATTGCATCATGGTAATACTATTATAAAGAAACTGATTAGAGAAAAATTACAAATTTAGTTATTAAACTATTTTCAAAATCTCGTAGAGAATCTTCAAATTATTTTTTGAACTTTTTTATCCTCAACTATTTTTTAATCCCATAGATTTCTCCCAATTTTTTTGTAAACTTTTTGTTTCTCAAGTTTTAACGTAAATCCAAAGAGGTCTTCCATATTTTTTTTGTTCATTTAACTCTTTTGTCTCTCAAGTTTTTTCTTTTTCTTTTTTGGTACCATAATTGATGTCTATTTTGATAGGAAAAGAAAACATACATACACACACACACTAGAAGGGCATCCATAGATCACGAAAATAGTTTAGGGACAAAAAAGTGTAAATAAAACTTGAGGGATCTTCCTCCATAACCTATAGATCACGGGTTTGAGTTCACTGATAACTCTAGGAAACTAAAGTTATATGTACCATAAACTTGATAGTTTTGCTACTTGTTTCGAGTATTCTTAGTGTTTTGGTATGTATTTTTGCCTATTTTTATTTTTATGTGTTAGAATGTGTTAGTATGTGTTTTTTAAGTGTTTTAGTAATTATTTAGGTGTTAATTATGTTATTTTATTACATTCTTGTATTTAGAGTTTGTGCCGCGTCTTTAAATTTTATTCATCTTTGTTTGTCTTTCGTTTTTTTGTCTTTTTTATGAGTCTTTTATTTAAATATTTAGAAATTATTTTAAGTGTTTATTATAACTAATAATGTTCTCTTTATGTGTTAGGATTCGGTTAAAAAAATGGCGCATCAATTTGACGTCGGACGGGGATTTTAGAGGCAACAGAGAGGCGCAATTTTGGCCTGTTTTGAGCCATTTTCAAGGGTAATTGTGTCCTTTCATCCCAACCCTTAACTCTACTATAAATATATGTTTTTGGGGCTGATTTCTTGTCTCCAACCTTTGTTTTCCTTCTTCTTTTCTTCCTTCCTACTTGGGGAGGAATTTTGGCTTTCTTCTCCTATTGTTGAGAGATTAGTTTTCTTCCAAATATGTAAGTTTGTTCTACTACTTTTTAAAGCTTTATTTATGCTTAATATACTTATTTTATGCATTTATTCGTGTATATTTAATCTTTCTTGTCTTCATTTATGCTTTTATCTACCTATCTTTCAATGTTTTTAATTTCTTGCATTAGTTTTCTAGAATTAATGTTTAGTTAATTTAATTGCTTTTTAATACTTTTATTTGCTTTAATGTCATTTAATATATTCTAATGATTTAGCATGGGTTAGGGTTTAGTGAAGCCAATTTCATATGAGTAGAGGTTAATAAGTTGATTAGGTGGTAAAATAGACTAATTAGACAATATTAATGGGTTTAAAGGTTGATTAGGGAAATTAACTACCTCCTTAGTTAATTTGGGTTAATTGAGGGGATATGGGAATTGAACCTCCATTATAAATTTAGATTAATGTCGGATTAGGGTTAGAATTAGATTTTGGTGGATTGATTCACTTAGTTGGTTGTTAGAATTTCATGGGTAGTTAAGTAAGTTTGGTTAGCTTATGTAAAAGGGATCTACACTTAAATTAACTAAGTTAATAGACTTAAATTGCTGAGGGATTGGGATTAAGTTACATTTGAGAATTAACCTCTAATTTGGAACATAGGATCACTTGATTAACCTAATTAACCAAAACGTAAGAAATTAGCTAGCATAAACACTTACTCCCCTTTTAATCATTTTTTTAGTTTTAAATATAGTTTAGTTAAAATCATTTTGTCTCTTACTTGATCAAATCTTTCAAATAGCACTCCAACCAAATAATCAGTACTTGAACACCATTCCTCATTGGAACGATCCTTACTTCCATTAACTGCTATTTGACACTGTATACTTGTGGGTTGTATCTAGTTAAAATTAGTAGATTTATGTTTTTTTTATTATAACTAGACGTTTGTATCTTTTTAGACGCGATAAGTTTATGGCGCCGCCCGAGAATAGTTGTCAATATTGATACAATTTGTTAAAATACTAGTTTGAAATTTATTTATCTTGTTTCACCTAGTTAAAAACTCAAAAAGATTTTTCATTTTTGTATATCAATGTCTCTTATTTTCAAAATCCAAAAAGATTTTCTATTTTGTTAGTTGAATTGTCTTATTTTGAAAATTTGAAAAAGTTTTTCACTTGATGATAGTTTAGACTAGTTAACAGTTTAAACTTTCCTATCTTTTCTTGTTTGTGTTGTTTTAGACTTGTTCTTGTTTTTGTTATTTTTAGTTTCTATTTTGTCAAGAACATGCAAGGAATTAATTGGAATGATTCATACTAAGGAAATTATCATTCTTATGGTAATGGAGGTAAGACCAATGAGCATGTTTCTTGTGATTACTACTCTTACCCTTATGATTAACAAATGGGATGCTCTAACCATCCAAATTCCTTTTCAAGCTGTCAAAATTATCCCTACCCTTTTTCTACACGTATAGATCTTACATATAATCAATTAGAGTTTCAAACTCAAGGGAATTCCTATGAGTACTATGGTTGGGATTACAGCAACCACTACCAACTAGAGGAGAGAAAAATACATATTTGGAGACGTTGATGAAGGCCATCATGGAGCAATCGAATAGTCATCTACAATACCTTCAAACTCAACTAAATGAAATAGCACAAAAGTTGGTGGAAACTACTCAAGAAACTTTCATGAACCCATCGAATACAATAGAGAAGTGTGGTGAAGTCAACCAAAATTCACCTACACTGATGGACAAATGCAAGTTTGGTCTAACAGTACTGCATTTGGGATATGGCCATCATGGGAGATCAATTGAGTTAGTAGGTTGTGAGTATGTTCAAATCAACTATAAAGAATCCTTTGGAGCACACTTCACAACAACTAGCTCTCCTTACACTATGTGAGACGATACATTAACCCAAGAAGACCAAGAAAAAATGTGAAAAAAATTGGAGTGGATGATAATGACCTTCATGGAGAATCAAACCAATTTCATGAAGAGAATATAAAACCAATTTTTCTAACTCAAAAAGATGTTGGGTTGGGAAGACCAAGAAGCTCTCCCATCAAATGAAGAAGACAACGGACACCTTGAAGACCAATGTGATATATGGTCAAGTCATTGAGCATGTGCAATAAAGAACAACACAATTGCTCCAATCTCACAATCATCATATACAAAGAAGTGCCCTATACAGTGTTTGTTGAAAAAGAGCCAGCTCAAGGAGTAAGAGAAGAGGGACACTTTTTGGAGGGAACCGGGGAGGTATCGACTACATATGTTGAAGTAAAACAACCGAATAAACACAACACAACACATCTTTGGGGATATCGGAAGAGCTAAGCAATGGTGCAAGTTCACCAAGGATTTCGACATTCTTGGCAAGCGTTCTTGGTATTACTTGGGGAGCATTTTCTTCACCTTTTTTTTGTATCATGCTTTATTTAATCTGCATGCTTTAGTTGAAGAATCCAATGGGTTAATAAGGCTTTTAGTCTTGTGTTAGTTTAGTTTATGTTTTAGAATTGTGAAATGATTTTTTGGTGACCGTAGCTAAGTATTGTTAGTTGATAACAATTTGTTCATTGATAATTATGATGACGGCAATGTAGTCATACTTGTGAATGGTGATTGTTATGTGAATTGGTTGATGAACTTGGACTTGATTTTTACCTTTTACTTGTGGACATTCTAGTTGTTGATACACTTTAATTGTTAAGTGTTTTGAGCTTGTTTTTGAGCAAATCATGTGAGTGCTTGATGTGTATTGGGAATAATGTTTGTTGTTGAATGTTCTGTTGAGGCCAATTCGAACATTATATGTGAACCTAACTTTAGGGAAGGAATTGGGCATATAGGTAACCCTTGTATTGTGTTTAAACCCCGTTACCCTTATGTATGTTTTCTTTTTCTTTAATTGTTTGAATCATCTGAAGTCCCAATGACCTCTTCTTAGTGTAGCTTTGTTGGTTAAAAAAGAATAAACAACCTTTAAGACTTATGTGTTTAATCAAATTTACATTTATATGGTTGACCTGAAATAGCTCACTTCTTAGTTTTATATGGCGTTGTTTTTATGGTTAATGAAATCCATGAAAGATGGTTAAAATATAGTTTTGAGTTCAATTTATTCTTAGTTGATTGCATTCATATTCACTTTGGACCATTATGTTGTTCATCATCTACATTGGCTTTTTGATTGCCAAGTATATTTTAAAGTCATTCATTAGTATCATTCTTAGTTAGTTTTGTGTTTTATTGCTTTCTAATAGTATTTTTATTTCTTGTGATATAGGTGAGTGGTATGATGAGTTGTATTCAAAAATCAATGAATAAATTGAAAAGTATAGTGGAGTCAATTAACTTGTTCACTGGGATGGTGTTGTTTTTATTGTTGTGAAAGTTGAAATTGGGTGTTGAGCATAGGTTGCACGTCATGTGTTAATTTAACCAAAAATGGGATTTAACTCTTGAAACTCAATCATGTTTTTAACCATTTGGTAAAAATATTTTCTTAACTAGTTTTTATCTCAAATACTACTTTTTCCGTAAAAGTTCTTCCAATGCCAATTTCAATTGAGTTGTTAATCTAGTTACTCACTTCATGATTCTTGAAATTGTTTCTAAGTTGGAAATGAGTCAGGTTATTATTTGGTCATTGTGCATGAATTTGCATTTTTCAAATATTTTGTGAGTTTTGATGAGGTTTAGCTTTGAACATTGGTTGGGGTAGTGTGAATCTCTCGTTTTAGCCAAATGGCCAGATTTTGAAAATAATTTAGGCAATTCTTTGGATCGTACTAAAAAGCTTACCTGAAGTCAATTTAAAAACATATCTTTAGTGTCCCCCTTGAACTCTTATTGCCTATTTTTTTGGTAGCCATATAACTTAACCAAATCACTTTCTTCTATTTATCCTCTTTTTGAACCCATCACTTTGGCCATTGTTGATCTCTTCAAATTCATTAATGTTGTGGTTGAATATTCATATGATGATTCATGCAAAGTTTTTGTGCATTTGTTAGGGGGGAAATAAGTCAAATGTTCGATATTGTTTATATTCCCCTTTCATAATTGTTATGTTTTTAGTATTGTAAAAAAATGAAAATAAAAAAATGCAAATCTTGTTAAGTTTTTTTTGTTCATTAACGAAGGTTCACGTTACTTGACCTTCAAGTTCTTGTTTATAATGGTCTAAAGAACACAACCTTCAAAAGTGTTGATTGGTTGAATAATGTTGGTTTCTTGGAACTTTATACTTGGCATATTAGTCCAAGAGTTTTTGATTGACATGTCTAAGGTGATTTAATCTACTCTTATCCAAATTTATCTTACCTTATTACCTTATGCCTACATTACAAGTCTGAAAAGTCCTAAATGATACATAATATAGGCTAATTTGTATTAGAGAGTTGAGGGTGAAACATTGCTTCCAACATTTTGTCGCTTGCTAAACCTCGTGGATCCTTGTGTATTCATTTGCATTGATTTGTACTTCATTAAAACAAGTCCTAATAATCTTTCTTCACTTGGGGGCGAGTATTGGAAAATTTAATTTGTGTGGTTCAGATTAACTAGCACATAAATTGGCATTGCATTAACTTTTCACTAGTCAAAGTAATGCTTATAATCAAAACTAGTGCATACTTTTGTAAATAGAAAGGTGGGGGAAAGCTTTGAATTTCTTGATTCAAAACTCCATTTTAACCTTAGGCAAGTGCACTAGGGTTCAACATTTCCACTTTCTATTCCTTTGGTGCTGTTAAGTGTGTCATGTCTTGTTTCTTGTATTTTGTGTTTGTTCTTGTGATAGTTGTTTTAGTTGTGTTTTTTCTTTCTTGTTTTGCTCAAAAGTTTAAGTTTGGGGATGTGATAACTCTAGGAAACTAGAGTTATTTGTACCCTAAACTTGATGGTTTTGCTACTCGTTTCGAGCATTTTTAGTGTTTTGGTGTGTGTTTCCGTCTATTTTTACTTTTATATGTTAGAATGTGTTAGTATGCATTTGTTAAGTGTTTTAGTACATATTTAAGGGTTAATTATTTTACTTTATTATGTTCTTGTGTTTAGATTTTGTCGTGTCTTTTATTTTCATTCATCTTTGTTTGTTTTTCATTTTTCGTCTCTTTTGTGAGTCTTTTATTTAAATGTTTTGAAATTATTTTAAGTGTTTATTATAACTAATAATATTCTCCTATGTGTTACGGTTCGATAGGAGATAATGTCACATCAATTCGACGTCAGACAGGGATTTTAGAGGCAAAACAGCGAAGTTGTATGGAGCTGTTTGGAAAGCTCGCCATAGGTGATCTTCCTAGGCTTAGGACCTCACCGTAGACGAGATTTGGAAAAACCTGGTACCTCGCCAATGGTGAGAGGCACCAGAGAGGCACGATTTTGGCATGTTCTGATCCATTTTTCAAGGGCAATTTTGTCCTTTCACCCCTATCCCCTAACCCTACTATAAATATATGTTTTTGGGACTGATTTCTTGTCTCCAACCTTTGTTTTTCTTCTTCTTTTCTTCCTCTCCACTTGGGGAGGAATTTTAGCTTTCTTCCTCCATTGTTGATAGATTAGCTTTTTTTTTCAAATATGTAAGTTTGTTCTACTACTTTGTAAGATTTTATTTATGTTTAACCACTTCTTTTATGTATTTATTTAATCTTTCTTATATTTATTTATTGCTTTCATCTACCTAGTTTTCGGTGCTTTTAATTTCTTGCATTAGTTTTCTAGACTTAATGTTTATTTCATTTAACTGCTTTCCCATACTTTTATTTTTTTTAATATCTTTGAATATATTTTAATTTAGCATGGGTTAGGATTTAGTGAAGCCAATTTCATATGAGTAGAAGTCATAATAAATTGATTAGGTGGTAAAATAGACTAATTAGACAATATTAATGGGTTTAAGGGTTGATTAGAGAAATTAGCTACCTTCCTAGTTAATTTGGGTTAATTGAGGAGAAATGGGAATTGAACCTCCATTATAGATTTAGGTTAATGTTGGATTGGGGTAAGAATTAGATTTTAGCGGACTGATTCACCTATTTGGTTGTTAGAATTTTATGGATAATTAACCAAATTTGGTTAGTTTAAGTATGAGGGATCTATACAAGGGTTAACTAAATTGATAGACTAAATTTTCGAGGAATCAGGATTATGTTACATATGGAAATTGACCTCTAATTTGGACTATAGAATCACTTGATTGACTTAATTAACCAAAACTTGAGAAATTGGCTAGTATAAACTCTAACCACCCCCCCTCCCCCCACTTTGATCATTTTTTTTTTAGTTTTAAATATATTTTAGTTAAAATCATTTCTTAATCAAATCCTTCAAATAGCATTCCAACCAAATATTTAATCGGTACTTGAACACCATTCCTCGTGAAAACGATTCCTACTTCCACTAATTACTATTTGACACCGTATACTTATGGATTGTCATCTAATTAAAATTATTATATTTATGTATTTTTCATTATAACTAGATGTTCGTGTCTTTTTAAACGTGATATTCACTAAAAGGGTAGGTCATCCACTGTAGATCCTCTTTGAATTTTGTTTTTAGGTGCCTTCTTAAGATTACAGAAAGAACTTAAGGGACTTCCATAATATAAAAAATAGTTGAGTGACTGAAAATTTTAAAAATTGGAAGACTTTCGGTGGATTTACAAAGGGTTAATTACACTACCCTATGAACTCAAACCCCAGTGCACTTTGCCTACTAATCCAAAAATATACACTTTGCCCCATCTAAAAGATTTCCTAATGTAAGTAACATAAAAGAATGATGAAGACATCTGTTTTCGACAAAATTACTATCCAAAATTTGTGGAGAAAGTTACTTTCCATTTATTTTGTTCTTTTTACAAATATTTTCTACGCATTTTTATTTTACATTAACTAAACAATAAAAATAAATTAGTGAGTAAAATATTTACTTACAAAGTTTGTTTACTAATATTTATTTTCCATATTAAGAATATTTACTTATTAATTTCATTTTTAATATGTTTATTTACTATAAAAATAAAATTACTTCATATAACAATTTAAAAAATTAAGTAGAATGATTAAAAATTAAATATATGGAAAGTCACTTTTTTCATAAATTTGTCGAAGGCAATTTTGTCAAAATAAATTTCTACATCAGTCTTTCAGTATTACTTAGATTAGAAAATCTTTCAAAAGGGGCAAAGTATATATTGTATTGGTTTAGAGGGCAAAATGCAATTGGAGTTTGGTTCTAAGAGCAGAGTGTTTAACCGTTTAAAAATAGTTGATGGACTAAATTTGGAGTTCTCCTAATTGATAATCGATTCTAGAAAAGGGAAACAAAATTAAAATTAATTTGTTCTTTCTTCATAAATAATTATGTTCATAAATATTTAACTACATCTAATGCAGATAGATATTATTCATAACCAAGGAAATAAATATTATGTTCTCTCTACTTTTTTAGCATTTTTTCATATCATTTTATTTCAAAGTATGCTATCTATGCTGAGCTGTAAAATCAATTTTTAGGAACTTTTTCCCTTTTTATCTACATAATAGGTCACATTTTGTTTTATACTTCAAATAAGTTTCACATTTTATTTTTATTTTTTGTAATTTGATGGAATTAAACATTTATTGATATTTTGATCCAAAAATATTTTATACTTATTTTATATTCCAAAGAATTATAACATCCTTATTTTTTCTAATTTGATGAAATTGATACTTACAGATATTATGATTCTATAGTCTAACTTAGAATTTCTTTTCATGTAATGTACTATGTAATTAATATTTCAAAAATCATTTTGTCAAACAAATATGAATTTTTGAAATATTTGTAGTTAAGGAATACAATCGCGTTCACAACAATTAATCAGCTGTTCAACAACTTCAACTTATATAAGCCAATAATATAACAAGTTTAGTTGTGCATCCAACCATCATATTCTTCTAGTTTATGATTTTGTAAAACTTGCTAATATAATTACTTTCTTTTGTTTGTATTTATTTGGTTAATTATTAAAAGTTTCAAGCAGCCATAATTTAACTAATATTATTAATTTATACGTCTAATATTTTTATCTCTTCTTGCATAGTATGGATTATCAACTATCAACTAGTCTATATATAGTAAAGCAAAAGGGTTGCTTATTGAGAAGGTACTACACGATGACAAGTGTCACTATCTATTAGTTATTTTAACATTTAGTAACTAAGTAAAAAAATTAAGTATAATTTGAAATATTCAAAATTTTAACTTTATCTTCAAATACTTTTTATTAGGAAAAAGAATTTACATGGTAAATAATAAAGCTAAAAAATTAACTACTCATTAATTAACAATGAAATTGAAATAGAACTACCCTTATTTTTTTAAAAAAATTTCAATAAGATGTCATATGAACACCTCTTATTATTAAATATTTTTCCAAAAGTGTTATAAAATTAAACGTGTATTATAAATCATCATATAAATATCAATTATTAACTATAAATTAAGAAAGTAAATATTTATTAATTATGCAAAACTTTTTTTTATATATCATAGTTAATAAATTAATTTTGGATATATATACTTAAATAAAAACTTTCATAAAAGTAGGAAGATATTTAGCTTAACTATGTATAAATGATTTTATTTCTTATAACCAAATTACATTCTGTTAACATTTATAAAAAAGAACAAGAATTTATCATATCACAAAAAACAAAAACAAAATTAAAAGGTTGTAAGATCAATTTTTTCTTTGCATTTTCTTGCAACTTTATATTCACGGATAATTAATTACTCAATGTCAATAGACATTATTCTTAAGTGATTATATATCGTAATACATTAAAAATAGTTTTAATAGTATGCCTCATTATTGACATTACCATTGATTGTATTACTTTTTGTTTATCATAAATGATGACTTAAAGATATAATAATTTATACTGGAAGGAAAATGAATAAAAATTAGTGTGACTTTTTATCATATAAGATAAATATCTATATTTATTGTATTTTTTAGTGCACTAAGATTTTCAAATTTTGATTCGATGCTGCTTTTTAATTGACGGGAAAAAATTGTTTAATGTAAGTGAAAAATATTCATAAAAAATAATTATATCATTACTTTTAGAAGCAACAACACTAGCAAATTTTCTAACTATGAGTTTCCAGTTAACCCTGATACTATTTTTTAAAAATGTAAAATGTTAATTGATATATGTCAAAGTTGTGCAGAAAAATAAGAAAAAGTATGATAATATCAACTTAGTTTATGAAAATTTCAATATGTTTTTAAGCTCAATAATCACTTTTCATGAAGTACTTTTATTCACAAAACACTTTAACAATTGCATACTCACTGTGCAATTGTATTTTGGGAATATTGATTCCTTTCTTTTTAACAAATTTTGAGATTCTAATCTCTTTAATTAGACATAGATGTAATCACCTCAGTCGCATCCCTTTCTGATGCAAACTGGAGGAAGAGCTAAATTAGTGAATAATAAATAAAGCTTCTCGAGTAGCAAATATTTCTACAATAATTGGAGAACTATACCCATGAAACAATTTAGGTTGACCAATATGCTATATTAGCTAATTTGATTATAGAAACAAACGATATTCAATTAAAAGATGCTTCTTGATTTCTGATTTTTTTGTTGCTCTATATAGACATTAAAAACACAAAATTAGGTGATATTTAAATTTTGAATTATATTTGATTTAAGGGATAAACATGCAATTTTTTTAAATTGAAGAAATGGATAACTTATTCCATTTAAAATAAGATTTGACCATCATCCATTGCTCTTCTAGCTACCCTTTTGGAACCAAAAAAAAAAACATGTGTGAGGGGATGAAATAATTTGAATTGAGTTAGTTATTGGGCAAATACTTATCAAAAATTTAAATAGTTAAGTAGATACATAAAAAAAAAAGGAAAACTTAAAAAAGTGAAGTTACACGTGGCGACATATGGTGAACTCTCACAAAACCATCCTTTTGCTTTAATACATACTAGTAGGAAAGCTCGTTCTATGCACGAGTAAACAAATATATTTTTAATTTATAAAATAAAATAATGTTAGTGAGATCATGATGATATCGTGCAATTTTTAATAATTACTAATTACATAAAATGAAAATAAACAAATTTAAGTAACAATATTTGTAATAGTTGTAGATTATGAATTTTTTACACTATTTAGTTTTTATTTATATAGATAATATAAGTAATAGATTTTCATAATATCTACAGTTGTTGACATTGACTTTTTTTTTTACACTATTTTATTTTTTTATATAATTAATACAACTAAAAGTTGCATATTATTTTTCATTTCACATATTCATTTGTATAAACTAGAAATGAGTTTTTCTTACTATTTTATTGAATTCCGATCAAAATACTTGAATTGACTGATCAATTAATTAAAAAATTGGTAAACTATTTATCTATTGATTAATAAGTTCAGTACATCTAATAATTAATATAATTATCTAATTATATTGAAATATTTGGACCAAAATTTAAGTTTTGTAATTGTTTTTTTTATAAAATATATATATTTTTTTGTTTAATGAATTCTAGTATTTTATAAAAAGTGATTATTAAGCTTAAAAGCATACTGGCATTTTTAAGTTGACATTATGATACTTTTTCTTATTTTTTGCACAACTTTAACATATATCAATTAACATTTTAAATTTTTAAAAATAGTATCAAGATTAGTTAGAAACCTATAATTAGAAAGTTTGCTAGTAGGGTGGTCTTAAAAATAATAATATAGTTAATTTTTATGGATTTTTTTACTTACATAAAATATTTTTTTTTGTCAATTTAAAAATAGCATCGAATCATTTTTGAAAAACTTGGTACACTATAAAATAGAAACAAATATAGATGTTGATCTTATACGATAAAAGTCACACTAATTTTTACTCTATTCCTTCAAATATATTAGCTTATATCTCTAAGTCAACAAACAAAAGTAATATAACCTATTATGATGTCAATAATAAAATATGCTATTAAAATTATTTTCTAATGTATTATGAGTACATAATCACTTAAAAATAATGACTATTGATATTGAATAATTAATTACCAATAAATATAAAGTTGCAAGAAGATGCAAAGAAGAAATTGATCTTACAACAGCTTTATCTTTTTGTGATATAATAAATTACTGTTCTTTTTGATAAATATTAATTAAATGTAATGATAACATTTAGACATAGTTAGCGACTAAATATCTTCCTACTTTTATAATAATATAAGTAATAGTTAATTTTCAAGATATTTACAATTATACTGTTTTATTTTTGTATCTAAATAATAGAACTAAAAGTTGCGTATTATTTTTCATTTCATGTATTCATTTGTATTAAGTAGAAATGAGTTTTTGTTATCATTTTATTGAATCCCAATCAAAATGCCTGAATTGTATGATTATTTAAAAATTAGGTAAGTTATTCAATTGATTAATAAGTTCGTTACGTCTAATAATTAGTATAATTATCTAATCATGCTGAATGATTTAGACCCAGATATAGGTTTTGTAATTGTTTTTTATAAAATGTATAATTTTTTATTTATTTATTTTAGAGTTAGGGGAGAAGGATAGCATCGATGGAGGAGAAATTGGAGAAAGACTTAGAGGTGGAAAAATGGAGCACAGGATCTTCTGTCTCATACTCTATGCCACTCCCTATCACATCACTTAATGAACTGTCAAGATTAGGTGGTGTAATTTTAGTGGAGTAATTTTAACAGTTTATTAAGTGGTATGATAAGGAGTGGTACAGAGTGTGGGACAGAAAATCCTTAGTGGAAAAATAGGAAGGACAGCAATTGGTGGCTGGGTAAGATTTGAGAGGTTGGCTGGTGGTTAATAACTGAAATACGTAAATTTTTCTCGAATAGTAGTTATATATTATTCCATGCTCCAGCAGTTTATTTTATTTTATTTACTATTTTAGTTTTTTGATGCCTCTTTAGAAAAATACCTTGTTTATCATTTATAAAAACACCTAAATCCTAACACTAACTAGATGGCATCCCACAAGTATACAGTTAATTATCAACTAGTAGTAGAGGGAAGTAGGGATCAAACCCACAAAGATTGGTTAGTAATTACTGATTATTTGGTTGGACTATTAGTCGAAGTAATTGATTAAAAGAGCAATTTTAACTAAAACTAGAGTTTAAGAGACTAGAAAACAAATAAAAGATTAACGAGGTGAATTTAAAGTAAATATTAACATTAAAGAAAGCATCTTAAAGAGACCAATTAAAATAGGCATGCAAAAAAAGAGCATTTTTGGAAGAAATTAAAGAAAGTAAGAAAAAGGGAAAGCATTTTAAGTGGAAAATTAACTTGTCTAAATTGGTAATTAACACTAAGAAAGTATGATTAAAGAGAGTCGTTAATTAATTTACCCATTTACTACTAAGAAAGCAAGTAAAAAAGCAATTATAAGGAAGGAAATTCAGTTAGATTACTCTAATTAGCTAATCTAAACTACAAATTATCACCAAGAAAGTATTTTTAAAGAAAACACATAAAGTAATTAAACAATTACACTAAGAAATCAAGTGAAGAAAGCATTTAAACGAAAGTCCATGAATAATTCTACCAACTAAACCAAGAAATCAAGTAAATGAAGTAATTAGACGAAAGCAATTAAACTAAACTACTATAAATTAACACAAAATAAAGGAGATTAAACATAAATATAAAGAGATCTTACATTGCGAATCTTTAATCTACAACTAAGAGTTGAGAAACTACACTAAATTATATCTAATCTAAAAAAATCTTCCCCAAATATGGAAGAAAATAGAGAAGAACTCTAGCCTACACTAACACATACTAACACACACACTCTGACTATTTGAAAAACAAGGCTTAAATGTGCTAATAGTGTAGAGTTGGAAAAGAAGTTTCAGCCGCCAAACAACCTTATTTTGGACATTTTTGTTTACCCCTAGAAATATTGACAGCGATCAACAAGTGCAGTCAAAGTTCCAGAGGCCATTTTTGTCTATTGTTCATGATCAAAATATTATTGACCGCGATTAATGATTCAGTTTCAGCACTCCTTCACTGTTTTGCTCCGAAATCCTCATTCGATGTCCGATTGATTTGTCATTTTTTTTCATGCGACTCTAACATATAAGAGCACATTATTAGATATAATTAACCTTAAAATAACTCTTAAACACTGAAACAAAATAATCATAAAAAAGACCAAAAATGAAAGACGAACAAACACGAATGAAAACCTAACTCCCAATAGAATTAGGTTAAAAATAAGACACAAATTCTAAACACAAGAACCTACTAAAATATGATAATTAATACCTAAATAAGTACTAAAACACTTAATAAACACATATTAATCTAACACATAAAAATAAAAATAGACAAAAACACATACTAAAGTACTAAAAATGCTCGAAATTAGTTACAAAACTATTAAATTTAAGGTAATTACATAGAACTCTAGTTTCTTAGAGTTATGACACTCCCAAACTTAACCTTTTGCTCATCCTAACTAACATATAACTTATAACGCTATCAACAAAATTTAAATGTTTGAACTCTAGTATAGTAGTCAAAAGTGAAAATGGTTTTTTAACTCAATAAACTCAATATTTTCATCCACCCCTTCATTTATAAAAGTATGTACTAGTTTGAGTCACAAACATTTCTTTGACCAATAACAGTCAATTGACTTCCAATTCAAATGTATGTTGATCTAGAACAAATATGTAAAGTTTTCCAAAACTTGTCCAAAGTATAGAAAGATCATAAGGACTTATTTTTAAAAGTTCAAATCAATACAAATGAACATGCAAGGATATTTGTTGGCATCGCAAGGTTTAGCAAGGAACTGTCTCTTAACCTAAGCAATGCTTCACCCCCAACTCTTTAATATATATTAGCCCAGATTAAGGATCATTTAGGATTTTTTAAACTTGTAATGTAGCTTAAGGGAATATCAAGGTAGAATAAATTTAGATAAGAGTGACTTAAATCACCTTAGGTAATCTGATATAAACTCTTGGACCACTACCCCAAACTAAGTCCCAAACCAACTTAACCAAACAACACCTTGCAGTATAAAAACATTATTTCACACTAAGATCAATTTTTCAAGGCAAGATGAACCTTTTTTATTCACTAAAAACGTAACACCTGCAATTTTCTTTTCTTTTTTATTTCATTTTTCAAGCGATAACATAACAAAAATTACACAAGGGGGAAATATGAATGACTTTGAGCTATTGACTTCATTCCCCAATAAATACACAAAAACTCTTCATAAAATCATCATAGAAATCTTGATAATTACATTGGAGAACTACAATTTATTCTGCAATCTGCAATGACTAAGGTGATGGGATGAAGAGAGGATAAATCAAAGTGGAGGGGTTAAATTATGTGGTTAATTAACAAAGAAATTAGTATATAAGGTTCAATGGGGACGATAGGGATAATATCAATGTCATCTAAGTTAGGTTTTTTTCGCTCAAACGGTCCAAGAAAGTATCTGTATCATTTCCAAAATCCAACTAAGTTGGCTAAAATGGGAGATTTACATTGCCCCAATCAATGTACCAAGCCAAACCTCAACAAACCCACAAAATATCCCAAAATGTAAGTTCATATAACATGATCAAACGATGGCCTAATTCATTTCTTTCTACACTCAAAATCAATTCTCAAAAATCTTGAAATATTTAACCATATCAACCATAAATTAAACTTGGCATTGGAAAAACTCTACAGAAAAAGTAAAGTTTGAGGTCAAAACTAGTTAAGAAAACTAATTTTATGAAGTATTAGAAAATATTGTTGAGTTTCAAGGGTTAAATCTCACTTTTCACATGAAGTGCAACCTATGTTCAACACCTAATTTCAATTTTCACAAGTAACAAGAACAAAACCATTTCCAAAGACCTAGCTATAAGACACTACCACACTTTTTACATTATTTCAATAATGAGTATGCTGTTAACTCATCCTACTACTCACCCATTGTCACGCCCCCAAAACGGGACACGCCGCACCTCGGAATCACCCCAAGCATGCAAGGCACAGTATAAGAGCAATATACAAACCATAATACCAGTCATTAGACCTCAAGATCAACTAATATAAGATCACAAAGTATATTCAACAGCCATATCCATAACAATCCACAATAACCAAATCACAGTCATATACAAACAACAAACCACAATCCCACAACAGTCAGAAATTCGATCACAAGACAAATCTAACAAGTCCATAGGCACACAGGCCCAAGCATAAAAACCAACCTCACACTAGGATGGTAAATAGGAAAACTCTATCTCCAATAACTGGAGTCTGTACGGAAATCCCCTCCCTGATCAGCACTCGACTCAGGACCTGCTAACGTCTCCTGTTGGTCCTCGACTACAAACAAAGGGGAAAAATAATAACGGAGTAAGCACATCATGCTTAGTAAATAACATTTAAACCCTATTATAGATAACATTGTATACAATCAGTACAGGGAACAATATACGAGACATTATCCATATGTAAAATGCAAATGTTAATCAATGAGCTCATGGTTCACAAAAGTTTTCCCAGCACTGGATCCAAGTCTATCTATTATCCGCCCGAGTAGACAAGGCATAACGGAGTGTCTATCACTTGTCTTCCCGATAGACTGGGTTTAACATTTACGAAGCAGAGTACTCAGTATATCATTTCATTCACTCACTCATAGCCAAGTCCACTAAAGTGACCCATTGAGCCCTTCACAGTAATCATTCATTAACACATAGCACAATAATGAACAAATGGTACATTACATAACGAATATATAATTTATAAATGTACTTACCTTATAAACATTAATGAAAATAAATATACTTACCTTAATATCAATTATTCTAGGATTACAATACCAATCATATGCAGGATATCGATAAAAAGGCGTAAACGTTACTTACCTCAAAAATCGATTTCGTAGACGTATCCTAATTTCGACACAGTTCTAAAACTCTAATCTCGAATCACCTATATAGGAGAGTGTTATACCATTAGCATAAAAATCGAGATAGGGTTCACTTTCTCTTATCACCCATATTCTCAACTTAGACAACAATTAAACACCAACAAGTAAGGGTTGTTTTAAATTTGCAAAAATAAGATAAAAATCTAAAATTAGGGTTCACAATTATAAATATATCACTAGGTTAAGATTTGTCAAAATCCTAATTCAAATCTCACAAAAATAATAGTTAATTTGTATCATTTCAAACCATAAATTAAGTTCCAATTGCTCATAAACATATTTGGTAATCAAATCAATTCGTAAACGACAAAATTAAACAAATTAATTTCCTGAGGAACTTAGAATTTAACATAAAAATCATACAGATCTGGAAGTAAAAATTTCATACAAATCTGGAAGTAAAACTTACTTTTGAAGTTGGATTAAAGGTCTATGAGGATTCCTGGATCACCAATTTAATTTGTGAGTAAAATTTCCTAAACTAGACTAATTATGTGATTTAGGATTTGGTTTGGCAGGATTTTCGCAGGAGTTCAGAGGATAGGCTTCTGCTTAGGAAGAGAAAATGAATTGGGAATTTGAAGTACAGGACTTCGTGAAGAAGTCTTGTATACTTTTTCAAAATTTACACTTTAGTCCTTCAAGTATTATAAAATTATACTTTGACCCAAAAATTTTAGAAAATGTTTAAAAAGTGTAAAACGATTATTTAATAGTTAAAAATGATAATTATGGATATTCAAAAAGATATGATCCAGTACAAAAATACGTGAATGGAGTGAAAAAGGTCAGGTATTACACCCATATCACAAGAAATAAAAATTATTACTAGAAAGCATACAAGTATACAACTAACTAAACATAATATAAGGCAATGATTTTAACTTACACTTGGATAATCAAAAAACTAATATAGAAGATGAACAACATATTAACCAAGTAAAGGTGAATACAACCAATTAATCTCATATTGAATTTAAACACAAGAGTTATCAACCTTTTAATTATGGACTTCACAAACAATAAGATCAACACTAATCATAGCTAAGTAATGAGCAATTTTCAAATAGATCGTATAAATGCAATTTCCAATCAACCACAAATTCTATAACTTGTCTACCTTTCATCAGCAACATAGTTATACTAAAGAGAGGTCATTAGGACATCATAGGTTCCAAACAATTAAAAGAAGAAGAAAAACACACGTGAGTATATGCTAAAATCATCCCTTCCAAACTTAGTTTCACACATAGTTGGCTTTAAAATGACATTCAACATTAAAGACTACTCCCAAAACATATCAAGCATTCACATGAACTTCTTGAAATAAGATCAAACACTTAGCATTTAAAGTGTATCAACAACTAAAACATCCACAATCGTATGGTAGACTTCAAATCCAAGTTCAACCAATAAATCATGTTTATCATTCTTAAATCACAAGAAGTCATACATTGTCATCAATATTCTTATCAATAACTAAATTTGTCTTGGAGCAAAGGTCAACAATCAATCACCAACATAAAAAATATAAAGTATACTAAGTACGAGATTGCAAGTCTTTATTACTCATCAGATTCTTAAACTAGAGCAAGTAAGGTAAACTAAAGAACAAATAAAGAAAAGAAAATACTCCCTTAACACCAAAGACGCTTCCTGCCATTGTGGTAATCTTTGGTAGGCTTGCTCCAATGCTAGCTTGTTCAAACTCCCTAAGGAATTGAACATCAGCATTGGTAGTTTGAACTTCCTTGACCCCCTCTATAATGGTGTCTTTCTTCTTCCACTCTTCCTAGAACCGGTTCTTTCTATGAACACCCCAAATGGAACCTTCTTTATAATAATCGGGACAAACTCACACTCATGCAAAGGGAAAGTTGGTGATTTCTCTACATAAGTGTTGAGTGTCCCAGTTGTTGTAACTTCAAGTTCAAGAGGTACTTGGGAACCAATTTCCTTCAATATATAATCCTCATTTTCTTCTTCTTGAACTGGTTCTTTATCCATTGACGAAAGTGTTAGAATCCATTATTTTTCACCATCTCTCGTTCTTTGAACTTCGGTAATTTAATCTTGTATTCTAGCTTGTTTTTCTCAGAGTTTAGCCATCTCTTCTCATAGTTGGACCAGTTTTTCTCGATCTTTGGTAATGACTTCTCACAATTGAGCCATTTTTTCTCGGAGTCGGGCTATTTCTTGAAGTGTCATCTTTTTTTCCATTGATTTTGTCTCATCAAATTCTTGGGTTGGTGGGTGAAAGAATTGGGGCTCTATTGTTTATAAAATGGTTCTTGAGGTGGAGGGAAAGAATAGGGATTTTCTTGGTAACTCTCATAAGAATATGAATGGCTAGACCATCCGTCTTGATAATCTAAGCGGAAGGGAGAGTAACCATAACAAGAATTATGCTCATTGGGCATACCTTTATTATCATAATAATGATAATTTTCTTGGTATGAATCATTCTAATTTGGTCCTTGCATGATCTTGAAGTAACAAATACAACTAAAAATAAAAATAAGAAAAAGAAAACATACAATAAAAAAAATAGGAAAGTTTAGACTACTAGCTAATCTAAACTGTCCATCACAAAGAAAATCTTTTAGTATTTTTCAAAACAAGAACATAACTACAAATTGAAATCTTTTTAGTTTTTCAAATAGGTAAAACAACTATACAAGAAAAATAAAAGATTTGAATCTAGCAACCCAACCAAATTATAATATTATCAAAAACTAGTCCCCGGCAACGACGTCAAAAACTTAATACCTCTTTAGAAAAATACCTAGTTATATCATTTATGAAAACAACTAAATCTTAATACTAATTAGGTGGTACATCGTAAGTATATGATTGTAAGTTAGTAGTAGAGAGAAGTAGGAATTGAACCCACAAGGATTGGTTAGTGATTACGGATTATTTGGTTAGACTGTTAGTTGACGTGATTGATTAAAAGATGATTTTTAAATAAAACTAGAGTTTAAGAGACAAGAAAGCAATTAAAAGATTATATAACAAGGCAAATTTAAAGTAAATATTAACACTAAGGAAAGCACCTTAAAAGAGAATAATTAATGTAGGCACGTAAAAACAGGGTATTTTTGGAAGCAATTAAAGAAAGCAAGAAAAGGGAAAGCATTTTAAGATATCAATTAACTTATCTAAATTACTGATTAACACTAAGAAAGCATGATTAAAGAAAATCCATTACTTTATCTATTTACTACTAAGAAAGCAATTAAAGAAAGGAAATTCAACTCGACTACTCTAATTAGCTAATCTAAACTACAAATTATCACTAAGAAAACATTTTTTAATAAAGCCCATAAACTAATTTAACAATTATATTAAGAAATCAAGTGAAGAAAGCATTTAAATGAAAAGTCCATGAATTAATTCTACCAATTAAACTAAGAAATCAAATGGAGGAAGCAATTAGATGAAAGCAATTAAACTAAACTACTACAAATTAACATAGACTAAAGGAGATTAAACATAAACATAAAGAATTCTTACTTTTACTAGGAGTCTTCAATCTACAACTAGGAGTTTAGAAACTATACTAAACTACATCTAATCTAAAAAATCCTCCCCAAATAGGGATAAAAATGGAAAGGAACTCTAGCCTATACTAACAATTATTAACACACTCTAACTATTTGAAAATAAAGAGGCTTAAGTGCTATTTATAGTGTTAGGGTTGCGGGAGAAGTTTCAGCTACAAAACAGCCTTGTTTTGGACATTTTTGACCCCCAAAAATATTGACCACAGTCAACTATTCAATTTTAGCACTCTTTCGCTGTTTTGTTCTGAAATTCTCATCCGATGTCCGATTGATGCACTGTTTTTTCATGCGACCCTAACACATAAAGGCATATTATTAGTTATATAAACACTTAAAATAAATCTTAAATGCTGAAATGTATCTTAATAATCACAAAAGAGACAAAAAACGAAAGACAAAAAAGTACGAATGAAAACCTAACTTCCAATGGAATTAGGTTGAAAACAAAATACAAATTCTAAACAAGACAAGAACCTACTAAAATATGATAATTAACATCTAATTAAGTACTAAAACACGTAATAAACACATACTAACACATTCTAACACATAAAAGTAAAAATAGATAAACACACACACTAAAGTACTAAGAATGCTCGAAACTAGTAACAAAACCATTAAATTTAGGGTGCATATAACTCTAGTTTTTTAAAATTATCACTTTTCAATTTCTTTTTTATGGTTGTAGAAGAAGTGCAGAACTTCATTTTTTATAACTTTTTTCTATTTATTATACAAAAGATATGTTTTTAATGCATTTCTGGACATCATATATTTTGATTAACAAGAATAAAGTGAGATAGAAAAACATTCCCTATTTATTTTTGTATGTGATTTCGGTCTCTTTAAAATTATTATATTTGTAGAATATCGAATTTATTTATAGCATAGTTGAATAAAGTGGTCTTCGCTGAAGTTTTATTATGTTACATTTTAAATAACCTTGAACATTTTCATTAATATAAACAGTTATATAAGCAAATCTCATTAAAATTTTTGCTATAGTCTTAAAATCATCTTTATAAAAATGTGACGAATTATCTAACCATTCTTAAGATGTTTACTTATCTCAAGCGAATAATAATTGTGTTTCTATTTTGCAAAATTAGTTTGATAATTGATTTTATTATTAGTGATAAATATTTTTAATATTTTTTTCATAGTTTTACAAACATTGTATATATGTGCATTGCCTAATATGTGACCAATACACTGCGAGCGATGTAGAACAGTAACTTCAAAAACCTCAACGTGACAAAGACCTTGAACTATGAGATAGGCCAAATTTACTAGCAAGCATTTAAGATGGTAATTATAATAGTTACTTATTATATTCCTTCTACATCTTTATATTTTATTTTGGATTATTTGATGGTTCCTCCTCACTTGCTTTATAGTTGTTTTCTTTTATTTCTCATGATTTTATATTTTTTATTCAAATAGATCAAACAAACAATATGGAAATTCGAGATAAGTACGTCTAAACAAGAATAATGGATAGATATTCAAGGAATGAAATTTTCCATGTTTTAATTTGTCACAAAAACTTATTGATATGTAACTTTTCCTACTAAAAAGAAAAAAAAAATGTATTATAGAATTTACTAATTTATTACATTTATGCACTATGCACAAAAACTATAATCCATTGTTCGTATATTTTTATATTCTTTTAGAAACACTAACTTTTTAGTTGTTCGATATTATCAGTGGATCTCCATGAATTTTGATTGATAATTGCAAAATTTTATTAATATGCGTATTCATTTCATAAAAGTTTTTCAACAATTTCAAGCAATTTTTTTTTGAATAGTTACTTTGAATATCTTAGTATAACTAACAATATAAAGATAGTATACATAAGCTAATAATATACATATAAATTTTCATGTGCATAGTAAAAAATTATTGCATCATTATATATATATCACTAATAGTACATTTGGATGACTTTCCTATAACCCATGAAAGTTAAATTTTCTGTGAGTGCGAAGAGTGGGAATACTTTTATGATTCAGATTTTAGAATCTTGTTTATCGATCTTTATATCTCTTTTGAGTTTGGACCAAAAGAGCATTACTTGAGATAATGTTATCTTATTAATATTAAATGCAATTATATTTCTTCCATTATTCTTGGTTGACTTTATAGCTTGATAGCTTCATGTGTTTTATACAATATTTAGGATAATTAGAATCCACAAGACATACAAAGAACATTAAGGAGGTGTTTGGTTCATAATCGGGAATCGGAATGAGAATCATAAACTCCACTATTGGTATGGATTTATATCATTCTCCCTTACTTGTTTGGTTTGAAATAGGAATGAGTTTCATTATGTTAATGGTTTACTCAATTTGAAATCCACGTCATAAGCAAAGATTGAAAGTAGGTATTTTCTAACACTTTCATTCCCATAGAATGATTCCATAGTACTCAACCAAATAACATTTTTGGGTATCATTAATTTTGATTCTCATTCCCCCCTCTCATATTTACCCATAAACCAAACACCTCCTAAGTTTAACTTATCCGTGAATCAGCATAGTTTTGTGCTTTACGCATATAAATATTGAAACGACGGATTATGCCAACGATTAAATTCATGTTCAAAGAAAATATAGTATTACAGTTTGGAAAGAATGCATGCTAATTAAAAATTTCTCTCGTGATGAATAAACGTTGCATCACTTTTGGTCATTGACTGTGTACCATCTTCATCTATTCTGATAAGCTTGCTTTGTTGTCAAAATCTTGAAATATTGGAAGCGTAAATATCGTATTTAAATCCCTTCTAATGAACAACTAAAACTTGGAAGAATTTAAATAAAGTCCTTATCTTTAATTCAAAATTTTCAATATGGTTTTATTAGGCACAAATAAGCTTTGTGATTAAAGAATGTACTCAATAGGATAAAAAAGGGTTAAATATAGTAAATCCCTCAAGGTTTGGGCTATTTTATACTAAACCCCTTAATGTTATTTTTTTTTTTCACTTTACTCTTTTGACTAACGATCAAATGTAACTCTGCCGTTAGTTTTTTCAAAAAGACAAATTTACTCCTAAAGGTCAATTGCAGTAAACCCCCTTAAGGTTTAAGTGAAATTTTACTTTACTACTTCATGTAAGTTTTGTAGCATTTAATAGATTGGGATAACAATAAAATTCAATAATGTTATCAATATTGTTAAAAATATAAATATGCTCCACATTAATTAATATTATAATTCTCGAATTATGCTTTCTTCAATATTTAAAACTTAAAAATACGGTAAAATATTTAATTTTAAAATTTTTGATGAATTATTAAAGGTATTTCATATAAAGTATTTTAATTTGAGTTTTTGTTTATATGATAAAGTTACTTTGTATAATTTAGGTATTAATTAAATTATATTAACAAAAGAAAAACAGTAAAAAGAAAATCATTTTAAATAAACATAAAGAAAAGTAAAAAGAAAATAGGCTGATATAACTTTAATAGATAATTTTGAGTTTCGTATATGCTTAAAATTTTATTTTTACATCAAAATAAAATATAATGAAAAGATTGAAAAATACCGATAGTGTTTTGAAATTTTTGTATTTAATTTTTTTCACAAGTATTTTTAAAGAACCACTGATGTGGGTGGGCATCGTTATGTTTTTATTTTTTTGACAATATTTTATATTAGTTAATGACTAAAATAAGTTAATTGATACAAAACTAGAATTAGGGACTAAAATGACAAATTTTATAAATTTTAAGGGGTTAATGTTATATTTTCTTGTAGTGCTTAGGGATAAAAATGTCTTTTTTAACTTTTTAATAATCAAATTGCCGATGCATACTAACAAACTGGATAAAGTGAGAAAAAATAACGTTAAGCGGTTTAGTGTAAAATAACTCAAACTTTAAAGAATTTATTTAATTTAACCTTAAAAAAAAAATAAAGTATTCAACAATGCTAAAAAACCACTCCGCAAACTAAGAAAAATTCTTTGGTTGGGATTTCGTATTGTCACAGTTACAAGACAAATTAAAAAATAAATAGACCCCTCAATTTTTAAACCATCTAAAGTCTACTATGAGAATAAATAATCAAAAACTTACTCGGAAACCAAAGGCATCAATCTACATGTACGTGGACGATCCCTATGAAGCATAAAAGTCATTATCCAACTATGTATTCCACTACCCTATTTTATATTTTTAGCTTTGGTTAACACAAA
Organism: Cinchona pubescens; assembly: GCA_025175665.1. NCBI lineage: Eukaryota > Viridiplantae > Streptophyta > Magnoliopsida > Gentianales > Rubiaceae > Cinchona > Cinchona pubescens. Next base: position 3,047,764 of record JANKKI010000062.1, read on the forward strand.
CTTTTAATCGACATTCCTTACTAAACACTATTAATTTTTGACAAAAATATTTATAGAATTAAATTTCTTATAAGATTACCACATAGAAACATGAAATCTAAAAATGAGTGAAAGAGTATAAAGGCTTTAGGGTTAAACTCTAGAACATTGTCTCATTAACTATAGGTGACAATAAAAGTATAATGGATGAAGTATTTAACTTTTTTTTTTCTTTTTTCTTTAAAAAAAAAAAAAAAGGATACAATTAGAAGTACATCCATTAATTATTCAAATGTAATTCAAATACGACTTCACACTACATGTGGTGAACACTCCCACAAACTAGAGGGAGGGAGACACTGAGGAAGGAAAATATTATTGAGACAAGATATATAGCATATTAAAGTTTGAGATTATATGTATATAAGGTAGGAAAAGTTTACGGTCTCGTAATGGAAATCATTCTATTGTTCTTTAAAGATTTGTATAATATAATGTTATGTGTTTTAAAAACTTATGTTGTAAAAACCTTTAAAATTAACGGGATGAATACCTTAACGAAACTGTAAAATTCCCTAATATGCGCACATGGTGCACATAAAATGAATCTTGGCTTGCAGAGGAAAAAGGAAATGGACATGGGGGCATCATAACTTCCACAATTCCTTCAAGCATTTGGGTCACTTCCTTCATCAAGGCCTACAAGCCGAAATCATCTTGAGTGCACCAAATACCAACCATCACAAATCTTTCTAACTTTAACCCGTCTATTAAAGCCTCAGAATCATTTCCCACCAAAATATCCAATCTTCCCTCTTGATAGCAGTCCCAAGGCATCCCAATCAGCTAAAATTATATTGCCTCTATCACCACTTTTAATAACATCTACCTTTTTTCGGCAAGAAATGATTTCGAATAACATGACACCGAAACTATAAACATCAACCTTTACAGTGATTTGTTTGGTCCTAAACCAGTCGGGAGCTACATAACCTTTTGTCCCTCGGATACCAGTGAGTGAACTACTCTGATTAGTTGCCAAAAGTTTTGCTAATCCAAAGTCAGAAATCCGGGCATTGTAATACTCGTCAAGAAGGATATTTTGAGGCTTTATGTCACAATGAATTATCTGAGTACTGCATTCATCATGTAGGTATGCGAGCCCCCTTGCAATTCCGATTGCAATTTGGGTCCTTAAATTCCAACTGGGCTTTTCGTTACGAAAAAGGAGACTTGCAAGATTGCCATTGCTCATATACTCGTACACCAACAAACGATGTTGTCCTTCATCACAAAATCCAAGCAGGTGCGCCAAATTCTTGTGGTTAGTTTTGCCTATAAATATTGTATTCATTTCAGCACGGAATTCCTTCTCAGCATCTTCAGCCATTCTATTTAACTTTTTCACTGCAATAATACTCTTTCTAGAACTGTTCTGTAACTCATCTTTATAAACAACACTACATGATCCCCTGCCTAATTCTTCCTTGAATCCATTTGTAGCATCTACAAGCTCTTTGTATGTAAAACAATGCAGATTTGTTTCCAAAGCATCAGTTTTTGGGTGAACTATTTTCTTCTTTTTCCTGGAGACGAGGTAACAACCCAAACAAACTGTTCCAACCAAAAGGAAGTTTATAACAAAGAGCTAACGAGAAACACAGATCCCACAAGTATCGAAGTTTTTCGGTCTTTTATTCGTGCTTGACCAGGAGGACGGTGTGGTGAATTCAATTGAGGAGCATCACTTTTCCGGTATTTAACGAAAGCTCTCTCATTAATTGACCTGTCTATCTTCCCATTAGTTAGTGGTAGCTGCTTCTTCCAGTATTTGTCGGTACTGAAGTACGGCCGCAGCACATAAACAATCTTGCAAGCAAGATTGTCTGCAGAATGATTCATTTGAAGGAATTATTTTCTCGTAGTCGCATGAAGGCCAATCAACGTCGTTGTGCACCAAAATATCATACAGATCTTCTACGGAGTCCTGCTCAACTTTAGCACAACTCAAAGTAAAGTTGGGTGTGCAGCTGCCGTACTTGTTATTTGGGTCATGCAGTACGTATCCATGTGGACACTCACAAATTGGTCTTTGATTTTCGATACTGCAAATGCTATTAAATCCACAAGCTCTACTCCCTGTAACTCCTTTGCTGCTCGTACATATATTATCTGGCACAGACCAAAGAGCACTCCATTTTTGATTGCCCGTGGAATTCTTAGGATGATAATATACGGTGAAGACTCCATCGAAATCTAATGTTGCCCTGAAATAGTTTTCTGAAGGCGGGACTGAATTTGACACAGGGCCAAGTAGTTTCGTTTGATTATTTTCTTTCCATAAATAATTAAATGGTGCCCTGGCTGTTGAATATCAAACGGTAATCAGAATTCCGAGTATCAGAAGTCTTAGTCTCGAAGTACACAGTATCTCTGTCCGCATTGGTTGGCACACTTTTGGTTGTAAGTACTAGATTCCCATCGGGAACTAAAATAAGATGGAATCTCCCGCGCGACAAGTTAGTTTCTGACCGTCGAGAAATAAGATCTTTTCCAGGCTCCAATTCCTGCAATGGCAATAACGTATCAGCTGGCAATTAAAGCTTTCCCACAGCCAGCGATTATCACTCCCCCCGTTAATGATAAAATTGCCTGTATTCAAGAAACCATGATCAACTTGATTAGATATGAAATCACTGTACCAAAGTGCTTGTTCTTGAGGGCCACGAAGCACTAGCCCAAGATTAGAATTAAGCTCTACTTTCGATCCTCGTGGAACTGGATCGATTGTATTCACATACCAGACTACAGTTTTGTCTGGTATCTTGTTATAACAAATGGAAAGCAAGAACTAATATCACTGTCTTTAAGGTGTTGAAAACCAAATGCAAAATCTTCAGAAGGTGAAAGCCATGGGCTGGATGTTTCACTGGCTATTACAGTACTGCCCACAGCCACAGTACCGTTGTTTTGAGCCAAAGCATGAACTGGGAAGAGAAAAATGAAGAAGATCAGATGAATGGATGCATAGGCCATTGCAATTTGCAAGTTGCTAGTAGATAGTTTAGGCTAACAATAAAAGTTCTTAGTTATATGGTGTTAGAGGTTACCAACTTTTTTACCACTGTCTGCATTCTTATGTATAGTGTCCACAATAATTTCAATGTACGTGTGGAAAGTGGAATCATCCATCAGTAGTGTTGGAATTAGGTGATGCCTTTAATGAACTTTGTTTCGGGTCCGCTAAAGAAACTACCAAGCCTATCATTGTACTTTATGAAGTTTTTCTTAAAGAACCATTCCAAAAATTGAAGAGAAAGTTCACTGTATTTATTATGTGAAAAATTGTGTTTACTCATTTATAGGTCAAATGTCACTTTTAACTATCTTGAACCATGATATTTAATTTCACGGTTCCGTGAAGATATTGTTGGTGTCAAATTTAAATTTGATCATTAAATTCTAGAAAAATTTTAAAGTCTCATAAGAGAACTATGTGATTGTACTTTTAAGATTTAAATGATGTGATATCTTGTATTTTAAAAATTTATAATGTACAAGATTCTAAAGTATAATAGAACATTTCCTAAAGAAGTGTAAAATTTCCCTAAATTGTGTTAAGTACAAACGTACAAAATAAAGAGGTTATAGAAACAAGAGCAACATTATTTTATGCTAATTGAACGTAATATTTTATGATGTTTAAAAAATCATATTTGAGATAATCCTTCCCATTCATTGAGAAGGAAAGATTTTCTACGACACAGGTTTTAGAAGACTTGGAAAATGTATTGGTTTTCTTCCTATTGACTGTCTTGGAAAATGCCGGTGGACAAATCATCAATTTATTGGAAATAAGATTACAAGACATTAGGCTCAGCTGAAGTTTGAAAAGAGAATTAAACCAGTGGTCCATATTTAAAATTGACAATGAGCAAGAGCAATCTACCAAACTGCATGCTCTCAAATGTAAAGTCAGTCAACTAAAGCAACCACGTGATGAAAGGAGGTAGAAATGGTTTTTGATCTCACTTGTAATTTGTAGAATATAGATTAAATGTTATAAAATTTATAACATCATTTAATATAGGTAACATTTTATAAAATTTAGTTTGACCACAAAATTCTATCTGATTTACAAATAGAATGCAAAACCGAATCTATATGAATATTTTCCTATCATGAATACTAACATGATTTCACAACACTCCAATGCAACACCTATAACTTTAATAATTCATCAGATTTTGACAAAACCAGTCGCACATGTACCAAGGATCCATAACACTATATATTTGATTTATGTAAGATTTTTTCGTAAAATATTATAAGTAGATATGATTTTTGACCTAAATAACATCAATTGTAGTATAAATAAAATTTCATAAAATTTATTCCTTACCACAATGCTTATAGGTGAAGCACAACATTGAATTTATCCAAGTCTTTTTCTATTTACATATATGTAAATTTTGCAACTTCCACTAAAACTGGGGATGTGCAAGTATTCAGTTAATCGAATTTGTAACCGATTTTAAATTTAATTCGATTAATAAATTCAGTTAATTTTAAATTTGGTCAAAAATTGGTTAATCAAAATTGGTTAATCAAATTCACGAATGCGATTAATGAATTCAAAAATGATAGAGAGGGTTTTTTAAATTCGATTAATTAATTTCTAAATTCAATAATTAAAAATAAAATTTTATTAAATATTTTGATATATAAATAATACATCACTAAAAATATAAATATAATTATTTGCCTAAAAATATATTTATTGATAATAATTTTAATTAGCTTTAATTTTTAACTTAATTCACACACTTGTTATATTCTTATACATTATTTCATACTTATATTATTAAATGGTACTAATATCTAAATCACATTAAACAGTCTTACGATATGTATTTTATAATACTTGCAAGTTACATAATAGTATAGTATTGTACATAATTAATTTGATAATGAAGTACAATTTAGGTCATAGGCAAACCTTCATGATCATTAGCCTTATGAATACAACCCTCGTGCTCGAGAGATAGATCCAAAGGCAGTAGATGCTTTCATATGACCCATCAATCATGTGTTCGAATCACTAAGGGGTAGAAGAAATGGTGGTTTAAAAAAATAGTATTGTACATAATTATATTAATTATTATTCAATGAACTTACAATTTATATAGTTTTTTTTTTTTTTACTTATTTTTTTTGAATCATTTATCAATAAATATTCACACAACATATCAAATTATATGGCAAAATAAAAAAAAAAATTAGAAAAATTTTGCATGAAAAATAAGTTTTTGTATAAGATTTTACCCCGATGTTAAGGGTCTAACTAACTCAAGTTGAATTTGGTTAATCAATTTTAAAACCAAGTGTACCAAATTCAAATTTGGTTAATTGAATTTTCTACCAAATTAAATTTAAAATTGAAATTGATTAAAAATTTTAAAATACATTTATGAATTTAATCGATTAATCAAATTCAACTCGAGTTAGTTATAACATTAGACCAAAATGTTATACAAAAATCTATTTTCAAGCAAGTTTTCCTAATTTTAGTTTATTTTTGCCACGTAATTTAATATGTTGTGTGTGAATTTTTATTAATAAATGATTTAGAAAAATAAGTTAAAAAACTACATCATGCAATTTAATTGAATAATTAGCAATATAATTACATACAATACTATAATATCATGTAATTTGTGAGTATCAATAAAATACGTATCGCAAGATTATTTAATGTGATTTATGGATATTAATTTAATAATATAGTTAAGTATAAATTAATGTATAAAAATATAACAATTGTACGAATTAAGTTAAATATAAAATTAATTATAATAATTATCAATAAATATATTTTAGTCAAATAAAACTAAAATTATATTTTTATTGATATACTATTTATATTTCAAATTATTTTAATAAAACTATTTTTAATTATTGAATTCGATAATCAGTTAACTGAATTTGAAAAACCTCTCTATCACTTTTCGAATTCATTAATCGCATTCATGAATTCAATTTACCAATTTCTGATCAAATTTAAAATTAATCGAATTGAATTTAAAATTAGTTACAAATTCGATTAACCGAATACTTGCATACCCTACTAACAATACCATGACTATGTAACTGCTTGTTTTGGATAGGACGAAACTTGTAGATGTGTGATTATTATTTTGGGAGTCTCAAACAAGAAAAAAATAAAGAAATACCATGGAAGGGGAAAATATTGTTGAAAGAAGATAGCATATTAAAATTTGAGATTATTTGTATACAAAGTAATATGCGGATATGGTGCAGTACAGAACTAATCCTAACTTGTGAAGGAAAAAGGATATGGACGTGGGGGTACTATAACTTCCACAATTCCGATTCTTCAAGCATCTGGCTCACTTTCCTCATTGTAGGCCTACAAGACGAGTTCTCTTGAATGCACCAAATGCCAACCATCACAAACCTTTCTAACTTCAACTTATCTTCTAAAGCTTCAAAATCATTTCCAACCAAAATATCCAATCTTCCTTCTTGGAAACAGTCCCAAGCCCAATCAGTTAAAATTGTATTGGATCTATCACCATTTTCAACATCATCCACATTTTTTCGGCAAGCAATTATTTCGAGTAACAAGACACCGAAGCTATAAACATCAACCTTTACAGTAATTGGTGTGTTCCTATACCATTCGGGAGCTACATAACCTATTGTTCCTCGGACACCAGTGCGTGTACTGCTCTGATTAGTTGCCAAAAGTTTTGCTATTCCAAAGTCAGAAATCCGAGCATTGTAATGATCATCAAGAAGGATATTTTGAGGCTTTATGTCACAATGAATTATCTGAGTACTGCATTCATCATGTAGGTATACGAGCCCCCTTGCTTATAATAATCTCCATTGCAATTTGGCTCCTTAAATTCCAACTGGGCTTTTTGTCACAGAAAAGGAGGCTTGCGAGATTGCCATTGCTCATATACTCATACACCAACAAGCGGTGTTGTCCTTCATCACAAAATCCAAGCAGGTGGACCAAATTCTTGTGGTTAGTTTGGCCTATTGTGTTCATTTCAGCACGAAATTCCTTGTCGGCATCTCCGGACATTCTATCTAACTTCTTCACTGCAACAATAATCTTTCTAGAACTCTTTTGCCACTCACCTTTATAAACAACACCACATGCTCCCTTGCCTAATTCTTCCTTGAATCCATTCGTAGCTTCGACAAGCTTCTCGTATGCAAAATAATGCAAATTTGTTTCCACAACCGCATTAGTATTTGGATGAAACATTACCTTCTTTTTCCAAAAGATGAGGTAACAACCAAAACAAGTTGTTCCAATCAATAGCAAGTTTACAAACAAAGAGCTACTGAGAAACACAGATCCCACAAGTAGATATCAAAGTTTTTCGGTAATTCAATCGTTCTTGAACCTGAACTGGAGGAATACTACGTGGGTTTAAATTAGGAGAATCAGTTTTGCGGTATTTGATGAAAGCTTTTGCATTGAGTGTCATGTCTACCCTACCATTAGATAGTGGCAGCTTCTTCTTCCAGCAACTGTCGTTTCTGAATATTGCAACCGCACATAAACAATCTTGTAAGCAAGATTGTCTGCAGAAAGATTCATTTGATGGATTTATTTGCTCATAGTCAGATAAAGGCCAATCAACATCCTCGTGCACGATAAGATCATATACTTCTTCTCTAGAGTCAGGCTCAACTTGAGCACAACTCAGAGTGAAGTTGGGTATGCAGCTGCCGTACTTGTTATTTGGGTCAAGCAGTACATATCTTTCTGGACACTCACAATTTGGTTTTTGATCATTTGTAAGGCTGCAAATGCTGTTAAATCCACAAGCTCCACTTCCTTTATCTCCCCTGATGCTCAAACATATATTTATCTGGCACAGCCCAAAGGGGACTCCATTTTGCATTAGTCGTGGAAGTCATAGGATGATAATATAGCGTGAAGACTCCATCAAAATCTATTGTTGCCCTGAAATAGTTTTCTGAAGCTGGGACCGAAGTTGACGCAGGGCCAAGAAGTTGCGTTTGGTTGTTTATTTTCAATATAGAAATGATGCCCTTGCTACTGAATATTACACGATAACCAGGATTCAAAGGATCAGAGGTCTTACTCTCGTAGTACATATAATCATCGTCCAAATTGGTCAGCACACTCCGCGTTGTAAGCTCTAGATTCCCATCATTGCGAAAACGGAGATAAAATCTCCCAAGCGAGAAGTTGGTTTCTGACTGTCGAGAAATAAGACCAACTCCAGTTTTCAATTCCTGCGATGGCAATAACGTATCAGCAGGTAATCTAAAGCTTTCCCACAGCCACTGATTATCAGTACAGGTCCCCCTAAGGATAAAATTGCCTGTATCATTCAGGAAATATAAGTGCCGTGATCAACTTGACCAGGTATCATCAAATCACTGTTCCAAAGTGTTTGATTGTGAGGGTCACTAAGCACAAGCCCAAAATTAGAATTAAGCTCTACTTTCGATCCTCGTGAAACTGGATCGATTGTATTCACATACCAGACTACAGTTTGCTCTGGTATCTTGTGATACCAAATTGAAAGCAAGAATCTATCCTTGTCATTAAGGGATCGAAAACCAAAGGCAAAATCTTGAGAAGGTGAAAGCCATGGGCTGGAAGTTTCAGTAGCTGTTATAAGACTGCCCACAGCCACAGTACCAGCAGTGTTTTGAGCAAAAGCATTAAGTGGGAAGAGAAAGATGAAGAAGATAAGATGAGTGGATGCATAGGCCATTGTAACTTGCAAGTAGATACTTTAGGCTACAAGAAAATTTCCTACTTAATTGGTGTTAGAGGTTACCTACTTTATAGCCACTGCATTCTTATGTACTCCCGTGTCCACAACAATTTCTGCGTACGCTGTCGAATCATCCACCAATAGTGTTGGAATTTGGTGATTGCTTTAATGAACATTGTTTCGGGTCCACTAAGCAAACTATTTAGCCTATCATTGTCCTCTATGAAGTTTTTCTTAATGAACCATTCCAAAAATTGAAGAGAAAGTTCATTATGCGAAAAATTTGTGTTTACTGGGCCAAATGTTACTTTTAACTGTCTTGAACCATAATGTTTAATTTCTTGAACCATAATGTTTAATTTTCAATGATTTTAAATTTGGATCGGATTGATTGATTCAATCGAAAATCGGCCAAAACACCGATCCGATTAAATATTAGAGTCGAAAAATATAAAAAATTAAAAAGAATCGATAAAATCGGTTGAACCGGACAACTCTGTCTTTGCAATTCTTCTAGACCAAACTTCTGAAACCAGATCAAATCATCATCAATTCAACTACCAATCTCCAAAAAATCTGATACAATTTTTACAAGAACTCACAAAATAAACTTCACCAAATCAAACAAGTCTAGATTATACCTGTAACTGAAAAATAGACCTGTACAAAAGGAGGGTGGTAGGGTAGAGATGACTGTCAATTGGACTGTAGAAGGTAATAGAAGCTGAGGGGAGAGGGAAGGGGAGGAAAAAGGTACAGGGTAGAAGAGAAAGAGAGAAGGTGCGGGTAGAAGAGATAGAAAATGAGTGAGGGAGGAGGAGGCGAGGCGACAAGGTGAAGTAGGAAAGGAAAGGGGGAGAGAGAAGGAGGAGGGAAGTGACGGTGGTGTGGAGGGGGGAATGGCAGGTATGTGGAGTAGAGTGGTAGACGGGATGTGCAGTGAAAGACTCTGGAAGAATAGGGACTGGGAGTAGTAAAGAATATTATGTTGTGGATGGGAATTGCCCTCACATACTGTGGTGCAAAGCTAACTGTCCAACCATTTGGTCACTTTTTAGTTAATAATAATTAAAAGAAATAATAAAAAATGAAAACCAGATGACTCGGGTGGTTGAATTGGTTGAACCGTGAACCGAACAGTTCACCGAATCACCTTCTGGTTCGAAATTTAAAACATTGTTAATTTCATGGTTCTGTCATAATATTGTTGGTTTCAAATTTAAATTTGACTATTAAATTTTAGAAAAATTCTTAAGTCTTATAACAGAATCATGTAATTGTGTTTTTAAGGTTTCTATGGTATAATATCTTATATTTTAAAAATTTGTATTGTATAAGATTTTAAAGAAAAAAGAATAATTTCATAAAGGAAGTGTAAAACTTCCCTAAATTGTATTAAGTACAAACTTATAAAATAATTTCATAAAGGTAATAGAAACGAGAGCAACTTTAATTTATCCTAATTGAAAGTAATATTTTATGACGTTTAAAAACCATATTTTAGATAATCCTTCCCATTCCTAGGACAGAGGTTTTAGACGACTTGAAAAATGTATTCGTTTTCTATCCTATTAGCTGTCTTGGAAAATGCCGGAAGAAAAACCATCAATTTATTGGAAATAAGATTACAAGACATTAGATTAGCCTCAGAGCCTGAAGTTCGAAAAGAAAATTAAACCAGTGGTCCATATTTAAAATTGACAACGGGCAAGAGGAATTCTACCAAACAGCATGCTCTCAAACGTAAAGTCAGTCAACTAAAGCAACCATGTGATGAAGGGAAATATTTAGTTAAAACTGATTTTTGATCCCACTTATAAATTATATAATGTGAATAAAATGTTATGTAATTTATAATATCAATTGATGTAAGTAATATTTTATAAGATTTAATTTTAAATACAAAGTTTACAAATAAAATTCAAAACCAGATATATATTAATATTTTCCTGTGATGAATACTAACCTGAATTCACGCCACTCCAATGTAACACCTATAACTTTAATAATTCATCAGATTTTGACACAACCACAAGCACATGTAGTAAAGATTCATAACACTATGTTATGAATGTTATTCATATAAGAATTTTTTGTGAAATATCATAAGTAATAAATTTGATTTCTAACCTAAATGACGTGAATTGATATAAAACAAAATTTTATAAAATTTGTTCATCACCACAATGCTTATAGGTGAACCACAAAACTGAATTTATCTAAGTATTTTTAGCTGTCTTCCATGGAAACGAAAGCAGAAGTGTGGTTGTAATGAGAGGGACGGACCATCGGGATGGGAGTGGCGGTCGCCTCCAAAATTTTTAAGGACCTATATATATTATGTGTATTTATAAGGCTTAGGTATTAAAAAATATAATATTTGTCCATCCAATTTTTATTTTTTTTTTAATATAGTTGTACCTAAACTTTCACTTTTCAAAATTTCTCACTTTAAAGTTCTTAAAATTTCAATCACAACCTCATAAAATTGAATTTTAGATTCCTTAAATACTATACAATTATAAAATTGTTAGCAAAACTAATCATAACTAATATCTATACCAACTTAATCAAAATTCTAATAGTAAGATTTAACAATGGCTTAACTCCACTTTGCACCTCCAAACTTATATACGATTTTTACTTTGCACCCTATACAAAAGTGTTTGATTCTGAGTGTCACTATACACGGGCCCAAAATTAGAATTAAGCTCTACTTTCGATCCTCGTGGAATTAGATCGATTGTATTCATATACCAAACTACAGTTTTTCCTGGTATCGTGTAATACCAAATGGAAAACAAGAACATATCCTTGTCTTTTAAGGTGTTGAAAACCAAAGGCAAAATCTTCAGAAGGTGAAAGCCATGGGCTGGATGTTTCACTGGCTATTATAATGCTGCCCACAGCCACAGTACCAATGTTTTGCGCCAAAGCATTAAGTGGGAAGAGAGAAATGAAGAAGACAAGATGAATGATTGCATAGGCCATTGCAATTAATTTGCAGTGCACATGAAAAACTTCAAACATGTCGACAATTATACATGAATGTGGATAATAATTAATGTCATCTACTTATGATTTCATAGTCAAGCTAATTAAATTAGAGCTTACCTACTTCATTAATACTATCATTTACACAACAAACAACGTATGGACATCATCCAGCAATGATGTTGCAACTTGGTGATGCCTTCAATGAACTTTATTTTTGGTCTATCCATGCGTTTTGTGGAAGTTCTTATGAATGAAACCGTCCAAAAATTTAAGAAGAGAAAGTTCATACTAAGAAAATTCCAAATGCCACTTACTCTCTTGAAGCACGATGTCTAAGGATAATTCTACAATTCTTTTGAGGATATATTTTACAGTTCATATTAATTGTGTATTCGGCACAAACTTATCAAATAAAGAGATTATAGATATGAGAGCAACATTAAAACACCCTTTTGAAGAAAAGCCATATTTTGGATAATCCTTTTCAACCAACACCACATAGTAGAGTTGGCCAGGAAATGTCTCATAAGGTAGTCTCTACTGCGAGGTTTGGGGTTCAATATCCATACCTTGCAAAAATCCTGATAGATTCTAAAGTACTCTCACCTGGAAGTCGTCCCTCTTTCTAATCCCTTAACAGTACCTAATTGGATTTTTTCTTGTAGAGTAGGTTAAGAAATTGTCGATTTGGGGAAAAATAATAATAATCCTTCTCATTCTTCAAGGAAAATGAACTGCTTTAAACGTCATAGACAAGGTAAAAGGAAATATATTCTACGGCACAGATTTTAGAAGAAAGACTTGGAAAATTTATTAGCTTTCTATTCTATTAGTCGTCATGGAAAATACCTGTAGAAATACCATCAATTCTTTGGAAATTAAATAAGACCACAAGACTTACGGTCAGCAGAAGTTTGAATTAAAAGAAAGTTAAATTAATGGTCCATATTTGAAATTGACAATCAGAAAGAGGAGTTATACCAAATAGCACGCACGATCTTAAATGTAATTAAAGCCAGTCAAATTGAATACTGACCTCAATTCATAACACTCCAATCTAACACCTATAACTTTAATTTCTTTTCTTTTTCTTTTTTTTTTCATTTTTCATTTTTTAAAGTTTAATAGACCTATAATTAACTTTAATAGACCAATCATAATTCTCACATAAAAATAATTCTCCTTTAAACATCTCCACGAAAATTTTTATTTGGTTATAATATTTTGGACCAATAGGATTCCCCTGTCCTCAAGATAAATAGGTTGCATGCTACTCATTTCAAATTGAACGTCTCATTAACCTTAACTACTAAATATGCTTAATAATTGATCATGACTAAAATAAAAAAAAATTTCTCTCCACTTCCACAAACCTGCTTTCTTTGTAGTTACCCTCATGTAAACATATAGGAGTATATAAATTTAAGTGGAAAATCATTTTCTAAATCACAAACCTAAAATTATTTGTCAAAACGTTACGTGATAAAATTATATTGAATTAATAATCTCTAATTTTAAATATTTAGTTAAATTTTATTCTTTCTTTCATGGAGGTACTGAATTTAAGTGCAAAAAAATCAGACAGAGATAATTTCACTCCCTTGTTCACCATTATGGCTATATCTAAACGGATCTTGAATAGTTATTCGGTTTTATGTTATAGGTTTATGTCCAAATCAGCTATGGTCCATTTTAATATATCCATAGGTATATAAATATCTATCTATCTATCTCTATATATATATATACACACACATATACATATTATAGGAAACCTCTTTTGTGGAACACACAAGAGGATGACAAATGTCACGCTATTCTTAGTTTTTTCTTTTAATCTGCCACTAATTAATTAAACAATTAATAAATTTTTTTATTATATAACAAACTAGATAAGAGTTCAACATTCAAAAAAAAAAAAATCTCAATTTATCTTTTCTCAATCTACTCATCTATTTATCTTTTTTCAAATTTAAAAGATTTTCTATCAAATATTAAATTCTCCCATCCCTCTCATTTTCTTCACTTCTATATATTTTCTCCTGGTTTTTTGAGTCAATATTTAGATGAGTTTGTGGTTTTGAATAAGCAAGTTGCCCTAGTGTCATGATATTGCAAAATCATAATCTACTTCCCCTTCTTCTTTATCTTATCTTTGGTTTAGTATTTTCTTGATTTTTAAATTGCTCAAGTGGATTGGGATCATAATATACTTTCCTCTCTTTTTCATCTATGATGGTAAATTTTTTATTTTGGTTTGGCAATCTCTTGAACTATCATTTTTTTTTCTTCTGATTTTGAGTGGATTTTTTCTGGGTTTAGATGCTCAAGTGGATCACGATTGTGATAGATTTTCCTTTCTTCTTCATGCATGAGGGTAAATTTTTATCTTTAGTTTGATATTATCTTAAATATCATTTTTTTTTTCTAGAATAGGTTAACTTTTCAAGTATTATTTTATCTTTTCTAATTTGTAGGGTTTTTGGGATAAATTGGCTAAGTCCATTTTTTATGGAGTTTTGAATGTTGTTTCTTGGATTTATTGATTAGAGAGACTGATATTAACTTCCAATCCATTTTTTTTCTTTCTCACAACTGAATATCACTCAAATTCACTTAGTAAATGGTGTGAGATAATTCTAAAATATGGAACCCTGGAAGTAAAAGTATGGACAGGCAACGTGTGTTTTTTTTTTTTTTTTATTTTGAGTTTTGACTTTAAACTTGGCTATGACCTTTTTTTTTTTTTTGGTCTAGAAATGCTTATTTTGTTTAGATATTATTTTGTGGTTGGTTAATTGTGATGAAGACAAGATTTTCTTTTTATACTGATAAGTTGTTTATTGAATATCTTAATTAAAATCAGTGAGGCAAGGACTACTAAAATTGTAATTTTTTTGTTACTTTTTTCCTTTATTCTCTACATTATTTTTATTGCTAATACTTTCTAATTTTGTAGACTTTTGCACATGGGATGCAATTGAGCATGTAATTTATGTCCGTATTAAAATTTATTCTTCTTATTTTGGATGTTGATTTGATGCATTGTTGAAAAAGTGAGAACCTATAAAATTAATATTTCGGTATTGACAGGCAAATTTTTTAATTTTGCGGCATTTTTCTCTCCTTTTTTTTTCGTAATGAAATTGCTACATTTCAGGTCCGAATCTAAGAACAAAAATCGACCTCTACTAGATCTTATTAAAGAAAACCAATGGGGCAAAATACAAGACAATAGAGAGGAAGGAATATATAAAGTGCTTTTAAGCCACAAAATTACCGACGAAAACATACTTGATCAATTGATACTAAAATAGTGCGAAAGAATTGTTAGCATTTTTAAACAAAATAAAGAATTGTATCATCATTTACCAGCTTTCAGGTCATGCAAATTTAATAAAACGCGTAAATTATGTTTTATGGATGGCTATGTAAAGGACATCATGTTAGAATACTGTCGAACTTAATCCTGCATTTGTGTAAATCTATAAAAATTTAAAATATAGATATTTTTTTAGGTTGTTTCATAATATTCGAGAAGTTGAACTTTGTTCTTCTTTGATTTCTACATAAACATCTATAGCATTCATTATGTCATTGGGATAATCTTTCTGCAAGCAATAGCTAATCTCATGGGATAATCTTCTCAACGAGAATTTATTGTGCCATTTTTTCCTTTCCTAGCAAGAAGAATTATTTTATTTTACTCATTTATAAGATTGTATTTAGGTTCTTTATTTTAATTTTTCCTTATTTTAGTTGTTATATTATTTCTTTTTCTTTTGTAAATATATTATCTCTCTATATGAAGGTATTAAAAGTGGATTGTCAAATTTTAGTTTCTCATTATTTGATGTTTGTTATTTTTGTTGAAAGAAGGGAAAGAGGATGATAGGGTATAGAATAAGGACTTTATTTTCTTCATATTATCAATAATTTTTAAATTACAAAAAATAGATTAGACATTAATTAATGATTTTACCATTATAAAAATTTTATACCTTGGTCATTATTTTACTACTTATTGACATTAAATATAGGCATTGATTCGTCCTTTCGTGCATAGTACGGGATATTCAGCTACTATATTAAATACAACAAAACCTCCTTGGGGAAATGTTATGAGAAATTGCCATATGACAAGGTAAAAAGAAATTTACTTGATAAAAAATAAAGGTAAATAATCAACTATTTCATTACTAATGAAATTCAAATTATTCACCTATTTTAATATTATCTTTAACTACCGTTTTTTAAAATTTTCAATTTATGCACACCTCTTATAGTATTTTTTCCAAAAGAATTAGAAAGTGTATTTTAAACTATCATAGATATTCCCTAGTCCTCGTCCGTGCAGGGCATTGAAGTCCGTAAACGGATTCCTCATAGTATGATCTCGGATGGTAATATTCTATACTCTCTGCGAATCCCATGAAATAAAAAGATAAAATTAAAAAAAAAAAATCAGAGAATTTAATTTTTTCTTTTTGCTTTTGAATTCTTTGCTTTGGGTAGCTCGTTAATTATATAGGTATGGTTTCCTTTACCAAAAGGGACAAATATTACCCTTTTTATGACATATACAGATGAGAAATTAAGAATACTAGTCTCTCCTGGATTAAAATCCGTAATATTCTTGGATTAAGATTTCAGATAGGAATTCTACTCTTTCTAGGATTAAAATTTTGACTATATTGTCAAAAAGTACCCTATATCTTGTTATCTAGGACAACTATAAAATTTGTGTATTAACAAATACTTAAGACAACACTTTTATTGTACAGTACAAGTAGAAATTCAGAATCAAAATAGGTTTAAATACATTAAACCCCCTTAGGACTATTTTGCACTAAATCATTTAATGTTTTTTTTTTCTCATTTTACCCCTTCCGTCAGCAATTTGACTATTAAAAAATCAAAAAAGACATTTTTACCACTAGACACTACAAATATATATAAAATTAGCCTCTTAAAGTTTATTATATTTGTCATTTTTGTCTCTAATTCAAGTCTTGTATCAATTAATCTACTTTAGTCATTAATAAATATAAAAATATTGTTAAAACAACTAAAAATATATCGATGTCTACCAACACCAGTAATTCTTTAAAAATACATATGAAAAAAATTTAAATATAAAAATTTTCTAACAGTTTCGGTATTTTTTGGTCTTTTTATTATATTTTATATTCATGTAAAAAAAATATTTTAAATATATGAGACTTATAACAATCTATTAAAGTTATATTTAAAAATAAATTTTTAAATATACGAGATTTCTAACCATCTATTAAAGTTATATCAGTCTATTTTTCTTTGCTTTTCTTTATTTTTATTTAAAATGATTTTCTTCTTACTTTTTTCCTTTGTTAATATAATTTAACTAATACCTATATTATATGAAAGAATTTTATCATATAAATAAAAACTTAAATTAAAATAATTTAGATCCTTATCTTTAATAATTCTTCAAAAATTTTAAAATTAATTATTTCATTGTATTTTTAAATTATAAATAATAAAGAAAGTATGATTAAAAAATTAGAATATTAGTAATTAATTTGGAGAATATTTATATTTTTAACAATATTGATAACATTACTGAATTGTATTTTTATCCCAATGTATTAAATGCTACAAAACTCACTTGAGGGGGGTAAAGTTAAATTTCACTTAAACCTTAAGGGGGGTTTATTGCAATTGATATTTAGGGATAAATTAGTCTTTTTGAAAAACTAATGGCAGGGTTACCAGCCTGTATTTGCCCGTTAGTCAAATGCGCTAAGTGAAAAAAAAAATAACGTTAGGGGGTTTAATGCAAAACAACTCAAATTTTAAGGGGGTTTAATGTATTTAACCCATCTAAATATTACTACTACAAATAGATAACAAAGCAGTGTTCTACTTGAAAAATACTTACATAACTCAATTTTGTACCAACCTATACATCTTATGGTCAGAATTAAATTTTATAAAATTTTGATTACATCAGACATTAGCTGATATTATAGATTTCATAACATTTAAGCTACACCACAGGGTGTACCAGTGAGGTAAAAAATCGGGTCTACTTAAATATTTCTTGTTCAACTTTTATTTCTTTTTGACTCTATGGTTGCGTTTGGATGGGTAGATTTGAATTGTAAGAATGATTTGAAATGAATGAATTTGAATTTTGTAAATTTCAAATAATATGAAATTTGGATAAATTTAAAATTTAATCATTTAACCATTAAAATCTCTTCTTACTTGTTGATGAATTTTAAATCTTATCCCAACTAAAGTAATTAACTAATTTGAATAATTTAAAATAAATTTAGATTTCAAATCTAAATCCACTCAAATCTCTAAATCCAAACACATAGAGGAGTGATTCACCCCATCAATTATTTCGTACAACCAATTTTGGATCCAGCGTGGAAAAGATACATAAATTAGCCTTTTCCCAGGAAAAAATTTTATTTAACTATTTATTATACTTTTGAAAAGGGAAAATCACCAAAATAATCCTTTAACTTTTTTACTTTAGTAGAATTAATTCCTAAGCCTTTTTTTTAGGCTAAAATACTCATTTAACTTTTTCTTTTTAGCCAATACAGTTCTTTAGCGGCGGAGCCACCACAAGATTTTTTTTTTTTTTTTTGTATAATAGCAGCCAATTTTAGAGGTAAAATAGGAAAAATATTAAAATCTCCTACGTTACAACAACACAGCTCTAATCAAAATTGGAAAAATTAACAAAAATTGGAGAGGCTATGGTCGTATATTCAAGCAAGGTAGTCTCTAAAATTTCCCCCGTAATCTCTTCCGTGGACAAAAGGGCAAGAAATCCTCTTCAGGTAGCAAAAGTGTGTATTCAAGCGTAAACTCTTTAATTTTTACCAAAACAACTTCAAGTTTACACAATCAGAGAGCAACTCTAAGTTCAAGTTCAGGGTGCATAACCCCTATTACAACCACCTATTACCATACTTATTAAATCTGGCCCGGGAAGGAACTCGGTGAGAGAGGTGGATCAACGGGTTATTGATTCAACCGGTAGGTTACTAGTTCAACCGGTGGGTCACTAAAATATTTTTTTATAAATATATAATATAACTTTAAAGTATTAAATACAAGAAATATGGTAAAAATATTGATAAAAATGTTCTATCAAATTTTTATTTATTGTAAATGAATTTAAATCTTTAAGAACTATGAAAAAGAAAGTTAATTATAACTTCTTATACATATTTAGTTATAGAATTAATCATTATAGGATAAATAATAATTTAAAACAACCCACAAGAAATTATCTACTCCTATTATTTCTTATTCTTATAGAGTTAGTTTGAATAATAGTTCATTTAACAATAGTAAAATATTGAGAAATAGATACTAGTAAATGTTATTGGTACAGTTCTTGTCTTAAGGAAATATAACATTGGTGAATGATTTTGGAAATTTTTTTATAAAACAAAATAACAAATAAATTGTTCTTAAGAATATCATATTATAATTTTACCAAAGTGGAAGAAGAGTTTAATTGATTTATATGACAAAGTTTAATAGAATACAATAATTAATGCCTCAAAAATTAGACAACTTGAAAAGTGGCTTGGTGGTGTAGTTGTTCTTTCCTTTACAGGAGGTCTTGGGTTCGAGCTTTGCACTGCCTCTTGTCTGGTTCAACCGAATTCAATCGGCCTCCGATTCTTCCGATTGAACCACCGACTCATTGACTTTTCAACAGGTTTGCTTTTTGTCCGGTCAGCAATGAAACTAGCCCGGTCCAACAGTCGGTTCACCGGGTTGACTGGTTCGATACCGGTTTAATAACTATGCCTATCAAAAAGCAATACGGGACTGAGTCAGAATCGAGTCGGGCGAGTTGACTCGGTAAGTGATTTAGTGAAGAAGGATCCATCAAACCTCACATCCCTCGCCACTGCCTAATCCCGAAAAAGTCTAGGTAAAAAAAAACTACATATGCGGTGATGGAGGAGAAGGGTAGAAGCTAATTTCGTGTATTCATTAAAGATTTTATTTTTTTTTAGTATTGACTGATGTTGCTGAATTTTATTTTTGATAAATTTGTTGATTTTGCTATTTTTATTTATTTTTTGGTAAATTGGCTGATGTGGTGTTAATTAAAAAGATTCATAGAAATCTTTGGTGCCAGTTGGTATTGTCCGAGGAGGGAAGTAAGGATAGGAAAAAAATTTCGAAAATTGCTTGGGCAATCTGGTGCAACAGAAATCAATGGATATTTGAAGGAAAGGGGAGAACACTAGAGCAAAAAGAGCTGGGGCAATGCAAATGGAGTTATGCAAGATATGAAGACAAACTTTTTTTTTTTTTGGCAAATTGAAGATAAACTTTGACGCTGCACTATTTTGGGAATCTTCCCCTAGTGGTCGTATTGTTTCGGAGACTTTAATTATTTTTCTATTTTATCCTTGAAATTAGCTACTGGTGCGCAAAAAAAAAAAATATATATATATATTCTTGTGATGGCTCCATCACTGAAGGACTATATTGTCTATAAAGAAAAAGTTGAAAGACTATCTTAAGTAAAAAAAGGTTTAAGGACTAATTTGACTAAAGTAAAAAAGTTGAGTGACTATTTTGATGATTTTTCCTTTTTTAAAAAAAAAATTCTTTTTGTGTTTTGAGCTGAAATTATTTCAATGCGAAACATAATGCAGTTTGAAAAAATATTGTCATGTTAGTTTTCGGGTCAAGTATGACAACATCTAGGGGCGGATGCAGGTAAAAGGGTGGCCATCCCAAAAGTTTGGAAATTGTAATTTGTACTTTAAATTTTAGAAAAATTCTATAATCCCGTTGAGATATAATCTTTTTACCTTTAAGAACTTTTATAATATAAATTTTTAAAACACATTGTATATTTTACAAACCTTTAAAAATTAAAATATAATAACATGGTTCCCTCAACGAGACTATATTTTTTTTTAAATTTTATAAAATTTTTATTACATTCTTATAATTTTATATTTTGCTACCTAAAACTTTCAAAAACTATAAAACCATTCTTTAAAATATATGTTTATATAGTCTTGTCCCAAACTAGGGTAGAGGTATAAGGGGGCAAGGGCTACCGTCCCCTTTACATTTAAAAAAAAAATAAAATCTTTGAAGTTATATATTTTGCTCCCTTAAATAATTTGCAATCTTACACTTTTGTCCTTTAAGCCCCAATATATAAATTTTTGCCCCCTAGATTCAAATCTTGGTTACACCATTGCTCAACGAAACTATACTATTTCCTTTGAAAATTTTTTAAACATTTAATTACGCCCTCATAAAAGTTAGATTTTACTCTCATAATATTTTACAAAAGCTATTATAAATATCACTTAAAAAATATGTCAATTTAATTTTA
Organism: Cinchona pubescens; assembly: GCA_025175665.1. Taxonomy (NCBI): domain Eukaryota; kingdom Viridiplantae; phylum Streptophyta; class Magnoliopsida; order Gentianales; family Rubiaceae; genus Cinchona; species Cinchona pubescens. Next base: position 3,068,923 of record JANKKI010000062.1, read on the forward strand.
TCCCCCAAAATCCAACAACCCGTCTACATATTCTAACTAAATGACCCACGTACCTTTTCTATTGTTTTTTTCGGATCCTACCAGAAATTATGCCATTGTGAATACCTCTAGTTAGGAAGATATTGGTTCAAATAGAGGCACATATGAAATTTTTATTGCTTTTATTAAGCATCCCACTTAAGTTTTACTTACATGTAGTTTGTTCATCCGAGATCATGATGCGGGATGGTGTCATGATAGTCTTTGAAATTTTGAAGGAAGTTCCTAATTTCTTATTTTTCTTACTTTAGTGCATTTTCTGTATTACGTAGGTTATAATTCATCAATTTCATTGGTATATTTTGTAATTGAATTAATTACATTTACCTCCCTTGAGGTTTAATCATATAACCAAACATATTCTGTAGTTTAGCTAAATAACCAAGACCCCCTTTGATTACCCAAACGTTTAACAAAAAGACCCCGTACCGATGGGAGTCGTTACATTTAATGATGACATAGCCAAAAAAGAACTGTGCAATGACTTATTTAGCCTCCTAGTAAACTGTAAACTTACTAAAATGGCCTTTCTTTCTAAAATGGCCAAATTGGAGGCCCGTCGCGGAGTTGCCCCAACTTAACTCCACTTTTACCGCTGCCGCCAACCACCCTCTTCGTTCTTTTCACATCTCCGACAACAATCATTTAAATTTACCATTCCATTATCATCAATCCTCAACTTAAATAACAATTTCCCCAGTTCATCCATTTTTAAGATAGGAGATGTGAGAATGGTGATGCTCTTCTGATGGTGGATTTGGGTTTTAATATTAGGCAAAACTCACCCACCTGCAATTGTCACCCAATGCAGCAATTTTCCCAATTCATCAAGCCTATCATACTACAATAAGCCATTAGATCTTTAAGATTATTTATGGATAAGAATAGATATTCTCTGTCGCTTCAAGGATTCAACCCAACTCACTATATATAATCCTCTCACCATTATATTTCACTATTTCTTTATTCCAAAAATTTGAAATAAAAAATCCAACCTCAATTTGTCTACAAACACACCTGATCCTCATAAGTAGGGGTGTTCATAGATCGGGTACCCGATGATTTTCCAAGACTTCCAGTGAAGTTTATTCCCATATTCTGATGACCCCAAAAAGAAATTAGATATAATCCTGTTGATTTCTTTGATGACAGATTTAGGTGGCATAAGAATAGTTAGTAAATATAGAGGAATGGAACTTAAAATATGTTTGATGAGAATAATTTTACCTCTCACCGAAAGCATTTTTTATCTCCAACCTGCAATAGTATTAGTGATTTTATCTATCATCAATTGAAACATAGAACTAATTTTCATACCTTTTTGCATTGGGCAACCTAGATAAATAAAAGAAAAATTTTTAAAAGAGAAACCAATAATCTTGTTTATCATTCTCCCTCTATTATGCAAATGCTTTTTATGAAGATAAAAGCTACTCTTAGTCTCATTTATCTTTTGTCCAGAAGCTTCCCCTAATGGTGGATGAAATGAATGATTTTTTTTTTATAGTTCTCTCATTTCCATTAGAAAAAATAATGATGTCATCTGCATGGGAAAGATGAATGATAGGCAAACTACTTCTAAAAGTGCTATAATAATCAGCCTTGTTGAAATAGAGCATTAAGTCCTCTAGATAAGACTTCAGTAGCCATAATGAAAAGGGTTGGAGAAAGAGGATCACCTTGCCTTGCTCTAGAAGAATGAAAAAAATCAACAGGACTACCATTGAACAAAATAGTGAACCAATTACTTGTAACAAAGTTTTTTATTAAACCAACAAAATGATTAGAAAAGCCAAATTTAAGAAAAATTTAAAATAAAATATCCAAGAAAGTCTATCAAAAACTTTAGCCAAATCAAGATTAAGGATGAGATTATCTCCCCTAACTTTCTTGTTCACGTATTCAATGAGTTCTTAAGCTAGGAGAATGTTGTCCGAAATACTCTTTTCCTTTAACAAAAGCACTTTGCTTCTCAAAAATAATCTTTTGAAGAATTCCTCTCTTAGCCGAAATTTTAGAGAGCAATTTATTAATAAAAGTGCAAAGGCTAGTCGGCCTAAAATCACCAAAATTAGAAGGATTAGCAATTTTCGGAATAAGGCAAATAATAGTACTAGTAATTGCTTTAGGAATAGGACTGCCACTAAAGAAATCAATAACAACTTCAAAGATGTCCTGAGCAATAATGTTCCAACAAGACCTAAAGAAAGTCCAATTGAATCCATAAAATCTTCAATTTATCTTCAAACATATCAAGTAGTTTTTTATCAAGAAAAAATTAATACAAACTAATTATGGATTCTTTTCCTAATTTCTATATTTTCGGCCATTTATATCCATAAAAAAGTTTAGTCCATTTTAAAAAAACAAAGAGTTTATGAACATAAAATAAAGATTTTAATGCATACAAGTAGCAAGCAATTTTTTATTAGAGAAAATAAATACACATCTAATATATTTATCTATACTGTGTAGTTTTGCTGACGATAAAATGCATTTCGTATAAACTTTGTTAAGATAGCAATTTATTTATTTATTTTAAATCTTACCTAACAACAAATTGCCAGAGTTTCAATCCTAACCGTGAAGACCCCAATTAAGTTCAAGCAACTGTTGGAGTTTAGCTCATGCCTATCATCTATGTTATATTACAAACAACCATTTTTTCAAAAAAATAAAACTTATTTGCATTTTAACTTTCAATTAAATATCCAAAACATTTATTTTGTCCAAAAAAATAGATGCGTAACTTTTTAATTCTCTATATTTTATATCAGAAGAATTGCCATTAAAAATTCATTGACTCATGTTATTTTCTCCATTTTCAGGTACATAAGTTTCTACATCTAGAATTGACATAATTGTGGTGGAAGAAAATCATTACTTATTTATTTATTTTAGTTATTCACCTATTATTCCAAATGGAATTCAATACACTAAAAGGATACCAAGAGAATACTTGGATGTACAGTTGCAAGAATGAGAACAAGAACAAAATTTAATGGAAAAAAAGGGTAAAGAAACAGTAATCCAAACTTGAACAAATGCAAGCATGGCGGTAATATTATTGGTATTTTTTCTTTTTTATCTTCTCCAAATTGAATTATAAGCAACTTTTTCTATAACAATATTAATTACATAATTTTTACAAAAAGTTGTACTACCTTGGAAGATCAATGCAATCTTGGCCACGTGCACTCAAACGTATAGCCGAATTACACCACGATATATATAGAACTTTTCTTTTATATTATTTAAATATATAGTCAATTTCATAACTCATAATGATATTACCTAAAACTTTTAATAATAGACTGACAAAATAGTACCTACAATAGCAATACTAAAAAATGCACCAGATTATATTAATTGTCACAAACTTTAATTACTTAAGAAATGAAAATAATCAGATTAAGTATGCTTTTAGTACAGTACGAGAAGATAAATTTCACTATTAAATTATTTGAAATTAAGTTGAACCGTACAAGGGGACTAATAAGAATAATCATACTAAAAGTACTACATTTAGTGCATATAGAATCATATATATTTCAATTGTAATATGGAACTTTTTATTTTATTTTATATTTAAGAGTAATCATTACGAGATGTTAACCTTTACACATGGTTTTTCTTACATGATTAAGTTTTTTCTAACAAATTCTTACATAATTAACTTAAGTACTAGCATAAATTAAAAAGTAGTGATAATAAACGATAACGAACGAGTTAATGGTTTTCTTACAATTTTTGAATTCTAAAAAATAAAAAAATAGAAAATTCTGATGAACATTCGCTAATGTGAGATCAATTCATAAAAAGTCCTAAATATTCAAACCATCATCAAACTTGAATTCATAAAAAAAAAAAAAATCTCAATCAACTAATAAATTTCAAATCAATAACCCATTCCATAAAAAATATAAGAAAATATGAACATTTTGTAAAATACCATCGCCAGCCTCTTTAAAAATTAACCATAAAGTATCTTAAAATTCTTCAAAAAGAATCAAACATTACGAAGATAGAAAATTAAAGAAAACCAAGTAATACACGCTGATTTAACAGCAAAAGTCTTTACAAGAACTAAAAGTCCAAAAAGTCCAAAATTAAATGCATATCTAATTTCATTTTCAACTAATAATTAAGTTATATAGCTGCTTTTTAATCATTTTACATTACAAAAATATAAATACTTTAAAATGCTCACATAATAATTATATTTTTAACTTTTTTCCTAATTTTAGTTTCTAATTATTCAAATTTATTGATATCATTACTTGATTTTGTTTGTCTTTATATGATTAAATTATAAAAGTTTTTATGCCATCATCATTATTTTACTAATAATATTGTATTTTACAAATTAAATATTGATATAGTTCTTCTCGTGCATAGCACGAGGCATTCAGCTAGTATCATATACTTTAAAAACGTGTAATTTAAAAGTTTTTAAATTACAATGAAATATGTTCAGTTTTTTAATGGGACGGTAGAATTTTACTACTCTATAACTATTTCTTCTTTTTTTTCTAATAAAATCAAAAGCAGTTATTGAGCTAACTAAATACAACAAAATAACTGTAGGCTTCAACATAGTGCAGTGCACGGTACTCTGTTGAATATTTGGCAGCAATTTTGAAGACAACGTAGAAATTAACCAAATTCGTCAATCTACTTACTATGTCATTTTTTTTTTGTCTTTTGATATTCGATCCAAAATGTTTCAGCTATTTTATGAGTTAAGTCCAAATCATTATGACCCTTTTAAACTGAGTTGGGTAAATTTTATCCATTTTTTTATAAATATGTTTATTAACCAAACAATCATTTTGTTAGTCCTAATATTGATTCCTGACTGTGTGTGTCCAAAGGATTAAGTGTCACAAAAATAATGGTAGAAACTATACTACAAATAAGCTACATGCTAGGGTTTTGTATAGAAGGAGACATCTGAATAACTCACAAGTTCAGTTCATTATAGTTTTGATGATAATCTTTTTACACTTTTTTTTTTTTTTAAATGAATGGAAACGAAAGAAGAGGAAAGGAAATAGGAAAAAAGCAATAATTGAACATTTACTATAAAACTATAAAAAAAGAAAAATCTGATAAATTTATGGGCAAGATTCCAATATTGCTACCCTCAAAACATGCAAATCCGTGCACGAAATATTTAAGTAGATCTAATTTTTAATTTCACTTATAAACACATTTTATGGAATAAACTTAATAAAATAAATAAAATTAGTTAATATAATCAATATTCGTAAAATATAATATTGACGATAATATTTACAGGTGAGATACAAAACTAATTTTACCTAAATATTTTCTAATCTTACATTATCATTTTTAAAAGAAGGGAAGAGATATGGTATCAAAGAAATTCAATTACTAGTATACGAAACTGAACATTAAATTTTCAGCTTGATATGTCCTTCACCGAAGGACTGGTAGTTGCAATCATTAATTAATTGAAGGGTCTAATTCAATGAAGCTGGAGTCAACACATTCACTATTTGCAATCATTAATTAATTGAAGGGTCTAATTGAATGAACCTGCAGTCAACACATTCACTATTTCTTGTTTTATTGACTTATGGAGACTTGGGGTCAATTGCCAAGTCAGTCTACTTATTTTGTTTTCATTCTTTATTTCTTAGGGGTAGAACGTCAGGGGTACGTAATTGAAATGAAAATAAGAATTTGTAGTTATATCCTAAAAAATCTAAAATTTGTCCTTTCAAATTCTACAAAATCTACAAAATAAGTACTAATCCATTACATAAATTTGTAATTCTTTTTTTTTTTCCAAGGATACAATTACAAATTACATCAATTAGGGTGTGTTCGTTTGGGTTGAAAATATTTTTAGAAATTTTTTTGGTGCCAAACACCTGAAAATATTTTTCAATTTCCTTTCTTATGGCTAAAAATAACTTATAAAATTTTTGAGAGTAAGTTATTTTTCAAATAATTCAAGAGTGATATTAAAGGTTAGATCTCAAATACTTACTTTTATAATTTCATTTGTTAAACTTATTTTCGTTTTCAATTCTTTTCTATTCGTTTTTTTCTTAATCATGGGTCCCACACTAATATAACTATCATTATGCATATTTTACTACTACATTGTACTATCATTTCAGTTTAAGCAAATCAATCTTTTATTAACCACAATTACTTGTAAGGTATTTATTATTATTGTTATAAATTTTTTTAACTTGTATTCATAAAATTAAAGATGAAACCGTTAAAAAATTTTATTTTAAAATATTTTTATTTTGTCAATCAATCACCGAAAAATTGTATGAAAAATAGATTTTTTCATGTAAAATGTTTTCCAAACAAAATGTTTTTCCCAAAAAATATTTTCAATCCAAACGAACACATCCTTAATGTAACTACAAGTACATTTTAAATTTGGTCTCTCACAATATTGGGTGAGATTCCCACAAACTAAGGTACAGAGAGATGCCAGAATGTGGAAAAAATATTGGTAACTTATGATTAAACCCATGATCTGTTACGCAAGGAAAAATCGTCCTTTTAAACAATTATTAGTCTAAATATTTTTTTGGAATAAATACTGTTGTAATTTTTTAATTTGACATCTGTGAGTTAAAAAGGTAATTAAAAAAAATGTTAAAAAATAATTGGAAATTTTTTTTAGAGAATAATGAATAAACTTTTGGTCCACACAAAGACATTAATTATAACTTCGGTCCCCATACTCTTAAATGGGTTTGTGAAAGATAACACATGTATCTCCAAGAAGAAAATTACATTTATCATATCAATTAAGGTGGAGACAACTTCATTGTTTCTTTTTTGTTTTCCACCAAGGAAATTGCATTTATCATATCAATAATGAATAAACTTTAGGTCCACACAAAGCCATTAATTATAACTTCAGTCCCCATACTCTTAAATGGGTTTGTGAAAGATAACACATCTATGTCCAAGAAGAAAATTGCATTTATCATATCAATTAAGGTGGAGACGACTTCAAGGGGGATGTATGTTTCTTTTTTGTTTTCCGCCTAAGTAGGACCTCAAGTCATTAGCCACTAAGAATTTTCCACGGAAACAAAAATAGAAGTGTGGTTAATGTGGAGACAACAATTTAGATTTGGATTACCATGACATTGGATTTGAATCCTCACTATTTAATTTCTCTTTATTAATTGTTCATTTACTTATATCTGAATAATTAAAACTTACAAAAATAATTTGAATATACCATTAATTTTATCTCATCAGGTAGATAATTATATCCAAAAATCAATTCATTCATAAAAAAATTTCACCATTGAATTATATATTACATTTGGACAGTCAAATTTTGATGAAATATAAAGTAACTTAATAAAACGCTAAAAGTCACTATTTTTTTTCGATTTTTTTGCAAGATATTTATATAGAACATGATTTAAATATGAATCATTTTGATTTTTAAAAATATTTTTTAGAATTTATTTTTTAAGGATAAATAGAGGCTCAACCATTTAATCCTAAATAAAGTGGAGATTCTTGTCCCTACGATATTGATACAGAGTTTTCAAACAATTATAAAGGATAAAGGTGGACTTTTTATTCATTTTCAGCTAACAGAACTTAGGCTTAGTTTGGGAGTTTAGTAGAGAAGAGAAAAGAAGGGAAAACTTAAGTTACCATGGAAAAGAAGAGAAGGGAAAGGAGTCTAATCTTGTTTAAGAGTTTTGAGAAGAATTGGGACATATACGTCACTAAAATTTCAGCTTCTAGTATTTTAAGGGTAAAGTGGGCATTTTTTAGAAAAAAATCATAAGTTATCACCAAAGTTCTCTCCAAATCATGTTAATTTAGGCAAGGTTTGGGAGTTGAGATTTGGAGAGAAAAGAAGAGAAAATGAAGGAAAGTATGATATTTTTCCTTGTGATCCAAATTTTACAGGCTAAAATTGCATTTTTTTTTTCCTTTCTTTGAATATTTAGATCTTGAAATTTAACAGTAACGAGCCTTGCACATGACTTTTTCTGTCTGTACTTGATGAAATTTTAAAAATTATCTTGGATTGATAAAATTAAAAAGTTAGAGGATAAAATTCATTTTGTCTGAAACTTTTGAAACCAAGATAGACCACAATCCAAACTTTGGGAGCCAAAATTTTGCACAATGAAATATATACAATCTTGCCTAAAAATAAGACTATTTATTATAAAAGTGCATCTATACAAAATGACAAACAAAAGTCACTGATGTGTCATTAGATTTGAAAAAGAAAGAACGATCCGACTAAGGATCTAAAATCAAGGGGTTGGGCATTCAATAATATTTTGAAACCTTGATTGGTTTTTGAAAGTGGGTATCAAATATGAGTTTGTAAAGTATTTTCCTTATTACACATATATAACCCCTTTACAAGCCTATTTTTCAAGTGTTAATTTTAAAGACAAATGCTCTATCTGATATAAATTCAGTCCAAAAATTTACTACCATTTTCTAGTGAGATATTAGAAGTATAATGGGAAAGAATATGTAGTAGTGTTTGGAAATCTGGTGAGACAATGGTATTTTAGATATTGAAAAAAACATAGTGGTGTTATTAAAGGATGTTTTAATCTTTTGCAAGACAAAATAGATAAGGGGCATGTAAGATGTTAATAAGAGTGTGTAAATATCATTTCATGTCACTATATATATATATACACACAAACATACACACAGAGATATATATAATATACACACACACTCATACATATGTATGTATCCATATATATATATATACATATATATATATATATATAGACATAAATATATACAGATGTTTGTATATATATCTCTGTGTGTGTGTATGTATCTATATAAGTATGTGTATACATATATGAAGCATTTTACAATTCTGTTGAGGGAAGTATTCCCTTGGTTTTAAGGACTTCTACAGTACTCCCTCTGTCCCATTTTATTTGGCATGGCCAATCCGACACACAATTTAAGAGAAGTTGATATTTAACGTACTAATAACACATTTTTTCCATTATTGTCCCTATATTCAAATTCTTGATGTAAAATTTGTTAGTTGGTGTTGGAGTATCAAAATTTGAAATGGTTTGTGAAAGTAATTAATACTCTAGCATGACTTTAATGTCATTTTTAGGGATTTGTATGAAGGGTAAAATAGGTAAATTAGCCTTTATTTAATTGCCTTTTTAAGGAGTGACAAATAATTTGGGACAAACAAAAATAGAAAGAGTGACTAATAAAATGGGACGGAGGGAGTACAAGTTTTTAAAGTACATAGTGTTATATTGTACAAGCCCTTAAAGTACAAGGGAATGGTTCCCTAAAAGGGACCGTAGAATTTCCTATATATATACACACATACGTATGTTTATATACATAGTATATTTATATATGCATATGTGTTTATATACATACATATAATTACATATATTATACATACATACATACATACATACATACATACATATATATATATATATATATATTAAAGCAAAATGGTGTTTGTGAGAAACAACTAGAGGATGACAAGTGGCAAGGTAAAAGTATATAACAATCTATGTAAATAATGAGGATAAAAGAGAAATAATTTAATTAATTAACCATACAAATTCAAATTACTCACCTAAATCTTTTCTTTAACTATTTTTATTTATTCAACATAGTTACTTTATGCACATATACCTCTTATAATTATTAATATTAAATGGCAAGTTAAAATGATGTTATTGATAATAACATGTGAAAATATATATTTCTTAATTAAAAAATCTTTAAACTTATAATATGTAAAGGGCTATTACAGATAACTTTTATTAAATACTAACAGATTTAACCTAATTATGTTTCAGTAATATCATTCTTAAAATCTTATTACATTCAAGAATGAGTAATTTTTTCAAAAACTAAAAAATATATAGATATTGCAAAAAGATAACAAAGTTTTAAAATCATTATTCTTTGCATACTTTCAACGTTATTTTTAAATGACGAGGTAATTATATTACATTTAAAAGTAACTTTAATAGTCTGTCTTCTCTATTTATAAGCACAGAATAAAAGATGACAAAGTTGTAAAATTATTATTCTTTGCATACTTTCAACGTCATTTTAATGACGATGTAATTATATTACATTTAAAAGAAACTTTAATAGTTTGTCTTGTTCATTTATAAGTATACTTTTGATTGCTATAAGTGTTCTTTTCATTTTTTGATCTACAAAATAACTTAAACCTTTATTATGTGATATCACAAATTATTTTCAGAAATTAAATAATTTTAAAAAGATTATTTTATGAATAATATAATCACTTAAGTAGCACAGATTGAATGCTGGTTATATTTGATAAAATACTAAAGCAAACTTTCGTGCTTTGTGAGAAGTTACGGAAAAATATTGCGGGTAACATTATTTTTAGTTTTTCTTTTTCTTTTTAATTTCCTATTGATCGCTAACAAACTATTTATTTTGATACCTTTTTTTTTTTTTGACTATTTATGTCTACAGTATTAAGTTCATTTATTTTCAAATTATTACTATCATACACAACTCTAATTTTCAAAAATAATTAACTTTTAAATTAATTTTAATAATTATTTATAAGAAAGAAGCATAAAGAATTTAATAAAATTTAATAATAATGGTCCCAAATCATGTCCTTTATTTTAATTTTTGGCGTTACTTAGTTTTATTTGGTTTAATTACTAAAAGTTTTTGCCATCATTATTGTTTCACTAAAATCATTTTCTATAAATATTACACATAGATATATACACTTTTAAAATAAAAGGGTGTATATGTATATAAATATTTTTTATCTTTCCTTGCGTAGCACATGTTTTCAAATAATTATATTAAAAAATTAAAATTTTAATATTCATCTTCCTTTATGTATTAAAACATTACTATAATAAATTAAATTACTAACTCGATACTTTTGAATTTATCTTCATATTATCAAGTAATCTTTAAATAAGAAAAATTTATTGATACACAATACTTAAGTACTTTATCACTATAACTACCAAATAATCTTTGATTAGCAAAAAAATAATAAGAAAAATTACATGATAATGTCAATTTAGTTATAAAAATATTAATATGCCTTTAAACTCAATAATCACATTTTATAAAAGTACCACAATTCGCTAAAATGAATAAAAAATGTGTACATTTTAGAAAAAAAAATTACAAAACTTAAATTGTGGTCGAAATCATTTAGTAAGATTAGATGATTTTCCCCTTTATAACAAGTAACAAACTTATTAATTAACTGAATAAATTACCATTTTTAATTAATCATCCAATCTAAGCATTCTGATCGAAGTTCAAACAATGAAAAGAAAAACTTATTTCTACTTAACACATATGGATAAATGAAATGAGAGATAATATGGAATTTTTAGTTTACTTACCTCTATCAATAACAGCAGACATCATGAAATCAATTATTACTTATATTATTTATATAAATAAAAACTAAATAGTGTAAAAAATTCATAATATTTATATTTATTACAAATGTTGTTTATTTTACGTGATTTAATTATTAAAAATTACATGCCATCATCACCATATATGATTTTACTAACATTGTTTTATTTTATAAGTTAAATACATTTACATGTTTACCCATGCATAGCACGGGTTTTTCTACTAGTATACGTATGTGTGTGTGTATTTATATATACATACATACATTTATATACAGACATGCATACACACACACATATATATGCACACACACTAGCTTAATTTCCCGAACTATGTACTGGAGGACTTATCTCTATGTTGAATTTTTACAATAAAATAATGTTAATAAAGTAATGATGAAGACATAAAATCTTTTTTTATTAAACTATATAAAGATAGGACAAACTAAGTTATAATATTTATAAATTTACTAATTAGATCTAAAAATAAGAATATTATTGTTAAGTATGCATTTAAAATATTTATATTTTTGATGCGTAAAATGATTAAAAAGTAACTGTATAAATTAATTTTTTGTTGAAGCCTCTCAACTTTTATTTTCAAAAATAGTAACAGATATTACTATGTTTTATATATATAATTGGTTGTATTTAAAAATCATATCTACCATGTTCCATGGAAAATGGAGGATAAAACTATTATTTATTGAATGTGAATGAACATATTTTTTTTAATTTATAAATGATAAAAAAAAACACAATAATTTAAAATTCTTTTTGTTTAGTATGATTTAACTTAATTCTATTGATATAAATTTCCAATAAAATCAACAATTGAGAAGTATTTATCCCATTTCATAATTAGTTTGCATTTTTTTTTTCTAATAAAAGATTATAACTTTCAAAAGTGTCAATGGAGTTCATAGATAGAATGGCATTAGACAGGGTAATAGAAAGAGGCTCGAGTGAGATTAAGTTGGAGTTAAAATCTTTCCAAGAAAAACCTTTCAAATGTGTATGACAAAAAAAAAAAGAATATTTCTAACAATTGATTTTAGGTCTTACAATATAAATCATATATACAGGTAAGATGATAATGCCAAAATGTAGATAAGACACAATAAGAGGTAAATTAAAATTACTTTTAACATATTATGTTACCTTATCTTTCAATGTTTATGAATAACCCTTTAAATTAATATTATATACCTAACAGTTTTCTAAGTAAATAAATAATTATTTCATAACTTATTATAGACAACATAATTTTATATTTGACATGTATTTTTAATAACCGATACTCATATAATAATCGATAGTATCTGATTAGTTTTGTAACTCTTTAAAATATATATATATATATATATATATATATAAGGCATAGGTTTGCCTAAAATGAAGGATTTTGAACAAAATAAATAAATAAAAGTAGTTAAGATAAATACATAGTTAATTTAAATTATAAATTTTAATCGAGTAATTATTTTTTCACTTTTACTATTTACTATTTGGATTCCTACACAGTTAATATGTTACACGTCGATACATCAGAGTTTCTTACTAATTACCCCTTTTGCTGTAAAATATATATATTGCTATATCTATATATATATATTGATACATACATACATATATATATAGTTAATTTAAATTATAATTGTTAAAGTTCAAGTAATTATTTTTTTTCATTTTTACTATTTGCTATTCAAATTCTTACACATTTAATATGCCACATGTCGATGCATTTAGTTTCTCATTGAATACCTCTTTTGCTAATATATATATATATATATATATATGTATATGTATATATCTATATATATATATATATGTATATATACATATACATATATATATATATATACATATATATATATATAGATATATACATATACATATATATATATGTGTATATATATGTATATATATATGTATATATATATGTATATATGTATGTATGTATGTATGTATGTATGTATGTATGTATGTATGTATATATATGTATATATATATATATGTATGTATGTATGCACACACACATATTAGCGGAATATACTATGCTATGCACTGGAGGACGAATATCGATATTCAATTACTACAAAATAATAATAATATTAACGATATATAACCTTTAGTAATTAGACTATATACATACTGAAAAAATTACAGCAATAATGTCTATAAATTTTACTAATTAGAAAATATAAATAAAAAAATAATTAAAAATTTAATTTATGGAACAATTAAAAATATACTAAATGTTAAGTATGCACATGAAACGTTTATATTTCTATCAAGTAAAAATAATTAAAAAGTAACTATATAACTTAATTGTTAATTGAAATTAAATTAGATATGTATACTATAGTAACTATATTACTATCACTTGGATATATGATCGTAGTGATAAACTCCTCCTAATTTCTATGTGAAATGAAAGAATAAACTCATTTTGTTGAATAGTAATGAACATATTTTTATTTATAATGATCCAATAAACACAATAATATAGAAGTATTGTTTTGTTTAGTATAAATTAACTTAATTTTGTTGATATAAATTGTCAATAGAAACTACAATTAAGAAGAAATGAAATTTGTGGTTAATATAGTTATGTGCAAATTTTGACACTGTCATTTTATAAATACCAAGTAATCAAGCATTACGTCATTGCATGTACATTGGCCAATATTGTGTCTTGAAGCATATATATGTATATATATATATATTATAGCAAACTTTTGGGGAAAGTTATAAAGAGTTACATCTGGCATCTTAGGTAAAAAAAAATTTACTTTGTAAAAAATAGAGGTAAAAAATCATAATTTATTAAATCTTACCTTTAACTAACTTTATTTTTTTTAAATCCTTATTTTATCACACTTCTTACAGTTAATTTTTTTTTAAAATGAGTTACAAAATTAAAATCATTTTATAAATCATAATATAAGTATCATTATTAAATATGAGTGTAGAAAATAAATATTTATTAATTATGAAAAACTTTTATCTATATGTCATTATTAAGAAATTATATATATATATATATATATTAAGTAATAACTTTCATAAAAGTAGGAAAATATTTAGCCTATTTATGTCTAAATGATATCATTCTTGCAACCTAATTACATCCAGTTAATATTTACAAAAAAAAAAAAAAAAAAAAAAAACTAGAATTTATGATCAGATATATATAAGGAAAGATAAAATGTTGTAATATCAGTTTTTTTTTTTTTGCATCTTTTTTTAACTTTGTATTTATTGGTAGTTCATAATTTAATGTCAATACACATTATTCTTATGTGATCATGTAATCATAATAAGTTAAAAAAATAGTTTTAACAGCATGTCTTATTATTGGCCTCACCATTGGTTGCATTAATTTTTTTTTTTTTTCTATTGACTTAGAGACATATCTAATAGATTCGAAGGAAAAATAGTAAAAATTAGCATGACTTTTATCATAGTAGTCTATAAGATTTTATGCCAAAATACTAATGGTTAACAGTTATACGGTACAATATGATAAAAATTCTTAAACATAAGTATCCCTTTTTTTTAAAGTTTTTAAGGACATGAGAAAGGATGTGTCAGAAGCCTTTTGTTTACTATCTCATTTGCTAGCTAATAAACATATTATGTTAGCGTTTCTTAATCGATCATCATGTCAACCATTCTCCTGATGCTTATTACCTACTTGTTCAAGCCTCTTTTCTTCGCTCAATTACTTTTTATCTGATTAAAATATCTGATTAAAATAGAGACACGTAACTTTTCACTTTTCATAAACTAATACAAACTTGACTAACAGCCAGTCAAAAGATAATATTACAAATATGTTTTTCCCTTTTACTTTCTCTGAATCCTTTTAGAAGCTACTTTTCTATAATAGTATCAATTTACATACACACACACACACATATATACGTATATAATCATACTATTCTAGAAAATCAAGATTACTATATTTTTTTAGTTATTTTCTATTTATAACTACCTAAAAGCAATACTATAATAAATCATATAACTATCTCGATAACTTTTGATTATTCAAAAATTTTACTTTTATCTTCATGTTATCAAGTAATCTTTAAATATAAAAAATATCAATACACCTTAATTAAGGACTTTTTCAATCATAATTACCAATTAATTATTGATAGAAGTAAATATATATCAAGTGTATTTCATTAGCAAAAATAAATACAAGTACACTTTTAATGAACTGTGACCAATACTTCTTAATTGTTGTTTGCAATGACAATTTATATTTGCAAAATTAACTTAATTCGTACTAAATAAATTATACTTCTAAATTATAGTTTTTGGGTGAACATTTATTATTAAAAACTATACTCATTCACATTTAGCAAAATGAGTTTTGTCACCTATTTTTTCATGGAACATGTTATAAGTAAGTTCTTAATACAATCATATATCCAAATCATGGTAATAAATAAATATTTAATTTAATTTCAACTACTAATTAGGTTGTATATTTAATTTTTAGTTACTTTTATATGAAAAAAATATAAATATTTTAAAGACATACTTAATAATTATATTTTTAAGATTATTATTTTTATTTTCTAATTAGTAAACTTTATTAGATATTATTACTTAGTTATGTTCGTCTTTGTATGGTTTGATTACTAAAGGTTTTATATCGTCACTAATATTTTATTAATATCATTTTAGTGTAGAATTTAATATATAAGGTTCTGATATCTGTGCATAGCACGAGATATTCAGCTAGTGTGTGTATATGTATGTATAGTGAAATAATGATAATGGCATAAAACTTTAGTATATAAACCAAATCAAAACAAACAATACACAATAATGCTTCATCTATCCTATTTATTTTGTCAAAGTTGATTTTTTTAGCCAAAAACATATTTTTTAATCAATAAATTGTATCTATTTATTTGATTTTTAATGAAAATTTCTTCAACAAAAGTGGGATACATGTGAAATACTATTACATAGAAATTAAAAATTTTGCAGATATAAATTGTCAATACATATAAAAATTAAAAAGTATACATACATCACTGTTTCTTAAAGAGTACTTGTATATATTTTTGCTAATAAAAATATGCTTGATATCTATTTACTTTTATCAATAATTAATTGATAATTATAATGATAAAGTCCTTAATTAAGGTGTATCGATATATATTTTTACTATTTAAAGCTTAATTGATAATATTAAGATAAATCAAAGTCTTTGATCGGATATTCAAAAGTTAATGAATTATTCCTTAATTAATTTTTATGGTTTATTTTTCTGTCTGAAGATTACTTGATAACATGAAGGTAAAATTAAAATTTTTGAATATTCAAAAGCTATTGAGATAGTTATATGATTTAGTATAGTATTGCTTTTAGTTAGTTATAAATAGAAAATAACTAAAAAATATAGTGAAATAATGATAATGGCATAAAACTTTAATATATAAACCAAAGAAAAACAAACAATACATAGTGATACTTCATTTGTCTTATTTATTTTGTCAAAATTGATTTTTTTTAGTCAAACTTATATTTTTTATTGAATAAATTGTATCTATTTATTTGATTTTTGATGAAATTTTCTTTAACAAAAGTGGGATATATGTGAAATACTACTACTTAGAAAATTAAAAATTAAAAATTAGTTAGGAAATCACACCAAAATGGAGCTTTGAAGACCCAACATATTGACCACAAAAAAAAAAAAAAAAAATCAATTGTGACAAAATAATATGGGGGAAAAGAAGTTGTGTATTAATAAGATTTACAACATGAATAACTAAAAACAAAAAAAAAAACAATTCTAGGAATTGTTATTAAGTAAGCATACTTATTAGTCTTATATATATATATATTCGAAAACTTATCTACTCTTGTAGTTTTATACAAAATATATATGAACACATTTATATATATATATATATATATATATATATATATATATATATATATATATATATATATATAGTTATACAAATGACAATAAAGAAGTTTTATTTTTAAAAAAAAAATATGAACGAACTAAACTTGGTAAATATAAATAGTCAAATAAATACAATAACAAAGAAGTATTTTCAGCCTTAGTTTGTATTTACCATCATTGTACAATATTTTGAATATTCAAAATTTATTGAGTTTATTATGGCTGATTATAATATTAATTATTTGTAGTTAGTTAGAATCAATTAGATAAGAATAGTAAAAAAAAATAAGCTGGCATGTGGCATTTTCTGGTTACTCCTCACACGAAAACGAATTTTACTTTAATATATATACTAGCCTAAAAACCCGTGCTATGCACGGGAACGGAAGTAATATGAAATTTAGAGTTCAAATAAAACAAATTGATGGTATAAAATATTTAACAATTAAATGAAATTATGAGTGATAAACTAAATTAATAATACTATTATAATTAAGTTATATAACAGCAGAATCTAAAAAAGGAAATTAAAGCAACACAGTTCTCAAAATCCACTTAAAATTCTTTAGAGTTCAATCCTGCAAAGAAAAAAAAATTGAAAATTTTATTATAAGAAATAAATATTTATTATATATGAGATTAATGCGGAATTGTAACTTACGTATTAAACTTTGCTGCTTGTATGTTTTCTCGAACATACATGCATTCCTCTTCCCAATCAACTTTAAGAACAAAAGATGCTACAGATGGATATTTAACATCATCCATAGTTTACGACAGTGGAATAATAAAAGTAAATGGCTTTTCCTCTACTATTTGTATAATTTTTTGAAGGGGGTGTGCTCCATTTTCTTATATCAATTATAGTAAATAAGAAATTTTTATATGGATTATAGAAGATAATGATAAATACAGTTTAAAAATCGTCAATTTACCTATAATGTTAATTTCTTTAATTCATCTCCAAAATATTGTAAAATGTATTATGCCTGAATATCATATAAAATGATATCTCTCATTCCTGTACTATCCTTTATAACTATTTGAACTTCATACCTAATGTCAATATAAGCATATAAATTATTAATACAATATCTCTGTTTTTAAATTTAAATGAAAAAATATTACCTTTGAGTAGGTTCAGTAGCTGTCTGACAGCAATATTGCTATTTTAACTATCCTTTGTATGTATACACTTTCTTGAAACATGTGTTGCATAGGTCATACCAAAGACTATTGGTATTAACATGTTGAATGCATGCAACAAAACGAAAATATGTTGCCTATAAATGAGGAAAGAGAATTTGTTAGATAAAATTATTTAATACATTTTATAAGCTCATATAAATAATAATAAACATTAAATATTTCGTACAACATTTGAAAGGGGAGCAATTTTGCTAATTTTTGTGCGTCTTTCATCGGACACTAATAATGATTGGAAAACTGAAAGCCCATTTGTCCATGTCCACATAACTAATTTTTGTGCACGACGATTGGAGCTAAACCTGTAATATAATTTCATAAACAATACAATATAAAAAATATATAAATTAAATGAAAATGTTACACCAAATCAAATATTACGTGCATACCATTTTCGAATTGAAATTATTTCTTCAATTGTATGATTGATATAAAATTTACTATACTTGCAATTGGATAAATATTCACGAAATATACTATAGATATTAGTCAAAATAATCAAACAAAAAGAATAATGTAAATTATTTGTGAAAATACTTTTAACTTCTTTGACCATCAATCCACAAGCATGTAAAATATTGTTAATTTAGATTTTCAATTAACTGCACTTCAACATCAATGGAAAATGGATTTCAAAGAAGTGAGACAAACTAATGCAGATTTTAATGTTTCTCCTTTTTACTCTTGCCATGGGCAGAAGAAATGAATTATATGCATAAACTAAAGATTTAATGATACTTTTCAAATAATAATATTTTAGTCCGTGACAAATATATGATAAAAATATATGACTGATTTCATTTTATACCCTTCAACGTATACTCAATTTTCATTTTATACCCCTAATTTTTGTTGTAGATACTTTGCGCTGCTAACTGTGAAATCATCATATCTCAATCTATTTTAACATCGTCACTAAACTTAATGGAATCTTTGTCTATGCACCCAAAATATTGTGGCTACATTGTTGCATACCCCCCTCAAATTGTTGTACACATAAAAAGGTTTTGTTAATTTTGGTGGCTGTAAAAATTAGACTAAAATTAGCCAAGTTTGAAAATTGGGGTGCAAAATGTCTTAAATTGAAATTGAGGGTGCAAAATAAATTTTTTAAAATATCCATATTTTAGTATTTTTTTTTTTTGTCTGATAAAGTTTATTGGGAATGAGAATGCTTGTACATTCGAAAAAATATACACATATTAAAGTTAAATATGTAAGCCACTATCATACGTAAGTCTCATATAGTTAATGCTTATTTCTTATAATTAGCTTTCAGTTATTTTTTGCATAACTGAAGTTTGAAGATTTTTAAGAGTGCATTCGAGAATTGTGTTGCTTTTATCTATTCTTTTAATTTATGATGTTATAGAACCTAATAGCATTAAGGTTCCATTCGAATAGTGTAAATTACTTATTATTTTTCAAATAATATTTTATAATCATTTATTGTTCGTTTTCCAACTACTTTTAATCTCACCATATATCAAATTTAACGGTTAGTTACAGTATTATTTGAAATAATATTATGAAAAATAGCTATTCTAGTGAAGCCAAATTCTGATTTAGTTATTAATAAATTTATACCTTAATTTATATATTTGACATTCAAATTTCATAATATTTCTTTTTCCCATGCATAGCACCGGTTCTTAGGCGCGTATATATATACATATATATATATATATATGTATGTATGTATGTGTGTGTATGTGTATGTCTGTGAGTGTGTATGTGTTTGTGGTAAAACTACGGTTTTCATATAACTTAGATTATAGGTTTGAGTTATCGAGGAGGTTGGTAAATATTCACCGTACATCCTCTTTAAAAAAATATATATATTTATATATATAATATGTTGATAATTCTAGACAAACTTTTCACGTATGACGAGGATATTGAGAATGTGGAAAAAATAATTTTCATTTCTTTAAACAAAAGATTCATAATTTTGTATGTGTACACTTTTACACACACGATTTTCTGACAATAACTTCATAACCGATGGAAAATAGTTCACCACTTGATGTAGGAGAAAGAGCTCAAATAAGACGGCATAATCGGTTTTTGCTGTTCAGAGCTGAGATCCATTTTAATTGGAGCTTCAGCAGCTCCTTCACACCATCTGTAAAGTTATTTCAATATAATATTTAGAGTAATCCAAAATAATATTTAACAAAAAGATAATATATTTTAAAAGAATAAAGGGGACAAAAGTTAGCCTTTAAAATAAGTGGGTCTTATAGGTAATGTTGTTACTTCACAGAGGAGGTAGTTGTAATTTAGGCGTAATTGCAATTTATCCCCTGTAAATAGGGGATAGTTACAAATTGCCCCCGTGGTAATTTTATTTTTAAACTACCCCCGTGGTTTAATGAAGTGAAATTTTCAATCTAAAGAGAGTGGTAAAATATCATAATTGTCCTCAATCTTTTAATTGCCTTAACCAATATAAAACTAAGGTGAGTTGAGCTTTGGTATCTATTTTATTTTATAAACCAAATGTCATTCAAAAGTAATGATCTTTTTTCATCTAACATTATTTAAATTTTTTTTTACCCTTCAATATTAATTGTTTGAATTAATTTGCTATTTTTTTTTTCTTCTTTGCGTCCATTTTAGCATGTAATTCACATAATTTCTTCCACCAGTATTATTTTTATATCTAGGAATAAATAATTTTATTTATTAATTATATTATTTTAGTTTTATTATTTTTTTACTTTATTTTCTCTGTCATCAATAATTAATTTATCACTTTGTATTTAGAAAATTGCATTATTTGAGTAAATCTACTACTTTAAGATATATCCAATATATATTTTAAATAAATTTAGTTGATCACACTCCCCCATGGTACCTAGAGAAATTTTTTTTTAAAAAAAATTGAATAATAAATTTAGTTTATCATCACTTTCAAGTTTAAGAGAAAAAATTTAATAAAGAAATTCACAAAGTCTAACTAAAAGTATTTAGAGTAGTTATGACATTTTACTACTCCCTTTAAATGAAAATTTTAAGTTCATAAATCTTGGGGGCAATTAGTAAATATAATAAATATAGGAGATAATTTGTAACTATTCTTTATTTACAAGGGGCACACTGTAATTAAGCTCGCAATTTACAAATAAATTTATTTTGGAAAAGGTGCTTTTGTATATTCATTTCAATTGTGTTTTCTTTAATTACTGTTTCTTGTACAATATACTATCTGTTTCATTTTACCAGTCATTTTGGATTGGTGTACAAGAATTATGAAAGCTATTAAATTGCATTAATTTTACAAAAAAAAAAAAAAAAAAAAGTCAAAGTGCCTGAATTATCATTTGACATTAACATTCCCTAACTGCATAATTTTCCTCCCATTAATATGGCACTAAGGTATAGTTACGGAAAAAAATTTAATACTTGAATTTCTAAAGGATAATAACACTTTGCCCCCTAATCTAGGTAGGTAATTACACTTTGCCCCTTGAACTATAGAAATATATACTTTCTTATACACATCTATTCATATATTATTAATATTAAAATCATTAAGATAATCTAGTTAAATGACTAAAATACCCTTAGTACTATATTTTAATTTTTACGTATTTAAATTTTGATAGTGATGTGATAATTATTTAAAAATAAGCAAAAATAAACTATATAATTTCAATATAATCTATATCAATATATTTCTCTGTTAGTCAAATTTTTAAAATTTTTGGATTTCATTTTATATTATTTCGAATTTGAATGTTTAACTATAGTGGTACAACAATTTCCAAATAGGCTTATTTTCTATTGAAAAATTTTCTTTAAAGGTATTAATGAAAATATATTTTCATTAATTTTTTTTGATTTTTTATATCTCTTAGTATTTTACATTTTCAATATTTGGCTTAACCTATGTAAATTACGATGTCAAGTATAATATAATCAAATAGTTTCTCACATTTTTACTTCCTAAAGTCAAAGATATCAATGTGTTAATATATTTTATTTTTTCCTAATTCTTTTATAAATATCGAAAATCAATTAAATACATGAAAAATGAAAATATAATACTAAGGTTAATTTAGTCATTTAACTAGATTTTCTTGATATTTTAAAATTTTTACGGAATGAATAATGTGAATAGGGGAAAAATGTATCTATTATAGTTTAGGAGGACAAAGTGTAATTACTCACATAATTTAGGGGGCAATAGTGTTATTCACCTAATTTCTAAAACAACAGATAATTTAGTATAAAATAAAAATTATCTAAAGCGACATATAAGATGAAACAAAGGGTGTAACTATTATCTAATTTATATGTTAATAGCTTAGTTTGACTTTAACCTATTTATCATACATTCACATGATAGTATTGGTAATTGTATGAAAGATTTGTGTCAAGTTATATTTCTAATTTTGATTAAATGACCTAATAAATTAAATTGTGGAAGATATTCTAAAGATTAATTACATGGGATAAATTAAGATTGAAAGATACGAAACTAAAGGGAAAAACTTCTTACGAGTTAACGTGAAAACCTTAAAAACCTATTAAAAATCTTAGTTCTCTGTTGTCTATTTTTTGAGTTTTCCTTCAGCTGAAAAGCCCAACTTCAGGCTATAGATGTTGAAAAGTATCTCAATTTCGTCGTAATCCAAATCTCCATTGTTGTCACCACGTTAACCACACTTGTGCTTTTGTTTCCGTGGCTAAAATTCTAAGTAGCTAAAAACCAGAGATCCTACTTGTGGGGGGAACAAAAAAAAAAACAAAACACTCGAGGTGATCTTCTCGTCAATTAAATTGATATGATAAAAAAGAAATTATTTAGGTAGATCTGATTTTTGAGTTTACTTACAGATTTTGTGTTATAAATTAAAGAGGTATTTGGTTCGCATTCGAGAATCGGAATGAGAATAATAAATTTCACTGTTAGTATGGATTTATGTTATTCCCTTTTACTTGTTTGGTTTGAATAAGGAATGAGTTTCATTATATTGATAACTTTATAAATTTAAAATTCATGTCATAAGTGGGAAATGAAAGTAGGTATTTTCTAATACTTTCATTTCTATAGAATGATTTCCATAGTGATTAACCAAACAATATCCATAGATATCATGAATTTTGATTCTCATTCCTTTCCCTCATATCCAGAAACCAAACATCTCCTAAATCTTATGGAATATATGACATCGTCTAATGTAAACAAAATTTTATACATCAATAAATTAAATTTTAACCACAAAATTTATAAGTGAAGTTAAAAATTGAATCTATTTAAATATTTTTCGTGATAAAATGCAATTTTTAGTGGGAGTTGCAAAGTTTACATATATGTTCATATAAGTTTGTGGATGTGCGCGTGATTGTGTCAAAATCTGATAAATTGTTAAATTAAGCATAAACAAAGCAGATTTGTGGAAACTTGTAGAAGAGAATGCGATAATTAAGATTAGTCTATTAAAATTAGAAAAATAATTTATAAAATTATAAATTTATGATAACTTAAAAAAATTTATTTGTGTCAAAATTATATTATATTATTAATTTTGATGTTAGATATTTGATCAAACTTTATTCTTTTTTTGAATCTAATGATACATTAATGAATTTGCCATTTTGTCATATATATATATATATATATATATATATATATATACACACACACGTGTGTGTTGGCATGCTATTTGGTAAAATTCCTCTTTTCTTTTTAACCTTCAGCTGAGCCTAAATGTCTTGTCATCTTATTTCCAATGAATTGATGGTTTTTCTACGGGCATTTTCCAAGACAGCTACTAGAATAGAAAGCCAATACATTTTCCAAGTCTTCTAAAACCTGTGCCCTACAAAATCTTTCCTTCTCAAGGAATGGGAAGCTTATCTCAAAGGGCAATAGTTGGGGCAATGATATTGCCACAGCAAATATTCATTGAATGACAAATTTACCCTCTTTATCATCGTAACTAATTTCTGGGCCTATCACACAACCATCTCTCCTCATCCGCATTTCTTTTCATCGAGTCTCGCAGCAGGTAGCACCACCACACTGCCTTCTTTCCAGAAGCCTCGTTCCCTTTGCATACATCTTCATCTTCATTTTTCAGAGCCCAATCTTTACCAAATCGAGGAATTTTCCCAAGCCAACAAATTTCTTTTGGAAACTTACTAGATTGATTCCCCTATAAATAATGTAGTCTTCATTAACTCACTTATAACCCAAACCCAACAATTTTAAAATAAATATCTACTTTTAGAAAAATTTAATTTTAAAATCATGCAAATGAAGGTAGCAGAAGAGAAAGCCACGGAACAGAAAAAACTACCATTGCGATTTGTAGAGAAAGCTCCAACAGAGAAGAAGCTCCCAAAAGAAGTTGGTGCTGATGTTGGAGATAGGAAGAGCTCAGAGACCTAAAAGATCTACATCTTCGAGGTGATGAAGCAATTCCCACCCAAACATCGGATTTCCAGCCAAAAGCCATGGGAATTATGAGTAACTTTATCAACCATATATTCCAAAACTGGCTCATGAGCTTTCCAGTTTTGAAATTTGCCAGATTCCCTTCCATTAGATAGATGATGGATCAGTTTATCAGGTAGAGAATGAAGGGGATAAGAAAAAAGGTGGTGGTCCAGATGCTGAAAGACGGAACGAAGGTTTGGTTGGGTTTTTGAGGGTAATTTTGTCATTTAATAAAACGTGTTGTGGCAATAAGATAGGCGTTGTTGTGGCAATGTCGAAATACCTTGCCCCAATAATCTTATTGCCACAGCACATTTTATCAAAATACCCAACATTGCCCTCACAAGCCAACAAAGACCCCACAAAAAAGCATTCGTCTTTCCCTAATCTTCTCCCTAGTGCCAACCTCCATGACTTTTTTCCTTCATCACAAGGCGTCCATGGTAACGGTAATCACCACATTTCCATTGCCGAGCTCATACATGGTCGGTTGTTGTCGCAAAAGAGGGGAATGGATGGTTGAGGTGCACAGAGGTTCGATTATTTACAGAGAAAATAAAAGAAGGCAAATGTTTTTTGTGGGCCCGCAAATGAATTTAGTGTGGAGAAATTGTTGGCTCATTAAGGGTAATGTAGACATTTAAACTACTGTGGCAATAACATTTGCCTATCTCAAATATGGTTTTTAAACGTCATAAAGTATTACTTTCAATTTGGATAAATTAATATTTCCCTTGCTTATATAACCTCCTTTATTTTATAAGTTTGTAGTTAATACAATTTATGTAAAGTTCTACACTCCCTTTATAGAACATTCAATTATGTCTTAAAACTTTATACAACTATTATGTCTTAAAACTTTATACAAGATAAACTTTTAAAACATAAGATATTATACCATATAAGTCTCAAAAGCATAAAGGGATAGTTTTTTCAGGAGACTTAAGAATTTTAGAGAATTCTACAGACTTATTGAGGGAACTATCCTGTTGATTTTAAAGTTTTGTATAGTACAAGCTTTAAAATACATGTTATTATACTATACAAACTTTTAAATATAACAGGATGATTCCGTTGCAAAACCGTAAAATTTTCCTAGAATGTTTCTATATTTGAATGGTCAAATTTAAATTTAGAACCAGCAAAATCCTCACGTAACTGTAAAATTACCCTTATATATCACGGTTCAAAAAGAGTTAAAAGCAGTATTTGACCTAGTAAACACAGTTTTCCGCATAATATATATACTATGAATTTTCTCTTCAATTTTTTGCAATGGTTCATTTAAAAAAGAATGATAAAGTACAATGATAGGCATTAAAGGCATCACCAAATTCCAAGTTTCTAATACTATCGATGGAAGATTCCACACGTACGTAGAATTAATTTGTTGTGGACACTGTACATAAGAATGCAGACAGCGGTAATAAAGTAGGTAATTTCTAACATCAAATGAGTAGGAAATTTTCTTGTAGCCTAAACTGTCTACTAGCAAGTTGCAATGGCCTATACATCCATTCATCTTATCTTCTTCATCTTTCACTTCCCACTTAATGCTTTTGCTCAAAACACTGTTGGTACTGTGGCTGTGGGTAGTATTATAATAGCTACTGAAACATCCAGGCCATGGCTTTCACCTTCTCAAGATTTTGCCTTTGGTTTTCAACTCGTTAAAGACAAGGATAGATTCTTGTTTTCAATTTGGTATCACAAGAAACCAGAGCAAACTGTGTTCTAGTATGTGAATACAATCGATCCAATTTCACAAGGGTCGAAAGTAGTAGAGCTTAATTCTAATTAAGCTACAATTGGGCTTGTGCTTAGCGACTCTCAGAATCAAACACTTTGGATCAGTGAATTGATGATACCTGATAAAGTTGATCACAGATTCTTGAATGATACTGGCAATTTTATCCTTAAGGAGGGGAGTGATATTGATAATCAGTGGCTGTGGGAAAGCTTTAGATTACCAGCTGATACATTGTTGCCATTTCAAGAATTGAAAATTGGAAGTGGTCTTATTTCTCGATAGTCAGAAACCAACTTCTCACTTGGGAGATTTTATCTCCATTTTCGCTATGATGGGAATCTAGTGCTTACTGTTAGGAAGGATCCCAAGAAATTGACAAATCCACAACAAACTATAACAAAATAATAGAGAAAATAAAAAGGAGACACCAGATTTACGTAGTTAGGTCGAAAGACCTACGTTCATGGGTAAAGGCGAGCAAAAATTTTACTATATGGGAAGAATACAAAAGTTTTAGGAGAGTGCCCCTAAACCCACAAAAGCACTAGTACAAAACACAAGAAAAACCAAAATAAAGACAAAAGGCTTAATGACCAACAAGGCCCAATAGCCCAGTAAGCTTTTTTATGCTTAGTGGTTGGTACATAAAACCCAAACCCTAAGGTCTCTATTTATAAGACCAAGGCTACACAACTCTCCTTAACATTAATCAATGGGGGACAAAACCATATAACAAATCTCTACCTTGGCATGTATCCACATCCACGAAATAGCAAAATAGCAAATTTGCTCAACCTTTTCCACAAAAGCCCCAATGGGCTTAATCATCAACAACGAATGCCAAACAAGCATTGCTTAAACTTGTAAACCAGAAAAGGTTTCATAAACATATCCGCAAGATTATCTTTGGTACTAATCTTTTGAACAAGAACTTTCCCCTCAGCAATAGTATCTCGAAGGAAGTGAAAATTCAGATCAATGTGTTTAGTCCTCTCATGATACATATGATCTTTAGTCAAGTGAATTGCACGTTAACTATCGCAATAAACTGTGGTAACACTATGATGTAGACTCAGACTGGCCAAACAAACCTCTCAACCACAAGGCTTCTTTGATTGCCTCGATCACGGCCATATGTTCTGTTTCTGTAGTAAACAATGCCACAACAGGTTGTAAAGTAGCTTTCCAACTGGCTGCACAACTGCTAACGCAAAATACATAACTATTAAGTGATATTCTTTTGTCAAAATCCCCAGCGTAATCAGAATCCACAAAACCAATCAAAGTATCACTATTTTTTCCAAACTCCAAACAAGTGTTTAAAGTACCTTTCAAGTATCTGAGAATCAATTTCACAGCCTGCCAATGCTTTTTTCCAAGACAAGACATATACCTACTAACCACACTAACTGCTTGTGAAATGTCTGGACGTATACAAACCATCGCATACATGATACTGTCGACTGCACTAGAATATGGAACCCGTGCCATATAACCTCTTCCTCATCAAAGGTTTAGCATATTTCGTGCTAAATTTTTCCAAAACTTTCTCAAGGTAATGCTTTTTGGTCTGGAACAATTTCATAGCTTCGTATATCAATCTCTCTTGATTTCCATGCCAAGAATCTTCTTAACTGCTCCCAAATCTTTCATTTCAAATTCACTACTCAACTGTGTCTTCAAATTGTGAATTTCTACAAAACTCTTGGTAGCAATGAGCATGTCATCAACATAAAGTAACAAATAAATGAAAGAATAATCATTTAATTTCCAGAATAGACACAACTGTCATACATGCTCATTGAATAACCATGACCCAATATAATGGAATCAAACCTCTTATATCACTGTCTTAGCGACTGCTTCAATCCGTACAAGGATTTCTTTAACAAGCAAACATGGTATTCTTTTCCTTCAATTTCAAATCCCTGAGGTTGTCTCATATAAATCTGTTCTTCAAGTTCACCATGTAGAACAGCTGTCTTGAATCAAGTTGTTCTAATTCTAAATCATACATAGCAATTAAGGCAAGCAAAACACGAATAAAGCTATGTTTAACAACAGGTGAAAACACATCATTGAAATCAATACCATGTACAACTAAATATAGCCCTCTGCAATCAATCGTGCTTTATACCTTGTATCTTCAACCCCTGAATGACCTTTCTTCTTCTTAAAGACCCATTTGTAATCAACAATTTCCTTACCCAAAGGCGGCTTCACAAGAACCCAAGTTTCAGTTTTATGGAGAAACTCAATTTCTTCATTCATAGCGACCAACCACTTGGCTGAATTATCACAAGACACTACTTCAAAGTAGGTGGAAGGCTCACCAACTCCATCTGTTTCTTCAGCGACTAACAAAACATGTGGAACTAAATTTGCATATCGCTGCGGTGGTCGAATCTGTCTCTTTGGTCTATCATTAGCAATTGAATGCTCCTTCTCCTCTGGTTCTTCGTCAATAGAGTCTGATTCATCTAATGAATTTTTCTGACTAGAAAAGGCTAATTGAGAAGGACCAAAATTACCAAACTCTAGCTTCACTGGCTTCTGCATATTATCATCTGTATCTGTATCACAAGAACTAGAAAACTCCTTTTTCGAAGCCAGATATAACATAGAGAGTTCATCAAAAGTAACATATCTACTAATTACAAATTTTGGAGATTTGGGATCAAGACACCATCATCTGTAGCCTTTCACCCCAGAAGCATAACCAAGGAAAATACACCTTCTAACTCTAGGCTTTAATGTTTCATCATTCACATGCATATATACTGAACACTCAAAAACTTTCAAATTAGAGTAATTAGCAAGTGTACTTGACCAAACTTCCTTAGGAGTTTTGAAATCAATAGCTATAGAAGGAGCTCGGTTAACAATATGACAAGCTATTGAGATCGCCTCTACCTAAAAGTCTTTTGTCAACCCTGCATTAGAGATCATACAATGGGCTTTCTCCAAAAGAGTTCATTTCATACGTTCGGCCACACTATTTTGCTGAGGCGTCATCTTAACTGTATGGTGTCGAACAATTCCTTTTTTTTTGCAAAATTCATCGAATTCACCTTCACAAAATTTCATGTCATTATCTGTTCTGAGCTGCTTAATTTGTTTAATTCTGTCTGTTTCTCAATCATAACTTTCCATTACTTGAAAGTTAGGTAAACATCGCTTTTATGTTTCAAAAGTAAACCCAAACTTTCCTTGAATAATCATCAATGAAAGTCAATATATATCTGATACCACCCTTAAATGGAACGCGAGTTGGGCCCCAAATATCAGAATGGATATAATCTAAAGTGCCTTTTGTCGTGTGGATTTCTGGTGAACTGAAGTTGACTCTCTTCTGCTTTCCAAAGACATAATGTTCACAAAATTTATCTCCCCGGTACTCTGCCCACAAAGAAGTCCTCTTTTGCTCAACATAATCCAACCTTTCCCGTTTATGTGCCCCAAACGCATATGCCATAATTTGGTGGTGTCAGAATCAGAGAAAGATGATAAAGAGACTACTGCAGAACTTGTGACAATAGAACACTTCAAAATATACAAAGTACCAGACCTGCAAGCTTTCATAATAACAAGAACACCCTTACAGACTTTCATAACTCCACCTTCAGCTGCAGTATTATATTTGCACCCAAAAGACTCTTAGGTTCCTAAAGAGATGAGATTCTTTTTCAAATCAGGAACATGTCTAACATTAGTGAGTATCCTCATAATACCATGATGCATTTTAATCCGGACTGTACCCTTACCAACAACATCACAAACGGCATTATTGCCTATCAAAACAATTCCACCATTATAAGATTCATAAGTGTAAAACAAATCTCTATTGGGACACATGTGATAAGAGCACCCCGAATCTAAAATCCACTCATTTTTAGACCTTGTTCTATTATCAGCCACAAAGAAAATTATTCCGTCACTCTCATCAGTTGCAACGCTAGCCTCGGGAGTATTAATATTTTTCTCTTTAGATTTCTCCATACGCTTAGCTTTATTTTTCAACCTGAAGCATTTAGACTTAATGTGCCATTTTTTACGACAATAATTGCATACCAAATTTTTATGTTTGAATTTAGATCTAGATTTTGATTTACTATTGTCAAAATCTCTCTTTTCAGATCTACACCCTGGCAACTAAGCCTTCAGCCTGATTTCCACCAATTTTTCCAGTTATATTCCTATCAATTTGCTCCTTAGATTTTAAAGTAGATTTAATTTCACGATACGAGATTGTTTCTTTAAAATAAATCATAAAATCATGAAAATGTTTAAATGATAGGGGAAGGGAACATAACAACAAAAGGGCCTGATCCTCATTATCAATTTTCATATCTATATTTCCCAAATCCATAACAATGGAATCAAATTTATCAAGATGTGAGAGTATAGACATATTTTCAGTCATCCGAAACATGTAAAGGGTTTGCTTTAAATAGAGCTGATTCTCAATTGTTTTCTTCATATACAAAGTTTTCAGTTTGTCCCACATACCTTTGGCTGTCATCTCAGTAGCGATCTCCCTTAAAACCTCATCAGAGAAATTTAGGATAATACATGATCTGGCCTTTTTAACAAGGTCCTCAAAATCCTTCACCGTCAACTTCTCTGGCTTTCTCTCCACTCCTTGAAGCGCTATATATTCCACGCCATCTTGGATCAGGATAGCCTCCATCTTGAGTTGCCACATCCCAAAGTTGACATTTCGGTCAAATTTCTCTACATGGATCTTTGTTATCGTCATAATGTCACAAAATTTTCCTAGAAACTCTGATACTAGTTTGTTAGGTAGGATTTCAGGAAATTGACAAAAGCTCGAGACAAATCCACAACAAACGATAACAAAATAATAGAGAAAATAAAAGAAAGACACCAGATTTACATGGTTCGGTCGAAAACCTACGTCCATGGGCGAAGGCGAGAAAAAATTTTACTATATGAGAAGAATACAAAAACTTTAGGAGAGTGCTCTTAAACCCACAAAAGTACTAGTACAAAAACACAAGAAAAGCCAAAATAAAGACAAAAGACTTAATGACCAATAAAGCTCAATAGCCCACAAAACTCTCTTATGTTTAGTGTTTGGTACATAAAGCCCAAAGCCGTCTCTATTCATAAAATCAACGCTGCACAACTCTCCTTAATAATGCATGATCAATGTTGGACAAAGCCACATAACACTTACAACTCGGAGTGTGCCAACCAATGAGGAAAATGATGCTGTGTACTACAAGAGTAACACTTCTGATCCTTTGAATTTTGGTTACCGGGTAATATTCAGTAGCAAGGGCACCATTTTCTATATTGAAATAAAACAATCAAATGAAACTTCTTGGCCCTGCGTCAACTTCAGTCCCAGCTTCAGAAAACTATTTCAAGGCAACGATAGATTTTGATGGAGTCTTCACCCTATATTATCATCCTATGACTTCCACGACTAATTTCCTCTTTGGTCTATGCAAGATAATATATGTTTGAGCATCATGGGAGATAAAGGAAGTAGAGCATGTGGATTTAACAGCAATTGCAGCCTTAAAAATGATAAAAAATCAAATTGTGAGTGTCCTGAAAGATATCTGTAGACACCTATTTTTGTCCCTTAATTTGTCCCCTATTTTCCTTTTAATTTGTCTCTCAATTTTCTTTTAATTTTTTCTTTGTTTAAATGTCTTTTTAACCTGCTCTTTGATTTTCTTTTAATTTACCCTTTAATTCCTTCTTAATTTATGTTATGATGTTTAATTATTCTGCAGAGAATTTTCTTAAGCCTAAAAAATCTGCCAAACAGCCAACTTTGAGCCAAAATGTCATACGATCGGAGAGAAATTATACTAAACTCAAAGAAGAAAAATTGTAGAGGGTTCCTGGGGCTAAAACTTCTCTTTGTAAATATTAAGGAAAATCGTCCATTTGGAGGGTCAAAAACGTGGTAGAAAAAGGCTGTTGGTCCAGAGGATCTGCAGAAAAATTTCTAAGTCTGGAAAATTTTCCAGACAACCAACTTTGAGCCAAGATTTCAAGCGATAGAAGAGGAACTGGTGTAAACTCAAAGAATAAAAGTTTTAGAGGGTTCCTGTAACCAAAACTTCTATTTTCAAATCCGAAGCAAAATAGTCCATTTGGAGGGTGAAAAACGTGGTTGAAAAAGGCTTTTGGTCCAGAGGATCAGTAGAAAAAATTTGTAAGTCTGGAAAATTTTCCAGACAACCAACTTTGAGCGAATATTTTAAGCGATGGAGGAGGAACTGGAGTAAACTCAAAGAATAAAAGTTTTAGAGGGTTCCTGAAACTACAACTTTTATTTTCAAACCCGAAGCAAAATCGTTAATCTGGTGGGTCAAAAAGGTGGTGGAAGAAGGCTGGTAGCCCACAAAAATCTGCACAAAAAAGAAAGGTTAGAAAAAATTTATTTCCATTTTACTCCTCCAGATTTCAGTTTTTTTTATTTTAGCCCAAGAATATTTTCTTAAATTACATTTAGGCCCTTCTGATAGGGCCCACTTGGTGCCACGTCATTGATGACGTGGCACCACCAGATTGCGCCACGTCAGAGATGACGTGCCACCACCTGATCGCGCCACGTCAGAGATGACGTGGCATTTCAAAAAAAAAATCCCAAAATTTCAGAAAAATTTTATTTGCGTTTTGGCCCTCCAGATTTCAGACTTCTGTGATTTTTAGCCCTCAAATAATTTTTTTTTAATTACATTTAGGCCCTTAAGGACTTTTCTTTAATATTACTATTTTTTCTCTTCAAATTTCTTCCAAATTACATGTTTTATGTCAATAACCACCAAGTTTTTACTTTGATTTTCTGTTTGGCATTTTAATACGTTTTAATTACCCTTGATTGTGAAATTACTGTTTTGCCCTTATAAGTATTAAATTGTAAATAGACTTTGATCTTTGCACATATTTTTGATTAATTGCTTTTGTGATGATTGGTGCTTTATTTTAATGTTTGTTGGTCTCAATATAATATTTATGCCTTATCTTACTTGCTAAATTATGCGAATTTACTCTTTTGCCCTCAAATTTTGGATTAGTTGCACAACTAGACGTTAAATATTTGAATCAAATTCAATTTAGCCCAGGACTTAATAATTGTATCAATAATATAAAATTGGGCTAGAAATAAACTCCGGCGTGCATGATAAATGACTATTTTGCCCCTTGGCTAGAGTTAAAGGGCACTACAAGTTCAATGTGTGCGACTTTTAATTGGACCCGGGCTAAATCTACCTGTCAATGTTAATATTTACCATTGTTTAAGTTTCCTCATTAACATGTACATATTTTATTACTTTTAAACTATCTCAAAGCACACGTATGCTATAAAGCCGCGTTGAATACTAAAATTGAAAAGGAAACGCGATAAAATCACGCAACCGGTCCAACGCCGGGTAAAGTGGGTGCCGATGGAAATTCAAATCAATCCCAAACCTTCCCATTTTACAACAGGATTCCCGAACTCATTTTCTTGAGTTACGTGGACCAGGAGTCAATCTAAACTAGGGTTTATTTTCTTTTTAAATTTTGATGTATTTTTGAAGTTTAAAAAGAAAACAAACACTACCGGGTGGCGACTGCAGTCTTGCTTTTCCTAGTTTAGATCGTTTTTATACAATTCATAGTCGCATTGAAGGACCCGTTATGTAATAGTAAATAGGTGATTCATTTAAATTTACAATAGCATAAGTAGGTAATTTATGTTTGTAAATTGTAAGTAGGATTTTGCATTCAATCACCTATTTCACGAGCACCACACTTGGCGTGTTTTAAATCCCACGGTGCCGGCCATGGTCGGTAGGCGCGCGGTAAAGGGGGGGGCGCGACAATATCTACTTGATCCAAATAACAAGTACGACAGTCGCATACCCAACTTCACTCTGAGTTGTGCTCAAGTTGAGCCTAACTCTACAGCAGAAGAAGTATATGATCTTATTGTGCACGACGACGTTAATTGGTCTTTACTTGACTATGAGCAAATAAATCCATCAAATGAAACCTTCTTCAGGCAATCTTGCTTACAAGATTGTTTATGTGCTGTTGCAATATTCAGAAGCAACAGTTGCTGGAAGAAGAAGCTGCCTCTATCGAATGGTAGGGTAGATATGTAACTTAATTCAACAGCTTCATCAAATAAGCAAAAGTGATGCCTCTAATTTCAACCCACGTAGTATTCCTTCTCCAGTTCATTCCTCCTGCTCTGTCTAAATCTGTTCAAGAACGACTGAAAGACCGAAAAACTTTGATACTCGTGGGATCTGTGTTTCTCGGTAGCTCTTTGTTTGTAAACTTGCTACTAATTGGAATTTGGAACAACTTGTTTGGTTGTTACCTCTTATTTGGAAAAAGAAGATAATGTTTCACCCAAATACTAATGCGGCTGTGGAAACCAATTTGCATTGTTTTGCATACCAGGAGCTTGCGGAAGCTAAAAATGGATTCAAGAAAGAATTAGGCAAGGGATCGTGTGGTGTTGTTTATAAAGGTGAGTTGCAGAAGAGTTGTAGAAAGATTATTGTTGCAGTGAAGAAGTTAGATAGAATGTCTGGAGATGCCGAGAAGGAATTTCGTGCTGAAATGAATACAATAGGCCAAACTAACCACAAGAATTTGGTCCACCTGCTTGGATTTTGTGATGAAGGACAACACCGCTTGTTGGTGTATGAGCATGCGAGCAATGGCAATCTTGCAAGCCTCCTTTTTTGTGACAAAAAGAGCCCAGTTGGAATTTAAGGAGCCAAATTGCAATTGAGATTGCAAGGGGGCTCAAAACCTACATGATGAATGCAGTACTCCGATAATTCTTTGTGACATAAAGCCTCAAAATATCCTTCTTGATGATCATTACAATGCTCGGATTTCTGACTTTGGAATAGCAAAACTTTTGGCAACTAATCAGAGCAGTACACGCACTGGTGTCCGAGGAACAAAGGTTATGTATTTCTCGAATGGTTCAGGATTACACAAATCACTGTGAAGGTTGATGTTTATAGCTTTGGTTTCTTGTTACTAGAAATCATTTCTTGCCAATAAAATGTGGATGATATTGCAAGTGGA
The DNA here is from genome assembly GCA_025175665.1 of Cinchona pubescens. NCBI lineage: Eukaryota > Viridiplantae > Streptophyta > Magnoliopsida > Gentianales > Rubiaceae > Cinchona > Cinchona pubescens. Next base: position 3,104,832 of record JANKKI010000062.1, read on the forward strand.
GATAGAGCCAATACAATTTTGACTGATTGGGCTTGAGACTGCTTCCGAGAAGGAAGATTGGACATCTTGGTGGGAAATGATTTTGAGGCTTTAGAAGACAGCTAGAAAGATTTGTGACGGTTGGTATTTGGTGCATTAAAGAGGACTCATCTTGCAGGCCTACAATGAGGAAAGTGAGTTGTGGAAGTTATGGTACCGCATGTCCGTATCCTTTTTCCATGACAAGTTTAGTTTATTTTTGTACCGCACCATATCCGCTTATTACTTTGTATACACACCTTCTCAAAATTTGATATGCTATCTTGTTTCAAGAAAGGAATCAAGTTTAATTCACATTTGTCAAAAGTTCGAATTCGAACTCAAACTCGTAATAAATAGTAACAAGTTCATGCTTAAGTATGATTGAGGTCTATTGACTTCGATCTCGAACTCAATCTTGAGTTTGAATAAGTTAGAATAATTATCTTGACGTGCTCAAACTCAAATTTCGTAAGCTCAACCAGTTCGATCCATTTCGATTGAAGCTCAAGTACGGGAATACTCATCCGAATTTGATTACATCATAGGCCCAATATAATTGGACATAATTAGATGTTAGCCCAACTCAAAAGGTCACGCCACGCTTCAGTACTTAAGTTGTTATGTTACTTCTTATAAAACAAATAATTGGTAAAAAGGCTGGGCCCTAATCGGGCAAATTTTATTTGGGCTCATTTCTCAATATCCTATCCTTGCTCAGCCTATATTGTTCTATAGGGTGAGTAGTATATATTATTTTATAGTGTGTTGATAGGGTGTAAAAAAATAAAATTTTAACAAATAATTTGAAAATTTGTTATTGGATAATATGAGTTTGGACCAATCAGATTACAGTGTGAAACCTGAATAATTTTGTGAATCGAGTATAACCTGTATCTTTGTGAGTTTGGACCAACTCGATTAAGGTTCAAAATCGGAATAAAGCTGAATTGGGGCGCGCCTTTGAAAAGTCCGACTCACAAAATTCAATTAAAAGACCTACTAGCAAAATATTGGTATTTATCCCATCATGTGTAAGTGTTTGTGTTTTGTTTGTATTCAATCCCAATATTATGAGTGTTCATGGGTCGGGTTTTCGGGTTAAAAAAATAAAATTCAACCCAGACCAACTAATATAGCAACCCAAGTATTAGTCGTATGGCGAGTTACTCGGGTTTTCAGGTTATTAGAGTTAAAAATTTATATTAATAATTTTTAAAAAAAAAAATCTTTAATTATAAATCTATTCATTAAAATATATGTTTGGTCAAAACTAAAATGGTTAGGTCAAGAATAAAAGGAAAAAAAGTAAACAATATGATAAATTAGATGATATTTCAAAAATAAAAAGGAAAAATCATATAAGGTAGATGAAATAATTAGAATAAAAATGAAAATTAAAAAAATTATAATTGAATTTTTTTTTGTTATTCAGGTTGGGTTGGGTTTTAAAAATAAAACCCAACCGAATAACTCGAAACCCGAAAATCCAACCCATTTAATCCTAAATTCATTTGGATTGGGTCGGATTTTCGGGTTGGGTCGGGTTTGAACACCCCTACCCAACATTGTGGGCAATATGTGATCATAGACCACAAGACATAAAAAAAAAAAAAAAAAAAAAAAAAACAAACCATTTTCTACATCTCTAAATCATGTATTGTTATTCTATTTATGGCTATTCAACTCCTTCCTCAAAATATTAACTTGAAAAATATGTGTTCAATCTATCCATCTACTTGGGCAATGAACATATTTCTTTGCTGATCAGAATTTCACATAAAGATAAAAACTAAAGAAATCAGGCATTCAAAATTACATAATGGGAGGCTACACTAGTAAAAAGATGGGGGCCTACCTAACTTTCGGAGTTAAATACATCTTGATATTCCTAATTCTTTCCAAATGAATTTTTAATGTGATGTTCTTTTTATCAAATACATTTAAAACACTACTATTACCTTCCAAAAAACATTCTTATCAAACATTCACTTTATTTTGAAATCTTATTCAATGAGTGGATTTTGAGAATGAACTTTGTTTCAGAAATTTAAAGTCCCAAACACAAGGCATATTTGTTTCATTTTTTTAGTAGGCTATGATTAAGCAAACCTGCAAAAAATTGTGTTAAGATTTGTTGCTTCATGTCATGTACTAAATAGAAACATAGTTTCACATAGAGAGGAAAATAATATCATAGGTCTGATTTTAGATTTCACCTGTAAATTTTATGATCAAAATTAAATTTTAGAAATATAAAATTTTACTTATATCAACTGATGTTATAAATTTTATAATATTTAATTTACAATACAAAATTTACAAATAAAGTCAAAGATCAAACTTACTAAATATTTCCCTTCACATAATGAACGGTCAATTGCACTTATTTTAAAGTAAAAAAATTTCTCATGCTTTGAGCGGAGTGAGTGTATCGAGAAAAAGATGATGAGCAAAAGTAAGTTGTCATTATTACCGAAAACGGCCCGTTGTACGTATTCCTCATTGAAGAGTATGTTATTTCGGCTACACACGGATGTAAAATAAGGGAATCTCTTACAAAACATTAGGCCCCTAATAACCACTAAAATATATTTATTCCCTTAATAATTTGAGACATGCATCTACTAAGTAAATACACATCTGAGTTTGGTCTATGAAATATTAGTAGATTATCACTATTAAATAATATCTGTTATATCATGTCATAAAATATATCTTATTTGAGGTATGTTAATATTATACGACATCACATGACTGATATGATTTATTTAATAGTCATAAAACAAACTTTTAAAGAATAAATTTTATTGTATTAATGTCTTGAGGGGCAGAATTGGATTATGAAAAAAAAGTTCATTATTACTTTTACGTTTTTTGTCATTTTCTTCCGACTTTTGAAAAGAAAAACTTTAGTCGCATGGGAGATGATATATCCCGCCATTTTCTTTGCTTTCTTTCCGATACAAACTCTCAAATAAAGGAAATAAGAGTCTTTCTTTCTTAATCATTTATTTTCCGTCAAATGAACTGTAAATTGGGATAATTTGTAGAAAAATTATAATCCTTTTAAAAAATATCCATTTTACCCTTGAAATACTAAAGGACCAAATTTTGGCGGTCTATTTGTTTTAATTCTTATCAAAGCTCCTAAATAAGATCAGAATCCCTTCCCTTCTCTTCTTTTTCGCCTCAGTGTAATTTCTTTTAGCTGAAAATGAATAAAAAATCCACTTTTAGCCTTCATAGTTGTTGAAAAGTCTATATCAATGTCGTAGTAATCCAAATCTACATTGTTGTCTCCACATTAATCACTCTGCTGTTTCTGTTTCCATGGAAAATTCTTAGTAGCTAATGACTTGAGGTCCTACGTCAGTGAAAAACAAAAAACGAGAAACAAATGAAGTCGTCCCCACATTAATTGGTATGATAAATGCAATTTTCTTCCGGGAGATAGACGTGTTATCTTGCACAAACCCATTTAAGATATTAGGACCGAAGTTATAATTATTGGGTTTGTTTGGATGAAAAAGTTATTCATTATTCTCTAAAAAATATTTTGTAATATTTTTTTAACACATTTTTTAATGACTAATTTCATTTACATCCTGCAACTTATATTCAATTTTCATTTTGTATCCCAAATTTTATTTTTGCATACTTTGCATCTCCAACTCTTAAACACATCTACTGTGATATTTTCCATGGAAACAGAAAAGTTAGCGAAATCTTTTTTTGTTTTTTTTTTATACAGAAAAATATTATTGTATAGACCAATTAATTTGTCGTACAAATTCAACAGGACAACCTGTCTCTTATACACATCTTTATTAAGAAAAAGGCAGAAATGGGACGAATTAATTTAAGATTTTGGAAGTGTAAAGTGTTCAAAACTAAAATTTAGAATCTAAAGTAGGAATCAAATGTAGGTTGAGGATTGCAAAATGGAATCAATCATAAACTGAAAGTGTATTGGCTCCATTTCTTTTTTGCTTTATTTTGTTTGTTCCTGAGTGAATTGGGAGCTACATAACCTTTTGTTTGTCAACGTGAGTGTTCGGCTCAAATTAATTGCCAAAAGTTTTTTTAATCCAAAGTTTGAAATACGGGCATTTAAAATTTAAATAACCTTCAAGTAGGATATTTTGAAGTTTTTTGGTCACCAAAGAATTATCTGTAATGCTGCATTCAACATATAGGTATACGAACCCCACGCAATTCCGAACACACTTCCGTAACAATTTAGGTCCTTAAATTCCAGCTAGAATTTTGGTTACAGAAAAGGAAACTTGCGAGATTGACATGGCACATGTACTCATACACCGACAATCACATAATCAAGAAAGTGGACTGAATTCTTGCGATTATTTTGGGCTATTGTATTCATTTTAACATTTCCAACCATTCTAATTAACTTCTTCAATGTAATCATAATCTTTAGATAACTATTCTAATGCATTTGTAGCTCCGCATACTCCTTGTATGCAAAACAGAGCAAATTTATATCCACAACATCAGTTTTTGGATGAATTTTGTCTTGGAATTTTCCATCACAAACTGTTTTATTTAGTTTTTAAATTTAATAATTTGTGTCATATCCAATCTGTGATGGATGAAATAATTTCTTTTTCATATCAGATCTGTAACTAAGGAGTAGTACCGACAAAAACGTGGATATAACTAAGGAGCAGCACTTTTGCGGTATTTGATGAAAGCTTTTGCATTGAGTGTCGTGTCTACCCTTCCATTAGATAGCGGTAGCTTCTTCTTCCAGCAACTATTGCTTCTGAATATGGCAACAGCACAAAAACAATCTTGCAAACAAGCTTGTCCGCAAACTGATTCATTCGAAGGATATATTTGCTCGTAGTCAGATAAAGGCCAATCAATGTCCTTGAGCACCAGAAGATCATATAGTTCCCGTTGTTCAACTTTAGCACAACTCGGAGTAAAGTTGGGTATGCAGCTGCCGTACTTGTTATTTGGGTCAAGCCGTGTATATCCTTCTGGACACTCACAATTTGGTCTTTGATTTGTAATGTTGCAAATGCTGTTAAATCCGCAAGCTCCACTTCCTTTATCACCCGTGATGCTCAAACATATATTATCTGGCACAGACCAAAGAGCACTCCATTTTGAATTTGCGGTGGAAATCTTAGGATGATAATATAGGGTGAAGACTCCATCAAAATCTATTGTTGCCCTGAGATAGTTTTCTGAAGTTGGGAGTGAAGTTAATACGACAAAGAACCAAGTATTAATTCTTCTTGGTTGTTTGTTTTCAATAAAGAAATGGCACCGTTGCTATTGAGTATTATGCGGTATCCGGAATTTGAAGGATCGGAAATCTTAGTCTGGTAGTACACAGCATCATCGTCCACATTGGTTGGCACACTTTTGGTTGTAAGCACTAGATTCCCATCACGTTGAAAACGGACATAAAATCTTCCACGCGAGAAGTTGGTTTCTGACACATCTAGATCGAGAAATAAGATCGATTCCATATTCCAGTTCCTGCAGTGGCAATAACGTATCAGCTGGCAATTTAAAGCTTTCCCATAGCCGGCGATTATCACTCCCCCCAATAAGGATAAAATTGCCTGTATCATTCAGAAAACCGTGATCAACTCGATCAGGTAGGATCCATTCGGTGTTCCAAATTGTCTGATTCTGAGGGTCGCTAAGCACCAGCCCGAAATCAGAATTAAGTTCTATTTTCGATCCTCGTGGAACTGGATCGATTGTATTCATCATACATACCAAACTACAGTTTTTTCTGGTATCTTGTTATACCAAATGGAAAGCAAGAACAAATCCTTGTCTCTAAGGGGTTGAAAACCAAAGGCAAAATCTTGAGAAGGTGAAAGCCATGGGCTGGATGTTTCACTGGCTGTTATAATGCTGCCCACAGCCACGGTACCATTGTTTTGAGCCAAAGCATTAAGCGGAAAGAGAGAAATGAAGAAGACAAGATGAATGATTGCATAGGCCATTTCAACTTGTAAGTAGATAGTTTAGGCCACATGAAAACTTCAAACATGCATGTTCACAGTTAAAATAAGTAATTAATAATGTCATTTGCCTTTGATTTTTCTTTGTCGAACTAATAAGGTTATAGGTTAGGTACTTTTAATACGAGTGTCTTCATCCTTGTCTAGTGTCCACAAAAAAAAGAATCATCCACCAATAATGCGGAATTTGGTGTTGCCTTGATTGAACATTTATTTTTGGTCCACTTGAGAAAGTACAATCTATGAATTGTGTTTTATGGAATTTTTTTTTTTTTAAGAATGAATCCATTCAAATTTTTAAAAAGAGGAAGTTCATATTATGCAAAAATTTGTGTTTACTACGTCAAATGCCCTTTTAACTCTCTTGAACCATGAGATTTAACGGTAATTTTATGGTTATGTTAAAATTTTATTGGTTTAAAACTTAATTTTTACCCTTCAATTGTATTGGATAGAAAGTTTTCAAGTTAAGCTGTTATAAAATAGAGAGCAACATCATATACCAGCTTTCCGACCTTTTAGTCCTTAAAAATACCCTAATTGAACGGTAAAATTGATTTTCAAAAACCATATTTGAGATAAAACGTTTCATTCCTTGAGAAGGAAAATATCTGCTGTATGTAGTCTATGGTAAACATCACAGAAAAGGTAATCTAAAGATTTTTTAAAGCATAAGTTTTTGTAAGCCTTTGAAATTTATTAGCTTCAGTGCTATTAGCTGGCGTGGAAAATTGCTGTCAGAGAAAAGCATCAATTCACTGGAAATAAGATTACAAGATATCCGGGTCAGCTGAATTTTTAAAAGAAAATTAAACCAGTGGTGCATATTTGAAAATTCAGCAATAGGACTTCTACCAAAGATAATAAGATATTACGATTTTTTTCATTTCCTCAATATAACAAAACTTATTCATTGTTTAAATCAAACAAATAAAAAAAATAATATAAACTCAAACTAATAATAGAGTTTATTATTCACATTTCAAATTTGATTCCCAAATACAAACCAAACACATCTTTAGGAATTGTAACTTGTTGAATTATTACCGTATTTAATCTTCCTATTTTTTTGTAATGAATTCCAAAGGTCAAATTTAAATTCATTACTAATGTCAATTTACAGCACCTGATGTAATTAAAATAACTTGTCAATTTACAGCACCCGATGTAATTAAAATAACTTTAAGAGTTTATTTATATAAAATGATCAAATGATGAAAATCACTGATGTATTCGAAATTTGAGAAAAAATAAATTAAAATCTAATAAAAAATCTAAAATTAGTTGGTGGTTCAATAATGCTTGCATTCTTCTCAAAACATTTTCACAATCCTGCATTTTTTGTGGTTTGCATAATTTCACAATTCGTCGGGGATTTTGACACAACTACACAAGCACATGCACAAACTTTGGCTTGTCGGCGCTCCTGGAAAAAGAGGACTTGGTGGATTTTTTTTTTTTTTTAAAAAAAAAAAAAAAAAATTGGAAGTTGATTTGTGCAATAAAGGTTGACTTTTTTGGGTTCATGATGAATATATGGTTGTCCAAACAAATTTTAATTTTTGATGCTATATTTCCGGAGAACTATCGAAAAGGGAGAGAGGTGTGGATCCACGCAAGTACTGGAAAAAAAAGTGTTATAATTTAAATGAATATAAATAAATCGAACACTTTAATCTTTAATTTTATTTAATTGGAAGTTGATTTGTGCAATAAAGGTTGACTTTTTTGGGTTCATGATGAATATATGGTTACTTGACAGATTTTTTGTTTTATATTCATCCAAACAAATTTTAATTTTTGATGCTATATTTTCGGAGAACTATCGAAGAGGGGGAGACCACGCAAGTACTGGAAAAAAAAGTGTTATAATTTAAATGAATATAAATAAATCGAACACTTTAATGTTCAATTTTATTTAATTGGAAGTTGATTTGTGCAATAAAGGTTGACTTTTTTGGGTTCATGATGAATATATGGTTACTTGACAGATTTTTTGTCCAAACAAATTTTAATTTTTGATGCTATATTTTCGGAGAACTATCAAAGAGGGAGAGAGGTGTGCATCCACGCAAGTACTGGAAAAAAAAGTTATAATTTAAATGAATATAAATAAATCGAACACTTTAATATTCAACTTTATTTAATTTTTGTTATCGAGTTTGAAATTATAAATACATTTTATTTGTTGATTGTATTGTAGTCATACAGACTAAACTACCTTCTTAACATAATCTGTTTGGACAAAATATTTATTATTTTTAAATAATATTTTATAATAATTCTGTTAATATATTTTTTAATTAATTTTTTATCTCAAATACATCACATCTTAAAATGATTATAATAATTATTACAAATATTTTAAATAATACATTAATTAAACCGAATCAAAGTACTCTTTTTCTTCCTTTAACGCTAATATATCGCTAATATCTTTTTCTTTTCTAATTATTTTGATATATATATATTTATTTATTTATTTATTTATTTATTGTACTTTATGGTTTGTGATTTTTACTGTGCTTTGCTTGGTCGAAATGAGATATTTTGGTTTCAAGCATACAATTACACAGCATACCTTACAGCTGCTGGGCCGCCACTGTCAACTCAAGGTTACGTAAAGAGTCATCAGAGGAGTATTTAATTGCACAGTCACAATAAAAACAATAAGTAGGTCCACGAACGGCAAATTCACATGTAGAGGATTAAAAGAAATTGTATTTTAAAGTCTCTATTTTAACTGTAATGTTTTCAAATTTGTACTACATACATTTTTAAATTACAGAGACATTATACTAAACAATCTCTAAAGCAAAAAGTACAGTTTCAAATACTATAGAAATTTCTTAAATTTTGATATAATTATTATTTAAATATAATGTATTTATATAAATTGATAAAATTATTGTGAAAATTTTTTGCTACTCATTCTACAATATTTAGTGAGTATTACAGATCGTTAGATGATTGAAAAATTATGAAATCTACCTACTTTTCAATTATCTCAATAGCTGTCATACCACTTTGCATTGCGGAGTGAGTAACCAAGATTTACTCAAGTTATTAATATGTCATTAAATCTGAAAAAAAGAACGATATCTGACAGTAGATCTAAAATCTTGTCATTGAATTGTTACTAGATCAGGAAAAGAAGGAATAAACTCCGTTTGTGGATCTAAAATTAGAAATTGGGGATTCAATAAATTTTGACAAGTTATCTTGAATTTATAATTTTGTAAATTATTTTCCAAAATTTAATAAACAACTCATGGTAGTAGTGCGAGTGAAGTTTGGTAATTTAATTGGAGTCTATGTATATTTTCTTAATTAATTCGTTATTTTCCCATAAAATTTGGACTTGTCGTGTATTATACATACCAAAAACAAAACTAGAAGTTAATTATATATTTTGAAATTGAAATTCAATTTGCTTTTAAGTAAATAATTCGAGACATGAAATACTTTGTACCATTAATTCAGTGGTGCCAAAATCAAAGAATCATCGGAATAGAAATTAAACGAGAACACTAACCAGTGTCTCTAACATAGAATTCAACATAATGTCTAGAACCCATATTTCTTTTCTAATTCATATATATGGAATGACGGAGTGAAGTAATTGTACCTTTTTTTTTCCCGATAACGGCAGGAGTGAAGTCTTATACTTCAATAGCTTATAAATGGAGATAGATATATATATATATATATATATATATATATATATATATATATAGGAGAATCGGGGACCTCTAAAAACTTAGAGGAAGAAGGGTAAGGGACAAGGGAGCCAAAAAATTTAATAAACACAGAATTAAACAAATAATTAGGTGGCTTAGCCAACCATCAAATAGTAAAGCAAAATAAAAACGAAACTTTATTAAAAGCTTTAAATAATTACAGATTTGAGGAATACCTCAGGCGAAGTGTTGGTACAACCTACTTCTGCTAGTGGTACTCTGGGAGGAGAGGAAGGGGAGAAAAGAAATTTCTAACTTGGAAATTTTTTCGAATGCCTTTCAATACTGAAAACATCCTATTTATAGAGAAAATTTACTATTGCTACAGTGTCAAATAGTGACCTGTGAACAGTACTTTTCCCGTGATTTATGCCGCTACAGTGTACAGTGTACAGTGAACGGTATTTGTACAATTGAACAGTAAAGTACATTTGAATAGTAAAATACAATTTGAAAAGAATCCTATCTATTACATTTGGGATTCTTCAATTTTGCTGAGGTCGATGCCGAAACAGTCGTCCTCATTTGATTGGGCGAAATCTTCTTGATCTTGATCTTGTGGTGAAATGAATCGGTTTGGATGATGACACCTGTTTTTTCTTTTTTGAAATCTTTTTCTTTGATTTCTTTTCCTTTTTCTTTTTGATGGAAACTTCCTTCTTGTCAGAAGAGCTTGAAGTTCCTTCTTTGATCTGGGAGAGAGTGTCTTCCAGTTGTTTGATGTAAGCGTCCTTGTTCTTAGCAGTGGCTAACAGGATATCATTTGTAAACCTTTGTTGAAGAAATTGGGTAGTTTCTCTGTCTAATGGTAATAAGAAATGTGGATTCTTACTAAACCAATTTTGAATTTGAGTCTTATGAGCAGCACTGGCATCATAAGCATCCCACCATTTGATTGAGCCTTGTCTTACCAGTAAAGGTGGAAAGGCTTGATATTGTTTTTGACGAATTCGAACCTCCATTGGAAAATCCAAGGTAATGCAAATTTTGAGAAGAAATGGAGGGTCATTGGCATTGTTGAATTGGGTTGTGAAAACTTTGATTTAAAAAACTCAAAGCCTTCTAAAATTGGTGAAGTATAAACTAAAATGGATTCATTTGGTCCAATTAAAGACCAAAATCTATTAAACCAGATTGGGAAAGAATAAGTTTTATTCTTTTTGAAGAAGAACAAACAAGAATGTTTATTCTCAATATTTTCATAGGTGAAGGTATTAAACCAAGCACCTTGGTAATCCCAGTAAGAATAACCAGGATAATTTTGGGATTCAGGACCAGAAGGACCGTAATCTATTAAGATCATTGCCCCAATCAGAAGGCCTGAGAACCTTTAGAATTTGGTAGGTTGAATGTGTGTAATATGCCTGACTAGCATGCATATTATTTTTTGGAATAACCGATTGAGAATCTTTAAGTATTAACTCATAAAATTCTCTGGTTTTTGTTTTGAGGTATTTTCCTAAAAAATTGAATCCAGAAGGAAGAATTTTCTGGGCAACAATCAAAGGATTGTTGGTGAACCATTCAGGTTCAATTTGAATTAGGTTTTGATAGTCAGTTTTTCTGACATATTGAGAAACGTTTGTAGAAACGAAATTTCGAATGAAATTTGTTTGGGTACGTAAGGTACCGTGCTTTTTGATGCAGAAGGCATCGTGTTGAGTGTTTGAGATGATGAGGGTGAACTCATCACAATGTTTGAGGACAATACCTGAGCTTGTCCTGGATTAGACAAGGCCCGTTGAAATTGCAACCGTTGTTTGAAAGCTTCACCAAGCTGTGGGTTGTCTTCAGCAATTTCTGCCCAAGACTTTTGGACTACTACCTGTAAGGGTGTAGGATTTTGGGTAGATGAAGAGGCTTCATCTGTTTTGGATTTTTGTGGTTCAAGATCACTCTTTTTCTTGCGGGGCATTTCTGCCCTGTAGGAATTCTCTGGTAAGGTAATCTGGCAAGGAGTTAGAACTACCTTTGATAAATTCAATATCAAAATCAAAAATTGATAAAATTGCTTGCCATCTGGCAAAATTTGTTTTGAAGCAAGATTCTTAACATCTTTTTGTAAGACATCTTTGGCAGCTTTGCAGTCAATACGAAGTAAAACTTTTGATTAGGAGAAGGTCAGACTGAAATTTTGAAATGCATAAAACAATTGCTAAAATTTCTTTTTTAATAGTGGAATAATTCTTTTGGGCATTATTCCAATGTTTTGAAGTAAAACAAATAATTTGCTCAGAAGTAGAACTTCTTTGTTTTAAAATGCCACCATAACCAATGTCAGAGGCATCAGTTTCAACAATTTTAAAAAGTTTTGGATCACATAAAACTAAACAAGGTAAACTCTTGACTTGTAATTTTATGTATTTGACTGTGTCTGTATGTTTTTGTGTCCGTGCAGGAGGATTCTTTCTAAGTCTATCATGCAAGGGTTTTGAAAGAATACTAAGATTAGGAATGTGTATAAGAGATGTAATTTAAACATCCTAAGAACCTTTGAAGCTGGGTTTTATCCAGAATCTGGTCTGGAAATTTATCAGCAAATTCAATCGATCTATTGATAGGGATAATTTTGCCTTGGCAAATATTATGTCCTAAGAACCTGATCGAAGTTTGACATAAGCTAATCTAAGAGTACTTGAAGCAGAAATGACTAAACCATTTCTTTTAGTTACATCTAAGAAAATATTGATATGTTTAAAATGTTGTTCTAAATTATCAGAATAAATAAGAACATCATTTATGTAAACAAGTATAAAATTGAGATATGGATTGAAAATATCATTCATAACCTTTTGAAATTCAGAATGTGCGTTTTTTAGGCCAAAAGGCATTACATTCCACTCATATTGGCCAAAAGGGACTGTGAATCCCAGTTTTCTATTTGTCAGAAGGATGACTTTGGATTTGCCAGAATCCAGATTTTAGGTCAAATTTTGAAAAAATTGAAGAAGCATGCAATCTATGAAGCAAGTCTTTTTTGTTTGGAATAGGGAATTAAATACCATTATAAAACTTTCTTGACCCATTGGATTGATGTACTAATCGAGGACACCTCGTTCAATCTCGGAATTTTGTTAACATAAAATGCAGGCACAACTTCCAAGGTGACTTGGAGGGACTAATAATCTTCTTGCAAAGAAGATCATCACATTTCTTTTTTGCAGAATTCCAGAAGCTCTTGATTCATCTGAATAGCACGAGCTCCAGTTGGAATATCCTTTTTCTGAAAAATCTTTTTCATATGGTAGAGTTACCACATGTTGCTTTCTATTCCAAAAGGCAGTTGGAATATCAGCACAAACTTGAGTTTGAATTTTATTTTGCAAATCATGAATCTTTGTTTTGAAAACTGGATCTTTTAATTGATTTTGAAGTCGTTCAAATTTAAGATCTTTTTTCAAAAAATTGATTTGATTCATTTTCATTTGCAAAGGATTAAGAGTTTTTTCAAAAGTTGGAAATTTGAAAGGAATGAATTGATTTCTTCCTAAGGAATTGATAATGATACCCTAAAAAGTAGTAGTATAAGGTATCAGGTAGGCAATGAATGGAACACCAAGAATCACAGGAATAGTGATATTCTTAGCTAATAAAAAAGTATTGTAGGGAAAGCTACAATCAGAATATCTGACTTCTACATCAGATAATTTGAATTTGACTTCATCAAAGATTCACCATTAGCACTACTAATGTGTTCTTTGGTTTTTTGAAAATATTTTGCAGGAATTAAACCTTCATGAATGTAATTTAAATCGCACTAAGATCAACTAATGCAGAGCATCAATGAAAAGTTCATTATTATTGACCAAAGTAATTTGAATAAGAAATTTGAGAACAAGAACTCTATTTAAAATATTTAAAAACTGTTCTTTTGATTTTTCAATTATCACATTGTGTGAATACTTGTCTCAGATAGAACTTGGTTTTCAGAAAGAACTTGAGAGGTTGAAGGAGTTTCAACACAATTTTCAAAAACTTATTTTGAACATTGGGAAAGTTGGAGAGAATGAATGACCATTTGGTCAATTTGCTGCTGAGCTTTAATCTCTCTAACTTCTTATTTTAAGAAAGCAATTTCAGACTGTAAATCTTGATTTGAAACTTTCTTAAAATTTTGATTTGAAAATCTGTTTAAAATATCCGTAAGATTGTAAGTATTTAAAACCTTGGGATGTTTTACCAAAGGATTGGAGGAGGAAACTTGATTTTGAAAATCATTAGTTTCAAAAGTTTGTTTGTACCTTTGTAAATAAAAATGACGTTGTTCAGAATCAGGAAAATTTTCAATCATATCAAGAATAAGATCCTGTTCTCTAGTTAAAACATTTATTTGAGGAGTTTCAGAAGAAACTGAAATTTTACTGGAAGAAGAGGAAGAGTAACCTAAGTCATCATCTTCTAACTTCCTGATAAGATTGTCTTCTTCGAAATTAGAGTCAGAATCACTGACATCTAAGAGTCTCTTATAGCTGATTGAGAACTGAATCTTCTAAATTTAGAAGATTAAGCTTTTTTACTAACTTGCAAAATCTGGCAATATGTCCAGGTTTCTTACATTTGTAACAAACAGCAGTATTGGAATTTGGTAAAGCAGGAATAGGGTTTTTGGTAGGAAGTTTGGATTTTCTAAATTTGTGTCTAGGTTTCCTATAAGGCTTACTATAGGAAGGTTTGGAAGATTTGCGTCTTAATCTTAAGTTTGTTTCTACGTTTGATTTTGGTTTCACAAGAAGGAAGACCAAATTGTTCACAGAAAGAACCTAAATCCTTCCTGCGTTGGTTCCTATCTTTGGCTAATTGTCTCATCATCTTGTCTTGACGACAGACTTTCATGGCAACTTGTTGGATCATGGAATTGAGTTCACCATAGGTGATATTTTGGTAAGGCACAATGCCATTGTGCTGGGTTTGAAGTTCTTCACGAACTAAGTCTCTAAGAGATTTGGGAAGACCATCAAGGAATTTTTCTTTCTAATATGGAAGATTTCCATCAGGTCTGGTGTAAATCCGAGTTAAGAAAGTATCCTTATACCATCTAAACTCAGAGAGCTTCTTGCATTTAAGGTTGTTAAGGATTTCAGTAGACTTTTCTATAAAAATCCCTGGATTATCTATAAAGGTTTTGGCTATTGTGAAAATGAGTGTAGACACAGCATCCGAAATGTTTGTCCATAAGGATCTCTAATGACATTGCCCTGGATGTACAGGGTCAATTCTAATGGCATCAAAGATATTGTCTCTATCATTTTGGGATAGATGTTCGTCCCACCAACCTTTAAGTTGTCCATAATCCAAAACCTACATATATGGGCCGTGAGTTGATCGGTGCAATTGTGGGAAGTTTTGTAAGCAGTGGCCACCATGGTCATCTGCTGGAGTTTGGATGTGATATTATACTCAGAAACACCATCTATGTTCCATTCATATATATTGTTGGCATTGTAAGAGTTTTGAATCACATTGGGCTGTTCTTCTAAAAGAACATTAGGATGGGTAGCCCTAGGATAATAAAGCTTATTGGATTTCTTCCAAGAACTAGAAGAGGGTTGAATTCTAAGCTTAAAGATGTCATTAGACTCAGGCTTAGGAGTTTGAGGAACTGACTCAGATTAGGAATGGTTTAACCCTGTCAAGAACAGAGATAGACGTTTTCTGTTTGTCATCCTTAGATTTGGGAGTAGGAGTTTCAGGAATGTAGGCTAACTTAATAGAACTTTCAATCCTATCTATCCTAGATTGTAATTCATTATCAATCTTATGACTAGAAATTTGAGTCCTAAGTTGACTGGAAATTTCATAAGGCTTAAAGATAGGAGTATCTAAAGCTGATTTGTAACCAGAAGGTTGTTTCGTTGAAGAAGCAACAACTGGTAAAGGAATGGAAGAAGTTGAAGGTGGAATCTTGACAGAGAGATGTTCACCAATAACTTGTAAATATTTATTTGTAAAATTGTTTTGTTCAATTATTGGTAAAAGATCTTCATTTAAAACTGCAGTTTTAGCTTTGAAAGGTGCAGCATAAATTGAAGCATTATTTACCAAAAATTCAAATTTTCTCATCGGAGGGAAATCAGAATGAACCTTTTCCCCACTCGAGATTTGCCAAGCTTTGGTCATAAAAATTGATTGAGTAAAAGGATAGTCAATTTTGTTTTGTTCAGCATAGGCAGAAAACCAATCAAAGAACTGAACATGAATTTGATAATGATTTAGACTATTCAAAAGCATAAAATTCTTCTTGAATTTTAGTTCTCTTATCATCTTTATAGTTTTCGAAAAACCATTGTTTTCTTACTTCATTATGAGGTGCATAAAACTCATTTCGAAGTAATTCTTTGTTAATTTGAAATTTTGATTCAACAGTTAAAACATTAATCTCTGCGTCAAGTCCAGAAGGATTAAGACTAGAGAAGTTGGGGAATTGACCAAATCATCATCTTTCTGTTGGACAGTGTAACTGGCTTGTGGAAAATTAGATTCAGGTCTCATTCCATGTATTTGAGTATTAATAGAGGAAACAGAGTGCCTAGCACTTTGTGGGTTCTGAAAATCACTAGTTGAAGTACTAGAATGCCTAGGAGGAATAAACCTAGCACTATTTGATCTATTGAAGGAAATTTCTACTGAACCAGTAGAGAATTGCCTGATGTTTGAAACTAAGGTATTCTTAGCAGGAACTGGAGGCAAAGCCTCAGGCAGTATCTCTTTTGAGGAAGGGATACTTGCTAATCCCAAGAAATTGGTTTGGGAACAGATAGGTGAGATCTGCTCGAATCAGTTTGAAAAAGAATAGTTTCACCTTTCTTTTGAGTTCTAAGAGCTCCAGAATTAAAAGCGGAGTTCATAACTTTGTATTGAAGTCTAAAAA
Source organism: Cinchona pubescens (assembly GCA_025175665.1). Classification (NCBI taxonomy): domain Eukaryota; kingdom Viridiplantae; phylum Streptophyta; class Magnoliopsida; order Gentianales; family Rubiaceae; genus Cinchona; species Cinchona pubescens. The sequence goes on from JANKKI010000062.1 coordinate 3,121,469, forward strand.
TAATAGCAACTGGTAAAGATCCAGTTTTAGTTTTATAGTTTGAAGTCTTAACATTTAACGTTAAGGAATCTAAAATATTTGGATCGTTTAAAGAAACTGAAAAGTTTGGAAAATAATCAAATTAAACAGGACCACCACATAGGCTGGTTTCAACCATGCCTAAGTATTGAATCATTGAAATCTAGAAATCTGGCATCTCTTAGACATAGTAAAAGAGACGTATCCAGACCTTCTCTAGATAATGGTTTTGCAGCAATTTGAACAAGTCCAAAATGTAAATAGTTGTATTTTTGTTTAAAAATCTCAATTGATTTTTTTGAAAGCAATTTGATCTCGTCATATTCCAGACTGAGAGGGATGGTTTGTTCTCAACAGTTTTGACAGAATAGTCAGTTGAAAAACTCCATTTGTTGCTTTTATAAATATCTTTGAAAGGGGAATTTTCCAATTATCCAAAAATTGAGAAAGATCAGAGAAATTGATTTCTTCTTTAAGGGAAGAAGGATTTGAAGAAGAGGAGGAGGAGGCTTGGGAAGATCTAGAATTAGATTCGAAGAAAGCACTCATAACTAAAACAAAATAAAATACAAGAATAAAATTACAAAATAAAATGCAGAAAATAAAATGGAAAATGTAGGAATGGTTGTACCCCCTTGTTCCCTTTGGCACAGAAACCTTTGGATTTCATAGGATGAAAAATATAAACCAACCATGTTAATGTTTGTTTCAGATCTATCTAATTATGTTTAAGCTGATACCAATTATTTATTATAAATATAAAAGCATAACCCAGATCAATAGATCTTTATGCAAATCTTAACATTCAGTCTAGATCTTTGCAAGAACAAGTCCTTACACTCTATGGGTAGAGGACCTATATTCAAACCTCAACGCCTGTTCGTCGGCTAAACGGCAACAGAGTCATATCCCATAGGACCAACAAGATCTTACATGAATGTTAAAATTAACTAAAGATATAACAGATCTAAGAAATTCTTAAACATTTAACATAAATAATCAACTGGTTAGGTACGTGGGTTTCTGCGAGTAAACTCGAGCGTCATTATAACCATACGGTATAAGTAGACACCCTATATACCATCACCAGATATCAGATCTAACATAAAAAGATAATCTAGCCTAACACTAACATCAGAGGTTCATAGTAGTCACCCTACTTATATATATATATATATATATATATATATATCTCCATTTATAAGCTATTGCAAGTACAGTTACTTCACTCCTGCCGTTATCGGGAAAAAAAAAGGTACAATTACTTCACTCAGTCATTCCAAGGTTTTCATTTTCCTTTGAAATTCTAGTTTGTTTACTGGTGACACCATGACAAGAGAAAATCATTCTAACTTTAAAGTAAATCAATTAATAAACTTTGGAGGTAGTTCAGAAAGAGAAAATGAAGTAAATCAATTTGATATAAACTTTTGAGGTCGTTCAGATAAAGCACCTAATCTTTATGTGGATAATGTTATACAAAAACTAGTATTCTCTGGCCGTGCAAGATACGACCAATGCTCACTATTTTTTCTAACAAGAATATATATTTGAAAATTTGTTATTCTTTGTCAATACAAAAAACTGAAAGCGTACAACAAAAGTGTGCAATACATGATCTCTATTCATATACATATATAAAGATAATTGTCTCTACATGTACAAAAGTTTGGACATTAATTGATGGCTTTTCTCGGTAACCTTCTCATTTTCTCTTCTCTAACATCTGCACCATATTGGTTTTCTATTCATTGATAAATCAAAGGTAATAAATAAAAGCAATGAGTAATACAAATATACTTACAAACAGAATTGCTATCTTATAGTCCTGTGGTCATTTAATAGACTAAAAACAACCTACTCCATCCTGAATGATTGCAGGTTTGATATGTTGAGAATTCCAAAAACTATCATGTGCACAACTAAGAGGTTCATGCAAACAATGTAAACACAAGAATTCATGAAAAACCTTGATTAAAAAAAGCGTAGACCCACATGCACATAAAACTATGCTATGTGAATAAGAAAGTTGCAGCTCATTAGTTAAACTGGTAAAGGCTTATGCTCATGGGTTTATACCATTCATTCAATTTAATTTCTCTTATCTTCCCTCAAAATCCTACTTCTTACGAAACTGGAAAATAAAGATCATATAAGGGGGAAAAAACAATGTGCTGCTTACAGGGATAACTTCATTTGCTATTCTTGATCGAGTAGTAATCATAAGATTTTTTAACAACCTATTCATATTCAAGTTCACAGGTAAAGTTATATAATTAGGATGTACAGATTCCAAACCCCTTTTCCCCTAAAAAGTTTCAAAGTGTATCTTTGGATCTCCTTTGAAGTATTATCACAACACATGTTTCTAGATTGAGAAAATTCAAGAATAAAAATATTTCAAAAATAACATTTATAGACTTGAGATAAAAATAAAAGGGAATGCATAGAAAATTTTATACCCTTCTAAGAATAACCTAAAGTTAACCCAAAAAATCATATAAAACAGTACTATAATTCGCAATTATGCAAACATTAATTTCTTACTAAGTAGTCTTTGATTTCTTTTCTTCTATGAGAAGTAGAAAAGAGTACATATACTACTAACTAAAAGCCAAGGATGACTTGCCTTATTATCCAACAACCATATTGTGAAAGTAGGTGCTAAACATGGACTGCTAAATCTAATTCGAATCTCTGAAAAAAAAAAACTACCAAAAAATTAGACCATAGGTTTATACATCTTAGGTTTGTAGGCGGAACAATTCAATCTTCCGTTACTGAGTAGAAAATTAACATCAAGGCTAAGAAACACATCTAAACATAGGTGTGTTTAATCTGTATTTAGTATACCTAAAAAAGAAAAAGAACTTGTTAAACCTTTTTCAGAGGTCAACTCCTCTCATTTGAAGACATTTTTCCCCCTTCATCTATAAAGAAAAAGTGAAAGTGCCACATTCCTTTTAGCAACATCTTCATTTTGTGCACTAATTGTGTGAGTGGATCCAAGAATTTTTCCTTAACAATTTCAGAAGTCCCTAATACACGTGCCCTTGAGTACAAACAACTAGAGACCCATCATAAAGATTAAGTACACATTCCATATTATACATCTGTAAGTTTTGTCAAGTTTAATTTGGTAAGGAAAAATCAAAGAAACCAAGAAAGGAAAAAAGGAAAAATGATCTTACATAATAACCAGCTTTTTTAAAGCTGAAAATTTTGAAGAAAACTTTTGATTTATCAAATAATTCGAGTACAACTCAAATTCGTTGTTTAACCTGATTAACAAACATCTCAAACTCCTTTCATGAGAAATAGTAGAAACATGATCATTGAATCAAGATCAACCAAAAAACAAACAAAATAAGAACTGTTTTTTTTTTCAACTACAAAAGTATCTCAGTATATCCAAACAAACTCATATTACTATCATAGTTTAACCAAAAAAAGAAGTAGCTCCTGTGGCTCTTAGTTTTTTTTTTTTTTTTAATTACTGGTTAACTAATGGAATTAATGCAAGCACAAACTCATACTACTATCATAGTTTAACCAAACCCTAAACCCTAGTACAACATAGCCGTACCAAGAAATTTCAAGCCAAGCAAAAATATTGCCTTAATCCCAACCAAATTCTACAAAATAAGTAGACTATTATATTCACTATCATAAAGAATATGAGAGGAAGAAGAACTAAAATCAGGAAAAATAGAGAAGGAAGTGAAAAGAGAAATGCTGCAAAATGACATTTTATGCCCCTCACCTTATGCATAGACTTTGGAGTACTCTGGGGTAATTTTGTTAATTTACTACCTTCTACTATGCAACTTCTTATCTTTTAGCCTTTTTCCTGCAAAAATACAAAAAATACCCTTGAATGAATAACAGTGTCAAACTGTAGAGAGACATTATGGTCAATACTCGTCTGCATTTAGTCACCTGGAAAACAGTAATTTTTACTTAGTCAAAGTTTCTCCAATAATTCTGCCTAACTAATTTTGGAGATAATGAATGAATGGCTGAGATGAATTTAAGGGATTTCCTTATATTATGGTTTGTTATCAAAAGTACCACTCCTTACCTAAAGTGTATATTTCCTTATATTATTATAAAATTCTTTCTAGCAAATCAAATATGTGCTTAAGTATAGCTAATTTTACAAAACTTCGCATTTAAAAAAAAAATTAACTCTAACCTTTTAAACAAAAGCAAAACAAAGAGTCAAACAATAAAATCAAACAATAAAATGGATCAAAATAAACTATATAAGATCATGAACAAAAGAACACATGCACAAATCTAAATAATAAAATGAAGAAAATATAAAGAAAATAAGAAATAAACTTGTTATGATGAACTTGGGAAACCATGAGGTAGAACAGCAACCCAAATCCATGCAATCTACAAAAGAGAAACTTGCAAAATCCAACAAGGAAGTAAACAAAACTTTCATTACTCAAGTTGTTGATGGAATTCAAGAACACAAAACAAAAAGGGAAAAAAACTTACTACAAGAAAAGCAAGAAAAAGCAAAAGCCTTCAATCTAATGGTTGTTTGTGATTTAAAAAAAAAAAAAAAAAAACTTGCTGATTTTTGGAAAAATTGACACCAAATCCAACTTGGATAATGCAATTAACATTAAAAAATGAAAATAAGAAAAACCCACCAAGAATTTCGGTTGGAGAACTTCGATATCCTTTTACAACATTGTAAGAATTCTTGAGAAGGGTCCGTTTGGACTTAAATGGCTGTAAATAAAGAGGAAAATGAGATAAAAGGGGGGAAAAAAAGATAAGAGGGAATGAGATAAAATAGAGACAACAAAGCCCTAGGATTTTCCTTTTATGTTGAAAAGGAGGAAAAATTAATGAGAAGGGGTGGTATTTTTTCTGTGGTTTTAGAAGAAATTTTTGACAAAACAAAATGGTGGGGAGATGTAGGAATCCCTGAAAGTAGTGTGTAGAAAAGGGCTTACCACTTAAAAACATAAGGCAAACATAGAATTGCTATGCTTTGCTTCCTCCATAGCCTCCAATTCTTGCCTTTTCAGAATAGCCCCTATAGGAAAACCAACATAAAAAGAGAAAGAGTGAAATACTATTAGATGTAAATAAGGATTAAAGTTTGATGAAATCTCTTAAAAACAATAAAGCAAAAAATATGAAATCTTCACAAAAATTGTGTTCTCTGTCATTTTTTTTTTTGTGCTTTACTGGAGAAAAACAATAAGAAGCCAGCAGACGCCATGAAGAAACAAAGAAGATTAAGTGGTCAGAAGAATTCAATGAGAGATTTGGCAAGGTGGATTTTCACCCCTTTGAATGGAGCCGAAAGACTTGTTAGTGAGATAGGAAAAATTAGATTTTTTAGGTTAAATTTGAGAGTTGATGATGATGATGATGATGATGATGATGATGTTGACACAAAGAAATGGGAAGAGGGAGACATTAACAGATCTCTAGTTTGGGTGTTCCTAGAAATCTGATGAATAAAACCCTATTCTTAGCAGATGAGATATCTAAGGCTCTCAAAAGTTTGACAGGAAAAAAAGGTAATCCCTAAAAATCTGCAAAAAATCAAGGAATTCGGTAGAGTCGTGGAGTTTGAGGGGGAAAAAATCTCAATTCTGCTAAAAATCTGGGATCCTTAAACCATGCCTGATGATTCGGACATCAAATTACAATTTAACCCCTGTACAGTTAAGTAGCGTTATTGAATGAGCTAGGCCTAAAGTAATTTTAACAACATCAGGTATTTTCACATTATTATTTGTAGAGAAATTTTAGATCTTCCATTTCTATTGACTTGTTCATTTACCAAATAACCTATAAAAAGCACTGGATTGTTCACGAATAAAAGGGCAAATATTGGAATTTTACCCCCAATTCGCCCCAACTCTAATAGCAGTGTGATGCCTTTTAACACATCTAGTTATAATTCAATGAAACACCTAAATCCTATTACTGAGTTAAAACTAGATGACATCTCGCAAGTATACGGTTGTCAACTAGTAGTAAAGGGAAGTAGGGATCGTTCTCACAAGGATTGTCGATTCAATTACCAAGGTTTAAGGGTACTTGTATAGTTAAGCAAAATAAATTGGGAGATGATAGAACTATTCTAATGAAAACAATAATTTTAATTCTAACCTAATTTAATCAAATTAAGATTAAAATTTAAAATAAGTAAATCACTCAACTAAAAAGACTACAAAAGAGAAACTTTGAATATTAAAAGCATTCATTTCTAAACTATAAATTAGAAAGAGTTAAACTAGAAATCTAAATATTTTTAGATTTTTTATTAAAATTAAGAAAACCCACTAAGAATTAACTAGAAATTGAGAATTCTTAAATTGAAAGTAAGAAATTAACAAGAACCCTAATTTTTCTAAAAGAAACCCTAATTTCAAAGTAAAGAAATTTTTACTAAATTGGACAAGAAAGCAAATAAAAATTATATCTACGTAAAACTAGTCTCTTATTAACCCACTACAATTATCTAATCAAAATTTGAACTTGACAAGAAATTTAAAGAAGATCTAAGATGAAAGTAAAGAGAAATTTCTATTAGAAAAAGTGAACTTGTAGTTCAAACTATCCTAATCTATCTAGAACTAATTAAAACTATCTACTCTATCTACTTACTAATTCTACTTAGCTGAAATAGTACAGCATTACACAAGGCAAAATTAGGGGTTTTTTGGCTGAAAGTTTACAAAATTGCCCTTACAACTTAACATTTAGCGAGTTGAGATTGCGGTCTGGAACATTTGAGACCGCGATCTCAACTCTAAAACAGTAAAACCAATTCTCGAGTCCAGATCGCGGTCTGGAACAGTTGAGACCGCGATCTTGACTCTCCTTCCAACATCCTTCATTTCATCCATTTTGCAATTTGGTCCCTTGAGCTTTGTTTCTTCCAACTTCTAACCTTTAATTTTTAACCTGCATAATATTAACACCATTAAGCACTTAATTATAAACTAAAAATTTAACAAAACTTATCATAATTAATTCAAAAATGAAAATACAATACATGTGAAAGAAATTAAGTAAAATCCTTAATTACTTATCCAATTTCGGAATTTAAACTATCAAAATGCTATAATTTAAAGGAAAATAACTCTAGTTTACTAGAGTTATCACACCCCCAAACTTAGTGTTTTCCTAGTCCCGAGCAAAACAAAGATTAACATTAAACGAATCCTACTAACATTCAAACATTTAAACACCTCCAAAGTTGGCGTGAGACTTGATGAATCATGGATGTACTTAGAACAATTAAGCGATGTCTCAAGAAATGTTCAACACTATGTGATATGTGAAGAATATGAGTAAATCAATCCAAAATGAAATTTCGTTTTACAAAGAAGCACACATTCATTCACTACACAAGATTTCACATCACCAAGCATTACCATTCTCAAAAGGAGTTACCAAAAGTTTTAGTTCTTTTCATTTGAAACATCATTACTTCTCAATAAATCACAAATATTATAAAGTTAATCAACTCTCTCGACTAAGCATCATGAAAATAGAAGTTCAATTAGGAATCAACTTAAATGCAATTGTCACACATTTCGGGAATAAACCTCTAATAAGGAATAAGTAATATGAGATTAATGATAAGTATTACAAATATTTACTCCTTAACTTATTGGTATAGTGAAAACTCAATTCTTAATGGCCTAATTTGGAGAAACAACATGGGTACATGTCAGAGTCTCGTGCTCGCCTTATTACTACTCTAATAACTTATTTCGGAGAAACAACATGGGTACATGTTAGAATCCCGTATTCGCCTTATTCCTAATTTTTTTTCAGCCCTAAACCAAGGAAAAGGAGTGAAATGTACCAAAAATTAATCTCGAATATCAATTATTCACAAGTTAGAAGAACATTCCCTATGCAAACACACGAAATGTCCCAAAATTCCTTCTACTTCATTTAACTCATTTCTTTCCAAAAGATAGTTCATCAACCACATTCTAATATAAGTGATTTGATAAGAAACAACATTTCAAATAAATTTTCCTAAAATTTTGGCACTTCTTTTTGAAAAATAGCAATGCTAAGTTTATGAATTCTATATACTGCAAATGAACTACTCACTCACACAAAAATTCTTGAAATGAATCAATCATATACTTCAATCACAAAGCATTGAACATCAAAATTTATCATCATTGAGTACCTAATTGATCAACTTCCATCCATTAATCATCAAGTGGAAACAAAATGTATAAAATGACCATTTCCAACACAAAAAGATAAACATCCCCAAACTTGTCTCTTTTATTCAAGTAGATGAATAAATCATCCTTCCACTCACCCAAAATTAAACATCAAGACAAACCCAAAAAAAATGAAAACTACTTCAACTATGTCGTACTTTTAAGCCTAGAATTAAAATTGAGTAAAAATGTTAAGAGCAACCGTGCCATGCATCTTACCAATTAAGCTTCAAACAAAATCAACATTCTATTCTACTCATTGCATTAACTAATGCAAAGATGGCATCATTTTAGGGCCCTTAGCCATACTACTCTTATTAGGCAATAACGAAACTTCACCAAGTGTCACTATGAGAATCCAAAAGAAATTTCATCCATAAAGCATCAAAATGTATCACTTGGCATCAGCATAAGGCCATTAGCCAAACTACTTAAAAAGAAAAACTGAAATACTTCAATTCCAAAAACTGAAAATAAAACAAACATAATCTAAAGTAATCAAAAGCTATGGTGTCCAATGAAAATAGGGAAAATCATCATCAGCCATCAAATTAATCCAATGATCAAGGTTGGTCTTCTTCCATGCTCAAACAAATGGTGGCTTCTTCGCTTGATTCCATCTCGTCTTGACCTTCTTCAGCGTCACTAGGTTGGCCTCCTCATGATCATCATCCATGTCCCCTCCAGTCGCACCCGCGTGGCTAGATCCCTCATAATGTGTGGTAGCCACCGGTGGTGTGTAGTACTGTCCACGAGGTGGACCAAAGTGCCATGCCATGCCGGAGGTGATGGTGGCTGGATCCAAGTGCCTAATGAAATAACCTTTAAGGCTTTTCCAATAACGGTCAAGTTATTGTGCATCACCATTCGACTGTACGACCAGTATCTTTGTAGATCATTCATTTCTTCTTCACTTATCGGAGCATTAAATACTACACCTGGGGGTATCAGAATCATTGAAGTTCTCTGAGGTGGTAGAGGCTGTGGCTGGGCAGGGTGCTTCTCCTAGTGGTGCTTCTCATATTCTCTTACCATCCTATAGACATATTCCCGATTGATCCTTCATCTAGGATGTATCAATGATTCCAAAGGACTAATCGGGCAACCCGCTATGGTGCAAAGATGGTGAATTAGACTAGGGGCATAAAATAAGGGTCGTCCTGACCTAACACTCTCTAAAAACCCCTGTCTAATTAGGTGACCTACATTCACCGGGATCCCAGTCATGATGGCATAGACTAAGAGTACCTTGTCCCTTGGATAAAGCTCATTGCATTGGACACCTGTGATCTTAAATGCGGCTACTATTGAAATAAAATCATAACTTAGCCACTAATGAGAGTTCTTGACGAGGAATTTTAATTCAATGGCAGACGAAGTAATCTTAATCCACTCTATCCTTCTATCACAAATGGCATCTTTGGTTGCTCATTCATATCCTTATTTTTATTGTTCAAAAATTCTAAATATTGACTAGAAGGTACGCCGGGAAGGGGGGGAGGGGTATGTTGAAATACGCATTAATCACATCAGCACTAAAATCTACCAAAACCTCCCGTATACGCACCTTGCCATCTTCTAACTCACATAAATTATAATGAAACTCCTTAACTAACTGGGTAGTCTCGGGGTTAACCTGAGCGTTAAAACCCTCCCAATGCCTTGACCTAACTTGTTCTTCTAGAATCTTCATATACTCCCCAATGCATGGTTAGGTCAAAGTTCCTCTCTCTAATCACCTCATGCTTCTCATTATTCTTGAATAATTGTTGAGACCTATCACTCGAGAATTGAGGTTCATCTTATTTGATCACCACCCTCAAATGGTTGTTCCGAGCCCCCTTCTCCCCTCGTACCCTCTCCGGATTTCCTTTTTCTAGAACCAGTCCCTCTCCCTCTCATTCTAACTCTTCTCTCAGCATTGCCATATACCCCTCTCGTCATATTCTTTTTGCAAAAGGAATTCAATCACCAATTTCAAAACCCAACTTTCAATCAAGATTCTAACACCACAAAATCACAATCCAAATTCCCAAATTTTTTTTCGAATATTTCAATTTAACTCAATCATAAATCAAACCAAGAATTCCAACAATTGGACAATTCAAAATTCTTCTAGCACAAATTAGCACCAATTACTTGTCCACAATTCAATAATTAAATACCACAATTTTTTCACAATTTAATCCACAAGATTCCACAATTGCTTTCAAACATTACCAATTACAACTAATATTTCAAGGAAAGATATTACCCGTTCTTTTTTGCATTGAAACTTTTCCAAGAAATTGCCTTTGTGTTAATTCCCTTGCAGGAAATGAGCCAAATTTCTTCCAAAAATCCTCAAAAGATGGTTGCTTTGATGTTCCTATAGAAAAACAAAGCTAAATTAGTGGTGGGTATGGAGTTTTTAGTGATTTTTAGTGAAGAAGAGGGAAGACTTGGAGGATTTGGGGCTAGGGCTTTCGGAAGAGGGAAGAAGAATAGGGAGAGTTTGTGAGAAGAAAAGAAGAGATCGATGCTTCTTAAAAATTTCTGGCAATCGAGACCACGGTCTCAGTTTTGAGACTGCGATCTGGCTTGATGTCGAGATCGCGGTCTCAATTTGAGGTCTCAAGCTCAATTTCTGCAAAGTGAATTTTTACACAGCCGAAATTGCTTCACTCTTGACCACTTTTCTCCATTTACAAGGGTAACCTACAAACAAAAAAATTCACAAGTTAGGATGATAATTTTCACTCATTCTTTAGCACCATTTATTCAGCTCAAAAACTCAAATTTATTTATTCCTTTTTTTAATTATTTTTAACAAAAATTCTAACCTAATTCGAAACCAATTTACTCAAAATTAAGATAATTAAAAATCACACGAAAAGAAAGAAATAAAAACTAAATTAAAGACTTGGGTTGCCTCCTAAGAAGCGCTCTTTTATAGTCACTAGCTTAACTATGGCACAACCCTCATTCTTGTGTTAATCGAATGATCTCTCGTCCACCTTCAACAATTCCTCCAAAGTATGGTTTAAGCCGATGTCCATTGACTTTGAAAGTTTCCTCTTTCCCCTTTATCTCCACCATTCCATAAGAAAAGGTTTGGATCATTTCAAAGGGACCACTCCATCTTGACTTAAGCTTTCCCAGAAATAATTTAAGTCTTGAATTATAAAGGAGCACCAAATCACCGTCTTTAAATTCCTTCCTTTGGATATGCTTATCATGCCATGCCTTTGTCTTTTCCTTATAGATTAAAGAATTTTCAAATGCCTCCCTCCGAAATTCATCCAATTCATTCAAATCAGGCATTCTTTTTTCATATGCCTCCTTTAACTCAAAATGCTTTCAAGTTCTTTATGGCCCAATATGCCCTATGTTCAAGTTCCACTAGCAAGTGACATGCTTTTCCATGCACAATACAGTACGGAGACATGCCTATGGGAGTTTTGAATGTCGTACGATTAGTCCACAAAGTGTCATCTAACTTCAATGCCCAATCTTTCCTAGCATTATTCACTATTTTCTCTAGGTTCTCTTCAATTCTCGGTTGGACACCTTCGCTTGACCCGATGTTTGTGGGTGATAAGTTAAAGCAACCTTGTGTTTCACCCCATATTTTGTAATTAATGCCTCAAATTGAGAATTCTTGAAATGTGATCTCCCATCACTAATGAGATATTACCTTGGCTTCATTGGTTGGAGTAGCAATTGCTTCAACACACTTTGACACATAATCCACCGCAACCAAAATGTACTTATTGGAGTATGAGATCGGAAAATGTCCCATGAAATCAATCCCCCATGCATCAAATACCTTCAACTCAATAATGCCATGAAGGGGCATTTCAGAATATTTCCTTAAAATATTACCCACCCTTTGACACCCCTCACTGAACACTTCCTGGACGAGGGCAAAAGTTCTGCTTTTGCTCTACCTCCTGGGGGGTCGCGTGGGGGGGGCGTTAATTCTATTCATCATATTTGAGCACAAAATCTCGGGAATCCTTGAACATAGTTGGCCAATATAAACCACTTTGTAAACCTTGAAAGCTGTCCATTGAGCTCCATGGTGCCCCCCAACCGGATATGAATGACAATGTCTTAATATATCGGATACTTCACATTCCAAAACACATCTCCTTAGGACTTGATCATTGCACTTTCGGAACAAATATGGTTCTTCCCGAAAATAATGTTTAAGTTTCGCAAAGAATTTCCTCCTCTTATTGATGTTGAGCATCTTAGATACTATCCTGGCCTCAAGATAATTCACAATATCCGCATACCATAGACTTACTTCTTTCACCTCAAACAACTTCTCAATTGGAGATTCTTCATTGATTATCCCTTCTTCATGATTGACAGTAAGAGTCTAGATGCCTCAATTCTTGACAAATGGTCGGCTACCATGTTTTTCACACATTTTTTTTCGACCACCTCCGAATCAAATTCCTGCAACAAAAGTATCCATCTCAATAAATGTGTCTTAGATTCTTGCTTAGAAAACAAATACTTTAATGCGGTGTGATCGGTATGAACAATTACCTTTGATCCAATCAAATATGATCTAAATTTATCAAACGCAAAAACTATAGCAAGTAGTTCCTTTTCTGTTGTTGAATAATTAATTTGTGCATTATTTAAGGTCCTACTAGCATAGTAAATGACATGCAACATCTTGTTCACTTTTTGACATAGCACAACACCTATTGCATAGTCACTAGCATCACACATGAGCTTAAAGGAAAGAGACCAATTTGGTACTACAATAATCGGTGCAATCACTAGAGCATGCTTAATTCGTTGAATGCTTTCAAACAAGAATTATCAAAATGAAATGGACAATCTTTTTGAAGTAAGAAGCGCAATGGTGTCTAGCAATATGAGAAAAATTCGTAATGAATCTTCTACAAAAACCTGCATGACCTAAGAAACTTCTTACCCCTTTAACATTGATCGGAGGAGGTAACTTTTCAATTACCTTCACCTTTGCCCTATCAACCTCTATTATCTTTGATGAGATCTTGTGACCGAAAATTATTCCTTCTTTCACCATGAAATGACATTTTTCCCAATTGAGAACTAAATTAGTTTCCACACACCTCTTTAATACCTTGGACAAATTTTCAAGACAATCATCAAATGAGCTACCAGAAACACTAAAGTCATACATGAAAATCTCTATGCTCTTTAAAGTCATCCATGAAAATCTAATCTCTATGCTATTTTCAACCATGTCATGAAAAATAGCAAACATACAATGTTGAAGTGTACTTGGAGCATTGCAAAGTCCAAAGGGCATTCTCCTATATGCCAAGGTACCAAATAGGCATGTGAAAGTTGTTTTATCTTGGTCTTCCAGAGAAATAACATTTACTCATGAAGGTATCCGGAATAACCATCAAGCAAATAGGAATATGCAAAACCAGCCAACCTCTCAAGCATTTGATCAATAGAAGGCAAGGGAAAATGATCCTTTTAGGTGTCTTCATTCAACTTTCGAAAATCAATGCACATTCGCCAACCCGTAACCAATCTAGAGGGGAGAAGCTCATTGGTTTCACTTATGATTACGGTAATACCACCTTGAGCGGGACTAACCCACTCACTATCGCTAATAGGGTAAATAATACTGGCTTTCAAAAACTTAAGAACCTCCTTCCTCACAATCTCTTTTAAAGTAGGATTCAATCTCCTTTGAGGTTGCCTTTCTGGTTTATTCCCTTCATTCATCAAAATTTTATGCATGCATATAGAAAGGCTTATTCCCTTTATATCATCAATAGACCAAGCAAGAGCATTTTTATTCCTTTTAAGCACCACAATCAATCTTTCAAGTTGCTCATTTGTCAGAGATGCATTCACAATTATTGGGTATGTCTCATTTTGCACCAAGATATGCATACATTAAGTGGGTAGGAAGGGGTTTTAGCTCCAAATTAGGGGGTTCGTTGGTCGGAGACCCCCCTTTACCTTTTTCTTGATTCTCTTCATCTTCCTTTTGCTATAAGTTCTCATCTTCCAAGTGTTCACATCCTTCATTCCTTCTTCGTCATCTTGATTTGGCGCATTTGACTCCAAGACCTCTTCCTCCATTAAGAAATTCTCCATTGCATTCCTAAAACAATCAATTAAGTTATCTACCACATTAATATTCATGATATTTTTAAAAATTGAAGGAAGTTTTAATGAATTAAAAACATTGAATGTAACAATTTCATCATTTATTCAGAATTCTAACTTCCCTTCTTGAACATCAATAAGTGCACGGCCGGTAGCAAGGAAAGGTCTCCCAAGAATGATTGGCATCTCTTCATCCTCTTCCATTTTAAGCACAATGAAATCAGCCGGTGGATAAAGTTTGTCAATTTTCACAATCACATCTTCAATGAGGTTCCCTTTTAGAAACTTTATGCTTCGATCCGCAAGTTGCAATGAGACACTTGTTGGCTTCAATTGACCTCCATTTAGCTTCTTGAATACTCCAAAAGGCATGAGATTTATTGAAGCTCCCAAGTCACATAATGCTCTTCCAAATTGCAAACCTCCAATTTCACAAGGTATAGAAAATGAACCGGGATCTTTGAGCTTTGGTGGCAACTTCTTTGTAAGTAATGCACTACAATGCCCTGTTAAGCACAAAATTTTATCGCCATGCAATTTACTCTTTGAAATAAGGACTTGTTTCATGAATTTGGCATAGGTAGGCATGTTCTCAAGTGCCTCCATGGAAGGGATGTTGATCTTTAGCTTTTTGAAAATCTCTAGAAATTTCTTGAATTTCTTTGCTTTTTCTTCATCCCTTAACCTTTGAGGAAATGGCACATTAACATGCTTTGGCTCATGATGTTTAGGATCCTTGCCTTCATTGTTTTGTGAGTTGGGCATAATGGACTACATTCATCATTTTGTCTTGCCCATTTGAAAACTCCCCTTTTTCTTTGTCTTCATCCTCAACCCCCTTCTTGTTCTCCATTCTTCAATGAATTTCTCCCAACTCTTTACCACTCCTAAGGGTAATAGCCTTACATTGCTCCTTAGGGTTTGGAATGGTGCCACTCGAAAGCACTCCTAACGGCCTCTCATTGTTCAACCTTGCCAATTGTCCAAATTAAATCTCCAAATTCCTTGTCGAAGCCTTCAAATTCTCATAATCTCTTTTATGCTCTTTCGCTTTCCTATCTAATTCCCTTCTCAAATACTCGGCTTATCTTCTTCAACCTTCTTCACCCAAATTATCTCTAGGAGCATATTGATCATGGTACATGGGTTGGGAAGAATTTCCATAATGGAAAGGAGGTCTTTGTTGTTGTTTTTGAAAAGAAGGATTGGGAAAATTTTGATATGAGTTGGGTTGGGCATTTTTTTGATGTGGCGGTTGATAAGGTCTAGATGAAGAATCTTTTCGGGGATTGAGTGTATTGGGCATTTTGAGGTAGAGATTAGGTTGGTAAGGAGAGTTGGATTGGTTGTTGGTGTTACTCCATGAGAAATTTGGGTGATTCCTCCAAGAAGGATTGTAAGTGTTCCCACAAGCTCCGGATTGGTTCATTGGAAATGAAGATTGATTGGCCACATAGTTGATTTGCTCATTAGCTCCATATGGCATCTCACAATTCCCATTGGCATGGTCGCCTCCACAAAATCACATGTCATGCTTGGCTGAGTTGGAGAAAAAGTCATAGCATTTACACTACTAGGTTTCCCTAAATTCCCCAATGCTTTTGCCATGTTATTCATCACATTCATGAACATGCTTTGTTGAGCTAAAAGTGCTTCTTGTATGTTTAGATTCAATGTTCCACTACTTGCATTGGCTTGATTAGCTTGGTGTTGAACCACCGGTGGAGTTATCGGTCCATGATGGTAGTGGTTGTATGCCATTCTATTTAACAACTCTCGAATTTCTTCCGGGGTCTTATATGAGATAGAACTGTCGGCGGAGGCATCTACGATGGATTTCGTCTCTTGTAGTAAACCGTTATAAAAAGTTTGGACTTGAAACCACAAAGGAATGGCGTGATGCGGGCATTTTCTTAGCAAGTCTTTGAATCTTTCCCAAGCTTCCCCTAGGCTTTCACCAACATCTTGTTTGAACGATGTAATCTCATTCCTTAATTTAGCGGTTCTTGCGGGAGGAAATTACTTCGCCAAGAACTCTTGAGCAAGTTGGTTCTAAGTGGTGAATGTTCCTTGGGCATGGAATTGCAACCATGACTTTGCCTTATCACGAAGAGAAAAATGAAACACCCTTATCTGAACACAATTCAGGTGTACTCCATTAAACTTAAATGTGTCCATTACTTCTTCAAAATTCATGAGGTGTGTGTAGGGGCCCTCATTTTGTCCACCTCCGAACATGGTATGAGCTTGGAGCATTTGGATTAGGGCGGGTTTGATTTCAAAATTGTTGGCAACTTGCACGGGCATCCGTGCAATACTTGAGTTCGCCCCTTCAAAATTAGGTAAAGCATGCTCCCTCAATGGCCTTCCATTCCCATTCATGTCATTCCCATTCCTATAGCCACCCATTCCATTATTTCCACCTACCTGTTCTTCTTTGTTCTCCATGTTCACATTCCCTTGATAAGCATTAGCATTTGCCATTTCTATCCTTTCTTGCTCTTGTTGTACCCTTCTCAATCTTCTAAGTTCTCTTAGGTCTTTCTCCCTATTCTTGTCTAAGTAAATGAATGCCTCTTGAGCACCTCTTACCATGCACTACACAATCAAGGCAAATAGTCAATTGGAATTCCAAGTCAATTCCACAAGACAACCAAATCAAACATAAAAATAAACAAAATTAAAAACTAAATTAAACTAATCTAATGTGCTTAATCTACATGACCCGTAAAGCGCTTGATATTGCCAAAAACCGAAGACAATCCCCGGCAACGGCGCCAAAAACTTGATGCCTTTTAATTCACACCTAGTTATAATTCAATGAAACACCTAAATCCTACTAACTAGATGGCATCCCGCAAGTATACGGTTGTCAACTAGTAGTAAAGGGAAGTAGAGATCTTTCCCACAAGGATTGTCGATTTCAATTACCAAGGTTTAAGTGTGCTTGTGTAGTTAATTAAAATCAATTGGTAGATGATAGAACTACTCTAATGAAAACTATAATTTTAATTCTAACCTGATTTAATCAAATTAAGACTAAAATTTAAAACAAGTAAATCACTCAACTAAAAAGACTACAAAAGAGAAACTTTGAATATTAAAAGCATTCATTTCTAAACTATAAATTAGAAAGAGTTAGACTAGAAATCTAAATATTTTTGGATTTTCGATTAAAATTAAGAAAACCTACTAAGAATTAACTAGAAATTGAGGATTCTTAAATAGAAAGCAAGAAATTAACAAGAACCCTAATTTTCCTAAAAAAAACCCTAATTTGAAAGTCAATAAATTTTTACTATCTCTATTGGACAAGAAAGCAAATAAAAATTATATCTATGCGAAACTTGCAATTAACCCACTACAATTATCTAATCAAAATTTGAACTGACAAGAAATTTAAAGAAGATCTAAGATGAAAGTAAAGAAAAATTTCTATTAGAAAAAGTAAACTTGTAGTTCAACCTATCCTAATCTATCTAGAACTAACTAAAACTATCTACTATCTCTACTTACTAATTCTACTTAGTTTAAATAGTGCAACATTACACAAGGCAAAATTAGGGGTTTTTTGGTTGAAAGTTTACAAAATTGCCCTTACAACTTAACATTCAGCAAGTTGAGATCGCGGTCTGGAACATTTGAGACCGTGATCTCAACTCTAAAACAATAAAACCAATTCTCGAGTCGAGATCGCGGTCTGGAACAGTCGAGACCGCGATCTCGACTCTCCTTCCAGCATCCTTCATTTCATTCATTTTGTAATTTGGTCCCTTGAACTTTGTTTCTTCTATCTTCTAACCTTTAAGAATTTTTAACCTGCATAACATTAACACTATTAAGCACTTAATTAAACTAAAAGTTTAACGAAGCTTATCATAATTAATTCAAAAACGAAAATACAATACATGTGAAAGAAAATTAACTAAAATCCTTAATTACTTATCCAATTTCGGAATTTAAACTATCAAAATGCTATAATTTAAAGGAAAATAACTCTAGTTTACTAGAGTTATCACAGTGTTCCTATCTGGCCTTATTAGAAGAATTCTCCCCTTCCACATCAGCTCTATTTCAGCGCCAAATGTCACATGACAAGTGTGGGGAGTTCCTTTGCTTTTTATATACTTGTTAGATATATGACATATGACTTAATAGCTCTCACGACCTGGTGATAATTTGCATATGTAGATTGGGCTTTGGACAATACTTTTGAAGAAATTGCTTTTACACAAATTATATTCCATCTTTCTATCTAGACTGTTTCCTAAACCATTTTTAGAATCACTTAGTTTCTGTATAATGCTTAAATTCAATAACAGATTTTTTACCGTTAAAGTTCTCATATTTAAATTTTGGAAAATACATGGGTAGTCCTGATCTTTGGTCTCACTTATAGATATTGTGGTGTGAATTAAATCATATAAAACAAATGACCTCAATTGATATAAGCAAAATTTCATAAGATTTAATTTTGACTACAAAATCTATAGATAAAGTGTCTAATTGTGTCTACCTAACTATTTTTCTCAAAATTTAGGCTTTTTAATACTGTTGAACTTCAAGAGATAAAGTGTAATTAATCTTTTTTTCCCCCAAAAAAAAGTCAAACATTGACCAAAAGATCATATGCTCTATAAATACATCTCTATCCTATATTCTCCCAACAAACTGAAAAATAAGCAAAGTTCCAATTCATCATTAAACCTTATAAAACATCTCCAGGACAAGCAAAGTTCCAAGCTTCATTTTCGAGGGGGATTTTCTTGGATTATTATTTAGTCATGCATCCAGGTAAAGTAAAACCCACCTAAATTGGCTCTCTAAGTTATCTCCCTCTCCTTCATATCCATTCTATAAAGAGATTATAGAAATGAGAGCAACACTTAAATACCCTTATGGAGTTTAAAAACCATATTTGAAATAATCCTTCCCATTCTTTTAGAAGGAAAAAGAACTGCTGTAAACCATAGTTTAAAACTCAGAAAAACTCGGCCGAATTGTACCGAATTGACTCGACTTGACAGAATTATAGGTGACTCGATGAAAAACCTAATGAACGACTATTATCAATTTTAGATTAAACTTGATAAATTCACTGAGTAATCACGAGTATTTATCCGAGTCAAGTTTATTTAATATTAAAAAATAGATAAATTTTGTATAATTTTTTTTAAAAAGTTGAATTTTTTGAATTGATCATGAATAATATGTAAAGAATAACATGTGGAACCTAAAATTTTAAATAATTAATCTAATTATTAGTATATTTTTATTCTTAATAGATAAAATAATAAATACATATGGCTTATAGTTCCGAATTTTTTATTTTTAACTCGTATTAGATAAAACTCAATCGAGTTTTTGAATATATTCGACTCATTAATTTTTCAAGTCGAGTCCGAATTTGAGTTTTTAAACATTGTTGTAAACATCATAGAAAAGGTAAAAGGAAATTTTTTCTAGCGCACATATCTTAGAAGAAAGACTTGGAAATTTTATTAGCTTTCTATTCTATTAGCAGTCTTGGAAAATAGCTGTAGAAATACCATCAATTCTTTGGAAATTAAATAAGATCACAAGAAAAGAAAGTTAGACCAATGGTTCATATTTGAAATTGACAACCAGCAAGAGGAATTCTACCAAATAGTATGCTCTCAAATGTAAAGCCAGTCAAATTGAATACTAACCTCAATTCACAACACTCAAATGTAACACTTATAACTTTAATTTCTTTTCTTTTTTTCATTTTTAAAGCTTTAATAGATCTATAATTAACTTTAATTGACCAATCATAGTTCTTGCATTCTCCTTTAAACATCTCTATGAAAATTTTTAGGGAAAATCGCCAAAATAGTCCCTCAACTTTTGCACTTTAGCCAGAATAGTCCCTCAACTTTCTTTTTAGCCAGAATAGTCCTTCAACTTTTTTAGCCAGAATAGTCCTTTAACTTTTATTTAGGAAAATTAGGGTTCTTTTAATAGTCTATTAATGTCTAAAAATGATTAAAAGAAATTAGATGTTTATAAATTTCACATCTAGAAAGGACTATTTTGGTTAAAAAATAAAAGTTGGAGGACCATTTTGGCTACAAAAAAAGTTGAGGGACTATTCTGGCTAAAGTGCAAAAGTTGAGGGACTATTTCAGCGATTTTCCCAAATTTTTATTTGGTTATGCGGTTTTGAACCAACAGGAGTGCCGAATCTAGAATAGGGCCATGCCCGCCAGATAAAGGTTAATAACATCTTGCCCCCTGAATTAGGGGTAATGATACTTTGCCCCCTGAAATAATAAAATATACACTTTACACCCATAGACACTATTCATCCATTAACAATCTTAAAACCATCAAGATAATCTAATTGAATGACTAAAATGTAAACCCCTGATAATATATTTTGATTTTTATGTATTTAATTTTGATAGTGATGTGATAATTATTTAAAAATAAGGAAAAATAAACATTATAATCTTTCAATATATTTCCTGGTTAGTCTTTTTTTTTTTTAATTTTTGGATTTCATTTGATATTATTTCGAATTTGAATGTTTAACTACATTGGTAGAACAAAATTAATCAAAAAAATATATATTGGTAGATCAATTCTCCAATGGACTTATTTTTTATTAAAAGTTTTTCTTCAAGGATATTGTGTAACGATATATTTTCTATAAAACTTTTGTGATTTTTGACTTCTTTTAGTATTTTGCACTTTTAATATTTAGCTTAACCTGTACAAATTGCAATGTCGGATATAATTAATTTCAATATTTCTCACATTTTTATTCCTAAAGTCAAAGATATCAATTTGCTATTTTATTTTATTTTTATAATTATTTATAACTATTGAACATCAAAATACATGAAAAATCAAAATATAATACTAATGTACATTTATTTTATTTTACACATTTAATTAGGTTATCTTGATGGTTTTAAAATTGTATCAATGGGAGTCAAAGTATATATTTTGCTACTTCATGGGAGCAAAGTGTAATTACCCACCTAATTAAGGGGATAAATGTGTTATTAATCCCCAGATAAGTAGGCTGCAGGCTGGTCATTTCAAATGTAAGGTCCTATTAATATCAACTACTAAATGTACATAATAGTTAATCCATGACCCAAAAAAAAAAAAAATCTCTCCACTTCCACAAACCTGCTTTCTTTGTAGTTACCCTCAGGTAAACATATATATAAATTTAAGTGGAAAATCATTTTCTAAATCACAAACTTAAAATTATTTGTCAAAATTAATTCACTAATAAAATCATATTAAATGACTAATATCTAATTTTAGATATTTAATAAAATTTTATTTCTTTTTTGTGGATCTATTAATACGAGGTATTAATTTAAGTGCCAAAAAATTGGATAGAGATAAGGGTGTTCATCTTAACCCGACTATTTACACCAACCTGAAAAACCTGTCAAACCGATCTGACCGAACTAGAAAAAGAGGGTACTCGAACCGTATTCTGAAACTGAGTCGGGTTACTTAGGTTTGGTACCCAACTTGGCCTATTTTAGGAGTAATTTTGTAAATTTGATTAATAGAGTTTTATCAGATGTTAATACTTACTAGGGTTATTGGCAATCTCGTACCTCTTCAATTCTTCTTTAACCTCTCATCTCTTCCTCGTTTTCCCTTTATCTTCCTTAGTTGCGTTGTAATGTTGTTTGTCTAAGGCTATTGTTAAGCCTTTTAAGCATGTCTGTTGTCTGTTGGGATGTATTTTGTGACTTAATTATTGTTACTATTGGCCTATTACTACTTTCTAATTTGTTGCTGTTAGGAGGTAATATTAGGATATATTTTATAACTTTGGCTTAATTGTTATTGACTTAATTATGAAATTAACTTGTTTAACTATCATTATTTAAATTTTTTATGTTTTGTTGCCAGTGATGGTCGGGTACCCGATCAACTCAAACTCTTTTTTGGGGGTATCTGACCTACCGGATACCTGATTTGTATGAACCGGATAAAAGATCAAAATTTTCTTCATCTAGTTAGTAAGGATCAAGTAACTTTTTTAACTCATGGTTCAGGACCCGATCCATGAGCATCCCTTGATAGAGATAACTTCACTCCCATATTCACCATTATGGCCATATCTAAACGGATCTTGAATAGCCATTCGGTTTGTGTTATAGATTTAAGTTCAATAAAATATGACCCATTTAAACGGGATTGGGTAAATTTTATCCATATTTATATAAATATATTTTTTATCCAAATAACCATTTCGTCCGTTCCGATATTGATTCCTGACTGCGTGTACAAAGGATTATTTACTACTATCACTACTGTGTAAAGTTGGGTTTTAGGAAAGAAAGTAGTCCATGATTACAAGCCTTAGCTCACTATGTATTTTTTTTGCCACCCCTATACTCTATTAGGCAATTGTGCCATCTCGTTGCGAATCATTATTATATTCTATTTAAAATTTTATACAATATACTATCATATATTTTAAAAACGTGTAATTTAAAAGTTTTCACATTATAATGAAATAGTTGCCTAACAAAACGGCAGAAATTTGCTACTCTATAACTATTTATTCTTTTTTCAGATTAAATCAAAAGCAGTTATTAACTTAGATAAATTCAATAAAGTAACTGTACACTTCAACATAGTGTATGGTAATCTAGTATTCTAGAGCTAAATCCATGTCCTTTTTTCTATCTTTTGATATTCAACCCAGGATGTTTTCAGCAGTGTTATAGATTTAAGTCTAAGTCATTTTACCCATTTAAACAAAGGTACAGTAATGCAAAGATTAAGTGTTCACAAAAATAAATGAGCAAAGTGTTGGTGATTAAATTATACTTTAGTTGTCATTTTAGTTATTAAATTTGTTAGAGGCCGAAATAGTTACTGAATTTCTAAAACCACATTCAAGGGATCAATTCATCTATTTTATCCATTAAACCCTATGTTACATCCAATGACTTTTGGTAGGAGTAAAATTGTTCAATCACTCTTTTTAATACTTTACCTTAAACAATTGTCAAAACGACATAGTTTAGACTCAAAATAAGTCAATTTTAAAGGATCCCAGCGAAAAAAAAAAAAGTGGTCGGAGTCAAATCGTTGGAAGGCGTAAGAAAGGGTGGCAAGGGCAAGAAGGGGAAAGGGAAACAAGGGGAGTTCGGATCCGTGGGAAGAAAGGAGTTCAGATTGGGTAGATGGGACGGGTATTTAGATTTGGGGGAGTGGAATTCGATTGGGAGGGAAAGTTCAGATTGGGTGGAGGAGGAAGGGGGAGTTCGATTTCTTATCTAGGACAGGGGGAAGGAGAGGGTTGGTGGGGATTTCTGATTTGGTGAAGGATGGAGTTCCGACAAGAGTTTTTTGAGAAAAATTAGATGAATTATTCCAAGATGTGCCCAATGAGAAGGAATGAGTTCAACAACAATAACAAACCTTAAATACCACTAGATGGGGTTGGCTGCCAGAAGGAATAGATACTAAGAGAGAATGCTACTGTTTCCAATATACCAACATGAAGGTGCACTTTGCGATGAGCTTCATGTGATTTGAGTCTTGCCAACTACGATTGGATAGATAAAATAGCATGTGTGTGTGTATAGCTGATGCTTAAGGTGTCAGTTTGGTAATTGCTCGTCTCTCTTAAAGGATGATGATCGAAATAGAACTGATTTTTGATCAGGAGAAAGGGGGAGGGGGATTTCCGATCTGGGCTAAGGGAAGGGATAGTGGTGGCAAAGTGGGGGTAGAGAATGTGTTGGAGGAAGAGGGGAAGAGAGGGTAGTGGTGGTGGTTGACTAGGGGAGGAAGGTGGCAAAAAGGGAAGAAAGAGGTGGTGAGTTGGCTGGGGGAAGGAGATGGTGCGTTGTGGTGTTTCAAATTTAATTTTTGGCTTAAATTTTTATATCTTTTAGTATTATTTATCTTATAATTTAATTAGTTTTTAATCATTCAATTTTGACCCAAATTTTTTTAGTAATGTTAATTCAATATAGTTGGATGATTTTAACCATCAAAAAATTAATTTTCGTTAACATTAACGGCTAAAATAGGCGGTGTAAATTTTTAGACGCAGTTTTAGAGGTTCAGTAACCTTTTTAGCCACCGAATACATTTAGTGATTAAAATGATAAACGAATCATAATTTAGTGACTAAATTTATACTTTGCTCAAAATAAATTAGAAACCATACTACAAATAAGCTACATGTTAGCGTTTTGTATAGGACAATCTCAATACATCAAAACTTCATTTACAATCTTAGACATAGTATAAATAAGGAAAATAATTTACGAACTTATAAATTCATGATCATTTGCTAAAATCAGTTTACATGACAAAATTTTATTAAATTATTAATCATTGATTTTAGATCACTGTTGTATTTTTTTCTTCTTTCTCGGATCTAGTGATATATTAGTGATTTTGTTACTTTATCACTTTGTATAGACACACTTAAGAAGAAAAATGATTTATAAAATTACAAATTCTGTATCACTTTCTAAAATCATTCCGTGTGGCAAGATTCTATTGAATCACCAGCTCTTAAGTTTAGATATTTGGTCATATTTCGTTCCTTTTTTTTCTGAACCTAGCAACACGTCAGTAGTTTTGTCACTTTATCACTTTGTATAGATACAACTATAAAGAAATAGCTATAGATGATAAGTCTTTTTACACTTTCTAAAAGAATGGAAAGAAAAGAGGAGGAAATTAGAATATATTATAGGAAAAAGTAAGAATTGAACATTTGCTATAAAACCAAAAGAAAGAAAAATTCGATAAATTTATGGACAAGATTCCAATATTGCTACCCTCAAAACATGTACATCTTACATGAAAATATTTAAATAGATTCGATATTTGGTCTCATTTAGTATTATGGATTAAACGTTATAAAATAAATAAAATTAAGCTAATATAAACAATATTCATAAGATTTAATTTAAACTACAATATTTATACGTGAGGTGTAAAATTGATGATAGAAATTTACCTAATTATTTTCTAATCATACGTTATCATTTTTGAAAGAAGGGAAGAGATGGGTATCAAAGAACTTCAATTAGTAGTATATGAAGCTGAACAAATTAATTTTTTGGCTTGATATTTCCTTCAGTGTAGGACCTGTAATGGCAATCATTAATTAATTGAAAGGACTAATTCAGCGGAGCAGCAGTCAACATATTCACTATATCTGGTTTTGTTGACTTTTGGAGACTTGGGGGCAATTCTTATGTCTGTCTTCTTATTTCGTTTTCATTCTTTGTTTCTTTGAAGCGAGGGGTGGGACGTTAGGATTACGTAATCGAAAATAAAAACAAGAATTTGTTGTTTTCTCCAAAAAAAACCTTAAATTTGTCCTTTCAAATTCTACAAAATAAGTACAAAGTTATTACCTAAATATGTAGTTTCTCTTCTTTCTTTTTTTCAAGGAGACAATTTCAAATTTCATCAATTATTGTAACTACAAGTACAATTTAAATATGGTTACACAAACTTGCACAATATAGGGTGAGATTCCCACACAAACTAAGGTAGAAAGATTCTGGGAAATGGAAAAAATATTGGTAACGAGATTAACCCATTGTCTCTCACTAAAGGAAAAATTATTCCATTTAAATAAGTATTATTCTGAATATTATTTAGAATTAATACTGTGTCATTTTTTTAAATTTGATATATGCGAGATAAAAAAGTAATTAAAAAATATGTTAAAAAATTGCAAAATATTTTTTTGAAAAATAATGAATAACCTGTCCAAACAAAGCCAATAATTATTACTTCGGTCCCAATACTCTTAAATGGAGTTTGTGAAAGATAACACATCTATCTCAAGGGAGAAAATTGCATTTATCATATCAATTAAGATGGAGACGATTTTAATTGTTTCATTTTGTTTTGCTTTGTTTTGTTTTATTTTATTTTTGGTTTTCCACTTAAGTAGGACCTCAAGTCATTAGCCACTAGGAATTTTCCACCGCAACTGAAACAGAAGTGTGGTTAATTTATCCCCTTTAAGTGGATGTGGAGACAACAATGCAGATTTGGATTAGCATGACATTGGGATAAACTTTTCAGGCAACTATAAAGGCTAAAAGTGGACTTTTTATTCGTTTTCAGCTAAAAGAACTCCCGCTTAGTTTGGGAGTTTAGGAGGAACAAGAAAAGAAGTGAAAACTTAGAGAAATTTTACAGTTTTTTTTAAGGGTTTTAAATTATTAGAAAAAAGAAGAGAAGGAAGGGATAAATCTTATTTGAGAGTTGAAAAGAATTGGTACATATAAGTAACTAAAATTTGGGCCTCTACAATTTTAAGGTTTATGTGGGCAGTTTATTAGTTTATTAAAAAAATCAAAAGTTATCACCAAATTTCTCTCCAAATCATGACAATTTAATGTAAATTTTTTTTGATACAATACACTTGAAATTCTCCTTACAATTCATTCTATTTTCTTTCTTTCATTTTGCTCAAAAATTCCAAAGGAGCGAGAATATCCTCTTTCCTTCTCTTTTCCCTTTTTTTTTTTTTCCAATTAATTGTAAAGCTCCCAAACATAACCTCAAAAAATAGACAACAAAACTTAGGTTTAGCTAGATATTTGTAGGACCAGTGATGTTTCTCTGAACTACCAAATTCTAAAATTTTGAAATTTTATTATAAAAAAAATATTTAGATAAATTTAGTCTACGGACTCACCCATACGCCTTGTGACTATTAAATAAATCTCATGAAATCATGTCATGTCATATTAGCATATCCCATATGAGTGATCTCATGACATCACATGGTTCACTTATTTAATAACGATAAAATCTACGAGTAATCTCATTGACCAAACATACCTATGTATTTGCTTTGCTTAGTAGCATGAATGTGTCAAATTATTAAAGTCTTGTTTGGTTCTAATTAGAGAAAGTAATTTTTAAAAAAAAATTAGATTCCATTGTTAGTAGCATGAATGTGTCAAATTATTAAAGTCTCGTTTGGTTCTAATTAGAGAAAGTAATTTTTAAAAAAAAAATTAGATTCCATTGTTAGTAGTATAAGAGCCCATGAATGTGTCAAATTATTAAAGTCTCGTTTGGTTCTAACTAGAGAAAGTAATTTTTTAAAAAAAAATTAGATTCCATTGTTTGGTTCATTTTTTGACTTGTGGGAAAGTAAAAACTTTCCTTAAAACATGAAAAGTAGTTGCAAAATTCTAGAATTCTAAATCCCCATTATATGTTGGTATTCTTATTACTCTTCTTGAGAATTTAATCCTTATACATACGATAGACCCTTTAACCCTGTTCTCATGTTTTCTCTCCTCTAACTTCTCCTTTAGAAACCCTATTTCCTTCTCAACCTTTAACATCCTATTTCTCTTATTCAATACAATCACTCCAGCCTTCAAAATTCCATGGCACGAGTTGTATTATTTTTGGATGGATATTTTTGGCAATTCAGTAAAATATATGACACATTCCTTGTTATCTTTTCCAGAACTAAATATTAGAATATGAATCTATACAATTTTTATGTCAAGATTTTTAAAGATATCAAACATGATAAAGGTCATAAAGTTTTTCAGTAAAATAACATTCCGAGTAATCATATTATTGATTAACTTTACTTTCCTGTCAACCAAATATATTTTTAGTAAAATAATTAAATTTATATTTTTATTGATGTATTGTTTATATTTCAAAATATTTTAATAAAACTATTTTTAATTATTGAATTCGATAATCGGTTAACCGAATTTGAAAACCTCTCCATAACTTTTCGAATTCATTAATTGCATTCATGAATTCAGTTTACCAATTTGTGACCAAATTTAAAAATTAATCAAATTGAATTCAAAATTGATTACAAATTTAATTAACCGTATACTTGCATACCCCTACTAAAACTACCACGACTATATAACTACTTGTTTTGGATGGGACGATTATCAGCTTGTAGATGAGTGATTAGTATTTTGGGAGTCTCAAACAAGAAAAATAAAAAATAAAGAAATACTGTGGAAGGGGAAAATATTGTTGAAACAAGATGGCATATTAAATTTTGAGCATATTGCCTTAATGTATACAAAGTAATATGCGGATAAGGTGCAGTACAAAACTAACCCTGACTTGTGAAGGAAAAAGGATATGGACATGGGGGTACCATAACTTCCACAATTCCTTCTAGCATCTGGCTCACTTTCCTCATTGTAGGCCTACAAGTCGAGTCCTCTTGAATGCACCAAATACCAACCATCACAAATCTTTCTAGCTTCAACTCGTCTTCTAGAGCCTCAAAATCATTTCCAACCAAAATGTCCAATCTTCCTTCTTGGAAGCAGTCCCATGCCCAATCAGTTAAAATTGTATTGGCTCTTTCACCACTTTCAATGTCATCAACCTTTCTTCGGCAAGAAATGATTTCGAGTAACATGACACCGAAGCTATAAACATCAACCTTTACAGTAATTTTTGTCTCCCTATACCATTCGGGAGCTACATAACCTTTTGTTCCTCGGATGCCACTGAGTGTACTGCTCTGATTAGTTGCCAAAAGTTTCGCTAATCCAAAATCAGAAAAGCCTCATCCGGGCATTGTAATGATCGTCAAGAAGGATGTTTTGAGGCTTTATGTCACAATGAATTATCTGAGTACTGCGTTCATCATGTAGGTATACGAGCCCCCTTGCAATCTCAATTGCAATTTGGCTCCTTAAATTCCATCTGGGCTTTTTGTCACAGAAAAGGAGGCTTGCGAGATTGCCATTGCACATATACTCGTACACCAACAAGCGGTGTTGTCCTTCATCACAAAATCCAAACAGGCGGACCAAATTCTTGTGGTTAGTTTGGCCTATTGTGTTCATTTCAGCACGAAATTCCTTCTCGGCATCTCGAGGCATTCTATCTAACTTCTTCACTGCAACAATAATCTTTCTAGAACTCTTTTGCCACTCACCTTTATAAACAACACCACATGCTCCCTTGCCTAATTCTTCCTTGAATCCGTTTGTAGCTTCCACAAGCTCCTTGTATGCAAAACAATGCAAATTTGTTTCCACAACCGCATTAGTATTTGGATGAATCAATAGTGAATTATCTTCTTTTTCCAAAAGATGAGGTAACGACCAAAACAAGTTGTTCCAATCAATAGCAAGTTTACAAACAAAGAGCTACCAAGAAACACAGATCCCACAAGTATCAAAGTTATTCGGTCTTTCCATCGTTCTTGAACTGGAGGAACTGGAGGGCAAATACTACGTGGGTTGAAATTAGGAGCATCACTTTTGCGGTATTTGATGAAAGCTCTTGCTTTAAGTTCTATATCTACCCTACCATTAGATAGT
The DNA here is from genome assembly GCA_025175665.1 of Cinchona pubescens. Taxonomy (NCBI): domain Eukaryota; kingdom Viridiplantae; phylum Streptophyta; class Magnoliopsida; order Gentianales; family Rubiaceae; genus Cinchona; species Cinchona pubescens. The sequence goes on from JANKKI010000062.1 coordinate 3,151,176, forward strand.
GGCAAGTTCTTCTTCCAGCAACTGTGGCTTCTGAATATTGCAACAGCACATAAACAATCTTGTAAGCAAGATTGTCTACAGAAGGATTCATTTGATGGATTTATTTTCTCGTAGTCAGAAGATAAAGGCCAATCAACGTCGTCGTGCACAGTAAGATCATATACTTCTTCGTCTGTAGAATTAGGCTCAACTTGAGCACAACTCAGAGTGAAGTTGGGTATGCAGCTGCCGTACTTATTATTTGGGTCACTTTAGAAGCAGTACATATCTTTCTGGACACTCACAATTTGGTTTTTGATCATTTGTCAGGCTGCAAATGCTGTTAAATCCACAAGCTCCACTTCCTCTCTCTCCCATGATGCTCAAACATATATTATCTGGCATGGACCAAAGAGCACTCCATTTTGAATTGGTTGTGGAAAACATGGGATGATAATACATGGTGAAAACTCCATCAAAATCTATTGTTGCCCTGAAATAATTTTCTGAAGTTGAAACTGAAGTTGACACAGGGCCAAGTATTTGTGTTTCATTGTTTTTTTTCAATATAAAAATGGTGCCCTTGCTATTGAATATTACACGATAACCAGAATTCAAAGGATCAGAGGTCTTACTCTCGTAGTACATAGCATCATCTTCCACATTGGTCAGCACACTCCCCGTTGCAAGCACTAGATTCCCATCATTGCGAAAACGGAGATAAAATCTCCCACGCGAGAAGTTGGTTTCTGACTGTCGAGAAATAAGACGACTTCCAGATTTCCAATTCTTGAAATGGCAATAATGTATTAGCGGGTAATCTAAAGCTTTCCCACAGCCAGCGCTTATCACTTCCCCCCTTAATGATAAAATTGCCTGTATCATTCAAGAAACCATGATCAACCTGATTGGATGTGAATTCACTGTTCCAAAGTGCTTCATCTTGGGGGCCACGAAGCACTAGCCCAAAATTAGAATTAAGCTCTACTTTCGATCCTCGTGGAACTGGATCGATTGTATTCACATACCAGACTACAGTTTTGTCTGGTATCTTGTTATACCAAATGGAAAGCAAGAACATATCACAGTCTTTAAGGCGTTGAAAACCAAAGGCAAAATCTTCTGAAGGTGAAAGCCATGGGCTGGATGTTTCATTGGCTGTTATAATTCTGCCCACAGCCACAGTACCATTGTTTTGAGCCAAAGCGTGAATTGGGAAGAGAAAAATGAAGAAGATCAGATGAATGGATGCATAGGCCATCGCAACTTACAAGTAGATAGTGGTTAAGCTACAATAGAAGTTCCTACATAACCTTTATTGCCGCCGTCTGCATTCTTTTGTATGCATTCTTTTGTACGGTGTCCACAACAATTTCTACGTACGCGTGGAATCATCCATCTATAGTGTTGGAATTAGGTGATGCCTTTAATGAACTTTGTTTCGGGTCCACTAAAGAAACTACCAAGCACAATCGTTGTACTCTATGTAGTTTTTTTCTTGATGAACTACTGAAAAAATTGAAGAGAAAGTTCACGGTATATGTGTTTACTAGGTCAAATGTCACTTTTAACTCTATTGAAGAGAAAGTTCATTGTATATGTTATGGGAAAATTCTAATATGTATAGTTGATCATATATTTTGTGATTCATATTTATTCATATGATCTAATTTGTGGATTAAATATTTTAATTTTTAAAATTTTAAAAAAAGTTGAGACATGGACTACAAGGTGTATAGTAAGACCATACACCTTGATCCATATAAGAATTTTCTATGTATTATACTAAAATTTTGTGTTTACTAGGTCAAATGTCACTTTTAACTCTCTTGAACCATGATGTTTAATTTTACAGTTTTGTGAGAGTACTGTTGGTTTCAAATTTAAATTTGATCATTAAATTATAGAAAAAAATTAAAGTCTCATGATAGAATCACGTGATTGTATTTTTAAGATTTTTACGGTATAATATTTTGTATTTTAAAAATTTGTATTATATAAAGTTTTAAAGCATAGTAGAATAATTTCATAAAAAAAGTATAGAACTTTCCTAAATTGTATTAAGTACAAACTTATAAAATAAAGAGGTTATAGAAACGAGAGCAACATTAATTATCCTAATTGAAAGTAATATTTTATGATGTTTAAAAACCATATTTGAGCTTTCCCATTCCTTAAGAAGGAAAGATTTTCTAGGACACATGTTCTAGAAGACTTGGAAAATGTGTTGGTTTTCTATCCTATTGGTTGTCTTGGAAAATGCAGGAAGAAAAACCATCAATTTATTGGACAATAAGATTACAAGACATTAGATTAGCCTCAGCTGAAGTTTGAAAAGAAAATTAAACCAGTGGTCCATATTTAAAATTGACAATGAGCAAGAGCAATTATGCTCTCAAATGTAAAGTCCGTCAACTAAAGCAACCTTGTGACGAAGGAAAATATTTAGATAAAATTAATTTTTTATCTTATTTGTAAATTTTATAATATAAATTAAATGTTATGAAATTTATAACATCAAATAAAATTTTATAAAATTTAATTTTAATTATAAGGTTCAAAATCAGGTCTATGTTAATTGGACAAAGTAAATTATATCATGTTAGCTCAAATTTGGTTAATTATACACATATACCCCCAATAGTCAAAGCCCTTCCCGTCAAACCAAAAAATCCCTATTGCTCATCCTCGCATTCTCGCAAGTCGCTGTTCAATTGTTCTCAGCGGAGTCTCCAATCACATGGATGGCAAATTCCTCCAAAAACTCTTCCCCGGCTGCCAGTAAGTACTTTACTTACTACCAAAAAGAAAAGAAAAGACAATGCATTCGAATGGCTTGAGTTCTTGAACCAGCAATTCGAATGGCTTCAATTCTTGAGCCGTCAAAGCCTGCAATAACTAAATTCTACTTTCTACCCATTTGATTACTCTCTTTTTCTTTTTCTTTCCCCCTTTTTTGTTAATTTCACCTCCCACAAGTTTTTGATCGAATATCAATAGCTTTATTTTTTTCAGTTAATTTATTGTTAATTAGGCTCTTTTCCATAATTATTTTTTTTCCTTGCAACGACGAAGATTTTTGCAATGCCAGGCAAAAGGAATACAAACACCATTTTCATTCCCTACTCATTTCTCTTGAATCCCATTACAGCCATGACAACTTAAGCTTCCCTCAAGTGACCAAGTCACTGTGCCATGCAAGCAATCATCCCTCGTTGCCATTCGCTAATCATAAACAAATCAAGACCCTTATGCCGTGGCATAGGAGGCGCACACAACATAAGCACCATTGGGATTCAGGTGGTCCCACCTCGATTAAACATCTCTCCTCCTTTCTCCCACTCACTTCTTCTTTCTCTCCCTCCAACCAGTATTATTTAGACTAATCTCCAAGTCTAAGCAGAGGACGAAGGGGAGAAGAAAAAACTTATTTTTGACAGAGGAGTGCAGACGATAAAGGGAATAAAGAAAACAAGGACTCTACGATAGGGTTTTGACTATTAGGAGAATATTTGTCCAACTGAGCAAATTTGCTCTGGCACGATATCATTTGTTCTGGCAATAACAACCGCCTTTTCCTTTAATGAATTCTAACCTGAATTCACAACACTCCAATGTAACTTTAATAATTCATCAGATTTTGACACAACCACACGCAAATGCACCAAGGATCCATGGTATGATGTTATGAAATTGATTTATGTAACAATTTTTCGTGAAATATTATAGATAGATCTAATTATTGACTTAAATGACATTAATTGATATTATTTCTCACACAATGCTTACAGGTGAAATATAAAACTCCTTGAATAGGACAACTCTCTCTCTCTATATATATGTGTGTGTGTAAATTTTGCAACTCCCACTAAAACTAGGGATGTGTAAGTATTTGGTTGATCGAATTTGTAACCAATTTCAAATTTAATTCGGTTAATAAATTTAATTAATTTTAAATTTGGTCAGAAATTGGTTAATCAAATTCACAAATGCAATTAATCAATTAAAAATAGTAGAGAGTTTTTTCGAATTCGGTTAACCGATTACCGAATTCAATAATTAAAAATAAAATTTTATTCAAATATTTTGATGTATAAATAGTATATCACTAAAAAAATAAATGTAATTATTTGCCTAAAAATGTATTTATTGGTAATATTTATAATTAGCTTTAATTTTTTAATTTAATTCGTACAATTGTTATATTTTTATACATTATTCATACTTATATTATTAAATTAGTATCTAATTCACATTAAATAGACTTGTAATACGTATTTATTAATACTTGCAAGTTACATGATAGTATAGTATAGTATTGTATGTAATTAATTTGACAATGAAATATAGTTTAGTAAGCGCTTCCTTTATGACCCATTGGTCATGGGATCGAGTCACTATGGGGTAGACGAAAGGGTGGTCTAAAAAAAAAATATTGTACGTAATTATATTGATTATTATTCAATTAATAACTTACATTACATAGTTTTTTTTTTTACTTATTTTTTAAATCATTTATCAATAAATTTTCACACATATGTGTCAAAAGTAAAATAAAATTAGGAAAATTTTGCTTGAAAAGTAAGTTTTTGTGTAGTATTTTATCCCAAAATTAAGAGTCCAACTAACTCGAGTTGAGTTTGATTAATCAAATTCAAAATTATGTACCAAATTTGAATTTGATCAATCGAATTTTCTACCAAATTAAATTTAAAATTAAAATTAGTTAAAAGTTTAAGAATTCATTTTTGAATTTTAACCTATTAACCGATCGGTCGGATGCATACCTTGACTAAAACTTGCATTTTATCTATATCAATTGGCGTGGAGATGACTTGAAGTGTTTCGTTTTCTTATTTGCAACATTAGTAGGAACTCGAGTCTTTAGTTGTCTTCGTTTTCTTGTTTCCCTCTTTAGTAATTCATGTGGTAGTGGGCTGGGCCAACCGGTCGGCCCAGCCTGGGAGTTACTGTAGCAACCCGGGCTAGGCCCGAGACCGAAAACTGGGCCGGGCCTGGGCCATGGAGTGCCGGCCGGTCCATTGGCCCATGACCGGCCCACGGTCAACGATTTGGCCTTTCAACAGGTCGACTGTTGGTGACCCGCAGGCCAAACTCGTTGGCCCGACCGTTGAATTTTTTTTAAAAAAATTCTATTAATGATAGTTTTACCACCTTAACACTATAAAATGGCTAGTTTTTGGGGGTAATGTTGGAAAAAAATTTCTATAAATACCACACAAGTTTCCCAACAAATCACACAACAATTTCTCTCTACTTTCTCTTATTTCTTCTTTCTACTCTCTAATTCTATCTCCAAGAGCTATTATAACTTTCTTTCATACTACTTAAATTATAATATATAGTATTTTAGAAATTTAAAATTATCTTAAGTTGAGAGCTCAATTGAAGATTTGGCTATTTATCCAAAATTCAAGGAGTGAAGTGCTCAAGTGGAGTTCAAGTACTCAAGTGTATAAATTGAAATTCAACATTTCAATTTCCAAGTTGGTTTTTTCATACTTTTTAATTTATTAATTGTCTTTATCAACTCTCTTATTTTTTTTTTATTATTGTTTTGTTATAGTCTTTTATTTGAAAATTTAGTAGCTTGCATCTTTAATTTTCACATTACTACTTTATTTGTTTCTCTATTTAAATTTTTTTTCTATTACAAGAAAATAGAACAAGGATCACAAGCACCCCACACCCTACTAGATGGTCCTATAATATTTGTTGATTTAGATGATATAGATAACCAAAATGAACAAACACCCAGTAAATAACCCACTACTACTAAAATGAAAAGTCTCGTTTGGGAATTTTTTGAAAGAGATTTAATTAGTTTTGAAGAAAATGAAACTGCTACTTGTAAATTATGTGTTCCACCTATATCATTTAAGTAGAAAAAGAGGGGGAACCAGAACACTTAATAGGCACATTAGTAAAAAAATATAGTGAAACTCAAGAAAAATAAAAAATGGTTCAAATACAAATTCACACCACACAAGGTATAGTAACGGGGAATTTTAAATATTCACATAAAAAAATAGAGAGGAAGTGGCTAAATGGATAGTTAGAGATGAATTGTCTTTTATTTTGAGTCAAAGTTCCAATTTAGAATACTATATGCACGAAGCCGTGAACCCACAATTTAAAAAGGTTCCTAGAAGTACTTTGAGAAGTGATATTAAAAGAGTGTATGAGGAAAAGAAAAATGAATTGATAGCTACTATTGCATCGACTAATTGTAAAGTTGCCTTTACTGCCGATTCTTGGAAAGCAATCACAAATGAAAATTATTTTGTATCACTGCACATTGGATAGATGTAGATTGACATTTACAAAAGTGAATTANTATTAGTTTTCAAATTTTTGAACACCTTCACAATGCCCTCCAAATTACAAGGTTGATTTCTAATTGTGCCCGTGAATATGGTTTTGTTGAAAAAGTTATATCTATTTCTTTTGATAATGTCTCAAATAATACTGCAAGCGTGCCTATATTAAAAGATGTTTTCAAACCTATTTTAGGTGGTGAATTATTTCATAATAGATGTGCATGTCACGTACTTAATATTTGTCTTCAACATGGTTTAAAAATGGTTGAAGATATTATTAGTCCAATTAGAAGTGCTATTTGTTTTATCCGTTCATCTATTACTCGTCAACAAGATTTCAAACGACTTTATTTAGAAAATGGCATGAAACCTAAATATTTTCCAATAGATATACCCACTAGGTGGAATTCTACTTGTCATATGTTATCAAGTACTTTTGGTTATGAAAAATTACTTTCTGCATTTTATAATGAGCACATTGGTTCAATTAATGCAACTTATTTGGGCGAGGAGGATTTAATCATTTAATAGATTTAAAACAATAATAGAAATTTTAAAGCAATTTGACTATACTACAAACTTGTTCTTCACTACTTATAGACCTTGCTCTCATGTTATTTTACATGAACTAAGTGTTATTAAAGTTGTTTTTTTTTAATCATAAAACAAATGAGTTTTTTGATGATATGATTAGCGCAATGGAAGAAAAATTTGACAAGTATTATGAAAATATTCCTTTGTTGTATTATTTGGCATGTGTCATTGATCCACATAATAAATTGTATAAGTTAAATGCTTTCATTGAATATTTTAATAGTGATAGTACCACAAATATCATAAACAAACAGTTACTCATAGAAACTACTAAAACAACTTTTGATGAATTATATGAAATTTACAAACAAAACTCTCCCACGCAACAAGGTGCATCTTCTAGTTCATCTACATCAGATTCACAATATGTTATGCCTCATATAAATGTTAGAACACATTTTGATCCTCGCCAATTACTCTTTGCTTCGAAAAGATTCAGGGAGAATTGAAAATACTAATGAAATAACTCAATATTTAAGTGATCCACTACATACAGGAGACGACGAGTTCAATACCAATTTTGATATTCTTTCTTGGTGGTGAAAGCATAAATGTCAATATCCTATTGTATCTCAAATCGCTAGGGATTTGTTAACAATTTTGGTTTCTACAGTTGCATCAGAAAGTGCTTTTAGTGTAGATTGAAGAGTTTTAGATGATAAAAGGGTTTGAATGACACCTACAACTTTGGAAATGTTGGTGTGCTTAAAGGATTGGTTGGTCGCTAAAGAAAGAAAATAAGGATTAATGATGCAAGATAGCAACGAAGATGAAGATAGTAGTAGTTCACCAAATTGATATAGAGTATACATAGGATTTTAATGTTTAATAATTTTTTGTTTGGAGGTAAGGTTCTATGTCCCCCTCCTTATGTATGTAGTAAATAACTTATTAATTTTATTTAAATTTTTAGATTAATTTTATAACTTGTAATGATTTGGACTAGAACTGTATGGGATGTTGGGATTTCCTTACAGAAATATCAAAATAACGCAGCGGAAAAACACCGGAAATCCCTAAAAGAGGATCCATGCGTTCCGATTAAATCGTTTAGGGTTTAGATATATACCTTTGTTACTCGAAAGCAAAACCCTGGTTGCGATCTGAATCTTTCCACGATCTGAACACCACGGTCACGATTTGGACACCACGGCAACCACGAACTATTCGTAGAACACGTCAGACCTTAGGCGCTGCTCTGGATTGAACGAATTTCTGTAAGGAAATCCCAACAGTTATTTTTCCGTTTTTTAGGGTGTTGCAAGCTAGTCGATTAAAGATGAAGGGAAATATTTGGTAGTGGATTTTTCTTAAGTATAGTGTGTTACTAATGAGTCGCATGTCAGACACCCAAACCCTAAAGAATCATATTCTATATATAGCGGTTAACCTAAATTCAAAGAACTCTTCTTTGATTAGAATTCTTCTATCACACGTATTAGATATATTAACGCGTATGATAGTAACCAGATATATTTCCTTACGAATTATTATAAGCTACTATTTAACTGGACAGACTAGATGTGTAATGAATTAGTAAATAATTCTCGTTCATACACATCTAGATCAAATTCTTATTCAACGAACTTAGTCAACAATTAACTTAACCCAATGCTTACTCTTAGTGTGTGACCCTTTAGGTTCATTTAACGAAAACAAGGTGTATAAATTTCTAATGCTCAATCTGTTGCCTTTAGTACATAAACCAACAATACTCCCACTTGGACTGGGGTTATGCTTTACCGAAGTTTTGGAATTGAATAAATTAAACACCTTTAATTTATCATTAACAGAGAAAGATTTATACTCATAGATCAAGATTGGCCTCTAGCAAGGCATCATGACCACCCAAGTTAAATGAAGAGCATTGATCTGACATAACCTGATCAAATAACCCATGTCATAATCCTTTTGTCACACGATGTCTTAGTTGGACATAGAGCATGGACAATGTCATCTCTATTTGTGTCCAACTATTTGATTTCTCGATCTCGAAGTAGAATGATAAAACAAATGAATTTGATCACCTTATCAATCCATTTGAGCACGGCCATGCATTTTACATTCCTACTAATCCAGTAGCTGTGAGATCATGTCTCTGGCATAATAAGATCAAGACAAATTCCATCTTAATCACTCATTTTCCTCCGCATAATTTCTACATGTTCAATCACAATCTTTATAATCATCCGGTTAAAGACAACGTTTGATTGTGTCAAAACACATAAGTTCTTATGTAGGAAACTATGGTGATCTCAGGTCTAAGGATGAACAACATGTTCATAATGAGAATTACCAATGACATAAGTCTTAACCAACCATGTTGTATTCTCATAACGGGTCAATCCAGTATTTTGTTCGCCAACAAATACCCATGATTTTTATTATATCCATATATCCATAATCATCATATGATTATCAATCAAAATCATACTAGTCTTAAATCAACACAGTTCCCACTATATTGAATAACTAGGGACATTTAGAATAATAAATTATTCATGGATTCTAATATTAAAACATGCAATATAAAATATCATGATGACAATATTCGTTTTAAAATTATCCATTAAAAGTCTCCCAATTAAACAATTAGGTCCAATCATACATATGTCTAAGACCTATTAACCGAACATGGCGATCATGTTTTGGTTGTGGTAGTGGTTTAGTTAATGGATCAGCAATGATGTGTATAAGAGATTGGACCTAATACACGTCTCATCTTTGATTGTTCTCACGCAATGAGATGATAACTGTCTCTGGATGTGTTTGGATCGTTGATGCGATCTAGGCTCTTTGGCTTGTGCAATAGCCCCATTATTATCACAATAGATATCAACTGGATTAGTGATGCTAGGAACAACACCTAATTCGGTGACAAATTTCCTAATCCAAATCGCTTCCTTAGCCGCATCGATGCTTGCTATATATTCTGCCTGTTGTAGAATCTGCTATGGTCGCTTGCTTTGAACTCTTCCACTAACAAGACCTCCATTTAAACAGAACACATATCCCGATTGTGATCTAAAATCATCTCTCGATCGAAGCAGTAGATGTTTATAAGAGACAGGTCTTTACATTTCTAAACATTGAAAAGGAGACAGAGATAGTCCTTATGTCTTAAGATGAAGGGTCACATAGATTGGATGATTCAAATCAAACTTTCTTATGGCATCCGATTGGTATCTACTCGTTATGCTCAAAGCATATGAGACATCCGTGGAGACGAGTACATAACATCTAGCATAGGATAATGGATCCTATAGCTGATGCATATGGAATCTCACTCATGCGATTTCGCTCATCTTGTGTCGCAGGACACTGAGCAAACTTTCCAAGACTAATGCCATGCGACATTGGCAAGAATCCTCTTTTAGAATCTTGCATACTAAACCTCTTTAGTACTTTATCTATATAAGACTTTGACTCGAGCCAATGAGCTTTTGAGATCTATCTCTATAGATCTTGATACCAAGGATATAAGTCTTCGCCCAAATCCTTCATTGAGAAACACTTTCCTAACCAAGACTTGACTTTCGCAAGGTAGGAATGTCATTTCCAATGAGCAGATGTCATCAACATACAAAACCAAACACAACTGCATTTGTTAGTCCTCATGTCTTGAAGATGAAGGGTCACATAGATCACCTTGAAACTCTTTGACTGCTTCGTCAAAACGAAGATTCCAACTCCGAGAGGCTTTTAAGAGTTATAGCCCAGGACACAAATGAAGCCTTACAACCAGAATTCAAGCCTAAGCCTCCAAATCTTCAGGTTTGTCATATACACATCCTCGAGTAAGTTTCCATTATTAGAAACGCTGTTTTGCTAACATCCATTTGCCATATCTCATAATCATAGTATGCTGCAATGGCAGCATTAATGAAATATCCCTTAAGCTTATATACAAATAGAGGTTTATAATAGTCTATACCATGAGTTTGTTTGAAACCTTTTGCAACCAATCGTGCTTTGAAGGTATGTAGATTGCCATCCATGTCAGTTTTCTTCTTGAAAACCCATTTACACCCAATAGTTTTTATACCATCCGGTGGATCAATCAAAGTCCAAACTTGATTGTCAAACATGGATTGCATCTCAGATTTCATGGCACTTTGCCATTCCTCAGAGTCTGGACTAGTCATAGCATCTTGGTAGCTAGATGGGCTCATGGTGATCCATGAGTAACACATCATTTGTATGTGTGTAAGAAATCAATATGAATCGGCATATTTCTAGCTCTACCGGATCTACGGAGTCCTTGTGTTTCATGTGGAAGCTCAACAACCGATTGTGAGTCATTCCCATGTTCCAATTGTGTTGTCTCATTGGCGAACCAACAACTAATTGTGATTCTTGATGAGATTGCACAGAAGAGAGAGTGTTGTCTTGTGGATCTTGAAATTCTTCAAGATTTACTCTACTCCCACTAGTTCTTTTGGAAAGAAACTCTTTTCCAAAAATATCCCATTTCGGCAACAAACACTTTGTTTTCGGAGGGATTGTAGAAGTAGTATCCTAGATGTGTATAAGAGACAGTATGATGTATGCACACTTATCGACTTGGGAGCTAACTTATCCGAGACTGCCGTTTGACATAAGCCTCACAGCCCCAAATCTTAAGAAAAGACAAACAAGGCTTTTACCAGTCCACATCTCATATGGTGTCTTTTCTACGCTTTAGTTGGAACACGATTCAATGTGACAAAAGGATTATGACATGGGTTATAAGATCAGCATTACATCAGATGTCCTGTCTCAACAGTGGTATCAGAGCCGCTTATAGGGTTCGATTCCTTCTTTCGGATACACCATTCCATTGTGGTGTTACAGGTGAGAGACTGTGTCCAGTAAAAGGAGCTTTAGTCATCTTTCCCAACAAACAAGATTCGCAGATATCATAAGATTCAAGATCAAATTGATTCAAAAGCCCATCTTTATGGAGTTTTGATATGCGCTTCTCATTTATGTGACAAAGGCGACAATGCCATAAGAAAGTTTGATTTGAATCATCCAATCTAGGTTTCTTTGTATTTATGTGATATGATAAACTATCTCTGGATTGGGCTTTTCAATGTTTAGAACGTAAAGACCATTATGCAAATCAGCATTTCCATAAAACACGTCTTCACGGTGAATGGAGAATATGTATTCTTAATAAAGAAGGGTATAAATCTAGCCATAGAGCCTAAACAAGAAACAGATCCAATGTTACTTAAAGCGGTACAATTAGGTGTTGTTCCTAGCATCACTAATCCAGGTAAAAGGAGTTCACATGTTCCTACGGCTAGAGCAGCAACTCTTGCTTTATTTCCAACCAGCATCTCCACTTCACCTTTCTTTAATCGTTTACTTCTGCATTCAGATCCTGTGAAGGACTGTCTTTATACACATCTGAGCTCCACATCCAGTATCTAATACCCATGACGAGGAAATAGAAGTGTATAAGAGACAGAAATTATACTTATTGCACCAAGTAGTAGTCTCACTACTCTTCTTCTTCTTTAGATCTTCCAAATAGAGTTTGCAATTTCTTTTCCAATGACCGGGCTCATTGCAAAACAAACTCATGGTATAGCAATTTTTTGATATTATGCTCAGCAGTTTTAAGCATCGAATGCAGCTCAGAAACAGATTTCTCCATGTTGTTCATGTTGAAGTTCATAACAAACTGGCTATAACTCTCAGGAAGAGAATTCAGGATCAAATCCGTTGCCAGCTCTTGACTTATGGGAAATCCAAGTCTTTCAAGATGATCTATGTGACCCTTCATCTTCAAGACATGAGGACTAACAGGCGCTCCTTCAGCCATTTTGCAGGAATGTAAAGCTTTGGTCGTTTCAAACCTTTCCTGCCTTGCTTGCTGTTGGAACATTTCCTTGAGATGATTGACCATCTCGAAAGCTTCCAAGTGCTCCAAGTCCTTCTGAAGGTCTGGGCTCATAGGTAGCAAGCATACAGGCATCCATCAACATCAACAGAGTCATTAGAATGCTTACTGTAAGCATCTCTCTCTGCTCTTGGAGCATTGGCTGCAGGCTGTTCAGGGATAGGATTGTCCAGAACATACAGCTTCCTTTCTTGTTTGAGAACAATTCTCAAACCTCTGAACCAGTCAAGGAAGTTGGTCCCATTCAGCTTGTCCTTCTCAAGGATAGATCGCAAAGATAGTGTTGAAGTGTTATTAGCGGCCATCGATCTACAACAATTATGCAAAGTACAATATTTCGATATTAATATAAAACTCCCACTAAATCAATTACCCTCATAAATGAATACACAACAGTTTGTATTTAGTGGGTTAAGATCCATATTTCACTTAACTTTAACTCAGCTTTGGCATGACAATTAAAATTAAGTTATTTAGGTAGGTAACTCTTTACCAATTACATCATATGTAACTCTTAAAACAATTATGAGATCAATACATCAGATGTACATCTAGATGTGTATCTAAATTTCATACTTTAGCAAAAACGCACATCAGTGATCAAAGTCTTTGGAAGGTGTTTAAATTTGGTGGCATACTGATTAATTGAGGGCTTAACATGTTATGTGAACTTGTTAATTGATCATATGTTTTCATGCACCACATATATTTAACATTTAACATCACATAAACATATACAAATAACAGTAAAATAAACGTGTCATAGCATGGCCCTTAAACTATGGTGATCTTCATAAGCCAATATGAAGATCAAGGTCAATCCTAGGGTCAAATTACAACTTCAAAATTTCTTCCATCTTCATGGAATACACCTTGTTGTTGATTGACGCCAAGTTGCTCCTCTTGCCTTCTTTACAAGCTTTGTAATACAATAATACAAAACTTTAAAATTACAAAAAAGCCCTTAAAAACGACACGCAGGCCGTATTTATATAATTACACCCCAAAATAGAAATGAATTACTATTCTAGTAGGTCAAAAGGGCCATGCTATGCACCATGCATATGAACACATCATAAAACAGAAAACATACTATTATTTATCCGACGTTATTACCAAAACATACTATTATTTATCCGACGTAACTCATTTAGCAGTGTGCTGTCATAATTTTTCATGATGCGAATTAAATCCATCGAACAGAACATACACATATCATATATGTAAATCATTCGACAGAAGAATACATATATCATATATACATAATTCAAAGCAACATACATATATCTCATACACATCTAGATGTAACTAGAGACAAAAATAATCCATTATAGAAAGTTTGTACTTGGTATCCACACTAGATGCTATTCCGATTTTAGGGTGTTGCTTGCTAGAGCAGTGTTTCGGAAATGATTTGGTAGGGTTTTTCTTACGACTGTGCTACTCAAACAACATGTCAGAAACCCAAACCCTAAAGAATCATATTCTATATATAGCGGTTAACCTAAATTCAAAGAACTCATCTTCTTTGATTAGAATTCTTCTAATCATACGTATTAGATATATTAACGCGTATGATAGTAACCAGATATATTTCCTTACGAATTATTATAATTACTAACTAACTGGACAATCCAGTTGATATCTAATGTAATTAGTAAATAATTCTCGTTCATTGAATCTAGACACAAATTCTTATTCAACGAACTTAGTCAACAATTAACTTAACCCAATGCTTACTCTTAGTGTGTGACCCTTTAGGTTCATTTAACGTTGGCAATAAGTATAATTTCTAATTCCAATACTGTTGCCTTTAGTACATAAACCAACAATAACTTGGTCAAATAAGTACTAATTTGGAATAATAAAATATAATAACTAATTTCAAACTTTGGTTTTTGAATATTAACTAAGAACTTTAATTTCAAATAATAAGTATTAATTAGGACTTTGAACTTTAATTATTAATAATTTGGTCTAATATATAAGTACCAATTTTGATTAATAAAGTACTATTATTAACTAGTAATAAGTAGCAATTCGAACAATTAATAAGTTATAATTTAATAAATTACTAATGAATTGTAAGTAAATGATTTTAAATTAATAAGTTATTAATTTTAAAATAATAATTAATAAGTAAAAATTTAAATTTCTAGAAATGTATTAGTTTCGAATAATAAGTATTAGTTTGGATTTTGAACTTTAATTACTAATAACTTGGTCTAATATATAAGTACCAATTTTGATTAATACAGTACTATTATTAACTAGTAAGTAGCAATTCGAACAATTAATAAGTTATAATTTAATAAATTACTAATGAATAGTAAGTAATGATGTTAAATTAATATGTTATTAATTTTAAAATAATAATTAATAACTAAAAATTTAAATTTCTATAAATGTATTAGTTTCGAATAATAAGTATTAGTTTGGATTGTGAACTTTAATTACTAATAACTTGATCTATTTTATAAGTACCAATTTTGATTAATAAAGTACTATTAACTAGTAAGTAGTAATTCGACCGGTGGCCAAGACCGGCTGAGCCAAACTCTTACGGGCCTGGCTCGACGGGCTTCCGGACTGATCCGACTGGTCTTAACTCTTCTCAAGTCTTTAGCTATCCTCCATGGAAATGAAAGCAGAAGTGTGGTTGCGGTGACAATAGGGGCAAAGTATTAAAAAGTGTATTTATAAGGGTTGAGTATTAAAAAGTATAATATTTGTCCCTCTAAGGTGTTTTTTTTTTTTTTTTTTTTAAATTGTGATTGTAGTCAAATTTTCACTTTTCATATTTTCCCACTATAAAATTCTTAAAATTTCAATCACAACCTTAGACAAAATTGAATTTTAGATTCCTTAAATATTTTACAATTATAAAATTGTTAGCAACACTTATTATAACTAATATCTACACCAACTTAATCAAAATTTTAATAGTATGATTTAACCATTTTCAAGACATTTTCTTAACTATACTGTTTTTGTTATCTCTATAATTCTTTTTAATCTCAATTTTAAATAGAGTATCATCCTCAATTATTGTAAAAAGTAAGTTCTTTTTTATATTATTATCCTTTTTCATGTCAATTGTTCATTAACATATTCAAAAAATATCAACCTATTTATGTTGAACTATTATTTTAATTTTTAATAATTTTTTATTTTAACAGTAAATTTTTGGTGTCTGTAATCACACTTTAAATTAAAATAAGTTAATATGTTGTCTCCTTATATTTTATTGTATTTATAAAATATTTAAGATCCATTGTTTGTTTAAGGCTTTAATTTGACTCATTTATTAATTGCAAGTGTCTAACATGTTTTAGTTTTTTTTTTATTATTAAGATTTTCTTTTCTTGGGGTAAATTATCTAATTAATATTCATTATTAATAATTTACAACTTAAGGTTTTTTTATTTATTTATTTGAGTATGATTAAGAACTTATATCATTAACTGTCAGGGTATTTATAAATTACTCAATTAAAACAGTGTCTCCAAAATAATTTATTCTTGCTTTAAAAAAAATAAGCCATGAATAGAATTTTAATTAATAATAAAAATTTGATGTTTCTATTTAAATATTATTTCGTCCAAAAAAATGCAAGATAAGACTATTTATTGTAAATCAAATGATCTGATACTCCAAATCTTGTATATAAATTTATATAGTGGACGGTCCATTCTCATATACTTTTGCCTCCCTTCCCAAACCTTCATCCTTGTGTCTACCCCTGGGTGACAACAATGCAAACTGCACTTCCTGTATAACTTAAATTACGAATTCGAGTCATTAAAGGTAATTGGAGATCCAATTTAGATTCACCCCTTTTTTCTGAAAAAAAAAAAAAAACAATGTGAAGATTTAGATTACAGCGATGTTAGCATAAATTGTCTAGATTCATTGTATAGTTATATTATTTATTAGTGCCTAAATTTATGTTAGTTACCTTGTTAGTTAGTGTATAGGTTCATTGTACAGTCTAAATTCATTGTACTTATTTATGTCAGTTACCTTGTTAGTCAGTGTCTAGGTTCATTGTACAGTCTAAATTCATTGTACTTATTTATGTTAGTTACCTTATTAGTCAGTGTCTAGGTTCATTGTACAGTTTAAATTCATTATACTTACAAGCCTATAAGTATAGGCCATTGTATTATCCATAATACACACAACTTTAACAATTCCTGCACAACCTTTGTCATGGTATTAGAGCCCGGTTTTGGGTTAGAATCCTCTTATTTTTTCGGTGGTATTTCTTCCATAATCTAGTTTTATAATTTGATCTTATTTCCTAGCCTTCTCAATTCCGGATTCTTCTCCGACGGTAGATTTTTCTTTTCAAAGTTGACTGGTTACTTATAATTCTTGATTTCTTGTTCGGTTTTGTACTTCCATGGCCCAATCGGATATTTCTCATCCCATTTCCACTATCTTAGATAAATCTAATTATGTTTTGTGGGCTCAAAAAATGCAAAGTTTCCTTAAAGGTAAAAAATTATGGAGAATTGTTGACGGTTATGTTCTAACTCCAATTCAAACTACTGAAGAATCATCTACAAAATTTGCTGATCGCCTAGAAGATTGGGATAGTAAAAACCACTAGATCATTACTTGGATCCATAATACTTCTATCCTCTTCTGACGTCAGCAATTTGGACATTTCAACTCCGCCAAAGATCTATGGGATTTTGTTGCTCATCGATACACCAACAAGGATCTAGCTAATCAGTATCATCTTCTTACTACTTTGTATCATGTGAAACAAGAATCACACCAATCTATTCACTCTTTTATTGCTCATATCAGCAACTTATGGGATCAATTGGCACTTTCGGATCCTTAATGGGAGACTCTTGGAGATGCAGATCATTAATCAAAATATTTTGCTCTTCGAGATCAACAACGTCTAATGCAGTTTCTTATGACTCTCCATGATGATTTTGAACCCATTCGTGCATCTTTACTTCATCGACATCCATTACTTACACTTGAGTCTGCTTTTCAGGAGGTTATTTTTGAAGAAACTTGTCTTCGTTCCCTTAAGGTTTCGGGTCCTACTTCTAGTCACCATATTACTGACTCTGTTTTGGCTACAAGAACTCCTCAAACACCATCTCAACCACGAGAATGTCGTTATTGTCATGAACTTGGTCACACTCTTTTAGATTGTCCTACACGTGTCTGTTGTATATGTCAAAAGAAAGGCCCTCACCATTTTATTGCACAATGCCCCAAGAATCCATACAGATCTTCAAGATGACCATGATATGTCCCAATTAAGTCTAGCCCACATCGTGCTGCTGCTGCTACTACTGAAGTTGATAATGTTCCTGCATCATCATCTCAAGGTTCTGCATCTTCATCTTCCAATGTTACTCTCAGTGTTAAATACAAGAAACATATTGTTCACATCCTCTGGTTGTTCTATGCCGGATTCTTGGACATGCCGGATTCTTGGGACTGGCCGTAAAGTTGGTTGTCTTTTCGACGTGGTTCATCTCCGCCTTTCATCTCATCTATTTTCTTCATCATTTTCTATTGCTTCTCCTTCTTTTATTAATTTATGGCATTCCCGCCTCAGTCATGTCTCTGTTAGTTGTTTAAAAACTTTAGTTGCTAAGGGTCATTTGGGTTCTATTAAGGATACTCCTTTTGATTGTGCTTCATGTCAACTTGCAAAACATCATGCTTTACCTTTTAATAAAAGTGACTATTTCTAGTGCACCATTTGATCTTGTTTATTCAGATATTTGGGTACCTTTTCCTACACCCACAATGGGTGGTCTCGATATTTTGTTATTTTTGTTGATGATTTTTCTCGATATACTTGGATTTACCTAATGCATGTTAAATGTGATTTGTCTGCAATATATCGTGAGTTTTCCAGCATGATCAAAACAATCTCAATTTTTCAGTACTATCAAAATACTTCGTACTGATAATGCCATGAAATATAAAGAACATTCCTTTCTAGACTTTCTTCACCAAAATGGCACTGTGGTACATAGATCATGTCCAGGAACTTCCTCACAAAATAGTTGTGCTGAACGCAAACACAGACATATTCTCGACATTATTCGTGCACTCCTCATTTCTTCTTTTTGCCCTGAACGATTCTGGGGCAAAGCAACACTTACTCCTATTTATACCATTAATCAGGTTCCATCTTCTCTCATTCATAATCAGACTCCCTATGAACATCTTTTTCAATCTACTACTGATTAGACACAACTCAAAATTTTTGGTTGTGCCTGTTTTGTTTTGCTCCAACCACATGAGCACCATAAATTAGAATCTCGTGCAAGGTTGTGTTGTTTTCTTGGCTATGGGATTGAACATAAAGGTTATCGATGTTGGGATCCGCTATCCAAAAGACTCCGTATATCTTATCATGTTGTCTTCTGAGAACATAACCTTAAAATGTCTTCTATGTCTAAATTTCATCTTTCTGTTACTTCTTGTCCAATTCTCTTTACTAATCCATTTAGTCATTTTTTTCCTGACGAGCCTATTGTTGACTCTTCTCATGATAGCCCAACTGACGACTCGACCCAAGATCATGCTCCACCTGAGGATCTTGCTCCTGTTGTCTCTTCAGAATTGTCTCCACCTGCCTTACGTAGATTGAATCGTGTAAAAGCAATTCCTACTCATCTTCGTGATTTTTATTATTTTTCTACTGTCTTATCTTTTCAAGAACCCACCTCTTATTGAGAGACAAGTTCTAACCCTGTGTGGCAGAAAGCTATGAATGATGAATTCCAAGCCTTTGATAAGGTGCATACTTGGGATCTTGTGGACCTACCTCCTGGAAAATCTGTTGTTGACTGAAAATGGGTCTATAAGATTAAAACTCACTCAGATGATACAATTGAACGATATAAAGCTCACTTAGTTTCCAAAGTTTTTGCTCAAGAACATGGCATTGCATGATTATGAAGAAACCTTTGCTCCTATTGCCCGTCTTACTTCTGTTCGTAGTTTACTTGCTATTGCTGCTATTCGTCGCTGGTAACTCTTTCAAATGGATGTTAAGAACGCCTTTCTTAATGGTGATCTTGTTGAAGATGTCTATATGAAACCGCCCCTCGGTTATGATCATCTAGCAGACAAGGTCTGTAAGCTTCGTCGAGTTCTTTATGGTCTCAAACAAGCTCCTCGAGCTTGGTTTTCTAAGTTTAGCTCCACTATCTCGTAGCTTGGGTTCACCTCTAGTCCTTCTGACTCGGCTCTCTTTCGTCGAGTATCAGATGATGGTACTGTTCTTCTTTTACTTTATGTGGATGATATGATAATTATTGGGGATGATCTTGATGGTATCACTGTGTTAAAACGTCATCTCCATCAACATTTCGAGATGAAGGACTTGGGATTTCTAAGTTATTTTCTTGGTCTTGAGGTCTCTTCTAATTCTACTGTATACTTTCTTACTTAGGCTAAGTAAACCATATCTCGGATCTTCTTGTTCGGGCTGGTTTAACTGATAGTACAATTGTTTCTACTCCTATTGAGATTAATACTCGATTCACTCCTCGTGATGGGTCCCCTATCTTCGATCCTACGTTATATCGTCAGTTGATAGGCAGTCTAGTCTTTGTTACAGTTACTAGACCTAACATAGCTTATGATGTTCACGTTCTCAGTCAATTCATAACGGCTCCTAGGACAACTCATTTTGCAGCTGTTCTTCACATTTTGCGATACCTCAAGGGTACTCCATTCCATGGTCTTTTTTTTTTCTTGCCATTCCATTCTTGATTTACACACTTATTCTGATGCTGATTGGTCTGGTAATCCTACGGATAGACACTCTATTACAGGTTTTATTTTTTTTTCTTATTACATCTCTTATCTCTTAGAAAAGTAAGAAACAGACCATTACATTTTGTTGTAGTACCGAAGCGGAGTATCGCGCAGTTGCTGACACTACTCAAGAACTTATTTGGTTTT
Organism: Cinchona pubescens; assembly: GCA_025175665.1. NCBI lineage: Eukaryota > Viridiplantae > Streptophyta > Magnoliopsida > Gentianales > Rubiaceae > Cinchona > Cinchona pubescens. Next base: position 3,171,942 of record JANKKI010000062.1, read on the forward strand.
TGTATATTTTTCAAACCTTATTTTGATGATGACATAAGTACTAAACTCTTAAAACAAGCTTTGCAGGGTTGTTACTTTGTCTGCTGGAAACAGGGTGTTCGGACGCAGTACACCGTCCGAACTATGTCTAGTTTCTCGGACTCATTTCACCGTCCGACCTAACAGGCAGAAAGCAAGTTTCTTAATACTTCTCTACGGACGCATACAACTGTCCGAACAAAATTTCTTTCAGACAAACACGACAATCTGAAGCTCTGTTTGGATGACGGAGCGGACGCATGCACGGCCATCCGAACGATGTCCTTCACCTATTGTACGGAGATCGGACGCAGTGTCGGACACATCATACTTAGCCCGGAAGTCCGAAACCTCAACGGCTAGTTTTTTGTGCATTTATTATTTAGCCGTTAGGAAGTAGTTACAACCACCATTTATTGCTCCTATAAATACCTGCTCTATTATTTTGTAAAAATCATCTAATACATTGAATACAAGCCTTAGAAAAGAGTAATTTGAGTACAAATTGACTATAGTGTCTTGTTGTATTAGTGTGCAGTTGTGAGTGTAATTCAACTTTGAGTGGAGTGATAATCTTGTATGAAAGTGTGGTTGTCAGTAAGATTTTTTGCTCAACTAAAAAAGTTTTAGTGTGAGAAAGAACTTTCCAACTTTGTAAAGATTATTGGCTCACCAAGTGTGTGAAGCATTCCAGTGATTGAATACTTCAAGCTTGCTAGATTGGAAGTATTGGTTGTTTAATTTTTCTCTCTTTACCTTACTGTTCTATTAATTTTATTATATCAGCATTCAATTTAAAAATCTCAATATTTCTGAAAATATATTTTTAGAAACCTAATTCACCCCCCTCTTATGTTGCTTTGGGACCAACAATTGGTATTAGAGCTTGGTCTCATTGTATTGCTTAAACTGCTTTTGAGAAAAGAAATTTTATGGCAACCAACAATGCTCTATTTTTTGAGGGCCAATCCGTTACTAGGCCCCTATGTTTAATGGGGCACTGAAATTTTATTAGTTGGAGAGATAGAATGAAAATATTTCTGCAATCTATTGACATTGATTTGTGGTATGTTGTCAATGAAGGTCCTTTTGAAGCTTCTATCATTGATGATCACACAAATAGAAGAAGAGAAAAGACATGGGATGAGCTCACTCCACAAGACAAGGCAAACTTGACGTTAAATGAAAAAGCTATGAATGTGTTATATAATGCCTTGGATGCAAATGAATCAACTCGCGTGAAGGGTTGCATTTCTGCTAAAGAAATATGGGATAAGTTGAAGGAAATCCATGAAGAGAGCGATGATGTTCGTGAGCAAAAGAAATCCTTACTTGTTGCCAAGTATGAGACCTTCAAGATGGAACCACATGAGAACATTGACAAAATGTACTGTAGGTTCAATGACATTATAAAGGATTTTGAAACCTTGGGTAAGGAGTACTCTTTGGGTGAGCAAAATAGAAAAATCCTAAATGCTCAATCGAAAGAATGGGATGCCAAAACAATTCAAATTGCTATAGAGGAGCCAAGAATTTAAATTTAATGCCTATTGAATCGCGAATCAATTCTCTTACATCTTATGAATTGAAGTTAAAGGCCAAGGTAGGATGATAAAGAAGCAAGGCCAAGAAGGAGCATTGCTCTAAAGACCTCTCAAGAAGAAGATGAAAACAGCTCCATCAATCTAGAAGATGAAGAACTTGATGAAGGTGATCTTGCACTTATCACCCAAGTATTTCTTAAACATTATATCAACAAACGAAGAATGAGAAGAGGCAGAGTCACAAACTCAAATAATTTCAAAGGGAAGTCAAGGCTTGAAATGAAGAAGTGTAAAATGCTTTGAATGCGGTCAACTCGGACTTTTTCAAATGAGTGTCCTTCCAAGAATTTAATTCCCAATTTCAAAAGGAATGAAGAAAATCTAGATCAACAATTTTAGGTTCACATGGGATGATTGCAACTCCGAAGGAGAAGTTGAAGAAGAAATGGAGTAGGCACAAATGGCCTTTATGGCTACATTGGAGATGATGAGGTAAATTCTAACTATGACCCTAATGACGAAAATGATGAAGATGATCTTGGAGCTTTCATTTTGAAATTGCATGATAGTTTAAAGGAATCATATGCTAGAAATAATGAGTTAGTAAAAAAGTCAAATGCTTTATTGAATGCTAACTCTAAACTTGTGAATGAAAACAATAGGCTATCACAAGAAAATCGTGATTTGAAGCCAAGAATGCATGTGAGATCAAAGGTCAAGGAAGAACAAGCCTCCTTGAAGAAAAGAATGGATGACTTGAATGCTCTCTTAACTAGAAAGAAAATGTTGTTGATATGAAAAGAAATAGAAATGTAGCAATCAACAAAAATTTTGTCATGTTTAAAAGGGATGACTTATGTATTGTAAAACCAAAATCATCTTTATATGGTAATAAAAGCATTATTTGTAGATATTGCCAACATAGACATGTTAAGAATATGTGTTATGTCAACAAGAATGAAAAATTTGGAATGAAAGAGTTGCATGGATCGAAAGCAATTTTACTAACTCAAATGGACTCAAGAAAATGTGGGTACCAAAAGTTATCAATTGATTTATTGTGTAGGTACTTAATATCACCAACAATGCTAAGTGGTTCATAGATAGTGGATGTTCAAGGCACATGACAGGTGATGCCTCTCTCTTCACAAATCTCACATCCAAAGAAAGTAGAAAAGTCACTTTTAGAGATAGCAATAAAGCAAAATCAATCTGCATTGGTGATGTAGGTAAAAATGGTGAAACCTTGATTAAGAATGTGCTTCTTGTTGATAATTTAAACTATAATTTATTAAGTGTTAGTCAACTTTGTGACAAAAATTTATATGTATTGTTTACCAAACATGAATGTCTTATCCTTGATAAAAATCATGCTGTTTTATTCAAAGGCACTAGGCACAATGATGTGTATGTGATTCATCTTGATAAAATTAGCAATAGCAATGTAAAATATCTTACCGCTTCCATATATGATCCTTGCTGCGCTTTGGCATAGAAGACTTTGTCATTTTAATATGGATTTGATTGAAAAACTTGCCAAGAAAGATTTGGTAAGAGGTTTCCCAAAACTAAAATTTTTGAAAAATAAAATTTGTGATGCATGCCAATTTGGTAAACAAGTCAAAGTTTCTTTTAAACCAAAGAATTTTGTGTCTACTCATAAACCTTTAGAATTGTTGCATTTAGATTTATTTGGACCTACTCAATATGCTAGTCTAGGTGGTTGCAAATATGCCTTTGTTATTGTAGATGACTATTCTACGTTTACTTGGGTATTATTTCTTGTTCACAAAAATGAGGCATTTGAAAAATTTGTAAAATTATTTTCCAAAATTCAAAATTTATTGGATCTAAAAATTGTTCGTTTAAGAAGTGAAAATGGTGTCAAATTTAAATTTGGAGGTTTTCCCAACTTTTGTGATCACAACGGTATTTTTCATGAATTTTTGGTTGTTAGAGTCCCTCAACAAAATGGTGTTGTTGAACACTAGGAGGAAAAATAGGACTCTTCAAGAAACGGCTAGAACTATGATTAGTGAATGTGACTTACCACAATACTTTTGGGCCTCGGTTAACACATCTAGTTATGTCATGAAGAGAGTCTTATTGAGATCCTCTTTAAATAAAACTCCTTATGAACTTCTTTTTTGTAGAAAACCTGTTGTGAGCTATTTCAAAGTTTTTGGTTGCAAATATTTTATTTTAAAAATCAAAGAAAATCTTAGAAAATTTGACAAAAAATCAGATGAAAAAATTTTTCTAGGATATTCTAGTGACAAGAAAGCATACCGATTTTATAATAGAAGAACTCTTTTGATTAAAGAAGTTGTGCATGTTACATTTGATGAAACTAATGATGTTATCTCAAAGAATTTATGTGAAGATGAAGATGTAGGTATTTTAAAGGAGCTCGAAAAGCTTGTTATTCATGAAAACCATCAAGAGATCACATCAAGCGTTGATGTCAACAACCATCAAATCAATGATGAAAAGAACAGGAATGAGGACATTCCAAATGAGCTTCCGAAAGCTTGGAGATTCGTCTCTAGTCACCCTCAAGATTTAATCATAGGTGATCTATCCGATGGGGTGACTACTTGTTCTCATAAACCTTTGAATAGTAATTGTGCATTACTCTCTCACATTGAACCTAAACATATAGATGTTGTTTTGAGTGATGAATCTTGGGTTAATGCTATGCAAGATGAACTTAGTCAATTTGAGAAAAATAATGTATGGACCTTGGTTGAAAGACCTTCTTCTCACCCCGTTATTGGTACTAAATGGGTTTTTAGAAACAAATTAAATGACAAAGGTGAAATCATAAGGAACAAAGCTAGACTTGTTGCAAAAGGTTATACTCAAGAAAAAGGTATTGACTTTGATGAAACCTTTGCACCCGTGGCTAAATTAGAATCTATTTGCATGTTTTTTGCATTTGCATGTTTCAATAATTTCAAATTATTTCAAATGGATGTCAAAAGTGCATTTTTAAATAGTCTTTATTGATCAAGAAGTTTTCGTTGAACAACCTCCGGGCTTTGAAAATAAAAATCTTTCAAATTATGTTTTCAAACTCTCCAAAACTTTATATGGTCTGAAACAAGCTCCAAGAGCTTGGTATGAAAGATTGAGTAGTTTCTTGATAGAAAATGGTTTCAAAAGAGGTGTAGTTGACACCACTATTTGTACAAAAATAGATTTAAATGGTTTGTTAATTGTTCAAATTTATGTTGATGATATTATTTTTGGAGCAACTAATGAAAGTTTGTGCAAGGACTTTTCACATTTCATGCAAGAAGAGTTTGAGATGAGTATGATGGGCAAGTTGTAATTTTTTCCTCGGACTACAAATTCATCAAACTAAGGAAGGAACGTTTATTACGCAAATTAAGTACACAAAGGAGCTACTCAAACGATTTGGAATGGAAGATTGCAAACAAGTTGGTACGCCAATGTGCACTTCAACCAAACTTGATAAAGACGAAAAAGGTAATAGTGTTGTTGATGAAAAATACTATAGAGGTATGATTGGAAATCTACTTTACTTAACAGCCAGTAGACCAGATATTATGTTTGCTGTTTATTTATGTGCTAGATTTCAGTCTTGCCCTAAAAAATCGCATTTGATAACTGTTAATAGAATTTTTAGATATTTAAAGGGAACAACGGATTTTGGTCTGTGGTATCCAAAATCCTCTACATTTGATTTGATTAGTTATTCTGATGCTGACTTTGCTGGGTGTAAAATTGATAGAAAAAGTACTAGTGGTATGTGTCATTTTCTGGAAAATTGTCAGGTGTCTTGATTTAGCAAAAAACAAAATTCTATTTCTCTTTCTACAGCGGAAGCCGAATACATTGCTGTTAGAAATTGTTGTGCTCAACTTCTTTGGATGAAACATACTCTGAAAGATTTTGGTGTATTTTTTGATTGTGTGCCTATAAAGTGTGACAACACTAGTGCAATTAATCTCACAAAAAATCCTACTATGCACTCTAGAACCAAACACATTGATGCCCTGTCTATTATTGTGTTAAACATCATTTCATTAGAGATCTTATTTGTAAAAAAGAAATTCGTGTTGATTTTGTGCCTACTTCAGATCAATTGGCTGATATTTTTACAAAACTCTTAGCTCTAGATCGCTTTGAATCTCTCAGAAAATGTTTGGAGATTTTACAGATCAATTTGACATGAGTTAGTAGTTCGGACGCACTAGTTCGTCCGTACAGCTCTTCCTTTCGGACGCTCTGGATATTCCAAAAACTCCCTTTCTTCCTCGGACACTCATAATCATTCGAACGATATTCATTTTATTCATCAAACTCTCTAGAATTCTTCCGGACGTGTACCATCGTCCGAAAGAATATCGGACGCACTAGCTCTTCTTTCGGCTGTCCGTTCTTCAGCTTTCGGACGCTTCATCGGATGCACACCAAACGTTCAGCCGTCCAAACGGTCTCCCTGTTCGATTAAAACTGTTCATCTTCCCCATTTCGGACTCACCACCTCCCCCGAAAACCCTCTGGCGAAAATTGTCGCTTCACCACCCCCTCCAAATTCCTACTCTCTCTTCCAAAATTAGTTAAAAAATTATCCTCTCCAAAGCTTCTATCACCTAAATCACATCTAATTTCCCTCATCTACCATTTCATTTCCTCACATTCTCACTAATCTTCAAAAATTTAAAAATTTGTTTCTTTTCTTTTCCTTCCTTCAAAATGGTTAAATCTTGCGGAGGTTCGTCTACACCAACTTGTGGACACAAATCTAAAGGAAAAGCTCCAGCACGAGGAGAATCATCTGCTAATCCCCAAGTCTCCACCAATCCACTCTTGCCAAAATTCATTGATGCCAAGGCATCCGAACGGTATACATCCCTTTTAAGTAAATCCATAATTGTTCAACGTCCTGCATCTCAAAGTTTGTTTGATGAGTATAATCTTTCCCTTGTCAAATCCTGTTTTGAAAAACAAAATTGGGATCACCTAGTTCATATTGATTTACCTGTATATCATGACATGGTGCTTCAATTCACTGCCAATCTTCGGAAAGGCCCCACTATTCGCACTTTAATTTCTCGGGTTAACAGCACTAATCTTGAGATTTCATCCAATATCATTAACACGATTTTTGAATGTGAGGTCTCAAACCCAAATGATTTCTCCTATTTCTTTTCTTTGGATAAATGGCCCGCTGTGGACACTCGATGTGACATCGAAGAGGTCAGGGTTATTTTCAACGTCAATTTTAAATAGGTCTCGGATGCCAAAACTACATTGCTCACTCCTGAACTCAATATTCTGTATACTCTTGTCACAAATCTGTTATTGCCAACTGACGGGCATCGTACTGAGCCCGGTAAAATGCAGCTTTACTTATTTTTTTGCATTTTCAAGAGCATTAGATCTTGATTTTGGGTATCTCTTTTGTTTCCTATGGGAACTCTTTCTTACTGATACCCGAAGAAACATTCCTTTTGGCAAATTTCTCACCAAAATTCTTGATTTCCTCGACGTTCCTTTTAGCGAAAACAAACAATTTCCTCCTTATTTTAAAATAAATCTTACATTGAACGAAAAGGTCTCGGATTTTTCAACGATCAATGGTTAACCAAGGCGGCCTTTGATCGTGCACAGTCACAATCCCATGCCTCCACCTCTGATTTTGCTATTCCTCATTCTCCTTCTCCTCAACCACCTCCACCATTCCACCATCCTCCTCCATCTACATCTGAACCATCACTTTCTCATATCTGTGGCCTTCTCACCTCTTTAAGCACTCAAGTCAGTTCCTTTCAACGTAGCACTAATCGAAAGTTAAAGTGACTTGAAACTCGACCAATGATTTTACAAGAGGAACTTAGCCTTGGCATATCTGCCTCAGCTCAGGTTCAGTTTGCTAATCTGCAGTCCCAATATCCACTCGAATCATCTTCCGACAGTGATGAACCTGAAGATGAAAATGCTAGTGAGGACAACGAAGAAGCTACCCAAGGAGTTGCCAATGACGAGAAAGAAGACGATGAGGATGTTGACGACACGTTTGACTTCATCATGCAACGTTCTTTCGCACCAGCGAAGAGGAAGACAGTGAAGCCACCGATGAAGATGTTCCATCCAAACGTCAAAAGACTGAGAAGCACTCCAAAAAGCAAAATGACTCGCATTAGTTGTGTTTTCAGCATTTCTTTGGTTTTTAGAACTTCCCGTAGATTTACCTTTCTCTATTAATTGGACATGTATTTCCTTGAATTTAGTACTGTTAAACTTTTAAGTTGAATATATGAAGCTTGTTGAATTTCTGTCAATTATTTGCATATTCTCAGGGGGGAGCTTTGTTTGATGATGTCAAAAGGGGGAGTAGTCTTCTATACTGAAAAATGATTGATTAGTCATATCCAATTGTGTTATATTGTAAAATGATTAGTCATACCAATTGTTTTTACACAATTACTCTATGAAGGTTTGTCATCATCAAAAAGGGGGAGATTGATGTTTTCCAAACCTTATTTTGATGATGACATAAACACTTAACTCTGTAAACAAGTTTTTGCAGGACTGTTATCTATTTTGCTAGGAAGACAGGGCTTTCAGACGCACTGAACCGTCCGAACTAGGTCTAAACTTCTAGGACGCATTGCACAGTCCGAACAATTAGACAGAAAGAAATGGGATTCTACTGCTTCTCTTTTCGGACGAACATGACCGTCCAAAGCTTCTATCGGACGAAGGAACGGACGCATGCACGGACGTCGGAACGAAGCTCTTCAACAACTGTATAAAGATCGGACGCAGTGTCGGACGCATCCAAAATATCTCGGACGTCCGAAACCCCAACGGCTACTTTTTGTGCATTTATTATTTAGTCGTTAGGAAGTAGTTGCAACCACCATTTATTGCTCTTATAAATAGCTGCTTTGACATTCAGTAAAAATCATCTAATACATTGAATACAAGCTTTAGAAAAGAGTAATTTGAGTACAAATTGACTATAGTGCCTTATTGTATTAGTGTGCAGTTGTGAGTGTAATTCAACTTTGAGTGGAGTGATAATCTTGTATGAAAGTGTGGTCGTAAGTAAGATGTTTTGGCTCAACTAAAAGAGTTTTAGTTTGAGAAAGAACTTTCCAACTTTGTAAAGATTATTGGCTCACCAAGTGTGTGAAGCATTCTAGTGATTGAATAATTCAAGCTTGCTAGCTTGGAAGTATTGGTTGTTTAATTTTTCTCTCTTTACCTTACTGTTCTATTAATTTTATTATATCAGCATTCAATTTAAAAATCTCAATATTTATAAAATATATTTTTAGAAACCTAATTCACCCCCCTCTTAGGTTGCTTTGGGACCAACAATGATAAGATAGGTTTAGCTATAGATTGAGGTAAGTGGTTCATGTCTGTTTTCATTCTTTTGTTAAATGTTTTAGAACTCTTTCTCAATTTATAAAAGTTATGTTATTATATAAAGAGGATTGAGCATGTGGCAAATGCGAATTCTGAATATTTTATATCTATATATGATGAATGTGAATTGCTTATATTGCATGTGAGATATATGAGATATGATTGCATTTTGCATGTTAAGCTGAACATCATGGTAAACTCAGGTAGTTTGGTGAGAACATGTTCTCATTTTTGTCTATAGCCACTGCAATCCAAGGAACTGGTTCTATATGGCCCTTGATTGTGTATAATAATAGTTAAAACTTGGATCCAGTAACCGATAAGCCTAGGAATCTATGAACTATCTGTTCCGTTATATGTCTGAGAAATACGATATGTTCTGTATGAGTTTTGGTATATTATGTCGCATGCGAAGAATGTGTGCATATTTGATTAGTATTACATATAACCTGCTCAATCTGCTGAAAAAAATATATGAATGTTTTTTGCTCACCCCATTAATTTAATATATTGTAGTATTTGAGGACAAGTACAACTTCAGTGAAGGGATCAAGTTTACAGTCGAGTAGGGTTTTATCTATATCGTGTCCAACTTTTGGTAGTTCTAAACTTGTAGTTGGATCAGCTTTGGCACCTGCGTACAGATAGATATTTTGTATTATTTTTTTATGTTACCATTTAATTCAATTAGAAGATTCAATTATCTGTAGTCTTGTATGCCTTGGTCTACTCAAGGGCACCGCATGTCTTGGTCCCAAAATTTGGGGCGTGAGAATTGAAGTCGTCCCCACATTAATTGGTATGATAAATGCAATTTTCTTCCGGGAGATAGACGTGTTATCTTGCACAAACCCATTTAAGATATTAGGACCGAAGTTATAATTATTGGGTTTGTTTGGATGAAAAAGTTATTCATTATTCTCTAAAAAATATTTTGTAATATTTTTTTAACACATTTTTTAATGACTAATTTCATTTACATCCTGCAACTTATATTCAATTTTCATTTTGTATCCCAAATTTTATTTTTGCATACTTTGCATCCCCAACTCTTAAATTTGTCCCACTTTATCCCTTTTTTATTCTATCAAAAAGTTAGCGAAATCTTTTTTTTTTTTTTTTGTATGCAAAAATATTATTGTATATCCTGTTGAATTTGTCGTACACACTAAAAATTCAGTTAATTTTTTAGACGGCATTAAGAAAAAGGCTCTTACAGAAATGGGACGAATTAATTTAAGATTTTGGAAGTGTAAAGTGTTCAAAACTAAAATTTAGAATCTAAAGTAGGAATCAAATGTAGGTTGAGGATTGCAAAATGGAATCAATCATAAACTGAAAGTGTATTGGCTCCATTTCTTTTTTGCTTTATTTTGTTTGTTCCTGAGTGAATTGGGAGCTACATAACCTTTTGTTTGTCAACGTGAGTGTTCGGCTCAAATTAATTGCCAAAAGTTTTTTTAATCCAAAGTTTGAAATACGGGCATTTAAAATTTAAATAACCTTCAAGTAGGATATTTTGAAGTTTTTTGGTCACCAAAGAATTATCTGTAATGCTGCATTCAACATATAGGTATACGAACCCCACGCAATTCCGAAAACAATTTAGGTCCTTAAATTCCAGCTAGAATTTTGGTTACAGAAAAGGAAACTTGCGAGATTGACATGGCACATGTACTCATACACCGACAATCACATAATCAAGAAAGTGGACTGAATTCTTGCGATTATTTTGGGCTATTGTATTCATTTTAACATTTCCAACCATTCTAATTAACTTCTTCAATGTAATCATAATCTTTAGATAACTATTCTAATGCATTTGTAGCTCCGCATACTCCTTGTATGCAAAACAGAGCAAATTTATATCCACAACATCAGTTTTTGGATGAATTTTGTCTTGGAATTTTCCATCACAAACTGTTTTATTTAGTTTTTAAATTTAATAATTTGTGTCGTATCCAATCTGTGACGGATGAAATAATTTCTTTTTCATATCAAATCTGTAACTAAGGAGTAGTACCGACAAAAACGTGGATATAACTAAGGAGCAGCACTTTTGCGGTATTTGATGAAAGCTTTTGCATTGAGTGTCGTGTCTACCCTTCCATTAGATAGCGGTAGCTTCTTCTTCCAGCAACTATTGCTTCTGAATATGGCAACAGCACAAAAACAATCTTGCAAACAAGCTTGTCTGCAGACTGATTCATTCGAAGGATATATTATTTGCTCGTAGTCAGATAAAGGCCAATCAATGTCCTTGAGCGCCAGAAGATCATATAGTTCCAGTTGTTCAACTTTAGCACAACTCGGAGTAAAGTTGGGTATGCAGCTGCCGTACTTGTTATTTGGGTCAAGCAGTGTATATCCTTCTGGACACTCACAATTTGGTCTTTGATTTGTAATGTTGCAAATGCTGTTAAATCCACAAGCTCCACTTCCTTTATCACCCGTGATGCTCAAACATATATTATCTGGCACAGACCAAAGAGCACTCCATTTTGAATTTGCGGTGGAAATCTTAGGATGATAATATAGGGTGAAGACTCCATCAAAATCTATTGTTGCCCTGAGATAGTTTTCTGAAGTTGGGAGTGAAGTTGACAAAGAACCAAGTATTAATTCTTCTTGGTTGTTTGTTTTCAATAAAGAAATGGCACCGTTGCTATTGAGTATTATGCGGTATCCGGAATTTAAAGGATCGGAAATCTTAGTCTGGTAGTCGATACACAGCATCATCGTCCACATTGGTTGGCACACTTTTGGTTGTAAGCACTAGATTCCCATCACGTTGAAAACGGACATAAAATCTTCCACGCGAGAAGTTGGTTTCTGATTGTCGAGAAATAAGATCGATTCCATATTCCAGTTCCTGCAGTGGCAATAACGTATCAGCTGGCAATTTAAAGCTTTCCCATAGCCGGCGATTATCACTCCCCCCAATAAGGATAAAATTGCCTGTATCATTCAGAAAACCGTGATCAACTCGATCAGGTAGGATCCATTCGGTGTTCCAAATTGTCTGATTCTGAGGGTCGCTAAGCACAAGCCCGAAATCAGAATTAAGTTCTATTTTCGATCCTCGTGGAACTGGATCGATTGTATTCACATACCAAACTACAGTTTTTTCTGGTATCTTGTTATACCAAATGGAAAGCAAGAACAAATCCTTGTCTTTAAGGGGTTGAAAACCAAAGGCAAAATCTTCAGAAGGGGAAAGCCATGGGCTGCGGATGGATGTTTCACTGGCTGTTATAATGCTGCCCACAGCCACGGTACCATTGTTTTGAGCCAAAGCATTAAGTGGAAAGAGAGAAATGAAGAAGACAAGATGAATGATTGCATAGGCCATTGCAACTTGTAAGTAGATAGTTTAGGCCACATGAAAACTTCATGTTCTCAGTTAAATACTCCTTTCGTCCTATTTTATTTGGCATGATCAATCTAACATACAGTTTAAGAGAAATTAATATTTGACCAATTAATAACACTTTTTTCATTATTATCCCTATATTCTAATTCAAAATTTGTTAGTTGGTGTTAGAATTTTAAAATTTGAAATTATTTGTGAGAGTAATTAATATTCTAATATGATTTTAATGTCATTTTAGGAATTTATATGAAAAGTAAAATAGGTAAATTAACCTTTATTTAATTGTCCTTTTAAAGACTGACAAATAATTTAAAATAAATATAAATAAAAATAACAATAGTGATTAATAAAATGGGATGAAATTGAGCAAGTAATTAATGATGTCATCTGCCTTTGATTTTTATTAGTCAAACTAATAAGGTTATAAATAAGTAATTAATGGTGTCATCTGCCTTTGATTTTTATTAGTCAAACTAATAACATTATAGGCTGGGGAAAAAACTTACATGAATCCGGTTTTTGATCCTACCTGTAGACCCTGAGATTAAATGTTACAGAATATTGCTTACATCAGTTTATGTCATAAATTTCATAACATTTAATCCATACTACAAGTTTTATAAGTAGGGCCAAAAATCAGATCTACCTAAATCTTTATGGTACTTTTATTACGAGCATCTTCATCCTTATCTAGTGTCCACAAAATATTCTAGATATGTGTGGAATCATCCACCAATAATGCGGAATTTGGTGATGCCTTGAATGAAAATTTATTTTTTGGTCCACTTGACAAAGTACAAAGTTTATGATTGTGTTTGATTTTTTTTGTTTTGTTTTTGAATGAATCCATTCAAATTTTTAAGAAGAGGAAGTCCATAGTTATGCGAAAATTTGTGTTTACTACCTCAAATGCGACTTTTAACTCTCTTGAACCATGATGTTTAAGAGTAATTTAATAACTATGTGAAGGTACTGTTGGTTTTAAAACTTAATTTGACCCTTAAATTGTATTCTTTACAAATTTTTAAACTTAAAATGTTATAGAATCGAGAGCAACATTATAAAGTCCTTAAACACGTCCTAATTGAACAGTTTTAGATTTTTTGTTATATTTATTCTTGTTACATTTATGTTACATTATGTGATAAAGTAACAGATGTATTTTTAATATAAAAAAATATTAAATAAAGAACAAATGTCACCCTATCATATAGTATAATACAAGTTTACCAGAAAAAAAAATATATAATAGAAAACTCAATACCTAATTCAACGGCAAAATTGATGTTCAAAAACCATATTTGAGATAACACTTAACATTCCTTGAGAAGGAAAATATATATCTGTTCTATGGTAAAGAACACAGGAAAGGTAATGTAAAGATTTTTTGTTAGGGCACAAGTTTTTCATAAGAAAGTCTTTGAAATTTATTAGCTTTCAGTTCTAGATGGCGTGGAACGCTGCTGTCAGACAAAACATCAATTTATTGGAAATAAGACAACAAGATACGGTCGGCTGAATTTTTCTAAGGAAAGAAAATTAAACCAGTGGTCCATCTATGGTCTACTAAATATAATAAGATATTAGAATTTTCACACCTCTTTAATATAATAAGAAATTTTATTTATTCAAATTAAATAAATAAATAAAATTATATAAATTTATACTAATAATAATGAGATTTCACGTTTCGATTTGAATTCCCAAATATGAATTTAACATTCCTTTAAAAGTTGTAACTTGTTGGATTGTTGCCATATTTGATCTTCTCATTTTCCTACTATGATTACCAGTGCTCAAATTTAAATTCATTATTGACTTCAATTTACAACACCTAACGTAATCCCTATAATATAATAAATTAAAAAGTACATTTATATAAAGTTATTGACGGATCTTGTATTACAAGACACGATAAAAAAGGAATAAATTTCGAATAAGAATCGAAAATCATAATTTGAGGATAGAATAATGCTTGCATTCACCTCAAAACATTCCACAATCCTGTATTTTTTTTTTTTTGTGGTATGAATCCTTAATTTCATATGCGTCTGGGATTTTGACACAACTACACACGCATATGCACAAATTTTGGCTTGTCGGTGCTCCAGGAAAAATAGGGCATGATGTGGATTTTTTTTTTCCAATGGAGGTTGAATCTATGCAGCAAAGATCAATTTTTTTGGACAGATTTTTTGTCCAGACAAAATTTAAGTTTTGATGCTATATTTTTTGGGAAGGATTAAGGAGGGAAGGAGAGGTGTGCAAAGAGGTAGCAGTGGGTTGGGCCAACCCATCGACCCGGACCGTTTTTTAACAATCCCAACCCGTTAGTTACTGTAGCAATCCGGCCCTATCCCAGTATCGGGAGTAGCGCCAGGCCTGAGCCAAGGAGTTCTGAGCCAAACACGAGAGATTGAACCGTGACCGGCCCAGATAGGAGATTGAACCCGTTGACCTGGACCGAACCTCCAACGGGCTCAACTCGCGGGTCAACTCGTCGGGCCGACCGTTGGGGTCCCACAGGCCACCCGTTGGAAAATGATTTTTTTTCTTTTAAAAAGCTATTAATGACAGTTTTGCCCCTTCAACAGCTATAAAGCGGCTAGTTTTTGGGGGTAATATTGGAAAAAAAATTCTATAAATACCACACAATTTTCCCAACAAATCACACAACAATTTCTCCCTACTTTCTCCTATTTCATCTTTCTACTCTCCAACTCTATCTCCAAGTGCTATTATAATTTCTTTCATACTATTTAAATTATAATATACAAATTTTAGAAATTTAAAATTACTCTTAAGTTGAGAGCTCAATTGAAGATTTGGAGATTTATCCAAAATTTAAGTAGTGAAGTGCTCAAGTGAAATTCAAGTACTCAAGTGTATAAATTGAAATTCAACATTTCAATTTTCTTCAATTTTTTCATACTTTTTAATTTATTAATTGTCTTTATCAACTCTCTTATTTTTTTTCTTTATTATTGTTTTGTTATATTCTTTTATTTGAAAATTTAGTAGCTTGCATCTTTAGTTTTTATAATACCACTTTATTTGTGCCTTTATTTAAAAAAAATTTCAATTACAAGAAAATGGAACAAGGATCACAAGCACCCCACACCCTACTAAATGGTCCTAGAATATTTGTTGATTTAGATGATATAGATAACCAAAATCAACAAGCACCTACTAAACAACCCACTACTACTAAAATGAAAAGTCTCATTTGAGAATTTTTTGAAAGAGATGAAGAAAATGAGATTGTTACTTGTAAATTATGTGTTCTACCTATATCATTTAAGCACAAAAAAAGAGGGGAATTGGAATACTTAATAGGCACATTAGTAAAAAATATAGTGAAACTCAAGAAAAATAAAAAAATGGTTCAAACACAAATTCACACCACACAAGGTATGGTAACGGGCAAATTTTAAATATTCACATGAAAAAAATAAAGAGGAAATGGCTAAATGGATAGTTAGAGATGAATTGCCTTTTATTTTGAGTGAAAGTTCCAATTTAGAATAATACATGCAGCAAGCCGTGAACCCACAATTTAAAAAGGTTACTAGAAGTACTTTAAGAAGTGTTTTAAAAGAATGTATAGGGAAAAGAAAAATGAATTGATAGCTACTATTGCATCGACTAATTGTAAAGTTGCCTTTACTGTCGATTCTTGGAAAGCAATCACAAATGAAGATTATTTTTGTATCACTGCACATTGGATAGATGTAAATTGGCATTTACAAAAACGAATTATTAGTTTTTAAATTTTTGAACACCCTTACAATGGCCCCCCAAATTACAAGGTTGATTACTAATTGTGCCTGTGAATATAGTTTGCTTGAAAAAGTTATATCCATTTTTTTTTGTAATACCTCAAATAATACTGCAAGCGTGCCTATGTTAAAAGATGTTTTCAAACCTATCTCTTTTAGATGGTAAATTATTTCATAATAGATGTGCATGTCATGTACTTAATATTTGTGATCAAGATGGTTTAAAAATGATTGAAGATATTATTACTCTAATTAGAAGTGCTATTTATTTTATCCGTTTATCTACTGCTCGTCAACAAGTTTTTAAACGATTTTGTTTAGAACATGGCATGAAACCTAAACATTTTCCAATAGATGTACCCACTAGGTGGAATTCCACTTGTCAAATGTTATCAAATACTTTTGGTTATGAAAAATTACTTTCCACATTTTATAACGAGTACATTGGTTCAGTTAATGTAACTTATGTGGGCGAGGAGGATTTTAATCAAGCTAAAACAATGGTAGCAATTTTAAAGCAATTTGAGTATGCTACAAACTTGTTCTCCGCTACTTATAGACCTTTCTCTCATGTTGTTTAAGCTGAACTAAGTGTTATTAAAATTATTTTTTTAATCATAAAATGAATGAGTTTTTTGATAATATGATTAGCACAATGGACATAGAAAAATTTGACAAGTATTATGAAAATATTCCATTGTTGTATTATTTGGCATGTGTTATTGATCCACGTAATAAATTGTATAAATTAAATGCTTTCATCAAATATTTTAATAATTATAGTACCACAAATACCATAGACAAACAGTTAATCGACAAACTACTAAAAAATCTTTTCATGAATTATATGAAATTTACAAAGAAAACTCCCCCACACAACAAGGTGCATCTTCTAGTTCATCCACATTAGATTCACAATATGTTATGTCTCATATAAATGTTAAAACACATTTTGATCCTTAGCAACTATTCTTTGCTTCGAAAAGATCGAGAATTGAAAATACTAATGAAGTAACTCAATATTTAAGTGATCTACAACATACAGGAGACGACGAGTTCAATCCCAATTTTGATATTCTTTCTTGGTGGCGAAATCATAAATGTCAATATCCTATTGTATCTCAAATTGCTTGGAATTTGTTAACAATTTCGATTCCTATGGTTGCATAAGATTAACGGAAAGTGCTTTTAGTGCAGGTGAACGAGTTTCAAATGATAAAAGGGCTCGAATGACACCTGCAACTTTGGAAATGTTGGTGTGTTTAAACGATTGGTTAGATGCTGAAGAAAGAAAACAATGATTAATGATGCAAGATATCGACGAAGATAAAGGTAGTAGCAGTTCACCAAATTGATATATAGTATACATAGGATTTTAATGTTTAATAATTTTTTGTTTGGAGGTAAGGTTTTATGTCCTCCTTCTTATGTATCTAGTAAATAGATTATTAATTTTATTTAAATTCTTAGATTAGTTTTATAACTTGTAATGATTTGGAGGTAAGGTTCAATGCCCCATCCTTGTACCTTTTTTATAATATTAATATACATGATAGGGGTCTATGCTAAACCCCCCCAACATTTCCAGGTGATTTTTTTCCTAATAAAATATTTTTAATATGATTAACAAATAATAATTATAATAATAAGTATGAACTTATACAACCAAGAAATAACTTGTGATCAAATAAGTACTAATTTGGAATAATATAGTACTAATAACTAATTTTGAACTTTGGTCTTTGAATATTAACTAAGAACTTTAGTTTCGAATAATAAGTATTATTTTGGACTTTGAATTTTAATTATTAATAACTTGGTCTAATATATAAGTACCAATTTTGATTAATAAAGTACTATTAATTAGTAGGTAGTAATTCGAACAATTAATAAGTTATAATTTAATAAATTACTAATAAATAGTAACTAAATGATTTTAAATTAATAAGCTATGAATTTTAAAATAATAATTAATAAGTAATAATTTAAAATTATATAAATTATTAACAAGTAAAAATTTAAATTTCTCAAAAAATAATTTTAAAATTTAAGTAAGAACTTAAATTAGAGGGCTAGCCCGTGGACCAAGAGACAGGGCCCAGCCCATGACATGGGTTAGCTTGTGGGCCAGCTCATGGGCTGGGCCGCCCCGGCTAACCAGGGACCGGTTACTAGCCACCCCTTCCGGCCTATCGGCCCAACCTAGAAGCCCGCCCCAACTCGCCCCGTGACAGGTTATCATGGACCTCTAACTGGTGGGCTTCCGACCCTGCCTACCGCCACCTCTAGGTGTGCATCCATGCAAGGAATGGGAAAAATTTTGCAGATAGGGGTGTATAGGGTGAGCATGAATTCAATTAATTAAATTCGCAATCGTTTTTATTTTTATATTAAAAATTTGAAAAAAAAAATGATTAATTGAAATTTGACCAGTTAATTAGTTCTACTGAAGTTTAAAATCAAAAATCTGTTACGAAACTAGAATTGAGTTTTGAATTCGGAATTAATCGATTTTTTATTTCAATTCTGTATTTAGCTCCTTACTATACATACTTCTTGAAAAAATATATGCATAGATTTTTGGGAAAATTTCTAAGATTATGCCAGTTTTCAAATTTATTCTATTTGTGTGCCTATTTCAAAGTGGAATTCCGAAGCAGTGGAACTCGCATTCGGAGAATGTGAGTTCCAGAAAATTTAAAAAAAAAAAATAAAAAAAAATGTGGTTGACTGAACTCGCATATCGAGGAATGTGTAGGTCAGTACAAAATTGACCGACCTCGCATTCCTCGAATGCGAGGTCAACAAGACCCTTATCTTTAACGAAATTTGCTGCGAATGCAGATGATAAAGCCCCAAATACCAAAAAAAAAAATTCTGTCAAAATTTTATCAAAAATAAGATAAATTAATAAATTAACGGGTTTACACATTTCATTCGCGTACTATTTCGTTAATGTTATAGTTTATGATTTAAAGATAATGGTTTACTATTCCCAAATATCATACAACTCCATTAATGTTATAGTTTATAATTTACGATTTACTATTTAAATGATTTTATCTTACAGTCAAATCCTTCATTTTTCTATTTTTGTAATAGTGCACAATTTCCATTCGCAATATACATAGTCAAATTTGCTAAATCATTCATTTTTTCTATTTTTGTAATAGTGCACGATTTCCATTCGCAATATACATAGTCAAATTTGCTAAATTCTAAAATATATCATATATATATATACATAGTCAAATTTGCTATAACCAAAAAAAAAAAAAACAAAAATTCATTACAACGCATTTTTTAAATGCGAGGTTAAAAAAAAAAAAAAAAAAAAAGAATGCGAGGTCAGTAAAATAGACCTCGCATTCCCTGAATGCGAGGTCAGTCAAGAACAATTTTTTTTTTTTTTTAAAAAAAAAAAATTCTGGAACACTGCTTCGGAATTCCACTTTGAAATAGGCACACAAATAGAAGAAATTTGGAAAAGAGGCATATTCTTAGAAATTTTCCTAGATTTTTGAAGTCAACCTTTCAAAGAAAATCTTTGATATTTGTTGCAAGAGCAAGTTAAAAGTTTACAAGGTACTACATCTCTTTAAGTAAATACGGATTTTTTTTTTTTTTTTTTTGTATAATATGGTTTTACAAACTAACATTATAATTTTACCTATAAAATACATATGTTGTCACACATATGATATTATACATGCAGACGCGAACACAAAAACACATCTACATACAATTTATATGTTTATAAAGTCTTAAGAAAACATTACATCCATTCAAATATTGGTATAGTTTTAATAATGTGGAATTATGAATTATTTTACTACGTGTTGGATTTTGTTTTAGATATTAAGGATTTTAATCCAATGTTAATGGGTCCAATTGGCAAATGTGGTTAATCAAATTTGAAGCGGATTACCGAATTCGAATTTGGTTAATCAGATTTTATTCTAATATTTAATTCGAAATCGAAACTAGTTAATAATTTTAGGATTTATTTCTATACTTCAACCAAAGTATTTGACTAATTAATTGATCAATTAACTAATTCTCACCCTGAGCGTGTAAAAAAATATAAACAAATTGAACACTCGAATATTCAACTTTGTTTAATTATTTTATCAAATTTGAAATTACAATTACATTTTATTGTACCTACTTAACATATTTGGCTCCTTTTGGACAAACAAATATTTGTTATTTTTAAATAGTATTATTTAAAGATTTGTTAACACATTTTTAATCATTTTTCTTATCTCAAATGTATCACGTCTTAAAATTGTTACAGTAATTATTGTAAATAATGTCTTTAATAATAACTGTCCAAATCGAATCAAAGTGCTCTTATTCTTCCTTTAACGCTAATATATCGCTAATATCTTTTTATAAAAGAACATAGTTTTCTTTACTAATTATTTTGATGATTTTTTTCTTTGGTACTTTATGGTTTGTCATTTTCATTGTCCTTCGCTTGGTAGACATTTTGGTTCCAAGTATATAACTACACAGCATAACTCCATCGCAGCGGAGCTCCCACCGTCCCCCAAGCCATGCGAGGTTCCGTAAGGAGTGATCAAAGGAGTATTTAATTGCACATTTACAATAAAAAGAAGAAGTAGGTCCACGAACGGCAAATTCACATGAAAACGATTAAAAGAAATGTATTTACTGTCTCTATGTTAACTGTTGTGTTTTATACAATATAAATTTTTAAAATATAAGATATTATATTGTACAATTATTAAAATAAAATAAGTACAGTTTTTAAGGTTATAGAATTTTTCTAAACTTTAATATAATTATTGTTCAGAAAGAGTGCATTTATACAAAATAATAAAGTAATAAAGGCACTGATATATCACTAGATCAAAAAAAAGGGAATAAAATCCTGTTGTATATCAAAAATCTTGTCAATCAGGTTCCACTAGATTTAGAAAAGAATGAATGATTTTCGGCCGTGAATCTAAAATTAGAAGTTGGTGATTAAATAAGATTTTGTTACGTATGTTAGTTTTGACAAATTACCCTGAATTTGTGATTTTATAAATATTTTTTCTAACTTTAAAAGACAACTCATGGCGGTAGTGTGTGAAGTTGTAATTTAATTGGAGTCCATATATATTTTCTTAATTAATTCATAATTTTTACCTAAAATTTGGAATTATCGCGTATTATACTTGCCAAAAACAAATCTAGATGTTGTAATTGTAAGTTTTGAAATTGAAATTCAATTTGCTTTTGAGAAAATAATTCGAGACATGAAATTTAATACTTTGTACCATTAATTCATTGGTGTCAAAATCAAAGAATCCTCGGAATAGAAATTAAACAAGAACACTAACCAATGTCTCTAATATAGAATTCAACATAATGTCTAGAAACCATATTTCTTTTCTAATTCATAAAAAAATAAATAAATAAATAAATAAAGCTACATATGAAGATGTCAAAAGACCGAAGTTACTTCAAAATTGAGGAGATCTCAAACTTCAAATAAAAAAGACAATGATGAGACATGGCCAATCCTAAATGCAAAATTGGTAGGTGCTGATTCGTAAAAGAAATGGAGATATTGTGTCTGCTAAGCTCAAAGTTGGTCAACCAAATATTGTTATGGTCGTAGAAGTTATCAGTATTTAACTTCAAACAAGAAAGAGAACATATGAAAGCTCGAATTTTTCAAGCCCAATCCTAGCAATTTCCTCAAAAAGGTTGAGGTGCAATAAGGGACCTAAGTTTAGGAACTAAAAAAGAACGAATCCAAATCTGCAGTAGGAATCTAAGCAATTTCGCTGGATCTGAGGCATTTTCAGCTAGGGTGAAGACAAAAGAAATCACATTTTCTGTCAACATGATTAAATATCAACGCATTTTTCACCCACACTAGGGAAGACTCACTGCTGGAAAATCAAAAAAAAATAAAAAATCAGGAGGTGTTTTGTCTTCTTGTTCGAAGGTTTTATCTTCTTAATTGAAGCAAGAAAAGATAAGTTCGGCCACTGTTGCTAATAGATAAGAGCTTATGAAGCAATAAGCTAATTCAAGCCTTGGGCCCACTAAAGAATTGCATGTTTTGCAATACAATATGTTATCATAAGATGAAGCACATAAGAGTAATTGGAGGAGCAACTTGTTCCACACAAGAGATCTTTTTGTTATTAGAAGACCGTTGCAATTATGGATTGATGATATTTGGTGTGGCACTGACCATTGGTTTAGACCAAGCATATTGAAAAACATCACACTCTGAAGTTGATAAAATTGAGCTGAACTGAAATCACAAATTGGTTGGAGCTCATCCGATTTGATTCAACAATACCATGAATTTGCTAAGCCAAAGCCCAAAGGAGTTGAAGTCAAAACGATGAAATCAATTATGCCAACTTCAAAAAAGGGGGGCCCGAAGCCGTAGCTCTTAAGCTTGTCTATACTCGATCAGTAGAACTCCAATTTCGCTCTTTGTTATTGCAAGTGCTGAGGGACTATGCAAACCATCGCATGAGATAAGCGAACAAGCTTCGAACGGGTTACGAGCTCGGTGAAGTTGGGAGCAGAAAATGAGTCTGAGCAAGCTAAAGTTAATCATACAAGTAGTGGTTTACGGAGCTCTAGTTCACTCCCAAAAGGTATTGTGGCCAGCTTTAATGGCAGCTGAAGCGAAATTAAAAAACTCCGAAGTTCAATTGGTAGCTAAGGCAAAGTTAAAGAGCTCCAAGGTCCAGAGTGATGAAGTCGGGGAAGGAAATCTCAAGAACATAAATTAACATGATGGACAGATACACAAAATCAAGAAAAGTTAAAGTAAGTGGCACTGAATAATTTGCCGAGCTATTAAGCATTAGTAGGGGTAAAAACAATTCCCGAAACAGGTGCTATAAAAAGATTTAAGACAAATACCATTTAGGGAAAGAGTAGTATTAGCATCATAAATATTGTGATTTTCAAAGTTACAAATAATACTTATAAGTTTTATGGGAGAAGTTTTATTTTTAATGGATGAATGTTAAAAATTAAGTGATGGGATCAACCTACAATTTAGGAGTGATAAATAAAATTTAACAAAAATTTATAATTTATTAAAAGATTACAGACCCTAACCTTCTTATTTTTCTTAAGGGAAAATACATTTGTCGCTCATAAAAGTCAATAGACTAGATAAATTCGATAAAGGAGCATGGATGATGCTTCTTATTAAACCACTTCAATTTGACATTCCTATTGGTTCAAAAACGAAGTAAACATAAGCAATTAAAAATATATATATATATATTGTAAGAGCCTCTTATGAGACTCTCAAGCACAATTAAAGATAATAGAGCCTTTATTGGGACTCATTATTGTAGATACAAATAGTGCGGGTCTTGAATAGGAAAAATATTTAGGTAGATTCGGTTTTTGACTCCACTTGTAAACCTTGTGGTTAGGATTAAATCTTAAAAAATATTGCTTACATCAGCTGATGTCATAGATTTTCTAAAATTTAATCCACACCATAGGATCTACAAGTGAGACAAAAAATCGGATCTATCTAAATATTTATCCTTGAATAGGGACTCATCAATCTTGTCATATAGACATGACATAAAGGTTGGCTCAGGCCCAGTATCATCTTCAACATAGTCAAAGTTGAACTTCATTATCATTCAACTTCATTTCAAGAATGAAAGGAAAAGGTTATTGATGATACACAAAGTGTTTGTCCAATAGAATAGCGATACGTGTTATGTAATATAAGTAGTGGTCCCACTAAGAAAAATTCTATAATATGGCCTACGGGCTAAGCGAACTCTAGGTTTGTCGGATTAACTAACCGCCTCGATCTAACCTAGTGTAGGTCGGGGGTTCTGACCATAAGGCTTGGAACTCTAGCCCTTGCCTATAAATACTCACGATATTAAGCATATAAAAAGCAAGCAATATATGAGACAAGAACAACTCAATATAACATCTTGTTATGACACTCTCTCTAGAACTCTTTAGGAATCATCAAGTGGTGCCGTCTGTGGGAATCGAACGAAAAGCCATTCTCTAAACATATTCCAACTAACAAAACCCAATGTAAGACTTATCCAGTTTCTCTATATTTTCTTAAAGTTTTCAAACAAATAAAATGGGAAAACATAGAAAGAAAGTAAGCAGCTAGACTGCACAATCTTCACACGAAACTGCACCACCTACCCCAGGATCTTCCCAACTCAAGAAACTCAAGTACCAACACGAGAAGAAATATTTCAATTTCTTTTCGAGAATTATCAAGCTTTCAAGAAGCTTGGAGAAACGCAAACAAAACAAACAGATCAAGATAGTCAGCTCCCAAGTTGCCAAAAACAACTAGAGTGGGAGGATACTGCCAGCAGCAGTTGCCATCAATCTATCAAAATCCAACTAGACATGTCAGTGCAGCAAACACAGAAGTAATGGTCTGTCTTTCACAGGATAGGTCCTAACTCAAAGTTTGTCAAAATATCAGAGAAACACATGACAAGGACCACTGTAACAAGTGAAGGATGAACTAATGACAAAAATAGAGCCGAAAGTTTAGGAGCTCCTTGGAAAAAATACTACTGACCTTGTTGAGTTGGTGCTAGTTAACAGAGACCCATTCAAACCTTCTATTTATGGGGAACAGATTCTTTTCAACTTTAAGCAACCCGATCTAGATCCCTATAAAAATAGCACTGATCTAGATGCTCATATAGGTCATGTCTCAACAGTTACAAATTTATATGGCTACTCTGATGTCATCACTTGTAAGCTCTTTGATACTACATTGAGGAAGTCGGCGCAGAAATTATTTAAGGAGCTGAACTTTCTAATTCGATAAGCTCTTTTTCTAACCTTGCTAAGAAGTTCCTTCAGCACTACATAAGCACGCAAACCATCCAAAAGTAGGCCTCATACCTCATGAACATCTGCCAAAAGCAGGAAGAGTCTTTAAAATAGTATCCTAGTCGTTTTAACGATGAAGTAATCCTAGTTTAGGATGCTGATGAGACAATTATGATCGCAGTCTTTATAAATAGAGTCAAGCTAGATCTTTCACCACAGAGCTCAATTCAAAGATTCCTAAGATCTTCAATGAGCTCTTCCAATGAGCTAAAAATCATATCAGTGGCAAGGAATCGAACTAGACTAAGAGGAACTTTACTATCCCAAAAACAAAGGAAAAAAGGACAACTGAGCAAGAATCTGAAAAGGCCAGACCAAATGAGGCCTCTAATGGAAAATGGAAAAAAGTTCAAAATATGACTAGCAGAGTTTTGTATCTCGAAGCAATTCAAACAGTAATCAGGGACACTAGCCGGTCGAGTCATGTTGAACATTTTCGGAACCCATAACTTTTGATTGCTAAGGACTATAGTTTTCTTGGATATGGATTTTACCCTGGTCAACACTACATGCAATGAAATCCTATTACAAATTCAAAATGAAGGAATTCTCAAGCCCTTTTTCTTGATTCTAATAAAAGAGCACAAGCAAGATAGATCTTGCTACTGTACCCATCATGGGGACCATGGCCAAATACCAAGGAGTGCAATGATCTAAAGATCAGTATTAAACGAGCCATCAAGGACGGATTCTTGCAAGAATACATTCTAAGAGTGGCTGATCAGTTCAGACAGCATACCTAGCAAGTTCAAAATGGTAACAAGCCATTCAGGCCTTGCTACTAGAACCAACAACCTCATCAAAGAGAACCTTTGTAAAAATACGATATTGCTAGAGTAACTAACACAATAGTGGGGGTGAAAAGTTTGCAGCAGAAGTTTGGAAAGACAGTTTGGAAGAAGTTGTCATCACCATTGTCGAAAGAGGGACATGCGTAGAACTCAGGCAATGCCAAAAAATGCTATGCCGACCCATCCCTCCTGGCAAGATGGTGCCAAAAAGACCTCGAATCAACCTGAGTAGCAATTTTGTAGATGATGATCCTATACCTAATCGGTACCCCGCATGTTGATCCAGTGACAATTCATGTCTAGGTTGGGAATTTTAGAGTGCACAAAGTTTTTGTATATAGAGAAAGCTCAGCTGATATTATCTGCTGGCAAGCTTGGTAAAGAGTGGGTATTAGCAATGAATATATGATGCCCGTTTAGAACCCATTTGTGGGGTTCACGGGAGATCCTGTCATGCTCGAGGGGACTATCACTTTACCCCTAACCCTAAGATAACCACCCAAGTACTGAATTGAGAAGATTAATTTTGTATTAGTCAAGAAGCCCCCCTCTTATAACATCATACTGAGAAACTCATCCCAATATGCTTTCATAATTTTTCCTTCGATCTATCATCTGAGAATCAACTTTGCAATATGTGATGGTTAGAAAGGAAGGGTAGTATCTACGAAAACCAATAGGAAGCCTGCGAGTGCTACATGAAGTCACTCTAAAGCCGACCATCTTTCATGCAAATTTAAGAGACAACAGATGAACAAGTTGCGGTCACCTCGGACACCAAATGAAAGGGCAAGATGGAAGGGTCACGCTCAGGGATCCTGACCAAAAACATGCAAACAAGCTAGGAAAAGGAGAAAGTGGTCAAACTGAAATCCCAATCAAAGAAATTGCCTTTGATCCTTCTTACCCAAATCAAAAGTTAAGAATATGCGTTGCCTTGTCAACTGAGCTGAAGAACGATTTGCTCAGGTTTCTTTTTAGTACAAAAACCTCTTCACACGGTCTACTAATAATATGTCAGGAATCCAACTTGAAGTCATTAAACATAAATTAGGGATTGATCTGGCATACTAGCTAGTGGAGCAAAGAGAGAGACTCTTCAGATCCAAGCGCAGCTTAGTCATAAAAGCAAAAGTGGATAAGTTGCTAGTAGCTCGGATTATCCGAAACTAGAAATTTTGTACCTTGTTAAGCTATTCAATCTTATACTTGTAAGGAAACTTGAATTAAACCGGCGAATGTGAATTTACTTTAAATACAGGCTGTCCAGAATACAGTTACTGTTTGCCTAAGATCAATACAGTAATTGATTCATTAGATCTTCCTCATTAAAGAAGATGAAGAAAAACATCCTTTATCACATATAAAATAATTTACTGCTATTAGACTATGCATTCGGGCTAGAGAATGTCGGAGCAACACATCAATAACTAGTCAAAAATCTCTTCAAAAAACAAATAGGAGGAACGTGGAAGTCTACGTTGATGACATGATGGTCAAAATCCTATCTCATGAATACACTACTGTGACCTAAGGGAAACCTTTGAAACATTATGCAGTGTCAACATGATGTTGATCCACATAAGTGCATATTTGGGGTCCCTTTTGGAAAATTCCTGGGCTTCATTGTCTCAAAAAGATGAATCAAAGTCAATCCAAGAAAAATTCAAGCCATTACTGGACATAAAGTTCCCCAGTTCAATCTAAAAGATCCAATGCCTCAAAGGAAAGAAGGCTACACTGAATATATTTCTATCCAAATCAGCTAAAAGGGGCTTGCCATTCTTTCAAGTGGTTTGAAAAACAAAAACTTCGAGAAGACAGAACATTGTCAATGAGCCTTTGGGAAGTTAAAGGAATACTTGGTTGACCTAGGGAGGTTAGATGTGCCACAACCAGGTGAAACTTTGTACATCTACTTGTTGGCCTCAGAAAAAACGGTAAGTGCAGCTTTGATCTCTAAGATAGATGAAACTCAAAGGTCAATTCACTTCGTTAACAAGATACCATAAGGCCACTAGAAAAATTACTCACTAACTCAAAAAAATAACATTTTCTCTGGCCATATATCCAAGGACATGAGATTGTGGTCTACACTAACTTCTCCCTAAAACCATTTTAGGAAAGCCGGACGTCTCACGGTGAATAATCAAATGGTTGGTGGAGCTTCTAGAATACAACATCAAGCAGCTGAAACCATGACCAACCATCAAAGCCCCAGTACTGACGGACTTCATCACCAAAAGCACAGTGCACCCAGAATAGATTAGTCAAGTAATCCAAGTTCGGGTTCCACTACAAACCTAATAGGACAATCAGGTCTAGGAGTTGCATGTTGATGGAGCCTTTTGTGAGTCAGGATTATGTGTTAGAATCATCATCCAATCGCCAGAGGGATAATGTTATACTTATACTCTTCAGTTTGATTTTAAAGCTACCAACAATGAAGCTGAATATGAAGCCATTCTAACTGGTCTAAAGTTGGCCAAGAAAAGGGAATATAGGGAGTCAAAGTCAATAGCAACTCCTTGTTGGTGACCAACCAAATCCTGGGCAACTTTGAGACTTGAGAAGTAATTTTATAAAAAATACTTCCAAAAGGTAGACCAACAGAAGAAAGATTTCAAAGAGGTGAAATTTTTAAAGATTCCACGAGCAAAGAATAGCAATGCTGATAAACTTGCGAATTTAGCATCAGCGTATATCTACTCACACTTAACGAAAGAAGTGTTGGTTGAGGTTTAGTCCCAAAGAATGATCAATGAAGAAGAAGCCATGAAAGTCAACAAAGATTTGGGATGGACGCAACCAATACAAGACTATCTCATTGATGGCATTCTCGTCAACGGAAGAATAGAAGCTCGGAGGTTAAAAATTCTAGCTATGAAATACGAAATGATTCAAGGGATACTATACAGGAAATCTTAATTAGTCTCTCTACTATGTTGCCCATCTCTAAATGAAGTTACATATGTGTTTTGAGAAATACATGAAGAATTTATAAAAGCCATGTAGGAGCTCGGAGCCTAGCCAGGAAAGCAATTTTGATATGATATTACTGGCCAACCATGCAAAATAATGCTCATTAGTTAGTTTCCAGTTGTTAGAAGTGTCAAATCTGTACATCGATCTCCTGGAGACCTACTATCGACCTTAACCCTATTTTTAACTCATGCCTATTCCAATAGTGAGGGATTGATATACTGGCAGCATGAATTGGCCCGTTAACAAAAGGAACGGGAGGTTACAAATTTTAGCGGTGGCAATTGACTAGTTTTCTAAGTGGATCGAGACTGGGCCATTGAAATCTATCTTTGGAAAGAGCATCAAAACTTTCTTCTAGAAAAGCATAGTGTGCCAATATGGCATACCCCATGTACTCATCTCGTACAATGGAACTTAATTTGTAGGAGAACCATTTAAGTCCTTCTATGAAAACCTACAAGTTCAGCTACACATTACTTTGTTGGGCACCACAAGCTAATGGTCAAACCAAAATTTCTAACAAGATGTTTCTGGTGAGAATAAAGACAAGGTTAGACCGAGCCAAAGGAAAATGGGTTGAAGAATTGCCAAGTGTGTGTGGTCTTACTAAACAACACCATGCGCTACAGATGGCACGGCTCCATTTAGCCTTATTTATAGAGCCGAGGCAGTAATACCAGTAGAGATTGGAATATCTACGTCTCGAACGATAAATCATGAGGTAGCTAATACTAACTGGGAATGAACAATAGATCTGAATTTGTTAGAAAAAAGAAGGCTCATAGCAGCCATTCGAGAGGCCAACTACAAGCAAAAGACAGCCAAGCACTATTACACTATAATGCGTCAAAAGTAACCTCGACTAGGTGACCTATTTCTTAGGCGGAATGAGATTAACTGAGTTAACGACACCAAGAAATTAGATGCCAATCAGGAAGGACTCTATCAAGTTATTGAGGCTCATCACTCAAGGTTCTACAAGCCAGCTGACCATTGGGGAAAGATCGGCCCCTGAACATGGAGCATTGTCAATCTAAAGAATTACTACTTAGGAAACTAAGTAGTAGGAAAGTTATGGATAATGTTTGCATAGATAATCTTTGCCCAAAATGCAACTACAAAATTTTCAAATGTAAAAGTTATCTTTATTCCAAAAAAAGTATGATCTATTACAAAAAAAAAAAGAAGCTAAGACTATTATAAAGCAGAACAACACTAGTGCTCATCTTCATTAATATTCTTCATCATCAAATATTTCTTTTCCAACTTCTCAGGGCTGGTAAGATAGGAGCAAAGAGTGTATGTAGTTCGAGTCTCTCTGAACCGATCTCCAAGATTGTCCTAAATATTCTTAATAATGGGTGCATTGAAGTCTTTCAATGAGAAAAAGTCCAAGAGGAGGTCTAGAACTTTACTTTGAACCTTTTTGAGGGCTTTGCCAAACTTCAATCTTTCTGCATGCCAGTAGAAAGATTCCAAGTTTTTTCCAAGGCATAATAGCTTAAGAAGTGATTAACTCCCTCAAGCAAGTGGCCTAGGTTGACAGGCTCTAGCACATCCTTCTTAAGGTTCATCTCAGTAATGACAACGAAAAGTTCGAATTGCTTAGCCTAAAGGGTTTTAGCGAGCTAATCTAATCCTTTCTTGGCATCCTCAGCAGTTGTTATCTGAAGACTCAACTGCTTGGTCAACTGACTAATTTTATTATCATACTTCTTTTAGAATTTGGCCATAGTAGTTTCTTTTTCTTTCAAATTAGCATAAATCACTTTTACAACAATAGAGATTGTTTCTTGGCCAATTCTTTTCTCTACTCAGAAACACAAAAGGAATCTTGAGAAAAATGGTATTCCATATCCAACGTGCTTAGTAGAGCTGTGAGACATAAGAAAGAAAGGTAAGAACACTTCCCAATGAGAACGAATACACCATGGTAACAAAAACTTATGCCAAGGTAGTCGTTCATGGTCCTTTTCAGCTAGTCATCGCTATGTCTCCTTGAGATGCGTCGAGCATCGGTAAAAACAATGTTCTCGATCCACTTACTGGA
Organism: Cinchona pubescens; assembly: GCA_025175665.1. Classification (NCBI taxonomy): domain Eukaryota; kingdom Viridiplantae; phylum Streptophyta; class Magnoliopsida; order Gentianales; family Rubiaceae; genus Cinchona; species Cinchona pubescens. The sequence continues at coordinate 3,202,790 of JANKKI010000062.1, forward strand.
CTTCCCAAGAGATTTTATAATAGAGACAAAATCAGAGCTTGTGTTCTTTTCGACTTGAGAACCAATATCAAGGAATTAGATGTTTAACAATCGTCACATTTTCAAGCTTCTTCTTGGGAGATGGAAAGACATGAATCTCTACACTTTTGGCCCTTTTCCTATTCGGTAGGGTTGGAGAACCAAGATCCTTTCTCTTCTGCACTACACCATCTCCTGGTATAGAGGCAGTATTAGCTCATTGGATGAGGTGGTGGAATTGATTGAAGGGGGACGGCGTCAACAGCTTTCTCTCTAGTCGACTTCTCAGTAACCTTTGTCTTCTCAAGCTTAGTAAGAGCCATGAAGTCATTAATGGTTTACAATCATTACGAAGCTCCAACCCAAGAGACAAATCTTCCCAGATCAGAGGTCTTGCTTGATGATAGTATGCTTTCCTCAAAAGTCAAAAGCTATACCAGAAGATTCAATCTTCTCCACAGAAGAAATGAAGGGATGCTTCTTGTTTACAGGATTCTCATTCAGATCCTTATAACTCTTGAAGACAACCTATTACGTTTGAAATCCCTTCATGTCTTCCAATTTAGTATAGAAGAATGATTTCTTTCACTCCTTAATTGAAGAAAGGTAACACTTCACAAGAGGTAGAATGTTGCTGCAACAAGAAGTAAAAGAAAACTGTATCTTGGTAAGGGGTAAGTTTGTAGAAGAACTTGAAGACCTTAACCTCGAGTTTTAAATTCAAGTGTTGAACATCCGCACAGTAAGCAGAAACAAACTATGAACCTAATTGCGTTCGAAGCCAATTGAGATATGCTGGTCCCAAAGTGAATAGAAATCAGGAGAAAAATAGAAGGAATGGGAAGACGGAGCCCAATCCTAAGGTGATCCTCGTAAAGTGTTACAAATAACTCAGGAAGGGCGTAGGCATGATCAGTCTTATTTGGAATCTGAAGGATGATGTGGGAACAAATACAATATGCATCTCAAAGATATGAAGCATGATTTTTTGAGGAATGACTCTTAGAATCCACAATAATAGAGTCACTTTCATGGATTCTGGTATTCATAGAAGAGGACACCTCAATAGCCTCCGAAGTGCTAAAGATGTGTTCAGAACTTGCACCTTGTGAACCAGCGTCCTTTGTGTCAGAAATGAAGGCCATCAAATCAAGGGTATAAAAATAAAAGTAAAATCCTTCAATGGAATACTAAAGTTAATAAGGATTAACAACTCAAAAGAAGTCAAAATTACTATAAATTCGACAATGCATGGAAAGGCAAACAATGAAAAATGGATGAAAAAATAGGTATTTGAAGGCAAAACAAAAGTGGGCCGGTTTCTAAGGATATCCAGATTATGACCTCACAATCTAGATCTTAAACTGGCGTAGGTCAGATCGTGGCTTCCTGCCTACCTTTAGCGGGGAAACCTAAAAAAAAAGAAATGGTAGCCGTTAGAAAAAACTAAAAGGACATGGCATTAAATGCACTGGATATTGAGGACACGAACCTTCGTCTTTAAGTCACTACAACCTTCTAGTTAGGTAAAAAAACATTCAGCCACAACAAAGGCAAACACTGCAAGATGATAAAAAGCAAGACTAGGTCGGCCATCTGGCCAAAAAGAAGAAAACCACTCGGCTTATAGACTGTGGAAAAAAAAAAGGGATTTGATTCAAACTTGTCAAAGTGCATTAAAAAGTTCAAAAAAACTAGATACCAGAAAAATGTACAAATTTGTTTCAAACTTGCTAAAGTGCATTAAGAAGCTCAGATCAAAAGCCAAACACAAGAAAAAATATTTAAATTTGGTTTGAACTCACCAAAAGGCATTAAGAAATTAAGAAAAACCAAACACAAAATAAGCACACAGATTTGGTTTGAACATGTTAAAAGGCATCAAGAGGTTCAAAAACCAAAAAAATAGAAGGAAAGTAGTAATAGAAAATATTGAAAAGGAATCTTTGTAAGGGCTAAAGAAACATTCAGATAAGGAGGCTAGAAATGTCTGAACTAAAATCATTCAGTTGCTATGACAAATCACAAGCACTTGTGAGGAATGATCAGAATGTTTACGATTCCAAAGTTACATCAGAATGGAAGTTATTCTGACCAGATTCATAGTTTAAATGGATCTAGCAAAAGTTATACAAGACGACTAAGGTCCATTCATTCATTTTTAAATAATATAAAGGAGCCGATCGTGTTGAATGATCGACCAAGCTTATGAAATAAGGGTAGTTGAAGCCAGTTCATGTTGGATGACCTGCTTCCATTCAACCAAAGTGCACAACTAGAAAAGTGGAAAAACATAAAGAAAGAGGCCAAGTTCTAATGAAGGGAGCAATTTATTATTAAAATAGAAGCACAAATTACAAGTAGTTACAAATGATAGCCTATCCTATAGGATGCTAAAGCTATTACATAATCTAAAGTTGTTGGGTCAATCATGTAAGCAAAGGTACGATCTACAAGAACCAGTCCTGAGGCTACCGAACCTTCCAGTAATCAAAGGCTCACTCTAATGGTTAGCTGAGGGCCACTCGAAAAAGGAAATAAGAAGAATGAGAAAGAAGTCCAAAGACTCAGGAGGTCCAAGGAAGAAGAAAATAAAGAGATGCACAAAAAAAAAAGGAAGAAAATAGTGAATGGAGGGAAGATCTGTCCCCCACCACTAAAACATGGTAGTGGAGGAAAGACATACATAACCAAGTGTCCTCCTTCTATCACCATGTGCATAGAGCCATCAGACAATGGACATAACCACCGGACTTGGGAGCCACCAACTAAGCATTAAAGTCCTTCCTACACCAGGTGCTGCCACTCCATTCTTAAGAGCTCAGCTTTTTATTATAAACAAGCATCCAAGAATCCATATCAATTAGAAACAAACATCCAAACTACAGCCCTATATACTTGGGTGAAAGTTTGGATGCTTGTTTCCAATGAAGGCAGCTTGGTATTGTTGAAAGAGTTAGGAATGCTTAGGTCAAAAGCTTGACCAAAAAGAGAAGCCATGAATGTGGTAGGATCTTGAAAAGAAAAGAATATGCTATTTATAGCCATAGGAAAGAGAATTAATACTAATGTGAATTGACAAAGAAGAAGATGAAACATCTCTTCGCTAAGCAAAGGAATATGAAGGTACGTATGCCTACTGGCACTTATGACATTACATGAATCTAGTAAATAACACAGGTAGGGTACTTCATCTGATGGTTGTGCCTTGAGAAAAGAAAAGACGCCTATCGGACAAACAAATAGCTAATTGAAGGATCATATGAATATTCCCTCAACCGTGCTTGACCCAAGTTCGAGTAAAACAAACATGATGGGGCAAGAAGGACTCAAAGTCATACATGACAGTTACAAAGGCATGAACAACCTCTGGAGACTGAGCATTGCTAAGTAAAATACTTGACAAAATTAAGAAGTTCGGTTAAAATCTAGTGAGTTCGAAAAGATTCCTGATTATGGGTACGACAGAATTTCAATTATTATTATAGATGCAATGAAACATCAAGAAGTAGAAACAATGAATAGGAAAACAATGAAACCACAACAGAAAGATTGTATCATTGGGGTTAGTATAATGAATCCCTAAGTTGTGCAAGCACTTGATGCTGATTGCCCTTGAATTGGTCCTGTGTCGGATCAGCTCGAGGCTAATTAGCATCAAGAAAAGGAACACAGAATGAAAAGAGTGTCCCAACCAAAACATGATTAGAAAAATTAAAGCTCAAATCCATTTATTTATCCATATAAAAAGACAAAGCAAAAAGAAAAAGTTCATAAAGAACTATGTCAGAAGTTTGCTTCTTAGTTGAGCAATAGAAGACTCTGTAGCTTGACTAGCTTCAACCAGAAGACCAAGGATAACACTAAGAAAAACATTCTACTTGGTCCTCGAAATCCTAAATAGGTCCCCCAAGGTGTCTATGGCGGCCTCGGTACTTGAGGGATCATATAAATTGAGCTGGAAAAATCAAAGAGTGGTTAGGAACTTGCTTGTTTACAAACTCCACTGCGTCCTTAAATTCAAGCCAGTGCCTGGCTTGGCAAAAAGTTGTCAGATCATTGGCTAAACCGGAGGAGGTGAGAAAAGTGTTTCCCAAGAGGTAATATGTCCTATAAGTGATTGTTCTCGGTCTGTGGTGCTTCGAGCTCAACCTTTAGTCTCTCAGCTTCAGACTTTGAAGACACGAGTTCAACTTGAGCGACGTCTCAATCCTTAACCGCCTAAGCAAAAGCTTGCCTTAGCTTTTCTACCTCGACGAAATCCTGACTTTCCAACTCTTCTTTGAGAGCGTTCAGAGTGGATTCTCTCTCCTCTCTCTCTTTCTCTCTCCAATCTTCTCCTCAAAAGTGACCAAGACTTCAGTATCCTGATCTTGTAGCTTTTTTGTCATCTCAGTCATGCTAGAAATTGTAGAACCAGAGATCAAGTGAGCTTCAGACAGTGGTTGTACTGCTCAAGCTCAATGCTGCATGGACATAGAGATCATTATCAAAGCTTCTAAGATACTCTATCTCCTTAAGAGGAATGCATGTTGAAGAAAATCATGGATCGAATTGGAATTATCCTATCGTGTATGGGTAATGATTGCCTAATCTGAGATAGACTTCACTGGGACAGAGTCGTTAGCTACCAAAGTGCTAAATTTGCCAAGTTGAGCCGATCAAACTAGTCTATAGACCAATTGACCAAGAACAGAAACTGTGTCTATGGACATACTAGTAAGGGCCCTAGTTGTAGAGAGGTCAATGGACTTCTCAGAGTCACAAAGGGAGAACCCTTTCTCTTCTGAGGCAAAATTAAAGGAGCTACTAAAGATAGCAATAAACTGTGATGGAACTTCAAGAAGTAGTGGAGAAGATGGATGACTAGCCATAAAGGATGGCTAGTCAATTACTATACCCAGTAAGGGTGGCTTGACTAGATTTGTGAGTATAGGAGTGGTGGAAGGCACTAATGCCTTGGGGACGTTCATTTTCCTCTTGGACCCATAGATACTACACGCAAGAGAAAATTTCTTTGGGGGCACAGGGTTTTCCAAGGAAGCTTTGCCAGAGTCACCTCCTAGGTTGGATGCCAACGCTTAAGGTGAAAGAGAGGAAATGGAATTCTTTGAAAGCTTTTATGGGAAAAGAAGGAAACTTGTAACTGATGCAAAAGTTAAAATCTGTTAAAGTATAGGGTGAAAAAAGAAAAAGGATATATAGTAGAGGAAGGATAATAATTTGACTGGATATGGGCTGACCCGAAGTAGACGGGTTAAAGACTATAGAAAGGAATTAAAGGCAGGACACCTTAAAAAATACTCTGATAAACACAAAAGTAAAGCAATTTACTAGATCTAGGGAAATACAATTAGAAACAATTCTAGCTTGGGAACTCATGTGAGACAACTGTCGAATCTGCTGGTGGGAACTAAAGAACCAACGCCTAGATGGGGGAACGATTGTCTTTGCAAGATAAGGACTCTTGAAAATCTAATGATCTAATTAAGGGCAGGTCAAGAAATTCGGTTTGGCTAAGCCTGACCACGGTGCAGACCCAACCAAGGGAACTCTTGATAATACACGAAGTATTCGCTCAACACATGTCATGTAATATAAGTAGTGGACGCACTAAGGGTAGTTTGTAATATGGCCTACAGACTGAAATACAAAGACAAACAGGTATGCCTGATCAGTTGACCACATCGGCCTAACCTAGTGCAAGTCAGGGGTTTCGACTATGATGTCTGAAACCCTAGCCCTTATGTATAATTACTTACGATATTAAGCATACAAAAAACAAACAAAGATATGAGACAAGAACAACTCAACATAACATATTATATTGAGTTGAGTGTCAAAAAGAGGTCAATCATTTGAATTGATGAGGAGTCGAGGGGAGTTCTAGATTTAAAAAAAAAAAAAGAAGAAAAAAAGGTAAAGCATCCGAGGTGCAAATATCCGAAGAAAAAAGAGAACAAAAATTTAAGGTGCTAATATCCAAATGAAAAATATAAGGAAAAGCCTTCTCCATCTTACATTTGAAACTCATTTGGGGTTCTTCTCAAAATAATATAGGAAGTCTAAGGAAAATCATTTACAAAGTCACAAATTCATAGTCACTTGTCAAAACCACTCTACATGGCAAGATCTTGTCAAATTTTAACCCCTCTGATTTTAGATTCTCAGCCCAATTTTTTTATTCTTTTTCGGATCTAATGACACATTAGTAGCTTTTATTTGTCACTTTGTATAACTGCCACTTTGTATATTCTATGTTTTTCTTTTCACCATATTTCATTAGCTACTTTTGCAATGATAAGGTCATGTTTGGTTCTGAAATGGACAAGTATACCATTACAGTTGACATAGAACATAAATTTGGTTGATTTTGTTAAACCTTACGCATATTACCACAACCACACACACACGCATTGCTAGAGAAGAGAGTCAAAATCCTCACCCCAACAACTGCGATATAACATAGATCATCATTGCTTTGTGAAATACTATAAGGACTAAAGTTTTCGTCTTTTATCAACTGATTTTCTAGAATTGATCCCTTGTGCTTCCCTGAGGTTAAATAGGTGCTTTAATTGAGTGTCTCCAACTTTTCACTCTCTATCTTTTTAGCTTTTTTATATGATAAGTTAAATTGTATGCAATATTTTTTGTGCGACATCCTGTGTGCAAAGAATGAGTGCAAAGTAGAATAAGCCTTTAAAAAGTGGAAGATTTTAGAAGTGAATGAGGGAAAGAAATAGTATCTACTATAGCTTATAATGGTAAGAAAAATTAGAAACTTATGATATTTTCTTCAATGTATAAATAGAGATATTTCTTACGTGAAACTAGTGGAAAGGTAAAAATATATCTAATTTATAGAGGAACAGTTTCCATAATATGAATAGATTGATGTTTGAAACTTTTAATTAACTAAATAAAGACAAATAAAACTTAAGTAACTTAATTAGTAAGTTCTACAATGTTATAAACTAAAAGAGAGAGAGAAGACTATATGATATTAAAATTGTTATATTCACGTCGTATATAAGTTAGTTATTAATTTTAATTGTTATGTACATTACTTAATCATAGATAATCTTTTAACATTCATGTTTGTTTAATAAAATAGTTTTTAAATATTACACGATAAGCATAAAAAAATCAAAATTCCAGGTTGGACTATAACATCAAAATCTCAATAAATATTTAATTCCATCAAAATTACAGAAAATGAAAATACCACAATTATATGGAATACAATGAAAGTGTGAGTTATTATGTGAATGAAAAAGAAAATAAAATACTTCTAACAGTTGAGTATACACCTCAACGTATAAAGCATACATGTAAATGTGATAACGTGAAAATAAATCAAAAGTAGAGAAGAAATAGTATTAAATAAAATGAGTTTTTAACATAGTATATTTATACCCTTACTTGAAAATAACATCTATCAATATTGAATTATTAGTTATTGATAAACATAATGTTAGAAGAATCTCTAAAGAAAATAATTTTGAGACTTTGTTTTATTTATGTGATAGAGTAGATTATCAATTATAAGAATAGTATATATAGTCTATCAAGCATTTTTAAAATCTTATTAAGAGCCTTTAGAAAAATTTTCAACTTTTCATCTCTTAATTATCTTTCTATCCCACTAAAGTTCACCAAGTTTTTCATTAATTTCAAGAAGGTCTCCAACTTTTGTTTAAACTTTTTTATCCTCAACTATTTTAATAATACCACAAAGGTCCCTCTAGTTTTTTTCCCTCTCTATCAAGTTTAATGTAGGGTCTCTACAGATTATGAAAATAATTGACGGACAAAAAAAATTTAGGAGAAACAGGAGATTTCTATTGGTTTTTTTCTTTTTTAAACCCATCCCTCCCATTATCCCTTAAGATAAGTGACTCGAACATATGACTAATAGGTTATAGGGAAGCGTTTTACCATCTAAGTTGCACTTTATTTTCGGATTTTTATTGGTTTAAACAGTAGTTGAGGGATGAAAAAATAAAAAAATAATAATAATTTGAGGTATCTTCAAGAAATTTTTGAAATAGTTTTTTACTTAATTTTCAATTCTTCCTTATAAATTTTTGGTCTAATTACACATTACTCCTGAACTCATATTATAATTGCACCTCACTCCTTGCACTCAAATAATATACACTTTAACCTCTCTAAAAGATTCCATAATCTATATAATATAGTATAGGAAATGGATATTTAGTGAGAAGGTATGAAAAATTGACATATTGGCATATTATAGATACAAGAAATCTGCATAGTAAATAATAATAATAATAATAATGAAATACTTAACTACCTGTCTCAAATTAAATTACCAAAATCTTATTTTTAAATATTTTTATTTGTTCATAATCCTCATCTTATGCATATATATCTCTTATATATTTATAATTGATTATTTCTTCCCAAAAGAGTTACAAAAATAATATTGTATATGGATTAATAAATAAATGCCCCTTATTATCAATACATGTTAAATATGAAATTATATTGTTTTTTTTTCTCAACTCTCCCCTCTCGTTACACTTAATGATTCGAACCCATAACTAATAGGCCATAAGGGAAATGTCTTATTATATATTTTATAGTAAGTTAGAAGAATAAATATTTTGTTTATTTAAAACAATGTAAATACATAATATTTAAAGGATTATACCTAATAAACTAAAAGAGGAACCTAATTACATACGAGCAATATCATCCTTGCAACCTACTTACGTCATCGTAATGCTTTTATCAAAATTTAGGGCTAACTACACTTTACCCTCTGAACCTGTAACGTACCGCTGAACTCAAATAATATACTCCTCTCATTCTATTTTATTTTGCATGGTTAAACTTACATACAGTTTAAGAAAAATTGATGTTTACCTAACTAATAAAATATCGATTTTTTTTCCATAATTATCCCTCAATTAAAATTCAAAATTTGTTAGTTGATTTTGAAGTTTTAAATTTTGAAATGATTTGTGAGAGTAATTAATCTTAAAATATGAATTTAATGCTATTTTTTGGGACTTGCATGAAAGAGAAAATTGGTCAAATAACATTTATAATGAGTGATAAATAATTTAGGACAAACCAAAGTAGAAAGAGTAATATATAAAATGGGATGGAGAAAGTATATTTTACCCCCTCTGACAGATTCCATGATATATATAATTGTAAAATGACAATTTAGATTTATTTTTTTGACAAAAATATCCTCCAAAAATTTGTGGAAAAATTAATCTCCTTTTATTTCATTAATAATTATTTTATTTTTTTATTTAATGACTATAAGAGAACTTCGTGGATTGTTATATTTTTCCTAATAAACCTACACATTTTTTTTTTATTTATAAATCCGAGTACCAAAAGGAGAATTTCACAATTATTTTCTGTTCATTTTTCTTTACAAGAACTAAAAATATGAAATACAAAAGTTCTACAAATAAAATATATTTTATTTATCTCTGTCATGCAAATTTTTTTAATTGCAAGATAGTTTACTTACTAATTTTATATTTAATATGTTTTAGTAGTCCAAAAATGAAGGAATAGAAACTAGTTGTATTATCATTTTTTATTCAATTTTATAAATGAGAAGATAATATAATAGTTGATTAAGAAAAATTTGACAATTCATAAAGTTCCCTTATAGTTACGAAAATAAAAATAAAATTAAAAAGAACAAATGGAATCATTAAAAATGAAATAAATGAAAAGTAACTAATTTTGGAGGGTATTTTCATCAAAACAAATATCCACACCATTATTTTGTATTTAATTATGTTATGGAATCTTTTAGAGAGGATAAAGTATATATTATCTGCGTTTACGGGTAAAGTGCAAATGTAGTACGAGTTCAGGGGGTAATGTGTAATTAGCCCAAAAATTTATAACGAAGAATTGCAAATTCAGTAAAATGCGAAAAAAAAAAACTATTTCCAAAATTTCTTGAAGATCCTTTAAATTATTATTTCATATTTTTTTTCTTCCCTCAACTATTATTTAAACTAATAGAAATTTGAAAACAAAATACAGTTTAGGTGGTAAGACGCTTCCCTATGACCTATTGGTCATGTGTTCGAGTCACAAAAGGATAGAGGGATGGTGAGTTTTTTTTTATTTTTTTATTTTTAAAAACCAATAAAAACCCTCATTTTTATGAACTTTTTTGTTCCTCAATTATTTACATAAACTGTAGAGACCCTACATTAAACTTGATAGACAAGAAAAAAAATTGAGGGACCTTTGTGGTATTATTAAAATAGTTGAGGATAAAAAATGTTTAAATAAAACTTGGAAACCTTCTTGAAATTAACAAAAAACTAGAGAAACTTTTGTGGGATAGAAAGATAATTAAGGGATAGAAAGTTAAAAAATTCTTTATAAGTCCTTGGTAGATTTTAAAAATACTTGATAGACTAAATTTGCTATTCTCATAATTGATAATCTACTCTATCACATAAATGAAACAAAGTTTTAAAATTAATTTTTCTTTAGAGATTCTTCCAATATTACGTTCATCAATAACTAATAATTCAATATTGATAGATGTTATTTTAAGGTGAGGGTATAAACATATTATTTAAAAACTAATTTTAATACCATTTCTTTTCTACTTTTTGATTTATTAGTGTAAACTATCTATATATGCTCCTTGATATTCATGTCATATGTTCATCGACACGAGAATAAATTGTCTACGTAGCTCAAATCTACGACTCCTCGACATAGGGAGAAATTGTTTACATATATCAAATCCAAACATTTTTTATACAAGAATAAACTATCTGCATGTTCATTTTCAAGACTCCTTGACACGAGAATAAATTATCTACATATATCAAATCCAATGCTCCTTAATATGAGTTTAAACTGTCTCATATATTTAATTGAACTACATTTGACTTGACCCCGAAAAAGTACATAGGCAACTTAAATTTTGGAAGGTAACTCCAAGCTTAGTCATACTATAATACTATAGGTAATTAAATTCCTTATGTGTTTATATCAATTTAAGAGATAATATTTTAGTGAGACTAATCCTCTTGTTATTCTATCTCTTTAAGTGACAAAGAGATGAGTACATAAGTAGTGTAAATGTTTTATACTTCATGTTTTTTTGTAAAAAAACTTAGAGATAGGATTACGTCAAACTACTCTAAACCCTTTCATCCTATATGTGTAAATGGAGATCAAGTTACAAGAGTTTTTTAAATTCTCCATCAAGTTTTTCACAAGTCAAGATTTCATCAAGTTCTTCAAATCTTCCATAAGTCAAGATTTGAAGAAGTAGAAAAGCTCAATTAGAGATCAAGCTTTTAGGTCCTCGAGTCAAAGTTCAAGATCAAACTGTCATGCTTGATCAAGTCATAGTTTGAGATCAAACTGTTAAACCCTCAAAGCGTCAAATTTCAAATCAAACTATAATGCTCGCGAGTTAACAATTGAAGAGAAGAACTGGAGAATACCCTAAAGATTACTTGAAATATTTCATTGCGCACAATTTTAGTTCTGGATCATTGAAAAAAAAATTAGTTAAAATTATTAGCCAACAACTATTAGAATCGTAAAATTAATCCCTTTGACACAAACATGATTTCGAGTTACTATGTCGGTTTCACTTAAAAAGAATTGGACACAATCTTGAAACTATTCAAACCTACTAAACACATATCCATCTTTGGCTACCAGTAAACCACATCACCTAACTGATTTATGATTCAGGAGAAAGATACATAGTATAGTGACATGATTTGATGGACCCAAAATTTTTCCTATCTTTACCACTCCTAAATAGGGGAGAGAATTAAAAAAAGGGTTCTATAAGTGTTAACCAGGTCAAAATTTTGAAAAAGGGTCCTATAAGTGTTAATCAGTTTCAATTTCAAATTCAATTTTGTAGAAAATGTCAATTAGACGAATTCGAATTCGGTAATTCGGTTTGAATTCGAGTCAAACCAAATTTAAATTGGATTAGTTGGTTCTTTGACATTGTGCTAAATTATTGAATATTAAAAGCTGTTTCGCAAATAAAATTTTTCTATTTTTTTTAATTTTATCTGCATATAATTTGATACATGTGACTTTTATTTGATTAATGATCTTATACAAAATGTATGAAAACAATATACCATGTAACTTAATTCAGTAATTAAAAACATAATTACATATAAAACTATAAGGAAAAAGACCATTTAGGTTCCTTTATTTTTGGAGTATGTCCCAATTTGGTCCTTTGTGTAGCACAATAAACTAATTTAGTCCATATTTAAAAATCTTGCCCAATATTGGGTTTTTGACTGAAAAGTTGGACTTAGCCTTTAAATACAAATGGCTAGAGCATAAACCTTAAAGTGATATAATTTGTTTCTATCATTGAAAATCGCTTAAAAAAGATGGGACAAAATTAAGTTTAGGAAAATGAGGGCAAAGAAAAATATATTAGGGGTAATAAGAGTTTGAATAAGATTTTTTAATTTCAACGTGATCATGTTTTAATGGCCACGTGAAGTTTATGTGGCCTTCACCATTAATTTGTCCAACCTTTCTATTAAAAGACCTACGTTGGCTAACCTTTTGAAATATGAGAGACTAAAATAACTTATTCTGATATACAAGAGACCAAATTGGGGTACACCCCAAAGATAATGGGGTCATAGTCTTTTTTTTATATAAATTATAATATAACATAGGGTGTTCATGGGTTGGGTTATTGGGTGGGTGGGTTCTTGAGTTTGGATTATCAGATTTTAGGTTGAGAATTTAAAATCCAATTTAACCCAACTAATATGAAAATTCATGTAAACTCAACCAAGTATACTTGGGCAAGTTGCTCGAGTTCTTAGTTTTGTTTTGGTAAAAAAGAGAAATTTTTTTTTTTTGTAAAAGCATTCATTACAAAATATGATTTTGTCAAAAAATAAAATAGTTAGATCAGGAGTGAGAAGAAAAATTTATAGAATATGTTAAAGTGAACATTATGTCAAGGATGAAAATGAAAAAAATTATAAGTTGGATGTTATGGTAAGAAAAATAATGAAAAAGAAAAAAAAATTATAAGTGAATCATATTGACTTATCGGGTTATTGGATTAGGTTGGGTTTTATTTTCAAAATCCAATCCAACCCAATAAATTTCGGGTAATTCAACTCGAATAACCTGAACTCAATAATCCAACCCATCTAGCTCTAAATTCATTTGGGTTGGTTGGATTTCGAGTTGATTGTGTTTGAACACCCCTAAATTAGCAAAGACAACTACATTATAGTCAAGTTACTAAAGGATAGGAAAAGAATTATGTTTAAAAAAAAAGTCGTGTAAATTGTAAGTATTAATAATATATGTATCATAAGACTACATAATGCGTGATTTATTAGTAAAATTTAGTAACTATTAATATAATTATATGTAAGTTACTACTAACATAATTATGTATAAATATACAGTATTTAGTGTATAAGAATATAATATATTATACTTCTCTTATAATAAAGTTTAAAAATAAAGCTAATTGTGATATTGCATTAAAAATTATACTTTTTTTGGATAATCAATAAATTATACTTTTTAATAGCTATAATTATAATTATATACTATCACTTTTAATTTTTAAAAGTCTTTAAATTATTTAAAGGGAAAACTATTCTAGTAGTCCTTCACATTACCCATTTGTATTTATTTAGTCCCTCACTTTTAAAATGATGATTTTTAATCCCTTACATTACCCAGTTGTATTTATTTAGTCCCTCACTTTTAAAATGATAATTTTTAATCTCTCACAAATGTAAAATGTCGAATTTCGGTACCTAGACTAAATCCCGAGTACTTTTGGGTCTGAATTAATCGTGTGTTGTTCACATGACATATTTTTTTAGTAAAATTTAAGAACTCGTTTTTCCTTTCCAACACAAAACTCGAGCATCGGATTGGATTATAAATTTTTGAAAAAAAAAATACCACAAGTCAGATATTGAAATAATCTTAAATACAAATTGCTAATCAATCACTTACTTATATTTTTCGCACTCATAAAACATTCTACTAAGATGAATTTATAAATTTGTTCTCGAAAAATATGTCATGTGAACAATACATGACAAATTTAGGCAAAAAATACTCGAGATTTGATTCAGAGACCAAAATTCAATGTTTTATATATGTGAGAGACATGACAAATTTATGCCAAAATGCTTGGGATTTGATTCAATGACCAAAATTTAACATTTTACATTTGTTAGGGACTAAAAATCATCATTTTAAAAGTGAAGGACTAAATAAATACAAATATGTAATGTAAGGGACTAAAAATTATCATTTTAAAAGTGAGAGACTAAATAAATATAAATGCGTAATGTGAGGGACTAATACAGTGATTTTCCCTCATTTAAACTATGAAATATATTCATTAACTGAAATGTACGATTCACACACACAAATATATATATATATTTGAAACCCACTTTGAATTAAATTTCATTAATAAATTAGACAGTTTTTAGTTAATTGAATTATTTAATAAATTAGGCTAATAATTCAAAAATGGAACGGAGGTCTTTCAGTTCAATCAATATATATATATTAATGAAATTTAATTCAAAGTGGGTTTCAAATTTTATATTAATCAAAAGAAAATATTTAAATAAATTTAATTTTTTACCTTATTTATAAATTTTATAATCAAAATTAAAATTTAAAAATTCTTGTTTATATCAAATAATATTATAATTACATAAAATTTAATTTATATCACAAAATTTATAAATATGACAAAATATGAATCTACCTACCAAATACTTCATCCCTAATCCTAGAGTAAACCACAATCCAAACCAATGAATCAAGGGAAAAATTTAGATAAATTTGGTTTTTGACTCTATTTGTAAATTTTGTAGTGTGAATTAAATGAGTAAGATTTTATAAAATTTAATTTTGATAAGGGATTTACAGGTGAAGTTAAAGTCGGGTGCATGTAAGTTTTTTTCATGAACCAATATCTTTCCCTCCCCCTCCAAAGTCCAAGGTACCCTCACTCACTCTGCAGTAGATGGAAACTTCCCTTTCCATACCCAAATCTCCCATTTTCCCCCTGAATTGATGACCCCTTTCTTCACCAAACTCCGGCCACTTGTCTTCCTCCGCTTTTCCTCCTCCTCCACCTCCATAGCCACCAATTTCAAGCTTCTCCCCACCACCACCACCGCCACTGCTACCACCACCGCTACGCTGTCTCAGGACCACCCCATAGCTGTTATAACTCCAGACCAACTTACTCCGCCGCGGAAAACCCTAAGAAAGAAGGGGAATAAATTGATTTCACAAGCTCAGCTCAGAGGGAACTGGTTGGATTCCCTCTCTTGCCCTTTCCCTCCGAAAATTGATTATTGTAGTAGTAGTAATGCGAGTGATCTTCGGAAATTCCACGGCAATGGAAATGCGAATTCGGGATCCGAATGGGTTATTGGTGTCGACCCGGATGCTTCCGGAGCCTTGGCGCTTTTGAAACCGGATCAGTCTGCTCAGGTACCAGTTGGGGCTTCTGTTTATTTATTTTCCGGGTTCATTTGGTTAAGTTAATATAAAAAGTTGAAATTTTTGTAGCATTCTAGGTTTCAGGAGTTGTGATTTATAGGTTTAGAGTTTAACAATTTTGGTTTTGATCAGTGCTAAAAACCAAAATTTAGTTGCCAAGTGTGATTGCCTGCAGGCGGTTTTAATTAATCCAGCACTCTCTTTTTTGGTGAAATGGCGTTGTGAATTGCTAAAGGTTGTGCTTTTCATTTGCATGTGCATCATTTAAGTCTTATTTTGTATATATATAAATAGTTAAATTTGCATGGACGTTGCGAAAAAGACTTGCATTGTAGCTTGATTGATACGGGTATTCTATCCGTTGACTTTACCTGTGGAAAATGTTTATTGAGTTTATGAAGGTATTGGTGCATGACACTGTTCTGTAGTTTGTAAAAGAAAAGGCTTGGTATATGCATTTTTGGCTTAATAGTGTTGGACGAATCAAGAGTTTGGGAATTCGACTTTAAGAACTATTTTGATAGACACCTGACCTAAAATTGGTATGGAGGAAAAATAAAAATGAAAGAGAAGATTGATGCTATTCGTGTTGCTTAAAATGATGTGGAGATTTTGTTCAGATGGCCATATTTTTTTATAAGAAGATTTGAGCATTGTCATTTGGTGTTTTTGAGTTGATAGAGCGGAATTTCTATTTGACAAAGAGATATCTACATGGTTTAGTACGACTCTTTGTCTTTGTGTTTGTCAAATGTGTGGATACTTGTCTTCTTATGTAGCCAAACACTTTTTGGCCTTAAAATCAGTTTGTAATGATGGAAGGCCGAGAACTTAATTAGCTATACCTGCAACTTTCTGTTGTTTAAGCGTTTAAAAGACTCATATGTGCTTATCGTTTCCGATCTGTAATCAACCATTTATTTTTCTGTTAGCGATGAAATTAAGAATGGTGCTTTCTAAAGTTTGAAGTAATTAGGTTTTTTAGCCGTCATACTACTCTTTTGTTATGTTGAAAAATCTGATGATTGGGAATGTTATTGAACATTCTTTGGATACTTTGTAGAATTAGACAAATGATCTATCACATTTATAGCTTGTCTTTTCTTTCTCTGATATTCTAGGTTTTGATTCTCCTCACTTGAAAGTACTTGTTGGTAAAAGGATGCGGAAGCGTTTAGACACAAAGTCAATCGTACAGTTGCTTCACAGTTTTGATGCTCCAATGGGTATGTGTGTTTGTGTTTTACCAAAAGCTTTTCATCTTTTCTTTAGGACAGTAATTTCTAAAATGATCAGTCTTGTGGTTCCGCTACATCTCATGGATGGATAATATTTCTCTAATTGCAAAAGAAACTAAAATCTTTGTGCCTTTTGATGTTTTGTTCTTCATTATACACAAGGTTCTGAAAGGCCTATATATCCAACATTTAGTTAGGGTTAAACCCCAAAAAGGTTAATTACAAGATCATTCATGTTACATTATTTTTTTTAAGCCAAAGTTAGTCCAATTAAGTTGTGCAAAGGTTTGTGAAAGGATCTTTCACTTCACGAATACCAAGTTGAAACATTCCAACTAGTCATTTACAATCGTGATTGGTGCATTTTTACATTTTGATGAATTTGAGCAATTGGGACAAAAGTTTGAAGGACATGGAAATGATTGTCGTGATGTTAAGATGGTAACTGCTTTGAGATTACATGAATTCATCTATGAAGGTTAGGATAATGATAGTTGGGCAAATCAAGTCCTTATATGCTTTTGGAAAACATTGGCACATTGGTAAACTCCAGTTCATCTGTTTAAGGAAAAAGCTGACAAGATGTTGTGCAATAATGATAGAATGGCTTGCGCCCGTAAACCCTTCTTTGACAGTTGGCCTTGAGTTGAGACATTATCTATTTTATTTTTCTGTATAAAATTTAGTTCCTTATTAGTTTGAATGATATCTCTCTAAGCTGAGTTTGGTATTTCAGGAACTACTGCCTATATAGAGCAATCAAGTCCCTTTCCAAAAGGCGATGGTAAGCAGGTTAGCATATACAGACAACAGAAAGATGTGTTCTTTCCTATAAGAAATGTTGCAATCATAGACTATTATTCAGATTTCATGCTAGTTGTTAGGATGTTGAGAACTTTTGTTTGTTGTCTTTCTGATACCCTAAGTGAGACTAAAAAACTTATGCAATTTGTGCTTGTCTTCCATGCTTTTTATAGCTTAGTTTGGTGTTATATATCATTTAATGCTATCATGAATCCGCTGTTTCCGCTTCTAGGGATGGTGGAGCGGAGGATTTGGATATGGGCTGTGGATTGGAATCTTAGTTGCCTCTGGTTTTTCTGTTGTTCCAGTGCCATCTGTTGTGTGGAAGAATGAGTTTAAGCTATCAGGAAGCAGTTCAACTAAGGTTTGTTTGACTTTTTCTTGACTATGAGAAGCCTCTGTTTCTGGAATTGCAATCCTTGCTCTTGATTCCCTTCTTCAATGTGTCAAAGAAGCTTTCAAAGCAAACTTTTGTGCTATCCAATTATGACTATTAGTTTTAAGTATTATTTAGTAGTTGCCAACGACATGCCAAATTTGGTCAGTATCTTCATTGGCCAATAATGCTGCTGTGATCTGGTGTTAGGTTTTCAGTATTTTGAAACTTTTGAAGAGCTTGAAGTTTGCATAGTCATGCTTCTAATAGTAGATCAGCCAACCTTGCTGGCTGTCTTTTCAGACAAATGAGGCCATGACTGTTCTGATTTCAAATAGTTGCTTTAGCAGAGGTAAGGTATTCTGATTTTTGCAATCCAAAGCACCTAGAAAAACAATTCTACCCTTAAAGAGTTGCAGCATTGAGGTGAGGTTGTTTTAATTTCTTCAAAGATGGTCACATATAACAAGTCTGCATAGTTGAAAATCCGAGTGAACTATTTATAACCTTTTTTTGAGTGATTTCTTTCTAAGATGAATTGACGATTGAAAGTTCAACTTGATTCTCTGGCACGTCGTCTTGCGGAACTTTTACAAACTATCAGATGAAAATCTATGTATTCACATGAGTGGGCAAGACACAGCCTATAGTATATATATATACACGCGCGCGCACACAAAATGAGCTTCTAGTTATACACCTTGTGCAATCCTTTGACACTGTTGTCAGGAAATGAGAAATGATCTGAAAGGTAAATGGTTAACACACAAGAAACCATGTAGATATTACATTTGACAGAAATTTGTATAAAGGGCATTACCAATATCCTGGAATTTGTACCAAATAGTTACTGCTCCCAGGTTACATGTAAGAGTCGTGACCTTTATTTCTTTTATTGGCTAACATGTCCATTTGATCCGCTGAAGGCCTTAAACCTCATGGAAATTGGAATGATTCTCCCACATACTTAATCACTGTTGCTGGTGGAAAAAATTTGGATCGAATAAATGACTCTCTGTACCTTCAACATACTATTACTCATCACAGTGTGGAGCATAGAAATAAAACGATTAATTAAATACTTATACCTAACTGAATTATGTCATTCAAGGTCCCACATACTCATTCAATCACTTCCTGTCTCTTCCTCTGGGTTTATGTGCATGTTTGTGTAAAGAAATTTCAGTGCGATACTAGATGTCAGACACTCATTGACGTAGTGATCTAAATAATATGCTGTTTTCATTGAGGTGTTATGTAGTTTATAATTATGCTGAGGTTTCATGAGTTTTAGCATTTGGTTCTATTCAACATTGCACTGCAACCAGACTGCTACATGTTTTCAATTGATATGATGTCTTTGGTCCACTAACCAGCTTGCTAGAATGAAGTTAAAGCAGAGATTGATGGAGTTATGGTATTTTTGAATGTGCGACGTGAGAGGCTATATTGTGAAAGTGATTAAACAGCTAAGTTGATGACTTGATACTTCTCTGCTGTCCAGTTTTGGTTTTTTGATATAATGTTTTGCTTTTTATATGGTTAAGCACATAATGGATAAACCAGTATTTAGGTGCTTTGACATGGTGTTATCTGTTACCTTAACTGTGGTACAAGTTATTACCTTTTCATTGGCTCTTGTTCAATAATTTTTACTCCATAATTATATATGCCAAAGGAAATTTTCATTAGCTTATGTGCGAAACGTTAATGGCATCTTATTCCTGATGGCTTTGCCTAGTGTTTATATATTGAAATTTTTTCTCTCTTCAAGATTTTGCTTCTTTTCTGCCTAAGAGATACCGTATACTTCTGAATAGAACTCTAACTAGGGTAAAGAAGCAGAATCAAATTATTTCCACTAAAAGGGTATTTGGACATTTTTCCTGATTGCAAAATAATTTTTTTTTAATCCAACTCCACCATATCTCTTGGCGCTGAAAGATAATATAAGCATCTGAATTTATGACTTTTGTGACTGAGCATGCCTCTACCTAGACATGCAAATGTGCACGTGGTGCACTTTGGCATGCTCTTTGTGGCACTGATTTGGGTGGCATACTCTGTGTTCTTTCACTCTTTCTTGAATTCATGGCCTCATAAGATTGTTTTAACTGCTGCGTGCCAGCTCACATGTTTTATGATGCACAGCTTTTAACCGATACAGTGCAACTTTTGGTATTAGTTTCCAAAAATAGCCTCTTCACTAGCTTTTTAGTTTCAACTATATTTTCATCTCCTGATAGGTTAAAGCTATTGGCAGGATGATAGCAGGGAGGTTGCATCCACGATGTTTCCCTCTTTGAGTTCACAGCTGAAGAGGAAGAAAGATCATGGTTAGTACACTCCTTGATTTGTACTCTAGCTTCTTCCTATCAGGAATGGATCATTGACAGTTAAGAAGTGTGTGGTTTATTTGTTCTGGGGGATGGAAGTCAAAGGAGAGAAGGGGCACCTGAATTTTTATGCAAGTGACCTGACTATTATCCTGTCTTGCCCTTCTTGTTCCAGATGATGGTAGGATTCATTTCCAGATAGCCTTTAAACTACCTACATATTAGCTAGTTGATAAAAAGCCTAGGTCTCTTAGTAGCTTGTTCAGTTTTCCCAATTGTCCCAGATTTCTTGAATTACATCTCATTTGATGCCACAAAAACTTCAGTTCTTATTCTTCTTTCTTGTTTACCTGTTGTGCTGTTCTTATAAGGCGAGAGAGAAATTCAGCCCTAAGCAGAGACTATAGCCAATGGTGTCCACTTTTCTCCAAAATATAAATGCTACCTACAAGAATTTGAGATCCATTAGCATGCACCGTGTCTTGTTTATTTCTTTTGGTATCCAAGCTGTCCCTAGCCACATCTTTTCTTCTTTTATTTATTTATTTGCTTTAAAAATTCAAGTGGGATCAGATTAGAATAAAATCCGGAATTTGGTTACTTTGAAAGTCAATCAGATATATTCCATCATAAAACGTAAGTCGATCAGATATTGCTCACAGCTGATCCATTAAGCTTCCATGTCAGTTTGTCACTTATAGTTGCATGAATATGAAATTTTGATTCTAGTATATGCATGTGACAGAAATTACAAGCATGCTGCAGCTAATTATCTGAGGTATCGGGAATTATAACCCCTTTTTTAGAATTCCATCTGTGCATTGTAAGCAATAACAATTACACTAGTAGTCTGTAACTGTACAAATATTTGTCTGCCATTTAAACCCATTGTGAGTGGAGGCAATAACCCCAGTAAACTGGTTTGGTGAGAGATATCCTGATGCTGAACCTTACAAGGATTATGCAAGGAAAAAAAAAAAACGACTAATTCCACTTTGCACTTTTAATGTTTGTTAACTCTCATTTCTTCACTTTGCACCTTAAAGTTTTAATTTTGGATACTTCACATGCTACTGTTACCACTCACATTCGTTCACATACTTCCAGCAATAGTTTGCGGGGTAATTTGGAACCTTTTGATAACTCTAGAGTGCAGAATGTCCTAGATAGAAGTTACGGGTACAGAGTGAAACTCAATGAAAAGAGTCAGTGTGAAGTGGGATTATTCAACGAAAATGCATGAAAAAAATGTCCACTATGAAATAATTCATCCATCGTATCAGTTGCCTAATGCACATGAGAGTGCTTCAGAAGCACAGTGGTCTTAGGGAGACACAGGAGGCAATAGAGAACAGATTCCAGCCTGCAGATGGTTATTTGTAGCTGGGCAGTTGCCTGGCCAAAGCAATCAAAATTTTCCTTTTTGTCTCTCCCTCTCAAACCAAATTATGTAATGATCTTTATTGCTGGTTTCCTTGGTTATTGATGATTACAATAGCATACTTAAGCTGGGTAAAATTGCAAGACCTCACCAACATCGGAAAAAATGTGACTGACTTTATTCATCGTTGCTATTCTTGCAGGTCGAGCAGAGGCATTGCTTATTGCTGCTTATGGCAAAAGCCAAAAAAAGAATCCTAATGATTCATGTTTGGCCGCTGATTAAATCATCACAATTAGCAGGACTAGGGGAGCAATTCTCTTCTTATGATTTGCCATCTTGAGTGCTTAGTTGCTTCTTGATATACTACGGCATTATCTGCAATGAACCATGTAAAAAGAATTTCTGATTGATCTGACTACTAAGGATTCTCCTATAAATCTCATTGGTTTTCCAAGTACGATGAGATTCATTCTTGGAGATGGGATTAGCTACAACAATATTAACGTTAGTTGCTTTTAGGGATAACGGTCAATTCTTTAGTTCTGTAGAATGTTGTGGTCATAGGATCTTAACTTGTTGCCTTGATGGTAGTAGTACTCCTCTTAGCAAAAGGAGTATAAATATTGTTAAAATTGAAGGTGATTAGTAGCATCTTTAATGAAAGTTATTTTACTGAAGTTTTTCTTTGAAAAAGTTCTCATGTTGGTTTAGACGAGATATGTTGGGATTAATTCTCACGAGATTCTAAATACCATATAAAATACTATGTCTAAAGCATGCAGAGCCAAAGTTTGAGCAACATTATCGTCTCCGGAAAATTTTTAGGTTAATCGAGTTCATGGTAGGTGATATGAACCCCTCAATTTAAAATCATCCACATCACTGAAACTTTCTTATTGTCTCTTGGGAATCCAGCTTCCTTCCTAGTTGAAGTTATGAAGAAGAATGTCTTCTGACCTCTTGTACCATTGCTCTTGTGGCTGAATGATCTCTGCTGAATGGTGAATGAGTTTAATGGTATTCTTCTTGTTACCTTCAAGGCTTGAAGGATGATGTCTGATCATAGAAACTGAAGGGATGCAAGGCTCGAAAACAGCCATAACTTATAACGATGAGTAAATGCCATCAACCTCCGTAGACGGATTGCTATGAAGTTACCTCGCTCATTGACTTACAAGCACACCTTTACCAGAAGGATTTGGATCTCTATTTATTTCCATCCATTTCTTTGTCTAAACAAACAAATCAAACTTTAATCCCACTATAGTGGTCGACTGTATGAATCTCGTTACGCTAGTACGTTCTGTAATGGATCATATTCTTCTCAATTTCTAAATGTGTTATATCTTTCTTACAAGTTACCCACCAAGTCTTTTTTCGGTCTTTCTTCTACCCTTCTTATGTTGACTACTCTCTCTAAAATTTATTCACCTGACAGACGCTTACCCTACTGGACGTCTTAACACATGACCTAACCACCTTAAGCATATTTTTCTCATTTTCTCATCAATAGATGTTACTCCAATTTTCTCACGAATATGCTCATTTCGTATCTTGTCCATCCTAGTGTACCTACACATCCATCTTAATATTCGCATTTCTGCTACTCTCATCTTTGCTCATGTGTGTGATTCATCGCTGGCCTAATTGCTGTTATATAGAATTTACCCTTAAATCGTAAAAAACTTTGCGGTTACATAATATTCCCAATGTCATTCTTCATTTAGTTCATCCCGCTTGTATCCGATATGTAACGTCCAATCTATACCACCATTCCTCTGAATAATTGAACCTAAATATTTAAAATTTTCACTTTTGGGTATATCTTAATTTCCGATACTAACCCTTATTCCATTCTCACGTGAACCTTTGCTAAATTTAAATTCTATATATTCTATTTTTGATCTATTAATTCTAAACCCTTTTGCCTTAAATGTCTCTTTCCAAATCTACTGCTGAATTTAGCATTAACCCTATCTTTTATATCATCTACTAATACAATGTCATTTGCAAATAACATACACCATGGTATTTCCTCCTATATGTGCCTTGTAAGTTAATCTATGACCAACGCAAATAGATAAGGATTTAGAACTGAACTTATGTGTAAATCTATATTTATAGAGAACTCTCGTGTCAATCCTCCTGGTGTTCTCACACTTGTAACCACATCCCTATACATCTCCGGTATTGATTCAATGTATGCTACTCTAACTCATCTTTTTTCTAAAACTCTCCACATAACTTTTTTAGAGACTCTATCCTTCCATTTCGTTGTCTATTTATGTAAATTTAAATAATTAAAACTTAAGAAAATAATCTAAACATACAATTAATTTTATCTCACTAAATATATCATCATATCTAAAAATTAATTCATTCAAAAAATTTTACTGTTAAATTTATGTCACATTTGAACGGTGCAAGAATTTTCAAAGTGTGATGAAATTATAAAGTAAGGTGCACTTAATAAAACAACAAAATTTTATTATTATTTTTCTTTCTAGTCGGTAATTCTGTTAATAAACCTATCCTTTATCAAAGTAAAAACCCGCCCTTTTGTTCTATCAATGGACATAGGTAATTCCGAAAAATTAGTAGTACCTTTGTCCTAGACGTCCCCTGAAGTAGGGATGAGAATTAGTTAACCAATTAGTTACCTGGATAACAACATCGGTTAAAATTTAGCAAATCATTTTAAAAGTTTTAACTAGTTTCGATTTCAAATTCAATTTAGTAAAAAAATCGATTAATCGAACTTGAATTCGGTAGTCGATTTTAAATTCGATTAATCAAATTGAACTTGGGCCAATTGGACCCTTGACATTTGGTTAAATTTCTATATAAAAAAATATGTGTCTCAAATAAAGTTTTTCTAATTTTGTTTAATTTTCACTATGTACTTTTTGATATGTGTGTCTTTTATTGATTAACCAAATAAAAATATGTAAAATATTATACCATGCAACTTATAAGATACAATAACTAACAATATAAATACGTATAAAACCAATATCATGTAAGTTAAAAATAAAAATAAAAATAAAAATATTCTACATATCATAAGACTACATAATGTAATTTATCGGTGGCAATTAAATAACTAACAATATAAGCACATAAGTCATTACCAATATAATTATGTATGAAAGTACATGATTTAATATATAAAAATATAATAATATAGATAAAGTTAAAAAAAAAAGCAAATTAAATATTTTATTCATAAAATACATTTAAAGCTATTAAATATTTGAAATATAATATATATATATATATATATATATATTATTTTCAAATATTGAATTCGGTAATTGGTTAACTGAACAAAACAAAAAAACTTAATTCCATTTTCGAATTATTAACCAAATTCACGAATTCGATTAATCAATTTTGGATTGAAACCAAAATTTTTCAAAATTAACAAAATTTATTAACTGAATTGAATTCAAAATTAGTTTCAAATTCAATTAATCGAATACTTGTTGCTCACCCCTACCATAAAGCATGACAAATACCAACTTTCAAATCAAACAGTGTGTTTTTAGTAAAACAGACAATAGATTTTTCCAAATTAACAATTTGGGCAGAACAAGTTTCATATTTCTTAAATAAGGAGAAAACATTTTCACTCTATTTAATATCAGCTTTACAAAACAAAAGAGTATCATTTGCAAAAACTAAATGAGGCAAAGAAAGACCTCCTACTAATCTTTACCCCATCTAATATACACATTTTAATAGCTGCTTGAGATAATAAGCAACTTAAACAAAAAAGGAAAATATAAGGGGATAAAGAATTCCCCTCTTAGAACAAAGAAGGAAAATATAAGGGGATAAAGAATTCCCCTATCTAATCCCTCTAGTGGGCTTAACAAATCTAGAAACATGATCATTAACCTTATCAAGACCCAAGCAATCCAAGTGTCATATAACCCACTTTTTTCTATTATTTTCTCCAAAAAGCATCATTCTACCCTATCATTAATGTTAAACTACAAGTCTAATTTAATAGTCATGAAACCATTATGATCCTTACTCTCACCAATCAAGTAATGCAAGTATTCACGAGCTATCATTACATTGTCTAAAATTTGTTTTCCAGGAATGAAGGTAAATTGAGACTTGTGAATACACAGGCAAAAGGGATTTCATCCTGTTGACCAGAAAATTTTAAATAATTTTATAAAAGAGTATTACAAAGACTAATAAGTCTATAATGAGAAACTATGGTTATATTTTGAATTTTAAGAACTGAGGAAATGATTGTATGATTCATAGAAGATAGTAGTTGCTGACTAGAAAGATAAAACTTGTACTACCATTAGTAATATCAGAAGCTATAATATCCCAGAAATACTGAAAAGAAGGTAACATACTATCAAATCCTAGAGATTTATCTAGAACCATTAAAACAACAGCTTTCTGAACCTCATCAATAGTAATAGATTTGTGAAGTTGTTTATTCATGTCAAAAGTGAGATTTTTGAATACCTTATAATAATGAAACTTCATAATTAAAATAACTTGAAGTAGTAAACAAAGCACAATAATAATCACTCAACTCTTGAAAAACAGAGGGAAGATCATCACATTTGGACTCATCAACTCTGTGCAAAATAACCAAGTTATTAACCTTCCTTCTCTGAATGATTGATGCTTGAAAGAATTTTATATTTTCATCCCCTTCATTCAACCATTGAATCATAGATTTCTTTCTAAAATAAAACTCTTCATTTTGGTAAGCCACTCCCTGATCCTTTCTCAAACTCCTCAACAGAATGTTCAGACCTATGTAAAAGATGTTGAATCCCAAATTTCAATTGTTGAGTACATTTCATGGAATTAAAATTAGATTTCATTCCCCATTCTAACGGCTTTGGATCCTCTATTATACTTTTTGGTATTACACTTATGTTACACTATGTGATAGGATGACGTGTAGTTTCAATATAAAAATATTAAATGAAAGACAAGTGTCACCCCATCACATAGTATAACATGACTGTAAGACATTAAAAAGTGTAATAGAAGACCCAATGCCTGTTCTAACAAAGTCAATCTACAATGCTTAATTTTATGAGTTAACTTGAAAAACCTAGATCTTCTAATGAAAGAAGTTCAGGCCTTTTTCACTGTTTTCCTTACACTCTCACACTTAGACCACCTTTGATCATAAACAAATATTCTTTTAGGTTTAATACCTTCAGTTTTGGTATTAGATAGAATCATAACATGATCAGAAGATTCATTAAAGACATATTGCAAATAGGTACCAACAAATTTAAATCTCCAAGGACTAGAAGCTAAAGCTCTATCCAACCTTTCCTCAACAAAAACTTCTCCAAGCTAGAAATTAGCACGAGTAAAATAATACTAGAAAATCCCAAATCTACTGAGCTATTAGACCTAAAAAAAATTCTTAAACATTATAAATGAACCTTGTGATCTAGCTTGTTTCCCTCTTTTTTCCTCTGAATAAAGAATAACATTAAAATCTCTAATAAGGACAAACTCATACATCTCATCTACCCTTTCTAGCAGACAACAAATCGAACTGTAAAGCCCTAATATTATAAATACAACTGATATAAATACAAACACACCATCAAACATTACCATTCTCATCCCTAATCTACAACTCAATAGAGCATTCAATAGAGTAAATAGATAGAATCATCAAACAATGATTCCAAAATACAAAATCCTTCAATTATACCCACAGGATCAACTAGCATACATATAACCAAAAGACAATTTCCTACGAACTTTATCAATATGAGACCTAAGATGTTTAGTTTCATATAAGAAAATCCAATCTGGAACATGATCATGAATAATCTCCTTCAATAGTGGAACTGTCAAAGGCCCACCTAGACCTGACAATGTCAAACCATGATCCTCATTTAGCTAGATCGGCCCACTTAAGACTAGCCAGCTCCACCTTGATTTCACCATAAAGAAAACATACTTGTGACTTCGTATCATTATCTTTCATCCATCATTTATCAAATACACCTTGACTTTTCATATTTAACTCACATTTGCTATACCTTCTCCCCAAAGAAGAATCCCCTGCCTGCAACAAAATGAGAACTTGGAGTCAACATCAGGTTAATATTCAAAGGCAACTTCTCTGCCGACGAGCTGTCAAAATCCTAGGTTATATCATATCGATCATTTGAACATTAGGTTTGTTTAATGATATAATAGGTGGATTGGATGAATTACACATCAGGGGTAGAGTAGATAGGAGTTGAATTTTAGGCTGTTCCAGAAAATTTGGTAAAGGAAGAGTGGTTGTCATTTGACAAGAGACAGTAGAATAAGGTGTTACTAACAAAGGTTTTGGATCAACGACACGTGTTACTGATTTTAAAAAAATAAGGGATTTTTTATAGTTAACAAACAACAACGTTTTAGATAAAGGTAAGAGAAAAATGTCGTACAACCCCCTTAACTTTCACATGTTATTGCTCAATCAACTTTTTTTGTGGCCAAAACAGTCATTGAACTCTCAAAATCGTTGACTACTGCCTATTCCGTCTATTTTGGACGTTAAAGTGACTATTATAAGCAAAACATGTGAGGGGCATACTTTTTGAAGGAGCAAAAATGTCAACACGAATAACGTTTTGTTTTTAAAAAAGTTTTATTTTGTCACTTCATTTTTAAAATTTTTCTTTTCTTTTTTTTTTTTGGCTAAAAAGCAATACTACATCACCACTACGAATAACATTTTGTTTTTAAAAAAGTTTTATTCTGTCACTTCATTTTTAAAATTTTTCTTTTCTTTTTTTTTTTTGGCTAAAAAGCAATACTACATCACCACTACGAATAACATTTTGTTTTTAAAAAAGTTTTATTCTGTCACTTCATTTTTAAAATTTTTCTTTTCTTTTCTTTTTGGCTTAAAAGCAATACTACATCATCACTATCTCTCCCCAAAAATCCTAACCACCTTATTCTGAATCTATCACTCCCTCATCCTTACTCTCACCACTACTGCCACTACCACTACCACTACCACCACGTTGTCCTCGTCCAAAGTCCACCACTTCCAATCTCCCTTACCTTTATTCACTCGTTTCTTCCACCCTTGCCTTCCTTTTCTTTTCTATCTCCCCCTTCCCTTCCCTCCCCTCCTCTTAATTTGGATAGTCTTCCCTACTATTCCCATCTCTACCCCTCCCCTCAGCTAAGCCCGCCGTTGCTTATACTCCTCTCCCTTTCCTTACACTCTTGTTTCCCCCTTCCTCCTTCCTAACAGTTTCTCTTTTGTTGTTTTTTGGTTGGGATTTTTAGAAGGGTTAATTGCACTTTACCCCTTAAACTTTATCCTCACTGTCACTTTAGTCTCTACCGTTATCTTTTAAGCAGTAAAGTCCCTTAACTAACAGTCAACGCTAATGGTGTGTAAAAATTTGGCTAAATTAACAAAAATACCCATGCGTTAATTTCACTTTACCTCTTTAAACTTTAGAATCACTAATACTTTAGTCCCTAACGTTATTTTTTGAGCACTTAATCCTTTCAATTCCCTTATGACAATTCAACTTTTCACCATTCTATCCCTATTCTATTTTATTCTTTTATACTTTTGCCTCTTTTGATCTAAATTCCTTCACTAATTATGAAAAATTCTTATAGACTCAATTCACAGTCTTATTTTTGGATTGTGTAGTTAAAATAAGAGTCATATCCTCAATTTCTTACATTAGCATGCATTATTTAGCATTATGTGTATCCTATTTAAACTGCAAGGCACACAAGTGAAGTCAAGGACCAAATCTATATATGTAAGAATTTCTCACTAACCACTACCACCAAAAATGAACTATCTTTCTTTTTTCTTTTTTAAAATATAATTTTTATATTCTAATGGACGCAAATTAATTTAAATAATAGCAGTTATTTCAAAATTGTGTACTTATGGCATATAAGTTCATTTAGTCGAAGTTTGAGGCTAAAAAGCCATTTTAGACAAGAAACATGATGTGGTTTTAATTGACCATCAATATAGGCGATTTAGTACTCAATAAAATGTTCGTTGTTATCTTTTTCAACTAATTCTGACAAAAAGGCTAGTAAATACACTGAGTTCAATTTCTAGGCATTTGTTCATATTTAATTCTACATGAATTAAATGTTCTCTTGATGAAAGACATATTCATAAAATCAAAAAAAAAAAAAAAAGAGATTAGAATAAATAGGATTACAATTGTCAAGTATGTAATAAGAATAACCGAAGGACTTCAATACTAAAAACAACATTAGGGACTGAAGTATCAGTCTCGCTACAGTTTAAAGGGTAAAGTGCAATCAAAAAAAAAAAAAAAAGGAATAAAATGGAATAGGAGTAGAATGGTCAAAATATTAAATTGTTATAACGGAAGGGGTTAAGTACTCAATAGATAATGTTAGGAACTAAAGAGATAGTGACACTAAAGTTTACATGTAATTTACCCTTTTTAGAATGAATAATCGAATTTTTCCTTGGGAATTCTTCTTTTTGGGGTTCTTTTGTTTGAAAGTGCGTTATTATTATTTTTTTTTTGGGTTAAAATTCAAGGTCGAAATTGCATTTTTTTTTTTTTTTTTTGAGAGAAAACTTAGAGTTGGTTAATGCATTTTTTGGCTGAAGGTGAGGGATTATGTCTACTTGGTTGATTTTTGTTTGAAATTTTAAAATGAATTTTGGGATAAAGACCTGAAATTTTTTATTAAGATACCTTTTTAGTTTTTTTTTTTTTTTGTTGGGTTTTTTTTTTTTTTTTTGGTGCTAAAATTCAAAGCAAGGAATGATTTTATTCAAAAAATGGAATTTTATATATATATTTTTTACTAAAGAAGGGATAGTAGCATTTGATAGGTGGATGAGGAGGAGGTGACTGAGAGGCGTAGGAAAGAGAGTAGTGGAGTAGGGAAGGGGAAGGGTAGGGAAGAAAAAAGATAAATTTTTAAATTCTGATTTGACCCACTAATTATATTATAAATATTGATTTGGCCCATTAAACAAATTAACTATCGTAAAGCCTTTTCTACCCTTAAGAAAATCTATGTGCCAATCACGTGTTGCTCAAAACAGCATACATCACTTTAATGTCCAAAATGGATGAAATAGGGAATAACAGACTATTTTGAGAGTTCAATGATTGTTTTGGACACAAAAAAAAGTTGAGTGGGCAATTTCAGAAACATGTAAAAGTTAAGGAGGTTGTATGGCCTTTTGCTCTAAAGTTAAAGGTGGTTGGGACAAAAGTAACTGTTGCTAACAAGCAAGAAAAAAATTTGGAAGACACAGATTGACGTCATGTTCAACCCTAACTACCAAGGTAGTTACCCTAGAACCTCCTTAGAACTACCAAAAGTACCGGAAAACTCATTGGAAAAAGTCATCCCACTAGAGTTATTTCCAAATTTTAATCCAAGATTAATCTTTTCTTCCTCATGAATTTGGTTCCCATCATGATGAACCTTGTATTTCATGCCGGTATTAGCAACAGTACTAGTCTTAAGAAACAAGCCATATTGACTTGGATTAACACATCAATAGATGGAATCAACTTGTTTTGAAGAACAAACTCTCTCTGAGTGACCACAACACATCCATAACCGAACTAGAAAAGTGGTAGATTTTTATATTTGAAGGAAATCCATCTTGAAGTCCTAGCAAATTGAACCATCTAACCTCATAGTAGAGAATTCTATAGATTAAAAATGATCAAGACCTTAATGTGCCTTCCTTACTACTAGTTTTGGGACGATAACATATAGTTCTTCATTAAAAATCTCACAAATTTGTCTCCTACCATTTTCTAGAACCATTCAATAGGTAGGTTCCATAATTGGATCCAAATCGTTGTAGATGCAAAATCAACAGCCTTATTATCTAACCACATTTCCCATATGTGAAGAATCAAGAATTGGTTATAAAAAAACCAAGCTCTCCTTGCCATAATTTTATCAATATCTTCACTTTTGAAGAAGAAGAAGAAGAAGAAGAAGAAGAACTGATAAATATTGGTTCCCAGTTCTACAATCTTATGACTTTTAGGATAGTTCCAAGCAATTTGAAGAGTGTTCTTCAATCCATTGTAATGAGCCGATCTTATCTCCAAAGATTTTTCCCAATAAACTAAGTTTACACTCTTCAAATCTAGACCCCATAGCTGAACCATCCAATAATACGCTCTTCTGTTCTTTAGAACTTAAAATAAAATTCTGCATCAAGTTTACTAAATCATCCTCCATACTAAAAAATAAAAGTATAAGATGACGATGACGACGACGACGACGACAACGACGACGATGTCGACGACGACGACGACGACGATGTCGACGACGACGACGACGACGACTACTACTTTTTTTTAAGATAGGGTAAAGTATACAAAATTACTGTGGTATATCGAACCTATAGTTTACCTATATTTGATTTTGAAATATATATTTTACTACCTGATGCTATGAATTAAAGTAGAACTGTTATGTTTTCTGTATATACTTTAGTCAAACATTTTAATAGTTTGACTTAAAAGGAAAAATAATCATTTAAGATATGGCCTACTACTGGTCTGGTAACTTTTGTTCCAGATGCACTTCTTCCCTGTAGATTGCCTTTTGCTACCACTGCCACGTCTCCTACAAATCTCACCTTTTGCTTGTTATTGCTGCTTCATCAACCTCCACCTCTACCTCTGCCTCCACAACCACCACGGTGTCCTTTTCTTTCTTCATCACTTCGACTACTCCTCCATTAATTCTTCCTCCCAATCTCTCTGCATATATGCTTTTCCTTTTTCTCTTCTTAACTCCTAATTAATTCAAAAAATTTCTATTTTTATTTTTCTTAAATTAAAATTTGAGGAACAACAAATATTTGGACAACTAATAACATCCAAGATTGACAACAACTTTCTTTCTTTACTTTCCACTTCCTACACCAAAACCTACCACCAACAGATTACCTTCTTCATCGGTGTTGAGTTTCCACTTCCAATCGGGTTGCCTCTGCCTTCAATTTTAGAAAAATCTCAGCCCCAAATGTTCATCTCTCTCAAGGCAAAAGTTAAAATTATCAATAGGTTTAGTTTGGCTGAAGAGGAATATTATTGTTTAGGCAATGGGGCTATATCAAAAGTTAGTTGTCAAGTATTAAATCAAGTATGAGCTAGTAAAATATATATTTTAAAATCACAGGTAGTTAAAGTGTAGATTTGCTATACTACAAGGGGGGTTTTGTGCACTTTACGCTTTAAGACAAAAGTAAATTTAAAACAAGAAGCCGATTAATCAACTAAATCAGAAAGAAAACCTAAGGAAAGATTGAAGAAAACTAAAAACTGACAATACTTAATAAAGAACTAGTAACGATATTTTTAATAAAACAAAAAGAGAAAAACTAATAAAAATGAAGTACACATTACGATGACTTGATGAAATAGAGAAATAAGATAGAAATGTAAGACTTTAAGAAGAGAAGATACTCTATGGCTTGGTTTAGGAGTTGAGATTTGAAGGGAAAAGAAGAGAAGAGAAAAATCAATCATTCCACTTGTTTGGGAGTTTCAAATGGAGAAAAAAACAAAAGATAAATAGGGAGAATTGGAGAGATAAGTTAACTTGAAATAACTGTCTCTCCAAAACATCTAGATGTGTATAAGAGAACAGTTAATTGAACATCATACTAATTTTTAAATATTATACTTTTACCTACTAAATGTTAAAAACAAAATAATACTTAATGCCACCTGAGACCAAAATCATTACATTTCTTTCCTACACTCCCAAAAAAATTAGAAAGAAATTATTTTCTCTTCTATGTTCTTATTTTCTTTCATAACTTACCTTTTCTCTTTTCTTTTCTTCTCTTCTAAATTCCCAAACTAAGCCTAAGAATAGAGATGAAACCCCCAAGCCTTAGAGAGAAAGAAAAACTCTCCAACAAGAGAGAAAATGAAGTTAGTTAGAAGTCTCTTATTGGAACTGTTTTGCTTCGAGAAAGAAGTTATTTTGGTGTTAAGTTTTTAGAGCAATAAAAGTAGGAATGTTTATCCTAAATTGATCCTTATCCAATTGATCTATTACTTAGAGTTGACATTGGATAGTACAAAGCAGTATTTCTTTTATTTTACTTTCTTTAATCTCTTGGTTGAGTTAATGATTGTTAATCTTAAGATTTTCTCAGGCATTTCATCTTTGTTTTTTTTTTTTTTTTTTTTTGTTGGGAAATCCATCTTGTATGCTTATTGTTCTATAAAATGCACAAATCTAAAGTTCACCTTCAAATTGTATGTTGCAACTGACTATTTTAAAAGATCCAATTTTAGTTTTACTGTAGAGGCTAAACACCTAGAACATGATTTACAAGAAAAAGCCAGAAGAAACCAAAGAACCTCATAAAAATTTCAAATAGAATAAATGGACCTCTTGATCCAGAATTATCTACATCACTCGTGATGATGCTGAATCCAAAATCACCTTCATATTGCAAGTTGCAATTACTGTTTTAGAAGGCCCCAATTTTAGTTTTACTCTAGAGTATGATTTACAAGAAAAATCCAGTGGAAATCAAAGAATCTTGGAAAATTCTAAATAGAATCGATGGACCTCTTGGACCAAAATTATCTACATCACTTATGAGATATGATGATGTGCCTAATTTTGAAAAATTAAAGAATCTTGGAAAATTCTAACAAGGAACTTGTGGTACTCTTATTTCAAAATTAACTAGATCACTCATATGTGTGATATGGCTAACGCTGGTCCAAGAGGTGCCATGGATCGGTCCATCTAAAAAGAGTAAAAATACCTATATGGTCACTAAACTTTTTTCATAATCGACTTTTGACCATCCAAACTGTTTTTAGTTCCAAATTACCCATTAAACTATTTTTATGGTTCACTTATCACCATTCAACTATTTTTGGTTCCAATTCACCTACTAAACTTTTTGAAAAGTTTATTATTGACCATTAAAATGACTAAGTGTAATATCTTATCTTACTACATATAAAGGAAGAGAGCAACTTATGCCAAACTTAATATACTTCCATACTTACCTTCATCAATATAACTTAATTTTCATCGGATGTATAAGTTACAAATTGAATTTTATGGATAAAATAGAATTGCATTTGAAGCTCACAAATCTTACTATATATAAAAGGAAAGGCCAACTTATGTCAAAGTTAATGTACTTCTATGTTTATCCTCATCAAAATAATTTAATTCTCATCAGATGTGTAAGTTACAAATTGAATTTTATGGATAAAATAAAATTACATTTGAAACTCAAAACTCAAATAACCCCCAATATTGGAGAAGTACTGGTTGACGATTTCTATTGGAAACACTCCACAGTGTCCACTAATTATCCAACTTCCTATTAGTGAAGCCAATCACATAATATACCATTTGCATTTACATAATCACCAAATTTATACAAAATTTCTTTCTTTGCACACGCATCGAGTCTACCCGAGGACTAGTTTATATAATGACCGTTAGTATACTCTTTTAAAGTTAAGTGGGTAATTTAAAACAAAAATAGTTGATCACCTAAGTGGACCATGAAAATAATTTAACAGGTAATTTAAAATCAAAAATAATTTAATGGTCATAAATAGACTATATAGATAGTTAAGTACGGTCATGTATGTTTTTTTCACATCTAAAAATTGCAGAAGAACCTTAATCATTCAAATCCAGTCTTAGATTCTCAGTTTAGTTCAGATTCTCGCACAAAGGCCTGAAAGCAAAAACTTGGGAATGAAAAAAAAACTAAAAATCATATTGAAAAAATGAAAATTATGCTAAAAAAAAAGGAAAAAAGAAAAATAAGCCTTAGAATTGATATAACAATATCATAAATATCCTTTTGTCATTATTTACATTTGCTTCTAATTCTTCTTTTTTCCAATTCCACCAGCAGAAAATGCCTACAGAGGTGGAAAATTACAATATTTAACTAGTGCATCCAAGAGGGCATTTCAGCAAAGCAAATCAAACGAATTCCTGAAACAATCATGCCGTTGCATTTACTATGATGCTATCTATTTGCATCTGAGGAGAGGAACTTTATCTACCCAACGAAATCCCATCCATCCCCTAAAAACTTTCTAGTTCTTTAGCAGTTGCAGTG
This sequence comes from Cinchona pubescens, assembly GCA_025175665.1. Lineage (NCBI taxonomy): Eukaryota > Viridiplantae > Streptophyta > Magnoliopsida > Gentianales > Rubiaceae > Cinchona > Cinchona pubescens. The sequence goes on from JANKKI010000062.1 coordinate 3,238,635, forward strand.
TGAATACAGCCTGAAGCATAGAATTTTCGTCCACTAGAGTCCATTGCTCTAGCAAAAATAGTATACTATGGAGTGATAGTTTTTAAGACTCCCACCATTTTAAATAGAAAAATAGACTTTCTGCGATTGTCAAGTTCTATATGGCAGTAATGCAAGCATTTTAGAGCTTATTCCAAGATTTCATTTGGCCAAAGCCTTTTCCAAGTTGAAATCTCTTCATTTTTGTGGAGTTTTCGAATTCCCCCATAAAATCCATCTGCTTCGTTGCCTTCTTCTCGATGGTCTTTTCTACTGACAGTTGTTGTTCTCCACCTTGAACCAGGAGTGTATTGATTGAACTCGAGGACCACAGTATCTGTAGAACACATTCAGTTTGACAAACTCTAATTAATGCACAGGAAAGGAAAATGGAAAAACTGTACTAATTAAAGCATTAACAGTAAAAAGTAGTTTGAGGGCCAACTCTTTTTATACTATAGTAAAATGATCCAAAAGTTCATGAGAACTACATTCATCTCTCTTTACTATGATACTTTTTATGCTTCAAGCTTTGTTAGAATGAAAACATCCTTTTTCATGTTGAATTTTCATGGATGCTAATCTTTAAGATAAAGGATACCAAGGAGTCTTCTTTGCAAATATCTAGCCCAATTAGGGGAAAAAAATCCCATAACTGAAGTGACGTAAGAACTATACTTGAGTGACTAAAAGTATATGAATGGACCAAAAGCTTTTCATAATAAGTAGGAACCCAGCTAAAATATTTATTCTCTGGGTGACAAGTAGACATGAATGTGTGAAGGAAAAGTGGGATGCATCACTACAAAAAGTCATTCCATCTCCACAACGAAACATAGCAAGGTAAGGAAAACAAAAGTCCCTTTCATCTTTGGTTGGCTTTATATGTTCCACTGAGACATCACTCGTGACCATGTTGGAGAAAACATGACATACTGAAGAGGACTTGTCCAGGGGACCAACTATGGAGCACAAAGGAAGACCCACATGTAGAAAGATATCAAGGAGTCAATTAAGGGCCTACTTAGAGCAAAGGTTTCATTTATGATGGTAATAATCTCAAATGCATTTTGACGTATGCCATTGCCTTAATTCAATGAATTTAAAGGCTACCATTAGCTAGTGTGAACAACCTTCAACTGATATTTTCAACTTCTTACTTTATACGTTACAAGTTTATTGAGCTTACTTTATACGTTACAAGTTTATTGAGCTTATGATTTGGTAATTCCTATGTTTTCAGTGTGTTTTTTTCTGAGCAGGTTATGATTTACCAAAATTCACAACTTTTAGGAGATGTCTCCATCTATGGCATTTCAACATAACACAAAAAAGAGTGTTATTTAAGTTTCTTTTTGTTGTCTATTATATATTAAATGGTCTTCCAGAAGCACAACAAAACATGAATATTTCACTTTTATTTTTGCAAGTTTCAAATATGTATCTTCAGTGTAAATCCTTTAGATTTAGATTTGTATAAGAAAGACTAGACCCTTATGAAAAATAAGTTAAGCTGCTCACCGCTTGCATGACAACGGCAGTAGTTGGGATTCCCATCACATGTTTCCAAGTGACCTACAACACCATACCACCAACCTGCATCATATGCCACGCATTATCATCAACCAAGAAATCAAAATATCTGAGTAGATTGGATCACATCTTGAAGGAGCCAATGAATTTTGGTTGCATTTCGAAGATAATTGAATAAGGAATCCATCATATATGTAATACATGTCCTATTACTTTATCAACTCACAGAACCATCACCTAACAAGATTGACTAGCCACATTCTTTTTGGAAGGAATATAAAATTTAATTTAAAAATTATCTAGACACGTTTGCTTTGATGATAACAGAGTATATTGGAACAAAGAATAAAAATTATCACCAGTAAAAAGAGATACTCAAGGTATACAAAACAGCTAGAATCCATTTCCTTTTGATGAAAATATTTATTCTTTATCTGAATTACCTTTAACAACCTATTAGCAACCAGCTGTACTATTAATGACACCGAATACATATCTACAATCTCAATCAGGTTTCTTGCAACAGTTCATCCTTATAGAAAGGAATTCAATCTATAGCATCTAACTGCAACCCTACATTAAATGAGGAAAAATAGGAAACAAAGGAAAAAACATAAAAGCCACTTTTTTTGTAAGGACTAATTTTCCACATATGGACAGTATAAATCTTGATTTACATAGAAGACTAGATTTATAAGTAAGGATAAAATTGTATACCACCAGTGTATAAAAAGTACTGTAACTTTTTGTGACAGAAACAACTTCACAATGATAAATGGTGTGAAGAACTGACCATAAGGGAATTCTTTGTTCCTTCTCCATTGAATTTCAATGTGATCACCAGGGTGCAATTCACTCAAACAATCAGAGATATGAAGGTTATGTGGACGGGTATCAACAGGGGGTGCTCTTAGTCTATCCCATGTCACACTAGTCTCTATAGCAATGGCTCTGTTTCCATGTGGAGGATATCTGCAATTACGCAAAAACAACATCATTAGCAAACCACAAAACAGAGAAGATTTCATTCACTAAACATGTAGAAAAACTAAAGGAAGTGCAATCAAAAAGGGAATTTGAAAATCATTAATTCTTCATGAATAAGTCTAATTAATATCCTTTCAATTACCTGGCCTGAAAAGTATCAGTTCTGGGATTATAGCTAAGTTCTGCATCATAGCAAGATAGCATAAAACCAACATGCCCATTCTGTACAAAGTAATCAAGACCAGAACTCCGATCATCATCATCAAAATTACACAAAAATCTAATAAATGCAGTACAAATTTGTCACGAAAAACACTTCAAGAATTTCAAGAACAATAAATACCTCGCGGTTATAGACCTGAGCAGGAAACCAAAACTTGCCAGACTCAAGAGCAAGATACCAATACATTACTGAATCAACTGGAGGAAAATCCTTTCTCTTGATCATTATCCTATCCTTCAATAAGTTAGATCTACCAAATGAAAAAGGCCAAATATCTCTTGTGACAGAAAATTCAAGAATCCTTTTTGCTTAGCTTGATTGAAAAAGCAAGAATCTTTTCTTGAAAAAATATGCCACTGCCACTCTCTATAAGCTGTAGGACCAATAATTCCTCCCCATTTCTGCTTCATATGCCTTTCCCAGAAATGATCACTCAAACATCTCTCTTTCAAAGAGCTACACACACTGGCCATAGTACACAACCCCTCAGGAGGTAGCCTCTCAAGAATGCATTCCAGCACAAGTTCAGGCAAATCCAATACAGACATCTCTTCTGAAGATGTCAGCTCATCAATATTTTTCTGCATTTTTTTGCAGCTGAAAGTCTTGTTCTTTACTAACATTTCTGAGGCAAAAAAAGCAGCAGATAAACTGTTTTTGATGGATTTGGTGAGGACGAATAAAAGGGATAAATCTTTCCAAAACCAGAATGAGAGCAATCTCATCTCACAAGCCCACAAAGGGAGTGGCTTGAGGGAAAGAGACTTGTAAAAGAAGATGAGTGAATGAGAAGCAAGTTATCAACAAGAAAAGCATTTGAACACGGTATGGATTCAAGTTATTAGGCATATATGATATATGGATAATACTGTTTTATGAGGGAGTAATAAAAAGTTAGGCCACCAAATTGTGCAAAAAAGCAATTCAAACTAGTAGAGTATTTCTTGCTCTTTCTCCTCTTTTATAGTACTATTTTAGTTACTTACCTTAACAAACTCCTCCCCCTTTTCCAAAGAATATTGGTTGTAATTGTATTGACTCGACAAAGCCCACCAAACAAATGGTGGACCTCGTCACAATTCTTGGAAAAAAAGGTCAGAAACACAAGATTAAATAGGAACCTTCAAAGAAATCACACGTAATTATTTAGTCTTTCGCACACGAAAAATATGGGTTATTTATAAACAAATAAGGGAGAAAGTGAGAAACACAGATCTATTATGGGCTGCTGAGCTGACACCTGAAATGAATCCCAATAGGAAAAAAAGAGAACTTTTTTAGTCAAAAGTACCTTCTAAAGAGGAAGAATCAAGGAAGTTAAGGCTGATAATAAGCTAACAAAATATGCTAAAAAGAAACCAATTTTGTAAAGAGAACAAAAGAATCTAAATCTCTTGTGGGTGGCTGAGGAGAGAAACAATGGAGTTTCTTTTTGATGATGAAGAAGAAGATGATTGAACTTGAGAGAGGCAGATAGATTAGGCCTTTCTTTTTGTTTTAGTTCATCAAATTCTCTTCATCACAAATCAACCAAATCCTCCACCACCACCCACAGAACTATATATGTATATATTTCTCTCAAAACAAAGAAAGAAAGAAATCTGTGTTGCTAGTTGCTTAGTTTGTTGTTCTTGATAGGACAAATTGGAGAAAGAAAACAAATTTTTTCCTGAAATTTTTTTTAAGTTTATTTACAATTTAAAAGGGGTGCTTTGGTTTCTGTTAACTTTTCAATGTAGTATGGCCTCACTTTCTCTCAGTCTCTTTCTCTTTAGCCAAGTTGGAGGAAACCACGGCCCACCAATGAATGCCTACTATTGCAAGAATATAACGTGGTATGGAAATCAATGGAGTAAATTAATTTATGAACAAAAGAATTTGAGGCCATGGAATTCATCTTCTGTGTGAGTGTGTGACTTTATAGCCATCTTTTAGGCTGCATCCATCACACATAAATTCTTGATTTTTGCCAATCACTTGCAACGAAAATAAAAGTCTTTGCCAATTGTAGATGTTAGTGAAAAAAGGATAAGGTGGCCATGTATTGATGATGTACCTTAATTTGAACCATTTCAACATATGTTAAAATTAAGATAGTTAAAAGTCCGAATTTAAAATTTAGATCAGATTTAGGTCCGATCCATGAATTTTATCATTTTAATCGAGATTTATTGTAACTACATTGAAGTGATAAAGTCAGGAAATGATACAAATCTGTCAAATTTAGATTTGGACAATCAAAACTGTGTTCTTTTGAACCGATTTAATAAGATTTTTGAAATTTAAATTTTTTTAATTTTTAAAGCTTTTTAAAAAAAAATTATTATTCAGTTTAATTATCTTAATAAATGACTTAACTGATTTTAAGCTATTTTTAAAATATATTATAAATTTTTACATTTTTATTTTATTTTATACAATTTGATCCAATTATTAATAATGCTTTACTAAATATTTTTTATAATAATATTGGCAAATCAGTCCATTCAACTGGTTGAACTAAAAGGTGATTGTGAGACTAAGGTAAAAGAACTAGAATCCGGAGTTAATGGTGAAATGTACAAATCGAGCAACAAGTTAAAGGACACCTTTGAGGCTTCTTTACCAAAATTAGGATTCAAAATCCAAACTAGGTTGGTAGTAGTAATCGTAGTTTGTACTTAGTATTGTACTTGTGTAGTATTTTTATCATTTGTGAGGGCAAATGACACTAATGGTCCTTGAACTTTTGACCATTTTTTTATTTAGCCATTCAACTTTTAAAAGTATCTATTAAATCTGTAAACTTTAGAATTCGGTTTAAGCTCTAATAGTCCCTCAATGTCAAATTCAAGTATAGTGATTCATTGACCAATTTTTAGCAGAAATTCTAGCACAACTACTCAATGTTATCCTCGTTTTATTTTTGAGGAAACTTTTCATTGTTCGTTGACGTTTTTTTTTTGATGCAGTCTAGTCTCATATTTGTGTAGTATACATAATATTTAGGTTTCTTGTCATGTTGGTAGTGAAGCCTGAAAGTTTAAGTAGAGGGAAATAGTGTAGCTTTAGAAAATTTAGACCAAAATAAAAAATTTGTAATTTTCTATGTATATTTGTAATTTTTCCGAAATGTAAGAGGGCGGTGGCCTCCGCCCGCCTCTGTTCTCTCCGCCACTAGTCTGTAATACAATTTTATTACGTACTATCCATACATGATAAATTCTTGAATAGAACAAGGTATATGACTCCATCATAAATCTTATAGTCCTCATTTATCCATATAATTACTGACACATTTTAAACTTGAAATTTTAAAATAAAATAAGCTATCTATTGATTGTGGGTAAATATGGACCATATGGTACATGCATCTTGATTTGGTCAGAAATTTACCTCCATACAGGCTATAGCAAAATCCTTGTTTATGAAAAGCTATAACATGATGCCACATGTCAATTTATTTTCATTTCCTTTTCATGTAGCATTAATTAACTAACAAATTTAATACAATTGAACATATAACAAACAAGATAACCTTTTAATCTACCCATGTTTATATCTATCTATACAATCTATAAAAGTACCATTTATGTTAGTGTTTTTGACATTTTTGTTCTAAAATATTCTTAATTTAATTCTTGAAACATACACCGAAGAAAAGTATTTAGGAAACTTCAACAATGAATACCAATAAATTCCTACAATGAATACCAATAAAACATATTGACAATGAATACTAGTAAAACTCTCCCAATTGACATGACTATAAATATGAGTGACATTACAGTAATAAAAAAAACTATAAACAAAATAGGAAATCCTTTTCTTATAAAAAAGGAAGGCTTTAAAAGAAAGTTAATATTAAGAATATTCATTAGAATAAAATAACAACCAATATACAATTGAAAACTAATCACGAAGAACAAGTATTGAAATTATTGTAAATAGCAATACCATTTACAAGTTTGAAATCTCATTCTAATTTCTTATTGTACAGTAAAAAACCAAAAACAAAATAGGAAAACCTTTTCTTATAAAAAAAACACATGAAAGTTAATTATAAGCATTTTTTTTTTCTTTCAAAAACCCACCATTCTCCCTACCCTTTATTGACTTGAACCCATGACTAATAGATCAAAGGAGAAGCGTCTTATCACCTAAATTGCACCTATTAACTCCCAATATCCATTTCAAGAACTAATCACTAAAATTAATTGATATTACTATAAATATCAATACCATTTACAAGTTTAAAATCTCATTATAATTTCTTATTATAAAATAGAAAACAAGAAAAAAAATTGGGAATCTTTTTCTTGTTAAAAAAATAAAAGAAAGTTAAGTATAAGCAATTGATTTATTTGGAATATTACCTAAATTAATCCAAGTAAATTGTCATTATAGTAATCCAGAGCCAAATTACAAAAAATAATGTTAAAGAATAATTTCATCGTGAACATCAAATTCGAATCAATTCCAAATTATCCAAAATGAGCAAACTTTTTAGAAACATGACATTGCTTAAAGATTTTGCAAAATGATTCTTGTGATCATAAATTGCCGATCTATTTAATGTGATACCCAATGCCTATGCAATGCAAAACAAAGTAAGATTTAAAAAAGGAAAAAGAGAACTAAAGTTTCAACATAAAAGAATTCAGCAGTATCAATATAAAGAAATTCAAGCAGAAACAACTTATGATTCTCGATATTTTTATTCCAAAGACACCCTTAGTTTAGTTTTTAAAACATACATAAATGAAGGCTATTTGGGAAACTTTAGCAATAAATACTTACAACGTCCCATAATGAATACCAATAAAACTCTATATTGATAATGGATACCGAGAAAAAAAAACTATCACCGAACTCCAAATATCAATAACATTCAAATGTTTGAAATCTCATTCTAATTTCTTATCATATACTAAAAAACTATTAACTAACTAAGAAAACCTTTTCTTACAAAAAATAAATAAATAAATAAAAAGTTGATAAATACAAATATTCATTTGAATAAAATTCCAATATAAATTGAAGAACTAATCACTAAGATCAACTGATTTTAAATAAATATTAATACAATTTACAAGTTTGAAATCTCATTCCAATTTTTTATTATGCAATAAAAGACTAGACACAAAATAGGAGAACCTTTTATTATAAAAAAAGAAAAAGAACAAGTGGAAGTTAATTATAAGCAATATTATTTGAATAAAAAATCCTTAATATCCAATTGAAGTATTGATCTTTAAGATAATTGACATTACCGTAAATATCAATACCATTTACAAGTTTATATCTCATTATAATTTCTTATTGTACAATAGAAAATCAAAAACAAAATAGGGAAACCTTTTCTTGTAAAGAAATAATAATAAAAGAAAAGTTAATTATAAGCAATATTCATTTGGAATTTTACATAAATTAATTCAAGTAAATCATCATTATTGTAATCAAGAGCCACAATATAAAAAATAATGTGAGCAAGCCTTTTAGGACCATGAAATTGCACAAGGATTGTGCAAAATGATTCATGCGATCATAAATTGCGAATTCATTTATTGTGATACCTAATGTCTTATCGGATGGAAAATAAAGTATAAGGATTTTTTTTTTTTTTAAAAAAAAGGAAAGCAAACTCAAAATTATAATAGAAAGATATTCAACAATATCAATATAAGGAATTCAACAACTTTAGAACACCTTTATTGTAATAGTCACCATTATCAATATAGAGAAATCCCAACCGTCATAATAGTAGAGGAGGAGTTACGCACAATAACATTTCTCAATTTCACCACTCAAAATCTTCTACAACTACACTATAAGTAACAACATAATCAAGTTCGGGCTAATATAGGTATTAATCTATTAATTTTCACAATTTACAATCTATCTCAGGCAACAATGGTCAAGAAGCAAGAGAAAAACAAGTAAATAACTTTCCTTATATTGCAACATTTTAGTGATTCTGTTATAATTTATATAGTTCATTATAATTCTATTGCCTACATCGTATATTACACTAACTATGAACTACGATAACAATAATAGAATTGCAAAAAGAAAAAATAAAAAATAAATTACATAAAATTGCTGGCCTTGGACAGTATAGACTATATTAGGCACATTAGTATATTTAGCTGAAATGAGGCCTTTACTTAACTGCATCACTAACATACTCAAATTTAGGATTATTAGAATTCTAGAATTGAATAACAATAGCCTTTGTTCAAATCTTATATCAGTAGCGAGTTATAACCCTTAGCCTACGACGTTCAGCATACACGCAAAAATGCCACAACTCTATATACTTTTCTTTAGTTTTGTAATCTTGCATTAAAAAATATAATTTGATTTCTAATTTAACTCTACAAATATTTGAAACAAATTCTATGACTATTATGATTGTGTATTAGAAAAAAAAATCAACATAGAAGCAGAAGAAAAAGAAATCGGTACGCATATCTAAGTGTAGAAAAGAAACGATAATGTATCAAAAGACAAATATTAGTCAAATGTAATAATAATAAAATTGGAAGTTATAATGTTTATGACTCTTCAAGAATATAAGTAAAGTTTATTGGTAACCAATAGAGAGAAATAGAAACAAACGTATGTAATTCAAATAAAAAAAGAAACAATTTATCATTGTACTTTTGTTTTCTTTTCCTATCACGTGCAAAAGCATGTATGCAATTTCTAGTATTTAAAAAGGGAAAAAAAAAAAACTAATTTGATCCGTTATCTTTAGAATATCGACCAATTTGGCCATTTATCTATTAAAAAGACCACTTTGGACCTCATCCTTAAAAATTAAACGAAAATTGTAGATAAACTAACTGAGTCATTGACAACATATCTATTGCAAGTTAACAGTCATGTGTATGATTATCCAGCATCTTGGTCTATTAATTTTTCTATAATTTCCATCATAGACCTTAGATTAGTTAATTTTTTAAAGATAAGAGACTAAATTAGTCTATTGTGATAAATAAGGAACTAAATTAATCAATAACTCAAATATAATGGACTAAAGTGGTCTTTTTCTCTATTTAAAAACTTGAATTTATCCACATGCCCATCTAAGACAATTTTATGTAGTTTTTTAATTAAGAAAAATAAGTATAAAACAATTAAGAAATCTAAAAGATACTTCAATCGTTATGTTTGTTCTACCATATTTTTATGCAATACCACCTCAGTGTGAGATAGGGGGCTTGGCTAGACCCCTACCCGCTTATGATCATCAACTATTATATCCTCGAAAGTATGGACATCCTATTTGATCCAATCACGTCAACCCTTTAGCATTCCTGGGAAGGGAGAGAATGCAATATACAGTTAAAAATGGGGAGGATAAACCCTCACTGGCTAAACAATCTGCTACACTCAAATTAATTAAATTCACGATAAACATGCTTAAAAGTGATATTCATGCCTCGTACAAAGTTGCAAATTTGCTGCACTATCCTGTCAATACTCCAAGGGATTTGAACTTGCCCATTCAAAGCTTGAACGAGGATCAAAGAATTTAATTCCACTTCAATGTTGGTTGAGTGTCGAGTGCTGCACAATTTAATTCCATCAAGCAAGCTTAAAGCTTCAGCTTGCAAGCTGGAGTAGTTGCCATAATGGTTGGAATATGCCACCAATAATTCCCTACAAGTGTCATGAAGAAGATAGCTTCCAGAAGAAATCCCCATTCAAGATGAAACGCCTGAGTTGAGCTTGATAAAATCATGCTGAGGAGGAGTCCATGGAATGGATACGATTTGGTGTTGCATTCATCTGTAAGGAAATAATATCCAAAGCAACCAAAAGATGTGAAGCCAATCCAATTTTAGGATAAGGATAAGCAATGGAAGTACATTTTAAATCTGGGATGACTTGTACAATATTTTAAGAGAATTTAATATCAATTGGTTGACTGCCCCTTAAAGAAAGCCCAATTTCGGGCTTTCCCCAAGTTCCAGCATACGAAAGAGGTAATAATTTTGTAGAATTCACCCACTGCTGATCCCGAACGACAAGAAAACCACCAATTCCATAAATAAGGTTGCACTGTGAGTTCATGGTGAAATTGTTGGTCAAACAAGTTCTCAAAGAAAATCCAAACGTCCCTGGCTATGTGACAGAGGACAAACAAATGATCAATGGATTCCATATAGTTACAAAATTGGTACTAGGAAATCAAGGAATATTCAATCCTACAAAGGCAATCTATAGTTGAGCATCCTCCACAAAAGTACTGATTGTTTAAGTTGAATCCTCTTATCCCATATCATTTCCCTAAATAAAAAGCTGCTGAAGAAAATAAGATTTTTGTAGAAGCAATAGAGAAAGTCCCATTTAAAGAGGGAGTTAATGCCAATTCATCTTTTCTTTTTGAGAGAACAATTGAGATTGAGTCTTTAACCTACTAATAAGGGTCTGAGTTTCTTCAGTTGTGTAATTCGGATGTAATAACTTAAAATTCCAAGCATCCTGCAACTAAATCTAAGCCACAGATAGATCATGATCATAGAACTGGGGGACAAGTTTGTTAAGTGGCCCTTCCCCATCCAATCGTCATACTAGAAGGAGGCTTGTTCATCCCTCACTTACTTTGTGAAAAATAAATTCCTCAGTGGAGTCTGATCACAAGCATTTGCCTCCAAGTGGAAGAGACATCTCCAGTAAATTTTGCTATTACCGGATGAATACTACCTTCAAATATTTTGCAGCCATAAAGAAGGACTAGAGTGAGTCCCTTTAACTGTTTTGGTTTTATCATCTATAATTGCTGGCCTATTTTCTCCCTCCTTGTTTTCTATTTTTTTTAATTTTTTTATTTAAAAAAAAAGGTTTGAATCTTTTGGATTTGATCTCTTTTGTTTATTAGGACTAAATGTTGGATTGAAATGTGAGAATCATAGCTCTGTAGAGTGGTCTTCTTCTTCTTCTTTTTTCAATTTTCTTTGGCCAATGCTGTGACACCGCGTGAGTTATATATGGTCCTCCCTGGCTTCTTTCTTCTTTTGGAAGCTCGGTTTTTCATGATTATAAAAGAAATGCATGCCCAATAGTTCAACATTTTCTTTTGAGGTTCTAGATTCAGTTTGGCTAATTGGTTGTAATTGATGTGGATAGTTGTTTTCTATATTTATTGAATCTAATGTGTCTGGTGGTTAGATATTATTAATTCTTCAATTGATTTTCGACATATAAAATTTGAAATTTGAACAATTCATATCTGATAATCACAATTGAAAAATGTTATTGGTGTTTGAGGAAGGAGGGATATTTTTATTCTGTTGTGTATTTTTTCTTTGACACGATATAATGGGCTCTAGCAATAACACCACCCTAGAATATATAAGTTTTACAAAAAATTGGAAAAAGGAAAAGTAAATAGTGAGGAAGAAGATAGGGATCTCCTCCCGCAAGGGATTCTATTAATGCGCACCTGAGCAGCACATGCCATTTTCCATCGAAATTTGGTGAAATTGGCATTTGTCCTAAATCATTCCAAATCTAAAGTATACACATACACGAACCTAATTGAAGAGATTGTTGGGTCAATATTTTTTCCCCCTTCGAGATTGATGGGTCAATTACTAATGTGGGTTTTGCCCATTTTGGTAAAACAGTCAAGGTTAATCCTCCAGAAATTAGGGGTCTTGAGTTTTATCCCATTATTTGTTAGTTGATTACTAACAAATATTTTTTAGATAATAATAATAATAATAATAATAATGAATAAAAAGGGAAAAACAATAAGAAAATTATTTTAAAAATCCAAAAAATTCAAGAAAATAATAAATTGAAAAAATAGTGTATGGGATAGCTGGTTGGTAGCAGAGGGGTGGAGGTGGGTGGCAAGATAGGATGGAAATTGAGATAGGAAAGGTGGATCTAGGCTTAAGGGAATAGATTGGGATGGAAAAGAAACATGGGTTGAGATAGCGGCATGGCAGTGGGTAGGATGGTGAAAAATAAATTGGGTGGGAGGCTTGGGATAGTGGGATGGTGGTAAAAATGGAGGGAAGTGGATTGGGGGAAAGATTCAGATCTACTGGCACGGAATAGATCGGGGGGTAGGGGAAAGGTGCTAGGGCAGCGAGATGGGTGGGTAGCTAGGGAATGAGAATGGCAGATTGGGTGGTGGGAAAGAGGGTGGGATGCTGGGATAGAGAGTGGAGTTGGAGGGCTGGGATTGGTAATGGTGGTAGTGGTGGCCGCAGGTGGTTGAGGAAGATGATAGGAAGGAAGATGATGAGTCTTTATTTTCTTATTTTTACCTAGAAGGTCTTATTTAATTTGATTTAGTCTTCTAATTTTGTTAGGCACCACTTCACTAACCCAAAATAGATTAAAATGGGTATTTTGGTTAGATAATAGTTGGTGTTTCAAAAATATCATGAACAAGTGCAACTTTTTCGCACATGTCAGTCAAACTCTATAAGTACTGGAGGTATTTTTCGGCCACTAGACATTTAAAACAAAAGTATAAGGGGATATTTTTAGGTTTTCAAACCATAAGGATGGTATGTGGAAAATGGCCAAATCACAAGGAGTGTAAACGGAATTTACCTTAAATTATCCGGATATGGGTACTTAGGTTATTTATGAAAGAAAAAAATATATGTAAGTGTCTGAAACTAGATGTAGAGTGGCAAAATCAATACCTTAATTTTATTGGTTCTTTACAAAAATAATTATTGACGTGTGTTAACAAAAATGAGGGAAGAGATTCGAGAAAGCAAATATGTTGAACCCCAATTATGATAATCATGTTTTGATGATGACCAAATCGCACTGACAGTTTGAAAATAAGTGTGCAGAAAAATAGGGACTTTCAGACGTAAATGATTGTCCGAACACAATCAAGAAAACAACCAGTAAAACTCTACGAACGTTGATGATTGTCCGAAAGGAAGACAATTCGGAAGAATCGTCCAACACAAAGGACCTGTCTTATGGAAACCTCAGACGAAAAATAGCGTCCGATCATATTTCCAAAAGACATTGCATGGACCGGACGTAGGTTCGGATGCGTCCTCAAACGTCCGAACAAATACCCTCATAAACCGGATGCAGAGGCCATGCATCGACGTCCGAAATGTCCAATGGCTAGTTCGTTCGGACTCATACTCACAGCATCGGCCGTCCGAAAGACCAAATGGCTAGTTTTTTAGGAAACAGAAAATAGCCGTTAGAGACCTATTGGAAGTAATTTTTGGATTTCTATAAATACCCCCAAATCTGTAAATGTAAAAGTGTGAGAGTAGAACTACTGCATTAAATACAAACACTTGTAAGAGCTATTTGGGAAGAAATAGGCTAAAATATTATGTGTTTTATTGGTTTGGGTAGTGTAGTTCTCTTGGCTCAACTAGAGGGAATTAGTGTGAGCAAGAGTAGACTAGTGAGTGATTTTCAAGTGTAAGAGTGGAGGGATAACAGTGTACAAAAGTGAGGTTATTGTATGTAAAACCCTTTGGCTCAACTAGAGGGACTTAGTTGGTGCAAGGGTAAGCCTACTTTGTGTACAAGAATGTTATTGTCTCACCTTCTTTGAATAGGCACTACTAGTGGAAATACTCCAAACTTGAGAAGTTTGGGAGTTTGGCTTGATACTCTCTGTCTCTATGTTTATAATTGTTCTATAAGTTTTAATTGTTGAATATTTATTATATTTATTTGTGTTTAACTGTTTATTTGTTGCATTTTCATTAAGCACATTAAAAATGTTTATTTTTGAAACAACCTAATTCACCCCCCCCTCTTAGGTAGCTTTTGGGGCCAACACAATAGAGGGTTTTTAATCCTACTAGCGGGATACTTCATTGATCAATATTGAAATACGAAATTTGGGTTGAGATACTCTTCATTACACTTCTCTTCAATTCCCTCCAATGATTTATTATATTTAAATAATTAAAATTCATAAAAACTATCATATTACATCAATAATTTTGTTTTGTTGACTAGATCTAATATATTTTAAAATCAAATTTATTCATAAATCACCCAATTTGCACGAAACATTTGGCGGTGTAAAATAAGTCAAAATCAAGACAATAATTTAAATGTTTAATCCAACAAAAAAATTAATCTATTTATTTTCAAATTTTATGAATAGTAAATATATGTAACAAATTATATTATAAATGGATATGATTTTTAAATAATATTTTTGAATTATATTTTTGTAGAGTGTATTGGAGAAGAATTCTCTTCATTTATTTGAGAAGAACCTATCCCGTTAATTTCCTATCATTAAAAAATTACACCTATCATTTTGTTTGACTTTATTTTACTGCACTCAACACTACTAAATTTCCCTTAATAAAAAAGTTTAAAAGGTAATCCATGTCAAGTGCAACAGAGTGGATAAACTGAAATCCACGATTTGGTTATTGGATAAACTGAAATCGATTAATCAATCCAATGATTTGGTTTAAGAATAATCTAACTACCCCCAGTCAACTATAGAACCATTCTTGTAAATCCATGATAAAGAATTAGGACCTACTATTACAAAATCATTTACAAGATACAACTCAAAGTCACCCTTATCAAAATCAATTTACGTGATAAAATTATATTAAATCTTCAACTCAATTCTAAATATTTAGTTAATTTTTTTTCCATTTTTTACAAATTTAATAATAAATAAATAATTTTATCACTTTATAAATATACAATCTATCCTAATAATAAAACTTGTTATCATCTGGTCAAATTTCAATGATTGAGCCTAACCCGTAAGTTGTCTATTATGCAGCAACTTGTCATAAAACATGCTTGTTTTTGTTTATAATGACTTGCTCTCGATTATCACTATTTTTTTTTTTTTTTGACACTAAATCTCATTCTTTATTCTTTTGTTTTACAATCTTATTCTTTATTCTTAATCATAAGCCACCTCCATATTATTCTTTGAACGAAATACTATGAATAGAGTAGAATAGCTTATATTAATAAAGTTGACTAAAAACTTATCGTAGCTAGGGGTAATGCCTCTTAAAGTTGGTTCACATCATATCTACTATCATGTTAATTAAAATGCCAGAATTAATTCATGAAATGAAAAATGCTTTAACTTCGTCTTTGGACATCCTCAAAATAATAAATTGTTTCGACTTTTAACTTGATGTTCCTCTTTCTAGATTTATTCCAATATTGCTTGGAAGTTTATAAAGGGTCTTAATTTACGATAAAGAATTATGAGATTATTAATAAAATGATTGAAAAAATATAATAAAAGCTGCAAAATTACTTAATACTAGAAGAAAAAAGACCGCTTTAACGATTGATACATATAAATTAACATGACAATTTTAAGTGAGCTTCTAAACCAAGAAACGAGGATATATTCTTGAAATATCATGTCCACGAGTAAAATTAATATGATGAATTTGGTGCATTTTTTCAAAAACTTTCAACTTTCGACTTTTTTGGGTGATAGTTTTTCTTGGTCATACTTATTTTACTTAAAAATATGGTGCTCTTGATACATTAAGGCGTCAACTTACCTAATTTGAAGAGATTTCCTAAACTACCATATGATTTGTGGAGGATCAATGTGCGACATTCGTTTTTATACATTCTTTGGTCTTCTATTGTTTTCTTCGACCATTTGGCATTTCTACTGAGATATGCGTAACATATTTATTACAGTATTTAGATTTTTTCTGCATATCTGATATTCCATTTGTTGCTTCTAGTTAGTTCGTCAATTTAGGCCTATGTAAATGAACCAAATTAATTGATATTTGAATTGAACTCGATTTAATAAAAGATAGTTTGAACTTGGTTTGTCAGTAATAAACTAAAAACTTAAAAAGGATTTAGCTTTCGTTAAATTTTTTAATTTGGTTCGAACTCGTCTTGATAAAATTAAAATTTCAAATTTATATGTAAAATTTTAGGCTACTCAACCTTAATTTGAATGTGACTAGATAAAATTGGGTGTGTTCGTTTAGATTGAAAATATTTTCAGGAAAATATTTTTTAGAACGTATAAATTTTTTTCGTGCCAAACACCGGAAAGATAAAACCGTTAAAATTTTTTATTTCAAAATATTTTTATTTTGTCAACCGAACACCAAAAAATTGTATGAAAAATGAATTTTTTTATATAAAATATTTTCCAAGGAAGGAAAATATTTTTAGTCTAAATGAACACACCCTAAATTCGTTTAAATTTCACTCAAAAGATAAATAAGTCAAATTTAAACACTCGTTAAAATAATTAAACGAACTTAAACAAGGAAGTATTCGACTTATTTAGTCCAGTTTACACCCCAACTCCTTACATTTTATCACAAAAAAATTTGATATCTCTCTGTTACTTTTTTTAGTTGTTTGGTTATTGGCGCGAAGAGCTGAGGTAGACTCTCTCGCCATCTCCCGGTCCTACCATTTTGACAAATATAGTAATAGAGAGTCTTCTCTAATACTTAGCCGGTTGAAAATTAAATTCCAATCAGGATTCAATGCGACAGAAAGGAAGTAATCGTTAAATTGCTAATGGTGTTGCTGGTGTTTTTTGTTCGTTAAATTGCTAGTGTTTTTTGTTCTTTTTTTCTTACCTTTCTCTTTGGTATGGAATCCTTCCTCATTTTAAGCACCAACTTAATTTAAGTCATACTAAAATTGTGTTATTAGTAATTTATAACCAAATAAACTATTTCATACAACTTCAAAAGAATAACCCAAAGTTAATCAAAGAAAACACGAAGTGAACATAGATAATAAAATCATATTCGATTACTAAATTTTTAATTTTAAATATTTGTTGGAGGTTCATTCTTTGGAAGAGTTAGTGACACAAGTTTTGTCACTTTGTTACTTTGTATATATGAACAGATGTAAAGATTAGTACATTTATATAAAGAGACAAAACTAGTGATATATTAATAAATTCACAAAAGAACAAACGAAATTCGAGTATCTAAAATTATAAGAGTTAGTGATTAATATGATTTTGTCAACTTTCAAAAGTGACTTTAAATCTGTAATTTTATAAATAATTTTTCAGATTCAAGATTTGATGCAAGATATTTCATTCTCTCTTTGCACCTAGACCCTTTCTTAATTTTTATTTAAAATCTCAGGTTCCTTAGATAACCACAGGCCTCCTAACTGAAGAAGGGTCTATCGTGTATGTTCAACCAAGAGAATCTTATCTACAAATTATTCATTTATTAAGGCCTGTATATATGGTACTTGATTTATCCTTATTGTTTTATTTGAGGTAGGAAAAATCATAAAATTAGTTTTATTAGTCTTTTATATTTGAAATGATGAATTTTAGCTCTTCACAATCTCAAAATATATAATTTTGATCTCCCACCAAATTTGTTAGTATTAAAGATGAAAAAACGTTGTACTTGACACGTGTTCATGTTCTAAGGGGCAAAGGTAAAAAAAAAAATCTAACGAGGAACCAAAACTATATGTCTTCAAATCGTTAGGAACTAAAATTTATCATTTCAAATATGCAGAGTTGGAATAATCTTGTTTCCCATTCTTCTTCATGATAGATTTCAAAGCTTTCTATGGCAGAACAAAAATGTGAGTGACAAAAGAAAAGTAGAAGAACAAAAAGAGGAAAAATTGGAAAGAAATAAGAAGAAATAAAACTCAAAAAAATTCTATTCTAAACCCTAGTACCATGAGCATTGTCATGCTCTTCACGGCCATGACTATCCTTATAAATTTTTTAATTTTTATTTTTTGACCCATTTTGATTCGTTATGTTTTTTATTGGTTTAAATATATTAGGTTGCTGTTTTATGTTTCTGAGAGTTTTGATTGCAATTTCATGAAGTTTAATTATATTTTTGATGTTGAAATTGTGATGAACCTATATATTTAAAATCATGAAATTTTCTAAGTTTATCTAGTTAATTTTGTGTTAATTCATGTCACTATCATATTTTATTTGTTGAGAGGATTATTTTAATATAAATTGATGAATTTTGTATGTGATTGAGGAAAAATAGGAGGAAGATAACCCAATAGTCCAAGCCTGTATTGGGCATTTTTGAGTTACGGTATTTTGCTAGATTTCAAATCGTAATCAATGAGGAAAAAAAAAGTCACCATAAAATATTTTTAGGTGACGTCTATGCCAGCTCCTCCATCTGTCATGGAAGTTCATCTTGGAGTGGAGAAGAAGGGAGAAACAATATTATTTCAACTCAACACATTTCAAATAATGAATTTAAAATTTTGAAAATGTTCAATTTTTGTCCTCCACCAGTACTTTTTCATCAAAAGTTATTGATGAACGTTTGATAAAGGACGAAAATTATACGTTTTCATATTTGAGTAGTTAAAGTTCATCATTTTAAATATAAAAAATTAATCAAATAAAATTCACATTTATGGGAGACTAATTGTTCGATTCTCCCTTTAGGTAAATCAATATTGCATACTTTAGTCCGTTACGTT
The DNA here is from genome assembly GCA_025175665.1 of Cinchona pubescens. NCBI lineage: Eukaryota > Viridiplantae > Streptophyta > Magnoliopsida > Gentianales > Rubiaceae > Cinchona > Cinchona pubescens. The sequence goes on from JANKKI010000062.1 coordinate 3,257,830, forward strand.
AATATAAAATGCGCCTAATATTGTAGGAGTAAACAAGACACTTTCGTAGTCTTATCTCTTAGTAAGTTTGTCTTATTCATTTATCAATACGAAGTGAATATTACAATCATTGAGATAATTAAAAAGAAAATGAATCGTTTTACTATTCAATTATTCAACCGTTTAAAATACTCCCTCTGTATTTGAGATGAGTAACAAAAACTTTTTCCCTCAATCAATATAAAATATTTTTATCTCCCTATATCACTAAAAGAATGTTTTACATTCGTATACGTTTGGTAAACGGAATTTTTGACCTACAATGGAAAGATCTTTACAATTTATCTTTTTCATTTTTTATTTGGTATGACACTTATAAGTTAGAAAGTCCATTCCACCAGAAATGGTCATTCCAACTAAATCATGAAAACACCATTCCTCAAAAAAATTTGAGAAAAGTTCAACCTAACTCTAACTCTAACTTGAAAAGAGAAAATTATGTGATATCAACTTTATAACCTATTTTGAAATTTGAAACCAAGTCTAATATCAACAAATTAAAATAATTACATGTAAATTAAATAAATAAATAATTAATTAAAATACAATTTATATACTATATGTGATCAATAAGATTATTTTTTGCATAACTATCTCATTGTAATGAATATAAATTTTTTAAAAATAAATATAGTTTTATAAAATTAGCAAAATTTTAATATTTAATATGTATTTGAATGTAAAAAAAAAAAAAAAAATCTATTCACTTTAAAAAAAAAAAATTGTATCTTTAACACAAAAATTTAAATTTTCTCACACTCATAAAAATGTTAATAACATGAATTAAACAACAAAATAAAATTTTGTTATATTTCTAGAAAATTAGGCATATGTAAGTCAAATTAATATAAAATCTTTTCCATTCTCACATCTAAAAATCATCATACTAAACACCAAAAAATAATAATCATTCTATTCTGCCTTTAGTTACATGTAATGGAAATGAGTATTCTTGCCTATTTCGGGTTGAAAGACATTCTGTCTAAAATGACATTTCCATTCTAGGTCATTCTCGCGTATTAAATGTGGAGTAAATAAAGTAAAGAAGACAGCGAAGTGCATGTTAGGTGACAATACATTTTTTCTTTTATAATATATTAGTTGTGAATTCGAGTAACTAATAGATAAGGGAAAAAGTGAATTTTTTTTTTTAAAAAAAAAAATGTAAAGAAAGCAATAAGAAATGACGGATGAAAAAGTTTATAATGAGACAGACAATACAAAAACATTACAATAAATGTTATAGTGACGTATCAATTAAAATAATTAGGTGGCCAAAAAAAAAAAAAAAAGGTTGTCTTGACATCAAACAACATTTTGTTTTTTCTTGTAATTTTAATTAAATTGAAATGCAAAAACATGTTCTCATGTGATGTTCTAGTAATAATCATTAACGAGGCATTCTTATGTTGATTTATGTTGTGCATTTTGTCCACGACAACGAAGTATAAATTAAGTGTTAAAAACACTTTTTTCATGTCATGTTAATTATGAGTTAAAATTATTAAAAAATAATAAAAAGATAACCTAAATACCTGCTAAATTTAAACCACTGAGTTCCATGCTATATACCGTCAACTTGTTCATTTTGAAAATCATTTCATTGATTGACAATTTTGTCTCATAGATTAACGGTAAAAACATGACAGTAAATTAATATTCCAACCGACCATACATGTTTACTAGTACTTGTTGTGTACTTTTTTTTCATACGCACGTAAAGCTGTAGTATAGTAGCAAAGTGGTGCGTGAATTGAACGCGCACGTCACAAGGGCCAAGAGATGAAGCACATGGTTGGTTGCCAAAACCTCGCGTCACAAGCAGACAACGTCGTTTTAGTGGCCAGATTGCGTTTATAGATTTATGGCCAGGCATTTCGGGGATCTCCACTTTAGTGGAGTAAAGGTACCGGATCTAATAGATCTAAATATATTTTCTATTAATAAATGAAATCACAAAGAATCATTTGTAGTGCGGATAATGTCTAGTTTATCTTTATGTAATTTGTAAATTTATAATTCATTTCTTTATGATTTGGAATAAAGTAAAATTATTAAATATTTTGTTAATCGATCGTCATTAGGGTAAAAAAAATTTTATCTTAAAAGATTATTTTAGTTATTTAAAGGTTAGTTATGTATTTTATCATAAAATACAATCACTCCCTTAGTTTACAGATATTTTTCACTTTTTGTACAGATACGTTATATTTTTTATTTTTCATCCTTTTGGCAGAAAAACCTAAACCACATAGGGATAAATTATAAGTTTGCACATCATAGGAGAAAAAACCTGAATATTAACCAAATCACAAGGGATTTCCTTGTAATTTACCACTATTAATATTATTTGATTCGGATACTAGTCGGTCTATAACAAAAAATTAGTGTCTGACTCCATCATATCTGGTCAGATCTGGATCAAAATTTGGATATTACTTAATTTACTTTAAAACTTTTATGCTCTTATAAAAATTTCTATATTTTTGTAAGTATAGAAAAGAGATTTAGTTATAATTACAGGAGTAATATTTACATATGTGTTCAAGCATACAATATGCACAACATTGACTATTGCACAACAACTACAACAACACACACATATGGGACATATAATTCTAGAGTCTTAGTGTTTCTTGGGGATCTATTCCCCAAAAAGAGATTCAATCCAGGTTGCCACATCAATGATAATGATAGGAGTTACTATATGATAACATTCTTGCGACATGCTTGGTAGCCTATATAAAAATAGTTAATTTTGTATCTTTTTTCCTTGACAACAACCCAAAATCTAATTTTTTTTAAAAAAAAAATTATGTGTCAAAGAATTATTAAAAAGTAACACTTTTTATAAATGTATTTATAAATCTGTTATAATGGGTTATGTTATTAGTTTTTCAGTTATATACCTTTTTAAAAGAAAAGCAAAACTAAAATAAAACAAATGATGAAAAATTCAAATTAAGAAATATAAATAATTTGTATTTAACTTCGAAATTACTTTCAAGCATTTTTATAACACATAAAAATGAGAATATGTAATTTACTATGAAAATTAAATTTAAATTGATAAATGAACAATTTTTATTAAGTCTAAAAATTTATAAGAAAAATGAGATGATATACGACATAGTAGTACTCTGAATACTAAATAAACAATACCAATCCAACAACACTAGCCATAAGTAATGAGTTCAATAAAATACAATAAATATGACAACTTTGTTAAAAATAAAGGTGTATTAATTGAAAATGAAACAATTATTATTATAAAACAATTGAAATTGTGAGAAAGTATACGAGAACGTCCATCTAGAATTATCTGAAGAACTATACTAAACATATTTTAAAGTTGTATTATTAATTATCACAAAATAATTTCTTGGTGATAAGATATATATTATAATAGTAAATTTGTGTAATAAAACAAATATTAAAACAGTATATGAAATATTAAAAGAAGTAAAATGTGAGATATAGACAAGGTCATTGCAAACAGTAAATAGTGATAGCGAATCCATTTTCTCAATTTAATTAAGAAATTAATCCACACTTGAGCATAGATAACCTCTAAATCCAAGAAATGTTAAACAAAAAATTACATTATAGGTTACTAATAGTAGATGTTAGTTATTATCAATCAATTATGACAACTAAAAAAACATACGCAAGGCGTCTTGGGTGCTTGAAAGAAATCACATTCTAGATTAGCGTACTTGAGAGAATTGCTTCGACTAGAGATTGGGTTGCAATTGGATTGAAGAAATATCGTCCCTTGATTAATTTCGATTAGGTGATTGATTGGGTAAAATTTTTGCCCGGGAAATTTGGTGGATTACGTCTAACCCACTCAACTCTTTTTCTTCGTTAATTTAGCCTTTTATTTTGTATTACATTTAAAAACCTCTCAAATTTATTGTTCAAATAGTCTATTAGTCTAAAAGCCAGTAATTGACCAATTTAATAGACGACAAAACGATAAACTGCTCACTTTTGACGGTACACTTGTGGTGTAAACCATCCTAAATAGGGAATGGTCAAATTTTTGACACTATTGTAAGGATTGAATTTGGCAATATTGGATAATTTAGACTAATCACTACTTTGCAACTTTTATTTTTACATGTTTTGATTATTTTATTTTTTCAATTACTTGCTTTTTTTATTTCTAGTGTTTTCACTGTACGTGCATACACTATATATATTATAATCAATCGTACCAATAATATTATGATCTTTATAATTATGAATGTATAACTTATAAGTATGTGTTATATAATGACTTTCCTTGTTCCGATTTCATAAAATGGGATAGTATAACCATCAGATTTGGCCTACAAGAAAATTCTAATCCTTGTCCACCACCTCAATAGTCGTATTTGAACAAGTGGAATTCTTGGTTGGTGGTTATTGTCCTATACAATGTATGATGGGCTATTCTTAAGCGATGGTTAACTATAACTTGGAAGCATGTTGTCCTATCTCGGACATGGAATGATGAAGTAAGAATTTTTGCAGAAAAGAGTTTACAGATGGATTTTCTTAGAGCAATTTTTACACTCAACCCCCTTATTTATAGAGTTACATGAGAGGTGTTGAGACTCTAGATTACTAGATAATTCTATAAAGAAATTACATAGAAATTTGCCCTTAATGAGGTCACTATGTAAGCACTTCCAGAACACTCTTGAGAAATGTGTCGTGCTAATTTTGGGCATCATCAATAGTCCCCTCGACTCGGTTCCGATCCTCGCGGTTGAAATCGAGCCGACAGCAACTAGCCGAAGTCCCCTGATGACTTGACGCCGAACCTTTCACCTAAAGTCTAGTAACCTTTTTACAGCTTCAACTAGCTTTAACTGATTAAAAAGACTTTTCCCCGAGCCGAAGCACCCTATGAGGCCCGCACTTCACTTTGACTCACTGACCCGAAGTCCGAAGTGCTTCTTTCTCTTTTTTGTTTTTTTCTTTTTCCCCCTAATCCTTTTCTTTTTCCCCATAATCCTTTTCTTTTTTCCTTTTTGTTTTCTTTTACATCCAATGAGTTTCCTGATGAGACACAACCATGATGATGATTACCCTTCATAACTAGGCACTCATTGAGTCCCCATGCACCATGATTACATCTGACACTCTACATTTACTACACTTATTATTGCTGTCGTATAATGCTTCGTTTTCCGCATCGTCTTTTCAATTTCCCAGAAATTAAATTTCAAAAATCTGCCAAACTTTTTCCCCAAACCACAGAAGATTCTGGAGGAAACTTATCCTATTTATACCCCATTCTTCCCCATTTACATTTCCCTTTCTTCATTTCAGCCTCAACCCTCATACTTACTCGCCGTCCTCATTCTCCTTTCGCCATTGCTAAAACTCCCCAGACTTCTTCTTTTTCTTCTCTCCTCCTTCACTCCATCCTCCCTACTCTCAATTTTTCTAGCTGCTGACCGCCTTTTGCCGACCAAGCCGGGCACCCTTCACCAAAGTTTTTCCAGATTTTCAAGCCCTACACACAGAAGAAAATGGCTGGTACGTTCACTCCCTCTTCCCTCATTAGCACACCGCAACCTCATTCCCCCCATAAATGACGTCAAAAGATTACTTAACCCTTTTGACGAAGCCCTCTTGGCTGCAGTTTCCTTGAACTTTCTCTCCGAACCTGTCTCCATATAGATGTGCCGATCCTCCACACAATGACTACCCGAGCCTTCAAACCCTATACCTCCCGAACTCCCTCAACCCCGAGGACTTAAAAATTCTTAGGGATAGATACCACTTCCCTAAGAATGTGCATATTAAGCTTCCATCCCCCGAGGTCTGATGCCACTTGTCTCCTCCTGGTTACCTAACAGTTTACCAGGAACAACTTGAGGCGGGGCTAAGGATTCCAATAGCTCCCCTCCTTGTTCATCTCTCTGCTCATTGGGATATTAGTATATCCCAATTAATCCCAAACGCCATTCGGCTTATAGCTGGGTTTTCATTTCTTTATAAATTATACGATATTCCTTTATCCTTAGACACCTTTAGGATGATGCTCAAGTTGTCCCTTATGAAAGGATTTTTTTACATTTCTCCTCGAACCGCGGGGAAACAGTTCACCTCGAGAAACCCTTCTTTCATTCACGACTGGAAGAAGTCCTTCTTCTTTGTCCGGTACCTCGATCCTCCTATGCCACGGGGTCAGGCCTTGGAACCTTTATAAAGAAAATTTGAAAACCAAAAATGCCTCTCCTCCCGACTCCATCGATGCCAAGAGGCTCGTCGAATCAAACCTCAGAATAGACTTTCACAACCAACCCACCATTCTTTCCAACAACATCTTAGCTTGGGCTATATTGTTCTCGACCCACAACATTCCTCCGAGCTATGATACTCACAAAGGTCTTTTTTTTCTTTCTTGTTCTTTTTTTTTTTTTTTTAACTGATACTAATAGAATTGATACTGCCACTGATTCTCTGGCTTCTTGCAGAACTTAGAGCATTCCTAAGGGGACTAGTCTCCACCACTCCTGCAGCCGATGCGAACTCTGCTCCCTCAGCTGGTACAGGCCCTTCAAGCCAACCTTCATCCTCTAGTGCAGCCGGGTCCTCATCTGCAACCGCAAGCGTACCCTCAAAGGGTGCTAGAACCATACTCTCTGCACCTCTGGACCTCACCTCGGAGATGCAAACAAGCCCGAGTGGTTCGGGTGCTTAGAGTGACGATCAGACCATCACCTTGGCTTTGCAGACCTCCGCTCGTCCAGAGCTTGAGGTCATCCAGGTAACCAGGAAGCTTACCAGGGAGACCGCAGCGCTCTCCCCTCTGTAGCTGCCCCCAGCTCATCGCCTTCTTCGCCGAGATCCGCTGGTTTGAGCATTGTTCCTAGGGGCTCCGGGGAGAGTTCCAGGAATCTCCCCCCTTTCCAAACAATACATTTCCTCTTACGGTAAAACCTTCCTGCCTTAGAACCCTGAACTGAAGCTGAACTCCCTTATCATTATCAATTTACTAACTTACCTTTTTTTCGATTTGTTCAGGAGGGAAAAAAATACTTTCAAAGAGGAGATAAGGTCCCGCGACCCTCTACCGGTTCCTGCCTCCTTGGGGAGCACTCAGTTCTGACCCACCCCGCCAATCAATATTAATGACCGAGCCCAGTTCACGAGGGTGGCTCGAGAACAGGCAAAGCTGGTTGCTTTGCCACGGGATGTGAGCTATATGAAGAGGCTCACTCCCCAGCAGAGGCTATCTGTCTCATCTTGAGAATGAGCTGCACGTCAGCCTGATGAATGTAAGTATTTTTATTCTTCTCCAAAGTACCTGCTTTTTATCTTTAGTGTTTACTTGCTTGTTCTTTTCCAGGCCATCACAATTTTGCCTGCCATTGCCGAGCGAGAGGCCTCATTCAATTCCACCATCAACTCCATGAAGCAAGAGCTAGCTCACGCTAGATCTATGACGGACTAGAAAGTTGAGGAGACCGTGAAGGCCAATGAGATGAAGTGCAACATCAAGGCTGGCAAGAAATATGATGAGTGGAGAGCCGAGCTGGATGAAGTTCGGGACAGACTCTGCCAGGCTGAACTGGAGAAAAAGACTCTTTAAGTAGACATCACTGATCGGGACCAGAGAATCGCTGATCTCGAGAAAAGGATTCTACAGCTTCAAGAAGAGGCAGAGCTAGCTGAGGCAGAGTTCAGCTCTCGGGAGAACGAGCTCCTGATCCGAGGAAGAAATGCATTCGTTGCCTCAGAAGAGGCCGACGTAATGTTAAAAGCGTTCATGCATGGACCGAGTAAGTATAAGGACCAAGAACGTCTTTACCATGGGATTTACTATGGCATGTCCCTTGGTGAGAAATTATGAACTCTACCAAGGGCTACCTTATGATGCCTCTTGTTAATGAGGAGGTCATCAATGCTTTACAAGCACGATTTAAGGCGCCGGTACCAATCCCCGGAGACCCTGAGATCAGAACCTCGGACCAAGGCAATCCTGCATCTTCTGCTCCAGAGGTTGAATCGAAACCCGCGGGTCCATCTTCCACTCATTCAGTCGGTCGGTCCTTCAAATGCGGCTGATTAGGCTGATTGTTGTAATTGTAATAGATAGGATTCCCATTGTAATAGTTTAGAATCCTTGACTTGTTTTTAATATACTTCCTTTATTTTTCCTACAATTATTTCCTGCAATCAAAAGCAACAAACCTGTAACACAGTAACAAACTCGAAATACTTTAAGTATTCAAAATTGCAATCAAAGTTTCCCTTGTTTGAACTTAATTGAACATCACACTTAAAATACTTAAGTGTCACATACATAACATTATAAACAGGTTCTCCCTTTGCTTGATCTTGATTAAACCCTGTCTGACTCTTCGTAGAAAGTCAAGAATTAAATTAGCTTCCTGAGGGGAAACTTTTATTAAGTCTCAATCCAAAGTTTTAGCCTCTTTGGCTTTTACACCCTTAGGACCTCTTAGGGTCAAATTTGCATTTTGTTGAGTTGAGGTCAGACCTCTTAAGATCGGATCAGCTTGATTTTGCTTTATTTTGAACTTGAGCCGAACCTCTTAGGGTCGGATGAATTCACTTCTGTATGAGGGGAGGCTACTAAGCCTCAGCCTTCGAGGAGGGACCACTAGGTCTCTGCCCTCTGAATTTTCTTCATTTTGAACTCGAGCCAAACCTCTTAAGGTCGGACCAGTTCAAGATTTTTGTTTGTTGAACTTGAGCTAGACCTCTTAGGGCCGGACCAGTTCGATTTTATATGGGGGGGTTGCTTAGCCTCAGCCCTTGATGGGTGACCACTAGGTCTCTGCCCTCGCAATCCATCTTTAGCTGTTTATAGTCGTACTTATTGAATAATCATTCTGTTTTCCTCAAGGATAAGCAATTTTTGTTACATTCATTGATAATATTTCTTCAAATTCACAATATTCCACATTCTAGGGATAGGGTCCCCTCTCGTATCAATTAGTTTATAGTATCCTGAACTGTGTGCTTCTGTTACATGATATGGACCTTCCCAGTTTGGTTCTAGCTTTCCCATTCTTTGTACTCGACTCGCCTCATTTTTTCTAACCACCAAGTCCCCAAGTCGAAGATATCTACTCTTTACCTTGGAATTATAATGTTTAGCCATGATTCGCTTGTACTTTACCTCCCTAATAGACGCATCCAACATTTTTTCTTCCAGTAGATCAAGATTAGCTCTCAGGGCGTCAACATTTCGTTCTAAGTCACAAAGTGCGACCCGAGCAGTGGGCAACCCAATTTCGGCTGGAATTACAGCCTCGGACCCATAGGTCAAGCTAAATGAGGTGTTCTCAATGGCTATTCGAGGGGTGGTCCGGTACGCTCCATAGAACACTAGGTAGTTCATCAACCTATTCTCCTTTGGCTCGCTCTAACCGAGTCTTGAGTCCCATCAACAGTGTTTGATTGCAGGCTCCTGTTTGTCTATTCGCCTGGGGATGCACAACTGAAGTGAAATATTGTTTAATGCCGAGGTTAGAGCAAAAATCTTGAATGGCTCTCCTTCAAATTGCTTTTCGTTATCTGAAATTAGAACAGAGGGAATACCAAATCGACATACGATATTTTTCCAGAAGAACTTTTCTACGGCCCTTCCAGAGATCTTAGACAGGGGCTCAGCTTCTATCCGTTTGGTGAAGGAATCTACTGCCATTACTAGAAACTCAAGTTTGCCAACTACCCTTTGCAGTGGGCCCAGAATATCTATTCCCCATTGGGCGAATGGCCACGGGCTCTGAATAGGAACCATGTCCGCACCTGGATTTCGTGAAATAGGTGCATGCACTTGGCATTGATGACACTTCTGCACTAAAGTATTTGCATCGGAGTGATAAAGTTGGCCAATAATACCCAGCTAGCAAAATTTTGCTAGCCAAGCTTTTTGGTCCGATATGACTTCCATATATGCCTTTGTGTACTTTTCTTAAGATGTAGTTGACTTCAGAGGGACCGAGACATCTCAGCAGCTGGCACAGATAAGCCTTTTTGTATAGAACTCCATCAATAAGCGTGTATTTGACTGCTCTATACTTAGTCCGTCTAGCCTCGGTTGGGTCTTCGGGGAGCTTATTGCTTCCGAGATAATTGGCTATAGGTTCCATCCACCCGAGGTCCGCATGAATATCTAAGATCTTTTCTGCAAGATCTACAGACCTAAAGTCTTGTACCTGCACTAATATTTCCTTGGTTAAATGAGAATACATTGCCGAAACTAGTTTGGACAAGGCATCTGCATATGCGTTTTTGGCTCGGGGAATCTTAACCACGTCCACTTTTTTGAATTTTGACATCCAATTCTTAACTTCAGATAGATACTTCTTTAGTATTATGCCCTGAGCCTCAATCTTAATTTCCTAAACTTTGATTCATAGCCAGTTGGGAGTCGGAATGCACCTTTATGCTTTGGGCCCCCATCCGATGAGCTATTTTCATTCCGCCGATGAGCGCTTCATATTCAGCCTCATTTTTTTGATTTGTTTAGGAGGGAAAAATACACTCCCGAAGAGGAGAGAAGGTTCGCAGGGTCGCGGGACCTTCCACGATCCCGATTCTCCATCAACCCTCAGCTGGTTCCTGCCTCCTTGGGGAGTACCCAGTTCTGACCCACCCCACCAATCGATATTAATGACCTAACCCAATTCGTAAGGGTGGCTCGAGAACAGGCAAAGCTGGTTACTTTGCCACGGGATGTGAGCTATGTGAAGAGGCTCACTCCCCAGCAAAGGCTAGACGAGCTGCACGTCAACTTGATGAATGTAAGTATTTTTATTCTTCTCCAAAGTACTGGCTTTTTATCTTCAGTGTTTTAACTTGCTTGCTTGTTCTTTTCCAGGCCATCATAATTTTTCCTGCCGTTGCCTGGAGCGGGAGGCCTCCTTCAATTCCACCGTCAACTCCATGAAGCAAGAGCTGGCTCACACTAGATGTATGACAGACCAGAAAGTAGAGGAGGCTGTGAAGGCCAATGAGATGAAGTGCAACATCAAGGCCGACAAGAAATATGATGAGTGGAAGGCCAAGCTGGATGAAGTTCGAGACAGACTCCTCCAGGCTGAACTGGAAAAGAAGACTCTTCAAGTAGACATCACTACTAGATTACATGAGAGGGGTTGAGGCTCTAAATTACTAGATAATTCTATAAAAAATTACATATTTGCCCTTAATGAGGTCACCACGTAAGCACTTCCAGAACACTCTTGGGAAATGTGTCATGTGCTAATTCTGGGCATCATCATGGATTCTTAGCCATATCTAGCATATCAATTGATTTCCATATCTGAAGACCAATCTTGCAAATTCACAAGCAACTCTTGAAAGAACAGTGACCAAGTTCAACTAGTATGGATGAGCACGTACAAGAAATGAGTACCATTTCCTAGAAGGACATCAATGGACATTTTGAGCATATTTCAATCACTTGGGAATCAAGCCTTAATGACCTTTCTTGGATGGAAATGATACTTCTAGTTGCCAAGTTAATCTAGTTATAGCTCTTGATTCTGTTATTAATGGTAATGATTTTATGTTTGATGAAAACAACAAATAGAATCACAAACGGACGAAGAACATTTGAAAGTGAAGCTAAAGCTAAGCTCACCTAGGAAATTAGAGGAGATTGAAGATGCTCAAGATGGGAACAATGAACATTTAGGAGTTGAATTTTCAATAACCGAGTTTAATAGCACTTGTATCGAGTAATCATCTATTTATCAATTGAGCAAGTGTGAATTTTTATGATGGTTCAGGATGTACCATTTGGTACATTTGTGGATAAAGAGCTGTGAAGGAGGTGGAAAGTGATGGATATGTACTAGAGGAAGGCGAGCAAAATCAATCATATGTTGAAAATCCTTTGGTCCTTGGGTACTTTGAAGCTAAAGTCCCTATCAATCTTTTCTACTCACTCTACATTCCTAACATTGGATAATTGAAAAGTAATGAGACTTTTTATTTTCAGTCATTTCAATAGTTATCATACTCACTCCGTATTGTAGAGTGAGCAACTAAGATTTACTCATTCGAAGTACTATAGAATGAAGAAAGCTACAGAAGGATTATAACACATGTGGCAAGCCTTCTTAATTGTGGTAAGAAAGTGTCCTTTTTCTTTAACTTTCTTTTCTTATGCTTATTTTTGCTTTAATATGCATTTTGTTTTATCATTTTTCAGTCTACTTTATTTAGTTTAACATAAGTCCTTTAGAGTAGAATAAATATCACCTTTTTTGTATTCTTGGAGAATATTTTTATGCAATGGTGAAATTCATTAAGGAATCGTATGGAACTTTTGGCTTTTATTAGTGTCATTTGATATCTGTTGAAAGTAAAAACCTTGAGTTATAATGTGATTATTGAGTGACATTTATATTAGCTTGAATGACATATTTTTCCTCAAAAAAACAAAGTACAATTTACAAGAATTATATAGTTTCCTATCATAGCAAAAAGTTGATACTATGTGTACGTTTGTTTTTGTATTTATTTTATTGTTAATTTGGACTTTAAACTAGTTTTAATTATTTGTTGTTTCAGTTAACTAATTCTAATTTTTGTTTGTTTTATGGGGTGAAATTAGAAGTGGGAAATTGTTCACTTTCCATAATCTAAATTTTCTTTATATATAAATCTTGAAGAAAGGCTTGAAAAGAGCGTGTATAACAGCACACCCATTAAAGAAGGATCTTGCACCAACAACCCACAGGGATAGAAGGGTTTTGCACTGGCAGCTCACTTTGAAGAAGAAATTCTTTGCACGTGCAATGCTGAAACCAAAATATGCACAAAACATTTGTAGAGCACACTTGAAAAATCAAGAATAAAAGGTATGTGTTGTCGATGCACAACCAAAATTTGGAAAAGAACAAAGGAACTACAGATGAAACCTCCATCCAAAAATTCTTAAATTTTCTTCGCTTCTCTTCTTTTCTCCGTCACTTCTTTCACCTATTTTTCCTTCCCTTGGGGAGGAACATTTATAAACTAGGGTTTTATAGTTTTTACTTAGGTTTAGATTATATTACTTTTAAAGGTTAAGTCTTTTAGTTATTTACTCTTCATTTATGTTAAAGCTGCTACCTTTCGTCATTTATTTTGTATTTATTTTTGTTTAATGCTTTATTTTCTTTATTTAAATTATGCTCAATTTAGTTTTCATGCTTCCTTTGTTTTGTTTTAATGTCTTTAATTATGTGGTAGATTAGTCATGGGTTAGGTCTTATAAATCCCTAATTGCCATAGTTCTGGGTTATTATAGTTTAATTGCTTGATTTGGATGATTTTATTAGACAATTGTTATTGGTCTTTTATTGTTATTTGATCACTCTCATTTCTAGTTTAGTTAACTAAAGTGAGACCGGGAGCTAATCTTTAAATATAGGCTAGATAATATTGGCTTAGGGATGAGTGAACACTAGGGATAAGCAAATCGGCTTCCACCTCTAGTGGTCGATATCTAGGGTTTCCATGAGTAAAGATTGCTTCTTTCGCTTGAAAAGGGTGATAAACGAGGGATCTCATGTTCCTTTAGGTTTTATAAAGAATAAGTTCATCAAGAAATCAAGTTGGGATTAGGTTTAAAAACCAGATCTCCAATGAGTGATTCTTGAACTAGTAATTAGTTAGAAGAACTATAGCCCAACAATTTAGATGATTAGGTTTACTCAATTCTGATCTTTATGTTTAGTTTGGTAGTAGTTTAATTTGAATCCTCCATATTTCTACTCATCATATAATGTTCGAACCAAATAATTAGTACTTTTTCACCAATCCTCCTAGCAAGGATACTCACTCATTAAGTAATTACTTGTCGACTGTACACTTGAGGCATTAACTAATCCATTCGGAGGCAGTCAATTTTTTAGTGCCATAGCCGAGGATCAAACTCGAGTTTTCTGCATGACAAGAAGGAATAATAACCACTATACTCAAGGACCTATATAGTTTTTTCATTCATTTTTTGGACAAAACAAACTTTCAATTAGTTTTATCTCAAATAGTTACTTTTTCATTAAACGTTTCCAAGGCCAGTTTACGAATTTAGAGAATAATTACTTAAAAAATCTTTAGTTTTTCACAACTAACACAAATTTAACCAAATTCATTCCTTTTGAAATTACCTGTTTCCAAAATGAGTTTATGAGTGAGTTAGACCTTCTTTATTCATTGTCAATTGAAAATTTTTTGGGCATGAGTCCTGTTTTGATTGGATTATTGCATAAAACACTTTCGGATACATTTCATTTCATCCCTTGGCTCTTAGATCAACCTTTGATTATAGAAAAAAAAAAAACTTAGTCAATACGACAAACTGCAGGGCGTGATATATGGATTAGATGCACTGTCACAACATTCAAATATATCCAAGTTAGTGAATAAATAGCCAACAAGGATGTGAATAATTTTTTCTTTTTCTAAAAAAAGTTAGAGGGCTAAAGTAGTTAAAGGATGATGTTTCCTTGTGTGCCTTATTGTCATATTTTTCAATTCATTAAAGTCCTAATGATTATTTTCCTGTTTCAAAAATACTAGTTGGGAAGGGGTGAGGCCGGATTTGGGTAGGTTGTGTTCAACTAAACTTGTTTGGCATAATCTGATTAGGATTTGGTTTAAAGCCATATTTGTGATAAAAACTATTGGTTAGTCCTATTGAAAAGAAAGATGGCAATCTTAAGCCTTTTGAACTCGTTTACTACTTATGCATTTGAAGTAGTTATGAGTTTACCAACATTCCTTACTCCTTTTTTAGTCTATATGATATTGATGGAATCTGTGTTTACTTTTATTTTGCTTGGTACTAGTAAAGTGATAAATTAGTGGATGTGATAATTCTAGTAAATAGAGTTGTTTAGCCACCTGAAGACCTTGGTTTTAAATCTAGTTTCTCGAGTTTTAGGGTTTTTTTTATGGTTGAAATTTAAGTTTTTTAGTTTAAATTGTGTTTTTGTGATTTTCTTGTGTTACTTTAGCCTTATTTTTTTAGTAGTTTTGATATCACTTATGTTATCTTAATCATGTAGGTTTCAGACAAGAAAGGCTTTAGAATTGGATTTAAAAGTGTATAGAATAGCCCTACCAGAAACAAGGCTTGTGTTGGCGGCTCACCATCAAGGCAAATTTATGTGTTAGCAGCTCACTCTAGTGGAGAGACTTTGTTGGGATGGACTAGTATTTTGGTCTTATATATAATGAGTTTATTCTCTTCCTTATTTCGAACGCGGGTTATTATTGATATCCCACTGGATAGGCATAAAGTAATACTGTAGTAGATAAGTTGGCCATCTGACTATTCTATATAAGTAGGCAAATAATTATCTTTGTAACTTTGTACTTGCAAAGTAATAGCCATTATCCAAAATAGCTTAGCATCACTCAATTGCTTGAATAGTACCATTTTTACTTTTCTATTAAAAAATAATTTAGTTAACCACCACACATAGGATTTGTCTTCGAAACCCGGATATGAATATCACATACTAAATAGTAAATATGCTTTGGTAGTTGCTAACACACCAATTATCACTTTAGAGAAAAATTCTTTGCTACTCACTTCACATTGTGGAGTAAGTATTGCAGGTCGTTAGATGATTGAAAAGTATTGGGACCCTTCTATTTTTCAGTCATCTCAATAGCTGTTAAACTCACTCGCCAAGACTTACTCCACTTTAGAAACTAAAAAGAAAGAAAAATAACCAATAAAGATGTATTTTGTTATTTGTTGTACTTACTTTGCAAATATACAAATTCACAAAATGGCTAGTGAAATCTAAATAGGTTAGATGGGTTAAACACGACACCATAATAATAAACGGGTTCAACACGACAGGAATCAATTATTAATTGGGTGGGGTTACAGTTAAGATTTTTTGACTTGAACACGATTATAACATGACATATTACTCGCGAGACGATACGATTGACAGTTTCGAGCTGTGCATCAGTAGCACACGAGGAAGAACGAGACACAGAATAGCTATTGTGCCAGTGGTGCACCCCAAGGCTAAATTTTGTGCACCGGCGGTGCATTCCTTGCATGAGAGTGAATAAAACTAGAAATTAAACCTGAAAATACTGCACCTTATAATTTTTTTTCTTGTTCCTTTTTTGTACCAACTATAAATAGGTAGCAGTACAAGATATTTTGCATGTAATTAGGTAGCATTAGATTAGGCATTAGAGTAGAATAGTAGTAGATTTTGCTAATGGTAGTTAGGAGTAGAAGTCGGGTAAATTGGTGTGTTTTCTTTTGTTTAATTTTCATAGATTAGGATTTACTTCAAGCTTTGAATGTTGGATTTCTCCTTTAATTAGTAAATAAAGTTTTAAATCTTTGTTTAATTGCTATATGTCCATTTTAAAATCTTGATTTAATTTCTTCCAATTGTCTTTAGTTATGCACTAATTCTACATAGGTTAAGGTTATCCTTAATTTTCATAGGCTTGTGTTAATTCTTAGTTAATTCCTAGTCTAATTTGGCTAATTAGACAATTACAATGTGCTTTAGTGTTAGGTTTGGGAAATGCACAATCCTCAATCTAATTAGGTTAATGAGGGGAAGAATTGAGAGATGAGTTCTAAAAATTGGCTAGTTGCTAACTGGGTCCGGCTTTGGGGAACATAGATATAGGATCCCAATTCAGTGGTCATTTTTAGATTTACATGGTTAATTTAAGCCTTTATCCAATCTAGGCTAGTAGAGAGACCACATTCTAGATTAGGGTACCTGAAAGAATTGCTTTTTCAAGGGATCGGGATTTAATTGCTGTTGGAAAATGACCTCGGTTGGTTGATTCCGATTAGGTTATTGATTAGACAAAAGTTTAGCTAGGGAAATTAGGTGGAGTCCTAACACATCTAACTCGTTTTCTTAGTTAAATTAGCTTTTATTTTGTCTTAAATTAACTATACTTTACTCATTTTCATATTACTTAATGACCTGCACACTTGCGGTATAAACCACCATAAGAGAGACATCGAGAATGGTCATTGTGCCATCAAAATTGTATCAACTTCGGTTACCTTTTTGTTTCCTTTGCTATGGACTATAGATAATTGTAACTCAAATAACACCAACTTAAAAAAAGGTTAAAAAATTCACCAACTTCTAGGCCAACTTTCATTTGCTTAAAATAAGTTAATTCTATCCCTTTTTCCAATTAAAATTTGTTTTGATATGTACTAATGTGCTTTTTTGTCTCTTCAATTTTTCTTTTTTTTTTTGGCTAAAAATCTTTTACTTATCAAACCATCTTCCTTTTAAATGATGTAAATTTAGGAAAAAAGTTCTTTGTTCACCAAACATCATTTTCAATATAACATTTAAGTGTTTATAACAAAATTCTAAAACTTTGCTTTTGTTAACAAAAGTAGAAAGTTACTTTTTGTATGATTAAAAGCTATATTCTAGTTCTAAATGGTTAAACAAAAAAACAAAAAAAATTATAGACCATAAATTTTGATAAATAAAATTCTCCAAATTTGCGCCAGTAAGACATGTTTGACAAACATTGCCTCTAAGTAACCCTTAACATCTTTGCCCTTTGTTTGCAAGCATTCATGCTAATATATCCATTTTTTCTTTTCAATATTATAATTTTTTATTAGTTACTCCTTTTCATCTCTCTTGGTCAAACAGTTTCTATATTTTCAATTAAAATTTATAGGAAAGAAGGGAATGAGGAAGGCAAGGAAGAAGAAGCAGGTAGCATAATAAAAACAATAAGGATCAAACATTGCATCTAATCTAGAAATTCTAATTGAAAGTTCTATTTTTCAAAAGGTAAATCTTTAACAAGTTCTTGAACAAACAAAATTAATATCAATGTATGAATTTAAGAAAGAAAGTTACAATCTTAGGTAAATTCCTTTAATCCTTACCATTCAATAGTAGAAAATTGACCATCCCTTATTTTTGGCTTAGACATATAGCATGAGCTTAGATGGTTCCTTTTTCGTCACATCATCTTTGAGACAAATGTTTGTATTGAATGAAAAATAAGTCTTATTTTTGGTGAATAACTTGTCATCAATAATTACTTTCTTTGTCATACCATCTCAATAATACTTGAAACATTTTGTGAACAATAGATACCATAATATAATTGTTATGATTTCATGTCCCGCTGAAAAGCATATTATAAGATGTTTTGACATCGATAAAGAAAAGTTACACTTAAAAGATAAATTGCTAATCAATAAATTGAGCCAAACGTTTCCAATTACCCTCTGTCCCCTCAGTTAAATTCTCGTATCATGCCGCGATTATGTGAGAGTTCATCAATTGCTACAGAATTCCTTCATTGTATGTACAAGCTTGATATTTAACGTAAAGCGATTCTCAAGAAATATTATATTTTCATTTTCCTCGTGTGCATAACCACTAACAAATAATGGTTAATTGTGAGACTTTGAATCAAGTATCAAGCCTGATCATCAAAGACAATTGTTTCACATTCAACATACACTGGAAAAAATTATTTTTCCTTGAACTAATCTGGGTATCAATTTGTGCACCACAAAGATCATTGAAATTAACAACATTTCCAGAGTCAACATCATCGCCAACCAAGAATCCCTTGTATATAAAATCCCCCAAGATGAAAGGGTAAGATGATTTTTGGAGTGGAAACTTGGGACTAGGCTTATTCTTTTATACTTTCTTTTGGGAATTTTTCATTTCACAGTTCAAAATTTTAACGGTGGACGACCTTTTTGCACCTTGAGCTTAGGGTTCCTTTTTCAAATAACAAGAGTCCATTGTCCATCGTTACTCATTAAGAATTAAAATAATAAACAATACAAGCGGGAACGAAAGTTAGTATTTATGAAATCTTTAATTTTTTTTGCCTTTTATTGATGTAGCATTCACATAGATCCGTTGTTTTATTGTGAAAATGATTAATGGAATTGGATTAGAGTTCGCCAACTAGTTTTACCTTTTACAAAATAAAGTGGTTATTGTTACTATCAAGGGAAGTATAAGCAGTTTTTTTTGCTAACTGTATTAAGACAATAATAAATCTCAATCGTAAATGTAAGAGAACAATTTTTTATGATTTACTAAAGTAAGCATAAAGCTCTTAACAAAATGACAATGAGGTGAAAACTCAAATCGATCCACTCTTTGACATTAATTAAGTCTTAATAATAATAATAGTTTTAAACCCATAAGTTATTTGATTAGATTCATATATAATTAAGTTGTATAAAATGACTAATCATTAAATACTATAAGTAAATATTTATTATATATAGTTAGGGTTAAAAGAGTATATGATATATTTTATACTGAATTTTAGGGTTACGACCGCATAAGCGAAAAAGGAAGAAGAAGAAAAAAGAATTCAATCGATCCTGACGACTCAAAGTGAAAATAATTAATTCGATCTTATTATTGGATTATTTAAGATATATTTATTGATGAAATTATGGAATTAATTCAATGATATTCATGAAGTTAGGGCTCGTATTTGAATTCTTGACATGAAAATTATATTGGATTTTATTATTTAAGAATCGGTGAAAATATATTGAATTAAAAAAAAAAAAAAAAAAGGGATTGAAATCATGATTGCATGTTGGCAGCCATTATTTGGTTTTGGGGAAGGCAGGAAGGCAGGAAGCACCCCCGAGATATAATTAAAAAACAAAATTTTTTTTGAATGACATGCAGCAGCCATTTTGTTTCAGAAATCGAGATTTGGCAGCAAACTTGCGGCCAAATCATGTTAGTGATATATAAATATATATATATATATATATATATATATTTATTTATTTTTGAGAACCCTTATAGGATTTTAATGTTATGTTTCAATATGGTTTTAGGTAGTAGTTGATCTTGGATTAAATTTCATTGTAATTGTATTATAGGTGACGAGGATTCTTTAGAATTTGAATATTTGAGTTAAATATAGTATTTCGATTAGTCGTTGAAATAAGGGGTTTTAATTCTCTTTCATATTTTCAAAAATTATCTGTAAAACTTTTGTTTTAAAATTATATAATTATTACGCATTAAATCGGATCGAGTATGGTTTACTTTTCTTATTTGATTATATAAAACTATTGTAAGTGACAATTTGATATGATAAATTACTTGTGTGATGCATGCTTGATATTTTGACTATTGTATCGTTTGGCTCTTGGCTATTTTTGGTGGAATTGGTGGGAGTTAGTTCCCAATACTCTATACGAGTTTTTGTATGACCATTTTTTCAACGGGTTATAGTAGTTGGATTTTGTTATAACCCTTTTTCTAGCGGGTTATAGTAGTTAGGATTGGATATCTAGCTTGCCAATAAAACTATAGAGAACCCATGAGCCTAATATTGATTATTGTATTGTGTTTATAATTTTGTCATGATATTTAGTATTGAATTGTAATTATTAGAATTATTGATAATGCCACTTATCTGTATATGTACTCATACTTATCGTCTTAAAATATATTTTTTTTATATATATGTATGCATGTTACGATGTGTTTGAAATAAATTTTTAAAGTATAGACTTACTATTACATAACATACTCGTTCCAGTGGAAGAGAATTTGAATTTCTTACTGAGCAATGTGTATGCTCACCCCATTATATTATATTTTTCCAGGTGTTCATAATTTTCTTTTAAGACAAGTGAATGAATATTAGAGATTTTGAGCCTTGTATCCTCATGAGAATGTGACGGCACGGCGTGCTACGTCTCCAGTTTTGGGGCGTGACATTTAATGGTATCAGAGCCTAAGTTATCGATCTAAGTCACTTAAGTTGAATATGTATTAGGTTGTCAATCTAAGTCACTTAAGTTGAATATGTATTAGGTCGTACTTAGAACATAGAAATTATATATAATGCATGTTGTTGAGATTGCCAACCCATATTGAGTGTATTGTGTTTTCTTTGAACTTGACACAGCTGTAGTGACGAGTGAAATTTAGTGTTTGACAAGCCGAAATTCTCATTTAATGTTTGAGGGATTAAAAGTTAAGAATTTATCGATGAAAAAAAAAAAAGAAATTTTGGACTCCATTTGCCAACAGGTAAAAATCTAAGAAAGTGAATGATAATTGGACTTTCAAGATTTAATAGTAATTAGTAATTTTTTGAGGATTTATTGTGATTGAGGTAAAAGCATTGTAAGGAATTTGAGTAGACAATTAATAAGTTTTAATAATGCTGTTAGATTTGGGGGATAGCCTTATACCTATGCAGCGTAATAAGTTAGAATCTGTTACAGTTAATATGTGCGGGGTTGAATATTGCCTATGTCGATTTTTTTTTTTTTTTTTGTAGTGGTATTCAAGCTTTGGTAATAATAACGATATTTAGTTGTAATTTCAGATATAAGGCTTTGAAATTGTTGAGTGAGAAATTTTTTTTTTTATTGTTTTCGAAACTTTATTTTCACTATTTTCTAAATAAATGATATATTTTTATTCAAAAGTATTTATATAAGAGTTTTAATGATGTTTAATGATTTTGGAAATGATTTCAAAGCATGAAACTCGTTTTATAAGAGTTTGAAATTAAAATCTCAATGTTTGCATTTTTATTTATTTATTATTTATTTTATTTAAAAAAAAAGTTTTGAGCAGTGATTTTTTTATGAGCGACAATTTGTTATAAAAAATTCCAAAATGATCACTAGTTGTTGTGTTTGAAAGTAAATCATAGATGTTTAATTTGATATAAGAATCATGATCCAATTCTTTATATATTATTTTTAGTAATTTTTCGAATTTGACTAAAACTTTCTTTGAAATTTAAAAACTAGATATGTGTTAATTTTTTCCCCTAATTTGGAGCTATTTTACCTAAGACATGATGTGACTTTTGAAGGGTTTCTTCTTTCATGTTTTATTCTGTCAAAATATATTTTGTATATCTATAAAAGTAATTGATAAAATAAGGTATTAGAAGATAGTATACTATAATTTCAATATTATATACACAATACAGTTTATTTTCTTAAAAAGCTTGTTAATATAAGGGCTAATTTTTTTCACCTATTTATTATTTGAATTATAAATTGAGATTCTCAGAACCCAAAGTTGCTTATTATGAATCTAGTTTTGTTATATTCAAAAGTTATATCTATTTGAGTTATATACCTCAAGATCATTGATTTCAATGAAAATATAGAATTTAGGATGTCACAAAAATCTTTAAGATGATTGTTCAATTTTTTTTTTTGAACAATATTAATTGATTTAAAGTTTTTGATATGGAAAAGTTTCTTCATAAGAATTTTATTTTGTTGAGTTAAATTTCTAAAAACATCAAGGTCATAAATTTTGAAATTGTATAACTCAAGATATGATGATTTTAATTAACCTTGTCAATTTTGAAAAAAAAAAAAATCATATTGTTACCCTTATAATAATGTTATAAATTGAGATCATTTCTAAGCTACTTTGAGTAGGGATTCGAAAAAAAAAAAAAAAAAAAAATCTTCATGAAAGTTTTAATTTAATGTTTGAAGTTTATAACGGTGTAAAGTGTGAACTTTTTGATTTATAAATCTTGGGATATACTTGATTTATAAAATGCAATTGAATAGTGAAATTTTACTTACTTGATAATTTTACTATTTTGACTAAAATTCATAGTTCTATAATCATTTGAAAATGATTCATGATGTCATTCATTACCTTATATATATATATAAAACAATACTGTCTATCATTCTCAAGTAAATGGTATATTTATTACAAAATTATTTATATAAGAATTTTGTTTGGAAAAAAAAAAAAAGCTTCGATAACAGGACTTATTGGCAAGAGTGTTGATTACTACTGGTATACTTTTGCTATATAAGATTGGATACTTGAAATTGCATATATGATCACTTAATTCTTGCCCCCACTTATTGTAGTATGTGATTTTTATTGGAAAAAAATTCTATATATTTGGGACAGTAGATAATTGATATTGAAGCAATTTAAGCATTATCTTAGGGATTAAGGTGGGATTTCCATATATCTATGTACATTTAAGGACACATAACAAGAGTTTTTGAAGTGAGGTAATAAATTATTTTCATTTAGGAAAATGATATTGCAATACTCACTTGAAAGGATGAATTGATTTAGATTGTGAGTATTCCATTTTGAAAATTGTATAGTTCTATTATCTATATTCTAGATGTTTCAATTTAGTATTTAACTCGGATAAATTTGTGAGTAATTGATGTAAATTAAGAAACAAGGTATATATATTATTACGGTTAGTGGCTTAGTGGATTTATGGTAGAAGTTTTCACTAAGGAAACTAAATTCGACTGCTATAAGTTTTAGATTTGGACATTAGAGATTGTTTTTAAAATTTTTATACAATGGCTGTAATTTCGTTATAAATTTGAGAAAAGTAACTCAGGTAAGTTTCGAGAACGAAACTTATTTTAAGGGGGGTAAAATATGAAAACTCAAATCGACCCACTCTTTGATATTAGTTAAGTTAATAATAATAGCAGTTTTAAGCCAATAAGTTATTTGGTTAGATTCATAGGTAATTAAGTTTTATAAAGGGACTAATTATTAAATACTATAAGTAAATATTTATTATATATAGTTGAGGGTTAAAAGAGTATACGATATATTTTATACTGAGTTTTAAGGTTACGGCCGTATAAGCGAAAGAGGAAGAAGAAGGAAAAAGAATTCGATCGATCTCGACGACTCAAAGTGGAGGTAATTATAATCGATCTTATTATTAGATTATTTAGGATATATTTATGGATAAAATTATGGAATTAATTTAATGGTATTCATAAAGTTAGGGTTCGTATTTAAAATTCTTGACATGAAAATTATATTAGTTTTTATTATTTAAGAATGGGTGGAATTATATTGAATTGAAAAAAAACAAAAAAGGGATTGAAATCATGAGTGCATGTTGGCTGCCATTAGTTGGTTTTGGGTTTGGCAGGAAGGCAGGAAGGACCTGACGAGATATAATTAAAATAAAATAAAATTTTGAATGACATCTTGGCTGCTGTAGCAGCCATTTTGTTTCAGAAATCGAGATTTGGCAGCAAACTTGCGGCCAAATCATGTTAGTGTTATATATATATATGATATATATATATATATATATTTTTTTTTTGAACCCTTATAGAATTTTAATGTTTGTTTCAATATGGTTTTAGGTAGTAGTTGATCGTGGATTAAATTTCGTTGTAATTTTATTATAGAGGAGGATTCTTTAGAACTTGAATATTTGAGTTAAACATAGCATTTCGATTAGTTGTTGAGGTTAGGGGTTCTAATTTTCTTTCATATTTTCAAAAATTATCTGTAAAACTTTTGTTTTTAAAATTATATTTACGTATTAAATCGGATCGAGTATGGTTTACTTTTCTTATTTGATTATGTAAAACTATTGTAAGTGACAATTTGATATGATAAATTACTTGTGTGATGCATGCTTGATATTTTGACTATTGTATTGTTTGGTTCTTGGCTATTTTTGATGGAATTGGTGGGAGCTAATTCCCAATACTCTATACGAGTTTTTGTATGACCATTTTTTCAACGGGTTATAATAGTTGGATTTTGTTATAACCCTTTTTCTAGCGGGTGTTATAGTAGTTAGGATTGGATATCTAGTTTGTCAATAAAGCTATAGAGAACCCATGAGTCTAATATTGATTATTGTATTGTGTTTATACTTTTGTCATGGATATTTAGTATTGAATTGTAATTATTAGAATTATTGATAATGCAACTTATCTGTATATGTACTCGTACTTATAGTTTTAAAATATATTTGCTTATATATATGTATGCATGTTAAGATGTGTTTGAAACAAATTTTCAAAGAATAGTATTACATAATATACTCGTTTTCAGTGAAAGAGAATTCCCATTTTTATTGAGCAATGTGTATGCTCACCCCCTTATATTATATTTTTCCAGGTGTTCATAATTTTCCTTTAAGACAAGTGATTGGATATTAGAGATTTTGAATTTTATGTTCTCGTGAGAATGTGAAGACACGGCGTGTTACGTCTCCGGTTTGGGGGCATGACAGAATTCATCACTTGTTCCACTTGCAACATCATTATTATTAAGAGATTCTTTGTTTATTATTATTTCTTACTTTTCAGAAAGATCATCCAAAAAAATTTCCATAAAGTGGAATAGGATAGAAGTCTTCAATTTGATTAGAGATGATGCTATTCTTTCACTAATTTCCTTCGGGGATATGTATAGTACTCCTTTATCCTTCAACTAATTGAGAGAGCCAAAAAGGATGGTGGTTTGATTTGCATTTCCTTCATCTTACTCGAGCAATATTTTACCTTAATAAACCAAATCCATCACCTTTTTCATAAATATGAAACATCTTGTAAGTGGATGTCAATGAAGCAGTGGTGGCATAAATAATTTGGACCATTTCTCATCCAACTTCCTTAGATCATTTTGTTTTAGGGAGTTTAATGAGTTTAGGTTTGAGTAGATCATCAATTCCTTGAAAATTGGAGTAAAGAGAAGGGTATTCTCTCTCTTGAATCTCCTTCATGGCCTATGTGGTAAAGAATTTATTTTTAGTAAACTTTCAAGACATTTTAGTAGCAATCCTTGTTGGGGTGATGCCGTATTCATTGTCATAGACGCATTGTTATAGAATTTAGAGCACTTGTCCCTTTCTTCAACTTTGCATTTCATTGCCTTTATATGAATCTTGGATAGGTGGATTATCATTTGCATTGGTTGTAGTTCTCAATTTCAGTCATGATCACAGGGTGCCAATTCTTCAATGCTGCTCGGATGAATTCCTTGCAAAACATAACTTAAATTTCGAGGAATGTCTCGGATGCACATTTATTGTTGAAGCCTCACAAACTATGCTTTTACAGTTCAGACACAAACTCTTCTGCTTATATGGATATATATAGATGACTCATTCTTCCTTCCATTTGCAACCATTATTTAATTCCTACATACTAATGGTTCGATATTTGCTATAAAAGAAATTGAGGAATTATTGTTCAAATTGATCCCAAATATCAATAGAACTATACCATTGAATACATTGCCTTTTTAAGAGCTGAACATATTTTTTTACTAAGGTATTTGATACGAAGCAAGCTGCACATAGATCCAGAAAGCAAATGGTCACATGGGCAGTGGCTAGTGACAAGTTCAGTCAGCAAAAGCAGTTAACCAGTTAGAAGCCGGTTAGTTAGCTAGGAAATGGTGGGCTGGATGTCAGTTTGTTAAAGGCAGTTCAAGCACTATTAAAACACTTCTGTATAGAGAATAGGGATATGTTGTGATCGATTGAGTGTAATTCCTTCTTTGTTCTTGTAACTTCCTGAGATTGTCCATTGATTCGTGATTCAATCACATCTCAACTTGTACAATTCCCAAAGTTAATTCATTCCCTTGACTCTCTAGTTGTACTAATCATCAATAATGTTCCCTATATCTCTAAGTTTCATTTCATTTCTTCTGTTGCTGTCGTTTATAGATTCTAAAATTAATGAGATTATTAATGGTATCAGAGCTGTGATCCTTGGCAGCTATGGCAGATTGAACAAGATCTCATAACTTCAAGAAAATGGAAGAGGCTTTCAGGAACATGTTCAAGGAGTATCAAGTTATAAAACTGAAAAGACATGTCTGATCTTAGAAGCTTAGTAATGTAGATGGGACATCAGGCCTTACAGGGAAACCAAAACAGGCCTTCCCTATCTTTGAGTAGAAAAGGCAATCCCAATTTTTCAACCAACCAGACTTATATTGCTCTTACTCGTTTTTTTAAGATTGAAATTCCAAGATTTAATGGAGAAAATATCCGAGAGTGGGTATTCAAGTGTGACCAAATTTTTGAAGTAGTCAAAACTCTACATGAAGTCAAGGTTAAATTAGCCTTGATTCATCTGGAAGGAAGGGCATTGCAATGGCATCAGATATTCATGAAGACAAGAATCAGTAGGAACTGCCTTCTTGGGAAGAATATGTTACAACCATTGGTGACAGATTTAGGGAGTTCATATATGATGATCCTATATCTGATCTTATATGCCAGCTAGGGTCCAAAATATGGAAGAAATAAGCGTTTCCACGACTCTACCATCCAATCAATTCTGTTCCACTTAATGCCCTCCCTCTTTCATGGCCACATATCTTTCCGGCTAAGGAATGGGAAATCTTTCTCCCGTTACATGAATCATCCATAATTAAATGACTGTTCTTATAAAACTAGAACAAAACAAAAAAAATAAAGAGCTTCGAGTCAATAAAGACACTACTAGAAGAATATGCCATCAGCTGCTTCTTGAGTGGATTAAAGCCAGAAATACGATATGGAGTTAGGGTGTTTATGCCCAAGAGATTAGGGTATGCCATGTGGTTGGCTAAATCAGATAAAAATCATGTAAGGCAACAAGGTAGAATCAAGGACAAGACTGGATGGAAGCCCCCACTACTTCCTATACCCATAAGTTCCATAAAAAATAAGTTCAAGAAATCAAGAATTCATATGTTTTGGTGCCTGACAAACCTGTGGGAAATAATTTGGGAATTGTCTCAAAGAATGCACAACCCCATGGTTCTAAAAGCATTTCTAGTGCAGAAATGGACAAGAAAAGAGCTCTTGGATTATGTTTAGTAGTTGGTGTGATGAAAAATACACCTTGGACATCAATATAAGAAGAGACAATTGTATACAATAGAAATGCAAGAATGGGAATAGGAAGAACTAGAAGTGGAGAAGCTTATGCCTAATGAAGATCAGATGGAAGATAGAGGGCGCCAGGAGATGCCAACAATCTTTTTACATGCCTTGGTGGGACTCCCAAACTTTCAGATTATAAGAGTAACAAGCAATATTAACAAGCAAATGGTTCATATCTTGGTTGATGGAGGAAGCAGCCATAATTTCTTGCATCTTGAGACAGTCAAAAGATTGGGATGTGAGATTGAAAAAGCCATTCCCATTAAGGTGTCTGTAGCAGATGGTAGAGAAGTATGCAGTTCTTCCCAATGCAAGAATTTCACTTGGAAAATATGAGGTACCACATTCACTTCTGACATGAGAATATTTCCTCTAGGAGGGTGTCAATGGTTGGTAACCTTAAGGGACATCAAATAGAACTATGCACAGCTTAGAATGTCCTATGAATTTATGAAGGGGGGAACAAAAGGTGGTACTCAGAGGGTCAACTCAAACATTCACGAAGTTGTCTTCAGCCAAACTACAAAGAACACTCAGAAAACCAGATCAAATTGATAAGATCCATTTGTGCTCCTTAGAGGTGTCAGAACAAGGAGAATGTCACCTAGGAACACTTAATTTCATGGAGTCTCGGGTTAGTACCACTTCCTTCCCTTCTCAGTTGGATGAGTTGCTTACACTTTATTCAGAATTGTTTTAGGAACCTAAAACTCTACCTCCTAGAAGGAATCATGGTCATCTTATTCACTTACACGAAGGGGTAGAACCTGTTAAAGTAAGGCCTTATAGGTACCCCTATCGTCAAAAGAATGAAATTGAGATACAAATAACAGAAATGCTGAAATCTGGTATCATCCAACCAAGTGTTAGTCCTTTATTTATCACCTGTAGTACTTGTTAAGAAAAAAGATAGTACATGGAGGGTATTGAGTATAGAGAACTCAATGTCCTCAAAATGACCATTGGGGATAAATTCCCTGTACCAGTAATAGAGGAGCTTCTGGATGAATTACATGGAGCAAAAATTTTCAGCAAACTTGCTTTGAGATTTGGATATCATCAAATTAGAATGAGTGAAGAAGATGTGCACAAAGTAGCTTTTAAGACTCGTGAAGGGAATTATGAGTTCTTGGTCATGCCTTTTGGGCTAACCAATGCACCTTCCACATTCCAGAATTTGATGATTTCCATTTTCAGAGAACACTTAAGGAAATTCATTTTAGTTTTCTTTGATGATAAATTGATATACAATCAGACTTGGGAAGATCATCCATCCCACTTAGAGCAAGCTTTTGCAATAATTAGATCCAACCAACTATATATCAAGAAGAGCGTGTTCTTTTGGGGTACAGAAGATTGTCTATCTAGGGCATGTGATAACAGAAGATTATTGTCTATCTAGGACATGTGATAACAGCAGATGTGGTCTCAGCAGATCCTACGAAGATTGATCAGATTTGGCCACGACCAAGTGGCCAAGGCCTAGATCTCAGAAAGAGCTTAGGAGTTTCCTTGGATTCACAAGATATTATAATAAATTTATTCACTATTATGGGATCATTTATAAACCCTTACATGATGTATTGAAGAAAGAAAGGTTCCATTAGGGTGAATCTCCTGAATCAGCTTTCATAAAATTGAAGGAAGCTTTGATAACAGCTCCTGTCTTAGCTCTACCAAATATTTCTCAGGAATTTATGTTGGAAGCAGATTCTAGTGGAGTTAGGGTAGGAGCAATGCTTATACAACAAGGGAAGCTTTGGCCTTCATGAGCAAAGCATTGTTTCCTCATAATTTGGTTTTGTCTACCTATGAGAAAGAAATGATGGCTATAGTAATGGCTATGCAGAAATAGAGGCATTATCTTACACTTCAATGTGAGGACTAATCATCAAAATTTGAAATTTCTCATGGGCCAAAGGATCTGTACTCCACTTTAGCAGAAATGGTGAGCCAAATTAAAATGGGGTATGATTATGAGATCATATATAGGAAGGGACATGATAAACTTGCAGCAAACGCTCTTTGTAAAATGCCTCAAGAGGAATTTGTTGAGGTTGAGGCTACCTTGCAAGTTGCTGTAAGTACCCTAACTTCTGACTTACTACTCTACTCCAGATCCAGCAATCTTGGAAACAAGAACCCAGGTTGAAACAAATCATTGAGAGCAGATGCTCACAGTCATCCCCATTATTCCTGGGATCACGGATTACTGAAGAGAAGAGAAAAGTTAGTAGGAGGAACTGATGACAATTTGAGAAGGGAATTGCTCAACTTATATCAAGCAACTGCATCTGGAGGACATTCAGGAATGTATGCCACTCATAGGTTGTTTCTATACTTTATTTGAAGGGAATGCACACCCAAGTTAAGAACTTTGTTCTAGCTTGTGACATCTAGTAGAAAAACAAATGTGAGACTACTGCTTCACTTGGCTTGCTACAACCTTTACCTATTCATGATGTATGTGTGGTTGGATATCTCAATGGATTTTATTGATGGGTTGCTCAATTCAACTGGTAAGACTGTTATCTTGGTGGTAGTGGATCGGCTCAGCGAGGCAGCTCATTTCTTGGCATTGAGACATCCATATTCAGCTCAAACAAAAGCTCAGGTATACTTGGATAACATATTCAAGTCACACGGAATGCCTAGGAGTATAGTAAGTGACAAGGATCCTGTGTTTTGATTTTGAAGCATCTTTTGGAGGGAATTATTTGTGTGGAGCTAAATTATTCCTCTGCTCTCCATCTCTAAACAGATAGCCAAACAGAAGTCCTCAATATGTGCCTTGAAACTTACCTCAGATGCATGTCTGATGACCAGCCAAAAAATGGGTGCAATGGCTTCCTCTAGTTGAGTGGTGGTATGATACCACTTATCAATCAATAACTAGACGCACTCCTTATCAAGTGGTTTATGGGCAATCTCCTCCCATTCATATTCCTTATTTGGCTAGTACATCTATACACATCACCTAATGAGTTGGCTGACAAATGTTTGCTGGTTTGATTATTGGAGCATCATTTGAAATAGCTCAAAATCGAATGAAACAACAGGCTGACAAGCACAGAAGTGATAGGGCGTTTTGTGAAGATGATTGGGTTTATGTCAATTGAAACCTTATAGGCCCATTCCAGGCAGTCTCAAAAATTATCTCCTTGATACTTTGGGCCTTTTAAAGCCCTTAAAAAGATTGGTCAGGTTGCTTATCAGTTGGACCTGCCACTTACTGCACGTATTCACCCTATATTCCATGTCTCACAACTAAAGAAGAAACATGGTTCTGTGCCTGTTCAATCCACTTTACCCTCTACTAGAGATGCTGCAAGTATCAGGTTTCCCGTGGTGGCATTGGATAGGTGACTTGTCAAATAGGGTATGCGACCAGAAGTTCAAATTTTGGTACAATGGTCTAACTCCTTTCCGGAGGATGCCACTTGGGTAGATTATTCCCAGCTCCAACTATATTTCTGTACTATACACCTAACTTTTGTATCGCCCTTGAGGACAAGGTGTTCTAACTGGGAGGTATTGATATGAACCATGCTGCCACGAGGCGAACAGTCACATATGCAGTGGCTAGTGGCAAGTCCATTCTGCAGAAGCAGTTTAAGTAGTAAGAAGGCAGTTAGTTAGCTAGGAAATGCTGAGCCGGATGTCAGTTAGTTAGAGGCAATTCAGTCACTATTAAAACACTTTTGTGTAGAGAATAGGGATATGTTGTGATTGATTGAATGTAATTCCTCCTTTGTTCTTGTAACTTCCTGAGATAGCCCATTGATTCCTTGTGATTCAATCGCATCTCAACTTGTACAATTCCCAAAATTATTTCATTCACTTGACTCTCGATTTGTACTGATCATCAATAAAGTTCCCTATTTCTCTAAGTTTCAGTTCATTTCTTCTGTTGCTGTCATTTATAGATTCTGAAATTAAGGAAGTTATCAGTAACTTCATAGGTTCTATCATAACTGCATATTTTGTGTGGACAAAGTGCAGGACATGTTTTGAATTTCCTATACCATCGAATTATTGTAACTTGGGAGTTTGATAGCCAACAGGCATCATTATAGTGTCAAATCCTTATAGTGTATGGCTTAGTATATGTATGAGTTGATTTTTATTCACCCTCATACTTCAGTTTGATCACACATTCAACAAATTCCTGAATTGATCTACAAGAATCATCCCATCAAAAGACACATGGACTTCCTTCACCTTTGTTGTTGTCTTGTTGAAATTTTAACATCCCTATTACCAAAGTTAATTTGAAACCTACTTGAATTGACTTGAGACCATAGCTTTTGTTGACCAGTTGAACAATTATAATAACCAATTTGTTTTAAAATTCCTTCCATCATTTTGGTTAATATTGTTGTCTTTTCCTCCAAATTTGAAGTCCGTGTCATCATGCTTTAATAGATTATTAGTATTGGAACGAGTAGCCATTGAGTTGTCGTTCTTCATAGCCTTAAATAAGAATTGCATGCCAAATATTTATGTAAAGAAGATATGGAAGGCAAAGATGGCCAACATGGCTTGCTAAAAATTTGTACACATAAATTCCAAGTTTATAGAATTACTAAAAAAATGAAAGCATTAAATATCAATCTCAAGAGATTTTTTAATTTTTCATCTTCAAAATATTGATTCTTGGGCTTTATATTTTGATCTTGAATCAATTATTAATTTCTTCAAATCTTGATATTTTAGACATGATGAATTTAATGAAAATTTTAAATCTTGATAGGTAAAAGACATAAAAACAGTTTATTTGAAAACTTAGATATGTGAAAGACTTGAAAATAGTTTGATTGAAGAATTACTTCTACAGTCTTGGGATTTCAAGAATATATATGTATATAGGTCTTCTAAGAAGGACCCTATTTACAATGGTGGGAGGGAAGAGAAAAATAATGCACTTGTATTATGTATGCATCACCATCACCACTGAATTACACATACAGAACCTTCACCTCGCTTGTCTACCAATTAAGTAAGTGAAATATTCTCTCCCTAAACTTGAAAGAGAGATACATATAATATCTAATTACCTCAATATTATTCCTTTATTTTAAAAGGGATCTATATCTATTTATACTATATTAAAAGAGTCAATATGATTTAGTGATTTAGATTTTTTTTCTGAAGTTACCTTACTATAAAATTTAATTATTTTATTATGTCTTCTAACATGAATACCTTTTTATAATTGTTTTAGAATTTAGATTTTCTTTCTGAAGTTACCCTTGCCATAAAATTTAATTACTTTGTTTTGTTTCCTAACTTGAATACCTTTTTATAATTATTTAGGTTATTTATGTAAATATTCCTAAGAGAATAAAAAGGAAATAAAACATCCTTTTAAGGTTTTATATTAGGAAATAAATTTGATTGAAGTAAATTTTCTTATGTAATATAATATTAGGAATGAGTTTAGAAATTTGAGAAGACTAGGAAATAATTTTATTGGGATGGATTTTAGAAATCAAGAATAATATCCCTATAATAAAAAATTCACTTGAAAAATAAATTTACATATTTCATTTTTTTTTTGGACCCTTTATGAGAAAAATTTGTAAAAAGTACACAGGAAATAAAATTAAGTTTTTTAGACCTATATCTACAATTAAGTTTGATTAAAGCAAATTTTCTCATAGTGTAGAATTGGGGATAGATTTAAAAATAAAAGATGAATATTAAATAAAATAATTAAAAAAATTAACTGAATATATACTATAATAAATGAAGGAGTTTGATTTAGTTTTAGATTTTTTTTTCCAAGTTACTCTCTCTATGAAATTCAATGACTTTGTTAATGTTCCCAACTTGAATGCATTTTTTTATACTACTTATGTAAGTACTTCTCAAAGAATAAAAGATTGTGTAAAATCTACTTTGAATACTTCATATTAGAAAATAAATATGATTAAAATAAATTTTCTTATATAATAGCATATTAAGAATGAGTTTTAGTAATTAAAGAAGAGTAAGAAATTTTTTTGGGATGGGTTTTAGAAATTAAGAAATAATAAAAATATAAATTTACTTGGAAAATAAGTTTATATGCTTCACCTATATTTTTGGACCCTTAACGAGAAAAAAAAAAATCCTAAAAGGTATAATGAAACAAAACTAAAGTTTTGAGATTTCATTTAAAATTAAATTTAATTGAAGTAAATTTTCTCATAAAGTAGAATTTTGAGATTGATTTAAAAATTGAATATGAATATTAAACAAAGTTATCAAAAAAAAAAAAACTTAATGGAATAAAATTTCTCATTAAGTAGAATTATGTATATGATTGTCATCAACATATATAGGTTGGTGGATACATTAATAGACTAGAAAACATTTATATACAATTAAAGAAACTAATAAATAATTAAAAACTAATAAAAGAAAAAGGGAAATTAGTTTGACAAATAAAGGAAAAGAAGGAAAATAAGATTATTTTAATTTCAAATAGTTAAATACCATTTTGGCTATTCAAACTAAGCAAAAATCTCAATATGATCTTTAACAAATTAAAAAAGTCTTGATTTCAAGCTCCAAATTAAATATATATATATATATATATATATATATATATATATATATATATATTACAATATAATCCACCAAATTCAAAAAATCTCAATTTGGTCCTCAAAACTAAAAGAAATGTCCCAATGTTGCCCCTAAAATTGAATAATTATCAATTAGACCCTTCAAACTGAAAATCTATTTTACTTGGCCCTCCAAACTGTATTTCGATACTAGAAATACCATTAACCTTTTAAAAGAACTCAATTTTAAAATATACTTTTGATCTTAATGATTACATTATTGTTGAAATAAAATTTTCTACAAAACAGAGACTTCCATATAGTATTCATTTTTCAATGATGAATTTTATTAATCATACAAGCATGCAAATAAAATATTTTTTAGGATTAGGAATTAAGTTAAATA
This sequence comes from Cinchona pubescens, assembly GCA_025175665.1. Taxonomy (NCBI): domain Eukaryota; kingdom Viridiplantae; phylum Streptophyta; class Magnoliopsida; order Gentianales; family Rubiaceae; genus Cinchona; species Cinchona pubescens. The sequence continues at coordinate 3,292,528 of JANKKI010000062.1, forward strand.
ATAGTAGGAATTATATTTTAAACAAAAAAAGTAGGATTTATCAAGTATAAAGCTTTTGGACTCTTTGGAGAGAAGTAATTTTGAAATTTTTTCTATTTTTGATACAAGAAAGAAAAAGAAAAAAAAAAAAAAGAACAAAAGAGACATAAAATTACTTAAAAGCCTCAAGACTAGGGTTGTTCAAACCTAGTATAACCCAACCTAAATGAATATGGCACTAAATGAATTGAGTTACCGAGTTTCAAGGTTACTTGGGTTGAACTACCCGAAACATATTGGATTGGGTTTCGTTTTTCAAAAATTCAACCCAAACCAATAATTCGATCCCTATATAATTTATTTATAATTTTTATTTATAATTATTTTCCGAACCATTTCATATAACTTATACTTTATTTTCTTTTCGTTGTTCACCTAACATTCATTTAATATGTTTGAAAACTTTTTCCTTTTCATTCTTGAGTTAACCATTTAATTTTTTACAAAACATAATTCATAATGGATGATCTTATACTAATGTTTTTATCAATTTTTTTAAAAAAAATTTAAACCAAGTAATCCAAAAACCGAGTAACCCACCCGAGTATCATATACTTGGACGGGTTTACTTGAGTTTTGATATTATTTGGGTTGGATTGGATTGTATTTTTTAGTACAAAAATTTGAAAACCTGTCCACCCAATAACCTTAACCACGAACACTCCTACGCATGGCCATCTAAATTTGAATTAAAAAAGACATTATTCTTCATGAATATTGTCAACATTTCCACATTTCTTCCACCAATGCTATTTATTTTATCTCTAACATTGTTGTCTAGGTTTTTTAATGATGAAAGATTTGTTGTCCAGAATATGAAAGAACTTGACTTTTGTGTAGTGTACTAAAAAACAAATATGATATAGAATCTATCTTTTCAATTATTATTCAACTGATTGGATGAATAGGAAATGGGGTAAAAATATAATCTATACCTATTATATTTTTCTTAAAAGAACATAATTCTTATCTTGCAGTTCTTACTTGGCTTTTAGTTCCCTTTTTATATGTTGAATAATTAGCATATATTTAATCTAATTTGTGCTTTTTCTATAAGACTTAAAAATTAGTTCTTAAAATTATATTAGCTAAAATTCTTAATAAATAATTATTTTTCTCCTACAAAATATTAGATAATATCTAACAATAAATATTAGTAATTGTATAAATTACATACTAAAAAACAGAAATATCAAATCAGTTACTATTTAGATTTTAACTAAAGTGTATTTGCCTAATAAAACCTAAATATGAAATGTTTGTTATTACTTTTGAATTATTACTATAAAAGTTGATAGCTACTGCAACTATCTGTTGTTGATCTTATTTTATCAAATAAAATTTATAATATTGAACATATACTTTTTAATTTACTACTATTAAGATTAATAGTTTTAACATAGTGATTTAATCACTAAATTTTACACCGTATATTGTTAAATGGTGGTAGATTATTTTTCAATTTTTTTTTTATTTTCAATATATAATTTCTATAATTGTACAAACTATATATTTAAAAGAGATTTTGTTTCCTAAATTATAAATTGCTATTTAGTATTTGTACACTATTGAATGGTTCATTCATCAAGTTAGTTCCAAAAGAGATATAAGGATTCAAGAATAATCAAATACCCTAAGACGCTTGATAAATCCAAAGTTGTTAGAATAGAACTTGAATAATTGAAGAGAATGAAAGGTTTCAATTGACTCTATAAATTGTCACTATTTTCAAGACTACACTACCCTCTTTGATTACTAAACTTACAAAATAGATATAATTATAAACTCCAATATATTTTCTGTCATACATTGTACTCCAATTTGATGATACTTTAAACTTTCCTATTTTTGAAGTTAAATAGAGTACCAATGAGTTCATTGTACAATGATTCAATAATTCTCAATCGAAGAAATGGACTTTTATTTCAAAAATTACAAGGTAAATATATTATTCAAAAGACACAGTTATTTAATTTTTATGAAATTATTTGAACTATTAAATTAAACAAATATCTTATATTTTTAACAAAGTATATCTAAAGAAAATGTATAAAATCACCTATGACCAAATACATTTCTCTAAACTCATACAAACTACAAAAAATTCTTTGATTTAGATAAATGTTGAAACAAAAATTTTATAAGAAGAAAATTAAGTGAACTAAAAGTCTCTTAAAATCAAATAGTTAGTATCTCCAAACTTATTTTACCTTTTAATTTATAACAACAAAAATCAAACAATTATTATCTCCAAACGTGCAAATCACGTGCTCTCATACTAGTATATTAAAGTATGTATATTGAATTAGATAAGATGTAGTACAATTTAATTAGAAAAGTCTCTGTCATTTTTAATTGGCTAAACCACTTCAACTTCACATACATGAAGTATAACTAGTTTGTTAAAGCTAATTCTTGAAGTAAATGACATATATAACTATTTTCATACAATATTATGGATAACCATACATTAGCTGAGTTAACCATCAAATACTTTATTTGGGTGTGAGATTTGAAATTCGAATTCCTTTGTATTTTTAAATTAGAGATTAAATTTTCTATCCTTTGATTCAGTTAATGACTTCCCCTTTCCTTTAGAAATAGATAAATGAGAATAAGTTTTATATATATACAGCGATTCTAATTTGATTAAAATTCCATTATCTGCAGTTCTACTCCACAGTTAAGACGAAAACAGGAAATTTGAAATTTTTTACTTTTCGGGATTTCAAATGTTTAGCTTTAACGTGCAACTCTTTACAAATTACTAGATAACAAATAGGAGTGGAGCTGCAGCTAAAAGGTTTTGCGCCACAAGGTGATGCTAGGAATGGGTTAAAAACGCCATTGGATTCTTTTGCTCAGTTAGCTAGACAGAGTGGAGAAAATTTTGTGGACTGTTGTTCCACCTGCTTATCAAGCTGATGCTGATCTAGTTTGATGAATTAAGCTCATTTTCTGTGGGAAAAAAACAAAAAGAGAGAGAGAGAGCTTTAACGCGTTACTCTTCACAAGATAACAAACAAATTCATTCTGGCACTCTTCATTTGTGAATCTCCAATCAACAAAACCGAGAATCGCTGTACACAATATGCTTCCTGAGTCACAAAACCTTCCAAAACAAAACACATACAAGTAGACACATTCTTTTTAGTCAGATTGTATTCCTTGGCCATCAAAAGAGTTCTTTGCATTCTGCAGTCTGGATTTCTTGGCTGTCCTAGGGTTTTTTTGTCTGTGTTCTATTAATCTCTTGCAGTATACTTGGAAACAAGTGTCCAAAGGCAATTAGTCTCCTGTATGTGTATAATATACATCATACATGCCACTGCATCAGTAAACAATAGCTTCCCATCTTTCTTTTAGGCTACAGCAAAGGTATTTACAACCTCCCCTGGCATTCACACATGGATCACAACAGTACTCCCAACCATCATTCTCCTACAGGCATGCACATGCATGAAACTGTGGCATCAGATTTAGGTAGCAAAACTTGTTTAAAACTCGAATTAAAGCTTTCACTCTTGAGAAACAAACTTGGGTGTAGATCTTAGTCTACCAATTGGCCATCTTGTGGAGCAGCTGTAACATTAATTTTTCCACCTGTCTTTAGGCCCAGTCACACTGCCAGAGAGATTAAATCACACTAACAAGCATTCCCATTCCAGACCCCATCAAAAAATTATTAAGGATACCGGCTTGATCGGCTCCTTTCTGAACCCCTAAACTGGGAGCTCCCATGTGATCTCCAGCCCTCTTGCCACCTCCCACTATTTCTTTCATATGGATAATTCTGGAAATCTGCTTGCATTCTGGATGTGCTTCTTCCACCGCCTCTATTCTGATCATTTCTCATCTCTTCTTCTAGATCATATTGTGAGCGCTATATGTAAAAATTGAAGAGTAGAAGTCAGAGGAAAAGAAAAAGGAAAAGTTGAAGTTTCCACACAACTAAGCCTGAACTGGTTAAGAAAATGAAAAGGTTAAAGTTTCCACTGCCTCTATTCTGATCATTTCTCATCTCTTCTTCTAGATCATATTGTGAGGCTATATGTAAAATTGAAGAGTAGCATTCAGAGGAAAAGAAAATGGAAAAGGTTAAAGTTTCCATACAACAACTAAGCCCCAACTGGGAAATGGCAACACGCAATAACAGCAGCATCAGCAATTACTATTTGAAGAACACCAAGCCAATTACCCAAGGAAAAGTTTCAAAGACAGATATTTAAGGAATCAAACATGTAAAAGTAGACTCTCAAAGTAAAAAGGCCTTAATTTCATTTCTTCAGCCCAAAGTCCCAAAGGAAACCTTTTCAAATGACATTTTGCCAACATATTGGCACAAAGACTAGGTCACGAACTGTTAGGAATTCCTGCATCAAGAATATCATACAAATGTCTGCAAAGCAAGTATAACTCAGATTGAGATTCCAACAAAATAACAAGCCAAATGATCATATTCATGGCAACTAGGCCACTCACTGGAGTCAAGTCTTTGTGCCCAAAGTACCTAGACAGCATACCATTGTGGACAGGTTTTTTTATTTTTTTTTTCATTTAAAGCACAACCCCATGCAAAATAACTAAAACATAGACAAAACCTAAACTATGTTTTGTTCCCACTCTACATTAAAGCCCCCCACATCTGATGATATAAAATGAGAATTGGAAACTAGTTGCCACTCTGCTGAGGCTTCTGCAATAGCATGTATTTTTCTCACGTCCTGACCCTATGCCATAGTTGACTATTCTCTTCCAGTCACACTATCCGGCAATTTTTTTTTAAAAAAATTGTTTTGGGCCAAGTATTTCTTTGTTTTTCCCACAGGAGAAAAAGTACACATGTTCATTTATTATTTGTCAAAAGGGCACTGCTATAGTAATCGAACAAAGCAACTGTTAAGACAAGCTTGGATACGAGTATGTGTACTCTGAAGAAGATCCAAACTCAATGCTTTTAGTAGTCAATTAAAAGCTGTTATTCACTTGCTTTACACTTTTGATCAAAAACAAACACATATCTGGTGTACAATCAATAAGAATTTTAAGGCTAAGATAATCATTGCAAAAGAAATGGAGATTGGAGAAACTAATAGGAAGCCCATTTATCTCAAGACATCTATCTTAGTGCTTTCCATTTTTGTATTGCCATATTCAGAGAACCCATTCCATTTTTATACTTTCTTAACCCCTAAAGGTTCCTCTCTAATCCCACCAAAATTGAAAACTCCCTCTCCTTCCCTCCCTCTCCTTCCCTCCCTCCCTCAGTATGTGTGTGTGTGTCTGTGCGCATGCATAAGTGTGGATGTGTATGCATATGCATGACTATCTAAGGGTGTAAAAATTGAAGAATGTATGTAAATTTCTGAACAAGGGCAAACAAAAAGATTGCAGATATTATCTGTCATTTTTGCTCAAATAGTCACCAACCTCGAAGAATCTCAAAAATTTCCACTGCAAGAACTTCAAAAATTGAAAATATGCACTTGTGATGAAAGATTCCTCTAGCAGTGAAGAAACCAAATATTTTCCGAAACTCATACCACCCTATCCACTAATAAAAATTCTGCAAAACATTTGATGCAACACAAAACTTGGGAATTACTCGCATTTATGTTATTTCATATTTCCTGCACCTAGGATTAGATACATGTTCGATTACTGTTGAAGTTTCAAAGGATTTCATTAAATTTTTTTTTCTTTGGAAGTGAAAAATGTAAAATTGAAGAAATTTTCAACAAGCCAAATCAATTTAACAATTCTTTCTTACTTACAGGGAAGTGAATCAAGTTGCTTATTGGTAAAAACTGTATTTTGGTGTCTTCATGTTAGTTACTGAAGATCCTTCTCCAAGGGGATAAGATTTTGTAAGCCTGAATATTATTCCTATTTGCCATTTTTGTATTAATTAGTTATTCGTTTTTGTTTCAAACATAAGAAAGTGTAATGAGAAATAGCAATATAATGTTCCAAGGCAGTATCATTGAGGCCTGCTTTAAAAGAACAATTGGATCAACTTCCAAAGCTTTTGTCTTGTTTTTCCAACAACCAAAAACAGCTCCTCTATTCACCTCCTCAGCCTTTGTTGCCAAAAGGTTTTGCAAATAGTCCCCCGGTTTTTGCTGTGTCACACCAACTCAAGCATTTAACATAATTCCTATAAGATATGAGATTCTTCACTGTCATACATTATGCCATTTTATGCCTATATAACAAATTCTGTAGAGGTGACCAACATCAATTAACAATCTCTCCTTGAAGTAATAAAGTTTTACCATCACCGGAAATAAAAAAGCAATGCAGTTCATTGCAACAATATAACAGAAGCAGAAGCCTAGATATATCTCATGCTTGTATATAATTGGAAAGTTTGGTAGTCTCCGCCACTGGAACCCTACTTACTCTAAAGAAATCTGAGCAGATATCCGTAATCCACAACCTAACACTCTAGTGAAGCATTTCCTATAAACAATCACAGTCAAAAGTGGAAGACTACCAAATACCAACTGCCTACTTCTAATGATTGTCAATATGTGTTTGTGCTCGGATGTGTAATTCAGAGAAAGATAATACGTTCTACCAAGAAGCAAAAGGTGATGAGACAAAAAATACCTTGGAAGGGTCCGAAAGGACTGCATACGCTTCGCTTAACCTTCCAATCATTTTAAAGAGCCTGTCAGCATCTTTGTGAACTTCTTCTGCTATTTCCTTCCAGAGCCCATCATCTCCATTCTCGCTTCTAGCCAACGATTGCCCAGCCTACAAGAATACAACTTCTGAGTAAGAGTAAATTTCAGAATTATGTGAATATGGCAGCACAAATTTCAAGCACAAAACCTTGTCTGGATGATGTTTGAGAGCAGCTTTTCTGTAAGCCTTTTTAATTTCTGATGCAGAAGCCAATGGATCAACTCCCCTGGCAGTACAAAACCATTCAAGACTCTGTTTTAAAAAAAGATTCTATAATATTACATCAAACATAACCGGGAAATAATTCAAATCTAAAGTCAGATAGTACTTGTTTCTTAACAAATCACAAAGATGAATCTGCATATCTTCTCAAACCCACCTAAAAGAGCCTTAGAATAAGGTTGAACATAAAATCCTGAAAATTAAAAGATTAGACCTACTCTGCCTGCCAATCTCCATATACCAACATGGATAATTGTTTACATAATCTCCCTTAATTCTAAATCTTTTTTTTTTTCAAGCAAAATAGCTTGCTAAAGTATGTGCCAAATACATATCTTGGCATTCACAGCTTGGCATGTTTACAGGGAGGGGAACAAGCTTGCAGATTTTTTGGCCAATACAGGTTGCAATGATAGGTGCAATACTATGTATGACAGTTCTTTGCCCATTCTAGCTAGAGGAATCCTTAGATTGGATAGGCTATCTAGTGTATACTTCAAATCAAGTCAACTAGAGTTAGGGTTTTCTTGTAAACTCTAATTATCAGGAGGTTTTGGTATTAAGTCCCCCTACTTCGTAAATTTTTCACATTTTAATAAAATTTGGGAGTGGTGGCGTCCCCCCACCTAGGAACTGGTGGTAAGCCAAAAAAAAAAAAGGTACATGCCAAATTCTTACATATTGACCAAAGGGAGAATTCTAGCAAGAACTGTTAAAGTTTCCATTCCACTGCTTTAATGAGAAACCAAGCTTCAAAGGAAACAGATAACTACAGAGAAAAAAGACAAGGATGTCTAATACCACAATTTTGTGGACACACCAAATACATCAAATAGTTATACAGAATTACACATCATGGATATAATCTTCAATGCCAAAATAAGAATGCATCCAAATATTTAAGTGAAAGTTGTAAAAGTTCTTAAGATTGCTGTGAAAGATATTGCAGATATAAGTATACATCAATAGCAGAAACATGGGATGGCAGACTCCAAATTCTCAATAATTGGTCAGAGTAATTGACAATTGCAATGCAAAATAGTATGATAATATGCATGTGCTTCTGTCCCTTTCCTGTTGAATCCCAGACCCCAACCTGCCCCCAGCCACTACCTTTTAAATCCATCCAAGTTCATCTCAAAGCTTAAAGAAAGGCGAAAAATCTTAAAGAACTCAGCCCGAGTCATTTTAATAGGTAAATCTTTTCAGGAGTTTTTAGCATACCCATATGGAAACATGGCAAAACATTTCACTTATAGCAATTTGCCATTCTTGCTTAGTTTTCAAGCCATTATCTTTTGATACTGAAATTATGTCCAACACAATCAACATCGGGGCTAGACAAGAATCCACGAAAAGTTGGGCATCAATAAATTTGGACCACAGAATTTTTGGTTCCCAAATTGTGGGAAAATATGGGTAAATGTTTCAGTTTGAGTCAAATGTACAAGAATGTTCTTCAAAGTACAATTATTGTGAAATATACTCTCTTTTCCAATCACTGCTTAATTGTTTTGTCCTACTGGTTGACATTTTGCACAATTCAGTGGGGATTCACAAAACCCTCCATTTGGTCAGGAATCACCAAATCCAAAATTCTAGAAATGATTCCAAGATCTTCATTCCATGACCAGCGCACAAAGCATCACAAACCCCATTCCAAACCCCCGAATCCTCCGACCAAGCGCCCCCTCTCAACAGTTCAAAAGGTCTCTATTGGATTGGAAGTTACAACCCTTCCTAGATCTGATTAACATATTATGCTCTTTCAACTATAATTGAAAGAAGAGGATCCACAGAGATAGACTGGTAACAAAATAAAAGTTCCCTGTAGAATCCTTTTCCAGGATGCTACTAGTATGAAACAAAAGAAGCTTTCTGCATGGGGGACAAAAACTCAAAAAAAAAAAAAAAGGCTTTCTCCTCCTGGTGTGCTACTTGTGAAGTACTACTTACAGCTGAAAAACTAGTGAAAGAGAATGGGATTCATGCTAGTTGGAGTTTCTTGTGAATGAGGGTAAGAAGAAACAGGAAAACTTGGTTCATTTTCTGTAACATTGAGAACTAGCCCAGGAAAGTTAGGGACTTGTGTTAACCTGTCTGGATGCCCCAGGGCCATGCTAAGAAGAGTTTTTAGATATCATGATTTGTTGGAGAAGCTTGGAAATTCGCTTTCTATTTCTTGGGTAATTAGTCATGAAAGGAATAGAAGAGCTTTTCAGGGCTTAGAGAAACCTCCATGGATTATAAAAAAAGCACTAGATTATGCTTCATAGCTGTGTTTTATTGGGGTAGACAGATAACTCGTACAAGCATAGAATCTATCATGAACTGTTTGTTTGAACTTCAAGTGTAATTGTGCACCTATTGTACATGGAGAATACACTTGAGGGGAGAAATGTCATTTTTACTTATAGTAGAAACTCAATAAAAAACAATTTCTTTAACCCTGCCAGAAAGTCCATTAGACTAAAATGCAGGTACATCTTTCTGGAGGAGCTCCGGAAGAGCAGAAAGATACAATCATCCTAGATTCATTCAGAACCTATAATAGACCATTGGAACCAAGTATACAATCTGTTCTACTCAATTTAATGTATGCTATATTTCCCAAACATACAAGCAATAATTTTCTACCCAAATAAATAAAGCATACAAATGCAAATGTTTCAAGCCACAAAGGACTATATAAAAGAGAATAGTGGCATAGTGCCATTTAAAAGATCTCAACAATGAGTTAACTGACATGAGAATTAAGTCAATGACATTACTACACCAAGAAGTTATCTATCTGTATTTCAACTAATACGCTTAGAAGATAGCTACATCTGACATCTGTGTCTTTCTCTGTTCCAGTCAAAAACTTATTTTAAGACCACCAGCTAAAACTCTTCAAATCATGCAAGAGATTTCATTAGCTACAAGTAGAAAGACAGATACTGCAGCCCCAGTGCAAGTAAATAGTTATCAAAAAAGTAGGTGACAAGGAAAAGAGGGGAAAAAGAATGAAAATAAAACATTCATATGTTAGGTCTCACACACACATATCAAAATAGTGTGTGTGTGTGTGTGTGTGTATTACTCATATATTAAACATCATAAAACTGTATTCTGTAGCTAAACTAAGGCATGCAGACTGTAGCATGATCATATTAAGCCCAATTAACCAACATCTCACAGTACATCATTACATAGAAAGCCAAATAATTGTTGGTGGCAACTTGCAGCCCCTCATATGCAATTAAATGAAATCCAGATATCAAGTATAAGACAAACTTACAGGATGAGATACATATCATTCAAGGGAATTTCCTTTCTGGAAGCTTCTTCCATCTGAGAAAGCTTTAATTGAGTTTGTTTAAGCTCGTTTATACAGCTCATTCTGTCAGATGGTGCCAACTGAATACTTTTGTCCTCCAATTTCTTGGTGAGAAGAGAAACAAGCCTTTGCAAATCGACAGCTGCTTGTCCATAATCTCTGATCAATTCATACAGTCCAGCACGCCTAGAGAATGCCTGCAATATACAACAGTTAAAAAAGATAAGCAAAAGAACAAGTTAATCAAAAAGGAAATTACAGACTAACCTTGAAGTCTGAAACCTAACTGTTACAGCATAGTCAGAAGCAATTCACTTAATCATTTGCACAAGTATGCAGCTTGTTATAACCAACTAAAAGGAAAAAAAAATTCAAAAATCAAAATAGAAAAAAAAACCGCAGTTTCTTCACTCTACAGGGGGGCTATGGAGACATGGCGTTTAATTTAGAAGACGCAATGCAGTATACAATCAAGTGTCTGGTCATCGGAGACTGCTCTAGTTTATATGACTACAGAAGCTATGACAGTATCCTTTATTTATGGATGAATATCTTCTCCAAGTCTGACGAAAAAGAAAGAAAGAGATCATCCCTGGGTCACATCTCACATTTGTTTTCCATTCCACTTACTCCTCAGAACTACATAGTACTCATAGCACTGCATCTAGGTGACCCTTTGCTTCTAGGCTCACACGGAGCTCATGGAAAACAAAGAGATCATCTCTAGGTCACATCTATCCTCTATTTTTGTACCCCTCAACTTATACCGTATTATCACTTTGCATCCCAAACTTTAGTTTTGGACAGTTTGCACCCTGAACTCTCAAATTCATCCCATTTCAGCCCTTTTTTTAATGTCGTCTAAAAAATTAATGGAATTTTTCTATGCGTACAAAAAACTCAGCAGGATGTACAACAATGTTTTTGCATGCAAAAACAAAGATTCCGTTAACTTTTTTGACAGGGTTAAAAAAAGGGCTAAAGTGGGACAAAATTGATAAGTGTTGGGGGTGCAAAATGTCCAAAACTAAAATTTAGGGTGCAAAGTGAGAATCGGGTATAAGTTGAGGGGTGCAAAATGGAATTAGTCCTAAGTTAAATTATTCAAACAATACTAGAAACCTTAATTATCTTCTAAAAAACATTTTTCCAAATTCAAACTTGGCATCCTTCTCAAAGACATATTATCTGAACTTTTCAATGGTGTTAAGCCTCGACAAAGCTTAAGAAGCACATAAAATTCACCAAGCAATATTTTGAATGAGAAACAGAGCATGATAAACAAACTAGTCATCTGAGCCCTAATCTTCAAAGAAAGAAACAAAAGAGCATGCACTAATTCTGATAACTAATAAGTAGTTATTACAAAGGGTACGGGTAAGCAATGACGTGGGAACAAAGGAAAAAGAACTCAAGAATATAGCAATACTTCAGTAGCCTAGCTGTTCTATCTTAAGAGGAGGAAAATGGAAAATCAGTGTGCTTTTACCAACTACGGTGACTCTAAATCAACTCAAAAAGTGGGAATCCACATCTGGCAGAACTAATAGTGTACCCAATAAGAGGACAAAAAACACAGAAAAGCTTGGCGAGCATAGCTTTCCCTCAACCAGTTAGGCAGCCAAAAAAAAAAAAAAAAACAAAGGTCTTCCTGATTGCAAGATTGCAGTACATCCAAGAATAAATAGACAAATTATTATGGGCTAAAACAGTTTCGAGTAGAATTGAATGTTTCACTTTGATCTACTATTCATTGGCTCAGTGCTTGTGTAGAGTTTCCCCGTTGCAATAAAACAATAGGTCCAGTCAAAATCTAACTGCATGCATTCAAATATCCATGTAAAGACATTCTTTACCTAAGCGAGTACAATATGACTGTCAAGCCCATTGCTTTTCATAATCACTCTATCTGAAAATTTGAACCAGCATTAAGTCCATCCTCAGTAGTTACATTAATGTAGGTTTGTAATTAGATTTTGCAAATTTTCCTTTCTTTTCCTTTTCCTAGCATAAACGATACTGCAAAATTGTCATCAGGCTATTGGCTAAAAGACCATCACTGGAACCGGAAGGAGACAAAGTATCTTCTCATACCCTCTGTCCTAAGTTAGGAAGAAGTTTGCTTTTGATCAGAATGATGACAGGGAAAAATAAGAACTATTTTAAAAAGCTCAAACTAATGGATGGAGGCCACAGAAAACCGGTGGAGTTTGGAACCAAAGAAGGGACTTATCAATTTTTTCATTTGTAAGAATAAAATTCTTTAAGAATATTATACATATTTAAAGAATCAAGACATGTTCTATATCAACTCTTATAGAAATATAAACTGCTAAGTATTTATTTGGTTCCATTATTTAAGTATTTGTTTGGAGGCCCACCACTGTTTGAACAAAAACTCTTGAAGCCAGATGAAAGTTTTGTATTCCATCTTAGGAGATTTGTTAAGATTGAGTTAAGCAAATTAGCATTGGGAAGAATTTTTTTTAAAAAAAAATAACTGAATGCCTGAACTTTTTGGCTTAAAAAGTTCATAAGCCGCATGGCACTGAAAGTCTGTTAAATAAACTGTCATAAGAGGCAAACCTTCAGGTAATTTCCATCAAGGGCTATAGCCAAGCTACAATCAGCTATGGCATCCGCAACTTGACTCTGAGCTCGATACGCAGCAGCTCGATTACAGAAACAAATTGATGCAAAAGGCCTTGACTCCACATTGCATAATATAGCAGCAGTGTAATGTTGTATGGCTTCTGCATGCCTGCCTGATTGAAACGCTTCATTTCCTGCACCCTGATGCCAAAATGATAATTGCTTTACATGTGAAGAAACAACTCCAAATGGGGCCATCTGTTGCAGTTTCTAATATGTACTTATTTGGTAAAAATATAGCTTTCGAAGGCACTCACACACGTGTTATCATCTTTTGGATTGGTTTTTCTTCTCGTGTTTTAAAACTACCCTCACCTTTTAGGAATCATGTATTTTATGTTCCTGATGAGCAAGCTTTGCTAAAATCATTGAGTCTGCGGCTTGACAGATTATAGAAATCTTTCTACCTTGAAACAAAGAAGATTGCAGTTTGAAAAGGTCAAAAGTTCTAAGTAGTTAATTTAAGCTGCTAAGAACATATTCATAAGCTGGACCAGCAGGTAGCAAAATTTCACATAAGATCCAAATGCAACCAAACCTTTTAGAAGAAAACCAAATAAAAAGTAAACTAAAAAATAACAATTCAGATTTATTGAACAGAGAAAAAATATTTAGAAGAAAACCAGATTTATTGAAACTCAAAAATTTTTCAATTCCCCAAGGTATTCCAAGATAGCTCTAATGTTTTACCAGAGATCTACATCAAATAGTAAACAAACCAAAAAGAAATCCAGCAAATTATATATCCAGTAAGTCATACACATTGATTTGCATTAATATACAAGTTCCCCATGCAATTCCTCAAGAACATGTAAGATGCTATCTAAGTTACTCCAGGCAAACCATTTATTTCTTATTGCAAAACATACAGGGAGATGTCAAGGTAGAAACGAGACATCATCTGTCATAATGAATGCATGGTTAACAAAAGAAATGGACTTAAATAATGAAAAATAACCACCTTATTACGTAAGAGTTCACGTATGGTCGCAGCTAAAGGAATAAGAGATTCTAGACTCCTGCTTTCACTCCTGCATACAAAAATTTTGCAATGAACTCAATAAAAAATAGAAATAACTTGATTTTATCATTAAAAATTATCTTGAAAAATAATGTTTGTGCAGAGAAATGCATAGATTTTGATACTTCTCTAGGACAGGGAGCAACTCTTCTTGCTTCCTCAAAAATTCAAGAGCTTCCTCAAGCCTTCCAGCATAAAAGTGAGCCTTAACAATAAGTGACCAGCACCAGATCTGGGACCAAGAGCCCTTGACTGGGTCAGAACCATCAAATTTTGATATAAATGCACCAAGGTTCTGCCCACACAACTGAATCACATCTTCATACTTCTGTAGCTGTAAAATTAAATCAAATTTATCAACTTCTAGTGAATAGGAAAATTACACGACTCCAGTGTGCATTACAGGAATTACTTTTTAAGCCTAAGCTACATTGTGCAGATTTTAAAATTGTCAATCACATTAAGACCTACCATAAGAAGAACATTCGCTTTCCTTTCAATTAGTTTTTCTGAGTAAGGGCTTATGCTGAGAGCCTCGTCAATTAAACCCAATGCATCCTCTGCATCAACAGATGTTCCTTGTTGCAAACATTCAGCAGATTGCTTCATTAACTCCAAAACTTTCTGGCAGCCATGAGTAAACAATTCACCTTATTAGGAGTTCCAAATTGCATTAGATTTCTTCATAAGAAAACAAAGCTAAACCACATTTTTTATTCTTAACTTCTTTTTTCAAGAAATTATATCAGCAAAATCATCAGTAGCAATCAAATTCATCTCATCTAAGCCTACCAAGAAATGAGCTCACATCAAACATAGGAATCATTTAGGCCTCATCTAGTCAATAGTAAAGTACTAGTCATTTATTCCTTAGATGAATTATTATAGTCTATATGATTCCATTTTAGTCTTGTGAATATACTAGTATGCCAATGCGGAGGGTCAACAACACATGTGAAGTTCAACTAAGCTTCATTTCCAAGTAATGATTTCTTCATATTCCTCTTGCAATAGCAGAGGATTTTAGATGACCAAAGAACTAAATATTATAGGGTTTAAAGTTGACTGCAATAGAAAAATTTTACATATGGTCATAAGAAATCAAGTAACAAATTATTTGATTAACATATGAAGAAATTTCAGGGTTTGAGTTTATGAGGAAAAATTGAATAAATCGTTAACCATGTATGACGCAAGATTTACTTTAAAAATTATCTAGCTACCCATCACATTCAGCTATTGCAAATTGTACAAATCTGGAAGAACAATGGGGTTATTAACAGAACTAACCATGACACTCAATATACTCAACTGCTATAACTCTGTATTCACACCCCTACCTCCATCCTTTTTGTCTATCTCCTTCTGGATGCTCCAAATTTCCCAAAAGCACATTACTACAAACCTCACCAAATTCGATCGGGTGGTTTTTTTTCTCAAAGAGCTGTTCTCAGATATCTCAAAGGTCCATCGTACCTAAGTTCTTTGACAAACAAATTATTTCTTTGATTCTACAGTAAAAGAACTTTTATTGCCCAAGTCCACTAAGCATTTCCAAGCCCAAGCCCACCAGTAAATTACTTGGTACAAGTTGGTAACCAATTCAATTCTGTAAGCATGTCTCTCATAATTAAGCAATGAAAACCACATACAACTGTAGATGAGCTTTATAGTAACTCATTACAAGTTA
Source organism: Cinchona pubescens (assembly GCA_025175665.1). Lineage (NCBI taxonomy): Eukaryota > Viridiplantae > Streptophyta > Magnoliopsida > Gentianales > Rubiaceae > Cinchona > Cinchona pubescens. The sequence continues at coordinate 3,308,161 of JANKKI010000062.1, forward strand.
GATTTCTATGTTCTATTCAAATTGAGAAGTGATTGAAATATCATACAAAAGTAGCTTTTCAACATATGGGTACCCACCATATTCCTTGACAACATGCCACAAACCTTCAATAATCCTTGACATGATTCTTAAAAAATAGTTTTATTACTCCATTTTTTAACAGGAGCATTTCCTATTAACCGAATGCACAATCTGTACCCATTTTTTATTAGTCATGATTTGTATTTCTGTATGTCCCAAATTATTTGTCATGGCCTAAAAGGGAAATAAGAAAAGACCAATATCCCTATTAAAGTCATGTCCAACATTAATGATCTAACAAACCATTTCAATTTTTAAATTCCATAAGCAACTACCAAAATTTGAATTTAAATTGAGGGGCAATCATGGAAAATTTTTTTTGCTAGTTGGTCAAATATCAATTTTCTTTAAGAGCAAAGTTGACCATGACATGACATATAAGATGGAGCGGAGGGAGTATGTCTTTGTACGGTTGTAAAGGCGGGTATGACTTCGGAGACTTCAGAGATCACAATAGAGAAATTTACCATTTTGCAAATGTTCAAGCTACATTACTATATGCAACTATGCCTCCATTACAATAAAGAAAATAGTTTTATACCTGTGCTTTCTCTAGGCCATAAGATGCTTCAACCAAAAGCTTCCGGTCGACACACACATCACTGCCTGCTTGTAAGCCTAGACTTCATATAATGCAATGATGCATTTTCAACTTCCCCTAGGGCAAGGTAGCAGCTAAAGCAAAGAACCAGTAAGGAACAAGAAGCCAAACAAAAGAATCAACAGACACACTGCCCAAAGCAGAAATATCATATTAAAGAAGGTTTAAAGCAAATCATTCACTATAATGAATCAAACTGACATTATTTTTTCAAAAATCACATAACAGAAAACTCAGAGTCAAATTATACTCTAGAGCATATGAATCTTAGAAGGCACAGAATTAAGATACTCCCTCTTGAAACAAGATCAAGAAAAGCACATGATCTTGTGCTTAATTAATGCTTCTAAAGTTTTACAACATAGTGTTTCAGACTATCCTTGTTTCAACTTAAAGAAACAATCCAAAATCCAGTAAAATGGAAGTTCACGTATCCAAATATCATATCAAAATGAACCATAATGCAAAGAGTGCACATGCACAAAAAGAGAAAAATCACAGATACAAACTTTTCATCAATTTCTGATGTTGTGCCTCTGGAGGGTACAAGAGAGAAAAATCACAGATTAATGCTTCTAAAGTTTTACAACATAGTGTTCGAGGTTATCCTTGTTTTCAACTTAAAGACAATCCAAAATCCAGTAAAATGGAAGTTCACATATCCAAATATCATATCAAAATGAACCATAATGCACAAGAGTGCACATACGCAAAAAGAGAAAAATCACAGATACAAACTTTTCATTGTCAATTTGTGCCTCTGGAGAGTACAAGAGAGTACTCAAAGAAATCAAAAGCACTTCTCTTAGACATTCTTTTTCCAAGTTTGTAACACTTCTATTTATGATCAGGTAAATTAGAAACAAAATTAAGACAAGATAATTGCACTCAAGAGAAGGATTAATTCCATTAAGCTCCAGAAATTTATCATAATTACAAACACCTTTCCCTTGGTTTTTAAAATTGAAGTGACATCCCCCATCAGTTTCTAAAGTTATTTCATACTACTTTGTTACTGTAATTCACTGTCAATGTGATTGACAATGACATCTGCTCCTTATAATACCTATAAGGGTACATATGAAATTTGAAAGACATTATAAGCTGAAATTGCCATTTAACTTTGTGTAACATGAAACCATCCTATCATTGTTAATTAATGAACCAGAGGAGAGGTTTCTGCAATCATCACAAGCCCTAGGGGAGGTCTGTGTAACTTACCCAATAATAATATAGCACATTAAAAAAAGAAAAAAGAAATAAATTATCATGAGGAATATTCAGTGCTTGATGAAGTTCAAGTACTAAATCTTTAACATAAAAAATAAAATTAGAACTTATTAAGGACGAGATATCAGCAACAAAATGGCAAACATCAAACAGAAAAAATATGAATAAAACACAAACATGAGGGAAAGATAGGGGGACAGGCCTTACTTTGCAGCTCGAACTTGAACTTTCAGGAAGCTGGGATCTATTGCAGCAGCCTTCATACAATCTTCTAGAGCTTCTTTTATTCTTCCAAGAGACATACGTGTTGCAGCACGTGTTGTTGCTATAGCACAACATCAGTGCCCTAAGACAGCTTCTTGACGTCTCAATTTCAGAAACAGATTTCACCCCCTGAGAGTAGAAATCCTCTGCTTTAGATAAATCCCCAGTTGCATAGGCTTGATTACCCCTGATGCAAATCCACATCAGATGCATGGTTGCACAGTGAATTAACATGAAATAATAAGTTAGGCTAAATACCAAATCAGCAGAACCAGTCAGCCAATTAAAACGGAAATGAATAAAACTAAAGATAATTATACGACAATTTTCAACATGTAACAAGAAAATGCCATATAAACCGAACCTGAGTCGCCATTTTTCACAGGCTTCCTGAGCCATTATGCTGGCAGAAGTGCTTGAGATATTTTCTCTCTTGGGTTCCTGCTTCTTAACTGGCTCAGAAATATAACCAGCTTGATTCAACAAGGTAGCTACATCACCTTTTCGACCTTGCCTGGGTGAAGAAAGAGTAGAAGTTCCAGAAATTGGAAAATAATCTAAACGGGATGATGTGTACGAGTCTTTGCTACTTGGAGACAAACACTGTGAATCATGACCAACTTTTGGTCGATTTTTCTTCTTGTAAGCACGAGCTGTTGTTACTGATTGACCTTGAGCAGCAGAAGACGCAGCAAAGATGAAACTACTCTGACCCAAATCCTCCAATCTCGGAGAAAAATCAAAATGACTTCCCTCATCACTCTCCTGCTTTGCACACATTGAACCAGAACTCACTTCTGTATCCGAACCTGTAGCAAGTGTATCAGTTGCAGTCACAAAGCTATCAGTGCTACATTCTAAGTGGTCAGTTGCAGATTTGAAGCTTTCAGTCTCAGCCCCTGAAATAGACTCTTCAGAAGGTCCCTCAGCATTAACAGCATTATCAGAAGTGTATACAGATTGTTCCTCTTCCTTCTCTTTCCACTTTTCACTTCCATTAATATCCAGGCGTTCTGCAGCATCAACTAGATCTTCATCTGTTATATAATTCGAAATTGTCCCGGAACTGCTGGACGAGGCTCACTTGAGGCACAATCGTCATCAACATGTAAAACCTCATCTGATGTTACTGAAGTTTCTCTCGAGAAATTATTATCTGCAAGGATTTCCTGATAAGGAGAAATATCCATTGGAGAATATGGTTCATTAGAGTCATCAATTTCCTGCAAATTTTCCCCCAAAACAAAATCTTGTGTGGAAGGCAGTTGGACTGGAATGGTGTTCTTCAGCTTTCCTTTCTTTTTCCTTGGTCTAGCAGTGCCTTTAGCCGACTCCCTTCTTGTTTCCAGCTTCCTGTTCAAGTTTCCTGTCATATTTGGCGTCTGAAATTCTACATTTTGCATCTCCATATTATCCACCTCACTAGAAAAACTAAAATGAACTTTCTTTTCAGTTTTATCTTGAAATGGAGCCACAAAAGCATTCTTCAAACCATTGAAACGAACCCCACCTTGCATAAATGACGATGGTGATGTTGTACTACTTTGATCTTCGAAATGCACTTTTGACTACCACTCAATCTCTCAGAAGGAATGGGGACAGAAACGTCATCACCCTTCCAACCAGCCCAATCTTGCGCTTGCATCTCATCAATTTTTGCTGTAATTGAACCTAAGTTTGACTTCATTTGACCAGAACTATTTCCATCCCGGCTTCCAATCTTCACCTCTTCACCAAAATCAAAACCAACATCCACCTTTTCCTTCTCCTGACCACTCATCGACTGTTCTATCTTTAAACTTTTCAACTTATTCGGAAGCACATTCTCCGAGCTTATCCCGCTACTTCCCTGACTACCAAGCTTCTGAGACTTAATATTCAATCTCCTCAATTCATTCGGGAGCTCTGCCGCCAAACCCCTAACATTTCCATCATTCTCAAAATTTAGCTGTCTCATCTCATCTGGCAAATCACATTCCGCCCCTTCATCGATTTCACCGCTCATTTTCTTCACATTTCCACCCAAATTTAAAGCTCTTTCTTTCTCTATTCTCAAATTCATCAGGTCTCATCCGCAACTTCATTTTTCTCCAAATAACTATCCAATTTCGAACTTGAAAAACTACTATCATTACAACAGCTACTACTACTACGACTGTAATCACTTTTATCAGCCCCAAATACAAATGCATCACTTCTCAAACCAAAACGACCCGAATTCCCAGCACCCGACCCGGAACCCAATTCGGGTGCGGGTGGAAACGGATTGAAACCCGGGTCATTCCCCGTCTGCGTAGAGCGGAGATTGTGATTTTTCACGGGTTTCTTACGGCGGAGGATCCGAGTTGTCGTCGACGACAGACCACCCGGCTTGGTGGAGGGACCCAATGCAGGCGAATTGAACCCGAAATCAGGGTCCATTTCAGAACTCGGGTCCGAAGATGAAGAAATTGCAATAAAATTATTATCACCAATTAAATGAGGAAACTTCTAAATCTTCTCCTATGGTTTTGAGAAATGGAGGAGGCGGCGGGGCGGGGCGGGGCGGGGCGTGGCCGGGAGTCAATCTACAGAAGGCCGGCGACATAAGTCATCTAATCTGACGGTCAGGAGTTAATGAGCTTTTTTCGTTGATTCTGATCATCGCCGAAACTTATTTGATTTTTGGGATGTAGGTACTGTAGCCTTTCCGTTGTAATTGTTCTAGAGAGGATGAACAAATTTTTTTTTTTTTTTTTGTATTTTTGCTTTTGGATTTTTAGAATTATTGGGATTGTTGCTATATTAATTAATTAACACAAATTATTGATTAGATTGGTATCATTGCTTTTTGTTGCTTAAGTTAGAAGGAAAAAGAGGGGGAGAGTTGGGGTTAAACATCCAACTATTTACATTATGTTAATAGTATAAATTCAAATTTTATTTACATTTCTTTGATAACAAAAGTATGTGTTTGGATATTCTGTTTTGAAAAAATAAACAAATAAATATATTATTATGATATTTTCTAGTCTTATTACACGTAATATAAAGGCAATTTACTCCATTTGGATGTAGTGAAAATTTATCATTATTCTACAAAGTTAATGTCATTTTAGCCCTCTAAACTAAATTAAAATTTCAATACGACCCTCTAAAATTTTTTTTTTAAAAAAATAAAGTTTCAATTTAGCCCTTTATACTGAAATAAATATTTTAATATGGCCCTCCAAATTGAAAAAGTCTCTATTGTCCCTTCCAACTGAAATTTTGTTCTAAAAAAGTTGTATATTTTATTTATTAAAAATAGTTTAGATATATGTATTTAGAAAAACAAGGTAATAACTCATTATCCTTTAGAGATTCAATATTTGAAAATACAAAAAATGATCTAAACAAAACTATAATCGAAGGTTACATTGAATACTTTTTCATTTTGGATGGCTTAAATTGAGACTCTTTCATTTTCGAGGACTATATTGAAATGTATTTTTCAATTTGGAGAGCTATGTTGAAATATCTTTTTTTCAATTTGGAGTGTTATATTTAAATTCTTTTCAATTTGGTGGGCCATATTGAGATTGATGCCTAGCTTGGAAGGCCAAAATGTATGGACCATTAACCCTTATTCTTTAAATCATACTTTACAATAATTTCATACATATTTTTCAACTATTTTTTTATTGCATATATATCCCATCAAAAAAAATCTGTTATAGTATTTTATCAAAATAATAATTCAAAAATAATAGTTATCCACACATAACACAATCTTAAACAATTTTTTTTTAAAAAATTGATCTATCCTTCAAAATGTTTCCCAACTAGCAAATCTAATCAAATGCATGACATGCTACATCACATACATGCTAATGGCATTGTAATGTCACATATCAAATTATAAACCTTAGAATAGCTAGCAATTCATTTGGGAGGAAGGAATAGACCAATATGTGTGTGTATATATATATTTGAAACAAAAATATGATCAAATCTCTTATTTGCAAGTCAAATAGGGAAAAAATGAAAAAGAAGGGAGGGATCTAGGATCACTCCAACCCTCAAAATCTTTTTTCCCCAAAAAGGGGAAGAAGATGAGATAAGAGAAAATCATGTATAACTTTTGAAATAATTCTTGGTTATTCACTCCGTAATGCAGAGTGGGTATGGTAGCTGTTAATATGATCAAAAAGTATGAAGGTCCCACTACTTTTCAATCATCCAATTACTTACAATACTCATTCCGCATTACAGAGTGAGTAGTAAAGAATCTTTTATAACTATAATGTACTAGATTTCCTTTCTTAGAATTGATATAGAACATCAAAATAAATCTTAATTGAATTATAGAGCTGAATTAATACTACCACCTTTCCCCTTCCTCCTTGTTGGTACATCAACAATGAACCTGAGCTAGACTGATGGTTTTCACTTGCTTGTGCCTCATCAAGGGTTTTTTTTTTTTTTTTGTGTGCTTTTTAACAGTTCTCAAAACTCACGTGAAAGAGCAAATAAAAGAATGAAGGAAAGCCCAGCGACATATGAGGAAGATGAGAAGTTGAGGACTCGTACATTGTACTAATGGACTACAATGGATTTTTTTCTAACTTTTTTTTTTGGCATAAAAAACATATTTTGTTGAACGTAGAAATAGCCAGTCAATCTCTTTACTGAAAATTTATTTATTTTTAGAACCAAAAGATAGAGGTTATTCTTTAGGTTTTCTCTTCTTGAGAGTTATGTCTCTCACTTTGAGAGCCAACCTTCTCATTGTAGAAGTTTTCAAAATTTCTTGAATTACACATGTTTTCTCTCCTTAATTTCAGATCATATATGCATGCATTTACTCCACTCTATAAGCTTAACACTTATTGCTAGCTTTTGATTTTCATTTTCATTTTTGCAGTGACAATTGTGTTTATTTTTTATTTTTAAAAAAAATCCCATTTGCTTAGATCTATGCTTTGATGCTCTGGATTTGTGTTTGTTGAGCTATTACCAACCTTTAATTGTCTTGTATTCTTTCTATTTCTTCCAGCTTTCAACCTCTAATCTATTTGTATGGTCGTTTCTTCTTGTCCTATTTTCTTTCTATCTCTTGTGTTTCTTGTTTTCTTAGGGGCACTCCTACTCTGGTTTGATTTGTGCAGTCAATCAAGCAAGTTATAGTGGTTGGAACGAGCTGAGTAGTGAGATGGAAAGGCTAGAAGATCTTATGCAGAACTTTACTTTGTCCTCTAAGGAGCTTGAAGGGGTTGATTTAAGACAAAAGAATGTTCAAAGTGTGATCCATAACTATCAGAAGAGCCTCATTGGCAAAGTAATTGGGAAAAAATTGGTCAACATTGTAGGTATGAAGAATTTTGTTAATCAAGTATGGAGCTATCCTAAACATCTTACTATTTGTGTAGTAGGGCCAAATATCTTTCAATTTAATTTTTCTAAGGTTGAAGATCTAGAAAAAAGCTTTACTTGGGAGACCATGGGTTCTAGATAATCAGCTCTTAGTGCTGAACAAATGGAAAGAAAATATTGAAAGTGATCACGAAGCTTTTAGATTCAATCTTTTGTGTGTTCAAATTTGGGACCTACCACTACAGTAGATCTCTCAAGAAGTGGGGGTTAACATTGGGAAAACCATGGGAGAAGTTCTATGAAGTAATAGTGCCTGAAATTGGGGGAAAAAAAGGGAAACATTTGAAGGTTCTGGTAAATGTATATATCTGTCAACCTTTAATGAAGGGAGCCCTAGTTAAAATTGAAGGTAATGTGAGATGGGTAAATTTTAGATTTGAAAGACGCAAACGTGGGATTATTGAACATTCAGCAAAAAATTGTAACCAAAGAGGAACATTGCAATTGTCAAATCAGAAGCCTCAATATGGAAGTTGGATGAGAACAAATAAGAGGAAACAAATAGTGGCTGATCTACAGGCAAAGGGTATAGGTCAACAGATAATTTTCGATAATTTGAGGAATGAGGGTGTTGAGGGGAATAGGACTAGGACAGGTATGATAAGTACGGCTATTAACAGCAGGAAAGAAGTTAAAAATAGGGAGGTTAAGCTAGTTAATGAAAGATTGGACATTAAAATAGCAAAGAAAGTAACTTGTGGGCCTAACAATCAAGAAGAAGCAAAAGATTATATTCAGTCATGCCAGAAATCCAGTGCTATTGGAGCTACAAGTTTTAGAGAAACCCTGTGAGGATGGGAACATAAAACTGGACCCTTTGACAACAAATAAAGAAGATCAAAACAGGAATGTTGAAAGTAATGATAAATTAAACATAAATGAAGATTCAGTAATTCCTTGCAACAAGTCCATAATCATAGTGGTTGATAGTTCAAGTAAGCAGTCCAAAGTGTAATCCAACAGAATAGAGGGTCAAAAGTTGGAAAGCAACAGCAACTATTAGAGGAAGTTCAGAAGAGTTACAAAACCCATCAGACTTACTTTGACAGGAATAGACATTAATATGCAGATTGATGAGCAACACAGTAAGTGGAAGTTAAAGCCGATAGTTGATGATGAGGATCAGGTGATGGTTGAAAGAATATCTCTAAAGAAACAAAGGGTTGTTGATCTAGGGGTGGCTGAATCACACTTTCTGGAGAACAATGAAGGGGTCCTAGGAGTCTACCCATTTAGGCTCCCCACCTCTTAGAGTTGTGGTATAGAACTGTGCTCCTTAATAGAGGAGTGGGGACCTCCTTAATAGTTCCCCAACTTAAGGAGATCATAAATCTCCACTCCCTAGCTGTGATATTTTTGTGTGAAACAAAACAGTTAAATTTTTTTTGGAGAGAAATTAAAAAGAGAATTCGATTTGATAACTATTTTACTGTTGAACCGTTTAGGAGGTCAGGTGGTTTGGCCATGTTGTGGAGGAATGAGGTAAAGGTTTTGAATATTATGGCTACTTCTTTCACTATTGAAATTGAAATAAAGGAGGCAGCAGATAAAGATTCCTAGTGGTTGATAGGTATTTATGCAAGCACAAATGATTAGGTGAGAAAAAAGCAGTAGAGAGTTTTGTGGAAAAGAAAATACCTGTGAAAGAATTATTTTGCTATTGCAGGTGACTTTAATGATGTCAGGTCAAATGAGGAGAATGGGAAAAGGGTTAGAGATGAGTGGTCTTTTACTTAATTTAACAATTTAATTGAAATAAATCGACTGGTAGAGATAGGGTATGAGGAACCACATCTAACCGTGGACTTAGAGCAAAAATTGGGTTAGAAAGGGTGAGATTAGGTAGATACTGGGTAGGATCTTGGTGAGTAGAAACTAGTCTCAGGCTTTTGACAAGGCAATTTGCAAAATCAATCCTAATGAATCTTCAAACCATTGTATGATGCTTTTGGATACTTTACCTAGTTACAGGAAGATTAAAAGAAGATTCCTTTTTGATAAGAGATAGATTAAGACAGATAGGGTAGAAGGTATCATGAAGGAAGCTTGGAAGACAAATGTTAGAGGATCTAGAATGTTCAAACTTATGCACAAAATAAAAGCTTGTAGATTGGGTCTAATTACTTGAAGCAAGAAGTAGCATTTGAACTCAAGAGCCCAAATTAAAAAGATAAAAAATGAGCTGAAATACTTGATCAATTAAGTTTCAGTGAGAAGAGAAGGAAAAAGTTGAGTTGAAATTGAAAGTGAGCAAAGCCTATCAAGATGAATAAGCCTTTTGGAGTCAAAAGATCAGGATCAATCCAGTGGCTCAAGGAAGGGGACCAAAACACCAATTTTTTTCATGCAATTGTAATGGCTAGAAGAAAGATGAATGGTATTACTGGGTTACAGGATAAGAATGGGAATTGGTGCATGTCAAAGGAGGATATTCAGAGGGAAATCACTGGGCTTTATGAGCATCTCTTCACCTCTTCCTATCCCACAAATTTTAGTCATGTTTTGCAGGGGGTTCTAACCACTATAACTAGAGCTATGAATGAACATATCATCAGACCATTTGAAGAAGAGGAAATCAAGCAAGCTATCTTTTTCTATGAATCCAAATAAAGCTCTAGGTCCTAATGGGATGTGTTATGTGGTTTTGTTCCACATTGGTTAATGTTAAGAGGAATTGTGTAGCCTTGATATTATAAATAGAGACCTTATGCTTTGGGTTTTATGTACTAAGTACTAAACATAAGAGAGCTTAGTGGGCTATTGGGCCTTGTTGGTTATTAAGCTTTTTGTCTTTATTTTGGCTGCCTTCTTGTGTTTTTTGTATTAGTGCTTTCGTGGGTTTAGGAGGACTCTTTTAAAGCTTTATAGTAAAATTTTGTTTATCTTCACTTGTGGAAGTAGGTCTTTAGACCTAACCACGTAAAGCTGATGTCTCTCTCTTTTATTTTCTCTTTTATTTTGTTATCATTTGTTTCAAATTTGTCACGTACTTTTGTCAATTTCTTGGGATCCTCTCTAACAAACTAGTATCAGAGGTTCTAGGAAAGCTTTGAGACATTACCATGTGGAGAAATTTGACTGAAGTGTCAACTTTGAAATATGGCAGTTCAAGATAGAGGCTATCCTGATCCAAGATGGTATATATATAGCACTTCATGGAGTAGAGAAAATGCCGAAGAAGATGTTAGTGGAGGCTTTTGAGAACCTTGATAAAAAGACTAGATCAAGCATTATCCTAAATATCTCTGATGAGATTTTAAAGGAAGTCGCTACTGAGATAACAGCCAAAGGTATGTGGGATAAATTGAAGACTTCTTTTTTTTTGTATATAAAGAATACAATTGAGAATTGACTCTATTTGAAGCAAACCCTTTATATGCTTCAGATGACTGAAAGTACATCTATACTCTCACATCTTTATAAATTTGATTCCATTGTTATGAATTTGGGGAATATAGATATGAAAATTGATGATGAGGATCAGGCTCTTTTGTTATTATGTTCCCTTTCCCTGTCACGTAAACGTTTTCGTGATACTATAATTTATGGTAAAGAAACAATCTCATATCATGAAATTAAATCTTTTTTAAAATCTAAAGAGCAAATTGATAGGGATATAACCAGGAAAATTGGCAGAAATCAGGCTGAAGGCTTGGTTGCTAGGGATAGATCTAAAACGAAAGATTTTGATAGTAGTAAATCAAAATTTAGATCTAAATCCAAACATAAAAATTTGATATGTAATTATTGTCGTAAAAAAGGGAACATTAAATCTGAATGCTTCAGGTTGAAAAATAAAGATAAGCATACAAAGAAATCTAACCAAAAACTTTATATTGATCTACTGAGGCTAGCATTGAAACTGATGAGAATGAAAGAAATATTTTCTTTGTCACTGATGATAGAACAAGGTCTAAAAATGAGTGAATTTTAGATTCAGGGTGCTCTTATCACATATGTCCTAATAGAGATTTGTTTTCCACTTATGAATCTTGTAATGGTGGAATTGTTTTATGGAGAATAATGTCGTTTGTGATGTTATTAGTAAGGGTACAGTCTGAATTAAAATGCATAATGGTATTGTGAGGATGCTCACTAATGTTAGACATGTTCATAATTTGAAAAAAAATCTCATCTCTTTAGACACCTTAAAGTCTCTTGGGTACAAATATGTAGTTGAAGGTGGAGTTATACAAATATGTAAGGGTGCTCTTGTTATTATGAAAACTTGCAGGTCTGGTATTTTGTATATTTTGTATGGTTCTACTATCACAAGTTCAATAGTAGTCTCTTCATCATCTTTATCTGATTCTGACATTACCAAATTATGACATATGCGTGTGACAGGGCACATGAGTGAGAAAGACTTGATTATGTTGAGCAAAAGAAGGCTTCTTTGTGGGCGGAGTAATGGGGCGATAGATTTTTGTGACCATTTGTGTCTTTGCGAAGTAGAAGAGAATCAACATCAGTTCACCAGCAAACCACAGGATAAAAGGTGCTTTAGATTATGTCTATTCTGATCTTTGGGGACTTGTTCGTGTTCTATCTAAGGGTGGTGCCAGATATATGTTAAATTTCATTGATGATTATTCAAGAAAAGTTTGGGTTTACTTTTTGAAATATAAAAATATTGTTTACCTAACTTTCAAGCAATGGAAAGTTTTGATTGAGAAACAAACAGGTAAATAGATCAAGAGCTTAGAACAGATAATGACATGGAATTTTGTGAAGGCGATTCAATGAATTTTGCAAAAACGAAGAAATTGTTCGGCACCATACAATTAAGATGACGCCTCAGCAAAATAGAGTGGCCGAACGTATGAACAGAACTCTTTTGGAGAGAGCCTGTTTATGTGTGATCTCTAATACATGATTGACAAAGGACTTTTGGGCTGAGGCGATCTCTACGGCGTATCATATTGTCAACCGCACTCCTTTTGCAGCTATTGATTTTAAGACTCCTAAAGAAGTTTAGTCAAGTACTCCTGCTAATTACTTCGATTTGAAAGTTTTTTAGTGTCTAACATATATGCATTGAATGATGGGAAATTAGAGCTCAGAGTTAAAAAGTGCATTTTGTTTGGTTATGCTTCTAGGGTGAAAAGCTACAAATTATGGTGTCTTGATCCCAAATTTCCAAAATTTGTAATTAGTAGAGATATTACATTTGATGAACTCTCTATGTTATATTCGAAAAAGGAGTCTTCTAGTTCTTGTGGTACAGATACAGATGATAATACGTAGAACCAGGTGGAGGTAGAGTTTGGTAGTTCTGGTGTTTCTCAATTAACCTCTTGTAGTAAAAAAAATTCAGCGGATGAACCAGAGTCTATTGAAGAAGAATCAGAGGAGGAAGGATTCAAAATTCCATTGCCACGATAGACCAAGGAGAGAGATTTGACCACCACAGCAATATGCAAATTTAGTTGCATATGCTTTGTCAGTCTCTGAAAAAACAATTGGAGTTGGTGAGCTTTGACCTACTTTAAAGCAGTTTTTTGTGATAATTTAGCTAAGTGGTTGGTCGTTGTGAATAAAAAAATTAAGTCTCTCCGTAAAAAAAAAAACAAAAAACAAAAAAAAAACCTTGGGTTCTTGTGAAGCCGCCTTTGGGTAAGAAAATTGTTGACTACAAATTGGTCTTTAAGAAGAAGGAAGGTCATTCAGCGGTAGAAAATGCAAGGTATAAAGCACGATTGGTTGCAAAGGGCTATAATCAGGTACACGGTATTGATTTCAATGATGTGTTTTGACTTGTTGTTAAACATAGCTGCTCTATTCGTATTTTGCTTGCCTTGGTTTCCATGTATGATTTGGAATTAGAGCAGCGTGATATCAAGACAACTTTTCTACATGGTAAACTCGAAGAAGAATATTAATTTATATGAGGCAACCTCAGAGATTTGAAATTGAAGAAAAAGAAGACCATGGTTGCTTGTTAAAGAAATCTTTGTACAGATTGAAATAGTTTCCAAGACAATGATATAAGAGGTTTGATTCCTTTATATTGAGTCATGGTTATTCAAGGAGCATGTATGACAGTTGTGTCTATTTTCAAAAATTAAATGATGGTTCTTTCATTTATTTGTTACTTTATGTTGATGACATGCTCATTACTACCAAGAGTTTTATAGAAATTCACACTTTGAAGACACAGTTGAGTAGTGAATTTGAGATGAAAGATCTAGAAGTAGTTAAGAAGATTCTTGGCATGAAGATCAAGAGAGATCAACGAGCTATGAAATTGATCCTGACCCAAAAGTATTAACTTGAGAAAGTTTTGGAAAAGTTTAGCATGAAAGATGCTAAACCTATGAGTACTCCTCTTGCAAGTTATTTTCGACTTTCAACTGCTTAGTCACTACAATTAGATGAGAAAGAACTAGGTTATATGGCACGGGTTCCATATTCTAGTACAGTCAGCAGAATTATGTATGCAATGATTTGTACACATGCAGATATTTTACAAGTAGTTAATGTGGTTAGCAGTAATATGTCTTGTCATAGAAAAGAGCATTGGCAAGCTGTGAAAAGGATTCTCAGATATTTGAAAGGTACTTCAAATATTTGTTTGGAATTTGGGAAAAATAGTGACACTTTGATTGGTTTTGTGGATTCTAATTACACCAGGGATCTTGACAACAGAAGATCACTTACTAGTTATATATTTTGTGTTGGCGGTTGTGCAATTAGTTGGAAAGCTATCTTACGACCTGTTATGGCATTGTCTACTACACAAGCAGAATATATGATCCTAGCCGATAAAATTTACAAGATCCAAATCCAACTATTAACTACATAATGCACCGCAAGCGTACGGCATCAATAGTATATAGCAGAAGTAGGGGTCGAACCCACAAGGATTGGTTTAGCAATTACAATTTATTTGACTCAGAACGCTATTTGAAGAAATCATTATAGAAGAGATTTGACTAAATTAATCTAAGAACTAAAATTATAATTAATCTATGAAAGCAAATAAATTAGTCTAACCATTAATCTACGAAACCAAGTAAAGAAAGCATTAAATTTGAAAGTAAGGAAAAACATGTAACCCTAGAAAGTATTAAATGATAAAAAAAAACCATAACATGGGAACTAAATAACATAAGAAAAGGTTTAAGAATGCTTCTCTAATGAAAAATCACAAGTTCTTGGTCCAAGGTTGTCAATTTTGAAGCTCTTCTTTAATTCTTCCAAAAAACAAAGAAAATCCTAGTCTAAATCTAATGAATTTCTATTCTAATGTCTAATTTAACTAATGGCTGATCTCTCTCTCTTTAGCTCCCCTTATAATAGGGTATTTATAGGTATTTTTAGGATTTTGGGGCTCCGAGATGATAAGTACACAATTTTCCATGCAAACGAGCCAACGTGAGGACTTTTCTTGCAACATAAGCGATAAGCCCATGAAACCTATCCGACGACCGGTGCTTGGGCACTGTTTCTAATGAACATACGTACCTTTTCTGGACTTGGCGCCTGGGCCTTGGGTCCAGTAAGATAGATCCATTTCATTTTCATTTTTCTTATTATTCAGGCAGAATTTGGAAAAATTCAAAACATTAAAGTTGTAACTCCATGTCTTATCTTTCCAAAACATCTTGAATCACCTCAATTAGAGATCAGACATGAAAGTTATGCTCAATCTACCAAACTGTGTCAAAATAGCTCATCTCCGGTGTATATTTCTCAACTTTGCAATTTTGAACGAGATGCCTATAGAATCCTAAAAGACTCAAAACATGAAAGTTTTATAACTCTTCCTTAGCTTTCTTTCCAAAACATCCAAAACCACAGCAATCGAAACTCGAACAAGAGAGTTATGCTTGATCTTGCAAACTATATTCGATTTGCACTATGCCAGTGAACGTTTTCCTCCAATATTGTGATTCATTTTAACTTCATTCTTTACTCAAACCCTACAAAACTGAAATAAACAATTTTAACTCGTAATTACTCAATTCTTGCTCAAATTACATTAAAGCGGAGGTAAATGACACACAAAATATAGTATATTTATGAGCTTATCAACTACCCCACACTTAGTTTTTGATCGTACTTGAGCAAAACATAGAATAAATCACAACATACTCAACACATCTCATCAATTATTTACATAAATAACCAACAACCAAACCATCATAAGAAAAATAGTCAAATGATAATAAACCCCTATACGTAAATTCTAGTGTAGGTATGTGCATAGCCATACAAAAAAAAAAAACTCTTAAAACACAATGATCAAATCATGCAAACCCTTTAAATTTTTCTAAACACTTCATAGCTTACTCTTCTTACATTTCTCCACTAATGTAGACAATCGACTCGACTTAAATTATGTAGGACTTTTGGCTTATAGCGTAAGGCTAGGGTATTGGCTAACAAAGAAGGGAAAAAGGATAAAACAAATAAGAAAAAGAGCTTTAAATTAATCTTGGCCACACATCAACATAAAAATTCTTTTCAAATATTAAAACACTTATTTTCAAAGGAGTAACCCCACACTTAATTCTTCAAACACCCCTAAAAATTTTTGTGCAACAAGCAGAATAAAATCATTCTTTTTCAATTTCAACCTTATTCACCAACATCATGTAAAAATATCTCCATTTTTCTTTTTCTTCTTTTTTCTTTTCTCCAAAATGGGTACCAGTGATAGGCACTACCTGCTAACACTCCGATGCAGGTGCCAGTGATGGGCACCAACTGCTATGATCAATAATTTTTTTAACACCCCTACACCTTATTCGTACACCATTCATTCAAACATTCTCATACAACTACCTTCCATCCATATATCACCTTAACAATTAATGCGGCATTAAAGTTCTTAAGGGACATTTATAATAGCTTACAAAGGTAGATAAAAAAATGAGTTAAAAAAAAAAAAGAGTGGTGCTTTTGTCCATTCAAGTAATAATTTAAGGCTCAAATAAGGTTCTAGGGATAAATTTTACAATAATGCTTGGCTTGAAAGGCTCAAACGTCCAAAGAAATGCCTACCCCCATCTTTAAATCAAAACAAATTATCTAAAATTTTACCTCGAAAATGCAAAAAAGAAAGGTCTAGAATGCAATATAAATGAGTTTATATAATTATATCTAAGTGTCAAAAATAAAATAATTTATAGCTATGTGATCAAGAATTCTCAGAGTTCACGCAAGGAAATTATTAGCATCGACTACCCTCTAATGATGGTTTAGTTCATAAATTATCATGCAGAAAATCAAAGAGACATGCTAAGCGATTGCAAACTTTCGAAAATTTCAAAGATTTTCACCAATTAGAGCAAAGAAATTCAAAAAAAATTTAAAAAAACTCTCAAATCAAGAAAAGTTAAAATATTGAAGCGAAAATTGAGCAACTACACCAAATAAATATAATTCTAGATAACTCCTCACAACCCCACAGTACAATTTATAAATATTGTGTCCAATGTTATAGAAAATAAAAGCATAAAGAGGAAAAGGGAAAGCTTCTCTAGCAATGAAGAACAGTTGGCGCAGTATATCCCGACATAAATACCTACAAGGTGAGTTGAAATTTATGAACTGCTTGTAACTATAGTTGATTAATCTACCATCAATATTATCAGCTACACAAGTATAACTAAAAGAAATTCACAATCTAAAACATATACACGTAACTAATTACAAGGCTTAAAACCTATATTACCCTACTGGGTTCTTAAGCTAAAGCACATAATAAATTAAAGTATAAATAAACAAAATAATATTAGAAGAATACTCCCCTAGTAAAGCCAAGGAGACTTGTTGAGAATATTGTAATCCTTAGTAAATGTGCTCCACTGCTTAGCACATCCGAAA
The DNA here is from genome assembly GCA_025175665.1 of Cinchona pubescens. Lineage (NCBI taxonomy): Eukaryota > Viridiplantae > Streptophyta > Magnoliopsida > Gentianales > Rubiaceae > Cinchona > Cinchona pubescens. The sequence goes on from JANKKI010000062.1 coordinate 3,325,565, forward strand.
TCCCCAAGGAACTGAATTTCGGCATAAGTAGATTGTATTTCCCTGACCTCCTCTAGAATGTATCCTTCTTCTTTCTTCCTTCTAAAACTGGCCCTTAGTTTACCATGGAACTACCTTTATTGTACCCGGGACAAACTCACACTCATGTACCAAAAAAGTTAGTGATTTCTCGACATAAGTAGTGAGTGTTTCGGTTGTTGTAACTTTAACTTCATGAGGCTCTTGGGAACCGATTTCTTGCAAGACATTTTCAATTTGTTCTTCTTGAACTGGTTCTTCACCCATTGGCAGGGAATTTGAAGTCCAATGTTCTTCACTATTTACCACTCCTGGAATCTTGAAAATTTGGTCTTGTAACCGATTGTTGGATGCGGCTTGCTCTTCACAGAATCTAGATATCTTTTCTTGAAATTAAGCTTGTTTTCTCAGAGTTAGCACAATCTTCTCGAAGTTCTTGAATTTCAATCCACAAGTCCATTGATCCTATCTCATTATACTCTTGGATTAATGGGTGAAAAATTTGGGGATCCATTGATTCATATAAAGGCTTTGTGGGTGTAAGGAAAGAATAGGGATAATCTTGGTAACTTGAGAAAGAATTTGGACAGTTTGACCATCCCATTTTGATAATTATAAGAGGAGGGAGGATAATCATAAGAAATATGCTCATTGGTCATGCTTCCATAGTCATATGGATGATAATATCCTTGGCATGAGTTATTCCAATTCATTTATTGCATGTTCTTATAAGACCGATGCAAAAACAAGATACAAAAACAAGTACTAACACAAAAGCACACAAACAAGAAAAATAGGAGAATTTAGACTAGTAGCTAGCCAAAACTATCCACTAAAAAAGAAAATCTTTTTGGATTTTTTAATAAAAGTGACACAAAACATAAGAAGGGAAAATCTTTTTGGTTTTTTTTTTCCAAAATATTGAAAACGCACAACAAAACTAAAACAAATAAAACTAATATACATTTCAAAGTAGTATTCTTGTCAAATTATACCGATATTGCCAAAGACCCAATCTCTGGGAACGGCGCCAAAAACTTGATATGTGAAATATCTAGTTATAAATTTATAAGATCCTAATCCAACTATTGAACTAGATAATGCACAGCAAGTGTACGGAGTCAATAGTATATAGCAAAAGTAGGGGTCGAACCCACAAGGATTAGTTTAGCAATTACTGGTTATTTGACTCAAACGCTATCTGAAGAAATTATTATGGAAGATATTTGACTAAGTTAATCTAAGAACTAAAATTATAATTAATCTATGAAAGCAAATACACTAGTCTAACCATTAATCTACAAAAGCAAGTAAAGAAAGCATTAAATTTGAAATCAAGGAAAATATGTAACCCTAGAAAGCATTAAATGATAAAAGAACCATAAAACGAGAACTAAATAACATAAGAAAAGGTTTAAGAATGCTTCTCTAATGAAGAATCACAAGTGGTTAGTCCAAGGTTGTCAATTTTGAACCTCCAAAAAATAAAGAAAACCCTAGTCCAAATTTAATGAATTTCTATTCTAATGTCAAATTTAACTAATGACTGATCTCTCTCTCTCTCTCTTTTTCTCTTCAACTCCCCTCATAATGGGGAGGTATTTATAGGTATTTCTAGGATTTTGGGGTACCGGAATGATAAGTACACGATTTCCTATGCAAACGGGCACGCGGGAGGACTTTTCTTACAAAATAAGCAAGCCCATGAAAGCTATCCAGTGACCGGCACCTGGGTGCTATTTCCAATGAACATAAGTACCCTTTCTAGACTTGGTGCCTAGGCGCTGCACTTTTGCAGTACTTGGGCACTGGGTCCAGTAAGGTGGCTCTATTTCATCTTTTTTTTTCTCTATTATGTAGGCAAATTTTGGAAAAATTCAAAACATAAAAGTTGTAGCTCCATATCTTAGCTTCTAGAACATCTTGAATTACCTCAATTGGAGCTCGGACATGAAAGTTATGCTCAATCTACCAAACTATGTTAGAATTGCTCCTCGCCGGTATATATTTCTCAAATTTGCAATTTGAACAAGATGCCTATAGAATCCTAGAAAATCAAAACAGGAAAGTTGTATAACTCTTTCTTAGCTTTCTAAATCATCTAAAGATTTGAAATCACAACAATCGGAGCTCGAACAAGAGATTTATGCTTGATCTTTCAAACTATATCCGATTTGCAACACGCAATGAACGTTTTCCTCCAATATTGTTATCCATTTTAACTCATTCTTTTCTCAAACTGTCTACAAAACTGAAAATAAACTATTTTAACTCATAATTACTCAATTCTTGCTCAAATTACATTAAAAGTGAGGTAAACGACACACAAAATATACCATATTTATGAGCTTATCAGGAATCAAAGAAGTCTTGTGGTTGAGATGTTTGTTTGGCGAGCTGAGTCTACTTCATGGTATGACTGAAGTTTATTGTGATAGTCAAAGTACAATTCACTTGACTAAAGATTAGATGCATCATGAGAGGACTAAACAAATTGATGTGATGTTTCGCTTCGTTCAGATACTATTACTAAGGGAAAAATTCTTGTTCAAAAGATCAGTACCAAAGACAATCCTGCAGACATGTTCATGAAACCTCTTCCGATTTACAAGTTCAAGTGGTCAACCAAGCAGTACTTGGATTTGGTTGGCGTTCGTGGTCGATGATTAAGCCCATTGGGGCTTTTATGGAGAATGTGGAGCAAGTTTGCTATTTGGTTATTTTATGGATATGGGTACAGGCCAAGGTGGATATTTGTTATGTGGCTTTATCCCACATTGGTTAATGTTAAGGAGAGTTATGTAGCCTTGATCTTATAAATAGAGACCTTAGGCTTTAGGCTTTATGTACCAAGCACTAAACATAAGAGAGCTTATTGGGCTATTGGACCTTGTTGGTTATTAAACCTTTTGTCTTTATTTTGACTTTTCTTGTGTTTTTTGTATTAGTGCTTTCATGGGGTTAGGAACACTCTCCTAACGTTTTTGTATTCTTCCATATAGTAAAATTTTGTGCACCTTCGCCTATGGACGTAGATATTTCAACCGAACCATATAAATCTGGTGTATTTCTTTTATTTTTTTTTATTTTGTTATCGTTTGTCTCAGATTTGTCTCGGGTTTTTGTCAATTTGCTCTTAGGATCCTCCCTAACAAGATGTCCCCATTGTTTTTTAAACAATTCTAGAGCATTGTTGGTAAAGATATTATTTTAGCTATTTGTAGTTTTTTCCATTTAGGTTTCATGCTTTGTGCTCCTAATGAGACTATTATTAGTCTTATTCCTAAAGTTGAGTCCCGTATTAATATCTCTCAATATAGGCTTATTCTCTCTTTGCAATGTGATCTACAAAGCTATTTCAAAATTGCTTGCAAATAGATTGAAGCCTCTTTTGAAAACATGCATAAGTAATAATCAATCTGCTTTTGTTGCCGAAAGGAAAATCCTTGATAATGTAATCCTTGCTCATGAGAATCTTCATTTCTTTTAAGAATGAAAGACAAGGAAAGATGGGTTTTATGGCTCTTAGACTTGACATGGCCAAAGCTTATGATAGGATAGAGTGGAGTTTCCTTTGTGCTATCATGGAAAAAATGGGTTTTTGTTCAACTTGGATTCAATGGATTTTTAAATGTATAAGGTACTTCTACTGCAACTTTTTCTTTTAACTTGAATGGTGAGAAGGTTGGTTTTGTGAGGCCAACTAGAGGCATTAGACAAGGGGACCCACTGTCCCTATATTTATTCATTTTAGTTTCTTAGGCTTTTCCAAATATGATAAACAATGCTTCTACGAATAAGAAGCTTTTAGGTTTGAAGATTTGCAAAAATAGTCCTGTGATCTCACATCTTTTTGTTTGCAGTTAACTCTTTGCTGTTCTGTAAAGCTACCAAAGAAGAGATCCAAGAAGTCAGAAGAACTATTAATTTGTATGAAGGAGTAACTAGCTAGAAAGTTAACTTGGAGAAGTCATCAGCTTATTTAAGTAGGAATACAATTGATTCAGTCAAGTCTGAGCTTATAGATGTTTTGATAATATCCAGGTGGTGTCACAAGAGAAGGTACCTGGGCCTTCCTATGGTAATCACAAGAACAAAACTATATCTTTAGATATATAAAAGAAAATGCCCAAAAGAAATTGAATAACTACTAGAAAAATAACTTCCTCAGCAATGCAGGAAAAAGGGTATTGCTGAAATTTGTCATCATGGCTCTTCCCACATACTCTATGTCTTGCTTTAGATTACTCAAAGTTTGTGTAGAGACCTTAGTAGTATGATGGCAAACTTTTGGTGGGGTTCTAGTAATGAGGGAAAGAAATTGCAGTGGGTGATTTGGAGTAAAATGACAAAGCCTAAAAGTGAAGGAGGTTTGGGTTTTAGGTATATACAGAGTTGCAATAGTGCTTTACTTGCAAACAAATTTGGAGATTCATAATTCACCCAAATTTGTTGGTAAGGTATTAAAAGCTATGTATCTTCCTAATACATCCATCATGCATGCTTCTATTCTAAATAATTCATCCTGGTTTTGGAAAAGTGTGTGCAGTCCTAGGGAAGTCTTGGACCAAGGCCCCTTTAAGAAGATTGGAGATGGAAAGTCAATTCAAATCTGGGAAGATAGATGGATTTTGGAAAATGAGGATGGCAAGGTAGATGACAGGAAATAAACCATATGATTGTCAAATGCTCACTGTGAATCAACTTATCCAGGGATTTGAGTGGAATGAGAGACTGGTGAATGAGACCTTTGCTACTTGAGATGCTAATAATATCCTTAAATTGCCTATCAACTTTACAGGTAAAGCTAATAAGTAGTTTTGGAAATTCTCTATGCAGAAGGGTTCCACTTTAAAGAATAACACTAGTGGAGAATCAAGTAGAGAAAATCAAAGAGCTAGTATGTGGAATTTTGTGTGGAAGTTGAATATTAAACACAAAACCAAACATTTTTTGTGGAGGTGTTTAAATAAGACCTTACTAGTAAATGAAGCTATACATAGAAGAACTGGTCTGGGTTGTCCTGTTTGTAAAATTTGTGACGCTGAGATAGAAACAGTGGAGCATGTTTTGTTTTTCTGCAAGAGAGTTGAAAATATTTAGAAGTCTTCTCCTATCCAGTGGGAGGGTTTGATGGACGTTAGAGGTGATTTATGACAATGGTAAAAAAGGGGGTTTCAAGAATGTTATGGAGTGCAGAAAAGAACCAGATCATGCCTACTTGACAGCAAACATTCTTTGGCAACTATGGAAGAGTGGGAACAAATACTACCATGAAAATTTGATATCACAGCCTGATGAGGTAATGATTCAAGCTGTAAATGAATGGTCAGAGTTTAATAGTGTAAAATATAATTTGTTACAAGAGAGCACCATGGAAACATTTACCAGGGATGTTCAACAGCCTTGGTTTTCTCCTTATCCTTTTTGTTGCAGAATCCTTACTGGTGTTTTTGAGAATAGTAGAAATCAAGGGCAGGGAGTTAGCATTACAGTTACAAATGAAGAGGGTAACTTGGTTTATGCTTGGGCTGAAGGGAGACTAGAAAGAAAGAATTCTCTGTTAGTTGAAGCTGAGTTGATTAGAAATGCTCTTCTTAATGCAATGGACAACAACTTCCTAGTGATTGAGGTACAATCCTCAAATCCTCTGTTGTTTAGTATGTTGAACCCAGGTAGCTATGATAATAAATCTATTAATGTGGCTACTATTCTAGAAGATATTTTGATCTTGAAAAAGTGTTTTGAGTGATGCTCTTTTTCTTTTATTCACAGGGACTCAAGTTGTCAAGACCATAGTTATTAAATCATATAGTAAGCTAGAATAAAAGAATATAATATTAATGTGGCTACTATTCTAGAAGACAATTTTACCCTAGTATATGTCAAGACCATAGTTATTAAATCCACCTGATTCAATGGTTGAACAGCTGAACCTAGTGAACTAGTTATGGTACTGGGTTGGTATAATAAAATGACCAAATATAGAAGGAATATGTTGGTACCCAGTGAAACTTAGTTGTTGAATGGTGGATCAGAATGGTTTACTAAAACATGGTAGGTTTGAGAGACTTACTCTAAAATTACCTTTTTTTAATAAGTTCGAATATTGCATGAATTTTCTACAATTTGTTCCATAATACTTTGAGATATTTAAATTGTGCATTTGCTTATTTTTAGATCTGCGATTAATAAGGAAGGTGCAAAATTATTAATTCTCATGTTTATTGAGATTTATATTTCAATATTAGTTTCTACAAGACTTGATTATGTTTGTATATATAAAAAATTTTATTTTCTAGATTGGTTGTATCTTATGATTTTGTAATATAATTACACTTTAGAAAAAAATTTAATTTAAATATATTATTTTAGGGTAAATTTCACTTTTGTCCATGTACATCCCTTATGATAGAATAAAACTTAAAAAAAATCATGCTGTACTATTGGTTTAAACATCTAATAGACGAAGAATGGCTCCATTTATGGAAGTTGATTATCACGCACTTCAAGTTCATGCATGATCATGAAATGTCAAAATACAAGCTCTTTTTTCTACCTGAAACACTCCTTTTAATTTACTTTGGTTTAATGAAGTGCATACTTATGAAAATTAGGGTAAAAGCTTGGCATTAACATAAAAAACAAAAGAAACAAGGGGTATTGAGTAGTAGCTGGTGGCGTGGTGGTTAGATTTTATGGGAAGGGGCCCTAGGGTAGAAGCTAAATTTGAGGGAAGAGGGGGCAGCAGGTCTTGGGCAAAAGGGAAAATAGACAATGGAAAAGAGTGGAAAAAGAATGAGGAGGTGGCGAGGAAAGAAAAGTGCGGGGTAGGGGAAGAAAGAAATGGGCAGCTAGTGGCGAGGAAAGAACTAGGATATGGGATAGCAGGGACTGTGAAGAAGGAAGAATGGTGACGGATGAAGGAAAAGGTAGTGTGCAAAGGAAAAGGTAACGAGGGCAGGATAGTTGGCGGTGGGTGGCAGTTATGAGAAGGTAGTGGTTTTGAGGTGGGGGCGGCAGGGAGGTTGGTGATTTTGAAGTTGGCAGATCTGGGATAGGTAGGAAAGGTAGTGGGTAGTGGTGGTGGCAACTAGAAGGGATGGTACTTCTAAGGTGAGGGTGGGTTGGTGGTGGATGGCGACTGGAGAAGGTGGTGATGGTGGTGTCATTTGTGGGTGGTTGGTGGTTATGTTGTGCAGGGTTTTGGGGGTTGGTGGTACCAGGTGGCAGTTGGAAAGGGTAGTTATTCTGAAGTTGGGGGTTTAGGATGGATGGTGATGGGTAGGGCTGGGAAAAGGTGTTGGTTCTGGAAGAATGGGAAAGGGGAATAGGCAAGGGAACTATTTTTGGATTTTTTAAATATTTTTTACAATTTTGAATTGTACTATTGGTGGAGGTTTATCTATCCACTACTAATGGTGTCGTTAGTACAACTAAACTGAAACCACAAAGATGTATTTGTAAGTCATAAAACAATATAAGGTTCATGTAGAAAACATACCACGGGGAGTGCATGTGAAATTTGTCTATTATGTTATTATTATTTGGAATCTATCAGTTTAACTGGTAACTCACCGGTTGAATCGATAACCTATTAACCCGGTCCTTTTGTCAAGTTGATACCGGAGTTCGGTTTAATAATTATGGTCGAGAACATAAAAAAGAAGTTAACCTCTAGTATTCATATTTCCACTATTTCTTTTGAACCTATCTCAACCATTGATGGACTCATATCCTCAGATAAGAGTCCCGAATAAATTTTATAATATGGAATAAAAAAAGATTTTTGGAATTTAAAAATTGTGCCCTATATAAATTTAATGCACTCTAATAGCTATATAAATATAAATTTGCCCCTCAATGGAAATCATGCGCTTTATGATCCTAATGCTCGCTTTTGCTTCCATTCATATACATTTGGAACTGCACTCTCTTGACTATATGTATAACACTTCAAGGAGCTACAAACTCACAATGAGCTAATTGGCATATTTTCAACATAACAAAAAGCTGAAAAATCCTTTAGGCTTTATTGTTAGAAATAAATCATTATTCTAACTTGAAATTACACATATCTCTAATGGTAAGTCAAAACAATAAATCTAATTTTGGATTTTACATACTTTGGCGTTTCTCCTCTAAACTTAACACACATCACCTAAAAAGGTAAAAATGATCTTCTGTCAAAAATATAAAGTTAACACTAAATAACTTCAAAACATGCACAAATACATGGAAGAAGTTTAATTCTAAGATCCAAAGTTGAGTAAATCGTTAATATTGTGAAAAGCATCCTATGGGGGTATTTGTTTTGGTACTATGAAATTTGATTTGCATTTACAACTAGATTCGTAATGTACAAAACCAGTATAGGTTTGGAATAAGAATATCAATTAAAATGCTAGTGCATGGTAAAAATTCTTAAGAATTGTTCACATCAAATTATTATTATTATTATTTTTTTATGAACAAGGATTACTCTTGACCAACAATTCTCAAACAATTGAAGCTTGAAGTAGAACATTGTTTACATTATCTTACTATTACTTCTTTATGCATAGTCTTTTTAAAACAAGCCAAAAACACAAAGAATAGGAAAATCTTAAATTTTTAGATTTCTTTCTAGTGCTATCCATACTTATTAGCCAAGTAACCAGACTTATTCTAATTCTTGATTCTCATACCATCCAATCAAGTACCCCTACGATGACAAGTGTTTTGAGTTATCACACTCGAAGGTCTTGCTGCTTCATGAATTGTATGAGATGAGATGAGATGAGATGTCTCGTCCTTAAGTTATGAATTTTGGATTGATTTATCCCCAGATTTAACATCTGAGTTAAGTTATCCAATATTTGGTTGATATTTGATTTTATGGGATATTCTAAAACAATTCATATCATATATTTGATTTGAGATTGTAGTGTTATTTTATTAAAATAAATAACCCAGACGTATAATACTATTTCAATTTCCTAATTCAACAAATAATTTTCAAATGATACCATATAGTAATTACAATATGCTAAGAAACAAATTTGAGAATTGAATACATTGGTATCACAAATTAAAAATATGAAACTTGATAATTTTTAAGCAATTAATGGCTCGTATTTTAAAATTTTGGCTTTGTATTTTCTCCTTTCTTGGTAACACATATTGTCAGCAGCATGAAAAAATTCCATTTACCAAACTTGTTAAAATATAGTCATGACTTAATAAAAACACAAAACAAATTAACTTGCGAAATTGGGGAAATGGGTGAAACTTGCTTGAACAAGGGAAAGATGAAGGGAAAAAAAAAAATAGGTTGATGCATGTATAAATAACTAAAAAAAAAAAAAGAGAGAAAACCCAAATTACAAAATTAAGTGATAAGAAAAATAATTTACTGTTGATTTTGGTGAAACGTATTTGTAAGGGGAGAAAATGAAAGGCGATGGAAAATAAATTTGTTGATGCACATAGAGAAAATATGCAAAAATAGAAGGAAAAGAAGACCTAATTAAAAGCAAAAAGGCAAGAAAATAATTAACTTGAGATTTGGGTGAAACTTGCATGAATGAGAGGAAGATGAAGGAAATTGAAGAAACGACATTAATGCACGTGGAGAGAAATGTTTATTGAGAGAGAGAGAGAGAAAGCCCAAACTAGAAAACAAAAAAAAACAAAAAATACTAATTAGGGATTTGAGTGGAACTTATTTCCGGAAGGAAAAAATAAAGGAAATGAAACATTATGCAAGCACGTTGATAATAATATTAAAAAGTTGAAAAAGAAACTAAGAAAGTCCAAATTATTAAAAAAATAAAAATGCCTAACTTGGAAATTTAGGCCAAACTTGGAAAGACCATAAGATGATTTTCTTATTTTGATAAGAACAAACTGCATCAATAGTTACTAGACTATGCTTTGTAGCAAATGAGGTCACTCAACTATTTTTTTCACAAAATTGGTCAATGAACTATGAAAAGTGTGGATTTAGAGTCGCTCCATATATTAGAACTATAAATGTGGACATACAGTACTTTTTGAGAGTTAATATTGTGCAAATAAATTAAAGTAATATTTTCAAGTACATGTAAAAAAAATTATTATTATACGAGTTCATGTAAAAAAAATCTTAGGTCAAAATTAAATTACCCAATATTTTTCCCAAACCACCATTGCAACACAAACCCCTTCCAACCACCTTCAGCCCTTTAACTCCTTTATTTCCCCCAACTACGACCCCTAAGACCCTCTAAATCCCACCGCAGCTCCCCCTAGGCAACCCTAGGATAGACCAAGTAACCCCATCATTCCTCTCGAGCTCTCTCCATCACCCTCAAATCCCACAACTATCCGTTGGTTGTAACCTATATCCCTATAGCCCACTAACACTCTCACACGCCCCTTGCCAAGGCCCTAATCTAATGTTCACAACCCTTATTTTTGCCCTAGGGATTAATCTTGTTAAGTGAAATTATTGGCTATTTTAAAATCCATCCAAACATGATATTGATTATTCAATCCTGTATCATCAATGAACCAAATGGACCCTATCTCAAAAAAAAAATTGTATGATGAAAGGGTTGTTTCTTTGTTTTTCTTTTATTTATTGAAAATGTAAGTATAAGAATCAGCCTAAATAAGTTATAATTTTAAGGGTAAAATCAAATTGGTTTAGTGATAAAAATTATTAGAATATGAGAACAACTGTAGTACTACACATGGTTGATCACGTCAACAACATTACAACAAGCATGTCGATTGAAGTACTTATACCAGTGCATATAAAAAGCCTGACAGATTCATTGAAAATCCTTAAACATGGTGATTTGTTCTCCTAATTAGACTGAGTTTGAACAAAGGCTAGATAAGGAACTACATAGTAAAGATACATTGACATACATGAGGGTTTGAATGGATAAGGAGATTATACAGGGTTTGTTTGGCCTTATTAAAGTAGTTTGGAATATTAAATTTTGATTAGAGTAACTTTGACATTTTAGCAAATTTGTTCAAATAGAAAATAAGTGCTTTAGCAATATTACCACTTAATACAAGTCCAATATCTTTTGCAAACATTTCACCAAGATGTTATACTTTTAAACAATTACAAAATCACGACAACAATTCCCTGATACCAAATATAAATATACATGCATATGGTTACAATTCATGAGATATTAATCTTTACTTTGAGTCATTGGTGAAGGTAGTTATCAAGAGTTGAGTGTTTAACCCCTATATTATGGAGCAAGCAAACCAACTTGTGATGCCCCCTCCAAGGCCCTAATCAAAGACCCATGTGTTTAGATATTAGGCATCTTCCTTGTTCTTTCTAAGACAAGCTAAAACCATACCTATAGAAAGAATGATAACACTATGATATTTCTAGTAAATGGAGTTATTTTACCATTTTTTACAGTTAGTTTTATTGCTTAAATCCTATGTATTAGGGATTAATTAACTTTATTAGGATTTTTTTAGTGTAGTTTATGTTTTATTTATTTATTAGGGTTTATTCTTCAATTATAGATAAAAATGACTATTTATGTTTGGCTATTGTTTGTAAAGTCTAGAGGGCAAATTGTTTTCCACTCGCTGTTTGGGAAGTCAACAAGTCAAACCTTCCACTAGTGAGACGTACGCCTGCAGATGTTCAAGAATTGAAGAAGTGCCACTGGCGGATTCTCACAGAGAACCCATCATTGCCAACATATTTGAAGAACAAAACCATCCACCGCTTATGGATAAGCAAACACTAAATGATTGCGAAACTTATGCCTATTTTCCATTTGCTGCCGACAGACCACATACATGCAGGTTGGGGGTATAAATACTAATAGAAGCACTTTATCTTCATATTTTGGCAATTTTTAGATAGTGTAGGTAGATAGGATTTTGCCTCTCTAGAATAGCTAGTCCTTTCAAAAACTCTCTCTTTACATTTCCTAGCTAGACTAGATTAAAAACCATCTATTTCTTTTACTCCAATATTGGTGTTGGATATTTAATAGGATTTATTCCTCTATTTTAATAGTAGATAAAGTTGTTTCTTTCGTTTAATCCATGGCTCATTTACTCCTTATTGCACTTGTTATATTTTATGTGATTTTTGATTTTGCAATTATGAACTAAATCTTTTACGGGTTAGGGCTTTGCAATCTTAATTCCAATGTTCTTAGGCTAATTTTGGACTTACTGCTTGGTTAGGGTTCAATTAATTGGGCATTTACCATTGGCCTTCATTTATCAATGAAGGGAATTGATCATTTTTGTAATTAATCTAGACTAATTAGAACAATAAATGAAAATTGAGTTTTAATTTGGACTAAATGGTATTTGGGTTGGGATAAGGGTCAACTTAGAAATGAGACTTCCTTTTCTATTTCGTATTTGTACATTTCACATTTTGAAAATTTCTTTTACCATTTAGGTTACCTTGCTATGTTTTTGGTTTAGATTAACCTAACACAAAATTAAATAGTTTATGCCCTAATCTACTTCTATTTCAATTGATAAAACCTACTTGCTAATTATAGTGGTTAATTAAGTATTTAACTATATTCTCTTATAATTACTTGAATTTTAGTATTAATTTGCACTTTTTGTTTTTAGTAAATTCCATATTGCAAAACCAGAAAACCAATTTAATTTGATCACTTAGATAATAAATTATCTTATAGTCAAGTAATTGCCTATAGTTGTTCTCAATGGGAACGACTTACTCAAGCTACTCTATAAAGGGATCTGTATACTTGTGGAATTCCCCTAAATTAGAATTAGGGTGAACAAATTATTTATGCCGTTGTTGGGGATCATTCATCTAGGCAATATCAAATAGACTAGGATAGTTTATAGTTTAAACATATTTTTTTTATTTCTTTATTTAGTCTTTCTTTTTGTTTGAACTTTCTTGTGAAGTATAAATGTTATGTTTAATCTTATTTGTTAAGTTTTTTCTAGTACCTATGGCAAGACAAAAAAGAGGTGCAACCCTTAAATATTGAATATGAGAGAACAATCCAGAAGTTGGAAAAAGGTTAAACAGGCACAAGTGATTGAGCAAGAAATGAGTGAGCGGGTAAAAAAAATCAAAGGTCCTTGAGGGGCTATATGAGTATCACTAGATCACCCATCAATGCCAACATGACGAGCAACATGAAAACCCCAACCTTCATCTTCGAGCTTTCGAAGATATATGATACATTCAAGAAAAATGGAGTTTCTATGAATGCAGTTAGGCTCCGGCTATTTCAATTTACATTGCAAGGGTTTGGTTACAAAATTTTTGTCAATGAACTTTCACTATTTGGGATGCTTTGGTGCAACAATTCATATTCTTAAAATTAAGTATTTACACTATTCAAAATGGCGCAATTGAGGAAGGAGATAACTTCTTTCCAATAAGCCGACTTTGAATCACTCAATGATGCTTGGGAGTGATACAAGGAGCTACTGTATATGTGCATCACCATGGTATGACTATAGATGCAAATACAAAACTTTTACAATGGCCTACTTCAATCTAATCAACAAAATGTGCATGTGGCAAGCAATGGGTCATTCACATTCAAGATGCTAGAGAAGGCTAAGAATTATTAGAGGCGATGGTATCAAAATACTATCAAAACAAAACTCTTACATCCCAGTTGGCCAACATATCAAAGTGACCCGAGAGTTTAAGTATCCATGCATTGGGTTTTATTTCCACTTAGTCGATATGTGGTTTTGTTTAGGATACCACTTGGGAAAAAAAAAAAACATGTCAAATGATGGTGGCTAATCAAAGTGAATAAGTGAATTTCTTTAGCAACAAAGAACTCAAGGAAATTCTTTCACATCAAACACTTACAACCCTGGTTGGCAAAATCATCTAAACATCTTATACGACAAAAATCAAGCATAAGCCTCTATACCAAGGCCATAATTCTCTCCACTTAAACACCAACATCAACATCATCATTATATCCAATCATACCTCCATCTCCAGAAAATAAGAGCAATTTGGTGGATCCACTTATGAGTTTCACACAAGAGACGAGAGTCATGATGAAAAATCAAGAGGCATCCATAAGAAACCTAGAGAACTAAATTGGTCAATTTTCTAGGACCATAATGGAACGATCTTAGGGTGCACTCTCTAGTGACACAATCGCAAACCCAAGAGATTAGCAAGCTAAGACAATCCCATAGAGAATTTGTAAGGAGCTTGAGGAGAGAAATGTTGATAAAAGTATTGAACAAGATGCTGATGTTGTTGAAAAGGAAATGATGAAATTGTTGTTGAAAGGGGATAATCCTTTGAAGGAAAGGAAATTGATCATGAAGAACCACTGAAGTACCAATCCACCCTAAGAGGAAAAAAATAGAAAGATGACTGGGAGAAACCACTTGAACAACCAAAGAGTGTCAAAATTCTTTTTCCCCATAGGTTAAAGAATGAGGAGCTAGGGAAAAAGTTCAAAGGTTTCCTTGACAACTTCAAGTAGATTGAGATTAACGTACCATTTGTGGAAGTGTTGGAGAGGATTCCAAGTTATGCCAAGTTCATGAAACCGGTATTATCAAGAAAGAAAAAGTTTTGGGTTGATGAAATTTTATGTCTAATTGAGGGAATCAGTGCAATATGACAAAGAAAACTTCTCACTAAGATAAAGACCCTAGTAGTTTTGCAATTCCCACATATCATTAGGAAGTTAATTTTTGAGAAGGGTGTATGTGACCTTAGAACATCGATCAATCTAATGCCACGTTCTATTCGTCAAAGACTTCATGGGGTCGTTGAAGTCAAGCCTATTAATGTGTCCATACGACTAGTGGATCGAAGTATCAAATACTTGGTTGATTAGTATACAGGATTTTTGATTATGTCTTAGTCAATGACAACAAATTCATCTTCCAAATTGATTTCATCATACTTGATATGGAGGAAGATAAGGAGATACTCTTGATACTTGGGAGACCATTTATAGAAACCGGAAGTGCACTCAATGATGTACAAGAAGGGAAACTTCAAATGAGGGTTAACAATGAAATCGCTAATTTCAATATCTTTCAATCTCTTAAACTACCTTCAATTCTTGATGTTTGATGAAATTGTTATGTTGTAGGAAGGAGATACTAATTTTTTTTTTTTTTTTGGAAAAATCCTTAATAAATCTAGGCAACTTGGATGAAGATGATGAAGAAGCATAAGCATGCCCAAGGATGTTGGATGCAACTGATGAGTCAAGTAATGAGGTGTCTGTTGATGAGAAATTAGGTGAAAAGAAGGGGTCTTTGACTAATAAACGTCTCAAGGTTGAATTGAAACCTCTACCTTCTCATCTTTTGCATACCTTGGTGAAAGTAATACATATCCACGTAACTGATAATACTTTATTATCTTATAATAACTTGAAAAAATGCCAGTCTTTCTTAGGAAACGTAAATGTGCTATTGTTTGGTCTATTTAAGTATAAGAGATTTTAGCCCAACTATTGTGCACAAGATTTTTATGGTTGATAACTTTAAATCGATCAAAACATAGGCTTAACCCCCTCAAAAAAAAGGTTTCCAAGAAGGAGGTAGTGACGTAAACATAATAATACACATGAATATGTGTCATGTAGTAAAAACGTAAATAAAAATTACCCCTATCCATGATTGTTTAAGTGATTAGTCTAACGATTAACTTACAAATATATCCCAGTTTCATGAACTTGGATTTGTGCATGTCACGAATTGAACAACAATATATAAGTATACAATCGTAAGGATCTTCTAACCTATGCCTAACCAGAAAACACTGTGGAACAGATGGAGTATCACAGACTTATTTTCAGGTTAGGTTAGAGACCCTTAGAACAAAAGAAATGCTTAGGGCTTCTTTCTATCAAGAAAATTACCATAACACATAATCGGGAAAATTTAAGAAATATTATATTTCCTAAACCATAATATTCTGACTGATTGATGGAAGATATTATTCAATCATTACCAAAAGTTGGATATCAATCAATTAGGTAAAATACTAATCAATCATATGGGTCACATATAAGCCAAGTCTTACATTCTCCTATTTAAGCCACATGCATTAGTTCGTCAGTGACAAGGAATGACCAAAATCTTTATTGTCACTCCACTAACTTAATAGTTATGTAACCAATAATTAATTAGAAACTATTAATACACAAATCATGGCATTTATGTTATTAAAATCAACACTTCCTTCCATGTATTATAATGTACAATATTTTCTAATCAAATACTATAAAAGTATTATGAATAACTTATTATAAATCACCCAAGGTCAAGTTTTATGGATCAAAAGATCCAACCTTATACATGACAATAATGTGCACTAAAAGTCATGTAAACAAATGAATTATTTACATGTCTAAACTCTAACAACAGATAGAAAATAATTGTAAGACTAGAATGAGCTAGTGAATTTCTTATGAGTTATATGATCATGAACAACTTAGCTGGTAATTTTTATTATCATACCAATAATCATAACTCATTACTTATATACTCATAGCTAACTTTGTTTCAAATAACTATCTCTAGTTATTAAAATCCTTATATCGATTTGTGTATCTTGACTCCCACTTTTCTTAATATTCTTAATGAAGAATATAAAGAGCGAGATAAACACATAAGAATGGCCAAATAGCATCATTCTTCTTTATTATGTTAGGATAGTCTCCAAACACCAAGGGATGGAGAAACCTGCAGCAAAATGTATAAACATTAAAATAAGAATTTTTGTTGCTTAAAGGAGCAACACAAGAAAGCATCTTGCTACTTGTTAGGGATTATGCAATGCATATTGAAGGTAATTATCGGTGTAAGATTAATTCAAAGTTTAGAGCACCTTTTTATGTATCTTATGTTGCTAAGTTTTAGTGTTTTTAGTCCTATTTGTCATGTTTATGGTAGTTAAATTATGTTTAGAATGTATAGTGGTCATGTCATTTTTAATCATTTTTATAGTCAAATGTGTGTTTAATTGTCATTATTGTCGATATATGTTGTTTTGTGTCGTGTGCAGGTACATTAGTGGAAAAAGTCATTTGGAAGTAGAGCGAAGAGCTGAAAATGGAAGAGCAAAGAAAAGAATAAGGACTGGAAACTGTCCAACTGTTAATAGCGGCTAGACCACGGTTATTTAGCCACTGATAGCTGTTAAAACAGAAGCATATCTGCTGTCAGCGATCGATGAAGAAGAAAGCTTTCTCTGTCAATGGTTTACCCGAAGATAGTGTCTGATCAGTACAAATTCAACTGCTGACAGCGGTTGAGGTGAGTGGTCCTGGGCCTGACTATATTATTTTATAAATAGGGAAATTCTTGTATGCTAAGAAAAGGTGATTCTCAAACTTTAGTTCTTAGTTGTTGTCTAGGATTTTGAAAAAAAATTAGGTTAATTAGCTCTCAATTCCTTAGATTAAATCTTCAAATTGTGGATCGTTCAAAACATTTAATTCATGTATTTTTATGATTCTTTCAATTTTGGTAGTGTGCCTTTTAATTATTTTATTTTCACTTGCACCTTTAATTTTAGAAATCAGTTTATTATGTTTGCAGTCAATTCCATTTATTTATTTTCATTATCTCACATCATGAATTGCTAAATTAGTTAGGGTTCGGGTACGGGTGACGCAATCAATCATAGGGAAATCTAATGAAGGTTTGATCATTTTAATTATAATATTAGGCGAATAATTAACATAAATAGACAATTTCAAGGAGTAGCAAACCTTATTCTTGGTTAGGTTGGTTTGGGGGGATAAGGTTTTTGAGCCCTAGTCATAGACCTGTGTTAAATTATTAGGCTAATTAATCTAGTTTACATTGACGGATTAAATTAGTTGATCCGTCAAGTATTCTTGGAAGGAAACTCAAATTAACTCAAGAGGTTAATAACTCAAGTTAATTATGTAGGTTAGAAGAAAAATTCTCAAACCCTAGTTAATAAATTTGATAGGATTCAATCACCGAAGGTTTCGGGTTTAGGTTGATATATAGGAATAGAATCACCATTAATTATAATTAAATTAATCGATTGACCCAAGATTAAATGACCCTAGATAATTGCTAGCATTGGATTCAAGCCGTCTTTATTTATTGGTGATATCTCAATTTAATTAAATTATTTTCTAGTTTTTAGCTTTTTAATTATTTCTGCAACTTATTTTCAAATCCAAAACATTGATATCTGACTATCTAAATAGAAATTGCGTTAGAATCTCGATACTTGCATTAGAATCTTTGTACTTGCATCAATTAGAATCTCGATACTTGTGTCAATCCTCGTGGGATCGACCCTTGCTCACCTTCATACATTGATAACCATATATTTGTGAATATTTGTGGAACTATGGGACAAGGAATTATAACTTGTTCAGTTATCTAACAAGTTTTTGACACTGTTGCTGGGGACTGTAATGGCAATATTGAGATGATAAAATAATTCCTACTTTAGATTTTATTTTCTTTGTCTATTTTATTTTTGTTACTTTTTCGTGAGCCATTACTTGATTTATTTTCTATTGGTCATTGTATTAATTAAAGTGGTTCTCATAACAAATTTCTCGTGCCTAATAGTTTATGCATAGGTTCGGTCAAACTTTAGCTAAGTTTGATTCAAAAATTGATAGAACCTTTAGGTAACTGAGGAGACAAGCTTTGTAACAATAGCAAGTAGATATGCCTGACAGGAGGATTACATGTCAACCAATAGGGCAACAAGAAGTATCACCAATTAACCGTGAGAGAGTAGAAAATAAAGGAGAGTATGAGGATAATGGTCAGAACTTACCTTCACAGAATAACAGACCATTAGGAGATTACACCCAACGTATGTTTGGAGGATCATAGTCTAGCACCATACCACCTCCTATTAAGGCAAATAATTTTGAAAGGAAGTCAAGTCTGGTTTGATATCCATACTTCAATAACATGCAATGTCTTCAAGTTTCCATAGTGAGGATCTGAATCTCCATTTAATCAACTTTGAAGAGGTCTATGATACTTTTAAGCAGAATGGCGTGTCGCATGATACTTTTAAACTTCACTTATTCCCTTTCTCTTTGCGGTATAAGGCAAAATTATGTAGGGGACTTTCACAACATGGGATAAATTAGCCCAGGCTTTATAAATATTTCTCCCCATCCAGAACAACCAAGCTAAAGAATGATATAACGTCTTTTACTCAACACTTTAGGGAAAGCCTTAACGAGACTTTGGAAAGGTATAATGACTTGCTTAATAAGTGTCCACATCATGGGTTACCCTTATGGATGTAGATGAAGATATTCTACAATAGAATGCTTCCACAAACCCGTGAATCAATAGACGTTATATTCTATAATAGAATGCTTCAAGAAACCCGTGAATCATAGACGTTTCAGCAAATGGATCATTAATGTGAACGTGAACAAGACTCTGGAAAAAGTTTAAGATCCATTGGATAAAATATCCAATAATTACTTTAACTCTTTAATAGCCCGAAGCCGAGAGCAAAGAAGGGAAGTGCATGAGCTGAATGATTGGGATGTGATAGCAGCTATACAGGAGGCTATGACTAAGCAAGTCGACTTATTAACTAAGTAGTAGAAAAATATGCAAGTTAAAGCAGTGACCCTAACACAGTTGCTCATTTACGACTTTTGTTCAGATGACCACCCTAATGGGCAATATAGTGCTCTAACATTATCTAATTCTACTTTTATAGATTAGGAGTACGTGAAATACATGGGGAGTTATACCAAGGTGGCCAAGACCAAAATCAGTACAGGAATCAAAATAATGCATTCTACAACACATATAATCTAGGATGGAGAAATCACCTGAATTTGTCATGGGGTGATCAACAAAACCAAAACTCAAATGTTCGAACTCCATTCTAGCAGTATCAGCTGTCCCAACAACAGGTGCATGCGATTATACTCCAATTCAAGCACCAAATAGTGTGGAGAATACTCTTGCCCAATATATAAAATCTAATGATAAGACAGTGAAGGGAATAGATGATGCAATCAAAAATCTAACAATAGTAGTTAAAATCACGGAGAATCCAATGGGGCAAATGGCGAAAAGTATAGGGGAGAGACCACTTGGAACATTGCCAAGTGACATGGTAGCCAATCCTAGAGAGCATGCAAAAACAATCATACTAAGTGGTAAAGCTGTGGGAGCAGGAAAAGAAAGCGAGAAAGAGATTAAAAAAGAAAGTGAAGAAAGAGAATAACGAGGACGGCAATGAAGACGCCAAGATAAAGGAAAACAGAGCAACAAAGTACAAAATTCCTTCTAAGATTTACTCATCTAAAGTCCAAGTTACCCATCCATTAGTTGGAATTCTATTTCCAAGTAGACTCAAAGGTGAGGATGACGAAAAGAAATTTAAAAAATTTCTCGAGATCTTCAAGAAGGTGAAAATCAACATTCCCTTCATGGAAGCATTAGAGAACATGCCTAAATACGCATTCATGAAGCAAATGTTGACTAACAAGAGAAAACTTCTTGGAGATAAGATTTTGTATCTGACTAAAGGATGTGTGATCATTCAAAAAAAGTTGCCTCCAAAACTTAAGGATCCTGGTTCATTCTCAATTCCATGTACTGTTGGAGAAGTTGAATTTGAGAAAGAGTTGTTTAACCTTGGGGCATCTATCAATATGATGCCTTTATCAATTTATGAGAAGTTCAACGGTGGAGGGATGAAGTCTATTAATGTATCTCTCCAATTAGCTAATTAGAGTGTATAATTGTCACACCCGCAAAACGGAAGAATGACACACTGCACCTTCGGATCACCCCAAGCATGCAAGGCACAGTACAAGAGTAATAAATAAACCATAAACCTGTCATTAGACCTCAAGATCAACCAATACAATACCACAAAAATATATTCAACAACCATGTCCATAACAATCCACGATAACCAAGTCACAGACTTATATACAAACATCAAATTACAACCCAAACAATAGTTAGAAGTTCGATCACAAGACAAATCTAACATGACCATAGGCACACAGGTCTAAGCATAAGAACCAACCTCACACTAAGATGGTAAATAGAAAAACTCTATCTTCAATAACTGGGGTCTGTACTATAACCTCCTCCCAGGTCAGCACTCGATTCAGGACCTGCTAACGTCTCCTGTTGGTCCTCAACTGCAAACAAAGGAGAAAAACAATAACAGAATAAGCACATCATGCTTAGTAAATAACATTTAAACCCAATTATAGATAACATGTATACAATCAGTGTAGGGAACAATATATGAGACATTTTCAATAATTAAAATATAAATGTCAACCAAGGAGCTCATGGTTCACAAAAGTCTTCCCAGCGCTGGATCCAAGTCTACCTATTATCTGCCCGAGTAGCAAGGCATAATGGAGTGTCTATCACTTGTCTTCTCGATAGACTGGGTATAACATTTATGGAGTACCGAGAGAGTACTCAGTATATCATTTCATTCACTCACTTATAACCAAGTCCACTAAAGTGACCCATTAAGCTCTTCATAGTAATCATTCATTAACACACAGTACAATAATGAACAAATAATACATTACATAACGAACACATAAATTATAAATATACTTACCTTATAAACATTACTCAAAATAAATATACTTACCTTAATATCAATTATGCTAGGGCTACAAAACAATCATATACAGAGTATTGATAAAAAGGCATAAACGTTACTTACTTTGAAAATCGATTTCGTAGACGTATCCTAATTTCAACGGTCTAAAACTCTAATCCCAAATCACCTAAACCAGGAGAGTGTTATACCATTAGGATAAAAATAGAGATAGGGGTTCACTTATGAGTATCACCCAAATTCTCAAATTTGGCAATAATCGAACACAAGTAAGGGTTGACTTAAATTCGTAAAAATAATATAAAAATCTAAAAATTAGGGTTCATAATTTTGAATATATCACTAGGGTTAAGAATTGTCAAAACCCTGATTCAAATCTCACAAAATAATAGTTAAAAAGTCATTTCAAACCAGAAATCCAGTCCCAGTAGCTCATAGACATATTTGGTAATAAAATCAATTCATAAAATAACAAAATTAACAAATTAATTTCTTGAGAAACTTGAAATTTAACATGAAAATCATGCAAAACTTGACATAAAACTTACTTGTGAAGTTGGATTAAAGGTCTACGAGGATTCCTGGATCACCAATTTGATTAGGAGGAAAAAAAAATTTTAAATTCATGATTGAATTGGAGAAATTGGCTAAAGGGGTTTTGCAGGAAGAGCTCTCTGGACCTTTCCTTAGCTTAGGCTCAAACAAAAATGAGATAAAGACAGCTTGGGCAAATGACTTCGTTAAGAAGTCCCGTTAAAATTTTTAAAATTTTAGGTTAGTCCCTCAAGTTTTATAAAATTATACTTTGACCCAAAAATTTTAGAAAATGTTTAAAAAGCGTAAAAAGATTATTTCGAAATATTTAAAAGGGATATTAATGAGTATTTAAAAGGATAAGATCAAGTACGAAAATGTATAAAATGATCCAAAAAAAAAAAAGAGTCAGGTATTACAATAATACCCCAAATTCTAGAGAATGTGCTGGTTAAGGTTGGGAAATGTTATTTTCCTGCAAACTTTATTATTCTGGATATAGAAGAAGATAGATAAATGTCTTTGATTCTTGGCAGACCTTTCCTAGCTATAGAACATGTATTAATAGATGTTCAAGAGGAGAAGTTACAATTGAGAGTCGACAATCAGACTGTCAATTTTTCTATTTTTAATTCTCTTAAACTCCCTTTTATTTATGATGAAGTTATGGTAATTAATATGGTTACTGAGGATACTAATGGTTTTTGTAGGAAAGAAGACCCTCACAATCCAATGGACAATGATTTGTCAAAGCAGTTGGCGATGGTCAAAATCACTGAAGAAATTCCACTTGATGACTTGGAAGAAGGAAAAGAGATTTTGACTGATGAATCAGGAAGAAACGAATGAAAGAGGAGGTGTTCAAGATGGTTGGAAGACATACTACTGAAGCAATGTGCATAGAAAATTGGATATATTTAATAGGATTTAAATGAGTGATAGGCCCAATACCCACAGAAGTACAACTTATCTATGAAAAGAAGCCTTAGCAAGAAATTGAGGGGTCGTTTTCTTATCAACACTCATTTGCTCCCGCCTAATAGGTATGGTAGTCATATCCTATACACAAGTTTTCAGGATCTATTAGAAGTGTTTGGGTAGAATAAATCCATCGAATGGTTAGAAGATGAAAGTGAGGGGATATCAGAGACTGAGATTCAGTGAAAAGCCGATGAAATTGCTTGAATGAAGGAGACTTAGGCAATGGAACATATTCAAATGATGTGTGCTGTATTAATTTGCAACAAGCAACTCTTAAGTATATTTCGTAAGAAGAAGAAAGATCCTAGATGCTTCACCATATCTTGCCTTATTGGTGATGTTTATTTTGATAGAATTTGTATGCGATTTGGGTGTAGGAATAAATATAATGCCTTTACTAGCTATGGTCGTATAGGTTTGCGAGGCCTTGACAAAAGTAATTAAGTCATCCAACTAGTAGACTGAAATACAATGGAACCGCTAGGAGAAATACGCAATGTATTGGTCAAAGTGGAGAAAATTAGATATCCAGTTGATTTTGTGGTAATATATTTGGATGAGGAGGATCATAAAGGGATTTCAGTTATTTTTGGCAGTCCTTTCCTTCCTATGGGGAAGCCATTATTGATGTTAAGAAGGAGCAAATGACCTTGAGAGCTGGTGAAAAAACTCTTGTATTTAATATGATGGAAGAAGAAGGGCCACAATTTTATAGACACTTTGATTGTTGTCAAGCCGATAGCCGGAATAAGGATGATGGACAGAAGACTGCCTAAGATGGTGTTTTTGACGATAGAGTTTGAGAAGTCTATTTTGTCAAATAAATGGCCACAAAGAGTAACAAAGTTGAGCTAATGATTTAATTAAACAAGTACTTCTTGAGAGGCAACCCAAACAATTTATTTTAATCAATTGTTTTTAGTTAATTGTTGAATTTAATTTAATTTAATTTTAGTTGAATAAAGAATCTAAGAATTGCTAATTATAAGTTTTGTTGTGTGTTTTGCAAGTTTGGAGTGATTAAAATAAAATAGCGTAAAAGAAGAATTAGTGCGCGTTGGTAGGAAATAGTCAGCCGTTAACTGCAGCTGACTCAAGGGTAATTACCTACTAATAGCAGGTAAAACAGAAAGGCATCCGCTGTCAACGGGTAATCTAAATGTATCAATCATTGACTGCAGTTGAAACAGAATGCTAACCGTAGTCAATGGTTAACATACGTTGAACCAACCGCTGACAGAGGCTGGTCCAGATGGGTTCAAAGTTTTTTAAAAACCTTTCAAATTACACTTTTTCTTCAAAACAAACTCACACTCTATCTATTTTCTTCTCCTCTAGACAATCAAAACCAAAAGAAATGCCCTAGTTCCTTTTATTTATTTTCTTGCTTTGATTTTAATCTTTAAAATTTTTCTCTACTATTCTTTATCTCTCTCTTCAAGAACTTTTTCTTTCTTTGCCCCAAAAGATTATCCCAATAAAATTAACTAAAATTTTTCTCCTATTGGCTCAATTAATTATTTCACAAGCTGATGGAGGAGCACACAGGTTGAGGTTTATTTTGCAACACAAGGGTATGCTACATATCCAAGAATTCAAGTAAGATTGTTTTTATTTACTTTTGGATGAAATTCTTGGATTGTTCGTAAGTTCTTGTGATAATTTGTGAAGCAATTTGTTTGGATTAATTGTTGATTAAGTTGGGGGAAGAATTTATTGGTTAATTTTGTTGGTAAGTTAATTAAATTGCTAAATAGGGAAGAAACGAAGGCAAACCTATGAACAAGCCTTTGATGACAATGTTTTTGTGTCCTTTGAGGCTAAGAAACTGCATGACAAGTGGCAAAATTGAGTGAGTCCTTTGTATGAACGAGAGATAGATCCCTTTGAGTCATGTACAAATTGAGAATGATGACGACGTCGATGAATTACATCGGGTCATTTTTAATAAAATTCAATCACGGAGAGGGAAGGATTTTGTCAAAACTCCAACTGTAGTGATTAACAAGAATATGGTTTGTGAGTGTATAGGAAATAGCTTGGAGGCAAAGGACAATGTTGTGATGATTAGGAATATTCTAGTGAATTATCGCTTGGAGGTCATAAATGAGATATACCATTTGCCAACCAATTTACTCAATTTTTTGAGGGAGAGGTTGACTATAATGAGGTTTATAGTCAGCTGACAGATGGTTGGGGCACCGAAATATGGAAAAGGACCAGCAGAAGTGGATTATGTTAAAATAGTTAAATGCGAAGGCTAGAGTTTGGATGAAATTGGTGTGTAGCCGCATTTTACCTGCTTCCCACACCACTAATGTAAACCCTGACCGAGCTTGTCTTATCTTTGGTATTATACTGGGGATGACTATTGATGTAGGCTAAGAGATCATTCATTCATTGGAAATCTTGAGGAATGGAAATAGGAAGCATAAGGCTTTACTCTTTCCAAATTTAATTACTCAACTGTGCCAGCTCGCAGGTTTATAGATCTTGACTACAAAGAAGTGGTACATGCCAACACCAGTCAACAATAGGGCTCTTCAGTCAATCATCCAGCATACAAGTCCGCTTTTATCATTGTGCAAGCTAAGGTAAGAGGAGAACAAATAGCTGAGGGAGAAGAAGGAGATCAATAAGGAAGACCTTGGCTACTGTTGCTTGTGTCTCCACATAGGCTTGCTTCTGACTTTGTTTTCTATCCTCCACTAAATGTGGAGACACAAAAAGAGCTCCTTGCGTATCATAGCCAATGTTTCAAAGCGATGCGGTAGAAAATGGATTTCCTACTATGGCAGCTCAGTCACCTAGGAAAATTTGATATGTCTCACTGCCCGAAAACCACTACCGAAGTGGCATTATAGACCTCCAGATGACATAGAGAGAGAGGGACTGAGAACAAGGAAAGAGAGAGATGATGTCGGGCCATCTGGAGCCACTGGACCGCTAATGCCTATTAAATTTGCACAATTTTTGTTAGAGGAGTGCCATTTTTAATTTTATTTCTATTTTTATATGATTAATGGTTAGATTTTGTTGCTTTCTCCACTTGCCTAGTTAGTTGTTTGTGTTAGTGGTGTTGGCAAGTGATGTGTTGGTTAAGTTATCTATGTTTAGTTATTTTTATGTTTGGTGTTTCTATTTGCGATGTAAATTTATTGAGTCGTAGAGAATGGCATATTAATAATAGGATTGTTTCTAAATGGTAATGATATGAAAACCTAGTATTATAGATTCACATGTTTCCATATTTCATGATTTTGTTTATAAGGCGTAGAAGTTCAAATTTATGTTAATTGTGTTTTCTTGGTTATAAATGTTTGGCTTATTGCTCCTAGAGAGGAGTCATGTGATTTATTTTGATATCCATACCGATTTTGAGTTGTTAAAATTTATTCCTCACCTTAGTTTTTGGGTAGGATAAAGTAGAACATGACGTGGACCTTTGTATTTCCATTTCTGTGTGTTTGCATGATAAGGTATTAGGTTTCATTACAGTTGTTTAATTGATGTACATTAATATAACCCATTTTTCTGTGACTAGTTCCTTAGTGCTCTAATTACTCCAATGAGCTTAAGTGAAAAAAATAATATGGCTTGCTTTATTTAAGTGCATAAGCATGGTAAGAAATGAGAAATTGAAGGCAACTTGCGTGAAAATACGTCTTGCTAAGCCTAAGAAAAAAAATAATAAAGAGCCAATAAAATGTGATAATAAAAGAAATTCGAAAGGTTATATTGCCGGTTTTTAGTTAAATAGTTGTAATGACTCTCTAATGCTTTTCTATTGTTTGACATTTGTGTGCTTGCACATTAAGGTCCATTAATTCTTCTTTACCTTCTCGATGATTATAGAGGGTCAATTTTGTACATCTTTTAATCAGTTGTGAGTAGGAAAAATTTATTGCGTGAATGATGTGGCCCATATTGATAAATATATGTTCTTGCATTTCTAATTAGGAAAGCATTTTTAATATTTGTTCGAATGGACATTTTGGTATGAGTAAAAATGATAAATAATTATATATGAATAGTTGGATGTTGACTAGGCTGATAAGTTAATTAGATTCGGTTTTCATTTGTTCATTCCTATTTTTTTTTTGTGTGGGTTCTGTCTAATGAGTTTTGCTCGGGACTAACAAAATGCAAGTTGGGAGGAGTTGATAATTCTAAATTTAGAGTTATTTTTTATATGTCTTACGCTGCTATGTTTTAGTATCTGTAGTCCCATTTGTCGTGTTGGCTGATAGTTAAATTATGTTTAGGATGTATAGTTGTCACGTCATTTTTAATCATTTTTATAGTCAAATGTGTGTTTAATTGTCATTGTTGTCTAGTTATGTTATTTTGTGTCGTGTGCAGGTGCATTAGGGATAAAAAGGTCATTTGGCAGTGCAGGAAGAGTTATAAATGGACAGAGCAAGGAAAAAGGAAGACTGGAAATTGTTTAGTCATTGACAGTAGTTGGACCATGGCTATTTAGCCACTGATAGTGGTTAAAACATAAGCATATGCGCTAGGCTGATGAAAAAGAAAACTTCTGTTGTCACTGGTTGACCCACTGACAGTGTCTAATCAGTACAAATTCAACCACTAATAATGGTTGAGGCGAATGGGCCTGGTCCTTACAATGTTATTTTATAAATAAGGCGATTCTCAGACTTTAGTTCTTATTTTTGTCTAGGGTTTTGAACAACAATTAGCGTTAACTAGTTTTCAATTCTTTGGATCAACGAATTGTGGATCATTCAAGACATTTAATTCAAGTATTTTTATGATTTTTTCAATTTCGGTATTGTGTCTTTTAATCATTTTATTTTCAATTGCCATTTTTAATTTTGACTATCAGTTTATTATGTTTGTAATCGATTCCATTTATTTATTTTCGTTCTCGCACATCATGAATTGTTAAATTAGTTAGCGACTTCGGGTGTCGGTGATACAATCAATCATGGGAAAATTTAGTTGAGGGTTGACTATTTTATTTATAATAATAGGCTAATAATTAACATAAATAGACAATTCTAAGGAGTAGCTAATCTTAGTCTTGGTTAGGTTTGTTGGGGAATAAGGTTTTTGAACCCTAGTCATAGACTCATGTTAAATTATTCGGCTAATTAATCTAATTTAAGTTGACTGCTTAAATTAGTTTATTCGTCCAATATTCTTGGAAGGAAACTCAAATTCCAAGAGATTAATAACTCAAGTTAATTAGTTAGGTAAGAAGAAGGTTTCTCAAACCCTAATTAATTAATTTGATAGGATTCAATTACCGAAGGTTTCGAGGTTGGGTTGATATCTTTTACTCGATTTTCGATGACTATCTCTGCAAGTTAATCAGGGGTTCAGGATGATTTGGAGAAGAACATGCATAAGAAGACAGATGATCATATCTCTTTCGATATTTGGGACAATTTGACTCAGCAGGACTTGTTGGTTTTTCTGTCGAATATGTTTAAACCACTTGGACCTTTTGTCCCTCTTAAGTTCCCAACAACTGAAAAAGTTCTTGAAAAAAATTTTATAATATGAAAATTATCTTATGACTCCCTTTGAGGATAATTGGTTCATACACGTAATTTAAATGACTCAAAATTAGCCATGAATTTGAAGTAAATCAATCAGCCTAGTCCAAGTTTAGTGCCTGTCGCTAGGGTGGGTAGAATGAATAGTTGTTGGTGGGTAGAAGGGAAAGGAAAAGGGACTGGCGGTGGTTGGAGTCGATGGAGAGGATGGCTATTGGTAAATGAGGAAGGGAGGTTCAAGAGCATGGCAGATGGTAGAGAGTGATAGGAAGTGGAAGAAGTGGAAGTAGATAGGGTGGGTGGAGGAGGTGGTTGTTGGTAAAGGTTGAGGGAGAAGGTAGAAGAGGAAGCAGCTAATGGAAGGAGAGGAAGGAAGGGTAAAGGTTAGTGTTTTTTTTTTTTCCAATTGAGGGACTACTTAGTTTGCCTAAATTTCTAGTTGATGGACCAATTCAGTTTTAATAATAAAAAAAAAAAAGTTGGAGGACTATTTGGGTGATTATTTAACACTTAAAATATCAAGTGTAGGTGAATTAACGCTTTTGTCTTTAGTCAACACTCGTTAAAATTTTCCAAAAAAAAAAACTTATATTTTAGATGGCACTGTCATTTAAGGACCAAATTGTTATTTAGTTGAAGGCTAATTAGGCTAAATTTTAAGTTAGAGAACTATTTCGGTTTTAGAAAATAGTTGGAGGACTATTCAAATAATTTTCCCTATTATATTTCTCAAATTATGCTTTTTTCAATATTTAAAACAGAGCATGGTGAAATAATAAATTTTAAATTTTTGTTGAATTACTAAAGATATTTCATCTAAATTATTTAAAGTTGAGTTTTAGTTTATATGTATGGAGTTACTTCCTGCATTTTTAGGTGATAGTTGAATTATATTAACATTGGAAAAAAAAAATTTTAAATAACATAAAGAGTACCTAAAAGAGAAGGCTGAGACTTTAATAGATTATTATGAGTATCATATATTTAAATTGAATTCAACACATATTCATGTTCTATTCCTTCCCTTTCAAAATGAAATTTATTTTTACAGGAAATAAAATATGAAAGAAAAAAAGTGATAGTATTAGGGAATTTTTGTATTTAAAATTATTTTCACAACACAAATATTTAAAAAAACACTAGTGTCGATGGGCATCTTTATGTTTTTACTTGTTTTGGCAATATTTTTATATTAATTAATGACTAAAGTAGCTTAATTGACATAAAACTTGAGTTAGGGACTCTAATACCAAATACTATAAATTTTAAAGAGTTAATTTTATATTTTTTTGTAGTGTCTATGGGTAAAAATATTTTTTTTAAAATTTTTTAATAATCAAATTACTGATGTGTACTAACGGAGGCCCAAAGTGAGCGAAAATAACATTAAGAAGTTACAACAAAATAATCCAAAGCTTAATAGAATTTACTGTATTTAACCCTCTAAGGTTTTCCAATTCTAGAAAAAGCATGTAGTTCCCTTTCCCCTCTCATTTATATTGATTTTAATGATTTATTCCTTCTTTTCCCCTGTTGGTATTTATTTGTAGAAGTTGCAGCCAGAGTCCCACAAAGTGCATATAATAATTTATACAACTACCAAGATTTTGTCTTAAATTGGTAAAAAAAGAGAGAACAAAGTACAATATGTTTAAGCTGTAGTTCATATATATCTTTATCTTCTATCCTAATAAATGAGAGAGAATAATTTTGTGATTTAGATTTTTTTTTTTTTTTGGGACATCATCCTCAATATTAAATTTAATGACTTTGTTATGTCTCCTAAATTAAATACTTTTTTATAATTATTTAGATTATTTATGTAAATACTTCTCAAAGAATAAAAGAAAAAATAAAACCTGCTTTTAAGGCTCCATATTAGGAAATAAATTTGATTGAAATAAATTTCCTTATATAATAAATGCTAAGAATGAGTTTTAGAAATTAAAGAAGATGGTAGGAAATAATTTTTTGGAATGGGTTTTAGAAATCAAGAAATAATTTAAAAAAAAACTTAAAAATTTACTTGAAAAATAAATTTACATATTTTAGTTATACTTTTGGACTCTTAAAGAGGAAAAATCCTTAAAGATATACAAGAAATAAAACTACTTTTTTAGAGTTCATATTTAGAATTAAGTTTGATTGAAGTAAATTTCTTCATAGAGTAGAATTTTGGAATAAATTTAGAAATTAAAGATAAATATCAAATAAAGTTATTAAAAAAACTTAATTGAATAAAATTTTTCATCAAATAGAATCCACACATATAGGTTGTGGATACATTAATAGACTAGACAACATTTAGATGTAATTAAAGAAATTAAAGTTTATTAACAAGTGTATTAAAAGAACAAAGGAAAATTCATTTGACAAAAGAAAAAGAAAGAAAACAAGGTTATTTTAAAGTGTTAAATGCAATTTTGATCCTTCAAACTAAGCAAAACTCTCCATATGACT
The DNA here is from genome assembly GCA_025175665.1 of Cinchona pubescens. NCBI lineage: Eukaryota > Viridiplantae > Streptophyta > Magnoliopsida > Gentianales > Rubiaceae > Cinchona > Cinchona pubescens. The sequence continues at coordinate 3,356,687 of JANKKI010000062.1, forward strand.
GTTCTTTTAAATAAAAATGTCTCAATTTAACCTCCAAACAAATCAAACCTTATTTTCACTAAATGGAGTTGGTTACATGAATCTTACTGTGGCATTGCGCTCGATCATGAACCTTATTCTCATTAGTTCTTAAATGAAACATATATTTCTTACAAGTTAACTAACAAATCGTTTTAAATCTTCCCTTACGGCCTTACTTCTCTTACATTAACTATTTTCTCTAAAATCAACTCATCTAACCGGTATCTCTACTGACCATCTTAATATATAACTTAACCACTTAAAACTTGTTTCTCTCATTTTTTTTATCGTTAAGTATTACTCTAATTAATAGGTCTACCAAATTAACAAAGTCTAATAAATGAGAAAATTTAATTTAGTAATTTAAATTTTTATTTCAAAATTACCCTCACTATTAATGACTTTGTTATGATGCCAAAATTAAATATCTTTTTTATAATTGTTTAAACTATTTATGTAATACTTCTCAAAGCGTAAAAGAAAACACCTTAATAAATTTGATTAAGATAAATTTATGTTCGTACATAATATTATTCTTAATGAGTTTAGAAATTAAAGAAGAGTAGAAAATAATTTTTTTGGAATGAATTTAAAAAATCAAGATATAACAAAAAAAAAAAAAAATTTACATATTCATTACATGTTTAAAATAAATCACCTATGAACAAATATTTCTTTAAACTTATGCAAACTACAAAAACTTGGCTTAGTTAAACATTAAGAAGAAACTATAAACGCAAAAAATTAAGTGAATAAAATATCAAGCAATTAATATCTCAAAACATGTTTTAATTCATAACAATAAAAATTAAATAATTAGTATTTTTTAAACGTGTAAAGAATGTGTTCCCATACTAGTTTGATTAAAGATAGACAGTTGTGCAGCAGAGCCAACTTATGCGAATAGGATAGCAAAAATGGAGGAAATGAGGAAAATTACATCTACTGAGAGGCGTGGGATTTTGATGAAACAAACGTTTCATTTACGAATTCAGTCATCTTTATTATAATCATTAGTCCTGATGCTTCTTCCCTTTAGGAAATTGGAGTACCATTGTGCAGACTGTTTTGGATATCTTCTCAATTGCTTGTCATTCAAATCCACGTAGAACAGGCCGAAAGCATATTCATAGCCACCCAACACCTCGAAACCGTCTAAGAATGACCACAAGAAGTACCCTTTCGTGTTTGACACACCATTCCTTCCAACATTAAAGCCAAAAGACCAGAAAAGGTCAGAAACTGAAATTCATAAAACGCTGCGAAGAGTAATTTCAAAAAGATATAACACAGAACAGTTTTTTGCAGGATGGATAATATTTGTGAAAGATATATATGCCTTTCAAAACGAGTAGGAATACCGCCACCCCAAAGTAATTAACTCAGTAGTGCAAATGCTTACCTTAAAGCATCTAGCAAAGTTCCAATATAAGCATGCATGTATTTCACCCTCTCTGTGTCATTCAGTGTTCCATTACGTGCTGTCTGTTGACCTGGCAAAAGAAGTTGTGCTTTGGTAAAGAGATTCTAATACTTTCCATATCATGGTCAAAAAATGTGAGAGAAAAAAAAATCATAAGCTAGATAGGTGTAACCATCTACTGATAAAAGACAACTACAATGAATAAAAGAGCATCCCTACACAAACACAGACAAGCAAAATTAGCATTTTTCATGACTGAAACTTAAAGAGCAACCACCGTGCACACATATTCCAGGATATGGACAAAGCCATAGGGTAAAGGGAAATTATGAAGAACGCATTCAATGGTGGTGTAATTACATTTGCACTTTCTCAATAAAGCAACCACTTCATTTTTTGTTCTTGGTCAAGTAACAAATGTAATACAACAAATAACCCGTCTAAGGTAAGTAATTTATAGAATTAGAACCAAAGTGGCCTTAATATCTAGGAGAAATGGACTACAAGAGGTCCATGCTTCAATATCTAATTGAGTCATATATGAAGAGAATGTGTGTGTGTGTGTGTGAGAGAGAGAGAGATAGAACCATTTTCATGGATTTACATATAAGTGGGTGGGTTTGCATAAGCCTTCTTGAGATACTCCAGAACCTCATAAATACCGGATGATGTCCCATTATCCTGTGCCAATCAAGATGGTTAACAACAGAGATGGCAAAAATAAACAAAGCACCATGAAATTAGTTGATAAGCCCTACCTGATCAGGCGATGAATCACCAGGCTCAACTAAAGAACTCCAAAACAGATTACACCAGTTAGTTTAATTCAATCAGAAAATATAGAGCATCATAAAAATCATAGGAGCAGAGATATAAATCTTTAAAAGAGAACGCTAATAAGATGAAAAGTCATATACAAGTTCACATAGAATGATTAAACAGAATGAGTAGTTGAGCCACTTGCAAAAACCAAATTCAATGAGCAAAAACTAAAACTACAGTAAATGAATAATGAATGATGCATACAGTAAATTCTTGCTGCCATATCACCGTTGACATCTCTGGTTTCCAGTTTAAGGCTGCTAGAATTGTCCTTGACATAAAATGTGTGGCATAATGGTTCAACCCTATAAAATCAAATGAGCCTTTAACTAGCTTAGATTCATGGGGAGTGAGGACCGGAATCTTTGTGCCAGCATTCTTCTTTATTAAGTCAGGATAGTCGCCAAACACCAGTGGATGGAGAAACCTATAGGAGGGAATTGTAAATAACCACTTATTTAAGCATATATTTTGCTACAACTTAAAAGTAGGGAAAAGAAATAAAAAAAAAGAAAACCAAGTTCCTACTTTCTAGAGATGAAGAATGTGTATTGAAGGATTATCTGCCAAACATTCATAACTTACCAACCGATATAAAATTCCAGGGCTCTTTGAGCTGCAATTACATCTTCTGAGGCCTTAGTGTATGGTAAAAACCACGGAGCAAAAATGTTGAGGCCCACAAAACCATGTTGGGCAGCCTGCACAGGGACATTATTTCCATTATCTGACTCACTCACTTCTCATAGTGTTTTCGCATATATAAATAGCAATAAGAAGGCTACAAGNGAATTGACACCAACAGGTAACACTGCATGTAATAAGTTCCATGAGATCACAGTCAACAATCAATAATACTTCGAGAAACCAAATTCAATTGAAAGCCCAAATTCGTATTCGAAATACTTACAATATGTTAAAGTTCTTTAGATATGATAATTAAAAAGCCAAATTTCTGTATACACTTGTAGACATTTAAAAACTTTGTTCTAGATAAATTAATTTTATATTATGTGTAGTTGAAAACTTGCAATAAGAATTACAAAATAAATAAATAAATAATAAATGCCTAGTCATAGCAGATTTCAGGATGCAATGTTGCAAACTCGTTGATCATCAATAGGCTGGGGGCACTTTTAATTTGAGTTCTTTCTTCGAGAAAAATGCAGACATTTTGCAACTCAATGTTAAAGTTCAAATGTAAGTAGTTCGTAAATTTCAAATAAAAATAGGTGATAAACTTGTCTATAACTTTCAGTCTTCCAATATAAATGACTAGACATTAGTCAGAGTATAACACAAAAGACTTAACTAGCCATTGGGCAAGTATTATAGTAATCTAATAGACACCAAAATGTATTGCATATACACAACAAGTAGAAATGTGATCGAAATGTCACCTTGATAATTATGAAAGCAAATTCCAGGTGCACATTTAAAAGACCAATTGCAAATGCCTAATGAAGTACTAGTTTAAAATACCAAATAAAATCAATGGGGTACTAAACAGGTTGGAGTAACGCCAACTAAACTTCTATCACAATAGTAAAACAATCAAGATATATAAAACCAGGTTATGTGAGAAAAAAATTATGGAATATGAAATCATGATGATACCTTGTACTTTCTGTTGTACAATTTCACAACGGACGAATGTGCCAGTAACATGTTATGAGCAGCAACATATGGCTCAGTCGAAGAGTTACCCTTGGTACAAGTCCGCCCAAATGGCAGAGAGCAGCGTCCAGGGGGGAGAAGTGCATTATCATAAGCACCAATTGCAAATGAGTTGGCGTCCTCATTTAAGGTAGTCCAATGCAAAACTCTGTCACCGAATTCTTTGAAGCACACATCAGCATACGCAGTAAAGTCTCTCCTGAAATTGCAAACAAATAAGTGTTTACATCTAATCCTTTTAACAACAAATATATAATAACGCTAACAAATATAACATGCTTACACCATATTCTGACTAAGCCATCCTTCATATTCGTCTTCAAGAGCTTGTGGGGTATCCATGTGATACAGTGTGATATGTGGCTGAATTCCTGCATTGATGGTTGAAAATAAAGATATTTAGCACGAACACATTAAGACCACAGAAAGTTTGATTAGATCCTGTACAGTATTTTGGAAGTGTATGTACTCACTCTTGTAAGATAGAGATTTGCTTCAGTATCAGATTTGCTTCAGTATCTTCTCAATTAAGCAAGATTTCTCAAATACAAGGATTCCCTATCAAGTGCATATATATTAAAAGAAACAACTTACCATACAGGATGAGTTCATCAATGAGAGTTCATCTTTGTTGTAATATTCTAATCCCTTGGGGTTGACAGGGCCTCTTCCATCTGCAAAGAGACAAATACCAATTATGAGAAAAAGGAAATAAAATATGCAAGGGTTTTATAGATAGTATAATAAAAGCGAACATACAAGGAATGAGTCTTGACCATGAAATAGAGAATCTGTAGGCCTCCAACCCTGTGTCAACCATGTGTTGGATATCTTCCTGAAATGCACAAGTTTACTAATGTGAACTACATCCTAATCCTAACAATTTTTTACATCCTTTTACCGTTTTCTATCCATAAACATTCTGCTAAATAAAATTAGATAAGAATCAGGCTATCGAGATCCTGATACCTAATAATGTTATATCTTCTGACCACCAATTACAGTTAGTTATTTGCTACTATAGGATACATGCAAGTTGAGATTCAGATGTTTCATCTGCTTGAGAAAAAAATTGAAGACAGAAGGCCAGTTCTCCAACAATATCATAAAGGCAAGCACAGTAGTATATGAAGGTCTTCCCAGATGATCCAGACTGGTAGGGAGAGAGGGAAGTAAGAGATATGAGAATTTGATTCATTTGCTTCTCCAATATTCTACAACAGTGTGCCGAGAGTCATCTTTTCTGTCCTTATCTCAAAGCAACATAATTCAGCACCAAATAGCATGCAACAGATTGTTCAAATAGCACATGATGGAATCCAGCTGGTGTGCATCACCACAATATTTTAAGTTCTTATGTCACTGAAATTACCTTGAAGAATCATTCACCAGTCATATTCCATCAAATGTCAATGAGAGTCTACATTAGCAAAGTCCATTAGCCTAGAAGATCAAGGTAATTAATAACTGTATTGCAGTCGTGAAGTGATTTAGATGTGTGCTTTGTTAATTTTTTATGAAAATATTCTAATAATGATAATAAATATTGAGGAAAACAATTGAAACCATGATTATTCATCAAACATCAATCTAAACAATTTTCTGAAAACCTTCTCCTCAATCTCACAAATTGGGGAAATTCATTTCCACATGAATTGAACTTACCTAGATTTGGCAATTGCAACTTTAACATGGTCACTACACCAGAACATCCAAAAAATGACAGAAATGTGTACCTTGTATTTGTGATACTCATCACAAGCTATGTCTCCTGTGGCTCCATTATAATATTCTGAAAATCATGAATATAGCTTTTAACAAATGTAATAGTACACCAAACCACTGTTAATTGAGAACATCAGCTGCAGGATTAGAATAGGAACAAACCCGCATTGCCATGAACAAAGGTATCCCAAATGCTAGGCGCCCGTCCGTCTCCAGAAACTGCCCCTTCTACCTACGAAGAATATAGTAATACTAACTCATATGCAGATAACAACAACCACCTTTGCAAGAAATGAAAGAAATAAAGAAGGGCAGGGGGGGAAAGAAAAAAAGAAGAGAGTGAAACAGAAACAGACTTGATATGCGGAAGTGCTGGCGCCAAAAACAAAGTCGGCTGGGAAGTCTGATCTTGTAAAATTGTCAACGTGCCGGAGACCATTATCGCCATAAACTGTAACGAGATTGGCAGCACAAGCAAGAAACTCCTCTGTTTCAACATCATCTTCTGACTGACTGTATCCGACTCAGTTCAGCTAAACAGTGTACACTTATATAAACCAGACTGGATTTGACTGATCCGCGTTGATGGACGAGAGTTGGTGAGCTGATAATAATGCCCGAGCAAAAATGTTAACAATAGAGCAATTTTTACAAAAATTCCCAAATTACCGTTTACACAAGTCAAAATGGAAAATAACAAGAAATTTGATGGGCCCTATATTATATTGAGTTTCCAGCCATTTCTAGCTAAGCAAGAGACAAGGGCCCTATAACTCAGATTCGTGTTAGTTCTCAACCTCTAGACAGAATCATTCTTCTCCTATTATTCCAAAAATCGAACGGCATACAACTAACACGAATCTGAGTTATATTTTAAAGGAACAAACAATATACATTTTGAAATGGAATCTCATGTTGACCTAGATCCACTCTATTGTCCAATCCTACAATTTGGTAAAATTCACATGTAATCTTAAAATGCACAAACCAATAGAGTCTAATCACACAGAAAAGAAACACAAATGTATTTCAAAGGCTTAAAAAAATAAGAGAGAAGAAGATCATCCGCTACATATTTCAATCTTAAAAGTCAAAACAGAGGAGTTGTATCAACGAAACACTTTGTGCTTGAGAAAAGAGCACTGAGTGCAAGTTAGAAAATGAAAGTTTCAGTTTAATGGTCGAAAGAAACAAAGAAATAACAACAACCGATAGCAACGGGACAATTTATTGTTTAAGGGAAGTTTCACTTAATAATTTTTGTAAGTCGATAGAGAAGACATTCCCTAAGCTCATGATTATTACGCAGACTGTTATATATTAACAGAACAGAACCCTTAAATTTAGTAAAGATCTCCGAGACGCCAATTTAACCCAAAAAGATCTATAAAAAATATAATCTATCACAGAGCTAATTCAAGCTACTGGATCAAAACTTTTGCTGCACTAGTTTTAACCTTTGCCTCCTTTCCCCCTCCCAACACACTCGCACAAAAAAAAAAAAAAAAAAAAAAAAAATAGCCACAATATTTGTTCTATAACTTATTCCCTGGGATCAGAAACTAATGTAGAGTATGTTCAAAGATGCTAACTTTATACATAATGAGTTTGATTATCTATAGATTGATCCTCTACTCTTTTCTTTTTTTTCTTTTTCTAATTTTCTGTGGTTTGATCCTGTACAATTTACTGGCATGGCGTGAATAGTTTCCTCTTCCCTCAAAAAGAATGGAAGTCGGATTCACTAGCCTTTGGGCTTAAAGAATCGCTCTTCTAACAAAATTTTTTCAATGTCACTTTAACAAAATATATAGTCTTACCAAATCATAAACAAATAAGTAGTTAACATAACAGAGCAGCAAAAAATTCAGAAACACTGTTATATAAGTTGGATACCTGTAAAACCCGTGGTAAAAATCCTAAACAGTTTGAACAAATGTCCAAAACAAAATCGAATGACATCAGTTTATAGAAATTTGAAAGACTTCTGCAGAAGTTAAAACAAAAAAAAAAAATGGTTCAAAAGTTGCCCCCCAAAAAAAAAAAAAAAAAAAAAATTTTGTAGAAGTTAGAACAAAAGACATAAAATCTGACCCAAAAAAAAAAAAAAGACGAGGATGTATGTTAATGTGTTCTTCATACAGGAAAATCAATGGGGTAAAAAAATGAAGAAATCAGGCACATAGAAAAAAATGACAGAGAGAGAAAATTTTGGATCTTACAGAATTTGTAAGCTGCTTTTGGATCAAAGTGATAAAAGAGGATTGATGAGGAAGTGTAGGTGGAATGAATGTATTTGTTTACCGGACAGCACAATTATTAATTAAAAAAACTACAAAAGAAAAAAAAAAAAAAAAAAAATCCTGTCTCTTGAATGAGAGCTTCTCTCTATGTATATGTAGAGACATGCCTTTACTTTCTGGAGGAATCAGGAATCCATCACCTCAAGCTTTTAATGCTTCTCATTTCCACATTTATATTCTTATGGAAATAATAGTGCAGCTGGGTTTGGGCAGAATCAGCAGATCTGCCTGGGATACAACAACATTTATAGCCATCAACCTAACTTTTTTCTTCAGCTTTTTTTTTTCTGCTGCTGCACTCAGTTGTAGGGTAGGTGTAGTGTGTCTTTTCTGGTTTTCGAGTTTTACTTTATTTGTTTATAGGACAGCATCTCATCTAGGTTTCATCCCAAAATACCACTGTTAAATTACTAATATAAAGAGTCAACTACCACTCTTTTAACTTTTAATCTAAGTTTCCCGCCAAGAATACAATGCGTTTTTCACTTGACATTTTAATACAATTGGATTGGTAGTCTTCTTAAAGTGTGATGGTCAAGTGTGGTTGGATGGTTTTCTAACCGTTTTATACCCTTCTCTTCTCTTTCTCTCAAGTTAAATATTGTAAACCATTAAAGTTTGGATTATTTTACACTAAATTTTTTTAATATTATTATTTTTATTTAATTCTTTTGACGAACGGTTCAAATATAATTTCGTTGTTAATTTTTATAAAAAAAACCCTTATATAAGTTTTGTATTAATTAATTCATTAAGATAAAAATAAAATTTAATAATGTTATAGATATTAAATAAAAATATAAGTATGCTCTAAATTAATTAATATTCTATTTCTTAAACTATACTTTCTTCAATATTTAAAATTTAAAAATATGGTGAAATAATTAATTTTAAATTTTTTGATGAATTATTAAAGGTATTTCATCTAAATTATTTTAATTTGAGTTTTTTGTTTATATTTATTAAGTCACTTCGTATAATTTAGGTAATAGTTGAATTATATTAACATAGGAAAAAAAAAGTAAGAAAAAAATCATTTTAAATAAACATAAAGAAAAGCAAAAAGAAAATAGAGTAATATAACTTTAATAAATGATTATGGGTATTATATATTTAAAAATTTATTTTTACATGAAAATAAAATATAATAAAAAGATTGAAAAATACCGATAGTGTTAGGGAATATTTGTGTTTTAAATTTTTTTCATAGGTAATTTTAAAGAACTACTAGTGTTGGTGGATATCATTATATTTGTAGTTTCTTTGACAATATTTTTGCATTAATTAATGACTAAAGTAGGTTAATTGACACAAAAATAGAATTAGGGACTAAAATGACGAACGTAATAAACTTTAAGGGGTTAATTTTATATTTTCTTATAGTGTCAAAGGGTAAAAATGTCTTTTTAACTTTTTAATAGTCAAATTGTTAATGTATACTAATAAAATGGGCAAAACGAGAAAAAAAAAAATAACATTGAAGAATTTAGTTCAAAATAGCCTAAACTTTAAAGAGTTTACTATATTTAACCCCTTCCTCTTTCTTTCTTTCGTCGTGCTTTCTTTCTTTTCTTCTCTTTCTCTTTTTTTTTTTCCTTCCGTTACATCATCATTATCCTTATCCTTTATTTATCATGGATGAAATGAATGATTAACAGTTATCATGGATTACTAATGGGTATAACATAGACATCATCACTGTCAACTATCAGGGGTAGCTTTAACCGTTAGTTTATCGCCATCATTTATCATGCATTTTGTCTATTATGTAATAGAATTGCAATTAGGATAAAGGTTACCTCTGCTGCTAATTCATGAAAATTAAGTAGTTGTTTGGCTCAATGCTCTCTTGATTTGATATTAAGTACAATAATTACAAATTTTAAGGAATTACATTTAGAGGTGGCAGTGGATCGGGCCAACCTATCGACCTGGGCCGCTTTTTAACCTGGCCGGGGCAGTTAATTATTGTAGCAACCCGGCCCTAGCCCATGACCGGGAGTAGGGCTGGGCCTGGGCTACGGAGTTCCGGCCTTGCTTGACCGGAGATTGAACCCGTTTACCTGGATCGAACCTCTAACGGGCTCAGCTCGCGGGTCAACCCGTCAGGCCGATCGTTGGGGACCCGCGAGCCACTCGTTGGAAAATGCTTTTTTTTTTTTAATTTTTTCTTTTAAAATGCTATTAATGACAGTTTTACACCTCCAACAGCTATAAAAATGACTCTCAGTTTTTGGGGGTATTATTGGAAAAAAATTTCTCTAAATACCACACAATTTTTTCAACAAATCACACAACAATTTCTCTCTACTTTCTCTTATTTCATCTTTCTACTCTCCAACTCTATCTCCAAGTGCTATTATAATTTCTTTCATATTACTTAAATTATAATATATAGTATTTTAGAAATTTAAAATTACTTTTAAGTTGAGAGCTCAATTGAAAATCTGGAGATTTATCCAAAATTCAAGTAGTGAAGTGCTCAAGTGAAGTTCAAGTATTCACGTGTATAAATTAAAATTCAACATTTCAATTTTCAAGTTGATTTTTTCATACTTTTTAATTTATTAATTGTCTTTATACAATCTAGATTTGTATATTATTGACAGTTATATTCTTTTATTTGAAAATTTAGTAGTTTGCATCTTTAGTTTTCATAATACCACTTTATTTGTGTCTTTATTTAAAAAAAAAAAATTCCATTACAAGAAAATGGAGAAAGGATCACAAGTTACCCCACATCCTACTAAATGGTCCTAGAATATTTGTTGATTTAGATGATATAAATAACCAAAATCAACAAGCACCTACTAAACAACCCCACTACTGCTAAAATGAAAAGTCTCGTTTGGGATTTTTTTTAAAGAGATGAAAAAAATGAGATTGTTACTTGTAAATTATGTGTTCCACCTATATCATTTAAGTACAAAAAGGGAGAAAAACTGGAACACTTAATAGGCACATTAGTAAAAAATAAAGTGAAGCTCAAGAAAAATAAAAAATAGTTCAAACACAAATTCACACCACACAAGGTGTGGTAACGGGAAATTTTAAATATTCACATGAAAAAAATAGAGAGAAAATGACTAAATAGATAGTTAAAGATGAATTGCCTTTTATTTTGAGTGAAAGTTCCACTTTAGAACAATATATGCACCAAGCCGTGAACCAACAATTTAAAAAGGTTCCTAGAAGTACTTTGAGAAGTGATATTAAAAGAATGTATAGGGAAAAGAATCAATTTTCTCTTTATAAATGAATTGATAGCTACTATTGCATCGACTAATTGTAAAGTTGCCTTTACTGCCGATTCTTGGAAAGTAATCACAAATGAAGATTATTTTTGTATCACCGTTTATTGGATAGATGTAGATTGGCTTTTATAAAAATGAATTATTAGTTTTCAAATTTTTGAACACCCTCACAATGCCCCCCAAATTACAAGGTTGATTACTAATTGTGCCCATGAATATGGTTTGCTTGAAAAAGTTATATCCATTTCTTTTGATAATGCCTCAAATAATACTGCAAGCGTGCCTATGTTAAAAGATATTTTCAAACTTGTTTTAGGTGGTGAATTATTTCATAATAGATGTGCAGGTCACATATTTAATATTTTGTGTTCGAGATGGCTTAAAAATGGTTGAAGATATTATTAGTCCAATTAGAAGTGCTATTTATTTTATCCGTTTATCTATTGCTCGTCAACAAGATTTTAAACGACATTTTTTAGAAAATGGCATGAAACCTAAACATAATTTTTCCAATAGATGTACCCACTAGGTGGAATTCTACTTGTCAAATGTTATCAAGTACTTTTGGTCATGAAAAATTACTTTCTGCATTTTATAACGAGCACATTGGTTCAGTTAATGCAACTTATTTGGGCGAGGAGGATTTTAATCGAGCTAAAACAATGGTAGAAATTTTAAAGCAATTTGAGTATGCTACAAACTTGTTCTCCGCTACTTATAGACCTTCCTCTCATGTTGTTTTACCTGAACTAAGTGTTATTAAAGTTATTTTTTTTAATCATAAAATGAATAAGTTTTTGATGATATGATTAGCGCAATGGAAGAAAAATTTGACAAGTATTATAAAAATATTCCATTGTTGTATTATTTGCATGTGTTATTGATCCACGTAATAAATTGTATAAGTTAAATGCTTTCATTGAATATTTTAATAATCATAGTACCACAAATACCGTAGACAAACAGTTATTCATAGAAACTACTAAAAAATCTTTTTAGGAATTATATGTAAATTTACAAAGAAAACTCCCTCACATAACAACATGCATCTTCTAGTTCATCCACATCAGATTCACATTATGCTATGCCTCATATAAATGTTAGAACACATTTTGATACTCAGCAACTACTCTTTGCTTCGAAAAGATCGAGAATTGAAAATACTAATGAAGGAACTCAATATTTAAGTGATCCACTACATACAGGAGACGACGAGTTCAATCCCAATTTTGATATTCTTTCTTGGTGGCGAAATCATAAATGTCAATATCCTATTGTATCTCAAATTGCTCGAGATTTGTTAACAATTTCGGTTTCTACGGTTGCATCGGAAAGTGCTTTTAGTGCAGGGGGAAGAGTTTTGATGACAGAAGAGCTCGAATAACATCTACAACTTTGAAAATGTTGATGTGCTTAAAGGATTAGTTAGACGCGGAAGAAAGAAAACAAGGATTAATGATGCAAGATATCGACGAATATGAGGTAGTAGTAGTTCACCAAATTGATATATAGTACGATTAAATATTAATGTTTAATAATTTTTTGTTTGGAGGAAAAGTTCTATGTCCCCATCCTTATGTATGTAGTAACTAGATTATTAATTTTATTTAAATTTTTAGATTAGTTTTATAACTTGTAATGATTTAGAGGTAAGGTTCAATGCCCCCCTTGTACATTTTTATATAATATTAATATACATGGTAGGGATCTATGCCAAACCCCCCCACCATCTCAAGGTGGTTTTTTTCCTAATTAAATATTTTTACTTTAACAAAGAATAAGTTATAATAAAGTATTGACTATACAACCAAGAAATAACTTGGTCAAGTAAGGACTAATTTGGAATAATAAAGTACTAATAACTAATTTTGAACTTTGGTCTTTAAATATTAACTAAGAACTTTAGTTTCGAATAATAAGTATTAGTTTGGACTTTGAACTTTAATTATTAATAACTTGGTCTAATATATAAGCACCAATTTTGATTAATAAAGTACTATTAACTAGTAAGTAGTAATTCGAACAATTCTAATAAGTTATAATTTAATAAATTACTAATGAATAGTAACTAAATGATTTTAAATTAATAAGTTATGAATTTTAAAATAATAATTAATAAGTAATAATTTTAAAATATATAAATTATTAACAAGTAAAAATTTAAATTTCTCAAAAAAATAATTTTAAAATTTAAGTAAGAACTTAAATTGGAAGGCCAGCCACCCCGAGCCTACTTGTGGGCCAGCACGTGGGTTAGCTCGTAGGCCAGCACGAGGGTCAGCCCACCTCGACTGACTGGGGGCCTAGCCTGGGGACCAGTTATGGGCCACCCCTTCCGTTCTTCAGCCAGGCCCGGAAGCCCGCCCCAACCCACCTCGTGATAGGCTATCATGGGCCTGAACCAGCGGGCTTCCGGCCCGATCTGACCATACCCACTGCCACCTCTAATTACATTTATAACTGTAAAACAAAATTACCGTTATACCGATAACTTTACTATTATTCCTTCTCCTTTTGCTTTAGCTGTGAACCTTCTATAAGCATCATAACATTCACACAAGGATAATTTGGTCTTCTTGCATTTGTATGTCAGATATTTCACATTAGTTGTATGCTTTGCATACAGTATGGTACACTTTGAGAGGTTGTAGTGTTGATGTATGTTCGACTGTCAAAGTTTGCCCTTATTTAATGTACCTTTTACAACAAATGGGGTTATTTACTTCTCCTCTTCATCAGTTTATTATTTTCTCTTCCTTCTTTCTGCTCATAATTTTATAATTTTTATTACTGCATTTACTACAGGTAATTTAATTCTCTATCCGGATTTCTGTTCTGCTTTTTTTGTTGAACTTTAGGTCTCATAAAAATTATTGCACTGCTTATTGTTACACTTTACAACATTCAAAGGTCCTTTTCTTTTTGCTTTGACAAATTTTTCTTAAATGCTAACTTTTATTCTTAACTTACATTGTTGTTGGAAGTTATTTTCTTTATTTCTGTCTCATGTTGTTTCTACAACTAATCTTTTGTTATACATATTGAATGATCGTTGTCTCTGTTATTTTGTTAGCTTAGTTATTATGTTTCTGGTTTTCCTTTGCAATCTACTCATATTTTGAATACTTTACACTTATTTGTAGTTTAGTTCTTTATAAATATTTACATCCTTTTATGAATATTTATAATCATTTTTACTATCTTCTTCTAATGTAGGTCCATTTCAAGTTTCTTAGCCTATTAAAGACAAGAAACTATTGTTGTTCTTCTAAACATTTAACAGGTACATTTACCTTTCTTTCTTTTATTTTTTTCACTTTGTTTAGTGTTCGTTGTTATTCATTTGTTTATTGTAGTCTGTTATTCATTGTAGTTGTCATAAAATCAAAATATAAATGCTATTTGTTCTATGTTAGGTATTTTGTAGATGTCAACTGGGTTTTACAATTCATTCTTATTTATCAAGTTGGCTACTTAGGTTGTTTAAGCTTTTTTTAGGATTATACTTGTTCATGATATTAAGTTTATGTCATTTTATTATGTCTTTGGAACATGTTTTTAGACTTCCCTTATATAATTATTATTGGACCTTATTTATATTATTTTTCCTGCGTCAGCAACATGATTTGCTATTGCATGTCATCTGTTAAACAATGACTAGGTGATCAAAAAACTTGCTCCAAAAACGTTTTGTTGAAATGCCTGAGGACAAAACGAAAGAATTGTTGTGCCATTGGAGAGAATATCATGCTGAAAAGAAGAAGGAGAAATAGGTTGCTGACAACTCTTCTCCTTTAAAAAAAAAAAAAAAAACAGCATATGAAGTCTATGAACACCAATAAGAAGTATGTTTCTAGGACTGGTATTGGACATGTTGAGACCGGAGTTTGTTGTTGTGAGAATGATGCATGTCATAGGGAGTTGCCTTCTTCTGATAATAATCTCAACTTATTTAGTGATGAGAACTTGGTTGAGATCATGAATTGCATGTCTAGGGAATTAGATTCTTCTTCAGCAAATCGACAAAATAAAAAACACGCTTCAACTTCTGTACCTTTGACTTCTGAACATCAACATCTTTTTCTACTGGACGTATATTTATTGTCCTTGTAAATAAGATTTTTTCCAAAGTATTTTATGTTCTACTTTCGTTAACCTTTGGTCATCTTCCTTATTTCATGATATAGATGGTCTTTTTATAACCTTCTAACCAAAAAAGGTTTCGTCTACCCAAGCTTTGATAAACAGCTCCTTATTCAAGCTCTGATGATGTTCAGCTTTATCTTCGACATCAAAAAACATATGAAATCAATTTCTTCTTCAGTTTGAATTCATTTCATTCTTAATTTTTTTTTTTGTTGTAAATTACTCCTGCTTCTAAAGATCAATTACCCGAAGAAGGATCTTGTTTTGTTACTTTCTCTACTCCAGAATTGTCTGGGAATGGTACAGTTTATCATGCGTTGATAAATACAAGTATCATGAACAAAGGTTTGTTTGCATTGTTCTGCTATGTAATCACTCCAAAGTAAAGTTATTTTAGTAGGGGTGACAATTTCTGACACGATTTGATAATACGACATGAAATGATTTAGCAGGTTATGACACAACCCCAAATTTATTGGGTCAACCCATTTATAACACGAAATTAAACGACTTGGGTCAATCTATGGGTTGACACGATAACCCATTAACTTATTGTATGAACAGATTTTACTAAACTTTTTTCTCTATTATACTTTAAGATTATGAATAATAGATTCAATGGTAGATTATTAAATCAAACATAATAATTATTTTAAATATTATCCAAAAAATTTCAATGATTTTAATTATGTGTTTTAAATTATTATAATAATAAGGTTAGTATTAATAATTGTTTGAGTTAGTAAATACTTAAATTTGAGATTTTAACTCAAATGGATCGCAAGTTATGTAATTGTCAAATAGGCTGATACTCTCTGTCAATAGTAAATGGGTCAGACACGACACGACACAAATATGATAAAAAAATGGGTCACACCTGATATAACACGATAACTTAACAACCTGACCCATGGATACCTCTAGAGTTTAGGATATAGATTTTTATAATCGACATATCTTTGATGACATTACTAGGAAAAAGGTATAAAACAACAAAGGAAAAATCATCTTAGCTATTGAAAATTCCCGAAAAGCCTTTGGAACTACCTAAAACTCCAAATTGTGTATATTGTGGAGCTAAGAGGTTATTTGGAACCTCCCAATTTTTGCTATGCTGGAGGTGAAGTCTCATTTGTTATTCTGACAATGCCATATGATCTGATGCATCTCTATACTTCTTTTGATAAAGAAAGCATAAGATTTAGAAAGGATATTCGTACCCATAACAATTCTCTTACTTTCACATTTCTTGGTGCGAAATATAATCGTGAGCTGACAAAGAATACAAAGATAGTTTATACTTTTTGAGTTCAAGGTCTGGTGTATCATATCTTAAACAATTTAAAACCCTCTACTGACGCACCTTGCAGAATTTAGCTATATTTTTATGATACTGAGAAAGAATTGTCTAGAAAACTTGACGCTTCACCTAGACTATGAGAAAGAATTGTCTAGAATAACTTGATGCTTCACCTAGACTATGTGAGATTACTACTGTTAAGTTATTGATGAGTATTCTTGGTCAGAATCCTTACGCTAAGTTTTTTAAAGGACTTTGAGACGTTACTGATCTTGAGAATCAGACAATTGTTTTGAACTCTAATATATCCTTAGATCAACGTCTGTATAACCTTCCATCTTCTTCTCAAGTTGCTGCAATTTGGACTGAATCTGATGATCAAACTCTTGATAGGAGTGCTCACATTCAAGTTTATACACACTCTAACACTAGTCATAAGATTAAGCATTATTTTTCGTGCTATGATCTTTTACAATACCCGTTATTATTTCCTAGAGATGAATCTGGATATCATCATTGCATTCTAAGGAACTCATCATCCAAAAAAAGGAAAATTAATGCCTTTCAGGATGAAGCACTCACTGATCCTTCTTTGGTTTAGAATGCTTCTAAATTAATCCACCAAGAAAATAGAGGCAAGTTTTCTTTGACTTATATTTTAGGCGGTTTAAATTACTCTACTTTCATGTTGTTACAATTACCCCAATCTCATTCTCTATTGCTGGGTGTTTCTTATTTCTTTTATAGCTGCTGAACAAGGCAAAAAGTTGAGGGACATTGTGTCAGCTAGAGAATACTATTGTTATAGATTTCAAATGAGATATGATTATAGGTCTATGCTTTTGCAGAGTAAAAGGTTATTACAACAATTTATAGTTGATATTTATGTTAATATGGAAACTTCTAAGCATGATTTCCATAGAAAAAACAAGGTGAGACTAGATCAGAGATTCTCAAAGGTGTTATAGATAGTGTATCAATAGGTGATACCGAAGGAGGCAAAATTGGTTGTAAGATGTATCTTTCGGCATCATTTGTTGGTGGTCCAAATAATATAAGACGTAGATATATAGATGCCATGGCCTTGGTTCAAAGGTATGGAAAACCTAATATTTTCCTCACCATGACGTGCAATACAATGCGGAAGGAAATATAGGATAATTTGAAGTACCTTCTAACAAAGAGGCACAAGATAGGTCGGATCTGATTTCTAGGGTCTTTAGAGAAAAATTAGAGATGTTAAAATCTAAAATCATAAAGAAGAAGTTATTTTGGAACTATTGTAGCATTTGGTTATGTGATTGAATTCCAAAAAAGAGAACTTCCTCATGCTTATATTTTGCTAATACTGAAACTAGAATTTTAGCCGTAGAATCTTGAAGACTACGATCATTTTTTTTTCAGCTGAAATACCTGATCTGCATAGTCAACCATACTTGTACTCTCTAGTTCTTAAGCACATGATGCGTGGTCCTTTATGGACTAATGAATAAGCAAAATTCTTGCATGAGAAATGGAAGCTATAAAAGTCAGTATCCAAAATAATTCAGTGAGCACATTACTCATGCTGATGATGGCTGTCCACATTATAGGAGGAGAAAAAATGATTTATCTGTAAGAGTTCAGAACCATTTCTTAGATAATCGATGGGTTGTTCCTTATAACCTATACCTCCTTGCTAAGTATTAATTGTCATTTGAATGTTGAAATATGCTCAACCAGTAAATCAGTTAAGTATTTATATAAATATGTCTACTAAGGACATGATCATGTGAGCATTCATATTGGCTTAGGAGATAATTCTGAGGATATTGATGACATTAATCAATTCCAATCTAGAATGTAGGTAGCTATTGCTGAATCAGTTTGGTTAATCTATAAGTTTAACATGAATGAAATGAATCATTTTGTATACACTTTCCAGCTTCATCTTCCTGGAGAACAAATTGTTTGTTTTCACAAAAACACTAAACTCTCCCGTCTTTTGAGTAACATTGATTTTTCCAAGACCATGCTTACTGAATTCTTTGAAATAAATTGAACAAACTAGAGGGCTCAAAAGCTGATGTGTTTGTATCATGAATTCCCTGAACATTTTGTTTGGAAATCTGAAACAAAAAAAGTGGATAGAAAGGAAGTTTAGAAAGATTATAGGAAGGATTGCTATAGCGAGTCCAAATGAAGGTGAGCGTATCTATTGTCTAAAATTATTTTTTTTTTCACATGTACGTGCCCTCACATCATATGAGGATTTCTTGACAATAAATGGGCATTAATTACCTTGTTATGAGAAGCTGTATTCCATCTATACCTTCTTGAATTTGATAACTATACAAAAGAGATACTTGAAGAAGGTGGCCGTATTTCAAATGTCTTGTCACTGTCATAATTAATTGCAATTCGACTAGCCTTTTGTTCACCTAAAAATCCAAGCATTTTATGGGAAAGGTTTGAATAATAACTTTCCAAGGATTTTTAGAAAGCCAGAAACTTTACGCAGTACTTCCAAAAGTTGGTTAAATGGCATGTATTGGAAGAGATTAACAGATTTTTGGAACTAATGGCTAAGAGCATTGATGACTACCACTTGATTCCTGATAAGTTTCAACTTAACCATGTTGAAAAACTCATGAGAGAGATTGAGAGTGAAAAGAATATCCCTTTTTTAGAAGAAGATCTATTGATGCCTTCCAAACTAAAGCTACATTGGACAAAAAATACCTATGATACAATTATGTGTGAAGTTTTTTTCTAGAAATGGCCAAGAATTTTTCATAGATAGTCCTAGAGCTACATTAAGATCTTAGGGTTACATCGCAATTGTTGTTGCATCATCAGGTGTTGTAGCTTCTATTTTGCCAATAGGGAGAATAGCTCATTCAAGATTTAAAATTCATTTGGATCTATCTGAGAACAAGAGTTGTTAAATTAATAAAAAATTTCAATTGCTCACTTGCTTAAGTTAGCTAAATTAATTATGTGGGATGAAGTTTCAATGGCAAAAATAGAAACAATTGAAACTTTGAATTTGATGCTTAAAGATATAATAGAATCTAACAAACCATTTGATGGGAAAGTTGTGGTCTTGGTGAAGATTTTCGTCAGACTCTTCCAATTATTCCCAATGCACTAAGGAAATACAGATTCAGAATTTAAAAAAGCATAATCTCATAGAAAACATGCGAGCTATTTTGGATCCTTCATTCTATAGCTTCAAGTCTCCTCCTCAGAATAGGAGAAGGGAATGAACTAGTAACTGATGATAGAAATATATCTTTATACATAGATATACTTATTCCATATAATAATAGAGAAAGCTCTCTAAAGAGGTAAGAATGTTTATTCTTACTCTCGTTAAAAAATACAATATCTTTCATTAAACCTTCTTAACACGTAGTTTACTTTATTACAGGTTAATACATTCTTCTTTCTTTGATTTGGACCTCTATTCAAGAGATCCATATCGGATAATTAATAGATGCATTCTATCCACAAAAAACAATGGTGTTGATAAGGTGAATGAGCTGATCCTCGATCAATTTCCTGGAATAGCTCATATTTACATAAGCATTGATAGGACAAACAATCAAAATGATCAAGGAGATTATGAGGACTTTCAAAGTTCATTAAATCCAAAGGATCTCCCTCCTCATAAATTGGTTCTAAAAGAAAATTGCCCAATGATTCTATTAAGGAAAATTTCTACTGAAGGTTTGACCTGTAATAGAACTAGGTTGATCTGTAGGGAATTGAGGCCACACACAATTTTTGTAGAAATTGCAGTTAGGCATCACAAAGGGAAAAGAGTTTTCTTACCAAAAATTCTACTCCAGTCTTTTGATAGTGAAAAGAATGGCATATCATTCAAAAGGACTCTATTCCCAGTTCAATTATGTTTTGCAATGACAATCAATAAAGCTCAAAGCCAACTCTTGATTACGTAGGCATCTAATTATGCGAACCACTTTTCTCCTATGGCCAATTATATGTAGCCTTGTCTCATGATAAAACATCAAATGCAATCAAAGTGGTGATAATACCTAGAACATTTACTAATATCAAGGATGTATTCAAGACAAAAAATGTTGTCTACCACGAAGTATTAGAATTGCCAAAAAAAATAGACTAAAAGTATACTTGGTTTAGTCTTAATATCTTGAAATATGTTGCTTCACTATTTACTATACTTATATTCATATGACTTGTTTATAATTCTAACAGATCATGTATTTCATCTTTTGATTGATGTAATTACAGAATGGACAATTTGTTGTCGATTGAGGATATTAAGCCTAAAATGACCAATTGGTCTACAGAGATCACTATTTAAGAGAAGCCGCAGGCAACTACTTCTTCAAAGAGTAAGACTACATATTAAAAGTTCATCTTTGTTAATTCTAAGATATTGAATACTTTTATATTCAGTATTCTACTTCTACTTCAGCATTCTATTTCTAACAAACACAGATAATAATTAAAGTATTTTCCTTCTAATTTACATTTATTCAGGGTTCAAAACTTTAAGAAATTATGTTCAACTAAACTGTTGCTGTTATAAGCCCAAAGCTGCAGGTATACAAGAAATACCTCGTCTCAAATGCTAAGGTTATACTAATTCCTGAACAATTTTAGAATGGTGGAATTGATACCCAATGGGTAATCTCTACTGACACCGTAGTTGAGGAGCTACCAGATGAAAAAATTGACATGGTTCAAACAAAATTTGTCTATACCTTTTCCATGATTCAAAGTCACGGTCGCAGTGACGGTCGAGGAACGTATCGTTCCACATCGGTCTCAGGGTATCGGTCGCATATCGGATGATATGTTAATTTAGAGACCGAAAATGTATTTAAAAAATATTAAAAAATTTTAGAAAATATAAACGATAATGATATGTACAACAATTATATAAAATCAATTAACAATTATATTGAATTTAGTGATCAAAACTCTCAAGTAACATGAAATACATAATTGTTGTTTTACTTGTAGTTAATAGACTAATCAACAGTTTTCTTTATAGATATTGTAATTATTTATTAAATTTTCTTTCTTATCATATAAACAATGAAATCATTATTTTTGTGAATCGCAATTCAAGATTCAATTAGATTTGATGACCATCAAACATAATTAAATTTGATTAAAAACTAATTGAAGATAAATAATACTCCTATTCACTTTTAAAATCTTTTAGGGGTCAAAATACAATAAAAATAAAATATTAGGCAATGAAAATAAGAGACAAGAAACTTAAAAACTATCGGGATTGACTGAGAGTGGACTATAACTTGAAGGCTCAAAGTCAAAATTTCACAACTTTTAATCTTCTTCCCATCGATCAACAGCACCATATCAAACTAGCCACCGCCGCTGTTACTAAAACACCCAAAACACCGCCGCTGCTGCTACTAAAACACCCAAAACACTGCCGCCGCTGCTACTGCTAAAACACCCAAAATCCCTTCGACACGTTATTCAAATTGGATGAATCGCGAGTCGACTCGGTAGAATCGGACGATTCTCACCGAATCGTTGAATTGCCACACTAAATCGCCTGAATCGGATGATTCACGGTGAGTTGACGCCGGTTTCGGAGACTCCGATACATCCCGGAGCGGTTTCTCTCGTTCCGATTCTGACTCGGCCAAGTCTTTGAACCATGGTGTATACCAACTTCAAAGACTTCTTACTATATGCAGATTCAACTACTGAGTTGTTAAAATACTGAACTGTTACAATTTTTTTTATGATATATTAATTATATCATTACTGAATTAATTTTGTACTTGTAGATGTTCTTGGAGTAATCATTGATGCAATGCCAACCTTTACAATCAAAAAGACAATGGCATATTTTATGTACAAAAATTTGTCTTGATCAATGAAGAGTATATAAACTATTGTCCTTTCTTTTAACTTTTATACCTGATATAGAATTTTCTCTAAGTATTTTAAACTAATATTTACACAATTTTCGAGATGCGGCCAACTGTACTTTCATTATGGAATGAGTTCATCGCAAATAAAGGCCACATTCTTAGTGAACAATTTACTAAATTTCTAGTTATTATCTTTCGCCAACCGAAAGTTGTGTCTTATGATGATACACAAAAATGTTCCCTTTTAAGTTTAAATAATTCTTTGTGTAGATTGTTATTTTTTTGCTGATTATAGCATATTTTATACTAGGGATTGGACTTTCAACCATAGAAGACTCGATAATCCTCATTGATCCTCCAAAAGGATAAGCTAGGCAGCTGAAAAATCGTGGTATTTATAATGCATTTTTTGTATACAAAATGTTTACATTCATAGGATCCTAAGTATTTCACTAATACTTATAATATTATCTTTTATATCTCAAAATACACGGTAATCAGAGATGATAAAACTTTTGCATCTATCATTGAAAACAAAGAGTATCCCAAACATAGCCCACAGATGTTTTGTCGGCAGCAAAATCATCTTACTTTGGTTGCTGATATCCTTCTCATGTCTTCTAGACTTTTTATTAGCTTCTTGAAACATAATTTAATAACTATATTTTCAGATCTCATGCAAGTTAATTTAAAAAAAAAATAGATGCAGAGTGCCTGGGTGAAAGTCAACTCTTCTTTGAGCTTATCTTTCAGAGATATTGATACATGGCACATAAGAAATGCTTTAGAACAACTTCAGAAAACTACCAGTTCACATGCACATGTAAGCACTACAATGAAAAGCATAAGGCTGAACCAAGGTAGTGTATTCAAAATTTTGACGTGATTGTATCTTTATTTGGTATAAAATAATTGTATATTATCTTTTATATCTAAATCAAACTTTTATTATGTATATGGATGTAGGTTTGATGTTGATTTAACTGATGAGAGTGGAACAGTAACTGTGTCTGTCTTCGCTGAAGTAGGAGAAAATCTACTTGGATTTACTGCTCCTCAGGCAATGGAACATTCTATTCAGATTATAATCAGCTTTTAATTACATATTTGTCTATTGAAGCATATGTAGCAATAGGTTTTATTGAATACTTACATGCTTATACAAAACAAAGACCTACCTCCGGAAACAGTTCATGCAAATTTGAAGATAAAGATGTTTATAGCTTAGGTAAAGCCTACTAAGACAAGACCAAAAGATCCTTTTCAACCCTACACCCTTAATTACTAATTTGAATACATTGAAGAGCCAAAAGAGGGTAGTAATTTGATTGGTGGTGAAGTGACTTTAGTCTCACCACAAAGCCATCTCACAACAATTGAAACTCGAGGCAGCTCAGCATTTTTCGAAAGTTAGAGTTTGCCTTGCAAATAAGTTTGACACTGCAGAAGTCACAGAAAATGCAGAAGCAGGTCCATCAACTGATAATGAATCAAGGGAGGCCAAAAAACTGAATTGATCTATACAATCTGATTAAACTCTGAAGCAAACATGTGCATGCTGCTGTCTTAATCTTTTGTTTAGATCTACTTTAGTGCAAATGTTGTATTCTTGAGCAAAACAGTTGCTATCTTCTTGTTTTAAGTGAGCAATCAGATAGGTTTTATGTTTAAAACTATCTGTTATTAGTTTGATCCTATGTATACTATCAAAATGATGAGCAAAAAATTACTGAAGTCCTATATTTTAGATCAACATTTTTATATTTTGGTTTCTAAGACTCTTTTGTATGGAATCTCGGCTCTTAGTTGAAATTATCATGATCCGTCTACCTATGTAATCATGTCTTGAATTTTCTATTTATATTCAAGCAAATCTATTCCTAGCATTGCTAAGTTGCTTGATATAATGATATTTCAACTAACTTCAAACCAGATGCATTTCCTCTTTACAATCTAACATAACTAGATCTTCTCATTCAATCAGTTGATACAATAAACTATGACGACTGCAGTCATGGATAGAAATATAAATGGTTCAAGTCTTTTCTAACAGCTTTATTACATTTTTATGTAAAACCAACTACCAACATTTAAAGAATTCAGCTAACATTCAGATTCACATTATAAATTCCCCTATCTTTTTTCCCTATATAATACAAACAAAGCACAGAACAAATCACATCTGAAACAAATTTCATACAATGGATAACTCCATTGAAATGGTGAAGCCCAAAAATTCATTTCAGAGATGGATAGCCATTGAAAAGAATGACAAACTGAGATTCTACCTCTCTACCTTTGAAAATGAAAAGTTCCATGCTGCAATAGTAAAAAAAAAAATCAGATGGCATGGTCAGATATGAAGCCAAGAGATACATTTTTGAAAATATCCAATATTGGTAGAACGTATGGGAATTAAACCATCTTTGTATTCTGTTGCATCAGTAAAACAATGGCTGCAAAATATCATTAGCATTGATTTAAAAACTTTCAAGGTTAAAGGTAATCATTCTAACATAGTTTATTACATAATCAAAATAAATCATTCAATTTTTAATCACCTTTTCACATACAGAATCAGAACTCGAAGACAACAAAGAACAAGCAGATGAATAATCATGGTGCTATGTCACATTCTGTACAAGCATAAAAAAACAAGTTACTTCAAAACTTGATGGGTATCATTTTCCTCAAAGATATATACTAATAAACTATAATGTTTCTGGAAATTCCAGCTGAACTTTACTTCTGTAATAGATTCAGAGATGGATTAACAATCATATTATACCATGGAATAAAACAATGGACGGTTAATATCATGGACCAATGTTGCAGAAGGATGGAAACCATTTTGTGCTGCTAACTTAATCAAACCATCAGGAATTTTAATGCTGCGAAATAGAGAAGATTTTAAATATGGTATGATACAATGGCTTTTTTAGAGATTCATAATAGAATCATTATGCCATGGACACTTCCTTTGCCAATGATTCCAATTTTTGAACAAAACAGTGAAGAAAATTGTTCTTCTTTTGCATACACAATTCACACAATAAAAAAGAACTAAAAGATTGAACAATTCTCCTTTTTGAAGGTCCAGAAACTGAAATGGCTCCCATGTCAAATATCTCTTCATCAATAAATAGATTTTTGAAACATGATTGGTCATCATTTCAATGTTTTTACCAATTCTACACTTCAGCAACCAAGTACAGAATGGTAATAAAAAGTTAAATTAACATAACTAACATTAATTCATTCACACAAATATATAGCTTACTTACTATTTATAACACATTTTTGGACTTTTGATATCTAACAATGTGACTCTAGTTAAGAACTTCCTCTAAGATCAGATGTGGTATATTCTCATTGTGGACATCTATTGCATATTGTTATTTAACCAAAAATTGTTCTCTTGTAGAATGTTTCCAAAATATGTAGATACAACATTAGAAGAAAGAAGAACTCATCAGCTATTTTAACAAGTGGGAAAAGAACAGTTTTTTGTTGGAATTATAAAAATATGCTTTGCAAACAATTAGGATATATTTGTTGCTGATCATGATCTTCAACTTGGAGATTTACTTATCTTCATCCGATAACCATGCAATTCATTTGCAGTCTTAGTATTTGACAAGAATGGTGAAGAAAATCTCTATCCATGGCATTACAAATTCACACTTTAGTTCAAATCATGCCGCAAAGATGATTTCAAACATAACCATTTCTGCATATTTCAATTCCAACAATGACTAGAAATGTATTTCGTTCTTCAATAAAATGAAGTTTCTTTGATATTAATGGCATGGTGTTTCCTTAACTTTTGTTCAACAAATTAACATATAAACTTCGGTTCACTTGAAAACTAAAAATAAACAGAAAATCCTCTCAAATTTCTTATCCTCGCAAGAATGTAACTTATGATGGAAGAAGTTACAAATGCATCCTTTACATGGAAAAACGTAGAAATTTACAACATCACAATCCTCTGGCAATGATTTCGTTCAACTATAGCAGAGATAAGAGCAACTACAGAAGATAAAAACTTCAGAAAATCACTTGGCAGTTTCATAAAAAAATTTTGCACCTTTTTTGCTTTGACGTCACGCCTTCTTTAGTTTCATCAAGAAACGCGCCTTTAGTACAAAGAAAATCACGTTTTCATCATGAAAAGCAATTTTAAACAAAAAACCAAATACTTTTTAACACCATAATATTTGTAATCCATATGTAATTTCAATCCCAGGTAGAGTTAAGTTTAACAAACAACTTTAAATACAATTGCAATTGTATTTACTTCTTCATGTAATTTTATGGGCATTTACATTAAATTATTCAATAACCGCGCGAATATCAACTAATTAATTAACAAGAGGGAATGGGGTTAGCCAAAAGTTTTGTTTGCCTCCAATTTTCCGCTAAAATTTCATGGGGTAAAATGTACAAATAATGGTTCACATCTAGGGATAGATTTGTAATTTCAACTCCTATGGTATAGGGTTGAAGGATAAGATCTCATCATAGTGGTAGAATCTCAATTCTATCCTTACAATCTTATGATTCTATAATTTAAATTTATAATTTCAATCCCTAGACTAAAGGTAAGACCGTTATTATAAAGAAACACTAATTGACCATTAGAATCTTGTAATTTATATCTATATTTATTAAGTTAATTAGTGTTTTAATAATTTTTCATTTAAATAATATATTTATGTATTTAGAAAATTCACATTATTTTTTTAATTTGTAATCGAAAAGCAATATTAGTTTTACGATGGCATTGAACTTTTTATATTATGAGTATATAATGTCAAATATTATATACTTAAGTTAAAGAAATTTATTTTGTGATGAATATTAAACTTTGTGTTTATTTGTATAAATTTTTATTGAATATTAACATTAAAAATAAATAAAATTACATTTTTTTGTTTTCTATAAGATGTTACATGTATGATGTTACTTACAATCCGATGCTATTTAGGATGCTAATTCTACAAACCTTGGATTCTGCCTATGACTTCATTCCTCTTTTCCTCATCCTTTCTTCTATGTCATGGCTGTTCCTGCCTTCTCTCTTTATAGTTCTCTCCCCCTTCCTTCCTTCCTTCTCTCTTTTTGTGCTCTCCCTAAGAAATTCCTTCTTTCTTTTCGTCCTTCCTTGCATCTCTTCATCACTGTTTCTACCATAAACTTCTTTCATTTTTTTACAACAAAATATGAATTTATATATATTTTTTAAAATTTTTGTAATTGTTTTTTTTCCTTTTTCATGTTTTACGCCTAAACAATAATTGTTGTTTGATCTGGATCTCTATCTCATCAGCGGGGAATTTATTTTTTTTAAAAATTTCTTTATGTGTAGATGTTTGTTGGACTTCAATATTCAAATCTTCATGGATCCCTTTTTTCTATTTTTCCCTTATCATAGTTGGCCACGCACATAATTTGTCTCTATCTTAGTATAATTCGTTTGTCAATTTCCTTTTTTTAAACTTTGTTGCAGGGAAATTTTAATGGCAATGTAGGAGATCTTCACAAAGCAATAGCTCAAGTCTTTTAGAGTAAAAATTAAGTAATTCCTTTTTTATTATTTTTTATGGCATAGATTAATGGCATCTGTGGATCTGGTAATAGTATTTTGCTAAGCTTATCATCTAGCTTATTTTAATTTTGTTATTTCTTATATTTATTTTTGTTTAAAAAATATTTTGCTCATTATTTTTTGAGGCTTGACTGATGAAAAATGTCTATTATGAATTTTTTTTTGTTTTTCATTTCTATATGGAGTTTGTTTGGGTATTTCCTTTTCTTTTCTTTCATTTTGTGATGTCTAGTTATTAATTGTTATATTGTTTGAATAGTTTATGATAACTGGCAATTATACTAATTGTTTCAGATTTTTCTTCTAATATATATTTAGGTTGTTGGCTTTTTAGTCTCTTACAATGTAGATATATGTTTTTTTTTCCTTTATTTTTTTCCTGTTTTGATTTGGATTGTAATGCTCTTTCTGTGATTTTTTGAGATTGGTTGTTGTGAAAAAATTATTACTTTTGAATTTCTGTTTTATAGTGAACTGGTGAAAATGATTAGTAATGAGAAATTAATTGTTTTGTTGTGAGTTTTCTTTATTAGCAGTTTCTGGAGCCTGAACTATTTATATTATTTGAGAGATTTGTGGTTCCCTTTTTTTCCTTAACCATTTTCTCTTTCTTTCTTTAGATCTCTAAGCTTTATTTACTTGAAAGATTTGGGGTTTTTATCTCATATGTTAAAATTTGCTCCTTTAGTGATCTCTATATTCATTATGTAAATCCTGAATTTTGGGCTTTAACAGTTCATTAATGCTGTTAAGATGCTTTATTTTCTTTCTGGTTTTTTGTCTTAGCTTTTACTAACTTTTAAGTCTTCTACTTTATATTATAATTTGCTTCCATGGAATAATCAAATTTGTTGTGTGCATTCTTTCTATTACAGGTGAAGTCCTAAATCACTTTGATCTAGGGGAAGGAAGCATGGCTGGCTACCAAAATCGTGGAGATTGGAGAGTTTATCGGATATTGACCAGAGGCTACTGGATAGGACTGTCAAATTTTTGGAGAAAGCCTAGAATGGGGTATGCTTATCACTTTGCATCTACGAAATTAGATTAATTTCTCTATGCAAGACTAGAATTTACTAAATTTTTTAGTACCTTTATTCACTATATTTTCCTTGTACAACTTATTGTTACTTTAAATTGAGTTTGGCATTTGTATTTGAGTAGGGTGAGTATCATAAGACTTGATATTTATATTTGTTACTAATGAGAGGAGTTTTATTGTATATAACTCATGATGATAGAGATTAGCATCAAGGAATGTGAAATATCATGTCAAATGTTTGATTAATCCAAGTAAAACAAATTTGACTGTCATGTCTGTGTGCTTTTATACATTCATCAATATTTTACTTCTGATCTGTTAAATATTGTTTACGTTAAAAATCTCTCAGTGAATAGACATAATGGCAGGGATTAGATCGGGCTACCATCCATTAATTCTTTTTGCGTAATTTAAAATCTTTTAAGGATTATGCGTAATACAAGTAAATAGCATGAATCTAGTAATAGTCTTGAATACTTGTTAAGAAGTAGTAGATGATACATCTATGCAGGGGCAGATCATTTGGGGGTGGGGGATGGCAGCTGCCATCTAAAATTTTTTGGACCTATGTATATTATAAGAGTTGGTTATTAAAGGGAAATGATATTGCCATAACAAATATCTTATTGACATAACTACCTTCCGCACTATTCCCACTTATTTGGCCCCTGGGGACCCCACCAGCAAGTCCTCATCCCCCTCGTCCCACCCTCAGTGTTTCCTTATGTTCTCCTAGGATGCCCCCTCCCCCCTGATCTGTCTTCTCAATCAACATGGGATGGCAATTGGCAACTATGATCTATAACCTTAAATGCCAAATTTCTGGTCAAATTGTTGTCCTTGGGGCCAAGAACTGCCATAAAAAATCAAAACCCACAAATTATCCCATCTAAAATTGTTACCATTATTTAGCTCAAATCATTTATGAATCTATTGCAAAGGCAAAAGAATGGAAAACTAATCTATACTAGGATTTTCAGAGGAATGAAAAATAGTTAGCTAATTTTTGTGATTTCAACCCACCCCTCCTCGACAAAAACTCACCTCCATCAAAATTATCCCATCTTGAAGAACAAGAATGGGAGGAAAAAACCTTGAAAAAAAATAGTTCCAAGTTCCAATAACCATGTCGCAAAACCTTATTTAACTCTCCTCTTTACCACTGCCTTGAAAAAGAGATTTTGTTAGCTTGGAGAACTTCATTGAGTTAATAATATGGCTCCAAGTGAATGTGTATTAAAAAGAAAAGAGAGAGAGACAGGGAAACAGAATGGAAGGCTACAGTACTGGCGGTCGAGGAAAGAGCAAAGAGCAAGGAAATGATGGGACGAGAGGGATTGACAAGGAAGGGCGTTGGTGGTGCCATAGTGGGATTTACGGTTTACCAAACAACTAGAAGAAGAAGGTATTTATGTCAATGAATGAAAATGTGTGTGACAACAAGGTATTTGTTGTGGCAATATCATTGCCCCATATTAAAAAGTGTAATATTTGCCCACCAAACTTTTTTTTTTAATGTCATTGTATCCAAACTTTCAATTTTCATATTTTTTTTCACTTTAAAGTTCTTAAAATTTCAGTAACAACCTTTTAGAATTAGATTTTAGACTCCTAAAATATTATGCAAAGTATAAAATTATCCTAAAATATATGTCTATGTAATCTTATGACAAAATTACTATGACAAATTTCTGCACCAATTTAATCAAAATTCTAATAACATGATTTAACCATTTCAATACATTTTATTTTATATATATATACCATTCTTATTATTCTATAGTTCTTTTTAATCTCATTTTTTAATAGAGGGTCATCCTTAATTATTGTAGAAAATAAGTTTGTTTTATATTATTAGAATTCGTTTTCCTATCAATTGTCTATTAACTTATTCATAAAATATCAACTTATTTATATTGATCTATTATTTTATTTTTGAATAAAATATTAATTTAGTAGTAAATTTTTGGTGTCAATAACCCCACTCTACATTAAAAAAGTTAATATGCTATCTCCTTATATTTTATTTTATTTATAAAATATTTAAGATCCTTTGTTTGTTTAAAGCCTTAATTTGACTAATTTATTAATTACAAGTATCTAACATATTTTAGCAATATGTAGTGTAAATTATATAATTAATTTGGACTGTTAATAATTTGCAAATTAAGTCCTTTCTTTTTTATTGTTATTAGAATATGATTGAAAATGTATATCATTAACTATTAAGGTATTTATAAATTACTCAATTAAGTTAATAATGTTCCCAAAACTATTTATTTTTCTTTAAAAACATAAGCCATTAATAGAATTTTAATTAATGCTATAATAAAAAAATTGATGTTACTATTTAAATATTATTAATTAATCTTGTGACAAGGAGGTCATGGGTTCAAGACATTATCTCATAAAAATAATGCAAGATAAGACTATTTACTGTAAATCAAATGGTCTAACATTTTGAACCCTGTATGTAACTTTTTGCATTAGGCAGTTCATTTTCATATATTTTTGCTCCCCCAAAACCTTCATCCTTGCATCCGTGATTTGATGCTTCTCCGATATAGGTTCTCATACGTTTACCCCATTTGGAGTTTTTTTTCTTTTTTGTCTATTTAGAGATTTGAATTTGTTAGCCCCAAAACAACCTAAGAGGGGGGTGAATTAGGTTTCTTAAAAATTACTTTGCAAACTATGCTCTTATAAAATCTTTTGAACTAACAAGATAGAGATAAAACCAATTAAGTTTAAGAAGTATTGAAAAAGATAAAGAGAGAAATTAAACAAACAACACTTCCAAGCTACCAAACTTGAAGTGTTAATATACTAAAATGCTCCTTCAAATTTGGTGAGTCAATAATCTCAAATGTACATAACAAAGTAGGACAATCCTTGCTCACACTAATTCTCTTTAGTTGAGCCAAGAATTTTACTCTCAACCTCACTTTTGTACAAGATTATTACTCCACTCAATATTTTGAATAGTACTTTGAAGTACACACTAATACAATATTACTCAATAGCTAATTTGCACTCAAATTGCTTTTCTACTTGCTTGTATTCAATGTGTAAGTTGTTTTTACATTATACATAGGAGTTGGTATTTATAGGTGCAATAAATTGAGTTCTAACCACTTCCTAACGGCTCAATAATAAATTTTCAAAAACTATCCGTTATAAGTTTCGAACGTCCGATATAATTGTTATGCGTTTGAACCATCGTCCGTTCAAATATCAGAAAGTAGAGGATATAGTTCGAACGGCCGATCCTACGTTCGTTCCATCGTTCGAACCAGGTATGCTTGAAAAGTTCACACGTCGGATGGAATAATGTGTCCGAAAGATTTAATACCAAGCTGGGAATGTTTTTTCATCGGACAGCACCAGTTAGCTTCATCCGGTGTAAGCTTCTTTCGGACCGTTAGATGCATCCGTTGCAAGTGCTTTAAAACTCTTGATTCTGCCTTGCTCTTTCGGACAAAAAAATCCGCCCGAGGAAAATTCCTTCTAACGGGCTTGTGCGTCCGTTGTAGATGCTCCAAAAAATCTTGCTCTCTGTCTGATCGTTCGGACAGTGAATTGCGTTCATGATAATCTTGTTCGGACGAGCTTGTTCGTCCAAAAAATATAGTGCTGTTCGGACTGTGTACTTCGTCCGAAAGCCCTGCTTCAGGTAAATATCCTAGCAGTCCTGCACAGCTCAGGTTAAGTGGTTAAATCATGTTGTCATCATCAAAATAAGATTTGTAGATCATCAATCTCCCCCTTTTTGATGATGACAAATCATGAGGTAAAATAACTTGCAACAACCAAGTTTGCACATTGTAATTAGTTCAAACAGCCATAATCAATGCAAATAGCATCCTTACTCCCTCTTTTGGCATCATTAAAGAAAGAAAAAAACAAAAAAGCTCCCCCTAGGAGTGTGCTCCCCCTTAAGCAGGCAATAAAAAATCAATCCAGAAAAGGCAAAATCAAGACTTCATAGAGAAGTTAATAAGTACAGAGAAGTCAATCAATTATAAGAGAAGCTTAAAAGAAAGAATCAATTGATCAATCTAAGTGGAGTCGTTTTTCTTTTTGGAGCGTTCTTCAAGTTTGTGCTTCTTGGTAGGTACATCATCATCGGTAGCCTTACTGTCGTGATCATCAGGATCTTGGCATTGCATGATGTAGTTGAAAGTGTCGTCAACGTCTTCATCACCGTCATCATCAACACCAGTAGCAGTGGATTTGGCAGGATTGGCTGTACCAACTAGATCCTCATGATTTTCAAGCTCAGAACGATCACCTTCGTTATTGGTACTGTCATCGCTGTTAGAGGAAGACTCAAAAATATATTGGAACTGGATATTAGCAAACTGAAACTGAGCTGAGGCAGACATTCCTAAATTGAGTGCTTCTCGAAGAATGGTTTGGATTATCTGATCTCCAGCCTCTTTAGCTTTCGAGTGGTACGGCGTTGGAATGTGCTAATTTGATTACTCAAGGATGTAACAAGGGTAAATATATGAGATAAGAAGGGTCCAGAAGATAAGAGTGGGGTTCAGGCAATTGAGGAAGTGTGGAAGAGGATGGTTGAGGAGAAAGGGAATGTGGAGGTGCAAGGCCGGAGGTAGAAGCCTGAGATTTGGACTTTTCAAGTTCATAGGCAACTTTGGTAAACCATTGATCATTAAAAAACCTTAAACCTTTGCGTTCAACGTATGATTTATTAAAATAAGGAGGAAATTGCTTTTTTCCAGTGAAGGGGACATCAAGGTGATCAAAAATTTTAGTGAGATATTTGCCAAAAGGATTGTTTCTGCGTGTATCAGTTAAAAATAGCTCCCATAGAGAGCAAAAGAGATAGCCAAAGTCAAGTGAGATACCTTTAGAAACACAATAAAACAAATGTAAATGCATTTTACCGGGTTCAGTGCGATGCCCATACAGTCGGAAGCAGTAAATTAGTGACTACAGTATATAAGGTATTGAGTTCAGGTGTAAGCAGTGCAGTTTTGGTTTCCGAAAATTGTTTAAAATTGATGTTAAAAATCTTTCATACCTCGTCAATAGAGAAACGAGTATCTAAGGCAGGCCATTTATTCAAAGAGAAGAAATAGGAAATGTCATTAGGAGAGGTAATTTCACATTCGAAAATAGAATTGATAGCATTCAAAGAAATCTCAAGATTCACATGATTGAAACAAGAGACTAATGTACGAACAGTTGAGCCCTTTCTAAGGTTGGCAGTAAACTGCAATGCCATATCATGAAAAACGGGCAAGTACAAGTGAACTAATTTACCCTAAGATTGTTTTTCAAAGCATGTTTTAACAAGAGCCAAATTCAATTCATCAAAAAGACTGTTAGAAACAGGTCGTTGAATAATGATTGAATTGCTAAGAAGTGAGGTATACCTCTCAGATGTCTTGGCATCAATAAATGTAGGTAGGGAAGGATTTGGGGATGGATTGAGGATTTGAGATGTTTTTCCTTACACCGGAGCCTTGCCCTTCGATTTTCTGCCTTTAGAAGCTTGAGGATCCTTCATGCGATCGTACCATTGTGAATTTGAAAAAGAAGAAAAAGAGGGAAAAGTGAGTTTGAGGAAATTTGTGAGAAATTACAAGAAATGAGATGGTAGAAAGGCGAAATAAGGATTAATTGAGGTGGGTGAGGGTTTTGGAATAGAAATTCGTTAACCAATTTTAGAAGAGAAGGGATAGATTGAGACAATTTTGAGAGGGTACTTGAGTCGCCAGAGCTAGGGTTTGGGTGATTGTAAGTATGCGAAAGGAAGAAAGTGAAGGGATTTAAACAAGTAGAATAATCGTTCGGACATCCGACCGATTTGTATGCGTCTGAATGCAGATGAACGGACGACCGAAGGTCTATGCTTTGCCTCCGAGGAAGTGTCGGATGGTGAAACTCGTCCGTTAGAAATTTCAGAGAGTTTGAGGAATGTTGAGCAGATAGTTCGGACGTTTATATGCGTCCGAACGCAGAGTTCATACAGATTTGAAATAAATGATGCCCAAACGAGTTTTGAGAGATTCAAAACGATCTAAAGGCAAGGGTTTAGTAAAAATATCAGCAAGTTGATCATTTATACACATAAATTCA
This sequence comes from Cinchona pubescens, assembly GCA_025175665.1. Taxonomy (NCBI): domain Eukaryota; kingdom Viridiplantae; phylum Streptophyta; class Magnoliopsida; order Gentianales; family Rubiaceae; genus Cinchona; species Cinchona pubescens. Next base: position 3,392,004 of record JANKKI010000062.1, read on the forward strand.
ACAAAAATTTCCTTTCTGCACACAAGATCTCTAATAAAGTAGTGTTTGACATCAATGTGTTTGGTTGACAGGGTTTTTTGTGAGGTTAATTTCACTGATGTTATCACAGCTTATAGGCACACAATCAAAGATAACACCAAAGTCTTTTAATGTATGTTTCATCCATAGAAGTTGAGCACAACAGTGTCCAGCAGCAATATATTCGACTTCTGTCATAGAAAGTGAAATAGAATTTTGCTTCTTGCTAAACCAGGACACTAGACAATTACCCAAGAAGTGACACATACCACTAGTACTTTTTCTATCCATTTTATAACCAGCAAAGTCAGCATCAGAATAACTAATTAAATCATATAAAAGTAGAGGATTTTGGATACCAAAGACCAAAATCCATTGTACCTTTTAAATATCTAAAAATTCTTTTGACTGTAATCAAATGTGATTCTTTAGGACAAGATTGAAATCTAGCACACAGACAAACAGCAAACATAATATCCGGTCTGCTAGTTGTTAAGTAAAGTAGGGTTTCGATCATACCTCTATAGTGTTTTTCATCAACACTATTACCTTCTTCATCTTTGTCAAATTTGGTTGAAGTACACATTAGTGTTCCCACTTGTTTGCAATCTTCCATTCCAAATCGCTTGAGTAGCTCATTTGTATACTTGATTTGTGTAATGAACATTCCTTTCTTTGTTTGGTGAACTTGGAGTCCAAGGAAGAATTGTAATTCTCCTATCATACTCATTTCAAATTCTTTTTGTATTAAGCACGAGAATTTCTTGCACAAACTTTCATTAGTTGCTCCAAAAATAATATCATCAACATAAATATGAAAAATTAACAAACCATTAGAATTTAGTTTTGGTGAAGAGAGTGGTGTCAACAACGCCTCTTTTAAAATCATTTTCAATCAATCTAATCCACTTAGCCTTTCATACTAAGCTCTGAGAGCTTGTTTCTAACCATATAAAGCTTTAGAAAGTTGAAAATATGATTTGGAAAATTTTTATTTTCAAAAGTTGGGGGTTGTTCAACGAAAACTTCTTGATCAATAAAGCCATTTAAAAATGCACTTTTGACATCCATTTGGAATAATTTGAAATTGTTAAAGCATGCATATGCAAGAAACATGCGAATAGATTCTAAACAAGCAACGGGTGCAAAGGTTTCATCAAAATCAATACCTTCTTCTTGAGCATTACCCTTTTGTAACAAGTCTAACTTTGTTCCTAATAATTTCACCTTTATCATTTAATTTGTTTCTAAAAACCCATTTTGTTCCTATCACGGGATGAATTGATGGTCTTTCAACTAAGGTCCATATATTATTTTTCTCGAATTGACTAAGTTTCTCTTGCAGATCAATAGCAAAGACCCAAGATTTGTCATTCAATACATCATCCACACGTTTAGATTCAATATGAGAAAGCATTGCGGAATTACTATTCAAAAGTATATGAGATCGAATTTTTATCCCATTGGATGGATCACCTATGATCAAATCTTGAGGGTGACTAAAGACAAATCTACATGCTCTTGGGAGATCTTTTTGAGTATCTTTGTTCTTTTCTTCTTCTTCGTCCAGGTGATAAGTGTTCTCCTCATTGCTTGTCACAATCTCTTGACGTTTCTCATGTGTAGTGAGCTTCTTAAGTTTCTTTTGAAAACCTACATCTTTATATTCACACACATTCTTTGAAATAATATCATTAGTCTCATCAAACATAACATGTATAACTTCTTCAATTAAAAGAGTTATTTTGTTGTAAACTCCGTATGCTTTCTTGTCACTAGAATAAATCAAATTTCCCAAGATTTTCTTTGATTTTTAAAATAAAATATTTGCAACCAAAATTTTTGAAATCTCAATAAAACTCACAACGGGTTTTTTGCAAAACAACAGTTTATAAGGAGTTTTATTTAAAATGGGCCTCAAAAGAACTCAATTCATAACGAAACAAATCTTGTTAAAGGATTCGCCCCAAAAATATTTGGTAAATCACATTCAGTAATCATGGTTCTAGCGACCTCTTGAAGTGTTCTATTTTTTCTTTCAACCACACCATTTTGTTGAGGCACTCTAACCACCGAGAATTCATGCGAAATACCATTGTGATCACAAAATTCGGGAAAGCATCCAACTTTAAATTCGGCTTCATTATCACTTCTCAAATGGATGATTTTCAAATTCAACACATTTTGTATTTTGAAAAATAATTTTACAAAATTTTCAAAAGTTTCGTTTTTGTGAACAAGAAGTAGTACCCAAGTATACCTACAATAGTCATCAACAATCACAAAAGCGTATTACTACCACCGAGACTAGCATGTTGAGTGAGACCAAACAAGTCCTAATGTAATAATTATAAGGGTTGTGTGGAAGTAGACACACAATTCTTTGGTTTAAACGACACTTTAATTTGTTTACCAAATTGGCATGCATCACAAATTTTGTTTTTCAAAAACATCAATTTTGGCAAGCCTCTCACCAATTCTTTCTTGGCAAGGTTTTCAATTAAATCCATGTTGAAGTGACAAAACCTTCTATGCCAAAGCCAAGAATCACCTATAGAAGCAGTTAGACATTTTACATTGCTACTACCAATATTGTCAAGATAAATCATATAAACATCATTGTGCCTAGTACCTTTAAATAAAACAACAAAATTTTTATCAAGAATTAGACATTCATGTTTGGTAAATAACACATATAGATTTTTATCACATAGTTGACTCACACTTAATAGATTGTAATTCAAATTATCAACAAGAAGCACATTTTTAATCAAAGTTTCACCATTTTTACCTACATCACCGAGTCCAATTGATTTTGCGTTCATGTTATCCCCAAAAGTCACATTTCCACTACTTTTGGATGCTGAGTTTGGTACAGAGAGATGCATCACCCGTTATATGTCTTGAGCACCCATGATCTATGAACCATTTTGCATTCTTGGTGATGTTCATTACCTACACAAGAAATTAAGTGATAATTTTTGGTACCCACATTTTCTTTGGTCCATAGAAGTTAGTAAAGTGACTGCAAATGCATATGGTATTCATACCAAGTTTTTCATTTCTCTTGACATAACAATTATTTTTCACTTGTCCATGTTTTTGGTAATAATTGCAAATAACATTTTTATTTCCATATAAAGAACATTTTGATTTTACAAAGCGTAAATCATTCCTTCAAAAAGTGACAAAGTTCTTGTTGATCAATATATTTTTATTCTTTTTCAAATCAACAATATTTTCCTTTTTTCTATGCAAGGGTATTTTCAAGTCATCCAATCTTTTCTTCAAGGAAGCTTGTTCTTCCTTGATCCTTGTTTTCACATGCATTATTTTCTTCAAATCACTGTTTTATTGTGATAACTCTATTATTTCATTCATAACTTTAGAGTTAGCATTCAATAAAGCATTTGATTTCTTAACTAACTCCTTATTTCTAACATATGATTCCTTTAAGCTATCATGCAATTTTAAAATAAAAGTTTCAAGATCATTGTCATCGTTTTCATCATTCGAATCATAAGTAGAGGTTACCTCATCATCACCAATGGCCATAAAGGCCATTTGTGCTGATTCCACTTCTTCCTCAACTCTCATTCGGAGTTGCAATCATCTCAAGTGATTTGAAAGTTGTTGAAGTGGGGCTTTCTTCCTTCCTTTTTCGTCTTGGAAGGACACTCATTTGCAAAGTGTCCGAGTTGACCACATTCAAAGTACTTTTTATTTTGCTTTTTCATTTCTAGCTTGGTCTTTCCTTTGAAATTATTTGAGTTGATAGCTCCATCTCTTCTCATTCTCCGTTTATTGATGTAGTGTTTGAGAAATCCTTTGGTGATGAGTGCAAGATCTTCTTCAGCAAGATCTTCCAAATCTTCTAAATTGATGGAGCAATGTTCATCTTCTTCTTGAGAGGTCTTCAAGACTATGCTTCTTGTTGGCCTTGTTTTTTCATCATCCACAACTTTGGGTTTAAGCTTCAAATCATATAAAGTGAGGGAATTTATTAGTGATTCAATAGGTATGGAATTCAAGTTTTTCGCTTCTTCTATAGCAATAGTCTTTGCTACCCATTATTTGGAGAGAGAATTCAAGACTTTTCTATTTTTCTCAACAAAAGAGTATTCCTTTCCCAAGACTTCAAGATCCTTGATGATATCATTGAATCTATAATACATTTTATCAATATTTTCTTGTGGCTCCATCTTGAAGGGCTCGTACTTGACAAGAAGTAAGGATTCTTTTGTTCTCGAACATAATCGCTTCCTTCATGAATTTTCTTCAATTTGTCCCAAATTTCTTCAGCAGAAACACATCCTTTGACTCAATTTGATTCGTTGGCATCCAAGGCATTGTATAACACGTTCATAGCCTGCTGATGGCATTTAACGTCAAATTTGTCTTGTCTTGTGGAGTGAGTTCATCCCTTGTCTTTTCTGTTGTTTTATTTGTATGATCATCAATGATGATAGCTTCAAAAGGATCTTCATTTACAACATACCACAAGTCAATATCAATGGATTGCAAAAATATTTTCATTCTATCTTTCCAACTAATAAAGTTTACCCCATTAAATATAGGGAGTCTTGTGATAGATTGACCCTAAAAAAATAAAGCATTATTTGTTGCCATAAGGGATCTTTACTCAAATGTAATTTAAACAAAATAAAGAGCTCTGATACCAATTGTTGGCCCCAAATCAACCTAAGAGGGGGGTGAATTAGGTTTCTTAAAAATTACTTTGCAAAATATGCTCTTATAAAATCTTTTGTACTAACAAGATAGAGATAAAACCAATTAAGTTTAAGAAGTATTGAAAAAGGTAAAGAGAGAAATTAAACAAACAACACTTCCAAACTACCAAGCTTGAAGTGTTAATCTACTCTAAAATGCTCCTTCAAATTTGGTGAGTCAATAATCTCAAATGTACACAAAGTAGGACAATCCTTGCTCACACTAATTCTCTTTAGTTGAGCCAAGAATTTTACTCTCAACCTCACTTTTGTACAAGATTATTACTCCACTCAATATTTTTGAATAGAACTTTGAAGTACACACTAATACAATATTACTCAATAGCTAATTTGCACTCAAATTGCTTTTCTACTTGCTTGTATTCAATGTGTAAGTTGTTTTTACATTATACATAGGAGTTGGTATTTATAGGTGCAATAAATTGAGTTCTAACCACTTCCTAACGGCTCAATAATAAATTTTCAAAAATTAGCCGTTCTAAGTTTCGAACGTCCGATATAATTGTTATGCGTTTGAACCATCGTCAGTTCAAATATCAGAAAGTAGAGGATATAGTTCGAACGGCCGATCCTACGTTCGTTCCATCGTTCGAACCAGGTATGCTTGAAAAGTTCACACGTCGGATGGAATAATCAGTGTCCGAAAGATTTAATACCAAGCTGGAAATGTTTTTTCATCGAACAGTTAGCTTCATCCGGTGTAAGCTTCTTTCGGACTGTTCGATGCATCCATTGCAAGTGCTTTAAAACTCTTGATTCTGCCTTGCTCTTTCGGACGAAAAAATCCGCTTGAGGAAAATTCTTTCGGACGGGCTTGTGCGTCCGTTGTAGATGTTCCAAAAAATCTTGCTCTCTGTCTGATCGTTTGGACAGTGAATTGCGTCTGTGATAATCTTGTGCGTCCGAGAAATATAGTATTGTTCGGACGGTGTACTTTGTCCGAAAGCCCTACTTCAGGCAAAGGTTAATTGGTTAAATCATTTTGTCATCATCAAAATAAGATTTGTAGATCATCAAAATTTATGTCTATTTCTTTGGCTCTTGTATTGGGTGTTCTTAGAAGGCACTTTAAAATAATTTTATGCCCATATATTAAGCTTTGCCTTTTTCTCTTTTGTTCCTCTTTATGTAGTTTCTTTCTACACGACTAGCTTAGTTTAGTATCCAAGGTTTTTTCCAGCTTTTGGTGTTAGTTTTATGATTAAATGACTAACTACTGTCTGATTAACTCTTTATAAGTAATCTTGTTGTATAAATTTAAGTTATGCAATTGATATCGGTACCCCTCTCTCCCTCTGTCCTACTTTATTGCAAATGGTAAGTTGGCAGCTATTCAACATACCAAAGATTGAACATTAATTACTAACTTTCCAGAGTTGCTTAATAAAATTACAAGATATGTGACATTATAAACCTAGTAGATTACAATGAGAACAACAATGTTAATGTAGAATGAAGTGAGGCAAATTTATGATTTGTCTACTTTAATATTCATGAATTGATATTTATTATTTGAACTTAGAAGAAGTAAATCTACTATTCATTTTTGCATAAAGTTTCAACTATCTTCATATGAGCATTAATCCTTACATTAAACATAAATCTTACTCTTAAAATGCCAAACAAGTTTTAGCATCTAGATGATATTAGGGAGGCATAATAGATCAACTTAAACAATTGCCCTAAATCTTCATATGATATTTGAAACTAGCTCTTGGTTACACGCCATCCCAGAATACTGGTTTTGTCGTGTTGCCTTGCCAGATATATATATATATATATATATTTATAAACAGAAAAACAAGCATTATTATTACTCAATGGAGGTTTGTAAAGACATGGTAGTGTTATAAATACAAGCAAAAAATACAAATGTTGGCATTACCAACTTTAATTGTATGAATTATATATTGAACTTTTCTGGCCCTACTTGTTCTTTGAGCTTATATCTACATTCTTGATGTCTTATTATCACATTCTCTTTTGTTTTCTTTTTCCAATTTACAGGTAGTGATTAACTTTTCTACTCTTGTTTGGCAAGGTTGCTCCAAATCTACAAGATTGATATTACATTAATGCCTTGAAGGACACTTGATATTAATATTCTGTTAGGTCATTTTGGTTTGAGCAGGAATTACGAAGCCAATGATATTTAGTAACTCTTTTTGTGTTCGGTTTTGTTTTATAACCTATATATATATATATTGAGTAGTTTTCATTGATCTAACAATGCCCTTCAAGACTCTTCTGCTTTTGTAAATTAAGTTAACTTCAACTACATTTTGAATGGATGATGAATCTTGATCATCATAGTAAACTTAGCTTTATTATTTTGGTTTTGAATAAGTTTTCTTACTGTTACTATGTCATTTAATTTTCATCAGTTCTTTTCATGTTTCGAAATTTGTACTTACACTTGTTCAATTTTATTAGGCATTTATATCTGTATATTTTTTCACCACGCAACGTGTAGTCAGGTCACCTAGTTTTTTTCTCAAGGCTAAGGACTTGGTTAAGGTTTTTAGAAGATTTGAGCTGTCTTAAAGGGGAAACAAACCTAGATGGTATGAATAACTCAAGAATTTGGAAGAATGCAAGATGAGTTTGGTAGGGAAGATAAAGAGTAACAAAGTGGTGAACTTTACAGAAATAAAAAATTTCACCAATCAATGTTTGGGACTTTCCTAAGAACTTGAGGATATCCTAACTAGGGGCCAATACTTTTCAAGTTTGATAAAGAGACCAGGTCGTAGAAAGAAAACATAGATTTTTTAATAATAAACTATTGGTACAATATAGATAGAGGCAGGGTATTGAAAAAGATGAGGATGAATTCCAAAGCTCTCCACTATGGGTCCAATTGTGGAATATTCTTGTTCATTAATTAAGCAAAGCTGTTGGGTTGAAAATAGGAGAGGCTTTTAAAGGGGTTCGTGAAGTTATAATTCTTTAGGGAGGCAATAAAGAAGGGAAACATATTAATATCCTAGCTGAGATTGATCTAAAATAGCCCTTGTTAAGAGGAATAACTGTTAGAATTGGGGGGGATTTAGACATGGATTAAATTCAAGTATGAAAAATATCTGGATTTTTGCTTTAAATGTGGAACTATAGGCCATGGAGATAGGAAATGCAGAATTGTTATTGAGAGAGGCTATAACTGATAGGAACAATTTGCTTTGAATTTGGATGAAGGCTGACGGTGTGAAACATTATTTCCCTCCTACTTCTGGATTTAATAGAGGGTCAGGACTATGAAAGTAAGGAAGAAAGGTAATAGGGGGAATTGAGAGTAAAGCTAGAAAATAAGAGAGTGACGAATGATGGAAAGCGAAGGGGGTTGGGAGAAATACAAAGTAAAAAGGGTGGGGTTATGACAAAAATTGGAAAATCTTACTCACATAAAAAGAGAGAGAGAGAGAGAGAGAGGAGAGGAGAATGGAGGGAATTTATGTAAAATTTGCTTATCAAGAAGGGAAGATATTTGCTCTAGTGAAGGTGCTGTGATGATTGATAAACAAGAGGGTAAAGGAGAAACAAAAGGGTACAGAGAAAGGAGAACGGGAAGGTGGAGAGAATAGGATGATCACTTACCTATGCTCTCAGGAAGGTGGAGAAAGTGAGATAGAATAGTAGGATAGGGGCTCAAGTTTAGATAAAGATGACGTGATGATGGTAGAGGAGGAGGTAAGTAAAGGACCAAGGTTTGGGAAGGAACAAGGTGGGAGGGGTTGAGCCAAGAAAAAGAAAAAATTGGTCATAAACAACAAGACTAATGTTTTCCAAGCCTTATTTTGATGATGACATAAACACTTAACTCTGTAAAATAAGCTTTTGTAGGAACAGATCTTTCGGACGCACAGAACCGTCTGAACTAGGTCAAAACTCCTCGGACGCATTGCATCGTCCGAACGAACTGGCAGAAAGAATGGAATCCTACTGGACTTTCTTTCGAACGCTCAGGACCGTCCGAAACCTCTGTCAGACGAAGGAACAGACGCATGCACGGACGTCCGAACGAAGCTTCTCAACAAAACTAAAAGAAGATCGGACGCTGCCTCGGACGCATTCAATACTTCTCGGACGTCCGAAACCCCTACGGCTATTTTTTGTGCATTTATTATTTAGCCGTTAGGAAGTAGTTGAAACCACTATTTATTGCTCTTATAAATAGGTGCTTTAATAACCTAAAAATATCATCTAATACACTCTATTGAATACAAGCCTTAGAAAAGAGTAATTTGAGTGCAAATTGACTATAGTCCTTTGTTGTATTAGTGTGCAATTGTGAGTGTAATTCAACTTTGAGTGGAGTGATAATCTTGTATAAAAGTGTGGTTGTAAGTAAGATTCTTGGCTTAACTAAAAGAGTTTTGGTGTGAGCAAGAACTTCCCAATTTTGTAAAGATTATTGGCTCACCAAGTGTGTGAAGCATTCAAGAGATTTGATACTTCAAGCTTGCTAGCTTGGAAGTATTGATTGTTTAATTTTTCTCTCTTTACTTTACTGTTCTACTGATTTTGTTGCATTTAATTTGAAAATCTCAATATCTCTCAAAGTAATTTTTAAGAAACCTAATTCACCCCCCTCTTAGGTTGCTTTGGGGCCAACAATTGGTATCAGAGCTTGGTCTCATTATATTGCTTAAAACTACTTTTGAGTAAAGAAATATGGCAACCAACATATGCTCTATTTTTTGAGGGTCAATCCGTTACTAGGCCCCCTATATTTAATGGGGCAAATTTTATTAGTTGGAGAGATAGAATGAAAATATTTCTGCAATCTATTGACATTGATTTGTGGTATGTTGTCAATGAAGGTCCATTTGAAGCTCTATCATTGATGATCACACAAATAGAAGAAGAGAAAAGACAAGGCAAACTTGACGTTGAATGCAAAAGCCATGAATGTGTTATATAATGCCTTGGATGCAAATGAATCAACTGGCGTGAAGGGTTGCATTTCCGCTAAAGAAATATGGGATAAGTTGAAGGAAATTCATGAAGGGAGCGATGATATTCGTGAGCAAAAGAAATCCCTACTTGTTGCCAAGTATGAGTCCTTCAAGATGGAACCACATGAGAACATAGACAAAATGTACTGCAGGTTCAATGACATTATAAAGGATCTTGAAGCCTTGAATAAGGAGTACTCGTTGGGTGAAAAAAATAGAAAAATCCTAAATGCTTTATCCAAAGAATGGGATGCCAAAACAATTGTCTATAGAGGAAGCCAAGAATTTAAATTTAATGCCTATTGAATCTCTAATCAATTCTCTTACATCTTATGAACTCAAATTGAAGGCCAAGGTAGTGGATGATGAAGAAGCAAGACTAAGAAGGAGCATTGCCTTAAAGACCTCTCAAGAGGAAGATGAAAACAGCTCCATCAATCTAGAAGATGAAGATCTTGATGAAGGAGATCTTGTACTCATCACCAAAGAATTTCTTAAACATTACATCAACAAACGAAGAATGAGAAGAGGCGGAGTTACAAATTCAAATAATTTCAAAGGGAAGTTTAGGCTTGAAATGAAGAAGCAAAACGAAAAATGCTTTGAATGCTGTCAACTCGGGCATTTTGCAAATGAATGTCCTTCCAAGAAAAAGAAGGAAGGAAGAAAACCAAGATTCAACAACTTTCAAATCACATGGGATGATTGCAACTCCGAAGGAGAAGTTGAAGAAGAAATGGAGTCGGCACAAATGGCCTTCATGGCCATTTTGGAGATGATGAGGTAAATTCTAACTATGACTCTAATGATGAAAATGGTGAAGATGATCTTGAAGCTTTCATTTTGAAATTACATGATAGCTTAAAGGAATCATATGCTAGAAATAAGGAGTTAGCTAAAAAGTCAAATGCTTTATTGAATGCTAACTCTAAACTTGTGAATGAAAACAATAGACTATCGCAAGAAAATCGTGATTTAAAGAAAAGAATGCATGTGAGATCAAAGGTCAAGGAAGAACAAGCCACCTTGAAGAAAAGAATGGATGATTTGAATGCTCTTTTAACTAGAAAGAAAGAAAATATTTTTGATATGAAAAGAAATAGAAATGTAGCAATCAACAAGAATTTTGTCATGTTTAGAAGGGATGACTTATGTATTGTAAAACCAAAATCCTCTTATATGGTAATAAAAGTATTATTTGTAGATATTGCCAACAACATGGACATGCTAAGAATATGTGTTATGTCAAGAGGAATGAAAAACTTGGAACTGAAAGTTGCATGGATCGAAAGTAATTTCACTAACTCAAATGGACCCAAGAAAATATGGGTACCAAAAATTATCAATTGATTTATTGTGTAGGTACTTAACATCGCCAACAATGCTAAGTGGTTCATAGATAGTGGATGTTCAAGACACATGACGGGTGATGCCTCTCTCTTCACAAATCTTACATCCAAAAATAGTGGAAAAGTCACTTTTGGAGACAACAATAAAGCAAAATCAATCGACATTGGTGATGTAGGTAAAAATGGTGAAACCTTGATTAAGAATGTACTTCTTGTTGATAATTTGAACTATAATTTATTAAGTGTTAGTCAACTTTGTGACAAAAATTTATATGTTTTCTTTACCAAGCATGAATGTCTTATCCTTGATAAAAATCATGTTGTTTTATTCAAGGATGTTTATATGATTCATCTTGATAAAATTAGCAATAGCAATGTAAAATGTCTTACCGCTTCCATAGATGATCCTTGGCTTTGGCATTTTGAGAAGACTTTGTCATTTTAATATGGATTTGATTGAAAAACTTGCCAAGAAAGATTTGGTAAGAGGTTTGCCAAAACTGAAATTTTTGAAAAATAAAATTTGTGATGCTTGCCAATTTGGTAAACAAGTCAAAGTTTCTTTTAAACCAAAGAATTTTGTGTCTACTCATAAACCTTTAGAATTGTTACATTTAGACTTATTTGGACCTACTCAATATGCTAGTTTATGTGGTTGCAAATATGCATTTGTTATCGTAGATGACTATTCTAGGTTTATTTGGGTATTATTTCTTATTCACAAAAATGAAGCATTTGAAAAATTTGTAAAATTATTTTCCAAAATTCAAAATTTATTGGATACAAAATTGTTCGTCTAAGGAGTGACAATGGTGCCGAATTTAAATTTGGGAGTTTTTCCGACTTTTTTGATCACAACGGTATCTTTCATGAGTTTTCGGTTGTTAGAGTCCCTCAACAAAATGGTGTTGTTGAAAGGAAAAATAGGACTCTTCAAGAAACGGCTAGAACTATGATTAGTGAATGTGACTTACCACAATATTTTTGGGTCGAAGCGGTTAACACGGCTTGTTATGTTATGAATTGAGTTTTATTAAGATCCTCTTTAAATAAAACTCCTTATGAACTCTTTTTTTGTAGAAAACCCGTTGTGAGCTATTTTAAAGTTTTTGGTTGCAAATACTTTATTTTAAAAATCAAAGAATTGATAAAAAGTCGAATGAAGGAATTTTTCTAGGATATTCTAGTGACAAGAAAGCTTACCGAGTTTACAATAGAAGAATGCTTTTGATTGAAGAAGTTTTGCATGTTACATTTAATGAAACTAATGATGTTATCTCAAAGAATTTATGTGAAGATGAAGATGTATGCATTTTAAAGGAGCTCGAAAAGCTCGTTATTCATGAAGATCATCAAGAGATTACATCAAGCGTTGATGTCAAAAACCATCAAATTGATGATGAAAAGAATGAGGATGCTCAAAATGATATTTGGATACTTCCAAAAGCTTCTAGATGTGTCTAATTACATCTTCAAGATTAGATCACCTATGATTAAATGAGGATGACTAGAGTTCTCATAAACCTTTGAATAGTAATTGTGCATTACTCTCTCACATTGAACCTAAACATATAGATGTTGCTTTGAGTGATGAATCTTGGGTTAATGCTATGCAAGATGAACTTAGTCAATTTGAGAAAAATAATGTATGGACCTTGGTTGAAAGACCTTCTTCTCACCCCGTTATTGGTACTAAATGGGTTTTTAGAAACAAATTAAATGACAAAGGTGAAATCATAAGGAACAAAGCTAGACTTGTTGCAAAAGGTTATACTCAAGAAAAAGGTATTGACTTTGATGAAACCTTTGCACCCGTGGCTAGGTTAGAATCCATTCGCATGTTTCTTGCATTTGCATGTTTCAATAACTTCAAATTATTTCAAATGGATGTCAAAAGTGCCTTTTTAAATGGTTTTATCGACCAAGAAGTTTTCGTAATTCGAACAATCTCCGGGCTTTGAAAATAAAAATCTTCCAAATTATGTTTTCAAACTCTCCAAAGCTTTATATGGTTTAAAACAAGCTCCAAGAGCTTGGTATGAAAGATTAAGTGGGTTCTTGATAAAAAATGGATTCAAAAGAGGTTAGTTGACACCACTCTTTTTATAAAAACGGATTCAAATGGTTTGTTAATCGTTCAAATTTATGTTGGTGATATTATTTTTGGAGCAACCAATGAAAGTTTGTGTAAGGATTTTTCATATTTAATGCAAGAAGAGTTTGAGATGAGTATGATGGGCAAGTTGCAATTTTTTCTCACATTACAAGTTCATCAAACTAAGGAAGGAACGTTTATTACACAAATCAAGTACACAAAGGAGCTACTCAAATGATTTGGAATGGAAGATTGCAAACAAGTTGGCACGCCAATGTGCACTTCAACCAAACTTACAATAGACGAGGAAGGTAATAGTGTTGATGAAACACACTATAGCGGTATGTCTCTAGATCGGAAGTCTACTTTACTTAACTGCCAGTAGACCAGATATCATGTTTGCTGTTTGTTTATGTGCTAGATTTCAATTTTGCCCTAAAGAATCGCATTTGATAGCTGTTAAAAGGATTTTTAAATACCTGAAGGTTCAATGGATTTTGGTCTGTGGTATCCAAAGTCCTCTATATTTGACTTGATTAGTGATTCTGATGCCAACTTTGCTGGATGTCAAATTGATAGAAAAAGTACCAGTGGTATGTGTTATTTTCTGGGAAATTGTCTTGTGTCTTGGTTTAGCAAAAAACAAAATTCTATTTCTCTTTCTACGGAGCTTGTAAAAAAGAAATTCGTGTTGATTTTGTGCCTACTTCAGATCAATTGGTTGATATTTTTACAAAACCCTTACCTCTAGATCGCTTTGAATTGCTCAGAAAATGTTTGGGGATTTTACAGATAAATTTGGCATAGGTTCATAGTTCAGACGCACTTCTTCGTCCGAACAACTATTCTTTCGGACGCTCTAGATCGTCCGAAAGCTTCTGTTACTTCTCGGACGCTCATACTCGTCCGAACATCATTCTTTTTTTTACCAAACTCTTTGGAAATCTTCCGGACTTGCACCATCGTCCGAAAGAACTTCGAACGCATTGGCTCCTCTTTCGGCCGTCCGTTCTTCGACTTTCGATGATTCATCGGACGCATACCAAACGTTCGGCCGTCCAAAAAGTGCCCCTGTTTGCTTAAAACCGTCCATCTTCCCCGTTTCGGACTCACTCCCTCCCCCGAAAACCCTCTAGGCGAAATTTGTCTCTCCACCACCCGCTCCAAATTCCCACTCTCAGTCTTTCAAAATTGATTGGAAAATTATCCTACCCAAAGCCCTTTTCACCTAAATCACATCTAATTTCCCCCATCCACCATCTCATTTCCTCAAATTCTCACCAATCCTCAAAAATGTGTTCAAGAGATCTTTTCTTTTTCTTCTGTCTCAATGGTGACATCTAGCGGAATAACGAGACAGCAAATCGGGGTCAAAAAACTATCCTCCATTCTTTCCAGTACAAGGTGCATCATCAGCGAATCCTCAAGTCTGTGATATAATCCAATCTTATCAAAATTTATCGATACCAAGGCATCCGAACGGTATACTTCCCTTTTAAGTTAATCTATAATCGTTCAACGTCCTGCTTCTCATAGTCTATTTGATGAATATAATCTTTCCATTATCAAATCTTGTTTTGAAAAACAAAATTGGGGTCATCTTGTGCATCTTGATTTACAGGTTATATGGCACATCTGCAATACCCTTGAAAACACAAAAAAATAAGTAAAGTTGCATTTTTTCGGGCTCTCAGTACTGATATTAACAACACCGATCTTGAGATTTCATCAAACATCATTAACACCATTTTTGAATGTGAAGTCTCGAACCCCACTGATTTCTCTTATTTCTTTTCGTTAGACAAATGGCCTGTTGATGATAGTCAATTTGATATCGATGAAGTTAGAGCTATTTTTAACATCCATTTTAAACAGGTCTCGGAAGCCAAAACTACCTTGCTTGCTCCTGAACTCAATATTCTGTGCACTCTTGTCACAAATCTGTTATTGCCAACTGACGGGTATCGTACTAAGCCCGAAAAAATGCAACTTTACTTATTTTTTTGTGTTTTCAAGGGTATTCCTCTTGATTTTGGGTATCTTTTTTGTTCCCTATGGGAACTCTTTCTTACTGATACCCGAAGAAACATTCCGTTTGGCAAATTTCTCACCAAAATTTTTGATTTCCTCAACACATCCTTTCAGCGGAAACAAACAATATCCTCCTTATTTTAACAAATCATACATTGAATGCAAAGGCCTGCGTTTTTCGTGATCAACGATCAATGGCTAACTAAGGCAACCTTTGATATTGCACAGTCACAATCCCATGCTTCCACCTCTGATTTTGCTATTCCTCATTCTCCTACTCCTCAACCACCTCCACTTACATCTGAACCATCTCTTTCACATATCTGTGGACTTCTCTCCTCTCTGAGCACTCACGTCAGTTCATTTCAACGTCGCACAAATCAAAAATTAAAGCGCCTTGAAACTCGTCAAATGATTCTCCAAGAGGCACTCAGCCTTGGCATGTCTGCTTCGGCTCAGGTGCAATTTGCTAATCTTCAGTCCCAATATCCACTTGAGTCATCTTCTGACAGTGATGAACCTGAAGATGGACATACCCGTGAAGACAATGCAGAAACTGCTCAAGGAGCTGCCGATGACGATGACGATGACGATGATGATGAGGATGTTGACGACACGTTTGACTTCATCATGCAACGTCGCACTGGAGAGGAGGATGACAGTGAAGCCACTGCTAAAGATGTTACCATCCAAACGCCAAAAGACTGAAAAGCGCTCCAAGAAGCGCAATGACTCACATTAGTTCTTTTCACATTTGTATTTTGTTTTCAGCAGTTCTTTGCTTGTTAGAACCTTTCAGCATTTCTTTTGGTTTTCAGCATTTCTGTGGCTTGGTTGTATATTTCCTTGACTCTAGCACCATTAAACTTTTCAGTTGGATGTATGAAACTTGTTCCATTTCTGTCAAACTACTTGCATGTTCTAAGGGGGAGTCTTTTTTATTGATGTCAAAAGGGGGAGTAGTCTTCTCTATACTATTGTGCTTTGATGATTGATATCCAATTGTGATATATCGCAAATTGATTAGTCATATCCAATTGTTTTTACATAAAGGTTTGTCATCATCAAAAAGGGGGAGATTGATGTTTTCCAAGCCTTATTTTGATGATGACATAAACACTTAACTCTGTAAAACAAGCTTTTGCAGGAACAGATCTTTCGGACGCACAGAACCGTCCGAACTAGGTCAAAACTCCTCGGACGCATTGCATCGTCCGAACGAACTGGCAGAAAGAATGGAATCCTACTGCCTCTCTTTCGGAAGCTCAGGACCGTCCGAAACCTCTGTCGGACGAAGGAACGGACGCATGCACGGACGTCCGAACGAAGCTTTTCAACAAAATTGAAAGAAGATCGGACGCTGCCTCGGACGCATTCAATACTTCTCGGACGTCCGAAACCCCAACGGCTATTTTTTGTGCATTTATTATTTAGCCGTTAGGAAGTAGTTGAAACCACTATTTATTGCTCTTATAAATAGGTGCTTTAATAACCTAAAAATATCATCTAATACATTGAATACAAGCCTTAGAAAAGAGTAATTTGAGTGCAAATTGACTATAGTGCTTTGTTGTATTAATGTGCAATTGTGAGTGTAATTCAACTTTGAGTGGACTGATAATTTTGTATAAAAGTGTGGTTGTAAGTAAGATTCTTGGCTTAACTAAAAGAGTTTTGGTGTGAGCAAGAACTTCCCAAATTTATGTAAAGATTATTGGCTCACCAAGTGTGTGAAGCATTCAAGAGATTTGATACTTCAAGCTTGCTAGCTTGGAAGTATTGATTGTTTAATTTTTCTCTCTTTACTTTTTTGTTCTATTGATTTTGTTATATCTGCATTTAATTTGAAAATCTCAATATCTCTCAAAGTAATTTTTAAGAAACCTAATTCACCCCCCCTCTTAGGTTGCTTTGGGGCCAACAAAGACAATGTTCAGGGAAGAAGGAATGTCTTAAAAAGAAGGGAAAGAATACATTTGAGAGAAAAATATACAAATGTGCCGGAGGATATAAGATTGGGAAAAAGAAAATGCAACTTAACAAATGAGGAGGAAGCTGAGCTTGGATGGTTGGGAGGAAAGGCCCCAAAATAGAAAACCCAAAAACTTGACACAGTCCATGCCATATTCTGAATACTTTGTTAACCAGCTCTAGTAGGCCTCCACAATAGAAATGAAGGTGATGGTATGGATTAATTGAGGTGTGAAAATGCCCCTTGACCTTTCCCCAATTCAAGGAAGTTATTAAACTCCGCCTTCAAAATTTAATTTTCCTCTGTAAACTAAAAAACCAAAAGCAGTTCATGGATAAGATTAGAAGGAAGAGTCATTTTAATAATGGCTATATTATTGATTCCATAAGAAAATCTAGGGTATGGCTCTTTTTGGCAGACAAAGGTAAAAGTCTTGCAAGTGCCATCTACTGATTTTACCATTGAGGCACAAATCCATGATGTAGAAAAAGACAAAGTATAGTAGTTCATAGGTATTTATGCTAGCACAGAAGATATGAGAAGAAGGGAACATTGGAGAATAATAAAAGAAAGAAAAAATCAATGGCAAAATGAGTAGGTTATTCTGGGTGATTTTAATAATATCATGCCTAAGGATGAAAAATGGGGTGGTAAGAAGAGAAGTGAGGAAAGTTTCAAGGATTTTAGGGATTTAATTAAGGACAACCAACTTGTGGACTTGGATATAATAGGAAGCCCTAGATGTTCATTGTTTAATAATTAGAAAGATAAGGGTGAAGGGAGAGATTAGATAGAATGTTGGGGAGTCTTGATTGCATTTTGAGTTATGACAGAATTGTTGTTTCCTATATTGAAAAAAAAAGGCTTCAGATCATTATGTACTCATGATTGATACGGTGACAGATAAAAAAAGAATGAGGAAGAGATTCATTTTTGATGAGAGATGGTTGGAAAATGGAGAAGTGCATAGAGGTATAAACAAAGCTTGGAAGATAGATCATCAAGGGTCTATGATGTTAAAAGTCTCTAAAAAAGTCAAAGATTGCAAAGTGGCACTTTTGAAATGGAAAGGGAAGATAAACTGCAACTCAACCAAAAAGATAAGGACCTCAAGGAAAATGCTAAGATTGGGAATGGAAATCCTAGTGAGGCTATAGGTCTGAGATAGAAGATGAACATGGCCTATAAGGAAGAGGAACAGTAATGGAGTCAGAAAAGTAGAATCAATTGGTTAGGGGAACGAGATAAAATTATTAAGACATATTTTCATGCTTCTATGGTTGGTAAAAAGAGGAATTATAGTATACATATGTTGTAGAA
Source organism: Cinchona pubescens (assembly GCA_025175665.1). Taxonomy (NCBI): domain Eukaryota; kingdom Viridiplantae; phylum Streptophyta; class Magnoliopsida; order Gentianales; family Rubiaceae; genus Cinchona; species Cinchona pubescens. Next base: position 3,410,495 of record JANKKI010000062.1, read on the forward strand.
AAAGGATGGTTCTTGGCGTGAGAATGAGGGAGAGATAGAGAAAAGGATGCGTGATTATTATAGGAAGCTATATGAATTCTCTATTCCTAGAGAATTTGATGAAATCTTAGATGTTATCCAGGAATCTATCACTATGCCTTGTTTCATAATTTCTAAAAGTCTCTGACATTTGTAAGCTAATGGCTAAATTTTGGTAGGAGAGAAAAATAATGAGAAAAATATTCATTGGATGTGTTGGAAATAGATGACTGATGTTAAAGGGAGAAAGGCCTGGATTTTAGAGATATTGAATGTTTCAACACTACTTTATTGGCCAAACAAATTTGGAGAATCATGCAAATCCCAATTTGTTAACGAGTCAGGTCTTAAAGGCTACATATATAAAGAGGGGGACTATTTTCGAAGCAGACATCCCTTGTCAAGCCTCCTGGATGGAAAAGGTTCCTATACTATCAGATAGGGAACTGGTGAAGTATGGACTAAGAATGAGTGAGAGCTGGGAGCAATATTAATTTGTGGATTTACAAATAGGTGCTAGAGGATCATGATAGAAAATTGAGAACCAAAAGACCAGAAAACTGTGGGTTGAAAAAAGTTAGTGATCTAGTAAGGGAAGAGAAATGGGACATACAACTACTAAAGAGATTTTTCTCTGACAAAGACAGGATTAGAATATCAAAAATCCCTTTAAGTCTGCAGCAAAGGAAGGACAAACTTTTTTGGAAGGAAACAAAAGATGGTATCTATACAGTTAAGTCAAATTATGTTGTAGCTAAAGTGTTATAAGGTTATGATCAACAACAAACAACAAGGTAAGAGGATACCAACAGTAGGGGACATCAGAGTCAAGTCTAGGAAAAACTGTAGAGCATGAGAATTAAACACAAGTTAAAACATTTCATTTGGAAGAGTCTCAATCAGATTTGACCAGTTAATGAAGTCATTTTTAAGAGGATGAATATAGACAAAGGGGATCCTATTTGTAGATGATACGGGGAAGGTATAGAAACCATTGAACATTATTTTGGAAACTTACATCTATTCGATGGGAAAGGAGGATTGATGGAGCTAAAGGTCAACTTCTGGAAATGATTTAAAGGTCTATTAGAAGCAACTTCAAGAAAAGATGGGAATGGCCATGTTAAGTTAACTATCAATATTTTGTGGCAAATTTGGTTACTCATGAATAGTTTCACCTTTAATGGGGAAAAGATAGATGTGCACAGACAAGTATAGAAAGCATTGAGTGATTGAAAGGGGATTGATGGAGCTAGGGGTCAACTTTTGGAAATGGTTTGAAGGTCTATTGGTAGCAACTTCAAGAAAATATGGGAATGGCCATGTTAAGTTAACTGTCAATATTTTGTGGCAAATTTGGTAACTCGTGAATAGTTGCACCTTTAATTGGGAAAAGACAGATGTACATAGACAAGTACAGAAAGCAGTGAGTTATTGGATAAACTTTGGATGATTTCAGCAAAAGAGAGGGAATGAGAGCAACAATGATCCTGAAGAGCAAAGAGAGAAGCAAATATGAAAACCACCACCTCAAGGGATTATTAGGATAAACATGGATGCTGTTTTAAACATCCATGAATCCAAAGCTAGTTGCGAAACAGCTACGAAGGATTGGAAAGGTGATGCTATGATGATTTGGAATTGGCCTAAGGGTTAAAGAGGAGATGCAAAACTTGAAGAATCACTCGCAATCAGACAAGCTTTAGTTGCGGCAGAGATGAAAGAATGGAAGGCAATTGAGATTCAATTGGATTGCAAGTTCATTGTTGATAAGCTAAATCTGCGGGTGGTACGTGAGGCTTTTCTAGCCACTCTCCTTGAAGATTTGGAACTTTGCTTGAAATCTGATTATTGCTTTTCCTCATATATAGGTAGGAAAAATAATATTTTGAGTTATTGAATAGCCAAATTTGTTGTGAATTTAGTGGATTGTATTGAGTGGGAATTAAATCCTACTTCCTATAGCTAGAAAGATTAGTTAAGACTAACAAAGGGTAGTGTCCCTAATTATAACTATCTTTTGTAATCATCTTCTATTAATAAAATTATCGTTTCAAAAAAAACATCACTACTAATTAAACTTCCTCACAAAAAATGTGTTAGTGAGAGTAAACTTCCATACACAAAATGTAAAACTGCATTGAGTATTAATTAAACTTAGTAAATTATGCCATAGACACACAAACTCAGGATTTTTAGGAGATGTTTGGTTTGTATTCAGGAATTGGACGGAATGGGAATCATAAACCTCACTATCGGTATGGATTTATGTCATTCTCTCTTACTTGTTAATGTGATTCCTCGCCTTTACCATAGATAAGATAGATGATATAGATAGTTATAAAATAGGATAATTAGAATAGTTAGGGAATATTTATGTACTTGGTGGCCTCTTGTGGACCTAGTTATATTAAATTTAATTAGTTGACAAAAAGTTAGATGTAAAGACCAAAATATATTTAATAGAAATTAATATATTACCATGTAAATAAAGCATAAATTATAACGTGATAATTTTTAAGCACACTTTCAATAGCTTTCAGATACAACTGAATACTAATTATGCCTAAGTTGTCTAGGAATCAAAGAACAAAATAGTGTAATCTCGTTAGAGTCTTGGAAGGATTCTAAATCTTCGGGTTTATCTATATACGCTATATACAGAAGAAACTGGAAAGCCTTAACTCTTTGTGAGTATTATAATTCATCAGGTACTGGATATTTATGATCCGGTTCCTTTAGGTTTTGAAAGCCTTCAGGGTTTTCATGTGTATAGTATTTATTAGCTGTCAAATGAATGCCAAGTGTTTGTATAAAGTTTGATAAGTTCACACACGATCAAGTGGATGTATGACACTATAGACCCACAACCCAAAAAGGGCATTTTGTAGGTCCTTCTTTAACGGCTAGATCTTATGAAGTACAAAATAACATACTTATTACTAGGCTAGGCGAAGCTGCAGGAGGCTTTTGAAATTGGAGATCGACGTTCCATTTCTAGCAAAAGATTCTTCTAGACAACCTGCAATCTAGAAACTAGAAGACAATGATCCAGGATGTTCAATAAGTAAAGTAGGCTCTGTAACTCAGCTCAATGTATACAATTAAGGCCAGGTCAAATGAACTAGTTCATAGGTTCAGTTGTAAATGCTATAAAAGTAGAGTGCCAGAGGCCAAACCCCTCAAAGCCCAAATGTTGAATTTCATGGACATAATCAAAATTTTGTCTTAAATAACTTTCTATATTCTAGTTTTCTAATAATAAATATTATTTGTTTCCAGTTCTGTAATGTAATAATATTTTCGCTGTGCGGATCCTTTTCAATTATAGAATTTGACAACTGCATTATGTTTGTCGCCTTCAGTGCTGACTTCGCACACTAAATTGTTAATAAAATAAATATTACATCCAAATTAGTGATAATATTTCACTAGAGAATTTATCATAAATTGTAGTTTGTAGTCCATATCAACTACTCCCATACTAAGAAAACTAGTATGGCATTGCACTTTATATTTGTATAAACATCATTAATCATTAAAGTATCTCTATACCGCGTAACAATTCTGTTATGATTACCCTTAAACCCAAAATATCTACTTTATGAGATGTTGACCTTCATTTTCCTATTTCCGTAACTATGAGCAACTGTTCTACATCACACATAAGATCTTAAAACAGTTGAGATATTATGAACGGATTAACAAGCCATTTTGACTCCAGTAAGTGTCCAGATCAACAACCCATATGTTTCCTACTATTCAAATAACCAGCGATACCTGTCTGACAACTTTTCTCCCAAGTAATTTGTAACTGACACGTGGCGGGGAAGGGGCTTAGTAATATTATATGCCCTTTCATACAAATAAAAAGCAGTCCCTTCATCTCTCCTCAAATATCAATAAAGTTTGAAAGGGGACTCAAGAGAAGGAGTGCCATTAGCAAGAGGAACATACTACTATTCTAAATACCTATAACATTCTATATAAACAACTAACTCATCTAATAATCTCACTTTTCTTACTGACTTCAACCTTTATCAAGGAGGCAGAAAATTAGTTACTTGATTAAGATGATTCTAATATCGGAATAATCTAGACCAAGGGCACAATATGAACCATAGAAAATAACATCAGATAATTAATCATATTCAGTCTCAATAAGTGTTGCTGTTTGGATCTTTTCAAAATAGATGGTTCAGAATCCTAAAGACAACTATCACCTTTAGTGTCGGCGAGGCACCTACATTTGGCAGCTATCAAATCCGATATATGTGAAGAGCCTTAAGACTTTCAAAACCCAAGAGAACTAGATCATGGATATCTAGTTCCTGATGAATTGTACATACTCATAGAGAGATGAGGGTGGTCAGTCTCCTCAATACATGGTGTATATGGATAAACCTAAGGATGCAGAACCCCTCGAAGATTTCAACAAGATTCTATTATTTATGCTCAAATTCCTAGATAACTGTCATAATTAGAGGAATTGGTTTTGTTGTATTTGCAAGCTATTGAAAGTGTGCTTAAAAATTATCACATTATAATTTATTCTTTATGTACAAGGAAATATATTAATTTTCATTAAATTATTTTGCTCTTTACATCTAACTTTTTATCGACTGATTGAATCTAATATATACGATCCCACCAAGGGCCACCAAGTACACAAATATCCCTTTACTATTCTAACTATTATATTTTATTAGTTATCTACATCATCTAACCTATGTATGATAAAGGCAAAAAATCACCTTAACAATAATTCAGTACCTGACATTATTACCCCTTATTTTTAAATTTTATTATTTTTCAGGCACAGAGGCTGTCTGGGTAACCGTTGATAATTCTGGTGGACTAACTCATGAGGTAATTGAAACAGCACCTAACACTAAAAATATGTGTCTATTTCAGCCTGAAGCATTTTAACCCAAGAAAAAAAACCATTATGTTCCAGTTTCCAACATAGTCAAAGTTATTTGCCTTAGCAGATCACGGGTTTGTTATAAACTCCACAGCAAGAGTTATAGTTATCTGAATTCTTTATCCCTCGAACATGTTTACTTTATGCCTGGCAAGCTCAAAACTAACCAAATAACATGAGAATTATTCTATAGGAATGAAAATATTACAAAATGTGCACTGCACATTTTCATTCCTCAATTGTGACTTATGTTTCAAATTGATTAATTCATTAAAATAATTAAACTCATCTCACTTGATACCCAATACGTAAGGAAGAATGACAAAAATCCATACTGATAGTGGGATTTATGATTTTCATTCTAATTTTGATTCTCAAATTCTAACCAAACATCTCCTAAGTTTTGAATTTGGCGTTTCAAAATTGAAGTTGAACTTACAATTACTTTCTCATTTTAATTTACTTTCTTGCCAACCAAATGATTATGAACATAAATAATAATGGTAAGAGGATCACTTAAAATTGGGGTTAATACTTTGTTTTCTTTTCATCTAATAACCATTTGCTATTTTTGGATGAAAAAATCCTTGTTAGCCCCAAAGCAACCTAAGAAGGGGGTGAATTAGGTTTCTTAAAGAATTGCTTTACAAAATTTGCACTTATAAAATCTTTTGCACTAACAAGTAGATTGATAGAGATAAAAACAATTAAGCATATGAAGTATAGAAAAGGTAAAGAAAGAGATTAAACAAACAATACTTCCAAGCTACCAAGTTTGAAGTGTTGATCTACTAGAATGCTCCTCAAATGTGGTGAGCCAATAATTTCAAATGTACACAAAAGTACGACAATCCTTACTCACACTAATTTTCTTTAGTTGAGCCAAGGATTTTACTCTCAACCTCACTTTTGTACAATATTATCACTCCACTCAATATTTTTGAATAGCACTTCTAAAGTACACACTAATACAATTTTGCTCAATAGCTAATTTGCACTCAAATTGCTTTTCTTCTTGCTTGTATTCAATGTGTAAGATATGTTTTTCATTATTATCAGAGTTGGTATTTATAGGTGCAATAAATTGGATTTATACTATGTAACCACCTTCCAACGGCTCAATAATAAATGCTAAAAAATTAGCCGTTATAGGTTTCGAACGTATGATGTTATTGTTGTGCGTCCGACCCAACGTCCGATCTCAAATATAAGTGAGCAGTGGATGCCATTCGGAATGCCTAGTTTGCATCCATTCTATCGTCCGAACTAGGTATATTTGAAAGGTTCACACTTCAGATGGTATATCGTGTCCAAGAGGTTCAGTGCTTATCAGGGAATTTTTCCTTTCGGACAATCAGTTTCGTCTAATGTAAACTTCTTTCAGACAGTTGGATGCGTCCGTTGCAATGCTTTAAATTCTTGATTCTGCCTCACTCTTTTGGACGGAGAAATACGTCCGAGGGATATTCCTTCGAAAGTGCTTGTGCGTCCGATGTGGATACTTCAAAAACCTTGCTCTCTGTCTGATGTTCGGACAGTGAATTGCATCCGAGAGAATCTTGTTCGGACGAGCTTGAGTGTCCGAGAAGTATAATGCTGTTTGACTCTGATGGTGTACACCGTCCGAAAGCTCTGTTTCCAGTCAAACCTGCACAGCTTAGATTAAGAGGTTAAAAGCATTTGTCATTATTAAAATAAGGTTTGTGGTTCATCAGTCTCCTCATTTTTCATGATGACAAACTATGAATCAAAATCAACACACCTACTCTTCTTTTGACATCATCAAAATGAATTAAGCTCCCCCTTAGAAGGTGCTCCCCCTTTCGAAATCAAACCAAAGGAGAGTAGATTATATTTGAAAATGGTCGATAAGCCAAATCAAACTAGAGCAAATTAAGAGTAAAACAGACAACATTAAAAACTATATGTAGAACATTATTAGTCAAATAAGATAAGCTAACCTAAGAATTATATTTAGAATAGTCAACATCAATAATACACAAAAGAGGAAACAAGAGCAATGAAAAAGAAAGAGCTAAGTGGACTCATTTTTCTTCTTGGAACGTTCTTCAAGCTTGTGTTTCTTGGTGGGTACATCATCATTGGTAGCTTCACTCGGATCATGAGCATCAGTATCTCGTCGTTGCATTAGTTGAAAGTGTCGTCAACGTCCTCGTCCTCATCATCATCAGCACCAGGATCAGTAGATTTGTCAAGATTGGTAGTGCCAGTAGGGTGGTCTTCACGATCGTCCTCCTCAGGAATGGAATGATCATTATCATTGGTGCCATCGTCATCGCTTTCAGAAGAGGATTCAAGAGTGTATTGGGACTGGATATTGGCGAACTGGACTTGAGCGAAAGTAGACATGCACAACCTAAGCGCCTCTTGAAGAATTGTTTGATGAGTTTCAAGGTGTTTTAATTTGGGATGGGTGTGATGTTGAAAGGAGCTCATTTGGTCGCTCAAAGAAGTAAGAAGGCTGCAAATATGAAAGAGAAAAGGTTCGAAAGAAGAGGTATGGGGATCATGGGATGGTGAAGGTGTTTGAGAAGGAAGGGAATGAGGAAGTGCAAGTCCGGAGGTAGAAGTTTGAAATTTAGATTTTCAATTTCATAAGCCGCTTTCCTTGTGAACCATTGGTCATTGAAAAATCTCAAACCCTTACGCTTAATGTACGCTTTGTTAAAGGAAGGAGGATATTATTTTTTGCCGGTGAATGAAATGTCAAAATAATCAAAAATTTTCTTAAGGAATTTTCCAAAAGGTATGTTGCGGCGAGTATCAATTAAGAAAAGTTCCCACAAAGAGCAAAAGAGATAACCAAAATCCAGTGGAATGCCTTAAAAATACAGTAAAATAAATAGAGCTGCATTTTACCAGGTTTAGTGCGATGCCCATCAGTGGGTAACAATAAATTAGTGACTAAAGTGTATAGAATGTTGAGTTCAAGAGTAAGCAAAGTAGTTTTGGCTTCTGAAACTTATTTAAAATTGACATTAAAAATTGTTCGGACCTCATCGATGTCAAAACGAGTATCCAACGCAGGTATCCAATGAGGAAAAGTAAGAGAAATCGTTAGGCGAGGGAACCTTACATTCAAAAACATAGTTTATGACATTGGATGAAATCTCAAGAAAGATTTTTGTTATTCACACGAGATATCAACGTATGAATAGTGGGACCTTTCTTAAGATTAGCAGTGAATTAGAGTACCATATCATGAAAGACTGGCAAATCTATGTGTACCAAATGACCCCAATTTTGTTTTTTCAAAGCAAGTTTTCACAATAGGTAAGTTAAATTCATCAAAAAGATCTTAAGAAACAGGTCTTTGAACAATGATGGACTTGCTAAGAAGAGAAGTATACCGGTCAGATGCCTTGGCATCAATGAATTTGGGTAGAGAATGATCGGTAGAGGTTTAAGGATTTGTGGATGATTTGCCCTACACCGGAGTCTTGCCCTTTGACTTTCATCCATGGGTAGTTGTTGAAGATCCGCCACGAGATTGAACCATTGTAATTTTGAAGAAGAGGAAGAAGAGGGAAAAGTGTGGTTGAGAAGATTTGGGGCAAATTGTAAGAAAGGAGATCGTAGGAAGGTGAAATGAGGTTCAATAGAGCTGAGGGAAGGCTCTGAAATGAAGATTTCCTAACCAATTTGACAGGAGAAGGGATAGATTGAGAAATTTTGAGAAGGAGCAAAATTCGCCAGAGCTAGGGTTCGGAGGATAGGAATTGTCCGATAGGAGGAAAATGAAGAGTTTTAAACGAGAAAAGCAATCGTTCGGACGTCCGAACGATTTATATGCGTCCGATCGTTAATCCGAATGCAGATGAATGGACGACCGAAGCTCTACGCTGTGTGTCCGAGGAAGTTTCGGACGATGATAAGCATCCATTAGGAATTCCAGAGAGTTAATGAAAAATGAGGGAGAATTCAGATGATTATAAGCATCTGAGATAGAGAAGAGGGTTTCGGACGTTTAAGAGCGTTCGATAGAATGTATGGTTCGAACGATCATGTGTGTCCGAATTTAGAGTTTATACAGATGTGAAATTAATGATGCCCAAACGAGTTCTGAGAGATTCAAAGTGATCTAAAATCAAAGGTTTAGTAAAAATATCAACAAGTTGATCTATTGTACACATTGCATAACAACAAATTCAACACAAATTTCTTTTTTGCATACAATATCTCTAATAAAATGGTGCTTGACATCTATGTTTTTGGTTCTAGAATGTATAACATGATTTTTTATGAGATTAATTACACTAGTATTATCACATCTTATAGGCACATAATCAAAAATAACACTAAAGTCTTTTAATGTATGTTTCATCCACAGAAGTTGAGCACAACAGTTTTCAACAGCAACGTATTCGGCTTCTACCATAGAAAGTGAAATAGAATTTTACTTCTTACTAAACCATGATACTAGACAATTATCCAAGAAATGACACATACCACTAGTACTTTTTTTTATCAATTTTACAACCAGCAAAGTTAGTATCAGAATAACTAATTAGATCAAAAGTGGAGGATTTTGGATGCCAAAAACCAAAATCCATTGTACCTTTTAAGTATCTAAAAATTCTTTTTACAGCAATTAAGTGTGGTTCTTTAGGACAAGATTGAAATCTAGCACACAAACAAACAGCAAACATACTCATATCCGGTCTGCTAGTTGTTAAGTAAAGTAGGCTTCCGATCATACCTCTATAGTATTTTTCATCAACACTATTACCTTCTTCATCTTTGTCAAGTTTGGTTGAGGTGCATATTGGTGTCCCGACCTATTTGCAATCTTCCATTCCAAATTGCTTGAGTAGCTCATTTGTGTACTTGATTTGTGTAATGACGTTTCTTCCTTTGTTTGGTGAACTTGGACTCCAAGGAAAAATTGTAATTCTCCCACCATATGTGTTTCAAAGACATTTTGCATCAAGCACGAGAATTTCTTGCACAAACTTTCATTAGTTGCTTCAAAAACGATATCATCAACATAAATTTGAACAATTAATAAACCATTGGGATTAGTTTTAGTAAAGAGAGTGGTGTCGACAACACCTCTTTTGAATTCATTTTCAATCAATAAATCACTTAAACTTTCATACCAAGCTTTAGGAGCTTGTTTTAAACCATACAAAATTTTAGAAAGTTTGAAAATATAAGATTTGGAATTTTTTTTTTTTCAAAACTAGGGTGTTGTTTAACGAAAAATTCTTGATCAATAAAGCCATTTAAAAATGCACTTTTGACATCCATTTGGAATAATTTAAAATTTTAAAAGCATGCATATGCAAGAAACATGCAAATGAATTCTAATCAAGTAACAAGTGCAAAGGTTTCATCAAAATCGATGCCTTTTTCTTGAGCATAACCCTTTGCAGCAAGTCTGACTTTGTTCCTAATGATTTCACCTTTATCATTTAATTTGTTTCTAAAAACCCATTTTGTTCCGATTATGAGATGAATTGATGGTCTTTCAACTAAGGTCCATACATTATTTTTCTCATCTTGCATAGCAAATACCCAAGATTCGTCATTCAATACATCATCCACACGTTTAGGTTCAATATGAGAAAATAATACACAATTATTATTCAACGGTTTATGAGATCGAGTTTTTACCCCATCGGATGGATCACCTATAATCAAATCTTGAGGGTGACTAGAAGACAAATCTTCATGGTCTTGGAAGATCATTTGGAGTGTCTTCGTTCTTTTCTCCTTCTTCATCCAAGTGATGGGTGTTGTCCTCATTATTTGACGTGATCTCTTGATATTCTTTATGAATAGTGAGCATTTCAAGCTCCTTTTGAATACCTATATTTTCTTCTTCACATACATTTTTTAAAATAACATCATTAGTTTCATCGAATGTAACATGCACAACTTTTTCAATCAAAAGTGTTCTTCTATTGTATACTCAGTATACTTTCTTGTCACTAGAATATCCTAGAAAAATTCCTTCATCCGATTTTTGTCAAATTTTCCAAGATTTTCTTTGATTTTTAAAATAAAGCATTTACAACCAAAAATTTTGAAATAGCTCACAACGAATTTTTTACAAAACAAGAGTTCATAAGGTGTTTTATTTAAATAGGCCTTAACAAAACACGATTCATAACATAACAAGCCCTGTTAACGGCTTCGGACTAAAAATATTTTGCTAAATCATTTACATTCACTAATCAAAGTTCTAGTGGCCTCTTGAAGTATTGAGATGAAGGAATTTTTTCAACGACACCATTTTGTTAAGGCACATCTAACAACTGAAAATTCATGTGAAATACCGTTGTGACCACAAAATTCAAAAAAACCACCGAATTTAAATTCGGTTCATTATCACTTCTCAAACGGATGATTTTCAAATTCAACAAATTTTAAATTTTGAAAAACAATTTTACAAAATTTTCAAATGTTTCATATTTGTGATCAACAAATAGTACCCAAGTATATCTAGAATAGTCATCAACAATCACAAACGCATATTTACTACCACCGAGACTAGCATATTGAGTTGGACCAAACAAGTCCAAATGCAATAGTTTCAAGGGTTTAGAAGTAAACACACAATTCTTTGGTTTAAAAGACACTTTAACTTGTTTACCAAATTGGCATGTATCACAAATTTTATTTTTCATAAACTTTAATTTTGGCAAGCCTCTTACCAATTCCTTCTTGTCAAGTTTTTCAATTAAATCTATGTTGAAATGACAAAGCATTCTATGCCAAAGCCATGGATCATCAATAGAAGCGGTTAGACATTTTACATTGCTATTACCAATATTGTCAAGATAAATCACATAAATATCATTGTGCCTAGTACCTTTAAATAAAACAACACTCTTTTTATCAAGAATTAGACATTCATGTTTGGTAAATAACACATATAGATTTTTATCACAAAATTGACTCACACTTAATAGATTGTAATTCAAATTATCAACAAGAAACACATTTTTAATCAAAATCTCACCATTTTTACCTACATCACCAAGACCAATTGATTTTACTTTCATGTTATCCCCAAAAGTCACCTTTCTACTACTTTTGGATATGAGTCTGGTGAAGATAGAAGCATCGCCCGTCATATGTCTTGAGCACCCACTACTATAGACCCAGTCTTTGGCCCCACCTGTAGACCTGGGATTTTCTAAAATATACCTCTAAGGTGTTGTTTTTTCTTTACAAAAATTTCTTGCCTTTGTTACTTTGATTCTTGTCATAATAACTTCATACAGTTCCCAGTAAACTCATGCCTACTAACTGGAATGGGTTTGTTAAGACTCGTCGTATTTTCTTAAAAGTTCCAAGTATGAAACTTCTATTTTTTTTGTACCCTTAAGCAAGAAATACTTGCTCTGCCACTTCACTTTTTTCAACTTCACTTTGAATTATATATTTTATAGTTCAGATTATTTTACATCTATCAACTTATTAATTTTTTAAAAGAAATTAGTAAATGTAGAATTGTATGAACAACAATTATACAGTTTTACTGTACACCTTGATCCATCTATTAAAAAGAAAAAAAAGGCTATATATATATATAGGTTTTAATTGGGTCGAGACTAATAAAATCAAGATCGGCTTAAAATTGCCTATTATTCAGACTCAAATTCGGCCCCTCGCTTTAGTCTAGGCTAACTAAAGATCGGTAGTTTCTATTTCTTCCTTTCTTTGTTTATTATTTGTCCCTCCAGTATATTTCTTTTGTTTCTATTTTCTAAGAAAAAAATAAGAAGCAATATAGATTACAACATCTTTGACACGAAGTAATGTAGGCTCAACATTGTTCTTAAAATTATCCCAATGTTGATTGACCCAAACCACAGAGTGTTAGCTCCTAAATTATTTTTCCAAGAACGTGACTATCACGTCCCTCAACAAATTTTGACGGCTTTTCAAGAATACGTATGATGCCGCATTAGCAGTGGAGACGCGATTCAAATTGAATGAAGGTGAAAGAAGTATTGGCAAGAAGCCAAGATAGATGGTTGGGTCTGAGACAATGTTTGATGAAGTGTCGTATAGAATAAGTGACTCCAAAGACAAACATATACAATATAATCTGTTTTGTATTCCCTATAATAAACATAATATTAAATCAAAGCTACAACAAGAGATAATCAATAAAAAAGAAAAAAGATTACAAAGAAAGAGAAAAAAGTTAGTATGTAAAACTATTTAAAAGAGCCTTGTTAATTAGCTTCTGCTTTGTTTAGTCAAGCTTGTGATAATTACATTTTTTCTCCTTGAACTATAGAAATATACACCTTATCACCTATTCACATTATTCATCTGGCTTCCTTATCCCATCACAATTCACAAACATAACAAAGACACCCACAGCCATTTGTAGTAATTTAAACATTAGAAATCAACATTAACTTGGTCCTGGTCTGTTCCGTCCTCCGCCCACATGCGCTAGGACCTTAGCGCGCATGTGCGCGCGAGCCACTTCTGGATGCAGCATAACTATACTATATTATATTAAAAGGTTAGACTAGTCATTGTATTGGATTTTATTCTATATAATATACAACTGTGTAAAAACTAGGGTTAACACAGGGGATCCACTTTCCATGGATCCGAATATCCTGCAAAAATGACACGACCAGGCGTAATTAAATTTTGTCAACCGGTAAGCAGGACAATCAAATTTTAAATATTGAACCTTGGGACTTGGAGCTTAAGTTATTAAGTATGCCAGTAAAACAACTAAGATGTTTGATAAAAAAAAATGCATCAAAAAGATTAAGTTTGACACCCTTGCTAGGTGATTTTTTTTTCTTGGGTTTTCTAATAAACCATTTGGCATCCTTGGTGATATTCATTTCCTACACAAGAAATTAAGTGATAACTTTTGGTACCCATATTTTCTTGGGTCCATAAGAGTTAGTAAAATTACTACAAATCCATACGGTATTCATACCAAGTTTCTCATTTCTCTTGACATAGTAATTATTTTTCACATGTCCATGTTGTTGGCAATAAGTGCAAATAACATTTTTATTTCCATATAAAGAAGATTTTGATTTTACAAAATATAAATCTTTCTTTCTAAAGGTGACATAGTTCTTGTTGATCAATACATTTCTATTCCTTTGTAAATCAACAATATTTTACTTTATTCTATGTAAGAGTATATTCAAGTCATCCAATCTTTTCTTCAAGGAGTCTTGTTCTTCCTTGATCCTTGATTTCACATGCATTCTTTTCTCCAAATCACACTGTTATCTTGTGATAACCTATTATTTTCTTTCACAAGTTTAGAGTTAGCATTCAGTAAAGCATTTGATTTCTTTACTAACTCCTTATTTCTAGCATATGATTCCTTTAAACTATCATGCAATTTTAAAATGAAAGGTTCAAGATCGTTGTCATCATTAGAATCATAATTAGAGGTTACCTCATCATCACCAATGGCCATAAATGTCATTTGTGCCGTCTCTATTTTTTCCTCCACTTCTCCTTCGGAGTTGCAATCATCCCATGTGATTTGGAAATTGTTGAAGCGGGACTTTCTTCCTTCCTTTTTTTTCTTGGAAGGAACTCATTTGCAAAGTGTCCAGGTTGACCACATTCAAAGCACTTTTCAATTTGCTTTTTCATTTCTAGCTTAGTCTTCCCTTTGCAATTATTTGAGTTGATAGCTCTACCTCTTCTCATTCTCCTTTTATTGATGTAGTGTTTGAGAAATCCTTTGGTGATGAGTGCAAGATCTCCTTCATCTGATCAAGATCTTCATCTTCTAGGTTGATGGAGCCATTTTCATCTTCTTCTTGAGAAGTGTTTAATGCAATGTTCCTTTTTGGTCTTACTTCTTCATCATCCACCACTTTTGCCTTTAGCTTCAATTCATAGGATGTAAGAGAGTTAATTAGAGATTCAATAGGCATGGAATTTAAATTCTTAGCCTCCTCTATAGCTGTTGTTTTAGCCTCCCAATCTTTGGATAGGGCATTCAAGATTTTTCTATTCTTTTCGCCCAAAGAATACTCCTTACCCAAGCCTTCGAGATCCTTAATGATGTCATTGAACCTACAATACATTTTGTCAATATTTTCATGTGGTTCCATCTTGAAGGACTTATACTTGGCAACAAGTAAGGATTTCTTTTGCCCTCGAACATCATCGCTCCCTTCATGAATTTCCTTTAATTTGTCCCAAATTTCGTTTGTGGAGATGCATCCTTTGACACGAGTTGATTCATTAGCATCCAAGGCATTGTATAGAACAAAAGTACATTCATAGCTTTCGCATTTAAGGTTAAGTTTACCTTGTTTTGTGGAGTGAGCTCATCCCTTGTCTTTTCTCTTCTTTTATTTTTATGATCATCAATGACGGTAGTTTCAAAAGGACTTTCATTTACAACATACCACAAGTCAATATCAATGAATTGCAAAAATATTTTCATCCTATCTTTCCAACTAATAAAGTTTACCCCATTAAATATAGGGGGCCTTGTGATAGATTGACCTTCAAAAAATAAAGCATTATTGGTTGCCATAATAGATCTTTACTCAAAAGCAATGTAAGCAAATGAATGAGACCAACGCTCTGATACCAATTGTTGGGCCCAAAGCAACCTAAGAGGGGGGTGAATTAGGTTTCTTAAAGAATTGCTTTACAAAATTTGCACTTATAAAATCTTTTGCACTAACAAGTAGATTGATAGAGATAAAAACAATTAAGCATATGAAGTATAGAAAAGGTAAAGAAAGAGATTAAACAAACAATACTTCCAAGCATTACCAAGTTTGAAGTGTTGATCCACTAGAATGCTCCTCAAATATGGTGAGCCAATAATTTCAAATGTACACAAAAGTACGACAATCCTTACTCACACTAATTTTCTTTAGTTGAGCCAAGGATTTTACTCTCAACCTCACTTTTGTACAATATTATCACTCCACTCAATATTTTTGAATAGCACTTCTAAAGTACACACTAATACAATTTTGCTCAATAGCTAATTTGCACTCAAATTGCTTTTCTTCTTGCTTGTATTCAATGTGTAAGATATGTTTTTCATTATTATCAGAGTTGGTATTTATAGGTGCAATAAATTGGGTTGTAACGACCTTCCAACGGCTCAATAATAAATGCTAAAAAATTAGCCGTTATAGGTTTCGGACGTCCGATGTTATTGTTGTGCGTCCGACCCAACGTCCGATCTCAAATATAAGTGAGCAGTGGATGCCATTCGGAATGCCGAGTTTGCATCCATTCCATCGTCCGAACTAGGTATATTTGAAAGGTTCACACTTCAGATGGTATATCGTGTCCAAGAGGTTCAGTGCTTATCAGGGAATTTTTCCTTTCGGACAGTCAGTTTCGTGATGTAAACTTCTTTCGGACAATTGGATGCATCCGTTGCAGTGCTTTAAATTCTTGATTCTACCTCACTCTTTCGGACGGAGAAATATGTCTAAGGGATATTCTTTCAGACACGCTTGTGAGTCCGATGTGGATACTCCAAAAACCTTGCCTCTGTCTGATCGTTTGGACAGTGAATTGCGTCCGAGGAAATCTTGTTCGGACGATCTTGTGCGTCCAAGAAGTATAATGCTATTCGAATAGTGTACATCGTCCGAAAACTCTATTTCCAATCAAACCTACATGGCTTAGATTAAGAGGTTAAAAGATATTTATCATCATTAAAATAAGGTTTGTGGATCATCAAAATTCAATTTGCAATCAATTGTCCTAATTTGTTCAAAAGTGAAACATTAAGGATTAGGAAAATTATCCAAAAAACAAATCCTTTTTTTGTTTTTTAGGGAACCATTCCCTCAATTGTTATTGAATATATGGTTGACACCTAATTGAACAATGGTGAGGATTGCTATAAAGGGGCAATCTTCCCATGTGCTTGTAACAGGTATATTATCAAATTTTCAAATTTGTACCTTTTCTACAAGGATAAAAATCTATTTTTTTTTTCCTACATCCATGGTTATACATACTCAGATGAAAAAAAAAATCTAGTTTAAAACTAAACAAATGATAAATAATTTAAAATTAAGTAAAATAAATAATCTCCATTGAACTATCAAATAATTTGATACTATGAAATATTATTATAATACTTTAAAGTGACAATATGTATTTATCTAAAAATAAATAAATTATACTCCTTGCATCCCATTTATATTGTCACAATTCCTATTTTGGGATGTCTCAATAAAAGTGTTACATTTCCTAAAATAGATGATTTGCTTTGTTGAATTTCAAATTTACCCTTTGAAACATTCAAAATATTACCAAATTGATATTTCAATAACTAAATGGGCCCAATAATTAATTTATCATTTCTCTTTTCTTGCTTCTCTATCCTCTCTCCTCCCAATTAAATCTCTTCAATTTATCATTTAATAATGTCAACTCAATTGAATTTAATAAGGGTATTTGTGGATATTTGATAAAAAATTTATGGTCACCTAAAAATTTATGCAAATGTCTAATGTGACAATTATATTGGACGAACGAAGTGAATAACTTGACGATTTTATTAAGCCTAAAAAATTATACTAAAATAAATATATAACATGTTAACACTCTTAATACTAAATAAATATTGGCAATTGAATAACTCTAGTAAATTTTGTAATAAAATAGATATTAGGATAGTAATTTTTAGTGTTAAAACAAATAGTATGATAGTACTATATATATGAAAGGAAGTACTATATGAGATATCTAAAGTGCATTCTCGTGTATAGTAAAAAGTACTATCGAAACCATTGTCATTTTAATAAAGAAAATCAATGCATAATTGGGCAAAAACATAGTTGATTTTTATAAAAAAAATTATCTATCACTAATCATGAAATTATCAATACTAACAATAATCAAATAATATTATGTGAAACAAAAAAACCTACTATTTAAATATCATTACAAAATAAAATTTCATAATGAAACATGTATTAGGATAGTAATTTTTGTTATTTGAAACAAATAAAAAGATAGTACTATGGGATATAAAAGAAAGTACTATTGAGATTTCTAAGGTGTATTATCTTGTATAGTAAAAAGAATTATCAAGTTCGTTGGATCAAATTAGTAAAGAAAATCAATGCATAATTAAATGTAGTTGATATAAAAAAAAAAAAAATACAAAAAAAAAACGTATTGTAGGTTAATAATCATGAAATTATCAACTGCATAGTACAAAAGATAATCAAATAGTAAAGCAAAACAAACTTTCAAATATCAATATAGTACTATCTAAAATAACTATAGTACACAATCCATTCTCTAAATACTATTATGAGAGAGCCACTCTAGTAAATTTATTTTATTAGATATTAAATTAAACTACTATCGATTATTTGTATCGTTACAAAATAATTTTTCTTAATGAAATATATATCAGGATAGTAATTTTTGTGATAAATAAATATTCCTATTATGATATTATTGTAAAATATAAAAGGAAATAATATGAGATGTATAAATAGTATTCTTCCGTATATAAAAGGTACTATTACATCCATTGCATTAACTTAATTAATAAAATCAATGCATAACTATACATAGTCGATATTAAAAAAAAACAAAAAATGAGAAAATTACATTAGAGGTTATTAGTCGTAACATTATCAACAATTTTGTAATAGGCAATAAAATAGTATGATATAACACAAAGAAATCTATTATTAAAATATTAATATAGTACTATTTAGAATAATGTAATGTACTATCTCTTATCTAAATAGTATTTTAAAATCTATGATACTTAATTATATGAATGAGTGTAAAATACTTGAAAAAGACAAATTTAATTAGTAAAAGGTAATCGTATCTTAAAAATACGATAAAAAGTACTATCTCATTATTTGAATAATATATGCCACCATTTTAACCAGATGTCACCCTTTGGATTGTGTGTTTAGGAAAAATTAAATAACGTAATATCAAATATATGAAATATCATCAATCGTAAGATTTTGTATGAAAATTACAAATAGCATGATAAATTTTTATAGTTACTTTACATTGACTAATTTTCAAAGAAAATCATACTTAGAAAATATTTAAAAAAGTAAAATGAAAAAGTATTTGTTATTTTTTTTCATGAATAAAAATTTGTAACGAATAATTAACCATTAATATATAAAAGGAGAAGAAGAAATGGTTTGGGTAAAAGTTCATAAAAGATGAATTTGACTAAAGGGACACCAATCATCAGCATCATCAGATTTCTTATATTCAAGGAAAAGTTTGTATGTGGAAATCTCTAAAATAAGTTAATTGCATTTAAAATAATCTAAGAGTCTATAATTATTCAAGGAAAAGTTTGTATGCTGGAAACCTCTAAAATAAGTTAATTGCATTTAAAATAATCTAAGAGTCTATAATTGTTTTATAAATCTAACGGTGAATATTAAATGAAGGGTATGATACTCCAAAGGGACTGTACAATCTCCGAGAATTAAATATGTTTTACTAGATGCACATATTACAAATAAGAGAGACCAAAAGTATTTTTTTTCTTAGAAATAAATTTTGCCTTGTTAATTAAAAAAATTTGACGTTATTAGACATAAAGAGTAAAATTCAGGTAACTTTATGCCAATAAGTATAATTAAAGCAAATTACAATTAAATTCCTTTTCAACTAATTACACACTACCAAGAAAAGAATATGCATTTCGTGTAACTAAACTTTACTCTAAAAAAAAGCTTAAGAATATGCATTTCATGTACGTAAACTTTTTATTTTAAAATTTACTCTAAATAAAAGCTAAACTCTTTTTTTTTTAGAAAATAAAAGCTAAATTCTATTATCACTATTCACTCCTATTTTTTTTTTTTTGGTTGCAATTATCCTATTATTACATTATTAGATTTGATTTGCTCCAGCTTTTTATTTTGCTCAAGAATATCACTATTTTATTACTATTACCACTTTATATTATGTAAGAGGTTTGGCGTAATTTTAGTGTAATTTAAAAAAAAAATAATAATAACTACCCTCTTCTATCATCATGTTCCTCTTTTTTTTTTTTTTTTTTACCTAGTGAAACAAAACAACTACCTTCTATCATTCGCTCCTTTCAAATCATTACTTTATTGCTCAAATAAAAATATTTTCTAGATTTTTTATTTTTTGAGTCAATTTAATTTTGTCAGAGCACACACGTCTAAAGTTTCCCTATGGCCCTAATTTTTTATACAATGAAAGAGGCTTTTTGATGTAGTATATATTTTTTGGTGTAATTTTCTTAAAAAAACTAATACATGATTTCCTATAACTCACTTTTAATTTAATAACTTCTCGTAACCATCTTATTTTATTCGTTTTGGGTTAAAAACTTACACTCGAGTTCTATTGCACTTTGCTGCATTTAATTTATTTAATAAGCAATTTACCCCTTATCCCTTGTTTCTTCATGTTTTTTGACAAATTGTCCTTACAATTTTAATAATTTTGTTTTTCCTTTTTTTTTGCTTCTTACCAATTTATTTACTTTCTCTCTCATATTTTTCCTTTTATCTTCTTACCTATTCTTTTTTGCTACCGTTAAATTATTGTACTACTAGTAATTGGTTAGTTAAAAACTCTAAATTTTTTACATGTTTATAAATAATTTATAGAATAAATAAGTTTTTAATAGAAGCGACATATATTTAGTTAGTATAATATAGATTTTGTGAGTTTTATTAATGCTATAATTAACAAATAAACAGACTATAAAAAGATAAAATAATTTATAAAAAAATAAAATATATTTTCTATGTATGCAAACAAATTTCTTTTTGTGCCATATCATTCGGGTGTCATATTTTGATTGACTTTATGTAACTCCAAAACCCCTTATATTAGGCATTCGTAATATTTTTTTTATTATATTTTTCTGATAATATACCACAAATAAAAGATTGTACACGTTTTTTCATTCTATAGTTTTATTTGTATACTATAATTTTTTTAATTTCCTCTAATTAAAAATTTTTATTTTTATTTGTTAATCTTATTATTAATAGTTAACTACAAACTTTATATTACAACAAGGTATATTTATTGTATTAAAACATGATTAACCTATAAATTAAATTGTTTAGACACATGTAGAAAGTTATAATTTTAATTAATTAATTATTAAAAGTTGTGTAATTGTTTAGTAGTAGCAAGAGAGAATAGTGAAAAAAAAGAAAAAGAAAAAGAATATAGAGAAAATAAATAAAAAGGAAAAAGAACAAGAAAAAAATATAAATAATAATAATTAAAATAATAAGGAATATTTTATCTTAAAATATAAAAGACGAGATAAAATATTTATTAAATAAGTTAACAAAAAAATAAAATGTAATTAAAATGCAAATTCAAAATGATTTTATGCATTTAATCCATTTCATTTTTTATCTTCTTTTCTTATAATTGTGAACACACAGCAGATGTGCCAATAACACTTCTCTCTAAATTATGACTTTCTATAAAAGGGAAAAAAATTTCGCACCATCTCTTTTCCCAAGAAGGAAAAAAAAAAAAAATCAGACCCCTTGTCACTCTATTTTTCCTTGTAACAAAAAAAAAAAAAAAAAAATCCTTCTTCCTCAAATTAAACAAAAACGGACAGAAACCCTAATAAACCACGCACACTTCCTCTCAAAACACGCACACAGTAGTCGTAAATACACACACATTTGTATCTATGTGTGTCTAGGTGACATTTTTTCGCCATTTAAAGTTTCATGTCTTCTAAGAACAACGGCGTCTGGCTCTCTCCTCTTTCCCAAATACAAACCCTAGACTTCTTCTTGCACTCCCCAAAACGGCTGCGTTTTCTTCTTAATGGGTCAAGCTGTAACTTGTCTTTGAGCGTTTTAACCTGCTCGCATTTCCAACATGTCTGATCACACCGGTTTGTTCTTTTTCTTTTTGGTTCTTTTTTTTGTATTTTTTTTTTTTTTGGTTTTTTGTGTTATATTAATGCTTTAATTTTATTTTTAATGGTATAAATTGGGAAAATGATTGAGCAATTAAGCAATTTTGGCTCTTAGTATAATTGGTTTTCTGTACTTTCGGCATTTTCTTCCGGAAGTTAATGATTTTTAGGCACTTATTGCAATGCCTAAGCATTGGAGTGTATTTTAAGTGGCATTAATTGCTGAGTTTTTACTTAATTGGAGTGTATTTTAAATGGCATTATTATTGAGTGGGTTATCGATAATAAATGTGGATATTAAAGTTGTTATTTTTGCTTATTGTGCTAATTATAGCGACGAATGGGGATGACGAATATTTGCGGCATGAACTCCAACTTTAATACTGTGTATTTGCATAATGGAGAGGAAGGGGAAAAAGAGAAACATGAAGGATTCTAATAGTTGCCAAATCTCCTGCTCTAGCATATTTATCTGTGGGTGTCATAATAGATTCAAAGGGCAGTAACTTTGTTAGAATAAAGTGGAACTTTTTTTTTTTTTTTTTTTTTTGGGGGGGGTGGTTAAAGGCGGCGCTTATTGGTTTGGTATTCCAGACCTCCCATCAGGGGTAGAGTTTTTGTATGATTTTTAAAAATTATCTTCTTTGGCTTTTTTATTATGCAATCTAAATCTGAAGAGCAGAATCTCTAGCTTAAAAAAGATGCAAGGTCTTTCAGTAACTTCATTTGGAAAGCTAAATTGGTCACACTCGTATGTTATCCTATGTGTGACAATTGGATTTATTTGTTTAGAAAATCCTGCACCTCCCAAACTACCTTCTGAAAATGGAGAAAATTTGTTAAAGACACACTCTGGGTAAATCCTTGGATGACATTTACACTATATATTGACTATCAAAAGTTGCCTCATGAATTGATGTTTGGGTGAGTGGGATAAAGGGTTCTGTTAGATGACATCATTTTGAAGCATGCTTTAGATGGAATAATCACTCTTAAAGTTGAATCTGGCAAGATGATGCATTGCCAAACACTTAGCTTACTAGAGTTTTCACAGGAAGTGCTTTGGTACGTTGTTTGGAAGCATACTGGCTTAGGTACTTTTTGTTAGTGTTTGGTTTTGATTTTCAAAAAGCACTTTTATCCTTATTTTTGTTATGAATTTATTTATTTCTAAATTGAAAAGCTATATCTCTAAAGCACCAATCTTGGGCTTATGGTAAAAGTGCTATTGGCACCAAAAGCTGGGATGATTTTACCTAACACCCTCAAAGTGCTTTTATTTTCTAAATGCACTTTTCTTAATAGCACCACAACCCGAAATGGGGACTTAGTGTTTGGAGCAGCTTCCTCTTTCTGAGTAGTAGAAAACGAAGTAAAATTTATTTCAGTTGGTCAGTATAATCTGGAGTAAAGTTTCTGAAGGTGTTAAATTGACAGCTTATCTGTTCAATTCTTTTTTTATTTTCTTTTCTATATTAATTTGCTAGAAAGTAGTTGTGACTTAAATGATGTATACTAGAAATACTAAAACTCTAGTAATTGCAAATTATGAGATTTCCTGGAAGTGAACATATACTTTAGCTGCAAGGTGCTTATCTTGGTGGTTCAATCATCCTATGGCTTTAATCTTTCTGTGGAGAAGTAATAAAAATGAGTGTACTCAATTGTGAGAGGAAAATATTTGACATTCAGTTCTTATTGGCACTCTGTCATACATCAGCAATAACCTGTGGGATAAAGTCATTGAAAATTAGTTGCTTCAATATTTTGCAAAGTTATTTAATTCAAAGCTTTGAAGGGAATGAGCTTTGAAGGTTCTGTTTAAGTGATTCATCACTTTCTTTGTTTATAGTGCAGAGGTTCTTGACACAAATCTAAACTTTAATATTAGACAGGTGGGATAAAGCATCATAACCTTTTATTTTGTTTTTTAGTATTAGGATAAAACATCATACTTTTTTATTTTATTTTTTATTCTGGGGCCACATGGTTTATCTCTCAAAGAGTGGGTAATTTAGAATGAATTATGCTACATATTTAGGTTACATGGAATCTATTCTCTTACATGCAGATGAGATGAACAATAGCAATAATATATTTTTTTAGCAGAATAGAAGTTTCATCAAAGGCATCAAGGAAGAAGAATAGAACAACACTGATAAATTCACAATTTATTTTTTCCCATCTAAAGGCTTTATGTATTTTTGTTGTGCAGATTTTCCATTGTTTACATATTTATATTTCTTGTTTCATCATCAGGTGCTTAGTTTTGGATCATTTACAGAAGATGAGATCAAATCCTTGCAAAGCCAGCCTGCAAAGAATGCTGTAGAAATTACATTTGGTTCTTTGGATTCTGCAACTTTACGATCTGTGGGCATTTTCAGTACTCAACCTACAGAACTCTCTAAAGAATTTCAGTCATTGAAGCTAGTTAATAAACAAAATGATGACAAATCTCTTTCCAGTGTGGAAAACACTTTAAGGTCAGGTCCCATAAATGTGCCAGGGGGCAAATGGAAACACCTCCAAAATATACCCTGGCCACCACATTAGTACGGAATGCTTGGAACCAAGTCATGGAAAACTAACAGAATCTATTAGTTCTATGAGTATTTCGTCTTCACCAATCCATTCAAATTCAAAGCAGCATGTCCCAGAGATTGCTCAATTGTCTAGTGGTGGGAGAGATGTTGCTTTGGTTAATCTATCAGGAGGGCGTGACCATCTGGATTCCGAGGAAAATGTTAATAGGGCATCAAATGGACCTGCTGTAACCGCTAGGCAATTGTTACCTCGAGGATTATACAATCTGGGGAATCTTTGCTTCTTGAATGCAACCCTCCAGGCACTTTTGTCATGTTCTCCATTTGTTCAACTCTTGCAGGAGCTAAGATGTCAAGATATACCTGAGGTACCATGACAACTGGGTGTGATTTTGTTTTCTTCTAATCAATACAATCAATCAATAGCTCATTTAACACCCTGAGTGTAATTTTTTTCTTTTGTCTTCAACCATTTTGTTTTCCTATCATTTTAGATTGGGTACCCGACATTACGTGCATTTGTTGAGTTTATCTCTGACTTTGACATGCCTCCTGATTCAAGCGCAAGGAGAAGAGAATCGGCAGTTTTGGAAACTGGTCAGCCTTTGCGCCCTATTATGTTTGAATCCATCTTGAAAACATTCACTCCGGATGTTCCAAATTCTTTGTCAGGCCGACCAAGGTTTGTAGATATAATCTATAAGGTTTATTCCTGATTGCCATTTTCCATTTTGATAACTTTGGTTTTGTCTTTCTCCTGAAATAAGCAAGAAATGGTCTGTCTTCTTTTTGGTTTCTATTGTCTTCCACATTGATTGGCCTATGATTTGGAAGGAGATATGTGTTTGATTTGAGGATATCTGAAAACTTCCCAATGCCCTAAGAGAATGCCTAAACTAATTATTTATTCTCTTCTGTTTCTTAATTGAAGTCAGAAATGATGACACTCTTTTGCTGTGTGATTTCCTTTTTCCTGTTCTTTCTTTCTTTCCAACTCATTTTAGCAAATTATGACGTGTGACCTGATATTTAATGCATGCAACAGATCTTAAGTATGACATTGGTAATATTTAAACTTCATGTATGTGTTGGCTTGGGAGGAAGCAACTACTGTCAGTTTTTTCATTATTTTGCTCATTTATTTGTTGGAGTGGGAGGATAGATTTGTTAATTCTTGGTCTCTTTAGTTTTGAAGGATGTGGAAGAATTTAAGTGTGCGAACAAGTTGTTTTTCCTGGCAAATGCTTGTATTTTCTGTATGAAGCTTGAGATTCACTGGGAATATAGAACAACTGAAAATTATTCTTGGAATACTCTTTACTTTTGTATTCAGGATTCTTATCCAACAGATAGCCTGTTGTTTACTTATTTTTTGGCCAAGCAAATAGATGTTTTCATGGATAGGTGTTCTTCTGTGATTTGGGACCCACTCAGTGTCTTTAATAAAGTTTTTACCTTCTAAAAAACAAAAAAAAGAGTGTAAATTTCTTTTTTCTCTGGTTTTACTGTAATGCTTTTGGGAGTAATCAGGCTTAAAGCTTTAATTTCTGTGATCTTTTAGTAGGAATTTGGTTCTACATGCTAATTGTGAAAGGGCTGTCTGTGCCTTTGATAATTAAGATTTAAAAAGTTTTACATTTATAGAAGAAGATAAATAACAAGAAAAAATAGAACAGGAGAAATGGGAAAAGTTCATAGCATTGTACAATAACAATAGTAATGGTGAAGTGCACCTTGACATCTCCATTTTGAGGGAAAATGCTAATGATCTGAGGTCTGGTTGGGTATAAAATAATTTCCATCAAATAGTTTCTTTGAAATGAATTTCCAAGAAAATATTTTGTTTTCCTAGTATTTTCTGATGTTTGGTAGGTTAGCTATTGAAAATATTTTCCACATTACAAAAGACCCGTCTTACTCCCAGTCCTTCCCCATCCTAAACAACCACCGTCACAACGACACCATCCAATGGTCTGTCAAAATAAATTTCACAAGCAACCATAGCAAACCCAACATATAATTGAAGATATAAAGAAGATGACAACGGCTCAAAACTTCTAAAATCAATTGGGAATCAAGATGATGAAGTTAAAAGTTTACACTCTCTAAGGTTAACAGTAAAGTGACAAAGTAAAATTTCATAACTGGGTGCTCCAAGCCTCACTCTTTCTCTTTCCCTCTCTTCCAAGTTTTGTCAGCAACCTCCATATCAATTTCTTAATAAGGTAGCCTTTGATTTGAATTTTATATTCCAAGAGATTTGATGGTAAGAAGCACAGAGGTGGAGGAGTCCATTGATGTATGAGTGATAGTGAGACAGAGAGAGTGGAAGAAGATGCTGAGGCTGCCATTGGGGTTTCTGGCAACCAGCCGTTGGTTTCTGTACGAAGATCTGTTACATATGGCACAATATAATTTATCGTGGTTTGCAGAAAGGAAGCGGTGTTGTCTTGGAAAGAAACTTCAGTTAAAATCTGCTATTTGTAAGTTATCATATGCTAGATTGGGATTTCTGCCAGAAAAATTTGAGATTTAATGCAGCCAAACGCAGGAAAACAGGCAAAACATTTTCCAGAAAAAGTTTGCACCCAGCCAAACATACTGTAGGGGAAAATTTGTTTTCTCATAGTCCATGTTTTATGATTGATTGACGATTAGTCTAATATTCATTTGTTTTAGTGAAGGCAAATTGTAGAATTTTGTAGAGCTTTCTAATTGAACAGGTTGATAGTTTCTTAGTTCTATCACAAGGATGGGACAATACTTTAGTTCTATCAAAAGGATGAAAACACTTCAATAATGCTTGAAGACTTGATTTCCAGTATTTGTACATGATTTTTGAGTGTAACCCTTTTAGGAATGCAAATGCATTATAAAGCTTTATGGTTTCTTGAGTTTTATTACAATGATGGAAAAAAAAAATTTAATTATGCTTGAGACTTGATTTCCAGTATATATACATGATTTTTTATGGCAGTCATTCAAGTTTATGAATGCACGTGCATGTTTGAATAGATTCCTTTTTTTTTTTTTGGATGTTTCTTTTTTTTCCTCTGGATTTTCAGACAAGAAGATGCACAAGAGTTCCTTAGTTTTGTAATGGATCAGATGCATGATGAACTACTAAAACTTGATGGTCTCATTACGAATGGAAATGGGTTAAACACTTCTTTGGTATCATCGGTTGAGGAGGACCATAATGATAATGATCCCTGGGAGACAGTTGGACCAAAGAACAAAACTGCAATTACAAGAACACAGAGCTTTGTGCCATCAAAGTTAAGTGCCATTTTTGGAGGTCAACTCAGAAGTGTTGTGAAGGCAAGAGGTAGGTTTTGTTCACTGAAACAAAGCTTTTTGCTCTTTTCCTCTCGACCCTTACAATTCAGCAATAAAGTCCTGGACATTTTCTTGTTTCAAGATTCCTTGTTGTGACTTCTCTTGTATACTCATAGATGCTCTTGTGATATGATTTTGCGCTAATGTTTTAATATTTTGCTGCTAAAAAGAATTTGATGTCTTCAGTCCCTTAATCAGAATGTATCAAAGTTTCAGTAAGGGAAAATATAGAAAAAAAAGAGAAGGGATAAAGAGAAATCAATCTTGTCAATACATATGGAAATCTTGTATTTTTCTAATTAGTTGTAGTCCATAAATTTCTTGACTTGGTCAAAAAAAACAGGGGAATTGGGATTTTCTCACCTGAAAGGAATGAGAGTTCAAGATGATAACTCCATGTTACACTTTTTTGGCATAATGAAAATTAAAGGGCTTGCAATATTGTTCCTCAACAAGCTAGGCGGTCCTTGTGTTTTAAGTGATCTATGAGATTGTCTGTATTGTTTGGCCTTTTCCTTTCAGTGCAAGTCATATGCTGCTTTAATCTCTAGGAGGTGGGCTGAGAAATGGGGCTCATTAGAGTTTGCACTTAATTTGTCCTTGAAGACACAAATCTTCTGCTGGTGTTTTCTCCTCCTTTCTTTCTGTGTTCTCTCATTTTTGTCTGCTTTCATCTTGTGAACTTAACAACTGAATATTGTGTATACTCTTGTTTTGCTGATGCTATATTTGAAAATAGAAATCCTATGACATTGTGGATGTTGGTGTATGTAATTGAATGTTAATGAATGAAAGGACCTGTAAACTTTGTAAAAATATGTGATTTGTAATAATGGGTTTGCCCATTGCCACTTGGAGATTCAATATACCTTCTTTTTTTTTTTTTTCCCCCCTTCTGTTTTTTTGTCACTTAACCAACAGTATCCACTGGAAACTTTATATGTTGAGGTAGACTTCAATTTGATCATTTTTCAGCGCAAGTGTAAGTGGCTTGAATTAAGCTGTGCTCAGGTAGCTTGGATTGGGCTTATGCTGGTTCATCCTTCTATATAGTTCACTATTTGCAAGACTTTTAAGTTTTTGAATTCCTAACCTGATTATCTACAAGACAGTACCTCTGACATTCTAGACCGACTGTAAAACCTTCAAAGTGGGTTGGATTGCCACCTTGCTAAGTATTTGATTTAGCTAATGGAAGTAAATGAGTAAATAAAGTAAAATTCATTTTATGTTCTTAAGCGGTACCCCTAGATTTGCAACCTGAGTTTAGATTTTTGCATAACTGGGTTGTTTTTTTTTTTGTTTTTGGGCCGGAACATGGGGGAGGGAATTATCATGGTATGAAGTCTGAGACTAATTATAGATCTGTCTGGTAACCGTTCTATAATTAAATCTGAGAGAATTATAGATTTTTATATTGGCCGTTTTGCATGTTTAGATGGAAACATGTTCTGAACTTATGTTCTGGATTTCTGTTATATCTGAATTGCATTTTACCGATCATAAATTAGTTGTGCAGTTGCATTGTTACAAGTGTGTATGGATTTTGTAGCCCAAGGTCGATCGGAGGGAGATATTTTCCATTTTTACTTTCTCTAGTTCTTGTTAGCATTTTCATTTTTGTGACTGGTTTTATTATGTGTCCTGCAATCATTCAGTTTCACCCCACAAATGTCTATGTGACTTACTTGTAGTGTAAACCAAAACAACATCCCAACACCAGTGCATACATATTGAAAAGGGAAGGAGCTCTACAATAAGACACATAAACAGGTTGCTACCAGAATTGCAGAGGCTTCTTGTCTTTCTGTATAAGAATGAGCTTTATCGAAGAAATCAGCAGAGCAAACAGTAGAGGGTTTTTTAAATAAAGACTTTAGCTGCTTTAGGATTCTGTATACTCCACTGAAAGCCCTGTTATTTCTCTCTGTAGAGTCCAAAAGATGCTCCAGCTTTGCAAGAGTCTTTTTTTTTTTTTTTTTTTTTTTAAGAGTTATGTGGCATTACCACTTTAACTTGTAATGAAAGTTGACCACAATGCTCTTACATCATTATGCAATAGGATTGGTTTGTTGTCTACTCACTGTTTATGTATAATAAGCTACCATTCATGAGATCTTCCTCCATTTCCTCGAGTTGTCACCTGCTAGAATACCTTCATCAGCTTCCCAAACAAAGAAAGCCACCCGCATGGGTCCAGTATACAGTTTCCTAGATCTCCTTCCAAAGGAACTCTTCTGGTGGTTTGCATAGAATAATGATCTTTAACTTTATTTTCCTTTTACCCTCCACTCCACGGAATGGTATTGCCTTAGTGATTCTACATCGATACAATAAGGATCGACAAGAAAACTCTGCATATGGTTATTGTTTAGCTTCCAGTCTTTGACTGCCCACCTGGAACTAGGTTGTCAAGGCACTACTGTGTTATTTTTTAATAAATATCGCAGCCACCATAGCATCCTGATTGTCGGCTATTGCATGTGATAAGTCAATGTTGTTTTTCCTCACCATATATCATTCCATAAATTGATCTGCCTCTGCTTCTAACTCTGATGTGGTTGTGCCTCCTGAATTGTTCCAATTCTTTCCAGTACTTCTCTATACAGCCACATCAAAGGAGTTTTGGCATTCTTAGGTGGTCCATTGGTTTTCCACAGGCCATATTTCTATTCTACAACTTCTCTTCATAGGGAATCCTCCTCAAATGGCATTCAAAATGCTTTGTTAACCTCCACAGCCATTTTTCCATCAATGCTTCACTGATTCCAGTCTCCTTTCCACCACACAGCGTCCATGGTTTAAAGGAACTACATTTTATACTCATTCTGGTTTCTGCAATTAAGTGCAAAGTAACAAATTCCACTGCAACATCAAGTCATCTTTTCTAGTGCGAAACTCATCTGTTTTTTCTTGCGAAAGTTGGCAATTTGACATGTATGTCTACTGGTAATTTGCTCATATACTAAATTCGCTTGGAATTTTTCACGACTGGAGATCATAACCGTCCATGCCTGTGACAAGCGAGAATGAATTGCTAATTGTGGCTTGTTGAAGTGGTAT
Source organism: Cinchona pubescens (assembly GCA_025175665.1). Taxonomy (NCBI): domain Eukaryota; kingdom Viridiplantae; phylum Streptophyta; class Magnoliopsida; order Gentianales; family Rubiaceae; genus Cinchona; species Cinchona pubescens. The sequence goes on from JANKKI010000062.1 coordinate 3,441,297, forward strand.
TCAACAGAAAGCAGGGTTCATAAGTTCTGAATGGACGATCTAAAGAGTACTGGTTTTAACTTTTAATGTTTAATTAGCTTTGATAACCATGGTGTAATAGATTATTTTTATCTTGGATAACCTGAGCCCATGAACTTCTGCTGAACAACTTATTAACAGGATAAGTCAGAACTTTAAATATTTGCAGAGTATTTAAAGTTGAAGGCCAAGTATATTTGATGGGGTAAATATGAATTGTGGATGTAATGTTAGTTCTTAAATGAAATACCATTTAGACATTTTTTCTACAACTTAGAAAGAATATATTAGGATAAGTTTGTAGTACACTCTCTGTGCCTGAGAAGGATGTCTACTCTGTTGGTTGACTGACTACTTCATCTCTCGAACCTGCTTAATCAGAACATTTTCAGAAACCAGAGTATATTTTCCCTTACTTTTTACATTTATCAATTTGCTCGATTAAATTTCTTAGTCTGGGGTAGAGCTTCCTGAAATAATGACTCTTTTACTTAAATTCAAATATCTAACCTTGTGCATGTGAATTGGATGTTTTAATAGTTACTGAGTTAATTTGGATCCACGTTTTGTGCCTTTAAATGTTTCTAATATGTATAAAATAGTAACAGAAGGTGATAAGTTGTAGAACTCATCTTTTATTTCTGACCCTTTTAGGGCATACTTTTCAGTTCTAATGCTTGGCTAATATAGGCATTCCATTTCTATGGATCAATGCCTTTTCTAGCTCTCATAGTATATACTGAATGTTGTCTGTATATGTTTCATGTCTTCACTAAAATGGATTTGGTATATTTCATATTTTCTCTTCTCATTTTTTGTAGGCAGTAAGGCCTCAGCTACTATACAGCCATTTCTTTTACTCCACCTTAATATCTGTCCTGAGCCTGTTTGTACCATAGAAGACGCACTTAGATTGTTTTCTGCTCCAGAGACACTTGAGGGTTATCGAACCTCTGCAGTTGGAAAGGTAAATTCTTGTATCTTTTTGGATCCTGACCTTTGTATGGTTCCAAATGAATTCACTTTAGCTGTTTTTCCTGTTCCATGGATAAGGAAACATACTAGTTCATGCAATGGATTCTTGTCATCAATGTTAGGCAATTTGGACTTCAGAGTAATAGACTCTAAAATCTAAATCATGGTATCTCTTTTATCAGGCTACAAATAATAAACCTTGAATTTAATGGTTCTAGCAGAATGAAGAAATACTTTTTAGTTTCTGTCCTGTGGAAGTTGATTGTCTCCCCACTTATATCGTTTTTGTTCAAATGCATTTACTCCCCTTGCCCCCCTCCCCCTCTCTCTCTCTATCAATTTGAAATAAGGTAGGGGCTTTTTTTAACCTAGAAAGTAACCAGGTTAACTTTTTCTCCAGATACGTGTCTTTGTCATCCTAATCCTGATCCGTACCTAGTATCAAATGTAAAGTTAAAAGCACCAAAATGAACAGGAAAAGGGACTTCTATTAAAAGATGGTTCTCTTGCTGCAGATGTCTTCTTTTTCTGTTTAACTTGTTTGTTTAACAGTCTCAAATTTGCACTTGTTGAAATTGTGTTGTTGTAAGTTGTCCCATTGAGTGAGAAACATATAGAATTTCTCTTAAATTTGCGATTCACGAGGCAATAGCACTAGCATATGAAAACAAGCAAGTGAGATGATGGTAACCTCACTCAGAGGAGATACATAACATTAATGTCAAGCAATGTAAGATTGCAAGGCTTCTTACAGCAAAACTGTACTTGGATATGCAACAGTAAGCTTAAGAAGGTAATAATTAATAAAGTTCAATTCCTCGCTTGGGAAACTTTTAGCAAACAAACATAATAAGGTAAATGAACTGTCAACTGGGCATTCAAGTGTATAAAAGAAGATGTGAAAGAGAGAAGAGGAGAAGCTAAAAAATGAGAACTAGCTGATGTTATGAGAAGAATAATAGTAGGAGATTTGGGGGGGTGGGGAGGGATGAGAGTGACAATGAAAGTAAATAAACCAAGAAAGTCAAAAATGTGCTGTAAGTAGAACAAAGAGATGAGTGTCCTGAAAGATGGTAAAAAGATAAGGGGAAGAAAGGATTGGTAAGTACAGTTATGAATAATAAGAAGAATAAAGAAGATAGAAGGAAGAAAAAAAAAGAAGCGGGAAAGGTTGGGTTGGGTGGGGGGACATGAGTTCCAGGTGACCATGCAAGAGAGAACTTAGAGGCAAAGTTGATTGATCTGGTGGGGAAAGCAGCTCTTATCAGTGTTAGTAAGGGCATTTTGATTGAAGATTACAGTCAAGATCTTGATTTTTGACTGACCCCAAGGTTGGGTTGGGTGGGGGGACATGGTGACCATGCAAGAGAGAACTTAGAGGCAAAGTTGATTGATCTGGTGGGGAAAGCAGCTCTTATCAATGTTAGTAAGGGCATTTTGATTGAAGATTACAGTCAAGATCTTGATTTTTGACTGACACCCCCGGGGGAGGGGGGGGGGGGGAGAAGCATACCTTAAGTTGGTTGATCAATGTCATTAAGGGCATTTCAATTGAAGATTAGAATCACATACTGAATAACCGACGGTAAATTATGATTAAGTGAATCAAATGTCAGAAGGGAGGGAGAAAAGCTGGTTATAGAACAGGTGAATGAGAATAAGAGAGACATGAATCTCCAACACCTTGCATCTCAGGCATAGATGTGCCACATACATGTGGGCACCCACACAGACACGCAGAGACACCTGCAAGGTACCTCATCTGCACCTTGCTGTTCCCCAGCTACTAGGCACAAGAAGGATGCCCCTTTTCCTCTGTGGTTGAAAGCAAATTGAATGCATTAAGTTTTGATGTTGTCTCTTGTTATATATTCTTTTTGATTTATTTCTCTGATTCTGGTAGTTTTATACCATGTTGCCTGCTTAGATTTAATGTCATATTTAAGAGCTTGCTCTTTTATAGGCTTTGCTATTCTAATATTTGGTCTTTCACATCTTCTGTATGTTTCAAGCCTAGTTTTAGTGGTATTTACAATAAACAGCATAACTTTTATTAAATGGATATAACTTATCTTAATAAGTAAATACTGATGGAATGCGGACATATAATTAGTCTCAGGCCGAGGTGGTTAATGCAAGCAAATCTGTTAAGATTCTGGAGCTTTCAAAGATAATGGTATTGCACTTAATGCGATTCAGCTACGAGGGTCAGAGGAAGTACAAAGTTGCATAAGCCTGTACACTTTCCGTTGGAGCTTGTTCTTGGGCGTGAATTGCTCGTTTCTACTTCTCCTGAGGTACACTTTGTGTTCTATCTACATCTTTTATTCGTTGTTTTGTAGTGAAGCATCACCATCTCTGTTACTTCTGCTGAATTTCTGTCATATTTATTCAAATGATTTTTTTTAATCGCTCTTGAAATTAATGTGGGGTTCCTAATTGTTCTTGGTAAGATTTTCCTTTCCTACTGTTATGACTAAATCTTTTACTCACTTTGCGTTGTAAAAAATCTTAAAATGGTGGTTCTGAGATTAGTACACCTGGGATTCCTGCATCATCATTTATGGAACTTTTGGCTCTTTCTTGAGTCACTTGGTGCCAACATCAACTGAGATTTATGTAGGATTTATGTATTGACATTCTTACCTAAAATTGTACAATATTGTTGGTTATTAAGGAAATGACAATTATTGTGTGATATGTATATCTTCTAATATGTCAAAGGTATTTAGTGTGAAGTTTTGAACTGAATTTCTTTGACTAAATTAATAAAATCTTTAGCTGCGTTGATCTAAGTCATATATGATGCTGATTGTAAAGATAGTCATAAGGTGGAATTCTGTGTTTATTGAGAAGCTATTTAGTGCTTATTTGTTTAATATTCATTTTAATCATCTCTACAATCCATTGTAGAATGAATTATAGCTATTGGAGAGTACATTCCGTATTGAAAAGCTGCCCTCTTAATTTCTATCCTCAAAATCTAGAAGATGTGCAAGGGTGCTGTACCAAGAGTGACATACTTATTTTATTCAGCCTCCAGCTCATGAAAAAGCTTCACTGTTTTCCGCTTAGTTTAGTTTGTTCTCCTAGTCCTCATTAGCTAGTTTTAAAATGATTTAGCCACTTTATTGATTAGCAATAAATGCTCTCTTTTCTCATCCTTCATGCACACGAGCTGACATAAATTTCGTCTTATGTAAGTTTCTATGGTTAGTGTACGTGTTATATCTTGTGTTACTGGATACTTATGGACTGCACCAAATGCTTGTTAGGCCACTTGAGACATGGATAATGGTATCAGGTGTGGTATATACCTCTAAAGCCTCGGATATAAACCTGAAGTGGACATATTTTAGCTCAATCAAATTTGTGATATTGCCATAAATGTTTAATATTATTACCTTCTCTAGTGCCGATGCCTCTCTGTGGGTGGAATACGGAGTTCGTTGGTAATCGGGACAAATTTGTAATCAGAAATTTCCACCTGTACCTTAGACCTTGTATTATATCCAGTATCCAAGTCCATTAACATAGGCTGTATCTTCCTGGTTAAGATATGCTGAATCAGTGCAAACCAGTTTGCCATTGGATGCTAAAAAGGTGCCCAGATTTTCATTTTGCAAACCTTGGAATGATTTCCTTCAACAAAACAACAGAAAACAAAGGCAGTGATTAGGTTCGTTTTTGCTATTGGATTGTTTATAATTAAGGAAGAAATTGTGCTACATTCAGACGTCGGATGGAAAAAATGCCAAGTGTTGCTGAAGCCAACTGTTTACATTACTTGGGACGCATTTAAGTGCATTGCCAATGACTAACATACATGTTCAGATACAGATTTCTGAGTATTTTCTTTACTTAAATTGTGGTGCATGTCTTTTGGTACAGGGTAGAAGATATGAACTTGTGGCAACTATAACTCATCATGGAAGGGACCCTTCGAAGGGTCATTATACAGCAGATGCCCGCCTTTCAAATGGAAAGTGGCTACGGTTCGATGATCCGTCTGTTACACCCATTTCTACTAGGGATGTGCTGCATGATCAAGCATATGTTCTCTTCTACAGGCAATTATAGTTGTATGATGGGAGTTATTTTCATACTTGCTACCTGTTTAGGGCGGAAGGAACCTTTGTACATGTATTTTTCAACATGGAGGATGTAAAGCTGATATAGATGCTAAAGTAGTTGATAACACCAAACAAAAAATTTTCAAGGAAGCTGTTGAATGTCATTGTTGAAATAGGAAGAGAGAAGTGTGTAGGATGGGAGTTATTTTGTGTTAGGATGTGAAAACAAATTGGAGAAAATTGCAATTTGAGAAATGTACTAATCTTGAGGAATGGTCAGGTGATTATTCATTGTGACTTGTGAGTCTCTCTCTCTCTGTGTGCACATGCACGCATAAGAATGGTCCAAAATGCTCCATTTTTTAACCTAGAAAGGTATATGGGAGACTTGAGGACCTCTTAAAGCAAGGCTTCAGTTTTCTTTTTATTTCTTTTCTGTTCCCCCTCCTCAAAGAACAAAACATGGCATCAGTTGGGAAAATTTTTAAACTAGATGCCATGTTTAGTTGATGTCTCTTAAAATGACAGATTTGTATATAGAGTAAATTATTACTGTCATTAAAAAATAATGGCTCTCCCTATATTTAGAAAGTGGGCTTTTAATTCCATATGCATGGCTCGTATGGTCCTGAAGCAATTACTAAATATACAAGTAATTAGTTCCAACTCAAGATAAAATTTCCTGATCAATTGGAAAGTTGGAAGTACGAGAAGGATCCATAGTTGCGAACTCTATAACTTTAAGCCGTCTGCCATCTATTGGGAATTTGGCACATCAAGTTGGCCTCAAGTTATGATTTCTGATTCAAGTCATCAATGTTTAAGTTAGTGGAAAATAGAGATCGTTATTTTTCAGTTTTGCCATGCATGGCCATAGGATAAGGAAATCGGACAATACAATGAAAATGGTCCTCTATATTTAAGTCTGGATATCGTATTGGGATTCAAGGATGAATAATCGTTCCAATTCTCTACGTCGAAAGAATGCTATGGCAATTGGCATGTCATACTTCCTCCCAAGGAATAAGTCTGTGCTTTGTATGCAGAGTTAGTATCACAAACCGTTGAAATGACTGAAAAATATAAGAATTATACTAATTTTTAATCATTTAACGATTTAAAATACTTATTCCGTGACATTAAGAATTTTTTCCTCCCAAGAAATTATCCTTGAATTTGGACTAAGAAATTATATGTATTATCAAAAAATTGTGGTTTCTTTTATATTAAAACTGTTGTTCTGAATTTAATTTCTTCAAAATAAAAACTTCAAAGATACAAAGAGATTAATTGAAACATTAAGAACTAAAATGAGACTAATTAAATAGATGGACTAAGAAATAGCTGAGCCCATCATAGTTGCAAACCGGAGTCCAACTGACCCAAATCTAATTTCAAGTCCTACGGCAGTAGACTCAAATGCATACCATTTTCGAAAAATTTCAGGAAGAACTCTTGAAATTTCCTGTGCAATATGTAGCCATGATTTTGTAATCACCAATTATGCAAATAATTCCTGGTCTGGTGGATAAGTTGCATATTCTACATTGGAGCCCTTAACGAAAGAAATCAATCCGGAACTGAATTAACATTTCTCCTTGTCTTTAGTCCACCTCTATTCGGTCATTAGCAAAATCGAACCAATAAGCTTCAAAAGAAGGGAAAAAATAAGAAAAGGATAAGGAAGAAAACTACCGAAGTGATTTTGAAGGCAACCAAAAAAAATAAAAATAAAAATAAAAAAGAAATAGTTATACTCATGTAAGGAGACAGTAAATTTTCTCTCTCTCTCCCCGAATGTGAAAATTACGTTTTAATCCAAATCATGGTCATTTTGGGGAACTAAATTGTAAGAATCACACAAAATAAAGAAAAATTCTACAATCCTTTTTAGGAACTATTCTCTTGTACAACACTATTTACTTTAAAAACTTGTACTGTACAAATTTTTAAAATTAAGAGAATGATTTTTATAAGAAATTGTAGAATTCTTCCAAAATAAATAAAAAAAGAATTCGATTTTAACCTTTTATGCTTGAAAAAACTTAAAATTTATTTCCCTACTATTAAAGTTAATAAACTTAATGATACACAACCTTTTCTTTTTTTTAAAGTGTATGGAATCCATCTTTGACATCTTAATTTCCTCTTAATAGTTCTCAGCAATTGCCTAATCAAGTCTCTTACTTTGATTACTTTCTTTTCTGTTCTCTCTCTCTTTTTTTGTTTTTTTTTTTAGGTGGGTGTTAAGAAATCAACTTTGATTTATTCTTTATATTGATTTATTCTTCTTGGAAGTTGGAATAGCAGTCAACTACTTATATAGAAGAATTCAAAATGACAGTTTAGGAACAGATTTTCTCAACAATTGTCAAGCAGAGAAAAAGCCGGTTTTTGGTGAATTTCCAGAATATTTGGTAGCTTTTTTGTTATGCGAACAATGTAGATGTGCAAAGATTATTTCAAAGTTCTTCACCTCCTTTTTAGCTTTAACTCTCATAAATACAGAGGTCCAAGCTCTAAAGTCTTGTGTATTAATTTTGTGAAGAATTTGTCAAATCTTTCTGAATAGAAGAAACTTTGGTTGTAATTTTGACCATATCATTAAGAAAACAAAAATGTTGCAAACAATATACAAAGGTTACTTACCATTTATAGTCAAAAGAAAAAAAAAATCAACTTGAATTGGATACAGTTAGATTTACTTTGAGGTTAGCTGAAGTATAATCTAATTATATTACTCGAATATACAAAGGTGCAAGCATAATTCACATCTACAAACAAGCAAACATATAATATTTTCTACCTTAGACTTTAAAATTGGATATAGACATTTAATTAAAATTGTAATATTAAACTTTCACATCATGAAACATTTGCAATATGATACATTTTATTAATATAAGGCTTGTACAATAATATCAATAATTCTTGTATCCATTTTACCAAACCAATCATATATAAGAAGTATAATTGATATTACTTGAAGGAGAGAAATTCTTACATATATCGAATTCATGACGTATAATATCATGAATTTTTAATTTATATAAAGTCACATCACTCCACAATGTGATCTTACATAAATTAATGTGTCATGTACCTATTCACATAAAAATTTTGCTTAAAAGGAATAGGCTAAATATCCCCCTATTCATACTTTTCATGCCTTTCAATCTTGTACCATTATATTAAATTAGTCCAGTAAATGAGTATCTAATTGGGATAGTGGATGTTTTCTTTAGCCTTTCCTAATTTTAAATCTGTGTAAATGTAAAAGGGTGCTTCCTCTTTATATAAATTAATCAAGTGGTATATTTGTTACATAAGCTTTCTTACGTCAAATCACTAAGAGAAGTCAAATTTTACAAAATTATTTAAGGCCTCTGTTAAAGATGGTGGCCAATTTCATTTTTATTAGCTATAAATTTAGGAAAATATTTATATATATCTAATCTTTAATTTTATATGTACATCTTGTAATCAAAATTAAATTTTAAAAAATGTTACTTACATCAACTGATGTCATACATTTTCTAAAATTTAATTCACACCACAGGATTTACAAATAAGGCCAAAAACCGGATCTATCTAAATATTTGCTATAAATTTATAATCCAAACCTTAATCCTATAATGGTGATTATTTTAATTACCTAATAACGACAAGTAAGCAAGCTTAAAAAAATTTAATGGGTCCCACTCCCTCCTATTGACCTAGAGCAGTGGCTGACGTGTCCCCCTCGCGTTAATGCTTACGTTGGCAGTAAAAAATTAGAAATAAACGAGGATTTACGCGGAGAATCGTGTCAAAAAGATAAGAATGAATAAACAAATAAATAAAAAAGCGCGAGGCCGAAAGGTGAGGGGTAAAATGGGAAAGGAAAGTATGAATTGGTTATGAGCTGTCAGAGCAGGGAAAAAGCCACGTGTCGATCAAATGTATAGGTTGGGACAGCTAATGCCGACACGAGAATACACATAGCCCAATGGTTGTAATAAATGTAAATTAATTTTAGTATTTATCATTTTTTTTAACGTTCTAATTTTAGTTTTAGACAACGTGCGAAATACTGTGCTATGTGTGCGTTTGACAGCTGAGTGTTTGGGTGAGTTGGGACCAAGTTTTGGAACAGAGAGGACGATGGTGACACTTTTAGTGTGAGGTTGGTGAAAGTGTTTTTCTCTTTTTTATTTTATTTTATTAATTATACTTTATTTCATTAAAACTTTAGAATAGTTAATACTTCAATTCCTAATGTTATCTGTTAAGGACTTAATTTCTTCCATTATACCAACCAAATATTTTGATCATTCTTCCCCCATTTCATTTTTTTGATTAATTATACTTTATCTTTTAAATTTTAGTGTGACTAAAACTTTAGTCCATAATTTTATTTTTGGAGTCATAGAATCTTTTGATTAAGACAGTTCTATATTTTGATAATTATAATCATATTTATTATATTTTTTATTTATTTTAGTACCATGGATTTATTTTAAAGAGAAAAAAAATAATTTATGTATAATTTAATCCAAAGAAGTACTTATAAGTTGATCCCTGTGAATTTGCTGTTTTTCATATCAAAATTAGTTGCAAAATGTGACATAACAAATATCAACATTATTTTTTGAGTACTAAAACCCTTAGATTAAAAAATCACTTATATCTGTGTCATGTTTCTCGAATAAAATGGTTTTCTTAAGCTAAAATTTTGACTAAATGGACATATGTACCAATGAATTTAGAATTTTAAAATAATTTTTATTCTTTAAATTTATTTGTACCCAATCAGTATATAAAAATTATAATTTAAAAGAAGAAGAAAAAAGTATATTAATTTGATAATGTGGTGCTGGTAATGATTAGTGGGATACTTTTACCTGGACATAATTCTTGATTTCACTTGTGGATCTTGATGTTTAAATAGGACACACATATATTAAATAATACATGCCAATATAAAAAATAAGACGTAGCTAATAATTTAACCAAAAGGTCTACAAGGAAGACTGTAGACCGGGACTAAATAATAATTTTTCACAATAGGTAGAGACATTTAGAGTAAATCGAGGCAAAAACTATAAAAAAAAAAAAAGAGAATAAAATATGGATAGAATAGTCAAAATGTTGAATTGGTACACGAGAAGGGGGTTAAGTTCTCAAAAATTAATATTAGGGATTAAAGTGTTAGAGACTTTGAAGTTTAAGGGGGTAAGTGCAAATAACCCAAGGGTATGTTATTTGTCTATTTGGACAATTTTTAATGCCTTCGTTTGAGTTGACCGTTAGTTAAGGGACTTTAGTAGTCAAAAGATAATGTTAAAGATTAAAAGGATAATGATACTAAAGTTTAAAGAGGTAAAGTGTAATTAACTTTTTTTGAGTTAATAACAGTTTACCCCCCTAATTTTGTGGTAATTATACTTTATCCCCCCGTGAATTAAGAAAAATTCAAGAAAAATTCACTTTGTCCCCCATCTCCCTCTTATAGACGTCACATTTTTCAACTCCGTCAAAATAACAAGCTTATGGACGAAAATAACCCTCGGGTTAATAACACTTTGCCCCTCAATAGAAAAATAATTACATTTTGTCCCCTCAAACTTTTATATATATACACTAATCTATTTAGAATGGGCGGTCACATGTTGAATGGGTTAATTTCGTTAGGAAGTGAGTTCAATGATTAAACAACATATACTGAAGTAACGTGCGAGCAAAGATATTTTATATATTTTATTCTTTGATAGTTGTGTGAAAATAATTAAAATAAAGAAAAAGCAAACTAAAAGAATAAATGGACAATTGGTGTCCTTAGAGAGTGAGAATATGTAAGAGTGATTTGATTCAAATTGTATTCTATAATGTAATTTATATTGGTTTAATCTAAAACATTAAAAAAATAAAATAATTATGAACGTCCAAAAATCATGAAAATTATATGAAAAATCTATTGTCATACAAAAATTTATGAAAAAATACTTATTAGAAAATTCTACCAAGAAGACTACTTTTGAAAGCATGTCAGTAGTGCCAAAAAAAAAAAAAAAACGTTATAATTTGAAAGTGAAACAGATAGATATTTATACTCCACCAAAAAAGTGAAGTTAATGATCAAATTATGCATTATGGCATGACGAAGTTTAACTTATCTTTATTGCAAGTGACTTTAAAAAAAAAAAAGAAGGTAAAATGCTATAACATAAATCTCTAGGATGAAAGGCACGTCGTGCTCTACTTTTTGACCTTTCTTTAGTAGAAGAAATTTAAACTCTAAAAAAGCGTTCTTTTCGAAATTAAAAAAAAAATGGATTTAAATTCAATAATGTAGAATGTGTTTCTAAACCCTAAATTTTTCCATCAAATGAAATAACTACATGATACCGAATTCAGTGTATCAAGTGAAAGAAATAAATTTTAAATTGAATGATATAAGTCATAAATCAATGTAAGGCTCCTAATCTTTTGAAAAAAAGAAAAACAAATTTGGATTAAAAATGTGAAAGGAGAAAACAGTAGGCATCCTTTTATATACTCGACAAAAGTAAGTTTACAAATTTAGTTATACTATCATTAGTTTATGGTTAAGTAAATACCATTATTTAATTTAAGGAGCATAAAGTCTTGTTGTTCTAAATTTCAGAGGGTATATTGTTATTCATTACGAGGCAAAATTGGTATTTTGTCGTTCAATTACTTCAACTTCATTAAAATGTAAAGATTTCGTTAACTCATAGTGTAAAATATATTTTTTAGTATAGGGGTATAAAGTGTAATTATCCCCGCGAAGTTGGCTAAAGTTATACGGGTTTGGCTTGGCTTGGATTCTTTGAGTTTCTTCTTGGCTTGTATTTGTATTTGAGGATTTTTTGCGAATTATTTCTTTTACAGTTCACATTATTTGTTGGGGAATTGTTACAGTAGTGTTTGGTCAATTTTACATTGTTTGATAAATTTTTAGTCTATCAGCATTCATCAACGCATGGATAACATTATTTAAAGTATTATTTTGATACACCATTCAAGACGTTATTCGAAAAAAAAAGGAAATAAGTGTTTAAATAATGAATAATGAAAATTTTGCAAATAATTGTTTGGATAGTATTCTTTTGCACTTATAAATTAACAATATAGTTTTAAGAAAGTTGAAGAAGTTACTCTTAATGAAACACTTAGTTCTATTCACTTTAATTTTTGCACCATCAAACCAAACATAAAAAATCAGACACAAAAATAATTACATACTCGTCATTCAAAATCCAAATACTCTAAAATTAAGATATATGCACATATACATACGCTAAACATATATTTGTTAAATAAAAAATAAAAAATACAATTTAAAAATTGCAAAAAGAAAGAATACATCACCAAACTGGATATATCATATGTGGTGACACGTACATCAGGTTTTGCAAATTATCGTCATATTTTAGTCGTTATAAAATAATTTATGAAAATTTTACAATTCTTTTTAGAGAATTATTTTTTTAATTTTAAAAGATTATATAGTATAAATTTTTAAAATGTATAATATTGTAATGTACAACCATTTAAAGTATAAAATAATAATTGCATAAAAAGACCATAAAATTTTCCAATAATTTAAACATCCGATCTTATATGTGTATCTCAGAATCTCTTAGTCCGAAAATAGGCCGAGAGTTGAGGACATGATTTAAAACCACGTGACATTTGAACCCTATAAGTAGGGGTGTTCATGGACCGGGTACCCGGTCCATGAGATAAAAAAAGTACCCGACTCTCACTGACTGAACAGTCAAGAAAATTTTAACCTTCTACCTGATGTATACAAAGCGGGTACCCAGCCTACCAAGTACCCTCAAAAAACGGTCGGGTTGACCGGGTACTGTACCCTTACTAGTAACAAAACATAAAAATTTTAATAATGATAGTTAAGTAGGTTAATTTCACAATTAAATCAATAACAATTAAATTTAAGTTACAAAATACAGCCCAATATTACATCCCAATAGCAACAAACTAAAAGTAGCAACAGGCCAATAGCAACAATAATTAAATCGCAAAATACATTTCAACATACGCAGTGTGAGAAATGAGGATGCGAGAAAGAGGAAAGGAAGAGATGATTGAGGCAGAAAAGGAAGGAAAGACAAGGAATTGAAAAAGAAGAGATGAGAGGCCGCCAATAAAGTTAATAAGTATTTACTTCTAATGAAATTTTATTAATCAAATTTACAAAAATACCCCTAAAATGGATCGGGTCGGGTACCCGGTGGGTCACAGAAATGTGACCCTCTACCCGACCCTCAACTTGAGTGACCCGACTCGTTATTAGAATATAGTTCGAGTACCCTCTTTTTTCGATTTAGATCGGATCAGTTCAACAGATTTTTCGAGTCAGCAGGTCAGGATAAACACCCCTGCCTATAAGTACTTTAAACTCTAGTTTATCACCAATAGTTTGGACTCACACCGTTGGATGATTCATCACCATATAAATTCTATTTTTTCACTTATAGTTTATTCTCACACCATTGGATGATTCATCAAGTTTTGAAGACCGAACCTAATAAGTTTTTTTGAGCTCCACTTTCCTACCTCATAGTTTGGACTTCTGAATATAGGTTTGATGTCATAACCTACACTTTCTTTTCTTTTTTTTCATGTAAGAAAAAAAATCATATCAGCGAATAGCAAGGAATGGTGCAAAAATATTAATATAAATACTTATGAATAGTATAAAAACATGAATAGTTCAAATAATAATGAATAACTATTGTACGAAGGATGTTCATCGTCTTTTGATATTTTCGGAATTAAATTTTATTTTTTTTCTTGTTTTAGTGCAACAAAACCAAAATCAAAACAAACAAACAAACCAAATCTTAATCTCACTAAGTAGGGTAGGCTGTATGAATCCTACTACGCCAAAATAAAAAAATAAAAAAAAAACCAAAATCAAAATCAAAATCAAAACTAAACTAAATTTTATTCTTGTTGGTTGGTTAATCAAATGTTTATTTGATTTTGATTTTCGTTTTAATCCAAATTTATCAGTTATTTAAAAAAATATAGGGGGAGGAAACAAGAATTTAGAATTAGGGATTTAGAGTGAGAGTGAATGAGAGAAGTATTATGATTATAGAGAGAGTTTTTACTTTGGATTGGAACAACTACTTGACATGTCTAGTAGTTATTCTTAGACTAATGAAGACTTTCTATATGGAGTAAATCATCTCGTCATCAAAAAATAATTAATGACTTCCCTATTTTGCACAAGGTGGGTCGATGGGTCTCCCACTCCACACGCAAACCTCTCGCTTTAGTTCAGAAGTAGCAACTAAACATATCAAATAGAAATATGATTTATGTTTAGAGATATAGAAATCATAAAAGACTGTATGGTAAAACAGTACATGTACAACTAATAAAACTATTACTTTGGGTCGATTAGTTTTACCAGTTGACCAAATAACCGGTCAATTAAAAATTTTGAACAGTTATTTGGTTATTAAAGCAACTGCCAAACCAAATTATTAAATATTAATCAAAATATTAGTTTTTTTAAACTAACCAAACAGTAAATAAACAAATAATCAAAATCAAATTAAATTAATTCAATCAATTTGTTCGATTAAATCAGACTGTAAACAACCCTAATTTTGCACAACAGATGATGGCCGTGAGATCCGGTGAATAGTATACAAAAAATTACATATATTATTTGAATTTACATGTGCATTGCTCGAATTATACATGCCTTAGTTATACGTGAACAAAGTTTTGGAACTGTGAATATTCATCTGTTTCACCCCTGAATCCTGTATTTGTTTACTTAACTGCTACTTTTATTTTAGTTTTTCTTTTTCTTTTTTTTTATACCATGAAATAAAGGGATGGGTGAATATTATCCAAAATAAGCACCGTAACAAATTTTTTTAATGTAATGTATATAAAATAAAAAATGATTACAAAATATATTTATATAATAATTATAAAACATTATTTGCAAATCATTACAATCCAAATAGAGCTATGCAATGTATAAAATTGCACAACAAAGTTGTATATTATGAGCATGTTGTGTAAACATGCTACTATAAATATTGACGCACGTAGCGTTAATGTAATACACTGCAATGAAGCAAGGAATTCTTGTTTGTTATACCAATTAACTTTTAGACAACGAAATATAATTTAAATAATAAATTACTTTTTTTTATGACCTACTAGTGGTCGATACAAATCATTAAGAAATAGAGGGACAGGGGTTTTGGATTTCCTGTTATATTTTTTAGTGTGATATTTGTATAATCTTACCTAAATGAGTGACATGTAGTGTCTCTCATTTAATATTTATTCATGATAGAGTAATATGTGTTACTTATTTAAATAGTGTCACACAAGTGCCACACCAAAAAATGTAACAGGAAATCCAAAACTAAAGAGAAAAAAAAAAAAAAACAAATTCTGGATAAATACTTCATTGTGAAAGGATAACAATATTTAAAAATAACCTTAACTTAAATAGTAAAGAAATTAATTCTTTTTTTTCCAAATAAATTATCAGGATTCGACTCATACAGCTATTATTGCAACATCTCATTCTCCGTCACAATCCAATAATCTTAATACAGATGTTCTTTTCAAAAAGAAAAAAAAAAAAAGGAAAACCGTATTTGACCAATTGTTACTTCAATTATTTCGAATTTCTAATCAAGCATATCACTCCCTCACATATTACATTTATACTTTTTTAATTTCTTACATTTAAAATGATATATTTTAATCTTTCAAAATTTTAAAACGTACCATTTTGATCTCTCAACATAATTACGAGCATATTTTAATTATTCTGAAATATTTACATACATATTGAATGTTACATTTTTTACAGACAAAACTGGCAATACAAATTTTAAATACTAAACAACACTCTTTAAAATCTCTTCTGTCACCACCCTAAAATTCTCACCTACCATCACAACCCCTATTCCCTTCCTTCACCACTTTTCTTCCGTTATCCTTACTCCAACAGTCACAATCCTCTTCTTTTTGAACAATTTAGTGTTTAAGGTTATATATTATCAATTTTTTCCTTAAATAAATTACATTCTATATGTATGTGAGTATTTCAGACAAAATATATCTATAATTATATCGATAGATCAAAATAGTATATTTTGAATTTTTAAATAATTAAAATATACATTTTAAACGTGACAAACTAAAAAAAAATTACAAATATACAAAATAAAAAACTATTAAAATCATTTATCCCATCACCAAATTCCAAAATCCCGTAGAGAGAGAATCGGGGCCAAACAAGTTTCGAGGACAGCTAGCAACAAGAGTGAATAGTCCCATTGAATCATTAAAAACAGCTAAAGGCTAACGAGAACGAGTAAGTATTAGCTAATTATTTTGCGATACAGAGTTTATTATACTCGAATTCCTCTTAGGAGTTTGAGCAATTTATATGTGAATAAATAAACGATTGAATCTTACCAAAAAAAAAAAAAAAATAGACAATTGAAAAGAAAGTTGAAAAAAATTTATATAAACCCGATTTTTGGTCTTGACTCAGTTATTATGCTGTAAATTAAAAATATGAAATCTTCCTTATATTAGTTAATTTCATTTATTACATATAATTTAATACATGCTATAGAATTTATAATTGATGTAAAAAACCATATAATAAATAAATGTTGAAAGGAGTTGGATTCGTCAAGACATATCACAACAGTATTAGCATATTTTCTTCTTCCTATAATCACTTCAACACTATTTCGTGAATTAATTTGTCAAGAGCCTGTGTTTAACATTTTATCTTTTTTAATTACTATTAAGCTGATAAATCAATGTCATGTCTCCTCAAGGCTCAAGTTTAAGAGAGAAAAAGAAGAGAAAAGTAATGGAAAAAAGGGCAAAGTTAGACCCTACTTTAAGAATGATTGTATTGAATAAGATGAAATCATGCAAGTTGATAGAATGAGTTTTGACCACATGAATCATTTTCAAATGTCACGAGTGAATAACCTCCTTACAAAACTATGAATTACCATTTTTTTTTTTTTTTTTTTGCACAAACTAGTATGAATTAACATGCATGATAGAACTAAACCTGTCAATTTTCTCCCCCCATTGTCCTCACTCAAAAAAAAAAAAAAAACAAAAAAATTGGAACCATTTTACATTTACCTTTGAGGAAGGGAAAATAATGAAAATGGTCACTCACATTTTAAGAAAATATTTTTTGACTCCCCACATTAAAAGGTAAGCAAAATTGTCTTTTAGATCACATTAATAGCTAAGTAAAATAGTCCATCAGATATGTAAAATTAACCAATTCGGTCATAAATGTAAGAATAAAATGCACTAGTAGTCATCAAATTATTAAATTATTGCATACAATATTATTGAATTATTTGTTTTGCAAATTTAGTTACTAAATTACCTTAAATGTGTATTTTGAGCCACTTATTCTATTTCCATGGTGGCTGCAAACACGCACTTAAAGTAGTTCAATGATCAAATTTGCAGACGCAGTGACAAGAGACACACTTAATATAGTTCAGTGAGTAAATTTACAGAACAAATAATTTAGTGGTCTTGTGTGCGATAAACTAATAGTTTGCTTACTATTAATGAATTTTCCTCTAAATGTAATAGTTCTAATCAAATTTCCAACTAAGATTCTCATGCTCAAGTCATGTGACTCAGATTTTGGGTATAAACTATAAAGGAAAAAGTATTCCTGGCCTCACTCAATTGCTTAGAATTTTGGGGGAAGGGAATATAAAATCACATGATATATTTATCTCCCCTTTCTTCCACAAGGGCTAAATCTATTTTGACCTCATAAACTTGTCATCATTTATTATATGATTACACTTTACTTTTATTAATTTTTTGATTATTTTGTCCTCTAAACATTTTGTCTTTGTCACTTTACCCAAAATTAAATGTTAATGAGTTTTATGTATGCGTTATTAGTATAATGTCAAGAATCGTAATAAAATAAAATGTTATGTTAAATATCATAGCATACACTAAAGATACGTGTGTATAATTCGTGAATATTCTGTTACTTTTATAATTATCATCATAATTTAAAGTGAAATGTCAAAAAATAAAAATTTTAGAGGACAAAGTAATAAAAAAAATTAGTTCAGAGAATAATATAATAAATAATAACAAGTTTAGGGATAAAGTGAATTTAACCCTATTCCATAATTCTAATCAGTCAGTCTTCATTTTTTATTTTTGTTTGTTTAGATAAGGATTTAATTTGAAATTAGACCGTGACTTACATGTGAGTTTCATTGTGGAGAAAATAAATTTTACTTCTTTGTTTCGCACTTAAACTACAACCACGTGGCATTCTTACTAAGGTCTTTAGTCAACTACTGTATTATGTGGGTGCGCCGTTCTTAGTCAGAAAATTGATTATAATCATATTTCTGGAGTAAATTGATAGGTTTTAAATATCTTAGGACTAATTCACATTGTTTTAATTGTGGAGGATCAAATGTTTTTTTTTTTTTTCCATCTTTTATTTTTATGAAATTGCGAAAGCCCTCGTTACTTTGTTTTAAATGTAAAAAGATCTCTTTGAAATTTGAGGGACCATTTTCATCCGTTTTTTCTTGAGCAAATAACGATTTTTGTGTAGTAGGATTGTCACTTTTCACAAACACAAGATGGGTTGGTTCATTTTTTATTTATTTCTTGAGAATATAACTGCTAATACTTAATCCAACATAAGATTTGTTCTCCTTTACATCATGCTTTGTTTAGAATTGTAGTATAGTGTTCCATTCCATAGGCCCGGCCCCTTAAACCTACGGGTGTCAATGGGTCGAGTCGGATCCTTATCGGGTTTGTGTCAAAAAATTTTAACCCGAACGTACGATCCATTAACTATTCGTGTCTTGTTGTGTCATGACCCGTTTATTAACGGGTTGACCCGACACGATCTCGTTAACTCGTTAAATTTTAAACACTAATACAAAAGTTACTTAGTTTACCCGAATGACATGATAACCCACAATTAACCTATTGACCCGAATGACACGATATGCATTAAAGAGTGTATTATTCACGGGTTGACTAGACATGACCTATTAACCCGTTAAGCTTTAAACACTAATACAAAAGTTACTTGTCTATCCGGATGACATGATAACCCACAATTAACTCGTTGACTCGAATGACACGATATGCTATTAAAGTGTGTATTATTGTGTCAAATTTTCATAAATACCCTAATTAATTAACAGGTCAATCGGGTTACCCGATATCTTAACAGGTTAAAGGAGTCGTGTCGTGTCGTGTTACCCGATAAGATAACGGGTTATCGACACGACCCGTTTAACTTCAGGTCATTAACGAGTTGACCCATTAGTAATCCAATTAGGACAATTCGGGTCGTATTTAAATCTGTTAATTTCGTGTTGTGTTCGTGTCGTGTCCGAAATTACCACCCCTACTTAAACCTTACAAAATACTATTCCACTAGATTAATCAACCAAGTGAGTGGTGATTTCTATTTCCGTTGTTAATTTCTTTGAAATATTGTTTAAATTGACTTTCTTTGTTAAGGGAATGGGGGAGGAAAAAAGAAAATTAACCGACCTTCAAGGGAGAGGATGAAATGATATTTTTGGGATGCAATAAGTTAAACAACTTTTACTTTATTGGTGTGTTGGTGGGGCTACGATGATCAAGTTAGATTTTGGCCCAGCGAGTTAGGTGAAAGGAACATTCTGTGACGGCTAGATTTCCTTAGTTGTGATAGCCACATCGAGTTCTTCCGACTTAACCTTTTATTTACCCAAAAAAAAAAAAAGAATTATATAAACAAATACATAACAGCTAGTTTACAACAACCATCAATTACTATGTTCGCCTTATTTGTATTTAATTTGAATCTACATTTATAAATCTAAATTGTCAGAAGTCAATAGAAATTATTCCACTTGTATAATATTAATTATTTTATAATATTTATTTATTATTAATTATTTGGATAAATTAATTTCTTTATTATTCTTTAAATAATATTTTGTAATAATTTTTAACATGTTTTTCAATATTTATTCCAATAAAAATTGATATAGTATTTATTCAAAATACTATTTTAAATAATAACTGTCCAAATAGAGTCATTATTTTAGAAAAATTATACATTTCCTTTTAAAGAATTATTTTCTTATATTTTAAATATTTATATAATATAATATCATGTATTTTAAAAATTTATAAAGTCAAAAGAATAATTCTTTAAAAAAAATTATAAAATTTTCCTTATTTTTATATTAAAGACTCATGCAGAAATAAAATAAAATAAACATAAAGAAGGGGAGGTCGTTGCTCTTCCTCTATGGAACTTTAATTGGTCTAATACAATCATTTTGAGTACCCAAATACATAGATTTAGGAAAGCGACATGCAACATTTAATATTGAAAAGATAAAAAGAGAGTGAGAAGCCTAAGTGTGAACAAAAATAATTGAGAATAGCTACGACTTTTCATTGCACTTTTTGGTCGGCATGTTGTTGGAAATCACCACTACCAAAAAAATAAAATGGAGAGATTTTCTTTCTAGAAAGAGAAAGAGATTCGAGTTTACAACTAAGACAATATGATAGTAATAAACACAAAAGTGAGAGAACAGGAATTAAAATGGTTCACACAATATGTAAGATGCAGAAGAATTTCCATAAATTTTCTGAAAGTCTCAATACATTTCAAAGTTGTGTATAAGAGAAGGGGGAAATATTGAAGTGGTCCTCTTAGGACATCAATATTTAATACTATTTCTTTTGTATGCTTTAATCGATTTGAATTTAGGGGAACTAATTAAGCCAAGCACGGCCTCAATTCGTTGGATAAGGGGACCTTAATTTGTTGCATTAACTAATTTGCTAGATTATGAAATATCTTAAAACCCACGTCACTCAAATTAAGAATTTTTGTTTTTGTATTAAATTTTTGGAAAAAATCCTAATAATCCCTCATATTCACATTGTATATTTTTAATCCCTCATGCTTAAAATGATATATTTAAGTCCCTCACAAATTCGAAATGCCTCCTTTTGGTTCATTGACACAATTAATGGCATATTTTGGGTTGAAATACTCATCTACGTATCGAATGTTGAATTTTTCGTCCAAAATTGGCAAGATATAAATTTTAAATACTAAACGACACTATCTAAAACCTTGTCCACAATTATCACAAAATTCTCACCTACCATTACGATCCCCATTCTCTTCCCTCGCTACTTTTCCTCTGCCATCCCTACTCCAACAACCCCAATCCTCGTCTTTTTGGGATAATATAGTATTTAAGATTATTTATTATCAATTTTACCCTTAAATATGTTACATTCGATACGCGTGTGAATATTTCAGGTCAAAATATGTATGTAATTGTGTCGAGAGATCAAAACAAAATGGTGTATTTTGAATTTGTGAGAGACTAAAATGCATCATTTTGAATGTGAAAGATTAAAAAAGTACAAATGTAAAATGTGAGAGAGTATTAAGGTTATTTTCCCTTAATTTTTTAAATGCAACATGTTTTGGTAACTTTTCTTGTTACTTTTTTCAGCATATCTATACAAAGTGACAAATTGACAAAATCACGAACGTGTCGCTAGATTCGTGAAAAAAGAAACAAAATTTATCAAATTCAAGAGTTGACAATTCAATATTATTTTGTCATGTAAATTAGTTTTGACAAGTGACTTTGAGTTTGTAGTCTTGTAAATGATTTTTCATTTTCTTTCTTTAACTTGTGCAAATGCTAAGAATATAATCCTTACCTCATATGCTAGAAATTTTAGAATAAAGACATCACCATTTACATATAAAACAAAAATTGGAAAAAAAAAAATCAATTACACAGGGTCCTGATTATGAGGAAGCTATTATTTAGTATTTTTAATTTTAAAAGTTTCAGACTTTAGCATGTATTAAATATTTTAGAATAAAGTGTCAATTTGGTCACTAAATTATGCTCCAATTGGCAATTTAGTCACTCAATTTATTTGGTAGCTAAAAAGGTCACTAAACTTCTAAAAATGTGTCCATGGAGACACGCCATTTATTTCCCTGTTTAGTGCTCTATTAGTCTGGTCATGTGCGTGTTACGTGCATTTCAGACAGGGAGAAATTTCTCTAAGAACAAAAATAGAATATAACACCTTTAATACCACTCAGTTGTTGGAGCACTAGTAATCCAATTTCTGAGCTGCAAGATATGTATCATTTATGAGGTAATATATGCACATGATCTCTAGAGGATGTGAGTTTCCTAATTTCTCAAAGTCTAGAAGCTCAAAAATAAGATTTTTCGTGAAGAATTGTTAAATTTCAAAGAGCACAGTGTACCATCAAAGGATACCAATATTTCTTTTGGGGTTAGAACTACCATTCTGGGATTTGGGCAGGGGTTAGATCGCCGGTAAGGGTGGGGATTGGAGAGTTTTTAGACTTTGGGGTTGGGGGGAGTTTTCAAATTTGGAAGGGGTTGAGATCGTAAGAAAGGAGCGAGAGATGATTTTAAATTGTGGGGAGGAGTGGAGGGAGGAGAAGGGTTAAGATCGCAGGGAGTAGGAGGGGATATCACGGTAAGGGGGAGAGGTGGTTTTAGATTGGCGATGAGGTGGGGGTTGAGGAGGTTTTAGATCTGGATGGTCAGTTAAGATCAGGGTGGGTGGGTTCAAATCAGGGGTATTTCAGATTGAGGGAGAGGTACAAGATGGGGGGTAGATGGAAACAAAAAGTGGTAGGATGGCGGAGAAGAGGAAAGGAGGATGTGGTGGGAAAATGAGGAGATTGGCAAGGCTAGGGGGAGGGAGAGAGGAGTAGTGGAAGAGGGAAGGAGGAAAGGTGGTGGTGGGCTGGCTGGGGAAAAAAGATGCCATCGTAGTTAAGGATTTCGATTGTAATTTGATAAATTAAATTATTTAATTTTTGAATGGATTTTTTGTTTTTGGAATAATTTGCTCCTATCTGAAAAGCACTTAACTAGACTAACGAAGCACTTAACAGATAAATAAACAGAGTGACTCTATAGATATATTTTTAGAAGTTTAGTTATCTTTTAGCCCACCAAACAAGTTGAGTGACTAAATTCGCAGCCAGAGCATAGTTCAGTGACCAAGTTGTTACTTTGCTCAATATCTTATGTAGATGCATTAAAGGGAAACTTTAATGAGAGTGTACGTTGATTTTTTAAGGAGATGTTTAGTTTGTATTTGGGAATCAAAATTGGAATAGGAATCATAAACACCATTATCAGTATGAGTTTATGTTTCCCTTGCTTGTTCAATTTGAACAAGGAATGAGTTTTATTATGCTGATAATTTAATCAATTTAAAAATCAAGTCACAAATTGGGAATGAAAGTAGGTATTTTGTAACACTTTTATTCCCATAGAATGATTTTTATAGTTATTAACTAAATAACATCTATGAGTATAACATTAATTTTGATTCCCATTCCTTTCTCTCATACTCGTAAACTAACACTTCCTAAAATTTATCAAGTGTTAAATGCATTAAACCCCTCTTAACCATACTCCAAGTTGCACTTTGTCCCCTTGTACTCATATTATAGGTACTTAACCCCATTTCTTGACCCCTTCTTGATATTTTTGGACCAAAATAACCCTATTATGTTAATTATTTTAGTTTATCTTTTTTTTCCTTATTAATTTCCCCCTTTTCTTTTGTTTCTCTTCTTTTTTCCTCCCTCTTCTCATGCCACTAGCTACTTCATTGCTTACATTATTATTATTTGTATATTTAGGACATATAAGTTTTTTAATTTGCTTTAACTATTTCTTTTATTTTCTTTAACTTGTTTGTTTGTTAAATTTCATTGTTGTTAATTTCTTACAATTTCCTTCACAATAGAATATATGTTATTTGTATTGCAAAGCATATTTGAACGAGTAATTAAATTATTTAAGTATAGATATTTATAAATATAAATGAATTAAAGTTTCAATAATTAAATTTTTTTGAAATTTAACTAATCAAATATTTGTTAAAACAAAAAATGAATAGATCACAATAAAAATAAGGTATTTTGTCAATATAAAAAAATAGATAAAATATTATTAATTGATTTATTTGCTTATTTGTTTTTTCTATTTATAGTTGACTTATTATAAGTCCAACTTTTTTATATATTTTTTGTGATTTAATTTTAGATTAAAATTTTCTTTTTAATATAATAAATATATATATCTTTTTATAATAAGAATTAATAAATAAACAAAGTATAGTGAAAATAAAGAATTAGTTAAAAATTAAAATAATTTAATCTATTTATATAATTATTTATAACAGAATGAATGATGTAGCTAATGGCAGTAGAGAAGGGAGAAAAGAAACAAAAAAAAAGAGGAAGAAAAAGATAAAAAGATAAAAAGAAGAAAAGGGAAAATACTAGGAAAAACAGAAAAATCAAATAGTTAAGCTAGTAAGGGTAACTTTTGCCCCACATATAAAAGAGGGGTTAAGTGTCTATAAAATGAGTATTAGGGGACAAACTGCAACTTGGGATGTACTCAAAGGGAGTTTAGTGCATTTAACCTTTTTATCAATGCAAGTTTCTCTTTTTTATAATATCTAAAATATAAAGGACTAATATTTCCTATAACTTTGGAATTAAATATTTGAACAAATTCCTATCATACGATAGAAGGACTGTATCATCACTTTAGAGTATATCTTAATAGTATAAATTTCTTGCGCTTTATTGAAACAAGAAAAAACATTGTGTGTATGCGTGAATTTCCAATTTTTGTTTGCGTAAAACAACTAGGAATTAAGAAAGTTAGGAATTTGATAAGATTATTCCTTTTTCATTTTGTGAAAATGTTATTTGAATCCCTTTTACTTTGATGGAAATGTAAGGCAGCATTTAATAACAAAATTTTTGGGAAAGAAAGATTTCTCCTTCATGCTGGCTGCATAGTGTAAACAAAGAAACCATTAGAGTTCGTCTTTCATAAACTGTCTAGCAGAAACAAGTCTTTTGCGAATAGTATGCTAAACATTTTACATGGCACTAGCAATTATTTTGCACAATAAATCATTTAGTTGTTACTTTCATATGAGCCGAGAAGATCTTTATACATTTACACACACATATCATATATAAACATTGTTTTATATGATGCCTACATAACTACTCATTTAGGCAAAAATACACTATTTAATAGAAACTAATAATACCTACAACAAATTAACACTCCAATAAGTTCAAAAATAAAAATCAATGTAAAATATTATGGACAATGTGAAAGGATTATTAAATAAACAATGCATTCTAATTATAATAGTAAAACCCAATTTAGGATGAACAAAAGGAAATCCTATTAATTCAAAATATCTTGAACCCATAAAAAGTTGCAATATATATTTCTTAGCTTTCCAATAATATTTGATTAAATAGATTATCCATCCTAAGTTCTCCATTTTTCTTGCTAATTAAGAGAAGTTAATACTCTTTTTTAATTGAAAAAAATTATAGTTTACTTTAAAAAAAATTGTAAATACAATAAATAGTCCAATAAAACATATAAAAATGTTTTATAAATAGACAATTAATAAAAGAATTTAAATACATAAGGCAATGTTATAATTAGAAATGTATATGGCCATTTAAGTCATTTTTATTAGTCAAAAGTGATGATGGATGCCAAAATTACTAGCCTTTATTAATTATGTAAAACTTTTATCCAAATAGATAAGTTTTAAATATATATATATATTAAAAGGGTTACAATTAATAACTTTCACACAAGTAGAAAGATTTTATGCCTACTATGTCTAAATAATACTTTTCTTGCAATTTAATTACATCCAGATAATATTTATAAAAAAACAATTTATTAGATCACAAAAACATAATAAACTTTTAAGATCAATTTCTTTGTTTTTTTCTTTTCATCATCTTGTGAATTTATATTTATTGATAATTAACTATTAAATGTCAACAAAACAAAATATTATTCTTAAGTGATTATGTAATCATAATACTTTTAAAAATAATTTTAATATATAAATTATTATGTCATGTATACTTTTGGGCATCATGATTATATGTATGCTTTATATGGTGAGACATAAAATCAATTGTTAGAAATATTATGTTTTCCTTTTACATGTACAAAATAGCTATCATTTTTTTTTATTATATTCCATATAATTATGACATTTTATTATATAGTTTTAATAAAATCAAATACTTGTTCACATGTAAAATTTTTTATTTAAAGTTTACTAGTAGTCAATTGTGTAAAAACAATTTTATTTAAAGAACACAAATATTTTAAAATTGATAATACAAATAGATATAAAATTGGTGATTATCCTGTACATATCATGGGTTCTAAATGTTTAACACGTGAAAAAATAATTATATTATATTTAAAAGTAACTTTAATAATATATATTCTCCATTTCAATTATACTTTTTATTGCTAGAAGTGTTCTTTTGCCTTTTCAAATCCATTAAAAAAAAAAAAAAAAAACACTCCAACCTTCTTTTTACTATATGATCTTCACAAATTATCTTCAAAAACTGCATAATTTTGGAAGGAGTATCTAATAATATAGTCCCAGCACGGATTGAATACAGGTTATAAAAGATAAAATTGATTTTGTACCATACATTAAAGCCATCAAAATGCCTTTTTTTTTTTTTTTTTTTTTTAGAAGTAGAAGAGAAAAATGTCGCAGGCAAAAATAGTTTGTGTTTTTTTTTTTTTTTTTCTATCTATCACTAACGAACTAAGGATTTTGATATCTTAATTTTTGACCGTGTGTGTGTGTGTGTATATATATATATTTATGTATGTATGTATGTATAAACACTATTAAGTTCATTTATTTCCAATTATGTGTAAGAGAAACATGCATATTCAAACTTCTAAAAATAATAAATCATAGTATATCGTTATTATCATACACATGTCTGATACAATTTTCAAAATATAATTATTTTCAACATAGATTTTCAATTAATTATTTATAGCTAGGAAGAAGCATAAAGATTTAAATGCAAATTTAATAATCATATCATGTTCTTACTTTAGTTTCTGGTATTGTAAAACTTTTTGATGTTGTTATTTATTTTTATTTGATTTAATTGCAACCAGTTTTATGCGAACATAATTAATTTACTAAAATCATATATATATATATATATATATATGTTAGTTAAATATCTCGTACTATGCATGAGAGTACAAATATCTATATTTAATTTTTACAATAATATTAAATTAATGATGGTTGTTTAAAATGTTTAATAATTAAACAATATAAATATAAAACAAAAGTAAGTTATAATATCTTTAAATTTTACTAATTATAAATAAAAATGAGAAAAAAAAAACTATAAATATAATTAATAAGTATGCATTTGAAATGTTTATGTATGTGTGTATGTAAAACTTTTTGATATTGTTACTTACGCATGCATGCATGCATGTATGTACGTACATACGTACGTATGTATGTATGTATGTGTATTTTGTGTGTGTATGTATAATCAATAAGAATAATATATATGTGTATAAATATTTTTATCTTCTTGTGCATAGTACAAATTTTTAAACTAAAAAATTTTATTAAACAATTAAAATTTAATATTTGTCCTTTACATACTAAAAAATTACTATAATAAAGCACATAACTAACTCAACACTTTAAATATTCAAAAAGTTTAATTTATCTTTATATTATCAAGCAATTCTTAAATAGGAAAAATTGATCAATATACATTAATTAAGAATTATATCATTATAATTACCAAATAATCATTGATTAGGAAAAATAAATATATATCAAGTATCTTTGATTAGGAGAAAAATACCTGTAATTAAAAACTATGGCAAATACTTCTAAAATGTTGTTTTTATTGATGATATACATCGATAAATCAAGATAATTCATACTAAACAATAATTCTAAACATTGAGTTTGATTTTGACCATTTACAACTAAAAAAAATTATGTTCATTCACATTAAACAAAATGGATAATTTTATCCTTTATTTTTTCATGGAACACAATATAGCTGTAGGTATTCAAAACAATCACATATCTATATCATAGTAATATCATTATATATATCAAAAAGAAACTCATAGTAATTTCATTACCATAGCATGCAATATAATTTTTTTTTCAACTAATAATTAAATTATATAGCTACTTTTCAATCACTTTTATATAATAGAAATATAAATATTTCAAATACATACTTATTAGTTATATTTATAATTGTTTTTCTCTCATTTTTATTGTATAAGTAGTAAAATTTAAAGATATTATTCTTTACTTTGGTTTGTATTTATATTGTTTAATTATTAAAAGTTTTATGCAACCATCATCAATTCAATATTATTGCAAAAATTAAATATAGATATTTGTACTCCTGTATATAGTATGGGTATATATATAGTGTAGGAGAATAGGTTTTTGTGAGAAGGCACAAAAATATGACACGTGGCATATTTTAGATATAGGAAATCTACATAGTAACGAATAGTAACAATAAAAATGAAATATCTAATTGTCTTGAATTCAAATAAATATAGCTAAATCTTATTATTAACTACTTTTATTTATTCAAAATCCTCATTTTATGCACATATATTTTTTATAATTGATTATTACTTCCCAAAAAGTTATAAAAATGAACAATGTAATATTACAAAAAACCATTTTATTAAACAAATATGATTTAAAAAGATTGTCATATAGATAAAATAACATCTTTGATAAGTAATATACATAGCAATTAAAAGTAACAATCCATTTCTACTCAAAAAGAATAGAATAATTTTAGACCAATAATTTTGACACTCTAATAAAAACTTTAAACACTCGACATTTAATACTTTTTAACTAATTTGACAAAATTACCCATGGAATAAATCCTCTTAAACCTTTTACATAGAGAAAAATATTTTCCCCCACATTTTGTGTTTTGTTTTTCTTTCTTTGATTTTTTAGTTCCAAATACTTACATCTTCTATTAACTATTATATCATATCTCAAAAATCGGAACATGTCAAAATAAGAAGATTCACCTTATATTTACAAGCTGATTTCTATCTTTTTTGGTAATGAGAAAAAGAGAAAAATTAAAAAAAGCCCTTCACTTTTTCTCGGTTATATTTTTATTAGATAAATCTTTTCATATTCAAAAAGTCGTCTATATTTTCGTAGATGTCAAATATATTTTGATCTAAATAAGATATGAAACTAAGTAATGGACTCTAACAAAATTATAAGTTGCGTAATTTTATTTTTTTCTTTTACTGCTTAGAAATTTATTAATTATTACTTAGTTTTTCTTTGTTTTTGTTTACTTAATTAATAAAACGTTTTACATCATCATCATTCCAAATAACATATATATCATTCCATTAGTTATATATATTGTCTTTCCCGTGCTATTAAGCTAGGTAAAAATGAATTACTTAACAATAAAATTCAAATAGTTACCTAATCTTATCTTTAGCTACCCTTATTTTTTTTTTAATTTTCAATTTATGCACACCCCTTTGTATTATAATTAATTTTTTTCCATAAGTGCCATAAAATTAAGCGTATATTACAAATCATCATATAAGTATCAATTATTAAATATAAATTAAGAAAATAAGTATTTTTTTAATTATGCAACACTTTTATTTATATATTAGTGTTAGTAAATTAATTAATTAATTATATATATATACTTAAATAATAACTTTCAGAAAAGTAGAAAGATATTTAGTTTAACTATGTCTAAATGATATCATTCTTGCAACCTAATTACTTTAAGTTAATATTTATCAAAAAGAACAATAATTTATTATATCACAAAAAGATGAAGATGTTGTAAGATCAATTTTTTCTTTGCATCTTCTTTTAATTTTATATTTATCGGTAATTAATTATTCAATGTCAATGTACATTATTCTTATGTGATTTTGTTGTCACAATACATTAAAAATATTTTTAATAATATGTCTTATTATTGACGTCATCGTTGGTTGCATTACTTTCTATTTGTTGACTTATAGGTATAGAAACTAATATACTGAAAGAAAAAAGAGTAAAAATTAGTGTTACTTGTATTATATAAGATCAATATCTATATTTGTTTGTATTTATTAGTGTACCAAATTTTTTAAATTTTGATTCTATGCTATTTTCTAATTGATGAAAAAAATATTTTATGCAGGTGAAAAATATCCATAAAAAATAATTATACTATTATTTTTTGAACCAGCATCATTAGCAAACCTTCTAACTATGAATTTTTAACTAACCCTGATACTATTTTTTAAAAATGTAAAATGTTAATTGATATATGTCAAAGTTGTGCAAAAAAATAAGAAAAAGTATGATAATGTCAATTTAGCTTATAAAAGTACCAATATGCTTTTAAGTTCAATAATCACTTTTTTAAAGTGCTACAATTTACAAAAATAAGTATAAAAAAAAAATTGTATTACAAAACTTAAATATTGGTTGTATTACTTTTTGTTTGTTGACAAAGAGATATAACTAATATACAGGAAAGAAAAAAAAAAGTAAATTAATTAGTGTAACTTTTATTGTGGAAGATCAATATCTATATTTGTTTGTATTTTTTTGGTGTACCAAAATTTTCAAATTTTGATTCGATGCTATTTTTTAATTGTTGAAAAAATGTTTTATGTAAGTGAAAAATATGCATAAAAAAATAACTACATCAATATTTTTAGAACTAGCACCACAAACAAACCTTTTAACTATAGATTTCCAACTAACCCATATCACTATTTTTAGAACTACCACCACTAGCAACCTTCTAACTATGAGTTTTCAACTAACCCTGATACTATTTTTTTAAAATGTAAAATATTATTTGATATATGTTAAGGATATATTAGCATAAAAAAAAAAAAAAGTATGATAATCTCAACTTAGCTTATAAAAATATCAATATGCTTTTAAGCTCAATAATAACTTATATATATATATCTATATATATATATATATATATATATATATATATATGTTACAAAAAATTGGTCTAAATAATTCAGTACGATTAGATGATCACAATCTATGCTAATTTTGCAACAAAAAAAAAACAATTATAGAACTTAAATCTTAGTCCAAATAATTTAGTACGATTAGATGATTATACTAACTAACTTATTAATCAACAGAATAGCTTACCAATTTTTTAATTAATCATTCAATTCAAGCATTTTGATCGGAATTCAATAAAATGATAAGAAAAACTCATTTATACTTAACACAACTAAATACGTGAAATGAGAAATAATATGGAACTTTTAGTTATAATATTTATATACAAAAAAATAAAACAGTGTAAAAAATAAAATGTTGTCAACAACTATAAATATAATGAAAACCAACTTTTACTTATATTATCTAATAAATAAAAACTAAATAGTGCAAAACATTCATAATATTTAAAACTATTACAAATATTGTCACTTTATTTTGTTTATTTTTATTTTATTTAATTATTAAAAATTATTTGCCATCATCATAATTTCATTAACATTAATTTATTTTACAGATTAAATATATTTATTTACCCTGTGCATAGCATAGGATTTCTTGCTTTTGTTTGTCTGTATATATAGGGCATGCATATATACTTGATGATACAAAATATTTCTACACTAACGGTGGAAAGATTTACTTATAAATGTATTTTATCAACAAGGTATCAACTTAGTACTTATATATATATATATATAGGGCATGCATCTACACTTGATGGTATAAAATATTTCTACATTAACGGTGTAGGAAAAATTTACTCATAAGTGTATTTTATCAACGGGGTATCAACTCAGTACTTCTAATTAGAAAACTGACATTCAACGTATATTAAGTATCTTGTATTTCAGGAGATGTGTTAAAGTAAAACATTCGAGTGGGTTGATTTTTTAAATTTTGTCAATATAAGTTTCTCTTCGAGTATACTATTAGATATCGAAAACCTGAAGATTGATATTTCCTTTAACTCATTTAAATATGTGAACAAAGTGCTATATAATATACACAATATGCATGTGACACGATCCGCCCATTTTGAGTATCGAAGAGGTTTGGCCCAAAATAAAAGTAAGTCCAAATGATTGGCCCAGAAGATAAAGGAACATTCTAGAAATCTTTAGAATTTTCTTAAGTAATCTTGGACTCTCCAGAATATTCTAGAAGGAATATTCTTTGTATAGAATTCTCTAGAATCATGTAGATTTGGAATATTCTCTAGAAGGAATATTCTTCGTATATAATTCTCTAGAATCTTGTAGATTTGTATCTAATTTGGTAGGTTCTAGAATTTTCTCTTACAAGTATAAAAAGGGGCCAACCCCTCATTTGTAACACACCTCAGAAGTTGAGCAATTGAATATACAGAGCTTTTCATTCTCTCAATTCTCTCTCTTCTATTGTTGACAGTGTGAGAAAGCTGACTTAGGGTGAAAACCTAAGTGCCGCACGGGTTGGGAGCACTAAAAAGAGTGAACCCGTGACACATGTGTGTGTGTTTATGTATATGTATACCCAATTATATTTACCTAAAAAAATTGTATTTAGTGTATAGAAGAACATAAATTAAAGTCACTTAATTATTTTGTAGGGATAATTTCACAAACCTCTTTTGAGGTTTATGGTAATATCACTTGTCACCCCTAATTTTAAAAAATCTCTCAAACCTCCCCTAACTTTCTCTTTGTGGTAATATGTCAGACTAATTTACAAAATATATTATTAAAAAGTCATTGTGACAACTTTACCTTTTTACTTTACACATATAATGAAAAAAAAATTATTTCACGTGTTTGTTAATTTGCATTTATTAATTCTTTTCAAATTTGATTTTTTCTTTTCTTTTGGAATTATTGGTTGTAATGCACAAAATAAATGGTGAAGTTTTAAATGCAATATTTGAAATTAATTTAAAGAGTGTTAATTATTTACTTATTAAGAAAATTACTAATTGTATAAAAATATTTGAGCTCCAATCTAAAGTTAATTTATGTAATACTTTTTATTAATTCAATAACAATAGTTTGAAACTGTCTCTTATATTTCCAAATTTATACACAAAAAATCATTACAAAATTTGTCTAATTTGGAATACTAAATCTGTATTCAAAAAATTCAAAATTAAAATTTAATCTACAAAAATTATAAAAGAAAAAATGTAGAATAAAATTTTAATTACTATATTAGCAAATTGCCATTTGTTAATAAATTAGATTAATATAAAATTCCTTTTTTCAACAATCTAATTAAGTAAAATTTTGATACTAAATTAACTAGTAGGTCAACAAAGGGTAAAATTCAAAATAAATTAGTTTCTTTATTATAAATTAAATAGTTTACTATTATTTTTTCAAATTGGGTTGACATGTTACAATTAAGTGAAAGTTAGGGGAGGTGTGTGATATTTTTAAAAGTTCGTAGATGCTAAGTAATAGTAGCATAAACTTTAGGAAGGGTTTCAAAATTGTCCCTATATTGTAATACATAACCAAATACATGCAGTTTTTATGGAAACTCTTTTTTTTTTTTTAAGAAAAAATAAGAAGAGGAGACTTTTCATCAAAACTACATGAAAACGACACTGTCGACTTTGGTGCGTGTTACAAATAGTTGAGCATTAGGAGATGGGACGAGTTTACACATACTTTGAGGTTTTACTCGAATCTCTTTTTTCTTTTTGATTTAGATTAGCAATATAACTATATACTTTTGACTCAAAACTAAATGAAAGGATGGGAAAACTGTCATTGGACAGTCAAATATAATTCTACCGTTAGCCTTTTTAAAAAGATAAATTACTCCTAAAAGTTAATTATGGTAAATTCCCTTAAGATTTAAGCAAGGTTTCATTTTACTCTCTTATGTAAGTTTTGTATCATTTAATACTTTCGGATAAAAATAAAAGGCAGTAATGTTGTCAATATTTTAAATATATAAGTATGCTCCAAACGAATTAATATTCTAATTCTCATATTCTTCAATATTAAAAACTTAAAAATACGGTGAAATAATTAATTTTAAAATTTTTGATGAATAATTAAGCTATTTCATCTACATCATTTTAATTTGTGTTTTATTTTATATGTATATAACCTAAAGTTACTTCATATAATTTAATTGATAGTTGTATTATATTAACAAGGGAAAACAGTAAGAAGAAAATTATTTTAAATAAACATAAAAAAAGCAACAAAAAAAAAGAGAACAATGGAACTTTAATAGATGATTATAGGTGTCGTATATTTAAAAATTTGCTTTTATATGAAAATAAAATATGATGAAAAGACCAAAAATATACCAGTAGTGTTG
Source organism: Cinchona pubescens (assembly GCA_025175665.1). Lineage (NCBI taxonomy): Eukaryota > Viridiplantae > Streptophyta > Magnoliopsida > Gentianales > Rubiaceae > Cinchona > Cinchona pubescens. The sequence goes on from JANKKI010000062.1 coordinate 3,475,772, forward strand.
GAGAATTTTTGTATTTAATATTTTTTTCATAACACAAGTATTTTAAAACACTATTGGTGTTGGTAGACATCATTATACTTTTAGTTGTTTTGACAATATTTTTATATTGATTAATGCCTAAAGTAGGTTAATTGACACAAAACTAGAATTTGGACTAAAATGACAAAAATAATAAATTTTAAGGGGTTAATTTTATGTTTTCTTATAGTGTCTAAGAATAAAAATATCTTTTTTATTTTTTAATAATCAAATCGCTGATGTGTACTGACCAAAGGAGCAAAGTGAGAAAAAACGAATAGTTTAAGGAGTTGAGTGCAAAATAGCCTAAACCTAAACGGGTTAACTGTATTTAACCCTTTTATGTAAGTCTAAAAGTAGTAGAGAGAATATTTAAAAAGGGTAATATAAATTTTTTCTTCCGTCCATACTTTATTTCGATTGTTGACTTCTTCTCGAGAAATTTTTATATAGATCAGATTTATGATAGGTATCATAGATTCCTTATTTTTAATTCACCCAAATCACTTCAATTTATTAAAATAATCATCTCCAAAGACAATGCAGGAGAATTAGGACAAAAAAGGCTATGACTGGTCCAGCTAAAAATTTACCCTTCTTCTCTATCTTTATTCATGTTGAACACATTAAAAATACAGATATTGGAATTTTCAATTGTAGGAGTCTTTTTTATTTTTTTCAAACGAGAACAACAGGATTGTAAGGGTTTCCCCCCACATTATTAACACTATTAGCAAAACCAACTCTAATGAGAAATAATGAGAGAATGTCAAGTAACACCTTTTAAGAAATTTATTTTTGCAAACCACCTTTGGTAAGAAGTCATAATAGAATGCATGTGTCACTTTTTTCTTTTGTATTTTTTATAATTAATTAAAAAGGTAAGGTAGTTTATCTGGAGGTATTCATTGGCCGATTTTCGGTTATAAATTTTTATTTTATTTTATTTCTGGTACAAGAAATCAAAACAAAATCTAAACCAAGCATTTATTTGGTTGGTTGGTTAACTAAAATTTCTTGGGTTTTGGATTTCGATTTATCTGATTAATTGAAATACAATAGTTAATTGAAAAACTAAATACAAAATTAAATACAAAACTAATGAACTTCTCAATGTACATTAATCCTAATAAGTCCAATCGGAAAATGAATAATTAAAAATGGAGAAATTTAATTAGAAATGTTCGCAATTTGATAAAAAAACATATGAAATCAAAATATAAAAAGTATTTTAATTCAAAATATTGTCTGGTGGAACATGCTGTCTTTAGAGTTTGTATTAAGAATAGTAGCAACAGTTTGGAATAATATGTGAATGAACATATAGAATTGGTTACTAAATAATTAAAAATTAAAATTAATGGTAATAAATTTAAGTAAATGAACAAAAAAACTAATAAAACTAAACTAGAAACTAAAAACAATCCCAAAGTTTCAATAAATAGAAATACAGGATTGATTCCTAAAATACTAAAACTAATAAAACTAAAAATTTTGTTATTCGATTTTTTGAATATTGATTTTTAATAAGTAAATCGTAACCATATAACCAATTTTCTTATTTAGCTTGTGTCTTATTTATCTAAACATAAAAAACTAAACCAATTTGATTCGATCAATTTGTTCGATTAAACTAAACTATGAACAATCCTAAGTTTATCACACAAAATAACCCAAATAAGGTTTGAACATTAAAAATAAGGGTGTCAATGGGTTGGGTTGTCAGGTTATCGTGTCGTGTCGGGTGTGACCCATCTCTTGTTGTATTGTGTTCATGTCGTGTCCTGTGGGGCCCTGATTCTTATTGTATTGTATTCGTGTCTGACCCATTCAGATTCATGTCTGACTTGTTACTATTAGCAGAAAGTATCAGTCTATTTGACAAATTACAAACTTGCAATCCATTTGAGTTAAAATACTAACTTTGTTATTATAGTAATTTAAAACACATAATTAAATTATTAAATTTTTTTTGGATAATATTTAAAAATATATATTTGATTTAATAATCTAATATTAAATGTAATAGTCACAATTTTAAAGTATACTATATTAAATTATAATAAAAAAAAACTTCAGAAAATCTATTTATACAGTTACTTAACGGGTTATCATATCAACATATGGGTTGACTCAACCCAACCCGTTTAATTTCGTGTCATAAACGGGTTGACCCAATAATTATTTGATAAATTTTAGATCGTGTCATAACCTATTAATTTCGTATCGTGTTTATATCGTATTATCGAGTTATGTCAGAAATTGCCAACTCTAATTAAAAAGTTTGGTTCTATCTTCATAACTATCTTTAGAAATAGATTTGATCTAAAAAATAAATATGAACTAATTAATGGATAATAATAAACAATTATTAACCGCTTTGCTTAACAATTTATATCCACAAAATAAATTCATAAATATTAATAGTTAATCCTCTATTTTGTATGAATTACATAAAAGATAAAGTATTCATGCCAAAAATAATATCATTATTATTGTACAACGAATAGTTATGCTACATATTTACTTTTGGTTTTTTTTTTTTTTTCAAAGCAGTACATCAATATAAAGATTTGAAATGGATATCAACAATTATATGCCCTTTAATTTTATTATTATTTTTTCTTTGGTTCTTGGTGTTGTATAATTTATTAATATAATTATTTAGTTTATTTTGTCTTTACTTAACTATTAAATGTTTTATGTCATCATAATTATCACATTTCATTTGATTTGAGAGTAAACACATCAACCTCCGATGAAATTTGTAAAAATTTGAAAGGCTTTCTCTATAATTTCTATGGTCACTTATTATTAATGAATTATGCATAAGGGTAATTTTGAAAATATAACAAACATTGTAACTTTTGTTGGCAGCAGCAAACAAGGGATGGCTCATTTAACACCATAACAAATCTTAATATAGTTCTAATTTCAAAACTTAGAAGCTATTTCTAATTATAGTGTATTTATACAAAATGATAAAGTGACGAAACTACTGATGTATCACTGAATCAGAAAAAAAAAAAATTTTGATCAAATATCTATTATCAAAAATTGATAATTAAATATAATTTTATTAAGTGACAAATAATCATAAAATTTATGATTTTATAAATTTTTTTTTTTCGAATTATATAAGCATCGTCAGAACTAAATGTAATCTACCCTTGGTTGTACTATGACTACTACAAATTTATCCCAAAAAGAAAAAAAAAATACTATGACTATTAAGAAAATACTATCATAGATCTGGTCTTAAACCCCACTTGTAGATCTCGCGGTCAACATTAAATATTATAAAATCTTACTTAAATCAGTTGATACGATTTAAATATAATAAATTTTATAATATTTAATCAATATTATAAAGTTTACAAGTAAAATTATAGATCAGATCTACTTAAATATTTCTTTGTATACTGCATCAAGATACCACCTAGAAAAGAAGTGCATTAAATAAAAATCTTTTTAAGACCTAATGGGCCCTGGTTCATTGCAAACGCAAGCCATGAGGCACACGCGATGACAACTTCTGAAGTCAAATTGAAACCAAGTTGCAGATCTTGTTGATAGAAACAAGACAAAACTCCTTGTCCACGAATCACAAGTTGGCTTCCTCTTAAATAAAGAGTGGTTCATCTATGTGACTCTGTGTAGTCACGACAATTGATGTTGAGATCAATACACTGAGCTTCAATAAATTTTTTTTAAAAAAAAATCTTAAATAAAGACATCTTTATAGAGTATACAACATGCATTAATTTAATTTTCTTTCTAGAAGGGATTAAAGGGAGAGGGAAAGACGATAGAATAAGAAAAGTGAAAATCTATGATCATTTGGAGCATGTCTCAAAAATCTTTATTTCCCATGTTAAACAATACTTAAAAAATAATAATTATAAAACATTTTACTATCTAAACCTCACTTAGTTATCATGTAAAGCAATACATGTTAATTTCATTTCAATATAAGTACTTATAATATAACTAATTATAGCTGTTACGGCCATTTATTTGTTGAGTTTCCTTCATGTAATATGCCTAATTTTATTAGTGAATTTGTTATGCCAAAATAGGTTACATGTAGCATAATTATACTTTCGTCAAGTTTTTATTTTTTATTTTTGTATACTCTAATTAATAAGATAAGTACCAATGCGACATCTTATAAGAAATACATTATCCCTTTCATTTTATTTGTCATTTTATTTTAAACAATTTATTTTGTGTCATATTATTTATTAATTTAAAAAAGAAAGTATTTATTTTTTTTCAACTTTATCCTTAAACAAAAGTCGATGTAATATTACTTTATTCATCACACATCTCTCCCTCCCACTTATTATCTTCCCCTCTTTTTAATTACTATGATCAACTAAATTGTAGTCCCAAAACCAACATTTTCAATATTCTTTCATTTCCCAAAATGTATTGATGGAATAGCAATTCAAATAATCATAAATGGAATAATAGTATCTATTTACTCCCTCCGTTTCAAAATAACTATCACTTTAAACAATTTGTCTTGTTTTATATTATTTGTCACTTTAGAAAATCAAGAAAGTATTAAATAATGTTTTTCTAACTTTTACCCTTAGTGTTACATTAATGAAGGAAAAATTATGTACTTGGGATATTAATACAAAAGGATAATTTAGTCACTTTAAACTATTTTTTTTTGTAAAATTGATGCAATTTAATAAATTCCTTAATCCGTATGTACCAACTAATTGTGACAGATATTTTAAAACGGAGAGAGTAGTATTTTGATAAAAGATATTTTAATGACAGTGAATTATTTTTTTTCTAAAATTGAGATAATTTAATAATTTTTTAATCATAGTGCACCAATCTAAAACCACTAACAATTAAAATGAATTTAAGGGAGCATTTCTAAGAGTATTGCATGCTTTGCGTGTCTAGTTGTCTAACTTCTTGGTCCTCGTTTTTTCGACCTCTCATGGTTCATGAAAACGACTTAATTGATGAAGACATTTAAGTTTTTTGTGACTTTCTTGAACTAAATATGCGGTCATGTCTATGGCTTGACAATATAGGTATGACAATAAAACTTGCTTCCTGCTCACTGTATCATTGAAAACATATTCCTTGAAAGGTTTTTGTGCGAGATCGAGTCAAATGAGCATTGTAAGTTACTACCTAGATATGTTTACATCTTCTCCATATTAAGAAATTACTGAAATTATGTCATATTACATAAAATTACATCCATTTTTTTAAGCGCACCACAATTTTCATCATATAAAAGAGTTTCGATAAAATTACGACGACAGCTTAATATAAGCTATTCAAGATGCTTGATGCAATAATGGCAGAGGCTTCAATCCTAGCCACACACACACACACATGATATATATATATATATATATATATATATATATATATATGACAAGTTGATCACCCCTTTTTATAGATGAAATAACATGGAAAATTTTTAAATGGATAGAATTCATAATAAATATCATTGATCTATTGGTTCAAAATCAACCCTGAATATCACTCTAAACTAAAAAATTTAATTTGTTCATAGTTATGTGACTGAGTTTAGACCAAAGGTTACATGAAAAGTACCATTGACTCAATCTGTTAAGAATTTTTCGATTAATAGTACAATAGAAAGAAACTAAATTCAAGACATCCCTCATAGTCTATGATGATACATAAATTAGTAAACCTAGCTATAATGTATTAACATGTGACTAATCCAATGTAACTCTTTAAGGGCAAATATGTAATTTGTATACAATAAGTCAATACATGTTCGGTTCGATTGAGGTCAGTTCGGACAATGGAATATGAACCTCTGGACTTCATGACCAACCTTAATAAATAAGGGTTTACCCTTCAATTCGAGTAAAAGGTCTCGAATTTATTTATGCCAAACTCAATACAATACATCATCCTCTCTATAATTATTATCTCTCTTTTTCTCTCTCTACAATAGTCATGTTTCATCAGTAGCACCGTATGTGAGAATCAATACAAAAAGTTAGTCATTTTTCACCATTGAAACAGAGAAAATTCGAAAGAATTTGAATGAATCATTCAATCCGTTTCACTACCAAAGATTTGAAGCCGAAACAATGTTGCTCGACTCTACTATTAAAGATAAGTTTATATTCTCTAAAATGTGAAATTTATGCATGCAAACTTTAGATCTACACATATACAAGGACCATGAATGAAAAATATAAAGCATGCAACATGCATGTTGATTTGAAAATGAATGACTTGTGAACAAGAACATAATGGCCAACAGCTTTTATGTATAGCTATGATATTGTGGCAATTTTTGTCTATCTTGTTTTTTTAACAATTTTTCAAAAGTATTTCAAAAAAAAATAAAATTGATTCTAGCATTATTTTTAAGAAGGTAACAAGATCACTGGAAGTGATTATGATATATACCAAGTATGCTGCATATATATAGCAAGCTTTTTATATGAATAGTGGAGATTTTTTTCAAAATATTACCATTATTTTTGACGGATTCTTTGACAAAGATAGGTCATTCACACATTGAACTGAGATAATTTTTCAGTGGAGAATTTTTTTAGAAGTACTACCATAATTTTTGACAGATCTATTCTTTAAAAGACTGATCATTCATGCATTGAACGGAGATCATTTTTCAGTAGAGATTTTTTCTAAAAGCACATAGTAGCATTTTTGGTAGATACTTTTTTTAAAAGATAGTTCATTCTTACATTGAACTAAGATTATTTTTCAATGGAGATTTTTTCCAAAAGTATTACCACCATTTTTTATATCTATTCATTAAAAGGTAGATTACTTTGAATTGAGATCATTTTTAAAATAAATATATATATATACTGGTGTTAAATGGGATTGTAACTTTTAAAAGTACAGAGTACTTTTATTTGTATTAAAAATATATTTTTTAATTGATTAATCACATTATTTCATTCTGTTTCTTTTGAGATGCATGAGCTATCTATAAAAGTGATTGATAACCGATCAACAAAAGTGACCGATTACTGAAACTGATTGTCGATCAGTAAAAAAGATGAGGTCAATGAACGATCACAAAAGAGATAGAGATCAATCATCAAAGCTGATCACCAATTAGGAAAATAGTTAAGGTTGGTGATTAATCACAAAAGAGATAGAAAGCGATCACCAATGGCCGAAACCAATCACAGAAAAGAAAAAAAAAATGAACCTAAAAAGAGGCAATGAGCCCCAAAAAAATTAAAAGAAAGAGAGTGTGAGCGAGTGATGTAAAAAGGGTCAAATTCAAACCCAAACAAATAAAGTTTGCTGATCGACTAACAAGTAAAAAACAGCTGATTAACAAGTAAAAAACAGCAGCCAAGTTGGCCAAAACCGACCCAAAAATAATTATTTTGTGGACTGAAGTGTAGATTATAGCGTCAAAACATACAAAGAGTATTGGTTAGATGTCTAAGTCAAGGAAAACCGAAATATTATAAATTAGAAAGATAATAAGTCTCAAATAGGGTCTCCAACACAATTCGAGTCTAAATAAACAAAGATAGATGATCAACTATGACAATCAACTAAACCGATCAACAAGCAAAGATTTTGTCAAGTTGGCCAAACCAACCCAAAAATAATTGTTTAGAGACTGAAGTATAGACTAAGTGTCAAAGTATACAAAGAGCACTGGTCAGATAACTAAAGTCAAGGAACACTGAAAATATTATTGATCAAAAGATAATGAGCCTTAGATGGGGATTCCAATACAATATCAACCCGATCTTGAAACAAAGTTCAACATTAGACTGAGGGAACTATTGATGATACATAAATTAGTACACTTCTAATGTATTGACACGTGCCTAATCTAATGCATCTCTTTAAGAGCAAATATATAATTTGTATACAGGAGGTCAGCACGAGTTTGACTCGGTCTTTGATATTGGTTCGAGCAATGGGGTATGAATCCCTGGACCCCATGGCCAACCTTTATAAATAGGGACTAATGCCTCAATTGTAAAGGGCCTTCAATTCATTTATACCAAATTCAATACAACACATCACGATTAATATGAATTAATTCTTTGATTAAGCAGAATTGGTGGAAAACTTATATTTGAAATACACGATTCGTGATTTGAAATACAAGATTCGTCTACCAGTTATCGAGACAAGGAAGAAGAACATCAACTAGAAGTTAGAGTTACACGCAATTTATACAATAACAGAATTTTGCATAGAGATTGTGGTTTGAGATGGCGTCAGACGGATTTCATAGACGCTTGGTTTAAAGGAGGCTATATTGACATATTAAACCAAACATATTTAATTTAGGAGTTTTAATTAAATTAGAATTTTAATAGTTGAGTTTGTAAGGGATTTGTTCTCTTATTTATTTGATGTTATTATTAGATTAGAGAATGATTTAATGTGAAATTAGAATATACTAAGTGTCGTAGTTAAATTCGTTAAAGAATTAGCTTAGTTGGTACTTATATAAAAGTGTTAATGACTCATTATTTAGTTAAGAAAAATTAGAGTTCAAAGTTAATAATATTCTATCCTTCCAAAATTCCGTGCAATTTCGCCTGTCTGTCCTTCCTTCTCTTGATGTGTTTTTGACATTGCCGAAATCAATTGATCGAAACAGTGATTTTTTTGTTTTGTAGCTTTTCATCGGTTTTCATAGTTCAACAATTTGTGATTAAATTTTTCTTGGTTTATTGACTTATCCTTCGTTAGTTAAGTATATATATTTGTGGGTACTTTTGGCTCCTACAATATGGAAGGCAAAACCAAATCAAAAGTAAGATTTACGTTACATCTTGATCCATATATTTATAGGTCAATGGTAGAATGATGGCTTGTACTAGTTCATAAAGGGGAATAAAATAGTGAAAGGGAAATATCATGAGGGCTTCCAAACATTAACATACTAGAAATGTTTGAATTAACAAATAAACTTCTAAATAAAGTTATATGCAATCCATATTCTCCAATAGTGTAATCCATTGACGAATTGAACTTCGGCAGAAAGCTGAAGCTTCCAACACCTATATATTGCCATACATTGTTTGAAAAGTTGCGGGAATCTTTACTTTTTGAGTGTCTCAGTGCTTTGATCTTTTTGTCTATCGTTTTAGTGTTCTTTTTGCCTTTTTTGGTCTTGCTTTCTTCACATTTAAGAGGAGTTTGATTTATGAGTATGGAGAAAAGAAATAAAAATTAAGATCAATAATATTCATAAATAATGTTTGGTTAATCATTATGTAACTTATTCTATAAGACTAAAAATATTAAAAAAATGTCAATTTTCACTTTTTTACTTGTAACTTAAGTTTCAAATTAATTAATTTATAACCATGATGAAACTAAAAATGACATAAATTTATACTGATTGAGATTTTAAAATTTACATTCTGATTTTCATTTTCAAATACGAATCATCTTAAACACCTCTTTATAGAACTATACACAGTCTTCTTGGTACGTTTTCTACATTTGAATGAATAATTCCAAATGTTGGCCTAATCAAGTTGGGATAACAAATTTGTTATACAGTGATTTGTCAAAGTATCGTCTTTATGTTAAGGGTCAATTACACTTTATCATCTCACCTCACAATCCAGTTATACTTTTCTTCCTAAATCTAAACAACATAAATTTTACTCACAATAATTATCACAAATAATATTTTAAATAATATCTTTAATAATAGTAATTGTCTAAACCAAATCAAAGTACTCTTTTTCTTCGATTATCGTTCGCGATGTCGAAATGAGACATTTTGGTTCCATGTATATAATTACTCAGCATACCTCATAGCAGCTGAGCCGCCACCGTCCCTCGAACCACTCAAGGTTCCGTATGGAGTGATCAAAAGAGTTTTTAATTGCACAATTGCAATAAAAACAAGAAATAGGTCCACGAACGGCAAAATCACATGAAAATGCAACTAAAAAGAAATTGTATTTTACTGTCTCTATTTTAGTTGTTTATTTTAAAATTTGTGTAATATAAAATTTTAAATTATAAAATATTTATATTGTACAAATTTTTAAAATACAATAATATAATTTTTAAAACCATGGAATTTTCTTAAATTTTAATGTAACTATCAATGGTTCAAAAATATAGGAGAACAAACTATATAAGACAACAAAAAAGGTGAACTAAGGAGGTGTTTGGTTCACATTCGGGAATCGAAATCGGAATGGGAATCATAAACCCTACTATTGGTATGGGTTTATATCATTCCCCCTTCCTTGTTTGGTTTAACATATGAATGGGTTTCATTATTTTAATAAGTTACTCAACTTGAAACCCATGTCACAAGTGGGGAATGAAAGTAGGTATTTTCTAACACTTTCATTCCCATAGAATGATTCCCATAGTGTTCAACCAAACACCATCTATGGGTATCATTAACTTTGATTCTCATTCCCCCCTCTCATACCCATAAAACCAAACACCTCCTAATTCAAAAATTAAAAAAAAAAAGGTGAACTAATTCAAAATGGTCTAAGGATCTTTTACCTCACATCTTGTGCCATTTTTCGTTACACCAACTAATAAACTGTTAAAATTATTCTACTAAAATCACATAACTAAATCTTAACAAGTCATTAACTAGTGTGACAGGAAATTACACAAGGTGTGAAACAGAAGATTCTGTGCCTTCAAACTGTATGTTGAATGTTGATTCGAAGCAATATCACGATTCATGCATAAAAGAAAAGGTTAATTTCACTTTACCCTTAAATATTTAGGGCCATTATCACTTTAGTCGTTGACGTTATTTTTTATGCATTAAAATCTCAGGACTAACTATTAGATCTAATCGTGTTAAATTTTCAGCTAAAATGACATTTTTAACTTCAAGTTAATGTGTGGACAAATTTTTCCATGATGCCTAAAATATCTTATTCTTTCTTAAATAAATTTTGATTAATTTTAAGACATGGGATGATGAAAGATGAAAAATTAGGAAAAAAAAAAAAAAGAGAGAGTAAGAATTATAGAAAGATAATATTTTATATTTAGACAAATTGTAAAGATACATTTCTTCATTAAATTTTAAAAGAAGTAATCATAATGCTTAGTTGGATTTGAAGGATTTAAGTGTCTTAAACAATAACGTTAGGGACTAAAATGATAGTGTCTCTAAACTTGAAGGGGATAAAGTGATATTAACCCTAAGAGAAATGCAATAGGGCTCTGAGTAAAAACAAATTGCTCCCCAAGTGTTGATGCCTTTTAATTAGTAATTCAAAGACAGATTATTATAACAAATCTCACAATTGTTTGATAAAGTGTCAGTTATGATTGGTCAAAAGAAGTCAAATTATGATTAAAAAATTTCGAGCATGAGAGCCGAGCCGGATGACAAATATAGCTATGATTAAAGAAGTTTGGAATATTCCAATTGCTTACCTGTATATTTGATGTTTGATGCTGGAGTCAAAATCATACAAAATTTTGTGCAAACCAAACGGTATTTTCATGTCCCCGTCGTTTTCCTGAAATAACAATTACGTGAACAATTAGGGCAACTAAAGCATGAGCTTTCATTCTTCCAAATTTGATTAATTATGTATTTGTCTATTATGGGATTCTTTAATTTTCTAAACATTGCATATTTGGAAATGTTAAATGTATGGCTGTTGAAGCCAGATCAATAATCTTCTCACTCGATTATTCTACTAGACAACCGGTTTAATTATTGGTTGGAATGATCACTTAAGTTAGAAAATTAAAAAAAAAAAAAATTAGAAAATATGAGAATCTGTTATACAAAGAAATATAATTTAGGTGGTAAGATATTTTTCTTATAACTTATTTTTTATGTGTTCGAGTCACTAAAGAGTAGAAGAAAAAATGAGTTCTAAAAAAAAAGATGAGAACATGTTAAATGTGATTATAATTTATTAAAACTAGTCTAATTAACAAAAATTATTGAATGTTTTTGAACCAATCGAGGTTATGATTATTCTTCAATAACAAAAATTATTGAATGTTTTTGAAAATTCGCCTCTTCAATGCCGACAAAACCAGCCAGTTACATCAATTAAGTGAAAATTGAACAGTTAATTTTCAAAAGGACAGGAAAATCTCTTATAAAAAAATCATTATCAAACCGGCTTGCTTGCCCGTCCAATTTTGTAAACTGTTTAGATACTGATTACCTACAACATATGTCTTGGGCAGTAGGTTAATAATTAATTAATTAACAATGTGATACTCTAACTAACTACGAAAGTTGGCAATATCCTATACGATTTTAGTAGTTGCTTCTTAGTAGCTAACTAACTAAATAAAAGAGTAATTAAGTACTATTGATAGTGATTTTCACACGCTAATTACTGTTTAAACTATTGAAGCCCATAATAATCGAACCGACTTAACTACTTAGAATAGAAATTGAGCAACATATTAATTATTAAATAGTCTTATTCACTTCAATTAGTAATTTGATTGCTTTAGTCCATAAACCAGAACATTTAAGACAGCACACAATGCAAACCAAGTCTGTATTATCATTATATTTTGTGAAAGAATTGTGTAAAGTTTCAACAATACAGAACTATTCTGATGGAATCATTTTGCATAATATGGGCATGACTCGAATGGTCGCAGCACCTTTTGACTCTAAATCATGGAAAGATTTAGGTAGATCTGGTTTTTAACTTCACTTGTAAATTTTGTGGTGTGAATTAAATGTTATGAAATTTATGACATAAGTTGATGTAAGCAAGATTCTATAAGATTTAATCTTGACCGTAGGATCTACAGATGGGATCAAAAATCGAGTTTATAATAATATTTTCCCTAAATCATTACATTTTATCCCTTTGGAAAAAAAATACAGAATTCTTGGCATGTTATGATTTGGGAAAAACCTTAAAAAATTAAAGGATTTAAAAGAAAAATGAACAATAAATAAAAAACTTATTTGGTCCACTACCTGCTCTGCTCGCTGCTCTCTGCTCGCTGCTCGGTCCAAGTTGCTTAACTAATAATATCTCTTGTTTTCCTTTTGGCAACTATTCATAGGCCACCAATTACTAACGTCTATGAAATTTACTAAGACATAATTATATATGCTATAGCGTAAAGCAACTCTAATCTATCAGCACCGCTAAATAGTGCATACATGATAGTTGGACTAGACTCCTCGGAGAAAATTTCTTTCTAATATGTTTTATAAAAATATAATTTTTAATTGTTTTTATTTAAAAATCACAACCATCTATAATATAATTTATTATATATGTTTGACATATATAAAATTTGAAAATAAAAATGAATTATTTTTTCCGTTGATTTAAACTTTAAATTTTTGTCTTGATTTTGATCCATTTACAATATCTAAATATTTTGAGATGAAACCATGTTTTTAACAATAGTAAATGGATGTATTGTGTCTTGTTATTTAAGTTTTTGTAGTAAGAAGTACTCTATATATATATATTTTTTTTGGGTGCTTATGTAGGTACTTGTTGGGAGTTTTTATAGTATAATTAAATGAACGATGAAGCACGAGTTTGCCAAATAATTATTAGTTTGACCAATTAAGGCGATTAGTTAGAGTTGTTTTGTCGGTTTGAACTTTGAATACAACCAACTGCAATTTATATTTGCTTGTTCTAGTGGAGGGAAATAAAGAGGACAAGCAATGATGATATCTAATACGGACATTGTGCTTACCGAAAAGGTTGTTAAAATCATTATTAGCTTCACTTATTAATTCCAATTATGAAATAAAATTATTAAAAAAGAAAAAAAAATTGGATTAATCTATTAACCAGTCTTATTTTATTTGATTTATGAATAATTGGAATACCTACTGGACAACTATTTCCTCATTTTATAATTTGAAAGGTTTCAATTGTCATTAAAACCACCAATGACTGCTGCCTAATTCCAAATGTTTAGTTAATTTGAGAAAAGTTCATTGCAGTATATGAAATACTATTTTAAGAAATCAGGAAGTTGCAACGACATGATTTGCTTTTATTCTTTATTCGTATAATCCTCCTTAATTAATATCTTGCTTAGGCTACTAATCAGTCAAATTAAAAAGCTAATCTATCTAGATCTAATCATTCGTGTCCAAATCCAATTTTCTACAAAGTCAAGGATTTGGACCATATATTCTTCACCCTAAATATTCAAACTGATTATAATTCTGATTTTCTACATTTATATCCCAATTTGGCGCTACCCATAACCAATAGCCCTTTCAAATGAAAAATTAATAACCAAAAAGCAAATTTACATTCATAATCATCATTGGAGAGAAAAATTTCTCTAAAACTTAATGTAATTAGTGAGAAAAAATTAACAATGATTAGTTGTTTAAAATTTTGACTTTATATTATTTTTAGGATTCTTGATTTGTTGTGCACAAAATAAATGATAAATTTTTAATTGCTATAAACAAAAGAGTGTTTAGTTCATTAACTTAGTAAAGGAATTACTTATTTGTATACAAGGATTTGAGCTGAAATTTAAAGCTAGTTTGTGTATATTTTTTTTATTTATTCAATTACAATAGCCCAAAATAAAATCCTTCCAAATTAGTTTAGAAAATAATTCATTACAAATTCATCGAATTTGGAATGCTAAATCTGTAGTCCAATCCTCTCAAATTAACATTTAATATGCAAAATATTATAAATACCACAAACTATTATTAAAATTTGATATTACATTAACTTATTGTTATTTGTTATAAAATTAAATTAGCGTAGAACTCCTTCTTACTATTCTAATTAATTAAATTTGATACTCAATTAACTAAACAAAAGGAAAAAAAAAAAAAAACAGGAATGGAATTAATTTTTCTATCTTAAAAAAGAATTGTTTAATTGGAATGGCATGTTACAATAAATAGAAAATTAGTGGAGATTTATGATATTTTTTAAATGTTGTGAAAATTCTTAGTCAATATAAACCTTAGGTAATGTTTCATAAAATTTCCCTTTAAAATAAGTTTAGTAAACGGTCAAATATTGAGGCAAGAAAATATTAGCACGTGACCATAAGAAAAATGTTAACATGCGCCATGCATGGAGCTTTTACTTTTATTAAGGACTAGAGAGTCAACGATTTGATGTCTCACAAAATATTCTACGAATCTGACGGCTTTGGTTATCCCACTGCGACTGGAAGTGGAAACAACAATCTACTGTTCTGCTACTAGTATTGTATATGTTCAGTCAAAGCAAAGGAAAGCAAACCAACATCGGCTCGTGATGGAGCGGCTGTCATTAATGCATTCAATTCCCATAGACCAAAACTAATTGTGTCATTGTTTGTGCTTTTTTGTTTTTTTAAGGGTTAATAAGAGTTTGCCCTCCTAAACTATATGTGTAATTATACTTTGACCCTCTAAACTATAGAAATTACACTTTGTCCCCATTCACAATATTTATCTTTTAAAAATTTTAAAATATCAAGAAAATTTAATTAGATGACTAAAATATCCTTGGTAATATGTTTTGTTTTTATATATTTAAATTTTGATAGTGATGTGATAGTTATTAGCATAAAAATAAGCACAAATAAACTATATAATATTTCAATGTAATCTATATCAATATATTTTCTGGTTAAATTATTAAAATTTTTAGATTTCATTTTATATTATTTCGAATTTGAATGTTTAACTATAGTGGTAGAACATTGAACATTTCTAAATGGGATTGTTTTCTATGAAGATTTTTTCTATAAAAGTATTGTATGAAAATATAATTTATATAAAACTTTATAATTTTTTCGATGTCTCTTAGTATTTTAAAATTTAATATTTAACTTAATCTGTGTAAATTACGATGTCACATATAATATAATTCAACAATTTCTCACATTTTCATTTCCTAAAGTCCAAGATATCAATATGTTATTATATTTTATTTTTTCCTATTTTTTTTATAATTTTCAAAAATTAATTAAATACATAAAAATTAAAATATAGTACCAAGGGTATTTTAGTCATCTAACTAAATTTTTTTGATATTTTAAAATTTTTAAAAGATGAATATTGTTCAGGAGGAAGCCAAGTGTAATTACCCATATAGTTCGGGGAGCAAAGTATTATTAACTCTTTTTTTTGAAGGTTAATAACACTTTGTTTCCTTGAACAAAGTAGATAGTTACACTTTGCTCCCCTAAATTATTGAAATATATACATTGTCCCTCATTCACTTTATTCATTCTTTAAATATTTTAAAATATCAATAAAATCTAGTTAAATGACTGAAATATCCTTAATATTTTATTTTTATTTTTCATGTATTTAATTGATTTTTGATAGTTATAAAATAATTAGAAAAAAATAAAATATAATAACACAATGATATATTTGACTTAAAGAGTGAAAATGTGAGAAACCATTTATATTATATCCGACATTGCAACTTAGACAGGTCAAGCCAAATATTAAAGGTGTAAAATATTAAGAGACATACAAAAATCACAAAATTTTATAAAAAAAAAAAAAATTTTTTATACAATACCTTTATAGAAAATTTAGACTAACCAATGCCCCTGCAACTTTCATAGACTTTAACTGATGAATAAGTTATTCCAACCCTATTTAGATAGGTTTGTGATGGTATCCATTAATGATATTTTGGTTTATTCACCTTCACAGGAGGATCATGAGATGCATCTCATACTAGTTTTACAAAAGTTAAGGAGCAAAAGTTATATGCGAAGTTTAATAAATGTGAATTTTGGTTAAAGAGTGTTACATTTCTGGGGCATATCATCTCAGAGAATGGAGTATCCATGGACCCTAAGAAGATTGAGGCAATTATATATTGGCCTAGAGTGAGAGGTTCGCAGTTTCTTGGGTTTGGCAGGTTGTTACAGGAAGTTTGTAGAAGGATTCTCTTTGATAGCTGTGCTATTAACTAGGCTTACCCCAAAGAAGACCAAATTTGTAAAGGATGCAGATTGTGAGACTAGTTTCTAGGATTTGAAGAACAGGTTGATATTAGCACCAGTGTTAACCTTGTCATCCGAGACTGGAAGGTATGTGATATATAGTAATGCTTCTAAGAATGGTCTATTGGTTGCGTGCTGATGCAAAATGGTATGGTCATCGCTTATGTTTCGAGACAATTGAAGCCATATGAACAGAAGTATCCCACTCACGACTTGGAACTGGTAGCTATTGTATTTGCTCTGAAGATTTGGAGATACTATCTTTATGGGAAGCAGTGTGAATATTTACTGATCATCAAAATTTGAAATACTTGTTTACACAGAAAGAACTCAATATGAGGCAACATAGATGGTTAGAACTACTCAAAAACTATGATTTGAAGATCAGTTATCACTCAGGAAAAGCCAATAGGGTAGCAGATACACTAAGCAGGAAATTTTCATGTGTCACAGCCATCATTTTGATAAGGTAAATAGAGGAATTTAATTTGGAGATTGTGGAGTCCATGACCAATATTTTAGTAGCACTTGTGGTGCAATCAACCTTGATAGATACGAACAAGCAAGCTCAAGTTACAGATCCAGAGTTAATGAAGAGTAAGAACAAGGTAGAGAGTGGTGATTCAGGGGAATTCCATTCCTGTTAGTAATGGCATTATTTGGATGCAAAGACGACTCTGTGTGCCTGCAAATGAAGACTTGAAAAAAGAGATCATGGTTGAAACTCACAATTCTAGGTTTTCTATTCATCCAGATAGTACTAAAATGTATAAGGATATGCAACAACATTTTTGGTAGAATAACACGAAAAGGGAAATTGTAGAATTTCTGTCTAGATGTTTGGTTTGTCAACAGGTGAAGATTGAGAATCAGAAGCCCGGTGATTTACTGAGCCCATTGCCTATTCTAGAATAGAAGTGAGAGCATATCATGATGGATTTTGTTAGTGGGTTGACCAAGAATAGATAAGGACATGATTGTATTTGGGTTATTGTGGACAAGTTAACCAAATTTGCTCACATTTTGCCCTTGAAGACTTCTACTCCTATGGATGAGTTAGTGCGAATCAATATAGAAAATATTGCTAGACTACTTGGTGTACCTGTAAGTATTATTTTAGATTGGAATCTAAGGTTCACTTTGAGGGTTTCTTTTGGAACCTACCAGCAAGCCATGGATACAGAAGTGATTTTTAAGTTTTGTGTTTTATTCACAGACAGATGGGCAATCAAAAAGGACAATTCAAACCTTAGAAGATACGTTGAGAGCTTGTGCTATTGACTTTAAGAGTAACTGGGATGAGTATTTGATGTTGATGGAGCTCTTCTACAATAATAATTATCACAGTAGCATCGGAATGTCTTCATATGAGACTTTATATAGAAGGAAATGTCGGTCACCTTTGTATTGGGATGAGTCGAGGAAAGAAAACTAATAGGTCCAAGATTAATTCAAATTACAGTGGAAAAGATAGCCGTTGTTTGAGACAAAATCAAAGCAGCTCAAGATAGGCAAAAAAGTTGGGCACATATAAAAAGAAGACCGTTGGAGTTTTAGGTCGGGGACAAGGTATACTTTAGGGTTTCACTGTCTAGAGAGGTTATGAGATTGGCAAGAGTGGGAAACTGAGTTCAAGATTTGTAGAACCCTTCAAGATACTAAAAAGAGTTGAAAATCTAACATATCAGTTGGCTTTACCTCTAGAATTGGCTAAAGTATATAATATATTTCATATTTCACAGCTCAGGAAATACGTATCTAATCCAAGTCACATGATTGAGTATCAACCTTGAGTGGTAAGGAATAATTGGTTTATGAAGAGGTACATGTTCACATTATTGATATTAAGGAACAAGTCCTTCGACATCGATATATTCTGTTTGTTAAGGTTCAATGGTCTAATAATTTAGAAAGGGAAGCCACATAGGAATCCGAAGTCGACATGCAAAATAAATACCCTTACTTGATTGTCTCATAGTTGCGTTAAGTTTCGAGATTGAAACTTTTCTTAAGGAGGGGAAAGTGTAGTACCTAACGTGTTTTTCGCCCATTCTACGTATTTCCTTATTCGATCTTATCTTTTTAAATACTTGTAAATATCGTTTTAAAGTATTACATAACAACTTTACCCCTTTTTAGAAATTTTCAATGTTTGTAGGAACGAGAAAGTGTAAATTTTAGAAAATTTAGTAAACTTACTTACGAAGACTCCTAATTCAATTGCATATATCCTTTTTCATTTACAAGTTACTAAACGAGTTCCAGAGAGCATTTTTCCTCAAAACCCTTTATTTCTAAATCTCAAATCCTACATTTAGTTTAGGAATTTTAATCCCCAAACTAAATTAGTGATACAAGAGTACTCCTAGAGTTATATTTTATGGTCACTTATAAAAAATTTTTGCATGGTTTTTGTATTAAATTTCAAGTTCATTAAGAAATTTATTTGTTTAATTTTTATTATTTATGGTTTGATTTTATTACTAATCATGTTGATGAGAACCAGGACTTTATTTATAATTTGAAATGACTTTTAGATGTTATTTTGATGAGATTTGAATGAGATTTTTGATAATTCCTATTGTGGCGATATATTTGAAGTTATGAATACTAATTTTTAAACTTTGATCTTGTTTTCATGAAATTAAGTCAACTCCTACTTGTTCCACTGTGTTCGATTATTGCATGATTTGAGAATGTGGGTGATGCCCAAAAGTGGATCCCTACCTCTGTTTGTTCTAATGGTTTGACCCTCTCTTAATTTAGGTAATAAGGGGTTAGAGGTTTAGACTGTCGAAAATATGATACGTCTACGAAATCGATTTTGGAGATAAGTAACGTTTACGCATTCTTATCGATATTGTGTATATGGTTGGTTATGCAACAATAGAATAATTGATATTAAGGTAAGTAAACTTGATTTGAGTAATGCTTATAAGATAAGTACGTTTATAATTTATGAGTTTATTATGTAATGTATTGTCTGTTCATTTATTGCATTACATGTTAATGATTGATTATTCTGAAGAGTTCAATAAGGTCACTTGAGTGGACTTTGTTATCAGTGAGTGAATGAAATGATATACTGAGTACTCTACTTTGTATATGCTATACCCAATTTATCAGAAAGACAAGTTATAGACACTCCGTTATGCCTTGTCTAGTCTGACGGATACGAAGATGACTATAGGTAGACCTGTCTATAATTGGATTTAAATGTTATTTATTAAGTATTACATGCTTACCCTATTATTTTCTCCTCTTTTGTTTGTAGTTGAGGACCAACAGGAGGAGATAATAGGTCCTAAGTCGAGTGTCGACCTGGGAAGGGATTACAATACAGACCCCAGTTACCAGAGTTAGAATTTCGCGTTACCGTCCTTTTTTTTTTTTTTATTAAGTCTTGTGTGCCTTGGGACTAGTTAGAGCTTGCCATGTCTATCGAACTCTGAATTCATTTTAAATGTATGGATCGATACTTGTACATAGGTGTGATTTGTTTATCGTGGATTGTTACGGTTATAATTGTTGAACATACCTCTTGTGATTTTGTTTTGGCTAATCTTGTGGTCTAATGACATGTATTATAACTTATTTATTACTCTTGTACTGTGAGTTGCATATTTGGAGTGATCCCGAGGTACGACATGTTATTGTCCCATTTTAGATGCGTGACAGTTAATACCCCATAATTCAAAATGTTATAATTAATACAATATCCCCTCTTACTTTTAAAATGGGACCAGACATCACATAATTTGCACTATACTATTTAAGTATTTGGAATTTCACTTGCAACCTTAAAATTTTATCTCTATTATATTGTTATAGAATTTCACATATGTTTTCATTCTTAAGGTTGACTTTACTTTTTTACCGAGCCGTTTAGCACCCAAATACTTGATCACTGCATCATACAAACAGATCAATGGCCACCATTTCATTCTTTGAATTTTGGGCTTTCTCAATTTTATTATCTTGCATAGAAATATACAATTTTTTGTATGATTTAGTGATACAAGTTATTTATTCAAAAAAATGTAAACTTGGCATGGACAAAAAGTGCATTTAGGGCAGTAGTTAAACCTTAACAAATTGAACAAGAGTGTATTTAAATTTGACTCATTAAATAGAGAGAATTGTTTGTATTCAACTTAAACTCGAACCAATCTCGAAAAGTGATGATCAAGCTTGATTTGGAATGTTTGGTAATTTGTTTGAGAAAAACTTTATTTGGCTCATAACTTTCGAGCCAATCTCGAACACATCCATAATTCGTTTGTTTGTGACTTTCACTCTAATGTGTTATTTTCTTGCCCAAAAATTTTGATTTATAAGAGTCTAGAATTCAATTACGATGGGTTAAAAATATAATGTAGATATCTATTACAGTTGTTCAGGGAAGTGATTTGTAATTTGTGATTCAAGATACAAATTACAAGGAAAGAGAGATTTAATAAGTAAAATAACTAATAAATGAGAAAATTGGAAGATATTATGTGAAATTAAGTTGGCTACTTCTAATCTTCTATTTTATGTTCAAGAACTTATTAAACTGAACAACATAAGAATTGTGTTTGACTCGTTAAAAAAGTTGAGGCTCAAATGTTGTGCAGGTTTAGATTGATAACTCAATAAATAAGTTTAAAAGAACTTGTCACGAATCGAACTCAACTCAAGTACCAAAGTACTTGTGTTCATATTTTTATAGTCCTGAGTGGATTTGGTTCTTTTTCTTAATCACAATGATTGGAATAAAACTAAAATTTGCATTATTAGGTAATTTCATATTCTTCCCTGGAAGTTTGGCATAATTGTAGGAATCTCGCTCGGGTTTAGGTAATTATACTTACCTCATTTCGTAACCTTAATTGACTATAATATCTTCCAGTAATAGTATATTTGTTTTTAGGAGACTCGTTATAATACTTTTATCTTTTTTTATAAACAAGTACTTTTAGACTTTAAAGATAACACTTCAATTTATACTTAAAAATTAATGATAATTGGCCAAATTTTTTGAAAAAATTAAAGAAAAAAAGTATTTTGTTGGAGAGTCATTCATAGTGGTGGTAGTGATTAGATTTGTTCCGAGAAAAGAAAAAAATGGTGGCTGTGGGGTTGGGAATATGAGTTTTACAAGAAATTGTTGACGAACTAACAAGTGTTAGTGTATGCCCTAAAGTCAATTTGTTTTAGAAATAAATTATATAACTTTTATATTTATATATATTTTGTAATATGCTATTTTATAATAATATATATATATGTGTGTGTGTGTGTGAGAAATCATAAATAGTTATGATATAATTGTATTTTATTCGTAAATATCCCTAATTCCAGTGTTTGACACTAGTAGATTAACACATACGTGTATGTGAATGCTTATTGAGAATAAATGCATTGGATTGACTTGCTAAGAGTATTCCACACGGATTATTAATCAAATGCCAGTGGAGAAATCTCTTTGTGATAGTTGTGTAATGGTCTTTGGATTTGAGGTCATGAGTTTATCTTGACTATGGATTGTTATACTTTAGATCTGTTAGTCGTTATTCTTAATGAATTGCACATACTATAGAGTTCAGGTATAGTATGAATCATGATAAGATAAGATATGATCAATAGAGGAAGACTCACCATTCCTTATAATAGGAGAGTATATTTCGGTATGGACACTTCTTGAAATACGATTCAAAAATCCTTGCACAAAGTATAGTTGGAAATAGAATTAAGACTGTTTTAAATTCTATTTATTTTGGAAAGAAGGAAATTGATTTATTCAATAAGAGTTAACATTATATCTGTACTCTTAAATTAATCGGGATATAGGTTGGTGAAAGGATAATAATTATGTAGAAACTAACTCACGGATGAGTGATGTCGAACCACTTAACATAACTCAATACTTGGGTAGGCATGATACTTTGTTAGAAGTCAATCTTGATCTATAAGTGTAAATTAATTAATTGGTGAATAAATGATAAATTAAAGGTGTTTAATTTATCTAATCCTATTTAATTTAGGATTATAATTTATACTTATTGCCAACGTCATTAGGAACCTAAAGGATCACACACTTAAGGATAATTAATTCGGAATTAAATTGATTTTGATAAGTATAAGATATTTATGGGTTAATTTATGAGATAAATTAACTTTTTGGGCTCAATTGTAATAAATTATAAATCTTAGGAGCTAATATGTAATATATATTAGAATTATCCTCCTAATGGTTTTATACTTATAGATATACCCTTTACCCAAAATGATTAAAATTATAATAATTTCTTAAACCCAAATTGATTGGTATACTATAACTAATATATATACTAGTTTCTATCTTGCGCGATACTCAAGGTTGGTTGCCTGTCTAAATTATAGTATAAAATGTAATGATAGAACTTTAGAAAATTAAATATAACTATATTTTTTAGTCTAAGCATATTTATATTTATAACTACTTATGTAAGTTAAACATACTGATATTTACAACATTGAGTCATTATGACATTTTTATGATGATTTGTTCTTAAATTCAATAATTGTCCCAAGAAAAATTAAAAGAAAAACCCAACAAATTACAATTTCGTCATTACCTTTATTTTTTCTAAGAGTTGGTCAATTAGTAATTACTAATTTTCCATAATTTTTTACTTATATTTTCTCTTTCTCTTTTTATATTTTCTCGAATTCGTTCTTTATATTTAATCTTTACTATTTTGATAATCTCTATTACAAGAATATGTAGAGAGCTACAAAAAAGAATATGAAAAGCAAAATTTCAACAATTAATTGAAAGACAATACATAAAAATGCAACATAATTGAAATACAAACAACAAATATGAGAAGCAAAATTTCAACAAATAACTTATAGTTAATTATCGAATACAATCAATTGACCAACTATATAATTAAGAATGTACAGAGATTGTTAAATTTTTAGTCAGTTTCTAGATCGTGAAAGCATAAAATGAACTATTTTTTAGAGTAATGAAAAACAAATGAGAATAAATGAGGCTATTGAATAGTTAGAAAATTAAAAAGACAAAGAAAAAAATATTGCAACCAAAAGTCATACACTAAAAGAAATAAAATTTCAATACTACCCTAAACCAACCACCAAACCAAAATTCAAGCATCCAACTCCTTCTTATGTATATCGTAGGATGTATATATATATATATATATATATAAAAGATTAGGTAGTAGTATGGCAATTCCAAAAAAAAAAAATAGAAATGAAAAGCCGTGAAAAAGTTTGAATAAAATGTGAAAGTCCTGTTGAAAATTTGAGAAGCTAGCACTCTGTAGTTCAAATTAATTAATCTTGTGAAATTTTTGAATTAGTTATCTATGTGGATACCATTAGAAGTTGGGCGCTTGTGCGACTTATGGATCGACTTCCTAGATATATTGGAGATTTTACCGTAATTTTAAGGTATAACTTTTATATTTTTTCTTGTACTACGCATAAATTAATCGAGATAATCTATGATAAGAAAGTAAAATTTTAAATTCCACTACATTACTAGTTATTTACTTTCTTATAACAGGATAGTGTGGACAATTAAAAATTGGATAAAATAGTAAAGTATTTTATTATTATTTGTTTTGTCTTTGAAATTGATTTTTTATTTTTTTTGTTTTCACAATCTTGTTATTTGTTTAAGAAGAATTTTATAAGGGAAATTTTGGATTTTCATTTGGCACTTTTGGCTTAGGTCAACAAAGCAGTTTTTTTGTGATACTAAAAACTCGTATGAAATATATAAGTATATATTCTACACTATATATAAAGTAGGTGACTCTTTTTGGTATTCGTCACTTTATGAAATTCCTATTTTACCCTTTATTATCATTAATAATTAGTAGGAAAGACACACCTTATGAGTTTGCAATTAAAACAAATACACAATTTTTATTTTAAAAAAAAAGGGGAAGATAACACAAATTATATATATATATATAAAAAAAACTATTTCAAAAATTAAAAGGATAATATATGTAGTTGGAAGAGAGGGAAGTTATGGATAATTATAAGGGTACATCAAGTAATTCAAAAAATGACGGATATCATATCTCATACTCATGCTTTATATATAGTAGTATAGTATAAATATTAGATTAAACCACTACTAAGTAATAACGACCCATTAACCATTTAACTACTCCCTCTCTTACTTATATTTCTTAAATCTCACACACAGTGTATGCACCTTTTCACTAGTAATTATTTAAACCTTAGGGAAGCTTTCTGTAATAATGCTAAATTTCAGGAGAGGAATTTGAAATTATCGGTGCATTATTTTACACACATGCTCGAACTTTTTTAGCCGATATCCTATAGGCAGCTTGATATAGACCATGGAAATGAGACGTCAACCCAATCAAGAGAATTAGCGCGTATACTCCGTTTCTTTTTTTCTACTTGTAGAAGCAAATTAAACAAATAGTAAAAGTTAAATAAAACATCAATTAGACTAATACTAAAAGTTACACTCAAAATATAAGAAAAGAATTTTGATACAAACAGGCTTAAATTCATATTAGATATATAACATGATATTTGAGAACCTTTTTTTACTATAAATTAAACCCTCTTTGATAAGTAAAAGTTAGATCGACAACGTAGAAAAATTAATCATAAAAATATGTAGCTTTGATTAACATCTCATGGTATTCACTTTCCTACTTTTTAGTAATATCAACAACTGTTATACTCACTCTACATTTTAAAATGAATAGTCAAGACTTACTTTGTTGGAATTTTCATTTTCCATTTTATTTTAATATAAAGATTCTATAACAAAATATATTGAAGTATGGGATCTGATCCGATCCCTTTGCTTTCAAAATGCAATGCAACATCTTTTAGCCACATCTTCTCATGACTTTAGGTTGGTACATTCCCTAATGGATTGCACAGCTAAAAAGAACACGGCGTCACCAATTTGAGTTGTCTTATTGTTTATTAGAGTTTTTTTTTTTAATGTCACAAAATTATATATTGTTATCAAATGTCAAAGTTAATTTATGTCCTTAGCTTGAGCTGCACAAGCCAGAAATGTAAATTAGGTTTTTGGACAAATGTTATTTGCATATTTAAAAATATTATTTAAAATAAGTATTATAATAATTTTTTCGATGTAATATTTGTGCTGTAAAAAATAATTAAAAAATATTCTAAAATATTATTTGCATAACCGTGAATAATATCCACTATCCAACTGGAAAAGTTACTAACGTTCTTGGGACAAGCTTTGAATGTTTCACGAGTGATAAATTAGTTCGAAGTATACACAAAGACATGAAACATCATTCTCTATTGACAAATATAAAATGATTGCATATGTATTGAAAGAAAAGCATATAAATACTTACATCCAAAATTTGTGGCGTGGGATGAATAGAGTGATTCCAAACACACATTTAAAATAATTCAATAATAAATTTACCTAAAAAATAGTAATTTAGTGAGTACTAAGTGTATTTTGCTCTAAAAAGAAAAAGAGAGACAAATGCCACAAAATGAGACCACACTTGAAGTCGATGCTCTTTCCATTACACAGCATTACCAATATCTTCCCATTTTCCAAGTAAAAGAATCCTTTATTTATATTCTTCCAAGAAATAAAAATCCCAAAAAACAATTATGGTGACTAGGTGAGAGATTGTAATTGTAGTACTAGGTACAGAACAGTGTGTATATGCATCTGTTGTCTAAAGAGCTTTGCTTTTTAATGCTTAGCTGGAATTAGCGGAAGATAAACACAGCTGGCAAATTTGTACGAACAGCGAAAACGCTGCTACTCGCTCGCCGTTTCTCCTCATATGTCCACAAACTCCCCTCTGATATTTATGTTGTCTTCTCGAATATTATACCAAAATGCCTTTTTAATGTGGACTAAAGGCAAAGGAGAGACCACATTGAGTAGTCACACCACACCACACCACACCACACCTCACCTTTGTGAAATATCACTTTTGTCCTTTTGCATTTTCTATTGTGGATCTTGGGTTCTTACTCTTTTTCTTTTCTTTTCTTTTTTTTCTGGGGGATTTAATTTTGCCAATTTAATCAACGTGATTAGTTGTACTTGAGAAGTAGGAGGAAATTGAAGGCATTTGTGGTTTTACGAGATTGTCCTTGGCTAGATTGGTTGACTTTTAAGGTTATAGAATTGAATTTGGAGGGGTGATGACGGCGAAACGTAACTTAAATGATAAGATTATATTTTCTCTGTAACTTAGGTTTGGGTTCGAGTCATCAAAACTAAAACCAGAGTAGGTGGAGATCTACTGTAGGTAAGACTGTCCATAGTTTGATTTAATTGAACAAATCGGTCGAACCAAACTGTTTGATTTTTAGTTTTTGAAAAATCGATGTTCAAATAAATCGAATAAAAAAAATTGGTTATATGATTTGAATTTAATTATTAAAAATCAATAATCGAATAACTAAACTTTTAGTTTTTTAGTAATCCAATTTTTCATTCATATATTCAATACTTTAATATTATTTTTCTCTATTATCTTTTAGTTTCTAGTCTTAGTTTTAGTAGTTTTAGGGTTTTGTTTATTAATTTGATTAATTTCATATTTACGTTTATATTTAGTTTTTAAATTAATTAGTGAAATTCGGTTAATCAGATAAATTGACAAAAAAGTTTGGTTAACCAACCAATCGAAGAAAAACTTGTTTCGGATTTGGTTTTGATTTTCTTACATTAAAAAGCGAAAAAACTAAAAAAATTTAACTGAATTATCAAAAAGTCGGTCAATGAATATAAGACCCTAACCATAGATCCTCTTTTAAAAAAGAAAAAAAAAGAATTTGGAGGGATGATATGGAGGATGAATAAAACATATTGTTTTTTGAGAACCTTTTTTTTTTTTGTGATTGTTGGTATGTTTAATTGGATTATTTTTTAATGGAAAATCTATGAAAAGTGAAAACTGATTAATCAAAGCAACTAGATGAAATTGCATTCAATTCTTGTTGGAAAATTAGTTCTGTTTGGACGATTATTATTTAAAATATTATTGAAATAATTATTACAATAATTTTTTTGGATATGATGCATTTGAAATAAAAAGGTGATTAAAAAATGTATTTCAAAATAATTACAAAATTTTATTTAGAAAATAATGAAAATTCATTTTGTCCAAACGAAGCATTTGAAATAGTTGCACAAATGGCTTTTCTAAGAATATATGTTTAATTGGAACTCTGATTCCGATTAAAGAAAAATAAGAATATATGTTTAACTACAAAAAAAACTCTCTATATTTACCAATTAAGATAAGAAAAAAGATTTAAGAAATTCGAGAAAGCTGCCAAACTGTCGGCATAGTTGTGCGCCTGAATAGTAAATAACTAGTTGTGCGCTTGTCGAGTTTTATCAAAATACAAAATCTGATTTGGATCCTCTCTATTTATTTGTTCATTTATTTATATATGAATAATTACAATTTAAGAAAATAATCTAAATATAATTTTAGTTTTATCTCAAAAAAATTATTATATCTAAAAATTATTATTAACTAACAAAAGCATAATATTTTAAAAAATATTAACACGGCGTACATTTTTCCATGCAAATATTTATATTTCTAAAGCATAGATTGAGAGGAAAGACCTTTCTTTTTCTTGTTAATTAAAACTTTTGGATGTTATTCAAAATTAAGAAAAATAAAAATAAAATGTAATTAAGACATTATGTTAAAACAAATAAATTTCTACCATACAATATGTTTTTTATGCTCGTCCCCCAGTTTTTTGAATGCATAATGTTCACGAAAATTATCAAGAAATGTTCAATAACTAAAGTAGGTATACCAAGTCATGTTTTAACATCTAATCTTCTAATGACAACTTCTCTACATCTAATAAAATATAGAGAAGGTATATACCTTTCTTAGTCTACAATTATTAATAAAAAAATAAAGAAAAAGCCAATTTATAGGTGGATATGAGTAAACATAATATTCGTAGCAAGTAAATTGGTCATGTCGTGACACTTGGGAATTACGTGTTTAAAGTTTTAAGGCGGACATGATTATCGAAAATTAGTTTTTCTTTTCTTTCGCATATTTATTAAATTAAATGTTGTTTAACATTTTCAATGCTTATTTTTGACATGTTGCCAAAGCTTATTTTGTGATGAAAATAAAATCATAATGATAAATTTTTCTTTCTTATATAAGTCTAGTCTTTCTTAACATTTAAATTGAGAAGAGCTATGACTAAGCCAGGCCCTTTTGTATTCTTTTTATACAATAAATAAGTCCTTATCACATCACAATATAGGATTGATTAGAAACTAGCAATCAGTCTATCAATTACTAGGAAACATATTTTGCAGCTTAATTATCATTAGTATAATTAATCAGTTTATTATTTTGCAACTTGTATAAAGTTTTTGATCTTCATTAATTTTATCCCTGGATTATGGAACCCCTAAAGTTTGATCTTGATTTATGTAGACTGTAAAATAAGAAGCCACTCACCAAATATACAATCATTAGCATAAATTACGTGGTCTAGTTTTCAGACTCACATGTTTTAAATTTTTAATACATATCTTTCATTAATTTTGTATCTTTTTTACTTTTGTGAGTCATATGTTTGTTTTGCTAATTGGTTTCTCTTGCCAAAGTTCTCATGTAAACAAACATTTTATATCCTAACTTTCTATATTAGTGGCTTTCGTCTTGTTGGATACATAATTTATAAACAAATTTACAGGCCTCTACTCATGCAAGGGCCTAGAGATTAGACCATACTCTTCATCCATTAAGGACTTGGACGGTTTACATCGACACATAAATTTGATCAATCAATCTCAATTTGAATAGTTATTATTTTTAAATTATTATTTATAAAACTATTGTAATAACTTTTTAAAAACCATCCGAATTGGATTATAAATATAGTAGTTAACCAATTCAAACGGTACTCAAGTAACTAAGTATTGAGAAAGAATTGATAGAGAATTTTAAAATCCTTGTGAATTATATTGGTTTACCTTTTTTTGTGAACATATGTTACTTTTGAGTTCAACATTTGAGAATTTTGTTAGCATATGGAATTATATTTGTTGTGTATTATTTTCTAAAATTATTTCACCTACTATTATTATTCTACAAAACAAACAATCATTAATTTAGTACTCACCTTTTATTTTTTTTTCCCGAATTCACCTATATTGTGTAATGATATATGGATGCTTTCATGCAATTGTTTATTAGTAAATTGTTTTAAATTTAAGAAACAAATCTATGAATAAGGTGTAATTATTTAAATTTGATGTCTTTTTAGTGAATCAATATATATATATATTTTTGCCTATGTAGATGCATAATTACGACATACTGTAGTATTTACTGATTGATGACAAGCTAAAGTTTCAAAATTTAAACCAAAGAATGGTCAAAAGTAAGACAAAAAAAACAAAAATTTGAGCTACTAATCCACTGAATCTTTTGAGATAAACTTAGTTTGTAAGCATGAAAAACACTGATAGCATCCCTACTCAAAATCAAAAGGAAATCACAAAAGAAGTCATTTCAACTGGTGATCTACATAATTCAATTCTCTTCCTAGTCACATAATAATCCAATCACTCAACATGAACTTGTCAAATTCCTTACCCCTAATCTGAATGAAGTCCCCATCACAAACCAAGTCAATTTTACTCATCAAAATAAATATGTCTGCATCCCAAAATCCATAAAATCTGCCAAAGCCCAACAACAAATGCCCCCAACCCAACTTTCTCCCAAAAGGACAAGGTCATTTTGGTAAAATTCACAGTACCTCCCCCCTTTCTACAGATCATCATACAATCCCATTTACAAAGATCCTCAGCCGGACAAAAAATTCCAATCTGGCAAATTCCCTCATTTCACTAAAAGCGGTCAAAACAAAATCAGTACAAAGGTAACAAAATCCCTCATTTTATTTTTACCAACTTTCACCAAGGGCAAATCCGTCCTTTTGACACCATTATAAGTACCCTGCATTTCGCTTTCCTCAGTTGTACAAAAAGCAAAGACCGCCTCTCTCTCTCTCTCTACAAACAATCCCTTTTCTCGTTTTCTTCGAGCAACTCTCGACTTCGCCGGAAATTCAAAAGAACCACCACTTAGCTCATTCCAAACGACGCCGTTCGACTTCTATTCACTCTTCCTTTTGGTCTATCTCTAACGTATAAATAGCTTTAAAACTCCGTCGTCTAAGAACCGCTCTAAAAAAAGACGACGCCGTTTGACTCCCGACGACTATTCATCACAGCTTTCCAGAAGTATATATTCTTACTATCAGAAGAAAGCATTTCAGTCAGCGACGTCGTTTGCGTTTTCACTCGCCGACGATTACCTCGTTCAATCAAACAGTCAAAACGCAGTCGTTTGAGCACACCGCCGATGTGTATAAGACCCCACCCCACCGTTTAGAACTCTTCTCTATTGCCGTTTTCTTTAACAAAAAAGATAGAGAGAGTTGAGTTCTGAAGACCATCGAAACGGTGTCGTGCAGCCATGGTCGACTGATTTATTCTTAAAAAATAGAAAATAAAAATTCTAGAAAGAAGGGAAAAAAAAAAAAAACTGACTAGAAATTGAATTGGGGGTGATGGGGTCGACGGGGAAGGTGTTGGGGGTGGGGATAGTGGCGGGATGTGCGGTGGCGATGTGCGTGGTGGCGGGGATGATGGTGGGGAAGCGAGTACGGAGCCGGAGGCGGTGGAGGAGGGTGGTGAAAGTTCTCGAAGAATTTAAGGAAGGTAGCGCCACCCCCGTCGAAAAGCTCCGGCAAGTCGTCGATGCCATGGCTGTCGCCACTGATTACGCCGGACTCGCCTCCGAAGGCGGAAGCAAGCTCAAGATGCTCCTCACTTTCGTTCAAAATCTCCCCAATGGGTATACATATTAATCATTTTTCACCTTTTTTTTTTTTTTAAATTTTATTGATTACATTTTAGCATTTCATATCTTGTATATTTATGTAGTTCTATTTGTATAAGTAGTGGTTTATTACTAGGTGTACAGCGTGTTTGTTTGTTGTTTTGCTGAGCATTTTTTGCCTATGTTTTCGACTATTGGTTTTTTTTTTTTTGATGAATATATTTCTGTAATTTTTGTTGTGAAAATGGTGAAAATGGATTAATACGATTCCACATGTGTATGTATGTATATTTGTGTGTAGGGCAAATGGGTTTTGGTGTGTAGCTGTTTTGGTATGGAATTGTTGGGTGCATTCTGGAAATCTGAGGTGGCAAGTTTGGTTTTTGTGGACCAGTATTTCGTCTTTTTTGTCTGGGGATTGTTTGGTGTTCCTTTTTTTTCCCCAACCTCAGCTTAACTGGGTTTCCATGACTTGAATTGAAATCGGTTTTCAGTTCTTTTTTTTTTTTTGGAGGTTAGTTTTTGATGTTGTTTGAGGACTTAGTTTCGTTGTTAATTTTATCTGGTTGAGAAATGTTATACCTTTAGCATTTTTCATCCTTTTTCTTGATGTTGTACGTGTATTTATAATCAGATATTTAATGCTGTAAATTGCTGGTTTAATGTTTGGCAATTCTTTTGTCTTCTCTAGTGAATTTTCTATGGATAAAGAAAAATGTAGCATCTGGAAAATAGATGTTGATGAGTTTTTCTCTTGGTTACTCCCATGAGTAGAATTCTTGATGTGTTATTCTGAGCCCATGTGATTGATTCAGTGCTGTCACATTTTCATTATTATGTGATATTCCTTATGTTATATTTATCACCAAACCTAAGTTTGTGCTTGTTTTTGTTGAGAAATATATTATTTGAAAATTAGTTCTTTGATAATAAAATCTTTTTTTTCTTAGTTAAAGTTTTATGTCACAGCATTGACTCTTGGAAAGATCCCCTTTACTATGTTCATATTTTTGTTAGTGAATTTGCTTTGTCGGTTTGCATTTGGCTCAGTATGTGATTATTGTGAATGATCAAATGCACCTTCATGTAATCATGTACCACATGATTGTGGTATATGGACTCTTTATTTGACCTACTTAATGAGGCTTTACTTCTAGATCGAGACCCCCAAAAGGAATAAAACCTCTATTTGGTTGAGACTGGTTAACCAATTTTCTTGGCCCCCAATTGAGAATAATCTAATATGGTATTTATCATAACTATAGGCTTCATATTCATTTATATGACTCTGAAGTTTTCAAATGATGATTTAGTGCCAGAACTTGAGCAATA
The DNA here is from genome assembly GCA_025175665.1 of Cinchona pubescens. Lineage (NCBI taxonomy): Eukaryota > Viridiplantae > Streptophyta > Magnoliopsida > Gentianales > Rubiaceae > Cinchona > Cinchona pubescens. The sequence goes on from JANKKI010000062.1 coordinate 3,508,972, forward strand.
TAGATTAGGAACTCTTTTAGTTCTCAGTTTCACCAATAAAGTTATTTTTTTATTCATTTAATGTTTGCTTATACTATTGTTGAAATTGATTTGAGAATACTTCTTTTCAGGAGTGAGAAAGGCACAATATATTATGGTCTGGATCTCGGTGGTACAAATTTTAGGGTATTGCGGGTTCAGCTAGGAGGCCGAAGATCTGCCATTCTTGGACATGACGTTCAACGACAACCTATTCCTGAACATTTGATGACTAGCACAAGCGAGGTGGCCAAGTTTGTAATCTGCATTTTTTAAGATTTCTTTGGCATGCACTTAGAGGTTTTAGACAATGTGAGACTTCAATTTGACATATCATTTATTTTCATTGTTACCAGCAGGAGCTCTTTGATTTTATTGCTGCATCACTACAGGATTTTGTTGAAAAAGAAGGGAATGGCTCTGAGATTTTGCAAAGCAAAATAAGGGACCTTGGCTTCACATTCTCATTTCCTGTGAAACAGACCTCTGTTGCATCAGGCATTCTGATTAAATGGACAAAAGGATTTTCCATTCCTGACATGGTATGTAGGAAATATCTTACTACTTTGTTATAGAGGAATGGGGTCAGAGTAATTCAGGAAGAATTCAAGATGGTTGTAGTGAGCTTCCTTTCATTTAAGTTCATGTGGTATTGATGTGTGTATTGAGCCCATTTAGTGGTTTTCTCCAAAAAAAGGTCTGTCTAATGCTCACCTGTGTAAGCAATTACTGGTCCATTGAATGCATTGTTTCATTTATGATTAATCAAACATTGTTGCTTATGTGACATGATAGGACTGCAACTCTGCAAGTTAGACCATCCTAAATGTGGGGGAATTAAATTCTAACGGAAATAGTATTGGAACTTCGAGTTTCCAACTATTTCTGTACTCAGATTCTAACGAGGAGAAACTTATATGGTACTTTTGCTCTCAGGAAGGAAAGGATGTTTCTGGGTGTCTAAATCAGGCGATGGCAAGAAGAGGCCTTGATATGAGGGTCACAGTACTTGTAAGGCATCTCAGTTCCCTTCAGAATTTTAATTTCTTTTGTTCTTGTGTTAGATGTCAAATAAAGCACCGAGTCTCTCTCTCTCTCTCTCCCCCTCTCCCGCTACTCGCTTTCTCTCTCTCTCTCTCTCTCATCTAACTTCTATGTATGGCTTTCTGGTGCATCTTGGAGCCTGCCAATTCTGATGTGATATGTTGTAGCTCTGAATTTACTTTTTCTTTTGGCTATGGCCCACTGCATTACTTATGATCTTGTCTGTAAATTTTTTGGAAAGAATTATGTTAGAATTTATTGTGGAAGCACGTGAGGATTTGGAAATTGTTTTATCGAATCAAGTTCTTCTGGACTTCTTCACTGTTAAACTTATTCAGTTATTTTGATTCCTGAATAGGTAACTTTAGCATATTTTTAATTTATTTCTTGGTTAAATTACATTAGCATTTCCTGATTTTTATTAGAATCACTGGGAATTTTCCACACTAGTCCACATTATCGATATTCTTTTGATTGTTTGTCACTCGTAATTATCTCTTTGCTTGTACTCGGTGATGCTGTCCAGTTCCCACAGTCAGAACCTCATCCATTTTGTTTTTTGTTGTTCTTTTTACTCCGAGTTAAAGGAGTCTGAAGCCATTTTATTGTAGTTGAAATGAGGAAGAAAATGGCTTCAGACTCCTTTAACTCGTTTGTCTATCTGGACGCTAGACATTCTCTGTCATCTATACATTTTTTCACCGAATCTTGACCTATGCTTCTTCCACTTCTAATTTTTTACTTGATGACTTCCACTGGCAATTATAAAGAGTATTTGTTTACGTCTAATAAATGTAGACAATTTACATGTTTGCAATATATATTTCTAGGTCATACTCTGAGTTTAACGGTTGATGTTATCTGCAGATAAATGATACTGTGGGAACATTGGCCCTTGGGCATTATCATGATGAAGACACAGTTGCCGCCGTAATTATTGGTACAGGTACCAATGCATGTTATCTGGAGCGATCAGATGCCATTATTAAATGTCAAGGTCTTCTTACAACTTCTGGTGGCATGGTATCTTTCATTCCTTCTAATGCTGATTACTGCATAGATTTTAAGGGAAAACGATTTGATAAATGGGGCCTGTGTTTATCTTGAATTTATGAAAGTCTCCGAAATATGACATCCCCCAATAATGTTGTGAGTAATCTTTTTGTTTATTTACTGTTAGCATTTTTGGTTGGTCAGGTAGTCAACATGGAATGGGGAAATTTTTGGTCATCTCACTTGCCTAGAACATCGTATGATATTGAGCTGGATAGTGAGAGCCCAAACCCGAATGATCAGGTAAGCTTTGGTTTCTCTTATACCGTATCTAGATAATTTTTGTCATGTTCTGCTGTACTGTTAGTTCAATGTTTTGTCTACAAAGGTGCAAGACCAACTTGAGATTCTTCATGTAGGGATTTGAGAAAATGATATCGGGTATGTATCTAGGAGACATTGTACGAAGAGTGATTCTTAAGATGTCACAGGAGTCGAATGTTTTTGGACTGGCATCGCCTAAACTATCAACACCCTTTATCTTGAGGTAAATTTCTCTTGTGCTATAATCTGTAACAGCTCCACAGAAATTCATACTGGCAAATCATCAGAGACATATTCAAATGTAGCCCAGATGCCATGGACTCTCTCTCTCTATGGTTGTGGTTTTGGCATTTGGGGGCTACATTAAATTGTCATAAAGAATAGGAACAGCTATACCAGCTATACATGTGTGAGCTTGAGTTTGTATTGACCAACTGACCAATTATAAGAATAAAAAGATCTTGAAATAAATCCCACTAGAAGTTATATTAGAAAGCTGCAAAATATCTAAGAGTTTACGGGTTTGCCTCTTTCTTTATCTTGTCCCTTTGACTGATGCTTGAGTTGTGAACTGGCATGCTTTTTGCTTTCTAATTTGTCTCAAGTCCACCAGAATACTTTGAGTGTTTATTTTTGTGATTGCATTTTAATTTCCATTATCTAATTGGTATCTTAGTTTCCAACTTATCATTTTTCATCATACCCTTCATGAATTGACTTCTCAAGTATCTCGTTTGAAAATCTCTTTAGGTTGCTTTCTTGAATAAATTCATTTGAGATAACAATTGTCATTCCTGGCTATTCACGAGGAAGCTATTTGAAAGTCTTGCAAAAGATTTGAAGCAAGACTTAGGATAACACAGAAGTTACGCAAAGATCTTTTGCATTTAAAAAGTAAAATAAAAAATAATAAATATCTTCAACACAGTTTGAAGTAGATACTTCTCGCTGATAGTTGGTTGTAGAAATTTCAAAAAATAAAGCAACGTATGTTAGCTGCTGAGACCATGGGATAACTTCTTAAGGTAAGGACATGTCAGTTTTAGGAGTTTGATTCGTGAAGGGGGTCAAATGTTTTCGTCTATTTGTCAGCCATTTCATTTTTCTGCTCCTATTCAACTAATGAATAGTTAAATATTTTCTACTGTAGTATGTGTGCGTGCATGTGTACCGACTCATGATCCGTTCTGTTTGTAGTAAAAATGATGTAGTCAGCAGAATTTGAAGTCTATTATAGCCCCATTTCCTGGTATACAAATGTCTTCTTTTTGATAATGAGATATTGTGTCTATATTTAATTAGTTCTTGAAAATTCTTACAATTAGGACACCCTTGATTGCTGCTATGCATGAAGATGATTCCCCTGATCTGAGGGAGGTAGCCCGAATTTTACGAGAGATCCTAGAGGTGAACCCTTTTGCTGACTGATTCTTGAGCATCCAAATGTATTTTTTTGGGTTTCTAATTTCCGGTGATTTGCTTTTCAGATCGGAAATGTCCCTCTTAAAGTACGGAAACTTGTTGTAAAGGTATGTGATGTTGTAACTCGTAGAGCTGCTAGGTTGGCAGCAGCCGGTATTGTCGGGATATTGAAGAAGATAGGTCGGGATGGAAGTGGTGGCATTGCAAGTGGGAAAATTTGGGGTGGAAGCCAGGGTAAGATGAAAAGAACGGTTGTGGTGGTCGAGGGGGCGTTATATACAAGTTATACTGTATTTAGAGAGTACTTGAATGATGCTATCACCGACATTTTAGGCGAAGATATTTCCTCTCACGTTGTTCTCAAGGTCTTGGAAGATGGCTCAGGAATTGGAGCAGCACTCCTCTTGCAGCTTCTTATTCAGCCTCCAGTCAAGATACATTACAGTTGCTAAATATATAGTTGACATATACACATATATACATATAGCTCCTGTAAATTGTAGGAGTTAGTTCCTTATGCCAGCAATGATAATGAGAGAGAAAAGGGTAGGCTGTGTATATGTGTCTTATAGTAGAATTTTATCTTATAGCTTATTGTTTTATTAATTAGATTTGAGAATGTTCCATTCATTTTTTAAATATAAAAAGGTATGGTTAGAATGCAATTTCTCTATTTTGCCTCGGATGTAATCTTTACCCGAGTTTTCATGCATTTTGATTTTATTAATTCAAAGGTTTTTTATTTTTTTACCTTTGGGGCGATAACAAACTCACTAAACATGAGCTTGACTTGATTAGCAGAATATGAAGCTTCAGTTCAACAGCTAGACTTGGCTCGCTACTGGCTGAGATCGAGCAGGCTCTTGGCAAGTTACTTCCTCATTCCCCAATTTGGTTTGCATGTGAGAAGAGATATCATCTATGTTAGAATTCAAAGGAAAATGGGTAGTGACCTTTGAGGTTGGTACTAAATAATATCACGTGTACTTGAGAATTGAGACCATTCTAAAATGTCTCACCGTTTGAAGTTCTTTCCATGAAAGTTTTCGCTAATTGCTTCTCCGATGGTACGAAGAATGCATGTACTATTTGACGAGGCTTCTCTTGCCTTGTTAACGAAATACGAATCTTCAACAGAATATATTCTTGAAAAGGGCATGTCAGAGTTGTCCTTAAGAAGATAGTGTTTAGGACTCTCAATGAGTTGGATTGACCCGAGCTTAGTCCGTCCGGCCCAATAAATAAAGGATCGAATCTTGCATTAAAGTGAGTCGAACTGAATTTGGGTCTAAATATTAAGTTCGATTTAAATGTGAGCTGAACTTGAGTTTCATAAAGTTCAACCCGAATAAAATCCGATTCTAATAAGTAAATGAGTATATATATAAACACTCTATACTAATTAATCTATTAGTGGTAAATTTAAGATAAGCAAACTCTCACCCTCATAGTTATAATAATTTATCTGAAGTACTTTGTTTTCAACTTTTGTATGTGCATATATTATTAATTATTGACAAAGTATTATTTTTCATGCTTTAGTTGTTAGTGTTGAGACTTGAAATATTCTTTTTATATTTTGTCTCTTAATTTCTTAACACTTACTAATGTATGTACTGTGAGTTTGGGTTAGCTCGATTAAATCCCGAAACCTGAACAATTTTGTGAGTTGAGTATTAGCTGTATATTTATGATCTTAGCTCAACCCTGTTAAATCTCACAGCCCAACTAATTTTGTGAGCTGAGTTTTGTTGGCATATAAATCAAGTCTAATTAGGATTTGGAAATTTTAATTATATTATATTTAGTAGTTGACTTTTTAAAGAATTTATTCCCTAATTTATTTGGTGTTAGAAAATTATGTTGGTTGAATTGCATAAGAATTTACATTAAATTGATATGTATTTAAAGGTATTGTGCCTAATTATTTTTCTTTACAATTGAAAAAAATTATATTAAAAAGTTGATTAAATAATTTATTTATCCTCCCAATATCTTTCTTCTTCCCATCTTACTTTGTTTTGGCTTTGATTTGTTTCCATCTTGCCGCTTTGATTTGTTTGATTATCTTTTGAAGTTACCCATCATAGAAAGCAATTGGATTACGTGTAAAAGCCTGGTGGCTCAAACCAAGTGATTTTTAGAGTAATTATTTGTTGGTCCCTTATTTGTGCATAATTATATTTCGTTTGTGGTGCAAGAGAATTTGGCAATTTACTACTTCCGCATTGTTCACAAATTTTGGTTTATATATTATTTCTTAGTTCTCTTAATTGAGTAATTATTTTAACTCTTTTAAAGTGATATCGATTATATGTTCTGTTACGTAATTTTTTGTGCTATCATATTTGGAATTTGCATAACCCATCTTACAAAACCCAACTGACAGTCCTAATAGTATTAGTACTTTTGGTCTTTGATGGTTGCTTGTATGATATTTTTCTAGTACTGTGAAGCGTAACTATTACCATTATATTTCACGTTCTTTGGGCTGAGCACTGATTGTAATGTAGGTCAATAAGAAATGTGAAGAAGATAGTTGGATTGAAACGGTAGTATTAAATAATTAAGAGTAAGTCTTTGCTACTTATTAAGTAATATATAGTAGATATGACAATTGTTAAAATGACTGAAAAGTAGAAATGTCTTATTACTTTTCAATCATCTAACGGTTTACAATACTCACTCCACAACGGTTTATAATATTCATTCCGCATTACAGGGTGAGAAAGCAAAGAATTTTTCGTATCGATGGATAATATGTTGCTTCTAAAGTCAAACCATTTAAAATTGAATTGTTACTTTTTTTCTTGTTATTGGTAGAGTGGTATACTACGCTCCTTTCAAATGAAGTATAGAAAGAGAACTAGAACAGAGAAAGAAAGCAACTGATTGTATGTGTAAAATTCTTGCCGTGAGAAAGTCTTTCTCCAATGAGAATAAATAATGCATAATAAGTTTTTGGGCAAAACAAGATAGGAACACTATAGGATACGAGAGGGATAGAGGGAGATATGGATTGAAATCTCGCATACACTATTTTACCGAAGTCGATACTCTATTCAAATTATGCACTTAGGCAAAAGTGAACTTCACAATAGCCGAACTAGTATTAGTTGTTTCAAATTTTACATTCTGTAATTATATATACGATGTTGGCAAATCAACACAAAATTTTCTCAAAGCAACCTTTTACGTGCATTTTAAAAATATATTTTTTTATTAAAAAAAATAGATTATAATTTTTCATAAGCACTTGAAAACAAAGCAATTATTATTCAGTGTCAAATTGTTGAATATAATAATAATAGCAAAAGTAATATTCAGAACACTCGTTCAATCAAAGATGGAACCACCACAGAAAAGGAATACACAGCACATATATATTGAACTACTTATTCAGACCTAATGAAGGGATTTCTTGTACTCTCCCTGAATCTACAATTTCCACAAATACAGTTTAGTTGCTTCTTGTTTTGCATTGTTTTTTAACTAATTGATCATAAAAACTTGGAGTCTTGCTGATTAATAGCATCATAGAAGCCGCAGAGTTCTGTGCATCCTTCACTCTTGATTTTTCATCTCCAATTACATGAAATACTGCCTTACCAATCTCAATTTGAACAGAACATATAAATCTTCTATCATGAGCCGGACCAATTTCCTTCTCGATTCTGCAGGCATTACCAAAAATTCAATAATTTAAGTTTAAAAAAATGCAAAATAAATTTATTTCTGAATTCCATAGAACTTAAGAAAAGCAAAGCATACCTGTAGATTGGTTTTGGCCATTTTTTCTTTCCACAGAGCCCATGAAGTTTTTGTTTTGCACCTTCAATCTCACTAGACCTATTAGGTTCACCTACAATATCCATACTAATAATCTTTTCACCAGTTTTGTGAGATAGCTTCTGCAGAGCAGCCTTTGCTGCATGAAGTTTTGCATTTTCTTTTTGCACAGAATTTGGAAGCCGAGGCAACAAGTTGCCCATCAACATAAACACTAGCTATATTTTTCTTTCTTTTTTTACGATATCTTATATGGACTTGCTTTCTATTTTTTTGGCATAACTCAAACAACAATGTGACGGGATGTGGCTGTTGTTGCAATACATCAAGTGTGATAATCGGCTCCAATAGGCCTCCAAATATCTGATCCAATTAAGGGTAATAAATTACTTCTCGAGTCAAGTTGCAGAAAAATCAATTTAACAAATCTTATAGGTCAAATAATGTAACTGTGCACTGCGGTCGATCGGTCTCATGTGGATGCCAGATGTGGTACTAACATAGGCTCCATTTTATTTTTTATAAGACCGATTGCTTTTATCTTCGTTCATATAAGAAATTTTTGAGAAAAAAAAAAGAAATCCATAAAAGGCTCACCACCCAAAGAGCTTGCAAATCAAACCCACAGTCCACATATATTGCTGCAGCCAATGACTCCACTATATCTGCAAGAATCTTTGGTGTTATAAAAAGCCCTCCTTAATTGCTCCTCCATACATCTTTTTTTGATCCTCCTGCTGCACTGCTAATGCGAACTCCATCACCTAAATAATCAAAACCTATGTAGTATTAATTTCACGCACCAACACTAATCACAAAAATAGTTAGATGGTCCTATAAAATATGACTTTAACTGATTGTACCATATGCATAAACACTTATACTTTCCATTAAAGTAACTACGTACAATTAATCTCCTTTGCAATTAATCACACTAGTTATATCCAATTAAAGCAAAAAAAACAGCCTGAATAGTTGCACATCATGCATTAACGGTGGTACTATGTGCATCAACACTTGTACGTTCTAAGGAGGTCGAATCATTTAAAGCAATAGTTAATCTAAGTATTTTTCAATTGATCAAGATTTAGGGAAATTCCACTATACCGTTAAGGAATTATTCTATTGGATTTAATAGTTTATACAGTATTAGTTTTTAAAATATGTACTGTATAAACTTTAAAACACAACAAGACGGTAAGAATTTTTCCAAGATTTAATATTTAACATATTAAAGTAAAAAAAATCACATGCATACTTGTTGTACATCATGCATTGATGATTGTACCTTAAATTTCCCAATCCCAAAAAAAAACCCACACACACAACAAAGCTACCTTTTCGTCAAGAGAAGCAACATTATGACGAACAAATCTGTAAAGCCCATGTCTGATAGCAACCCGGGCTAATTTCTCAGTGCTAACATTGGCAGCCCGAATAAGAGATAAACGACCCGGGTCACGTTCCGGGTAAGCCAAGAACACATAATTAGAGACGGCTAAGCCGAGAGCCGCGTCGCCGACAAACTCAAGCCGCTCATAAGATACAGAATCAGCATAAGATGAATGAGTCAGAGCTTCTTCTAAAAGCTTCTTGTTCTTAAAGCTGTAATTCAAGAGCTTCTCCACCGTCCCCACTGTCTCTGCCATGGCCTCTTCGTCTGCCGACGTTTGCATGCCGTAGTTTTCTCCTAATCTCTTCATGTAAAAGAATTTTCTAAAGTGAGGAAAAAAAAAAAAAAAAAAAAACCAATGCAGATTTTTATGTATGAATGACTTTTTTTTTTTCCATATATTTAAAAAGAAATATTAGGCTTAAATTAGGAAACCCAAAATCCTGTCAGGTTTTGGATCATCAAGGAATGACTGTCTTTCAAGTTTCAACTGCTATTATTTGGAATAATTACAGGAAAAGCCTTTTGATACGTGATATACAAGAAAAGCCTTTAGGATCATCAAGGAATGACTGTCTTTCAAGTTTCAACTCCTATTATTTGGAATAATTACAGGAAAAGCCACACGTGTTATGAAATAATTATAAATATTATTTGGAACATATGATATATAAGTGTTATGAAATAATTATAAATTATTTGAGAAATTTATGACTCATTACCTTCTATACCACATATCGTCGGTGCCTGAAAAGTACCACCTATTTGTAAGTTGTAATTATTGTATCCAAACAGGGCCATTAGTTTATGAAAAAACGATGTTCATAATCTATTTTTTTTTTTTTTAATTTTCTTCAATTTCTATTCTCAAATTAGGAGCTCCAATCCTGTTGGTTTTAGAAAATTGCATAATTATCTATTTTTGTATTTTTTTTCTGCTAGCAGTTATTTATTTATTTATTATCTTTTTAAATAACGTATTATGTTCCATTACTACATATTACAAAGTTGCCGAAATTATCACGTATTTAGTAACTGTGGTCCAAGGTCCAAACAGAGCCATTAGTTTATAAAACAAACGTTGTTTCCTTTTTTTGTTTTCTTAAATTTCTAATCTCAAATTAGGAAACTGAAATCCTCTTGGATTTAAAAGAATGCATATTTATCTTCTTTTTTTTTTTTATTTTTTACTTTCTTGAAATACAGATCTATTTTGTTCGAAAGAAAATATATAGTGCTTTTGATTTAGATTCTGCGATGGAAAAAAGAGAAATTTTAATCTTTAGGGTGTGTTCGTTTGGATTGAAAATATTTTCAGAAATTTATTTTGTGCCAAACACCGAAAAATATATTTTTCGATGTAAAATATTTTTCAATTTTCCTTCCTCTGGCTGAAAATAACTTACGAAATTTTTGAGTGTAAGTTATTTTTCGGATAATTCAAGAGTGACATTAAATCTCAAATACTTACTTTTAGAATTTCGTTTGCTAAACTTATTTTCGTTTTCAATTCTTTTTCATTCATTTTTCTCTCAATCATGGGTCCACACTAATATAACTATCATTATACATAATTTACTACTATATCGTACTATCATTTAATTTTGAACAAAATCAATCTTTTATTAATCACAATTACTTGTAAGGTATTTATTGCCATTGTTATAAGTTTTTTTAACTTGTATTCATAAAATTAAAGATAAAACCGTTAAAATTTTTTATTTCAAAATATTTTCATTTTGTCAACCGAACACCGAAAAATTGTATGAAAAATGAATTTTTTCATGTAAAATATTTTCCAAGGATCAATCCAAACGAACACACCCTTAGTTGATTAATTGCATTCAAGGTAAATCATTATACTTGAGTTTTGCACAGCAGATTGAATTTACATGTCGAATTTGAGTAATCAGAAAAGGTGCGTGTTCGTCGGGAATATACCATATCATGCTAGCGAAGATAGTAAAAAATGCCTATTTGAAAGTCCCGTCATCTCCATTCGAAGAATCGATTCTAATGATCGACAAAAAAAAAATAAACGATAAAGGGCATGCATATTTGCAAGTACTTGAGGGACGATGACCTCGCACGAGCTTCCAGTGCAATTTGCAATCTTAAAAATGGATTGTAAGAGTTTTGTTACGTTTGGTTATAGCTAATTTGACTATCCTCCGTATAATAATATATATATATATGGATAATATATATATATGACAATATTTAGAATCAATTTGATATGTGGTATTGTAGACAATGGAAATCGTTTATTAAAAAATTATCATTTGTCTATGTAAATTGCGAATAATTGGATATTTACAAAAATAAAAAATGATATGTGTATATAAATCATTTGAAATAGGTTAATTTAAACTTATATTACATTAACGAAGTTGTAGGATATTTGGGAATAGTAAACCATTATCTTTAAATCATAAATTGTGCTATAACATTAACGAAATAGTACGCGAATGAAATGTGTATTAATTTATTAATTTATCGTATTTTTATAAAATTTTGGAGATAATCCCTATTTTACAAACATTCTTATGTATTAATATTCTTATCTTCTGTAAAGAGATAAGAATTTGTTTCGCATTCGAGGAATGCGAGTAATGTTACACTCGCATTCAAGTCTTCAACACTTACTTTCCATTGTTAAATTTTTGGAACTCGCATTCGGGGAATGCGAATTCCACTCCTTCGGAACACAACTTTGAAATAGGCATACAAATAGAACACATTTCAAAAGTGGCATAAATATAGAAATTTTTCCGTGTTCGTCGGGAATATACCATATCATGCTAGCGAAGAGGAGATAGTAAAAAAATGCCAAGAAATTGGTCCCGTCATCTCCTTTCGATTAATGATCGACAAAGAAACTGGGAAACGAAAAGGGCATGCATAGATGGCATTTTGCAAGTACAGGGACGATGAGACGGCTTCCAGTGCAATTTGCAATCTTATAAGAAGGAATTTTCTCCCCAATTGAGAGATATCCTACGAGTTGTAATCTTTTATTCATATATTCATAAAATTTTTATCAAATATTTCTTGAAAAAGCGATAATAATAATAACAATGACAATAAGAATCAATTTGGATGTGGTCATATTATTGATCCTTTGACTCAACACTTGGCCAAGATGTCAAGAAATCAGTTGATTCAGATTGTGTTCGAGATGGATGAATTGGCTGTGCAAAATCCGGAGAATGCTCGCCAAATTTTACTAACATGCCCTGGATAGCCTAAAGCTATTTACCAGGCACAAATATTGCTAGGAATATTTCCACCACAAATTGTTCAGGTGCCGAATATTAGCCCAGATTCTTCAGGTGATTCGACACCATCGGAGGGATGTATTGATCATGGTGATAATATTCATCCGTCGAAACGTGTGAGATTGAATGATGGAAAATACTCTTAGCGCTGTGTCTACCTCCACAACAACAGATGAAGAAGAAGAAGCCGAAAGCGGCAGAGTTATTGATTAATCACGTGCAGTTTTCCCCGCAGGCGGAGGCTAATCTGTTGGTGCAAGTGAAGAATCTTACGGCCGAGCAAATCGGTTCATTGCGTCCACATGAGCAGCAACAGATTATTCAACTCCAGCAGATGGTTCAATAGGTGATTCAGCTCCATCAAATACTTCTGCAAACATAGATGCTAGAGTAAGAAAGACTCGAGCATAAAGGGCATAATATTTCTTCAGTTTGATCTATCAGCACATGTAATTTCATAGATTAATTATAGTGTTAGTTTATGGAAGAAATTAGGACTGTGGTTGATACATTGTTATATAAAACTATGTATTTTATTTTATGAGCAAATGATTGACAAAAATAATAGCCAAAATTGTTTTTAATTTGGCTCCTTTTCTATTTTAGACGTGTAGCATCCCAACATCTTATGAGATATTAGTGATATGATGTAAAACATATCTTTATTGTTAAAGATATGTTAAGTGTATATTGTGTATAATTAACCCTTAATTATAGGTCTTAACTTTAGGTAATCAATGGTCATTTAATTTTGATAATTTTTTTTTTTTTTTTTTTTGTAAATATCAAACCTATATAAAGGCTCTTCTTGTAACATTAGGTACAAAAAAATTTCTCCATATTTCTGTTATGGTATCAGAGCCCTACCTTGGACTTGAGTCTTTTCCTAGTTCAAGTTCTCGTAATTTTCTTTTAATACCAATTTGGGTTTTTCAACTCTTATTCCTTGGGTTTCTCTGGTTATTTCTTCTCCAAAATCCCAAAAAATCATTTCTAAGTCCTCTCCGGTCATTCTGCTTATTTTCTGGTGGCCGGAAACCTTCTCACCCGCCTGGACACCTCGTTTCTGACCCGTCTAGAAAAACAAGTCTGCTTCCAAGGTTGAAGACAATCCCAATTAGCTACCACGCCATCAATTCCGGACACGTCACCGGCCACCATCCAATAATCGGAAACAAGGTCCCATATTTCTGCCACGTCATCACTTTACATGTCTGCTACATCATCGGCCATGCGTGCAACAGTAAGCGCCACATGTTGCCCACGTCATCAAAGTGCTGCCACGACATTGATCCACGTGTCCGCCACGTCATCCACCACGTGTTGTCCACGCCATCAGAAAAAGCTGTTTTAACACGTCATCTATCCACGTGTGTGCCACATCATCAGCCACGTCATAGCTTTTGCTTTAGTTCAACTGGTTTGGTCTGGTCCGGTTCATTGACCAAAAATCCTTTTCTATTTGGTTTTAATTTTATTTTATCGGTTCCTTTTCGGTTCAACTTGGTTTTTTGAAAATCAGCTTCCAAGGCTATGTTTTCCTTTAATCCTTATTTCTTTTTTCTTTCGATTTATATCTTATTCTTGTCCTAATGGCTTTATATAGTTCTATAGTAGCTCCTACTTCTCCTCAGACTTCTGTAACTCATGATAATCTTGAATTGGTCATCAAGTAGATATTATCATGTAAACTAATTCCATCTCACCATACTACATACCCTACAATCTCAAGTTCAAGTTGGTATTTTGATTCTGCATGTACTAATCACATGACATCTTACTCTACTATTTTTTCTTTAAAACAAATCTCACCTACATCATCTATTCAAACTGCTAATGGATCATTCATGCATGTTAATCACATGGGCACTATCTCCACGTCCTCTATCTCTTTGCTTGATACCTTCTATATTCCTAAGTTAACTATAAATCTTATTTCTATTGGACAACTAGTTGAACTTGGGATTGATGTTTATTTCTCTATCACTGGTTGTTGTTTGTAGGACCGTCAAACTGGACAACTTATCGGGATAGGTCGTAAAGTTGGGCTTCTCTTTGAGGTAGATGATCTCAAACTTCCAGCACATATTCAGGTGCAATTTATCGCTTTTACATCTAACATTCTTTCGTTAAGTCTTTGGCACTCTCGTCTAGGTTTTGCATCTTTAGGTCGTGTTAAATCGTTAGCCTTTACGTGTGGCCAGTTAGGATCTATACAAAATGACTCTATTGATTGCGTTTCTTATCAACTTGTCAAAAATCATACACTACCGCTTCCCATTAGTGAATCTGTTTCAACTGTCCCATTTGATTTAGTACACTTTGATCTGTGGGGTCCTTCTCCAACACCTACTATGGGTGGTTCTAGATATTTTGTTATCTTTGTTGATGATTTTACCCGATTTACCTGGATTTTTCTCATGAAAAATAAATTTGCGTTTCCATAAATTTATCGTGACTTTGCTACGATGGTCGAAACTCAGTTTTCTTGTCCCATCAAAATTCTTCAAACTGATAATGCCATGGAATACAAGGAAACATCTTTTCTTCAATTTCTTCGTCAAGAAGGCATCATTTTTCATCGTTCTTGTCCAGGTACTTCTCAACAAAATGGTCGTGTTGAACATAAATATCGACACATTCTTGATACCACTCATACTCTCTTACTTTCTTCTTCTTGTCCTGAGCGCTTTTGGGGTGAAGCTGCTCTTACCGTTGTCTATACCATCAATCGAGTTTTATCTCCAGTCATTAATAATCAGTCTCCTTATCGGCATCGTTACGGCTCCCATCCCAATTATTAGAATCTGAAAGTCTTTGGTTGTGCCTGATTTGTTCTTCTCTAACCCCATGAATATGCCAAATTAAAATCTCAAGCTAGGTTATGTTGTTTTATCAGATACGGTATTGAACACAAGGACTATCATTATCAGGATCCTCAATCTAAACAACTTCGTTTTTCTCATTATGTTATTTTTGGGAAGATAAGATGTTTTCCTCTATGTCCAACTTTAATCTCTCTTCAGTTTCCTTACCACCTTTATTTACTCATCCTATGCTCAATCTTTTTCTAGATACTCTTCCACCACCAGGTTTTCCTATTTCAATTCCTGAGGTCTCTACTCTAGACAATCATAATGTCATCCCACCTGAGGATCACTGTCCAGTTGATGGTCCAGCTAATAGGTCTAGCATTTCTTTGTCCTCTTGAATCTTCTACAGCATCACCATATGTGTCTCCTTATCGTTCAACTAGGGTAAGAGAATCATCTACTTTTCTTCATGATTTTTATTGCTTTTCCACTATCTTTTCTTTACATGAGCCCACATCCTATACAGAAGCTCATTCTAATCCTGTTTGGCTGAAGCTATATTTGATGAATTGCAGGCTTTTGAGAAAACTCATACATGGGACTTAGTTGATCTTTCATTGGATAAATCACTTATTAGATGTAAGTGCGTTTACAAAATCAAAATTCGCTCTGATGGCACTGTGGATGTGTATAAAGCTCATGTTGTTGTTAAGGATTTTACACAAGAATATGGGATCGATTATGAAGAAACTTTTGCACCTGTGGCTTGCCTTATCTCTGTTAGAAGTTTACTTGCCATTGCTGCTGCATAACATTGGGAAATATTTTAGATGGATGTTAAGAATGCCTTTCTTAATGGAGATCTTTCAGAAAAAGTTTTTATGCAGTCACCACTTGGATATATCTACTAAATACGGTAAAGTTTGTAAACTTCGCAAGGCTCTTTATGGGTTGGAACAAACTCCAAGATCTTGGTTCTCAAAATTTAATCATATACAGTTGAACAGTTTGGTTTCAAGAGTAGCTCATATGATTCTGCTATCTTTGTTCACTGATCCGACCATGGTATCATTCTTCTACTTCGCTACGTCGATGATATGATTATTACTGAAGATGATCTCATTGGCATTATTGAACTTAAGCAGTATCTGAACCATTATTCTGAAATGAAAGA
Source organism: Cinchona pubescens (assembly GCA_025175665.1). Classification (NCBI taxonomy): domain Eukaryota; kingdom Viridiplantae; phylum Streptophyta; class Magnoliopsida; order Gentianales; family Rubiaceae; genus Cinchona; species Cinchona pubescens. The sequence goes on from JANKKI010000062.1 coordinate 3,525,220, forward strand.
TCTGGGTTTGCTCAATTATTTTCGCAGTCTTGAGGTATCTTCATCATCTGATGGGTATTATCTCACACATGCCAAATATGCATTAGATCTTATTATTCATGCTGGATTAACTGACAACGAGATTGCGTCACTTCTATTGAGGCGAATGTTCGTCTCACTCTTGATGATGGTTCACCTCTCCAGAATCCTACTCTTTATCTCCAATTAGTTGGTAGTTTAGTATATATTACAATTACTCGCGGTCCTGATATTGCCTATTCTGTTTATATTGTTAGTCAGTTCATGACTAGTCCTCCAAACTCTCACTTTATAGCTGTTCTTTATATTTTTCGATATGTGCGAGGTACTTTATATCATGGCCTTTTATTCTCTTCTCATTCCTCTCTTTAGTTACGTGTCTATTCCAATTCTGATTGGGCAGAAATCCTACTGATAGACGCTCTACTACAGGGTTCTGATTCTGTTTAGGTAATTCTCTCATATACTGGCACAGTAAAAAATAGACTGTTGTTTCTTGATCTAGTACAAAAATTGAGTATCGTGCTATTACTGATGCCACTCAAGAACTTATCTGGTAGATAGCAGTTATTTTCTGATATGTGAATTTCTCCTGATTCATTCTCAACATTTCACTGTGATAATCAGAGTGCTATTTAGATTGCCTACAATGATATTTTTCATGAGCGCACCTAGCATATTGAGACTAATTGCCACTTCATTCGCTATCAGATTTTGCAAAAAACTGTGAAACTTTTTTCCCTACTTGTTCTATTGATCCAATTGCTGATATTTTTACCAAAGCTCATCTTTTTGGACGCTTCCTTGATTTGGTTTCCAAACTCAAGTTGGTTTGTGCTCAACCGCCTTGAGATTGAGGAGGGATGTTAAATATATGTTAAGTGTATATTGTGTATAATTAACCCTTAATTATAGGCCTTAACTTTAGGTAATCAATGGTCATTTAATTTTGGTAATTTTCCTTTTCCTTGTAAATATTAAGCCTATATAAAGGCTCTTCTTGTAACATTATAAGTACAGAAAATACACACAAGTTTTCTCTATATTTCTGTCATTTATATTTTATGCTATTTTTAATTTATAGTTAATCTGAAGTTTGAAATCTCTTTAACATTTTCTATGTTGTATTCATTTTCATACCATATTTTATGTATCCCAGCAGAAAAGGTATCAAGTATTTAAACATAAGAAGGAAACCGATTGCTGAACACTAAACTATCTTGGTTGTTTAAAAAGTACATACAAAGCAAATGATAAAAGTATATGAATTCATTGATCCAATATGGTGCCCACAACCTAAACCTAAAATCCCAGAGTAAGTTTTGGCTACTCACTCAGCAATTGTTGGGTGAATATGACAGCCGTTAAAATTATTAAAAAGTAAAAGGGTCTCACTATTTTTTAATTATTCAACGGCCTACAATACTCACTCCGCAATGCTGAGTGAGTAGCAAAAAAATTTTCCAAATCCCAACCATAGAGGTTGTCTTTTGTTATTTTTTTTAATATTTTGGAAAGTGTGGTTAATTGTAATGTAAAGGTTACTAAAGTCTTTTGCTACAAATGAGGGAGGTAGGTATAACTGATAAAGATAGGTTATAGTTCTAAAAATTCAAATTATGCAAATAATAATAATAATACACATCTAGATAATAATAATAATAATAATAATAATTGTTGTTGTTTGTTGTTATTATTATTATAAAAAATCTCAAGCCAGGTAAAGTGAAATTTTCCCAACATACAACAAGCGAGATAATTACACTTTACTCCTTGCAAATTTAATGATGTTTCAATTCCCTCAGAGAAAAATTATATATATTTAGCTTACTTTGACTAACAGTCAAAACTAATAGTAAGTCAAACCTTTAGAGATTGATGCAAAATTACTAAACTTTCCCCACATAATATTAGTGTTAATTAGAGTTAACCTTGTTTTATGAAAAAAAAATTAAAATTTACCCCCTTAATATAATAAATTTCTATTTTATCCCCTATAAAGTTAGATAAAATGCGTGATGATAAATTTCTTAGTCCTTGTTGTTTTGTCGATTAATTAACATGTTAATCTATTTGTTATTATTCTTCTTATTATTTCTGATGGACTATTTAAGAACTTTAGGACTCAAATTAACATAATTAGGGTTTTGAAATAAGTATCAAATTTAGTCTGGTTCACGTAAGTCCTCTTATTTATTGGTAAAATTATTACTTTCTTTGTTCTATAAATACTATAATGAATCATAGTTAGGACTCTGAAATTAACATAATTAGGGTTTTAAAGTAAGTATCAAATTTAGTTTGGTTCACATAAGTCCTCTTATTTATTGGTAAAATTATTACTTTATGTGTTCTATAAATACTCTAATGAATCATAGTAATGCAATTTTGTGCAGGATTTATGTGTTCAAAGCAACTATAAGGAGAGAAAGCATTGTCACGTGTCTCTTCCTATGCAGCAAACTGTGTAGTCATTTTGTACTAGTTTTGTTACTATAATTCTAATCCTGGTGAAATAGTTCCACCACAAATTCTGCTGAATATTAGCCAGGATTCTACTGTAGCCCCTCAATTGCCAGTGGAGTCGGGTGATTCGACACGATCGGATCATGGTTATAATGTTCATCCATTGAAACGTGTGAGATTGAATGATGGAATAAGGGCTGAAATTACCTCCGCAACAACAGATGAAGAGGAAGTCGAAAGCAGCCGAGTTATTGATAATTAGGTGCGGTTTTCCCCAGAGTCGAAGGCAAATCTGTTGATGCAAGTGAATAATCTTACGGCCGAGCAACTAGGTTCATTGCCTCCACATGAGCAGCAAAAGGTGATTTAACTCCGGCAGATGGTTCTACAAGTACTAAGCTACACTGCAAGTTTTTTTTTTTTTTTTTGAAGCCTTAAATTTGTATGTGTTCCATGGTTACCTACCTAATAGCAGAAAGATTGATGCTTATTTGGTACGAAAATCTAATTTTGGCCCCCAACCCCACAACCATCATTTTTTAGTTTGACTTTATCTTGTAATCAATTACCTTGAATATTTTTTTCTATGGATTTTTTAGATGACGATGATGATGATATTATTATTATTATTATATATAAAAGTAACACTTGTCTTAATATTTTTTATATTTTTTTCCCAAAATGCCCTTGTTGTAAATTCTTGGCATTCACAGAACAAGGAGGCATTATGGACAATAAACCTGTATTATTGAATTGAAAGTAAATTTTTGTTATAGGGAAAGAAAAAATGTCCCGTAGCACGGACATCTAGATCAATTGATCTCAAAAGGTTCGACATGAAAAAAGTATTGAAATTTAAAATATCAATTCATTCTTGATCTCAAAAAGTTCAACATGAAAAAAATATTGAAATTCAAAATATCAAAAACCACATACATATTAAGTTTATTTTTAGAGTACTCTAACTTGTTGATTGCTAAAAGAGAATTTTAGGAACATAAAACAAGTCTTAAAAGTAAAAAAAAAATAATAATAATAAATTTGTTGAGAATTCAAAAGAAAATTTGTCAAGAAAATTTGTCTTTAAATTTGTTTATAAACATTTGTGTTCTTTGGGCTGAGCGTTGGTTGTAGGGGATAAGAAATGTGAAGAAGATAGTTAGATTAAAACGACAGTATTATTCTAACAATTAGATAAGAAGCTAAAAAACTCCATTGATTGATTGTCACGTGGTAGCTTATGTGGAGGTGGTGTTTTTTTTTTGAATGAAAAATCACTTTTTATGCCCCAGATGTAATGCCCTAGTTTCCTTTGAAATATTGTGGGGTAGTTTTATCAATTTACTGTCCTTTTGTTATGTCCTTTTGAAAACTTCAGTTTTTTGGCATAAAAAGACACAAATACCCTTTCATAGCAAATAGTGTCAAACTGTATAAGGACATTATGGTCAGTGAACAATTTCTATGCCTTGAAAACACCAACTTTTTCCTGCCTTAGAAACTTAGATTTTTACCCACAATTATTGTATTTTATATCCTTAGACAAGGTTGTTTGTCACATTTTGAATCATTAGATTTGTAGTTTTACTTTAGCAACACCATCTACACCCTTTTCTCTTCTCTCTCACTTCGATCATCTTCGCCCTTCCCTCTCCCCTTCGTTCAGTAGAATCCAGATTTTCAGGGATGTAACAAATCTCTTCCCTCTCCAATCGTGACCAAATTACCTAATCACTCACGAAACTGTGTTATCTTCGTTTTCTCTTTCTTTATTTTTCTCTATAATTTAATTTTCTTTCTTCCTTCTACTATTTCTATTTGCTTTTTTTTTAATTGATTTTTGCTCTTTTCTTGCCTACCATTGTTTTGTTAGTCTATCTGAATTGAATTTGATATGATGTTTTGTTTTTTAAAAAATTTTTTGCTACTCACTCCGCACTGTGAAATAAGTATTACAAACTATTAGATGATTAAAAAGTAATGAAATTCATAAACTTTTCAGTCATCAACGGTTGTCATACGTACTTTACACTAAAGAATAAGTAGCCACCAAGACTTACTCAGGTTTCTCATCCTGTAACAGATTGACCTCGAAGGCATAATTAGTGGTGGCTCTCTGATCTGTCATATCTATACAAGAAAATGGGGAAACCTCTCGATTCCCCTGAAAAAGGTGATGGAGAGTAATCAGAAAAAAAAAATCACCAAATGGAGCAAGCAGCAAAGCCAAACAAAATTTTTCTAATTATGATTAATAAAAGAGAGAAAACCCAAAGAAATGCCATCTTTGACAACTGCAGAGACTAACATGGTTGTAATTGAGTAAGTTGTTTCAATTTTATTTACCTAAATATGCTTTAGAAAGTGAGATAATTTGTATTTCGAAATATTTAGATGATTTATCTGGGTTTTATTTAAATATTGGATCTGAAATTGTTATACTGGTGATACTCCTAATATTTTTCTTTTAGTCATTGCCTTTTAATAGCTTGAGTAATGGATGTGGATGATTGGAGTTTGAGTGATTGATAATAGTGTTTTCAGACAAGTGAAGTATTGGATGAATGCTTCTGTTTGCTTTTTTCCTGTCACAAGTTTAGTGTACTTTTTATGTATCAAAACCAAAGAGTTTTGATACTGAGCTCTTGACATGAAATTGATCTACAAAATATCCTTTGTGAAACTTAAAGTTCTGCTATTTATTTTCCTACGGGAAATACAATAGAATTAAATTTATTTTTTATTTCCAGTGTTGAGATTAAAGAAATAAAAAATGTCATAACCATATGTGATTCTCAATTATAAACTTTTCAGTCCCAAAAATTTATACAAAGAGCTGCTACATGCTTGAAAAGAAAATAAATTTGGGCACTGAAAGCTATTGCAAGTATGATTTATAAATTTCACAAGTAGCTAAGATCTCTTAACATGTTGCGAATAAATGTTTTGAAAGATTTGAGTTATTTTGGATTAGCAACAAGTTTAATCAGATGCCTAACCAAAGTGCTCCATCAATACCTTAAAACAGCAGTAAATAGCACGAATAATTTATCTAGGGTGCTCATTATGATGCCAATGGATGGAGGATTCTAAGCTGATGCATGATATTTCGAATATTTTGTTCTATAATCTTATTTTGGGTTGTTTTATATCACTACCCATGAAGAAGCTTTCAATACTTTTCACTTTTTTACTCTATTTTTATTTATGTAAATTTTCAGGCAGTTGTGTGTGCGGTTCTCAAAGCGATGATGTTAGATGGTTTGCTGCTATAAACTAGATATCGAAGCTAATTTGGTGTTCCAAGGTGAACTTGGCATGTGTTTTGTAGGTGATACTGAAGTATAGGTTTTAGATTAATGGTTCTAGCTTGCTTGAAGGAAGGGAACATGTTTCTTTTCTTCAAGAAGAAAGGTCTATCTCTTCATTTTACATTAGATTTCATTTGAGCAATAAATGTCCAATTCTTGCACATATATTGATTCTTTTGTCATGGATTATATGTTGTTTTTCTTTGTAGTATTGAAGCTGTGCTCTTCCAAAATGTTACTAATAACCAGATTAGATAGTCCCATGGCATGATATAATGACTTTGGACCTGTAAATTATCTGCATAAAAAATGGATCATCAACCCCATGAAAGTCGTAAAACAATAAAGTTTGCATGCATGCTTATCAAATGCCATGTATTGCATGCTTTTCATTTTTGTGCATTCTATCATGGATTCTTTCATTTGTGCGGATCGAGTTTTTACTCTCTTTAATTTATGGCTCTATTTGTGTCTTAGTTCTTTGAACCTCCTTCCTGGAACTAAAGAAAATAAATGGGGTAAAGCAGAAGGAAAAGAATGACTCAATCAAGAATTTGACGAATTGGATTTTTGTTTTTTTTTGTAGGGCCATACATAGATGGATCTAAATTTCGTAGGACGTGTATATAACTTTTTAGTTGGAGTAATATGGCAGATTAAAGTCTCAAACATGCTAATTAATTTTAGTATATGTATAGGTTCAGAAAATTTCTAACATTATGCTACTTTTCAAATGTATTCTCTTTGGTGTGATTCTTCAATTTGGAGAATCGAGTTAGAAGTTTTTTTTAAAAAAAAAATATATGTTGTTGACTTGTGAGGTCACTGATGAAAGCTGCAAATGCAGACCAGTCACGTTTGTTGCAGCAAACTATTTGCTATCACATACTGGAATGCAAGGTCATTGACTGACCTCGCATTCAAGAACAATTTTTTTTTTTTAAATATTTTAAGTGAAAAACAGAAACATATTCTTAGAAATTTTCCGTATAGGTTCTGATGATGATATATTTCTAGGCTTCAAGTTCAAGTTAACTGGGTTCATGCAGTATCTTGGGTGGGGCAAACTTGATGACATTTGAAGAGTTTCTCCCTCAAATATAATCGAGTTTGCAACCATGACGTTGCACTTCCTCTTTATTTGACCTTAAACACATCTGAGACTGACTTCTAACTGTCACAAGTGTTATTTAATTTTACTGACAGTTTTATCATCTTATTTGGTTGTATCCTCTTCTTGGTTTTTATATTTTCTGTTTTTGTTTTTTTGTTTGTTTAAAGTTACTCATCACACACAATTCATTAGTGAACTAAATTCACCAAAAATTGTCACTTCAACTAAATTCATATTTTTTATTCCTTTTTTTAAAAAGAAACTTTCGAAAATTCCTATCTTGGAATAATGTACAGTCCATTATGATTATTATTGTTTAATTCAAAATTTTAATTGACATAAATGGGGAACACTAAAATATATCAAGTAATGTTGAGAAATAGAATTGTAAGTTAATAAATACTATACTTTCTTATTGGATGCTGGTGTAATTTTTTTTGTCGTTTATTTGTTGGAAGTAAGAACGAGTTTAATTTGTTTTGTGAAGGTGTTATGTTTATAATAATTATTTGAGGGAGAATTTAGATTTGGTATTGTTATTCACCTTTGACTAACGTGGTAGTGGTATTTGTTTTGTATGTTTTCTTCTCTTATTAGTTGTGGATATCTTTAGCTTTCAAAACTGGCAAGCATAGCTCTAACTTTGTTGATATCTTCGATAAAATGAATCGTGAAGTTATTGTTACTTTTCTTACGATTGTGATGTATGATTTTCTAAACTTTTATCTTCTAATATTACTGTACTCTTCTTCACCTTCAAATACTTTTCTCACACCTACGATGTATGGTTTTTTAAACTTGTTTCTTCTAATATTACTGTACTCTTCCTCATGCTTGAGTATGTTTTCTCCAATTGTATTTGATTTAAAAATGACTGCTTTTGGCATTTTCAGTTTCAACGTCACATGCACTTACTACCCCTCATCTTGTTGATATCTCTAAGGTATTGTTTACTTGACTCAAATTATGTGAGCTAAAACAACAATTGAAATATCTCAGGTCAGTATGCTCACATTGAATTCAAATACTAAGAATACCCCAAGACTTCCAAGCGATAAAAATTTGCTTAGATAGGATATGAGCTTTCCATCATTATTGCTGCCCACCTACTGATAAGCTCATTTAATTGTTTTTGTAAAGGAAAATGGTTTTGGTGGTGTTTGTGAGCTTTAATCTGGGTTCCATTGTAATTAGATTTGATCAAATCTTTTTCATTTTGGAATTAAACATCATTCAAGGAAATTTTTGCTTAGTTTAATAGTTAAAGATTATATCACAAGCACCATTATTTATCATTTAAGAATTTTGTTCTCATAGATTTGATAATTGGAGAGACTTAGGCTTATTATATTGAATCTAAATGCAAATTTTATGCATTGCATTAATGTTCAACAAAGAAATATAGTTGGCTTCGGCTACAACTGACAGGATAGAGCGGATAGAGCGAAATATTGACATCTTGTGTACAATATTTTGCCAAGTTAATGCTCTCTTCAAATTAGGATTAATTACACTTTACTCCCTTCTACTTTAATATCACTAACATTTTAATTCATAACGTTATCTTTTAAATCCTTTGAATTTTTTGCTAAATAGACAAATATGCCCTTTGGTTAATTATACTTTACCCCCTAAAATTTAATGCTTAACCCCATCTGTTATGTCAAATCAATATTTTGACCATTCTATTTTTTTTTTTTTAAACCTTCGTTTGCTCTCCATCCCTCCAATAGCAGCTACCACTACTACTACTACTATCACCACCAATAACAACACAAATAACAAAAACTTTAGAAAATTTCATTTTATTTTGATTGGCCTAAATAATTTTAAAATAAAATTTAAAATTTTTAAACTTCTGAGTTATCTTTCTATATAGCCAAAATTTAAGTCAAAGAAGTCATTCTAATCAAAGAGATATGAAACTATTAGCGTGTAATTGATCATTAGTTACTAAGAAATGTGCTTAAAAAAATTATGTTAGTTTGATTTTGTTATCTCTTTAATTTATCTTGACCAAAAAATCATATACAAATGCTGAATTATATTTCTAACCATATATTCATATCAATTTTTACATGAATTAAGCCTAATCTTTATAAAAATTTGGTTCACTAAACAAAAAAAAAACAAAAAATTACGATTAGAATAGAATAGAGATAAAATTGTCAAAAATTTTAGTGGCATAACAGAAGGATTAAAGTGTTAAAAAGGTAACTTTAGGGACTAAATTGTTAGTGAGAGTAAAGTTGAAGAGTTAATGTGTAATGAACCCTTCAAATTATGCACTCAGACAAAAGTGAACAAATTTTACATTCTGTAATTATATATACGAAATTGGAATATTTTTACAGAAACTTTCCCAAAGCAACTCTTCACATTCTTTTTAAACGTTTCTTTTTCTTTTCTTTTTTTCAATTAAAAAAAAAACATATTATAGCTTCTTATTATAAGTGGTTAAGAACAAAACAATTATTATCTAAGTATCCCACTATAGTATCTAATAATAATAGCAAAAAGTAATATCGAGAACACTCATTTAATCAAGATGGAATCACCACAAAAAAAATAGCAATAACGTATAAGAAGGGAATATATAGCACATATATATATATATTGAACTTATAATTTAGACCTAATGAAGGGAATTCTTGTACTCTCCCTGCATCTACAATTCCACAAATACACTTATTGCTTATTGTTTTTCAATATTTTACAACTAATTGACCATAAAAATTTGGAGTCTTGCTGATCATTAGCATCAGAGAGGCCGCAGAGTTCTCTGCATTCTTTACTCTTGATTTTTCATCTCCCATTACATAAAATACTGTCTTACCAATCTCAATTTGAACAGAACATGTAAATCTTCTATCATGAGCCGGGACCAATTTCCTTCTCGATTCTGGAGGCATTACCAAAAATTCAAGAATTTAATTTTAGAGAAATGCGCAGGAAAGAAAATAAATTTATTTCTGAATTTCAGTTACATGGTATAGAACCAAAACAAGCAAAGCATACCTGTAGATTGGTTTTGGTCATTTTTCTTTCCACAGAGCTTACAAGTTTTTGTTTTGCATCTTCAATCTCACTAGACCTATTAGGTTCGCCAACAATGTCCATACTTTACCTTTTCACCAGTTTTGTGCGATAGCTTCTGCAGAGCAGCTTTTGCTGCATGAAGTTTGGCTTTTTCTTTTTGCTCAGAAGAAGCGTAGGCAAGAAGTTGACCATCAATATAGACACTAGCTATATTTTATTTGCGTTGTCTTATATCAACTTGCTTTCCATTTTTTTGGCATAACTCAAACAACAATGTGACGGGATGAGGCTGTTGTTGCAATACATCAAGTGTGACCGACTTGTTTTCATCGGCTTCGGTACAAGAAATTTTTGGAAAAAAAGAAGAAGAAGAAGAAATCCATAAAAGAGGAGAAACTAAAAGGCTCACCACCCAAGGAGCTATGCAAATCAAACCCACAGTCCACGTATATAACTGCAGCCAATGACTCCACTATATCTGCAAGAATCTTTGGTGCCTTAAATTGTTCCTCCATACATCTTTTTTTCATCCTCCTGCTGCACTGCTACTGCAAACTCCCTTACCTAAATAATCAAAATCATGTAGTATTAATTTCACGCACCAAAACTAATCACAAAAATAGTTAGCTAGTCCTACAGAATATAGCTTTAACTGCTTGTACCATATGCATAAACGCATATACTTTCCATTAAAAGGTACATACAATTAATGTCCTTTGCAATTAATCACACTAGTTATGACCCATTCAAACGAAAAACACCATACATTAACGGTAGGACTATGTGCATCAACACGTGTACGTTCTAAGAAGGTCCAATCATTTAAAGCAATTGTCTAAGTATTTTTCAATTGATCAAGATTTAGGGAAATTTTACAATTTTGTGAAGTAATCATTCGTTAGCCTTAAAGACTTATACAAATCAGCATCAGGTTACAATACACGTGGTGTTGTAGTATACAAAATTTTAAAATATAATTGGATGATTCTATTACGGGACCATAGAATTTTTTCGAGATTTAATACTTGACACATTAAAGTCAAAAAACCCATGCATAAATTGTTGTACATCAGGCATTGATGATTGTACCTTAAATTCCAAACAACCCCCCCCAAAAAAAAACAAAGCTTACTTTTTCGTGAAGAGCAGCAGCATTATGACGAGCAAATCTATAAAGCCCATGCCTGATAGCAACCCGGGCTAATTTCTGGGTACTAATATTGGCAGCCCGCAAGTTCCGGGTAAGCCAAGAACACATAATTAGAAACGGCTAAGCCGAGAGCCGCGTCGCCGACAAACTCCAGCCGCTCATAAGATACAGAATCCGCATAAGATGAATGAGTCAGAGCTTCTTCTAAAAGTTTCTTGTTCTCAAAGCTGTGATTCAAGAGCCTTTCCACCGCCCTCACTGTCTCCGCCATTTCGTCGTTTGTTGACGCAAACCAGATGGATCTCTTTATGGGATTTTCCGAATTGAGAAGGAAAAAAAAAAACAATGCAGATTTTTAAATTTGAACGACTTATTATTATTATTATTATTATTTACATTTAAATAGAAACATTAGGATCAGATTAGAAAACCGAAATGCTGTTGTTGATTTGTAAAAATATTAACATCAACATCTAAAAAATTAAATATAAAGTCCAAGTTTAATCACGAAAAATATTTTAAAGCAAAGGTGATGACACGCGTCAAATCCACAATGCGATAACCTGCAATAAGAGCAAAAGCGGTGGGTTTTGTCTCCTGACAGATTCCGATGCTCAAATCAAAATTTGTTGACAAGAAGAAAATAAGGAGTAAATGAAAGTTAATAAAGCCAAGAATTTTGCAATGAGAGTTGTGTTATTATGTAAGTGTATACTAATCTTGAAAATTAATTATTCATAGTGATCCTTGATGAGTTTGGATGACTTATGAGTTTTTATATAATTATTAATTTAGTGATGCCGTGAGTCTTTATTTATTTTGAATTGAGTTCACGTCTAAAATTACAAAGATACCCTTGATTTTAATTGACTATTATGATTTTAGTGAATTATTGATGATATATTTATGTATCCTAAAATTATTGGTTTTAGGATCATCAAGAATGATTAAACAACTATTATTCGGAATACTATTTAGAATAATAGAAAATATTTAGGTAGACCTGATCTTTGGACCTACCTGTTGACTCTGTGGTCAGGATTAAACCTTAAGGAATCTTGCTTACATCAGTTGATGTCATAGATTCTGTAAAATTTAATCCACACCACAGAATTTATAAGTGGGGCCAAAAATCGGATCTATCTAAGTCTTTGCCTAGAATAATTATGATAATAACTTTTTTAATACGTTACATATATGTGTAGATCATCATGAATGATTTCAACTACATAATTGTTATTCAAAATATTATTTAGAATAATTACAGTAATAACTTTTTTGATAGGTGATATGTGATACGTGATGTATATACGTGTTATGAAATAATTATGAAATATTACTTGAAAAATAATGAGTAATGTTAGCGGCATAGTTACTTAATTCACGATGTAATCTTGTGGATTACGTACTAATTTGTACTTGTACTTGCTGATATGTTGGATCGTGTATCAGATATATTGCGTACAAATTAGAGTACCACGCACGCATTCACCTATTCGGTAAGTATGGTCCACGGTTCAAACAGGTTGTTTCCTTTTTTGTTTTCTTAAAGTTTCGATTCTCAAGTTAGGAAACTCAATCCTGCTGGGTTTAGGAGATGGCATATTTATCTGTTCTTTTACCTTCTTGAGATACAGTGCTTATATATAGCGTCTGGGGGTTCCTCGAAAAATTGTACAAAAGCTATATTCTTCTTAAGAAAACACAGTTAGATTTTGTAATAGAAAACACACAAATTTTTATCGTTAGTAGTTTCATTGTATTCAAGGGAAATCTTGAGTTTTACAAAGTAGATTGAATTTACATGATATAAAAGCGAATTTGAGCGATCATCAGAGAAAGTGCGTGTTCGTCGGGAATATACCGTATCATGCTAGTGAAGAGGAGATAGTAAAAAAGTGCCAAGAAATCGGCCCCGTCGTCTCCTTTCGATTAATGATTGACAAAGAATCTGGGAAACGAAAAGGGTATGCGTTTTGCGAGTACAGGGACGAGGAGACGGCTTCCAGTGCAATTCGCAATCTTAAAGGGCAGGATTTAAGAGGAAGAAAATTACGAGTTGATTTCGCTGCTTCATCCAACAATAAAGATCATGACAAAAATCGGAAAAACGGCGACTGTAATAACAATGAGAATCAGAATCAATTTGGAAGTGATCATATTATTGATCCATTGACACAACACTTGGCCAATATGTCAAGAAATCAGTTGATTCAGATTGTGTTCGAGATGAATGAATTGGCTACACAAAATCCAGAGCATGCTCGCCAACTTTTACTAACATGCCCTGGATTGCCTAAAGCTATTTACCAGGCACTCAAATATTGCTAGGAATAGTTCCACCACAAATTCTGCCGAATATTAGCCAGGATTCTGCTTTAGTCCCTCAATTGCCAGTCTTTTATCAGGCGATTCGACACGATCGGATGATGGTGATGATGTTCATCCATCGAAACGTGTGAGATTGAATGATGGAAGAAGGGCTGTATCTACGTCCACAACAGATGAAGAAGAAGCCGAAAGCGGCAGCATTATTGATAATCAGGTGCGGTTTTCCCCCGAGGCAGAGGCTAATTTGTTGATGCAAGTGAAGAATCTTACGCCCGAGCAAATAAGTTTGTTGCCTCCACATGAGCAACAAAAAGTGATTCAACTCCGGCAGATGGTTCTGCAAGTACTGAGCACTGCAAGATTTTTTTGAAAGCCTTAAATTTGTACAGTATGTGTTACACAGTAATTTGGTACAAAAATCTCAGTTCGACCCCCAACCCCACAACTATCCATTTTTTTAGTTTGGCTTTTCTTGTAATCAATTACCTTGACTGGGGGTATATTTTTTTTATGGATTTGTCAAATTATCTATATCTATATTATTATTATTCTATAGTAACACTTATCTTAATGTGTTTGACATTTTTTTATTTTCAAAATACACTTATTGTAAATTCTTGACATGCACACAACAAGAGGACATTATGGACAATAAATAAATAATAACAAATTGAAAGTAAATTAGATTAATAATAAAATAATTGATCATTTAATTATTGATATTAATTTAATTCTCATCAAATATCATCATATATTAACTAACCATTTACTATAACTAATATCTTTTTCTCATTTTATTTTCCAATGAATTTATCTTTTCCTTTAACAGATATATAGCTAGATTGTCAATGACATTTTGGATTTGTACCTTTTTATTTTCAACATATTATGAAGTTTTGTTATTGTCAAAAAATTCCCGAATGTTATAAAATAGAATGACTTCTAACACAGTAATTATATATATTCTTGATAACTTAATTTTCCATTTCATTCTTGATCTTGCAGATAGAAGTCAAAAAGTTTGATAGAAAAAAGTTCATTGTATCGAAAAAAATTTAGCTAATTTATGATGCTATATCTAATTGAAAAGGTTTATATTTATTGCAATGAGATAGATATTCAAATAATAATAATAACAATAATAATATATAATAATTGGCAACATATGGTATCTATTATTGTTTATTTATTTACATGTAATTATATTTTCTTGTAAATATTATATTTGGATCTAAATTTCAAAATGAGAAAATAATGTATACCGCTATTAAAACGTCAATTGATATAATCGTACTATACTTATCCAAATATCATACTACAAATAATTTTCACAATTGTTCCGAATACTTGCTATTAATCTTCCGATTGATATAAATTATACTATAGTTGTGTCAATTGTCATACTACAGATCATCTTCACAGTTGTATCAAATGCTTGGTGGGTCTTCAAATGCAATTCTAGAAGGACAAAAGTATTAGTTATTGACCTTAAATGCACAGATCACTGGATTACAATTTACAAGAAGTTGCCAACATGAATAATAAGAAATTGAAAACCCCAGAAATGTTGGGATCTTGGTGCTACAGTTTGATTATCACAACTTCCAAAACAAATTAAAAATAAGCATCTAGTCTAATCATCAA
Organism: Cinchona pubescens; assembly: GCA_025175665.1. Taxonomy (NCBI): domain Eukaryota; kingdom Viridiplantae; phylum Streptophyta; class Magnoliopsida; order Gentianales; family Rubiaceae; genus Cinchona; species Cinchona pubescens. Next base: position 3,540,293 of record JANKKI010000062.1, read on the forward strand.
TAATAGAAAGTTAGAAATCTTGCAGAGGCTCACTCCAGCAGAAAAAAAGTTTAGGTAAGAAAAGAAGATAAGTGTCAAGACGACGTAGCTTAGTGGTAAACCTGCTCAGAACTCCACCAAGCGAACATGGGTAACGAAATAAGAAAATGGAGAGACCATATTGTGTGCTCGACGAGCCTTATAAGTAGCAGACCCATTCATGCGAGCAATTCATTTGGATTTGTGGTTTCTCCAGCAACATTTGCTGGCTAGCTTGCATTCTTTCAATCCCATTTGGATTCTTAAGTGCTACTACAAAGTTGTGTCATTCGCTGCAAACAATCTGCCTATCACTGTCATAAATGAGCATTGCAGCCCAAAGACCCAACCTTTGTGCAATGTCGGCTGCAGCAGTCGTCATGAATCGAGGAAGAGCATCCACTTCATGATTCATCAGGTGCCCGATCTTTTAATTGTATCATTTCAGTACCTCATCGTTAAAACTAGTGTCTAATTGGTACCATTTTCAATTCCGGTGGATAGAATCATAGAACATGTCGAAGATCATCACATGCATCATAGAAGAGATAAACACGGGTGATTTGGATTACAAATTTAACAAAATAGCATAGTTTGATTATCACAACTTCCAAAACAAATTAACAATAAGCATCTACATTTAATCACTTAGAAGTTTGGGATTCTCTCAATGAGTGATAATGAAACTACATACTTTTTTTTATTTGTTCATTTTCGTTCCAAAATTATACCTGTTAATCTCTTACAAAACTCACTTCGACACCTTTTAGCCACTAGAATTAGATAATTGTACCATTAGATAATATTTGTAAATATAGGATAACAAAATGACACAATTAAAATATTCGATATCAAAAGCTGATGGCAAATTTAAAGATGAGATATCAAAGTGCAATTTAGTCAAATATTTGAGTATCAATCACGTGATTTACTCTAAGAATTGCATGCAATACATGTAATAGAGAAAAACATAGGTAGATCCGGGTATTGTATTTACTTGTTATAATGTACGTTAAATTTTAAATTTTATGAAATTTTATTTACATTCATTTCATTTATTTTATAACGATTAATTCATACCACAAAATATACAAGTGAAATTAAAGATAGGATTCATGTAAATATTTTCTATATAATATTGCTTAACAAATGAATGGACATTTTTTTACTATTTCTTGGTCAAAAAATAAAATTACGAAGAGAATGTGCCCACATCTCTCGACATAAACAATTAGCTTCACAAAACCCTACTTTAATTTGTATCTACAAAAAAGCTTTATAACTTATCTTTGGACGAATATTACTCCCGGATGCTTCATTCTTGAATAAAAATTATGTATTTGATTTGTTTATGATAATTAATAAGGATTTTTTGGAAGTAATATTATTTTATATTTTTAATTGAAAATAGTAGGTAGATAAAGATAACTGTAATTATTAAAATGCTCTCGTATTATTATCCATTTATTACTTGAAAGTTTTCATAGATAAAATAGTTTCAAAAGCGTCCAATTTCATTTTTTAGCAAATAAAATAATAAAACAATTATATATAACTTAACAAAATTTGTAGTAGTGCAGCACTTGTTGAACCAAAAAACCACCACTCATATCCCAGCTGATAGATAACATGCATCAAACTAGGTAATGGGTATACACATACCACTTTGGTTTTCAACAAATTGAGACATTTTCATCATTCTAATTAAGTTCCCCATTACTTTTTTGATTTATGAACCTAAGCACGCATGGCAAACTACGAATTGTTGTTCAATAAAATAATTAACATTCAGGGTGTGTTCGTTTAGCTTGAAAATATTTTATTTGAGAAAATATTTTTCTTGAAAAATATTTTACATGAAAAAATTTATTTCTCTCCATACAATTTTCCTGTGTTTAGTTGATAAAATGAAAATATTTTGAAATTAAAATTTTTTAATAGTTTCATCTTTAATTTTATGAATACAAGTTTTAAAAAAACTTATAACAATGGTAATAAATATCTTATAAGTAATTGTGGTTAATAAAATATTGATTTTATTCAAATTAAATGATAGTACAATGTAGTAATAAAATATATATAATAATAGTTATATTAGTGGGGAGCCCATGAATAAGAGAAAAACGAATTGAAAAGAATTGAAAACGAAAATAAATTTAGCAAATGAAATTATAAAAGTAAGTATTTAAGGTTTAATGTCACTCTTGAACATTTAGAAGATAACTTATACTTAAAAATTTCGTAAGTTATTTTGAGTTTGAGAAAAAAATTGAAAAATATTTTACACCGAAAAATATTTTCCTGTATTTGTCACCAAACAAATTTTTTTAAAAAAATTTTCTGAAAATATTTTCAATCCAAACTAACACACCCTCATTTGAAATTAGTTCATGACGCCCATTAATTATCACCACATTCACAGTTAAATCAAAGTCACTCAATCACTTCAATCCCTACTACAATATATATGTGGGATTATTGGGATATCAGTTTCTACCAGTTCTGAAGTTCAGCCAATTCAGTTTCGTTAAAGCAATACCTATAATACTGAGTGTTCAATCTACATTAGTTTCTGAGGTCTATATCGTTGCAACTATATTAATACTTAGTTTTTCCAGCACCAATAATATTATTTATGCATTTTGCTATGAACGTGGGAAACAAGCCCCCATACACTAGTCTCGAATCGCTACTTCTTTACGACAATCAACTACATGGAGCAATCCTAGATGAAATTATTGTTCAGCTTGGGGAATTCAAAAGTCATTAGGTTCTTGATCTTGGTATGAATGCTCTATCGGGTTCAATTCCATCAAATTTAGGAAGGTATCAACCTTGGAATTCTTGGTCTTATGTGATAACAAATTGAAAGGATCAACTCTTCAACACTTGAAAATCTTGGACAGCTATCCAAACTTGAAATACTAGATATTTCAAGTAATTCAATGGAAGGTATTGTGACAGAGAGTTAACTTGACAATCTCACGCGTTTAAGGATCTTTGAAGCATCTGGAAATACATTGACATTATAAGTTAGTCCTAATTGGATTCCGAAAACTCAATTTGAAATACTTTCTTTGAATTCATGGCAATTGGTTCCTGAATTCCCAACATGGCTACGATCACAGAAAAAGCCTGTGAATTTGGACTTGTCCTCAACAGGGATTTCTGGTTTGACAATTCGAATCTTTCACACAACCAACTTCATGGTGAGATTTCAAGTATCAATGGGAATCAAGAATATTTGTACATAGACCTGAATTCTAACCAATTCAGTGGCACATTACCCCTATTAATTTCTTCTGCTTACTTGTTGGACCTTTCCAAAAATTCGTTTTCTGGAGGGATTTCTCACTTTCTTTGTGATGTGAAAAGATTTGAAAACAACTTTTGGAGTATCTTGATCTTAAAGAGAATTTTCTATCAGGAGAAATAGCCGATTGCTGGATGAAGTGGCGGTATCTATCCTTCATCAATTTGAACAATAATAACTTCACGGGAAGCATTCCAAGGTCGATGGTAAATTTGACAAACTTCAAGGTTTTGCACTTATGTAATAATTGCATCTCAGGTCAAATACCTTTGCTATTGTAAAACTTTTCACAATTAACATTGGGTGAAGTTCCTAATCTAAAATATTGGTATTTGTATTAATTTGGCTAGCTTACGTGTTAAAAGTAAGTGTTCTGGTGTTAATTAAGCAAACTAAAGAACAAGAACAAGAGATTCACCACTTAAGAGAATTTGAAAGAGACAAAGAATGATATCATTGAGTAAATAATTTACCAATGATTGTCTATTTATGCACACAATTCTAAAGGCTAGTTATAACGACTAATATAACGGCTAGTTCCTTAATTTGTGCCTATTGATTTGATTGGAATCAATTTGGACTTGAAGCTTCAATATTTTCACTGTCCCCCCTCAAGTTGGACTTGTATAAATTGTACAAGTACAACTTGTTAGCAATGAAGTGAAGTTGTTATACGGTTGGAGGCTTGGTAAGAATATCGACTAACTGGCCTTTACTTTTCACATACGATAGTGAGATTATTTTATCCATGAGTTTTTCTCTTTCAAAATGACATTCAATCTTCATGTGTTTTGTTCTTTCATGGAGGACTGGATTAGAGGCAATATGAGTGGTCGATTTGTTATCACAATAGAGTAGAATTGGAGCATCTACTTTGAAACCCATTTCTCCAAGCAAAGTTTTAATCCAAACCAATTCACTCGTTGCAGAAGACATGGCACTATACTCGATTTCGACACTTGATTTGGAAACAATACTTTGCTTTATACACTTCCAAGTCAATAATTTTCCTCCCACAAATATCATGTACCTGGTGGTAGATTTCCTTTCTTCTAAATCTCCTACCCAATCTGTGAGTCTAAGTAAACATGAACTCGATTTAAAATTGCCATCACAAAAATTGTAAAACCTTATGGAATCCCTAATATTCTTGCAGAATATATACCTGGACAATTAAAGAATAGAGTTTCATTTCGAAAAGTAATTGAAAAAGCTATTGACTTAACTGAACAAGCAAATACAAAAGGAATTCTTATTGGTAAAACGGAACACTTGAAATTCAACAGATCCTCTATTTTCTTCTTTAGAAATAACTGAAATGAGTATATTTTTTACCGTAAAAGATTTCCACTCTTCCACTTTTTATACAAATATGGATTTTACCGATGAGTAATAATAATGATATTTATTTTAATGTGTTATATAGAATAATTTGAATTTCTTTTATATAATAATTTGAATTTCTTTATGGACTCTTAATTTTATCAATTCACATTAATCAATCTAGTTTTGAATTAAATTTGATTCAGATAGGAATACAAAAAGGTGATCTAGTTTTCCATTCAGAAAATGTGGTTTCTATTAACGTTTCATGATAAATCCTTGGCCGGAGCATTCTTGAGATAGTAAAGAATCCTTTCCACTATCTTCATGCTCTTCTTTTTGGAAGCCTCCATGTACTCACTAAACTGGCGCACCAAATAAAAGATGTCAAGCCTTGTCATGGTTAAGTAAATTAACTTACCTACGAATTTTTGTTGAATGTCTTCTAAAGGTTCTTTCAATGCATCTTCTTCACCAAAATCATCATATTCTTCCTTCTTCTTCTTTCTTTTCGACATCTCAATTGGCGTGGATACGGGTTTCACACCAAGTTTACCTACATCTTTCAAAAGATCAAGTGTGTATTGCCTTTGTCATAGAAATAGTCCATTACTTGAATGGCCTATTCTATCCCAAGAAAATACTTTAGTATGCCCAAATCTTTAATGTCAAATGATGTTTTTAAGGGCATTTTAACATCTTGAATGCCTTGAATATCATCACCAATGATAATAATAACATCAATATAAATGAGAACAATATGAGCAGTACCATAAGAACCAAATTTAACAAAAAGAGAGTGGTCGGAGTTACACATTTTGAATCTATTTTGTTTTGATGCATTGCTTATTCTAGAATACCATACCCTAGGAGATTATTTCAATCGTATATGGCCTTTTCGAGTTTACAAACATAATCACTAGGTACCTTTACTTGATATCCTTCGGGTATATGCATGTAAACTTCTTCTTCTAAATGGCCCTATAAAATACATTTTTAACATCCATTTGGAAAAGACTCCAATCATAATTAGTAGCTAAAGATAATATTATCCTAATAGTGTTCCTTTTAGCTACGGGTGTAAATATTTTTTCATAATCTAATTCATATATTTGTGTGAATCCTTTTGCTACTAACCTAGCTTTATACTTATCTAAGCTTCTATCACTATGTAATTTAGTCTTATAAATCCATTTGCAGCCTATGGCCTTTTTCCTAAGGGTAGTTTGACTATGTCCCATGTTTCATTATTTTTTGAGGCATCTAATCATTTCTTCTTTCATGGCCTGTTGCCAAATTGGTTGATCTTTAGCTTGATTAAAGGTTTTAGGATTTTGAATTCTATCTATTTTAGTTAGGAAGGCCCAGTATTGATTGCTAATGTGATTAAGGGAGTAATAGTTTTGAATGGGATAAATGATTACTATGAAAAAAAACATAATCTTGGTTCCATTCGGAGATAGATCTATGGTTTCTTTGAGATCTTCTTAATTGTGGGAGTGGTTCCATAATTTGTGGTGGTGTTTCTAATGTCGTTTACAGATCACTAGGTTTACTAAAATCATGTGTAGATTCTGTGATGTGCTTAGGTGTACTCTCTAAGGTTTCATTCAGATTTTTTCACTATTGGAGTCTTCTTCACATAAAGAGGTTGAGTTTTATTGGGTTAGGAAAGGATCATGGTTTTGGTGATCATCTAAGGGTGGTTAATGTATAGGTATAAATAGTGGCATATAGTCATAAGTAATTAGCCTAGAAAGTGCATCATCCACATGGGTTTCATCACTTACGTTTTCTTTGGAAAAGTGAGGTATGTTTTCTAAGAATGTGACATTTCTTGAAATAGAATTTTATCAGTTAGATGGTTAAAACATCTACATCCTTAGTGTCCACACAATATCCTAAGAATATGCATTTAGTACTTCTATGACTTAACTTATCTCTAGAGTGACTATCTATATGCACATAACAAACACAACCAAATACTCTTAAGTTAAATTCGGTTTGCGACCATAATCTATCTCAATTGTTGACATATTTTTCAAGAGTTTAGAAGGTGTTCTATTGACTAAATGCACAGCCGTACTAATTGCATTACTCCAAAATTGTTTTGGAGCATCAAAGTGAAACATCATGGATCTAACTACATCTAAAAAATGTCTATTTTTTCTTTCGCCAACTTTATTTTGTTCTTGAGTATATGGACAAGTAGTTTGATGAATAATATCTTTTTCAGCAAAAACTCTTTAAATACATTATTAACATGCTCTTTTCCATTATGTCCGTTCTAAGTAGTTTAGTTGTTGAGTTGTTTTCAATTAGTGAAGTGAACTTATCATATGCTTCGGATTTAGTTCTCCTTAGATATACCCATGTATATTTTGATTTATGATATATAAAACTAATAAAGTATCTATAATTATTATGAGACAATTTTGAAGCACACCAAAGGTCTGAATGAACTAAATCAAAAAGATTTTCATATTCACTTTGAGAGTTAATAAAAGGTAACCTAATTTGCTTACCCAAATTACAAAAGGAACATGTTTCGAAATCATGAAACTTTACATTAGATATTAATTGACTCAAAACATTGGTATGTGGACGACCTAATCTTGCATGGCATAATTTTTCAAGATTTCAATTTTCGTTAACACTCAGAGCTCTAGTTCTGTTTTCTGAAAAGTAAAGCTCATTTTTCAATCTTCCTTCACCAATCACATAACTGGTTGGTATGTCTAAAAGATGACTTTGTTAGCATAAAAAATTGCATAATAATTTAAGAGATCCCTAGTAAGTTTATTTACGGAAAGCAAATCAAAGGAGAGTTAGGTAAGTATAATCCTTTAGTTTGGTGTGCTAAAATGTTTAATTTTCCTATTCCTCCTATAGGTATTTAGGTTCCGTTAGCAATTGTAGCATGTTTTTCATCATACAATGATTCAATACTGGATGCATTTATCTTATACTTAAACATGTGATTACTAGCACTTGAATCAATCGTCCATGATTGCTTTCGGTTGCATGGTTGCTTTGTGAGAGTTGAGATGCTTAGTTAATTCTTCCAAAAGATTTGAAATTAGATTGCTTTCTGTTGCATGCTTAGCTTCTTGAGTATTTGGCTTGCTTGGGAGAAACTTAGGCTGGAGGTGAGGGTGTTATTCCCAACATTTTTCTTTTGGATGCCCTTTCTTGCCATGATGTTCACAATTTGTACACCATTTGTCAAGATGACTAATTTTGCCACATTTTCAGCACTTTGGTCATGCCCTTTTTCCTTGATTGTTGATTGCCAACTTTTTTGGTTGTATTTGCGTAAGCAATTAAGCCATTCTCCTCAATAAGAGCAACTCTTTCAGCCTTAGGTACACCATAGGACTTTTTTCCCGAGATTTATTTTTCAACCATACCAATGACTTTACCGTACAGTGGCACCTCCTTATTCCTCAAAATGCTATACCTTAGTTCACTAAATTTGGATCGAATACCGGATAAGAGAGACATCACCATATCTTCATTTTCTCTCTTGAGTTCATCTAGATCAGTGGTGGGAGGATGCAATGCATGGATTTCATACCATGTCTCCTTCACCTCGTTAGAATAGTTCAAAAAATCACTATTCTTCAAATTAAGACTTTGAAGATCTTGCTTGAGATCATATATCCTCAATAAATTCCCTTTCCCTCCAAATCCCTTGTTGATTGCTTCCCACAAGTCTTTGGCATCCTTTGCACTTTGAAGTGTACCAACTTGGGAGGCATCAATTGAATTGATGATCCATGTGACCACTATTTTGTTCCCCAAGTGTCCATATAGAGCCACTCATGATACTCTTTGGTTCCTTCCTTTGGATGCCGAATGTCGCCATTTACGTAACAAAGACCCATTGGGTTATTAAGCCCCTTCTTGCAACATTGACCCATAGCGAAAAAATTTTACCATTAAGTGGGAATGTTGTGAGTTTGATTCCAATACCGTTGTTGGTATTAATTTTGAAGATACTTTCCTTGGTCAAATTTGAACCCATATCTTCCATGACCAAATTCAACTAAGACAAATTTTTAGGGTGGTGAAAACAACCAAGGAAGACACAAGCGTCATGGTGGTTAATAAACACTCAAAGCACTTAATAGTACTTTGATACCATGTTAAAAGTAATTGCTTTAGTGTTAATTAAGCAAACAAAAGAATAAGAACAAGGGATTCATGATTTAAGAGAATATGAAAAAGAAAAAGAGTTGATTTTATTGAGTAAATAATTTACAAATAGTTGCCTATTAATACACATAATTTTAGTGGCTATAAATGGCTAGTTATAACGACTAATATAACAGCTAGTTAACGGTTAGTTCCTTGATTTGTGCCTATTGATTTAATTGAATCAATTTGAACTTGAATCTTCAATATTTTCAACAAACCTTACAGGATCTTCTACTGTTTGAGAATTAAAAGTTTGTGCAGTATAAATTTTAAAAACATACGATCATATTATACGAAAAATTCTATAATCCCTTTTAGAGAATCATTCCCTTGTGCTTTAAGGGCTTGTACAGTACAACACTATGTGCTTTATAAACTTGTACTGTACAAGTCCTTAAAGCCAAGGGAATGGTTCCATCAATGGGACTGTAAAATTTCTCCATATTATACTATATTGGTCTTTAAAGTACAATAGGATAGTTTCCTAATAAAAACATGGTAGAATAATTTTTCAAAGTTTATTTCTATTTTCTTTAACATATTTGGGAGCACATAAGTGAAAGGACATGTGGAGCAATTTGACATGTACATGTACATGTCTACTAGGAATTGCCTGTGAGTTTGTGTATATTTGAGAGCATAGTATATACAAAACAAGAAGTGACTTGTGAAATATTATTATGTGTGCCCGTAAGTGTAAAGTGACAATTCTCTTCAAAAATAAAAAATAAAAATATCAAAGTGTAAAGTGACAATAATCTGTGAGCTATTTTGCATCTCATATTATAGTTTTACAATACAAAGGATACTCTACGAATTCGCATAAATGCCAATATCTAATGAATTATATATGCACTTTTAATTTATACATTCGCACATGCTAATCATACAAATCACTTATGCAATTTCATAGCTTTTATAGGTATTCTCTTTTTCACTCTTAACAAAGTTTTACTCTTGAAATTGGATTTTTCAAAGTTGTATTGCCTTGAAAATTAGTTTATGCACTTATATTTATGGGTAAAATGTATCTGTTGTCATATTGTTGAATGCGACAATTAACCACAAATAGTTTTGGTGGAAAAACTAATTATAAAATAAATTAAAGATAACAAATATACAATTCACCTTAATTTCAAGGCATCAAAGCATAATAAAATTGCAGGTAGCTATAGTATTTTATCACTCTTTCGAATGGAAAAAGTAAAATAAACACTTAAAGTAATTTACAATTGACCCTATTTCTAATGGGCAAAGTGTAAATTAAGCCTAAAGATTACAATAACAGATAAAGGAATACTGTGCACTAACAAAATTCGAGGACATAAATGTAAGTTTTCCTAAAAGAAAACCCTGTCTCACAATCTATCTATCTATGTCTATATATATAGTATAGGATAAATGGGTGTTTGTGAGAAACTCTAATATATTGACATGTGGCATATAAAAGATATAGGCATAGTAAATAGTTAACGTAAAAAATTTATTTACTTAATTAAAAATAAGAATTCTAATTAATTATTAAATTTTATCATAACTATTTTTATTTTTCTTATCTTAACTACTTTTATTTGTTCAAAATCCTCTCTTTATGTAAACCTACCTCCTATAATTAACTTTTTACTAGAAGAGTTGCAAAACTAATTGTGTATTATATATCAATATATAAATATCAATTATTAAAATACATGACAAGTTCACTTTATGTATTTGAAAATACTTTACGTATATAAGGTTTAAAGGGCTATTCTTAATAAATTTGAAATTTTAGTGTAACATAATTATGTATGAGTAATTTCATTCTTGCAACCCAATTATAATACTTTTATCAAAAAAATTAATAAGGGAGAATTACAAATCTATATATATAGTATAAGAGAATGGGTGTTTGTGAGAAACTCTAATATATTGACATGTGGCATATAAAACATGTAGGCAAGGTAAATAGTTAAAGTAAAAAAACTATTTACTTAATTAAAAATATGAATTCAAATTAATTATTAAATTTTATCATAACTATTTTTATTTTTCTTATCTAACTACTTTTATTTGTTCAAAATTCTCTCTTTATGTAAACCTACCTCCTACAATTAATTTTTTACCAGAAGTATTGCAAAACTAATTCGTGTATTATATATCAATATATAAATATCAATTATTAAAATACATGTCAAGTTCCCATTACGTATTTGAAAATACTTTATGTGTATAAGGTTTAAAGGGCTATTCTTAATAAATTTGAAAAATTTGTGTAACATAATTATGTATGAGTAATTTCATTTTTGCAACACAATTAGAATACTTTTATCAAAAAATTATTAAGGGAGAATAGCAAATTTTTTATCCCTAAACTATTTTTAAAATCTCATGGAGATCCCTTAAATTATATTTTTGTTTTTCCATCCTTAAACTATTTTGACACAAGTTTTCCAAACTTTTTTGTACACCTTTTTGTCCCTCCAATATTTTTGTAGTACAACATACCCTATATTTTTTATTTCACTCTATTGTCTCTTGAGATTTTTGGTTTTTTTTTTTTTTTTAATTATCACGGATAGATGACACTTTAACCCAAAAAAAAAAAAAAAACACTTGAGTGACCGTCTTGGGATTATGAGAATTCACTTGGGGAACCACTTCTTAGAGACTAAATTTACAATTATCTCAATTGATAATGTATTGTATCACAAGAAAGAAACAAAGTTTTAAAATTAACTTTTCTTTGCATACACTTCCAACATTATATTTATTAATAATTAGTGGTTGATTAATGTTAAGATTAATTAAACTTTATACAGGAACCTAAAATATATACATTTTGCCCCTCTAAAAGATTCCGTAATAGAAGTGGTATAAAATAATGATTGGAAAATTTTCTATTGACAAAACTATCTTCCAAAATATGTGGAGGAAGTTCCTTTGTAATACTTAATTCTTAATCATTCCATATTGCCTTTGTTTCAAAAATTGTCACATTTTTTCTTAATTAATTTATATATTATTTTTCATTTCTAAAAGCAAGCACAAAAAGAAGAATTTATACAAATATTTTTTATTCATTTTTATTTTACAGTAACTAAACATATTAAAAATAAAATTAGTAATTAAAATATTTTCTTAGTAATTTTGTTTACTAATTATTTACTTTCGATATTAAAAATATTTACTTACCAATTTTATTAATATATTTTGTTACTGTAAAAATAAAATTAGTTCATGGAATTTTTTTTTAAAATTAATATGGAATCATTAAAAATTAAATATATAAAAAGTAAGTTTATCTACAAATTTGTGGAGGGTATTTTTGTCAAAAGAAATTGCTACATCATTCTTTTATGATTGCTTGTTATATAGAATCTTTGAGAGAGGGGAAAAGTTCAATTGTTTTGATTCAGGGGACAAAGTACAACTAAGGTTTTAGATTAGGGAATAAAGTGTAATTAAATGATGATGTAAACGTATTATTAAAAAAGTAATTTCATATTATGTCTTCTTTACTTTTGGTAGTTTTTCATTTCATCACATTTACAAGTGTGTTTTGTATGCTGATGAGTAAATCAATTGTGTAAGATTTGTTTTTTTTTTTTTCAACTAGATAATAGTCATACTTTTCTTTTATATGGCATAGAAGTATGAAATTTTTCATGATTTTAATCATATTAAATATTTATTGACATTTTGATCTTATACTCTTATATAAAATTTTGTCTTCTTGAAATTTAATATGTAATCTTTAAAAAATTGTTTTATTAAACAAATATGAAGATTGTTATGTATATGAAAATAACATTTGTGATTAAGTAATATATCATGTGCATGACAATTTATGTTTAGTAATAAATTTTTATAGGACAATAACATAATAGTTTTAGTTGCACATTCAACAATCATGTTATTTAATTGTCTTATTGGATTTTTATTTTTTTTTTGTGATGTTTATGGTGACGTAGAACTTACTAACTAGTTATTCAGCTTTGTTTGTTTTTATTTAGATAATAATTAAAAGTTTCAAATAATGATCGTTCACTAATACATTTACCGTGCATAGCACGTGTTATTTTACTAATATTAGTTTATTAGGTAAACTTAAACAGGAATATTTTTACTTCTGTGCATAGTACGAGATATTTTGCTAGTACATATATAATAGATTAAACCGTTCTTTGTGAGGAGTAACCAGAAAATGCCACGTGTCACGAGTTTAAATTGTGCTGATTTGGATGGATTCCTTTTTTTTCTAATGGGTTTTTTGGATAACTTATTCTCCAATTTCAAATCTCTAACTTATCTGAAAGTTATGTTAGTTCTAACTTATCTCAACTAATTGTATACAATTAGAATATTTGATTATTTAAAATTTATACTCATACTCACGTAATTGAAAATGTAAAAGTCATGATCTTATATTTATCTTTAAAATTCTACTATTTGAGATATCATTTGTAACAAGATGGACTTCAATACTACATATAAAGGGATAGGGATTTTGACTCCAAATTTCATAGATTTAATATTTATATAATTTAATCATGATTAAAGAGCCCTATTTAAATAATAAAAAAAAAATTCTCTTATCAATAGGTCACAACAAGCTAATGAGACTTTTAATATTCCTTCCTAATCTTAATTAAGTTCCATACAATCTTGCATTTATCTATTGGTTGTTATCTCAATTGTTTTGAAAATTGAAGGAATGAATATTCTTATCATCGAATCTCCTAATTTTGTTTCTTATAAATTTCACAATTCCACAAACAATCAAACAAACAAACAATTAAATATTTCTTTTGCTGCTTATAATATTAGAAATTATGTGAAATTTTAGTCACGTAATATCAAGTGCAGCTTTTTTTAACAAAAGAGGGCTTTATTTATTCCTCTCATAATTCAACTCAGTGAATGGGATTGCTGTTGATGTAGTAATAGTTTGATAATTTTTTAGGTTTAGAAATCTTTTATCCCACTTTCTTAAAAAGGGTTTATAAGATTTGAATATTCTTGATGTCAGTCTTTGTGTACAACTTTATGGCATTTTAAGTTTTTATATTTTCTTCTCCATCTTAATTTTCTAATTCTATCTGACTCTGGTGTAAAATTGTTTATGATTATAGTACCTCTATTGCATCTTGGAACATAGTTGTAAATCTCCACAATTGGTTTGCTACTATATATGAATGTGATATTAATTAATAGATAATTTTTTAATTTTACATGAATATAATAGTTAGTTTTTAGGAACAAAAAAAAAAAAAAAAACTGGTTTATTTGTATGTTAAATTTTAATTCATTATCGCCTTAGATGTTGACTTATAATTTTTAATCACGTAATATCTCACTACTAAAACAAAAAACTTTAAGGTAATTTATGCATTCTTTTTACATTCTTCATGTAGATAAGTAATTTCAGTAGAGGGGAGCAGAAGGATACAACTGTGGAAAATTGTTTCAAGAAAACTAGCAATGAATTGAAGACTTCTCTTTGATACAGTGTATTTTGTATTTTATGTTGTATTATTATTACGGAGGATAATATCTTATGTTGTTCCATTTAAATTTCCATCCTTATTCACATTCTAATATGCATAAGCACTTTGAGAATATTTACAATATTTTTTTCACCTAAATGTGAAAATTTTGAAAAATAAATATACAACATAATTGGCTTTTAATTGGACTCTCCAACCTTATATCCAATATGTTTACTATGAAGTTGTCATTATTCAAATTGATGAAAGATAGATATGGCAAAATTATTAATTTTAGGAAAAAAAGGTACTTATTCTTAATAATAATCTTGTTCAACTCCTTATAATCAATACTTAATTTCAAACTCCTATTTTTCTTATTTACGAATAACACGGGTGTCCAAGGGCAAACACTTGGCTTAATGTGTTTATTACCCAATAATCTGTATGATTGTACCTTCAATTCAATCAATTCATCCTATATGGCGCTTTAAGTATTGGCATAACCCACGTACCAAGTTTATCTCAAACTCAATTTCCTGTTATGGGTTTTGTAGGTAATTCTTCTATAAATTCTTCAGAAAATCCTTAACTACAGGATCTTTGAGTTTCACTCATTCTTCTTAGATGTCAACTATGTCAGCCAAGTCTCCTTCACAATCTTTCCTTAATTAAAACTTTACTTGCTTGCACTGTACTTAACAATATTCTTTATGCTGTCATTCCTTTTACCCGTATTGCCTTGATAAGTTACATTTGCTCATTCAGAAAAGATCATACATTTAGTACACTCAATACCATATTTAGCTAACTAGGACATTTTTAAGATAGCATCAAAATCATTCATAATAATTGAACCAATTCCACTTTAGATTCTTTCCTTGATATTTCTTAATCACAATCACAAATCTCAAATAAGGTTCCAAAATTCCAATTGTCCGAAGTATCTACACATAAGATCTCTCTAGTCACTCAAGCCGTACAAAAAAAATATTCCAACAAATTTCTAAACTTTGAATTGCAAGCATTTATCAATTCTTCAAACTCCTTCACTCTGATATTTACTAACTTGTATGGAATTTGACTCTGTATTCCTTAATAAATTTCATATTCCTTAACATATTAATGGCATTCTCAATAAGAACAAATCTTTTAAATGCATAAACATAATCGAGTAATCCATGACCAACACATTGAATACTAGCCTCAAAGTTTTGACTTAATAGGATTCCGTAATTGGCAGTATTTCTTAAATCAAGTATCAATTTACAGAATTTTTTTTTTTCAAAAAAAAAATAAAAATGAATTGTAACAATTTAGATCATTTTTTTTTTCTTAAAAAAAAATTCAATTTACAAAATATGACGCAAGTATAGCAATATCATTTTGCAAATGAAAAAAGCTGTAACAAGTAATCACACATTTAGCAAAACAACACGTGATTTTTCTTGAACATATTCTTAGCAATATCAAAACACCAAAATAAATCAAAGATCAAATTAAATTTATATCACAACTAGTTATTAAAATTTCAAACACTAACTAATATTATCATCTTCTTAATCTCTTTATTCTAGATTGTTCTCTAAAGGTTCCTTAAAAAAATATTAACCTTATCATGTCCTTTATCCTCAAAAGAATACTTCAGGATCCTCATCTTAGAAATTCGACCGAACAAAAGTCAATCTAAAAATGAAACTCTAAGAGCATACATTAACACCTCAAGAGTTGTATACTTATTTCTTGAATTTGTCATTCAATTTTAAATATTACTAATTTGTTTCTCTTATATGTAATACCCTCAAATCCATACTTTTATCAAACTAAACCCTATACTCGTACTCTAAATAACTTTCCTAACAAATCTCAATATTAAAAATTTCAAGGTCACCGAAATGTATTTAAACTCCATTTTTTTTCCTTAACAATTGCTTTATGGGTTCTAAACATAAGCTCTGTATCACTTAAACTGTCATGCCCCACGCTTGCATATGTTGATATGTGACAACTGTCGAACCCTCAAGAGTTACTCCTCAAAGGCACAAGGCACCAAAAAAGAAATAGAATTCAATATATTTTAATATTTCTGTAATTCTTAACCAGCTATAATAATACTAACTTTCTTTGAAAGTTGGAAGTCTAATCATCGGTATGCACTAACTCCTTATACAAATGATTATTCTTGTACAATCTCTAATTGTGCAAAAAGGTTAAAATGGGGAAAGCAATAAGTCGCTCAGTAATATAGATAGTTAATACCGTCTTTGTTGGACCAAACAAATTACATATATAGATATATATTTTACAAAGTTTTTTTGACACAATCATACATCAGTGTTTCAAAAAGTTTTTATTCGAAACCAAAATCTTATTTCACATAATGGTAAAAGTTTCTTTTCAAAATGTCTTTTCAAAAATAAAATGTGCATACTTTTAGAGTAAGTGGCAATACATCAAAATTTATAAACCGATTTCGCAGAGATTAGAAGTTCAAAATAGAAATCATAATCAGAATTTCACAATGAGAAGTTCATAAACAGAGTTCAAAAGTTCGTAATAAAAAAGGTAAGAGTCAAATTCATAATTAAATTTCAGAGTTCATATCATAATTCATTGTAGGCTCATAAAACAAACATACTATCATCGGCTTACTAAGTACTCAACCTAATGTTAAGAGACTCCACTAAAAAAGATTACTAAGGGGTCTTGCGAAAACTATCTTAGCAAGAGTTCAGAGTTTGGAGCTAGGCTAGAAGTTAGGAGTCTTATTTATCAGTTAAGAAATAATGCAGAACTATAGTTCCTGCTGACTATCATGATTATTTTAAGAGTCTTGGTCTTTTATTAATTATCGAGCAAATATTTTATGTACATACACTTGCAAAATAATCATACAAAGTTAAAAAATAATATCACTTACATAAGTTCATAATGTCAAACAATTCAATTATCCATGTAAGGTCTAATTTTAATAAAGAAAATAACATGTTATAAAAAGTAACATTATAGACAAAATACTTTTCAAAAACACAAATGGGTATTAACCACTTACCTCAAAATAGCAAATTAACGTAGCAAATAGTCCAACTAATTTCTTATACAAAAATTCATCACATATTACTTAAGTTCAGACGAAAAGCAAATGTACTCAATTATAGACTATCATGCTATCTACAAATTATTTAAGACCCAAAATATTCTAATAAAAGTATTATGTTAAAAGTCCATTAATTTTCTGAGAATATTATTTCCCAAAATAATAGTAAATTAACTAATCCTTTACTTTAGCATAAATATTTATCATATTTATTTACTTAAATATTACTACAAAAGTACTATGTTTCTTTATCCCAAAATATTTGGTCATGTTGATATTACTAATTTTCCAAAATAAAAGGTTTGATAAATAAAGTTCCTTCATTTATCCTTTAGATGAGATGCAACTCATATTTGATAAATAAAGGGTTAGATTTCATCCACATCACTGTACTTAATTTAAGACTCAAAATTATGTAGTTTTAATTCCTCTTTTATTCATATTTCAAATTTAAATTTAAGTAGAAGAAAACAAAATTTAAATACTTAAAAGAAATGTAATGAAATTGTAATATAATAGTACTCCACATTTAATGGCCTACTAATTTTTATTATAAATTTTTATTTGTGGTGAACAATTAATTAGTGTTATTTTCATTTTCTTCTATAACCCTAAACTCAAATTCTAAACCATAAAAAAAACAAAAAACTTAAAAAAAATTAAACAAACATAAGAAAATAACAATTTAACTAACTACAATAATATGCGTTTATATATGATATAAATTTTACAATAGGTTGCTTTCCGTGAAATCATCCTAAAGGTTTATGATTGGTTTCTCCAAATACAACTTTCACACTTTTAAAAAGATTTGAAAAAAAAAAAAAAATACTCACAGTTTAAGCAATGTACTCACCA
The DNA here is from genome assembly GCA_025175665.1 of Cinchona pubescens. Lineage (NCBI taxonomy): Eukaryota > Viridiplantae > Streptophyta > Magnoliopsida > Gentianales > Rubiaceae > Cinchona > Cinchona pubescens. The sequence goes on from JANKKI010000062.1 coordinate 3,558,567, forward strand.
ACACATAACTATTACAAAATAAAATTTCACAATGTTAAATGAAAATCTAAAGAATGATTCTCAAAGTTGAAGAAATCATATTCAAATACTCTAGTATCATCGCATATAACCACCCGCCACAGTTTTTAAAGAAGAAAGATTATCGACATTTTTAAACTGGGTGACCTGTCACTTATATTACTTGGAAAAATAGGCACAAAAATAATATCAAATTCATTAGCTATGATATTAGAGCAAGTAAAAACATAAGAAGATTGCAATTTATTTTTAAAAAGAAAAAAAGGAAAGAAGTGGTCAAGAAAAATGTAAAGAAATATACGATTTAAAGAATAGGTAAATAGCCGAATTTTAAAAAAAACAATACAGATGAAAGAAACATAGAAACACCAACAAAATTAATATAAATGAAAGAAGCAAAAGCCGGAAAGAAATCCCCAAAACTCTCAAATATCTACAAATCAGTATAGAAAAAAATTTAGTTAAATAAGGGTTTTAAAATATCTTCAAAACTAGTACAAAGTTGGGTTTTAACAGTATCGTCATTTGATGAGTTTATATACCTTATCAAAAGCAATATAAGGATGAGATAGATCTGAAATTTACAACCCAAATTCACATAAATCCAATAAGAAATTTACAACACAAATTCATATAAGTATCAACAACTTTCATATCAATACCTATAAAAAACACCAAAAAATAAATTTTCATCCATAGAACCGGTAGATCATCTGCAAAATGAGCACATAAAATTTTTTAATTAGATTTATGAACAACAAAATGGGATGAAAGCAAGAGTGAAATCTGATGGACAAAATAATGTAATTAAGAAAATTAAAATGGATGAAGCAGAATAGGGCAAGAAAGGGAAAATGGAAGTAGATACCTCGTTGATTTCTTTTTCGATATTTTAGAAATGGAAATCAATCGAAATTTCTGAAGAGTTGAGGGGTTATATCTCAGCAAAGTACACCATTAGATGGCAAGGAGGAAATTCACCCAAAAATCTTAAAGTTGAAACAGCATGTTTCAAACGTCGAGCTCACCGTTATTTTTATTATAATTTTTTTTAAGAAAAAATTCATGTGATTACTATTAATTATGAAATCAACAGTCAAGGATTATAAATACGTGACTATCCAATGGATAACAATGTGACAACACAACCTTAATTAAACCTAATTAAATATGTCCATCCAATTAGACCGTAATTAAAATTGCTTGTTGACAATAAGACCCTTCTACAGTAATGTAATTTTCGGCTATTTGTTTTAACATAAAGGTCCCAATTGTCATATCTATAAGCCATCTCCCAACCAATCTCCATTCAAACGCCTTCTAATAGTGGGTCTCAATTGACAATGCAGCCCCTAAATATTTAGTAACTATTCCACACCTTAGTCTTATTTTGAAGGATCCAATAGTCATTGAACTTATTTCAAAGGCATGATCCAGCCAAATTGTTTGCAAACTTCACAAGATCATCCACTTCTCAACAAATAGGCAGGACACGTGGCTAGTAAAAATGGAGAAAACTACACTTGAAGGAGTCTTCTTTTTGTCTTGTAGGTGTGTGTATACATATATATTTATTATGGCAAAACCCCTTTTCACCACAAGTAATGAAGGAATGACACATGGCATAATTGTTATTCCTTTCCTATCTAACATATTATGATTAATTAATTATTAATAATTGATTCAAAAATTATAATTATTTTGCTCTTAACAAGTTTAATAAATTTTGAATATTCAAAAATTTTAAGTTGATACTAAATACTAATTTAGTAGTAATCATCTGTTTTTCTCTTTACTTTATAGTTCCATCATATTAATAATTTTAGTTAGTTTTATTTTATTTTATTTTTTACTTACCAAAACAATATACATATATATATATATATATTACTTATTTTCTACCACTAATTAACTAAAAAATTAATATAGGCTTAATATTCAAAATCTTAACTTTATCTTCTTACATATTAAGTAGTTATTTCTTAGAACAAATGAATACAAATATGAATTATAAACTATAGCAAATGGGGATAATTTCTATATATTTTGACTATTTATATTCATAAAAAGTTTAGCTTATTTTCAAGAAAAAAACAAAATGAGTTTTTGATCATAAAATAAATATTTTAATTGTATAATTAACTCCTATCAAGAAGTTTTATTAGGAAAAATGAATACAAACTAATTAGGCATTCTAAAAGATAATTATTAATTTTATATTGTCAAAAAATTTATATTCACAAAAAAATTTAGTCCCTTTTCAAAAAAAAAAAAAAAAAAACTATATCTACCTTTCTTCACAGCATTTGTCATGCTTTCATTTTTCTACTACCTTTTTTTATAAAAAAAAAAAAATGCAATATCAATTCTATTATGTAGATAATGTCTATAAAATAATGCAGTACTATTAAATATATGAACTTTTACAAAAATTATTTTAACCAATTTCAACCATTTGCGTACCCTATCGTTAGTGAATTACCAATAGTAACCATTATTAAAAACTTTTTTTCAAAGAAATAAATGTTACGGTTATATTTTTCAAAAAAGATATTGATTCAGTTTACTATATTTTAAACAAATTACACTTAAAATGAAATCTCTATCAACATGAATCATAGCAAACAATTATTTTTTTTTTCAAAATAACATTTAACTAATGTCTAACTTATTAATTATATCTTACAACTAATTCTTTTTTTATTCAGAACAATAATTATTATCGATAACTTTAAATCTTTTTAAAACAACAATTACTATTGTCTAGCTGATCATATCATATAATTTACTCTGATCTTTTTTTTTACACAATATTTATCTATCAAAAATTATATTTACCTATCATATAACTAATTAATTAATTAATTAATACTTTTTAATATACAAAAAACTAGATAATAATTTAACATTCAAAAAAATAAAAACTTCAAATTTTTTTCTCAATCCACTTATCCATCTATCTTTTTTCAAATTCAAATGGTTTTCTTATCAAATATTAAATTCGCTTATCCCTCCCATTTTCTTCACTCTTTCATATTTTTCCTAAGTTATTGAGTAAATATTAAATGAGTTTGTATTTTTATAGTAAAGAGTTCTTCCAGAATCATGATTTTGTATAATCATGATATGCTTCCTTTTTTCTTTATCATGTAATTTTTATTTTCGGTTCGGCATTCTCCTAATATATAAATTTCTTGTGTGTGTGTGTGTGTTTTTTTTTTTTTTAATTGCTCAAGTGAAATTGGGATCATAATCTGTTCCCTTTATTCTTTATCCATTAAGGTAAATTTTTCCTTTTGATTTGATAGAGTTATTTTCTTAAAGTATCATTTTTTCTGATTTTTTGTTATTTTTTTTTCTATAATAGATTAGATTTTTTGATATGCAAGGTTTCTAGGATAGATAAGTTAAGTAACTTTTTGATGGAGTTTTGTTTGTTGATTTTTCAACTTTATTAATTAGAAAAAGATTGATATTTACTTCCAATATAGAGTTATTTATTTTTTTCTATTTTTTCAATGATAAAAGATGATTCTACGATCTGCTATCTCAGCCATAGAAGTATCAATGTGTAACTACGTGGATTGTGATCCATAAACGGAATTCTTTTTCATTATAATATATTTGTAGTATTTTTGTGGTGTTATGATTATCATTCTTTATTTATAATAAACAACTATACCTAATATATTGTTATGATTGTATTTTACTAATTTAATTTGACAACTAAATTAGTTGTGGTGTTGTATAATTTTTAATTTTCTTTTTAGAAAGACTTCATGTATAATAAAATATGTATAATGTCCGATACGCAAACAACGATAGCTACACCGAGACCGATGTGGGACGATACGTTCAGCGATAGTTACTACGACCGCGACTTTAAACCATGGTTGTATCTCCAGCTTTCCCTGGTAGTTATAATTAATAGATTTTGGACACTGAAAATAGGGTAGTCATTGTGAATAGTTTCTAAGTTTTACTGTAGAACCAGGCTACTAACTGAGTGTTCAATCTTTTTAGCATGTTACTGAGATGATTAAATATGGGGAGTGTCAGTTTGATGCAGTTAGGAATGGACATGTCTTATAAGATCTTTTAAGTTTTATCCATAGTTACCAAAAACTCTGCCCAGCAAACTGTGTACTATATACTGAATCATATGAATCGAAACACGATTCATTTGTGTTCTGAAACACGGACGATTTACGTTTCAAAAGTTAAAGGTAACGAACCTTTATTTATTGAGAAAATGAGAAAATATTCTCTAAATTTACCTAATTATAACTATTTACTATTGGATTGACAATAATAATTCTTGAAAATTGAACAGTTTTTTCTTTTCTCTAGTCACTAGAAGTTCAATATTTATTAGAAATTTAATACTATATACTATCAGCTATCTTCTTATGTATATAATGTAGTAATTTTTGTTAAGAAGTAACGTATCGTAACATATCAACTAAGCCTATCCCTACATATCCGATACTTTAAATAATGGTAAATAATGATGAATCATGTCCCCATACTCATACCACATCTCCTAACGTAATATGTTTATGGTAACTATGGTTTTATTGTTTCCTATTCCTCCATCTAAAATTAAATCAACAACGTATAAAATTGGCTAGTTTCAATGATCTTTCATTAACTTTGTAAATCTTCCAGGTAAAATGCCAACACACAACTTGGTGGTTCATTAAACCACATCATTTTGTCATCACAATTTTGAGCTAATTGTTCAAAGCTGTGAGTTGGCTTATTACCATCCCTTTTTGTCCATATAACCTCTGAAATTCGCATCGCAGGTGCTCAATCCATTATCTCATGTCGCCTGGAAGAGCAATGTTCCCATTGCAGACAGATTGTCTTCTTGGGCTGAGATTGCAACAATTACCAAATTATCGTCTCCTTCTAATCTGAAGCTAGTAATCTGTAGTTCAGCTGTCATGCCCTGCTCTCGGGAGTTCCGTGACTGTCGTATCCTCACCTTCTCCCAAGGACACGAGACTCAAAACCATCAGATCCTTGCTCATTTCTCTTAATCAAACTTATGATTAACTGCAAAATGTTTAAATTATGGAATGAGCAAAACACAAGATCAATAAGTAGTGGCAGTTCCCTTCCACCAGATCGCACATGTTATATATATAAATAGTGAAGTTCAAAAATTGATTACACACATGCATGCATAATTTATATACAAACACTCATATATCAAATGCAATAATAAATAAAAGGCACATTCTATATAGCCAATACTTATAAGTAAGTGGCAAAATCATTTAAAATTTACATGCTCAACAAATACAAATATCAATCAGTCAAACCAAAGCAATCCAAAGTAAGACAAAACAATACAAATGACTCAAGGGTCACTAAAGGTTTGCTGGCACTACAGGATATCTCGTCCTAACTTTATACCCGTTAGAAATAGAACCATATGCCCGCCTTCATCTCCAAGGCCAAAAATACCTATTTCCGTATTATATCGGATCAAAACTAATTGGAACTCATTCCCGCCAACTTAACCAAAGTTACCAAGAATTCCGACAAATATCACATGCAAACAAATATATTCATGCGGAGCATTCATGAAGACATACATTGAGTGATACATGCATACGTGTCATCTAAAATGCCACTTATATTCATTTGACACAAAAACAAATAATTCAAATATCTTACATACGATATAAATTTATAAGTAAACATACAATTTTCAAATATCGTTTAATAGTACAAAACGTATTTAGAAAACATAGAAGGAAAGTAACACCACTTACCGATTAATTCAAATATCGTTGCTTATTAAAGTCACCCAAATTTTATCGATTATTTCATACCTCTAAATATATGTCGAAAAGATTTCATTTACATCTCAAAATACTCCAAAACATCTTAAAATGCACCAAATTAAATCAATAAACAAAATGGGTCGAAAAAAATCCAAAATTCACCCGGAGCAGTACCCACCATATAACATCAAAATTGGAGCCACAGAGCCATGGGCATTCTGCCCAGGGCGAATACTTCATGCCATTGACTAGTTTCGTTGCCATTGCAATTTACTAATTCACCAACCTTCAACTAAGCAGCAAGGCCAATCATTACTTTGCATTCCTAGTCTATTTAAATAATCAATCGTTAAATCTCAATCATAAATCTCCACTTGATCTCATAAAATAATTCAAACAACCCCATCATATTCTAGTATTCAAGCACAACTCCACCTATTGATGGGAGTTTAATTAAAGGTGACAATTAAGCTCAAATCAACTCCATTCTAGTGTATTAAACACTAATATGCAAATCCTTATAATCTTATAACCAATAACACAAAATATAATGCTTTCGCCCCTACCTCCATTAAATCTTTAACAAAACTCATCTTAATAAAACTCATATTAATCGATGATGAGAGAGTTAGACATAATTACTTTGTAATTTGAGAGACTCGGTTGAATTTTCACTTCGAGAAATTCTCTCTCATTTTCCACAAAACCCTACTTTTTCAACATAAATAGCCGTCGGATGAGTAACACTAGGTTCCTGTTTACTTAAATAGACTAACTCTTTAAAATTACAACTTAGTCCCTCATGTTTCCTAATTAATTTATTAACCCCAAACAAAGGCTCACATACTTGTACAAATATTTGATCTTAAATACTACTAGTGGGCTAAAAAGTCCGGATTTCACATTAGCCCCCTACTCTAAAGCCCTCATTGCAGCCAACATTTATGCTAATTGCATATTCGAGATACCTACAATTTTCTCTGATAATCTTGCCAGAAACTGTCCCTCATGATTCCTAATGACAATCCCAATTCCACAGCTTAAGGAGTTGGAAACATGTTATTGCTGCATCAAAATTAAATTTGACGGCTGTGAGCAAGGGATGTTACCATTTGCAAGGCGTCTCCAAACCACTCCCCCCAACTAACTGCTTCGAGTTAGCATCCTAAACTCCCATCCAACTAATATTCCAAACTTTGTCCACCCCGTGCTATTGCTACCTGAACTCCCATCCAGTCTCCCATGTAATACCTATGATTTTTATTTTATTTATTTAAAATAAAATAGTTAAACTTACTAGAAAATAAAATCGTGTAAGAGTCTTAAGAGATGAAATAACTAGAATAGTACTACTATCCTACTCCTAGTACAATTACTTCGGGAATACACATCTGCAAATGCAAGTAATGATTATGCTATATATGTATATATTATCTGATTATCTTTTTTAAGTAACACAAACATTAGAGAGAATTTCAACAATATTAAAGGTTAGTCTTCTTCTTATTTAGTTTTAATTAATTATTTTTGTTTTAATTTTAAGAAAATTAGACGCTTTATTATTTTCTAAAACATTAGTTATTCACTTAATCAGATTATTTGCTTAGAAAGCTAGTTCAATTAATGTAAAAGTTATTATTGGTAGTTAATTTATATAATTATTTTCTTGAAATTAAAATTGGAATCATGTATATGAAAATTATATTTTTTTGGAATTATATTATGGTTTATTATTGTTGGATTTTTATTTTTTATTTTTTTAAAAAAAGAGTGATTTGATCGGAGAGAAAAGAGATCAGATAGTAGAATTAAAAGGAGAAGAAAAAAGATTAGAGAGAGCAGACTAGAAATAAAAAAAAAAAAAAAGGAAAAAAATTACTTGCAGGCATGGTGAATGACGGAGGAAGAAGATGAGATTTGACAAAAGTTTCTAAAATTACATCTTAACCCCCCAAAGTTTTACACAACTTTTACAAAGGCCCAAAGAAACTTTTATGGCGTCAGATTGAGTCCTTTTGAGTCTCTAAAATTATAAATTGCCTGGATAATTTTCCAAAGGACCCCATCAATCCATAGAGGAACAGCCTTTTATAATTACCAAAAGGCCCTTACAGTTTGTCAATATTTTACATAAGTTCTTGAAAGTTTATATAAATGATAAATTAACCCCTAAAAGTTTAAATGAAGTTACTGTTTAACCCCAAAAGGTTTATAGAATATATAGAGACCCTTAATGACTTTTTGAAATGACCAAAATACCCTCAAGTATTTTAAAAGTTACATAAAAGCCCATATTAGTTTTTCAAAGTTACAAAAAGATCCCGAATGGATTTCTAAGTTTGTAAACTATTCTAAAATGTTTTGTTTAGCTCAAATAGAGTCCAAAATTTTTTCAAATATTATAAATGAGTTTTATTAATCATAGCAAGTCTTATAATGTTATAATAATAACTTCAAAGTACCCTTCTTACTACAAAAAAGAAACTATATGATATTCTAGTAAATATTATTTTTGTGAATATTAGGACAATTATAGATGTATGGAAAGGTTGAGTATTTAGGAAATTATTATAGGATATTTAAGTAAATGCCAAGAATGTACTAAGTGATAGAAACATGAATTTTGATAGGAAATACGAAAAAGGAACAAGTACAAGAGTAACGTGATTATTTGGCATATCGAGGTGGGTGATGCTTACTCTCTGATTTGTTAATTATTTTGCGAACCCGTATATTTTCTTAAATGATGATTTGATAATGAAAATTTGGATCATGTATGGCTATTTGGCTTATTTGATTTTCAAGTTATAGAAACATGTTATATGCGTCATATGTATGAAATGCATGTGACAAATGGGTAAACATTAATGAACAAAGGCTCTAAACAGACATGAAATAGTCGATAGGGATTCTAGTCCTGATTTATACTGATATACTGGTAATTGATATCCTGATAAATGATAAACGATATACGATAGGTCAAGTGGTTCCATGGAAATTTCTTGACAACCTTTTCTAGTGACTTCCATCACTAGGCTGAGTACTCAGAGTCGATGAAGGCATGTATTATTTTGAGCCTCTAAGAAGTTAGTACATGAATTGGAAATGAATTTGTGATATGTCATAGATTATTTGATACAGATAAATGATACATGAATTTCGAAATGCAAGTTGAATTACATGACTATATGTAATGAAAATGATATATGATTTAGAAAGTTGATTCTGATGAAAGCATATGCATGTGATAATATGATTTGTCTTTGCCAAATGTATATGTATGTAACTGCATGATCCAGCAGAGTGTAAGTGCTATCTAATGGGCGACTTGTCGCTTAACCCATTCCTTATATTTTTGTACAGACGACAAATACAAGTATGTCATCATAGAGGATGAAACATAGACGCACTCGGACAAGTAAGATTGTTATTTAGTAATAGGAGTCTACTATAGTTATTTGACTTTGAATAGTCTATCTATTGGAATAAGTAGAACTGTATATTTTTATTTATTTTAGGATTTATTATTTGAATAAGTACCGCATTAAATTGGATATCATTTGTGAGTAGATATTTTCTCTACGTAATTTATATTTCAGATGAGGTTACTATATACAAATGATGCCTTGTATTCATGGGAGTATAGTTTCATGGATACGGCGAATGACATGTGTCTGACAGTTGCGAGGCAAGGGCGTGACATCCCAGGTCGAGTTCTTCTAATTCCATGACAAGATGATAGGCGCTATGGATTCCCTTTCTTCGTATATTGCCATACCGATCGATCCCTAATCAAACTCGTGCTCAGCAGTATGTTCATAATCGCCTCTGCCTTTCTTGGCCAAAACACCTCATTCACCATCCCACTATACCATGTACGTTAGATTGGGTTGATCAGGTCTAAGACCATTTTCACAATTAGATGATGCAGATTTTTCCTGATTGCTTTGAAGGTGTAGCTTCTTCCCGTCGACAATCCCTTGCTAAGTATGTAACACACCTGGTCCTGGGCTGGCCCAACAACTTTTGAGTGGAAGCAATGGGCTCAAAATGTTTAAACCAAGTTGTAAGTAACCCATGATCCAAAGTGTTATAAACAATACAATATCTCCCTGTCTCTCACTTTCGATGTGGGACGGGCCGTCACAATCACCCCTTCTTAAGGCTTTGTGTCCTTGCAAAGCCCAAGTTGGAGCCCAATAACACATCACATACAATGCATAGCATAACCCAATACCACTGGCCCAGTCTCATCCCGTGCAGAGACCACACGAGATTCGCTCTGATACCAACTGTAACATCTCGGGCCCTGGGCTGGCCCAACAACTTTTGAGCGGAAGCAACGGGCTCAAAATACTTAAGCCAAGTTGTAAGTAGCTCATGACCCAAAGTGTTACAAATAATACAATATTCCCTCTCACTTTCGATGTGGGACGGGGCGTCACAAAGTATATGAGGAGCCTACCGTCTTCTCGGCCTCCAGAAAGGTCGAAGTAGGAAAATTCTTGGCTTTCAAAATCCTATGTATTAAGTAATCTTCATTCACCAATATTCTCCAGGCTTTTTTGGCTAGCATTTCTGAGTTGAAATCTGCCAAACTATGAAAACCAAAGGCCCCGAAATTCTTTCATGTAGACATAGGATTTTAAAACAAAAAAAAATAAATTTTCCAACTTAATTTTTGTTTATTTTTAATTTATTGATGCCTTTAAAAAAGTGCAAATTGGCAATAGTTAGAAAACTAACCATTTTTTAATGGACAACTTAAATAACAAATTTTCTACATTTTATATTTTTAGCAGGTAAAGTGTAAACACTTTATAGTTTGGGGGGAAAATATTATTATGCAATAGTTTAGGCAAAGCCATAATGGGAAATCAAATTTCACCATGTTCAAGATGGCTAAAAGTTACCTAACTTTAAAGGGCAAAGTGTATATTTTTGTAATTAAGGAGTAAAGAGTAATTACCCCTCTAATTCAGGGGATAAAGTATTATTCCTTCAAAATAAAAACAAAAACTTCAAATGCACATCTTTTTCTTTTTTTTTCAACTGTAAACAGTAACAATTTTAGATATATATCAGCCAAAAACTCAAGGATTGAATTACAAGAAGGGCAACTGTCCATAATCTTCCTTAGCTAGATTCTCCAGCCACAGGGAAAAATATTTTTCCATGAAATATTTTTAAAAAGAGTTACAACAAAATTAGCTATTCTATGGCTAATTACATTGTCACCTCTTTTTGTGAAAGTCAAAGAAAAAACATGAAACCTTTTTGGAAAATTCTACAGTCCCCTTTAGGGATCCATTCCCTTGTGCTTTAAAGGTTTGTACAGTACAACACTATGTTCTATAAAAATTTGTACTGTACAAGTCCTTAAAGCCAAGAGAATGGTTCCTTCAACGGAACTGTAGAATTCCCCAACATTTTTTTGTGAAAGTGAAAGAACAAACGTGAAACATAACCCTTAAGTTGTGGATGTCCTCCAGGATGCAAGCAGTTCGCACGTCTTCCATCCTACGGTTGTTGATCTTATCTACCACTATTTTGCAGTTAGATTGTATTTCAATTTTTGATTAGCCTTCCTCACTAGCAATAGTCATTGCATTTTTATTGTTAGGCATTCTTCAATTATGGAATTACTGATTTTTTTATAGTTCCTGCAGTGCCCAGACTCCCACCATTTTTCCTTCATAATTTTTAGCTACTATCTCCTAACCTATCTTCCTCTTCAGATTTTTGACAACAGCATCAGTGTTTAGTTTAATCACACCCCTTTGTAGAGCATCCCATTTCCTGCTTTCTACTTGTTGCCTTGTTCCATTTTTGTTCTTCCCATTCTCCTCCATTCCAGCTTCTTTAAACTCCAGTCATTCCTACCCTGCCTTCTCCATTGTCTTTATCTTTTTCCTCTGCTTTCTATTGAAGTGCCAGTTGTTCCTGTCTTTTCAAATTTGCCATAGTAAGTTGGCAGTGATAGCAAAATGGTTAGACCCTCCTTTCTACTAGCAACCCCTTGTAATTCCTCCCACCATATAGGGAAACTGAACCTCAAATGTTGAATCCCTTCCCAGTTGGTTGGAGCTACCTTCCAGATTATGTCAGCACATTTACAAAAGAATAAACGATGTTCCACAATCTCTATTTCATCTCCACATCTGTAGACATATCAGGTCTTCCTTCTTAATTCTTCTATGGATAGTCTCACTAACAGGTAGGATGTTGTAGAGGCATTTCCAGATGAAATGCTTGATTTTGTGCTTGATATTCAAAGCCCAAAGTTGCTTCCATACTCTTGAGTTCTAGTTTCCATTGGATGCTTCTCCCACTCTTGTGGTCTCTTCATATCTTTTATCTATTTTCTCTTTAGCCATCACATACCCTAATTTGATAGTTTAAATCTCTGATTAATCCTTACTCGTCACCCATCTGACTTTAGCTCCTGTTAAGCTCAGTGGGATCTTTATAATCTCATCCATATCTTCCTGAATCCTAACTGAAGGTTTCTTTAAGCAGGTTCGTATTCCACCTATTCTGATCAATCAGGTCACTTATTCTTTTCAACCTACACTTATCAAGTCTGACTGAGGTGATTTTTTCTATTTTCTTCATTCATCAACCATCTATCCTCCCATAAATCAATTTGATGACCATCCCCTACCCCCTTTCTGTCGACCCCTTTTCTAGTAGACTGCTAGCACTTTTCAAACTTTTCCACACCTAAGAGGCACTGTTTACAACCTCATCACTGAAGATACTTCTACTAAAATACTTGATTTTTATTACTTTGTTGACCAGGAGATTGGGGGCAAACTAAAAATTTCCAGCACTGCTTAGCAAGCAAAGCAGAAATTGAAATGTTTGAGGTCTCTAAAGCCCAAACCCCCCTTAGCTTTCACTTCTATCAACTTATTCCAAGCCATCCAGTGAATTATATTCCCTATACTCTGCACATATCCATGCACAATCTCTTTGAAAGCCCGAATACTGACATTGGGTATGATTGCATAGCCAAGGAAATAGACTTCCATAACACCTTTCTCCCTACCAAGCTAAGAATGTTACTCTTCCTTTCCTGCCGCTGGTGCTATAACCTTTCCTTTATGAAACCAAATACCTAACTTTTAGATCTTCCAGTAATCATTGGGAGGCCAAGATATTTGCTCCGTGAAACCTTACGAGATCAATTTTCCCTATATATACATGTGGACAAATCACGTATGTAGTAAACAAAATAAACAAATAAAGCAAGATTACAATGCATAACTCTCATAAGCGTATAGGGGCATTGGAATGCTAGGATTAAAATTATTCAATTAACCATGAAAAAGATCAAGTAAACATGTAGAATAAGCGCGTAGCCATTCATAGCTTAAGCAATTAATCATAATTACCATTTGCATCAAATATAAATTTAAAAAAAAATCAGTGATTTTCATAATTTGTTTATGATAAAGTATTTAAGATCGGAATAATCGTTGAGAGTTAGGTTACACAAAACTTAAAATGTATAAGTTCTATAGATGTTGTGTGCAACAAAATATTCCAAGTCTGTAAAAATTGAACAAACAAGAAATATAGCGATAAAAATATGAATATATGAATATATGAAATAAAGGGTTACAATCTCTACGATATTCTCAATATATGGAAAAAATTCCTTCAATTCTTTACTTCAGACGCGAGTACGCGCTTGGTAATTACTCCGAGGGCTTCACAGCTTATTCCCGAACCAAGTATTGATTTCTTCAAATATGGATATGGGAGACCTGAAAAACATTTGATGAAAATCTTCAAATCTTCAAATCTTGATATATGGAAAACTTGAAGAGAAAATTTGAAGATTTAGAGCTTTCACAACTTTCAGACTTCAAAAATATGTGTATGTATCTTGAACCTCTGAGGATGACCCCTATTTATACATGTATGGGAAGGGAGCAAGGTAGAAGACTTGTAGTACATGTGTAACTTCTTACTTGCATACCAAGAAACAAATTCTTATCTCTTTACACATATAAGAGATATCAATACATAAGGACTGTACTACTTTGATATTATCTCCTTATTTTAATTTATTAACAAAAAGATAAATACTAGAGTACATATATCCTTATTGGCCAAGTCTTGCAGACATGTGACATGGCACAATTTAATTGGAAAAGCGACACAAATACATTTAATTGGTCGAACTACCTCATTTTGACATGTGAGCTGAAGCAATATAATTGGTTTTAAATTAACCAATGTTCCAAAATATATATGACATATGGCATTATTTAATTGGACCATAAATATGCCAATTAAATTAATTTATATACAAATGATAATTTTAATTAAAATAAAATTTCATTGTCTACAAATGTCATATAGGATGTCAAATAATAATATACTACGAAATATTTTTCATAAAAAGAAAATTATTATCCAAAAGGAGAAACAAAGTCGTAAGTTAACTCCAAAAAAGAATAACTAAGTAGAGAATTAACTAATAAATATTGTAAATGATAATAGCAAATCAAACACAATCGCGATAGTAAACAAGATAAAAATCGAGATATAATCTTTAGGGGTATATATGCTATAGTGTAAGAAAAAAGACAAATGAACACTACCTAAAATAGGTGGCATGATATTGCCCCAGAACTGTAAGTTATGAAGGTAAAAATAAAATCTATAGGGTGTGTTTGTTTGGATTGAAAATATTAAAATTTTTAGTGCCAAACATAGGAAAATATTTTTTAGTGTAAAATATTTTCCAATTTTCCTTCCTCTAACTGAAAATAACTTACGAAATTTTTGAGTGCAAGTTATTTTTCGAATAATTCAAAAGTGACATTAAAACTCAAATACTTACTTTTATAATTTTATTTGCTACACTTATTTTCGTTTTCAATTCTTTTCCAGTCATTTTTCTCTTAATCATGGGTCCCACACTAATATAACTATCATTATGCATATTTTACTACTAAAATGTACTATCATTTAATTTTGAACAAAATTAATCTTTTATAAACCAAAATTACTTGTAAGGTATTTATTACCATTTTTATAAGTTTTTTTTAAACTTGTATTCATAAAATTGAAGATGAAACCATTAAAAAATTTTATTTCAAAATATTTTCGGTTTGTCAACCGAACAGCGAAATATTGTATGAAAATGGACTTTTTCATGGATATTTTCCTCAAGAAAATATTTTTAATCCAAACGAACACACCCAAAGTCAGATCAAATCCGAAACAATATTTAGTGGAAAAAAAAAACAGAGAAATTTATGTCTTTATTTAAGATATATCACCTCTTAAAAGACTAAAGGTGCTTATTTAATTTGCAAAACTTTAAATAATTTTACTCAAAATATGCATAAAGGAGAGACAGGTTTTTTGAAAAAATTAAAATAAAACATATTTTTTAATAAAAATTGAAAGACTAAGGACTACTCATGCGAAACACGTGCATTTTCCTAGTTTTTAAGAAAAAGGGAAATGAACGTACTTTACAGTTTTGAATAACTATACAAGTAAAAACTGAAGAAATGAGAAGAGAAAATAAATGTCAGAGCATTTATTTTTAGGAATAGTTTCATATTCCTGTCAGAGCATTTATTTTTAGGAATAGTTTCATATTCCTCCCTTACGATTTAGTATAATTGCAAGAATACTACCTCAGGTATTAAAAATTATACCTACATCCCTTATTTTAACATTTTGAGTAACAAAAAAATCCAATTTGCTGACATAAGTTTTACAAAAAAGCTAACTAAATATCCCAAATTACCCCTATTGTTTAGACACAAACAAAAAACTTTAAAAGTGATTATTTAATTATTTAATCTATTAAAATCTCAAAATCCCCCCCTTAAATCATCTTGTCTTACACCGATGATCACCAAATTCACACTGGTCATGTACCTCCTACACCTCAAAGTGTTGGCAGTGCCCTCCCCAACTTGAAAACCAAATCAAACCCATTCCTCTCCAACCCTTACAAAACCTAACCACCACTAGCACTGCACCACTCAACTCAATCACCATCTTAATTCAAAATCACAATGAAATAAGTGCCCAATAACATTGCCTAAAATCTGACAAAATCCTACTTTCCAATTGCAAGCACAGTTTCCTTGGTAATACTAAGATCTTGGGTCCTTTGCAAAAAATAAAAAAATAAAAAAATAAAAAAAATAAAAATCTTTACATAGGTTCATCACTGAGCCATGGCAAAAGTCCATGTAATTGCACTCCTAAACTTAATTTTTTTTTTTTTTTTTTTTTGTCGTTGAATTCAATTATTGGCCATGAAATTGGGCAAAAATGGTCGAATAGCTGCTGTCATGAATAGTGGTATGTGGGCCACAAATGCAAATTACAGTATGGCTTAGTTCTGCCAACTACAATTCATTCTCCAATTCCACACGGGATATGGCATGGACTTTGTGTAAATTGAAGAACTTGTCTGCTAAAATTCAAGTCACTCATTTGGCAGCTTGTATCCAATTTTAGCAAGGCATTTGTAGTTTCAAAGTGCACCAACCAAAAGGAAAAACACAGAGAATTTTACAAGTTCTTAGAACTTATTTTTCGATTTAGTTCTCAGGTGTTTATTTAGGATATCTCTCTTTCGGTCTTTCGGGATTTTTTTCAAGACTTTTGTATCTTTTTCATGCAGTGAATATTGCTCCCCTCCGCCCGTGGACGTAGGTCTAATTGATCGAACCACGTAAATCCTTGTGTCTCTTTCTATTTATATTTTCTTCGTATATTTCACTTATAGTTTATTATTTTCGTTATCATCATTAAAGTGCTCGCTAAAATTAATTTAACTAAATTCTCGGGGTACAAATCCTAACAAACTGGAATCAGAGCTTTGATACCTCGAGTTAATTTCTAGCAGCCAATATGATAGTAACGAAAGCATATGTTGAGAAATTTGACCAGAGTACCAACTTTGGTATGTGACAATTCAAAATGGAGGCTATCCTAATTTAGGATAGCATTGATATTGCCCCACAGGGGAAGGAGAATAAGCCGAAGAAAGTGTCAGACGAGGATTTTGCGAATCTGGATAAAAAAGTTAAGTCGGGTATCGTCTTAAATCTCTCTGACGAGATTTTACGGGAGGTAACCTCCGAAACCACGGCCAAAGGCATGTGGGACAAGTTGGAGGCTCTGTATATGAAAAAGACAGTGGTGAATCGATTTTACCTCAAACAAAGTCTGTACATACTTCGTATGACAGAAGGTACTTCTATACTCTCACATATTGATAAATTTGATTCCATTCTTATGGATTTTAGTAATATAGAAGTTAAAATTGAAGATGAAAATCAGGCCCTATTATTGTTGTGTTCCCTACCCCAATCATTTAAGCATTTTAGAGATACAACGCTTTATGAAAAATAAACTATCTCTTATAAAAAAATGAAATCTATTTTGAAATCAAAAGATCATATAGATAAAAATATTACTGGAAAAACTAGAGAAAATCGGGGGAAAGGTTTATTCATTAGAGGCAGATCTGAAAAGAGAGATACAGACAGTAAAAAGTCAAAATCAAAATTCAAATCCAGACATAAAAATTTAGTGTGCAGCTTTTGTCGTAAAAAGGGTCACATTAAATCCAAATCTTTAAATTGAAAAAATAAAGAAAAAGATAAGGAGAAAAATGAACACGAAAATAATGACACCGCTGAAGCCATAGTTGCATCTGATGAGAATGATGGAACTACATTTTTAACCACTGAAAATAATTACAAATCTAACAATGAGTGGATTTTAGATTCAGGTTATTAGTCTTCATATCATATGTGTCCCAATCGGGACTAGTTTTCAACATATGATTCAGTTGAAGGTGGAATTATCCTAATGGGAAACAAAACCGTTTGTAAAGTCATTGGTAAAGATACTGTCCGAATCAAAATGCACGATGGTGTGGTGAGGACGCTCACCGATGTTAGATATGTTCCAGACTTGAAGAAAATCTCATCTCTTTGGACACCCTAGAAGTTCTTGGGTGCAAATACATAGGTGAAGTTGGAGTTCTAAAAGTCACTTATGGTGTCATGAAGGAGCACAGGTCTAGTACGTTGTATATTTTGCAGGGATCCACTATTACAGGTGTTGCTGCAGTTTCTATTACAGATCAATCTTATGCTAACACCACCAAATTATGGCATATGCATTTGGGGCATATGAGTGAGAAAGGTCTATCCATACTCTGTAAAAGAGGTCTTCTTTGCAGACAAAGTATCGAGAAGATGAATTTTTGTGAACATTGTATCTTCGGAAAGTAGAAATAATAGTCAATTTCAAATCTCCAGCAATCCACAGAGTAAAAGGTACTTTGGATTACATTCATTCAAACCTTTTGGGGCCTTCTAGGACCCCATCTAAAGATGGTGCCAGGTACATGTTAACTTTTATTGATGATTATTCAAGATAAGTTTGGGTGTATTTCCTGAAACACAAACATGATATTTTCCTAACTTTTAAACAATGAAAAGTTTTGATTGAGAAACAGACAGGAAAACAAATCAAGCGGTTTAGAACAAATAATGGCTTGAAGTTTTGTGAAGGCGAATTCAATAAATTTTGCAAGAATGAATGAATTGTTTGACACCATACTGTGAGAATGACACCTCAGCAAAACGGTGTGGCGAAACGGATGAACAAGACTCTTTTGGAAAGAACTCGTTGCATGATCTCAAATGTTGGATTGAAGAATGACTTCTGGGCAGAGGCAAGCTCTACCGTTTGTTACATTGTCAACCATGCTCCTTCTGTACCTCTAAACTTTAAGACACTGAGGATTCAAATTTGGTCAAATACTCCTGCTGATTATTCTGACTTAAGAATATTTGGGTGTCCTGCATACATGCATGTAAATGATGGAAACTTAGAACCAAGAGCTAAAAAGTGTATTTTTCTTGGGTATCCATTTGGGGTGAAAGGATGTCGTCTATGGTGTCCTGATTCCAAGTCACTTAAATTCATAATTAGCAGAAATGTAACTTTTGATGAATCATCCATGTTACATCCAAGAAAAGAGTTTTCTAGTTCTTGTAACACAGATGAAAATGAGAGTATGTAGAAGCAGGTGGAGGTTGAAATCGGCAACACTAGTATTTCTCAACCAAGTTCTTCTACAGTTCAGCTAGATTCATATGAGACACTTGAAGTTGAACTAGAAGAAAAAGAATATTCCAGCCAGAGATAGACCAAGGAGAGAAATTCGACTACCACAAAGGTATGCAAATTTGACTGTATATGCTTTGTCAGTTGCACAGGAAATTGAAGAAATCGATGAACCATCTACATTCTGTGCATTCGGATGCAATTTCACGTGCTGATTCATCCAAGTGGTTGATTGCAATGAATGAATAAATTGAGTCTCTCCGCAAAAATGGTACGTAGGTTCTTGTGAAGCCGCAGTCAGGAAAGAAAATTGTTGGTTGCAAATGGGTCTTTAAGAAAAAAGAAGGAATTCCAGGAGTTAAAGATGCAAGGTACAAGGCACGTTTAGTTGCAAAGGGTTATAGTCAAGTACAAGGCATTGATTTTAATGATGTTTTCTCACCTGTTGTCAAACATAGCTCTATACATGTTTTACTTGCTTTAGTTTCCATGTATGATTTGAAATTGGAGCAACTTGACGTTAAAACAACTTTCCTACATGGTGAACTTGAAGAACAAATATACATGAAATAGCCCGAAGGATTTGAAATTGAAGGAAAAGAAGACCATGTTTGCTTGTTGAAGAAATCTTTGTACGGATTGAAGCAATCTCCAAGGTAATGGTACAAGATGTTTGATTCCTTTATGTTGGGTCATGGTTATTCGCGGAACACGTATGACAGTTGTGTTTACTTCCAGAAGTTGAATAATGGTTCTTTCATTTATTTGCTATTATATGTTGATGACATGCTCATTGCTACCAAGGATTTGACATAAAATCACACTTTGAAGTTTCAGTTGAACAGTGAATTTGAGATAAAAGATTTGGGAGCAACTAAGAAGATTCTTGGCATGGCGATCAAAAGAGATCGAGGAGTTGAAAAGTTATTCTTGACCCAGAAAAACTACTTAGAGAAGGTCTTGGAGAAGTTTGGCATGAAAGATGCTAAACCTGTAAGCACTCCTCTTACTGCTCATTTCAAACTGTCAACTGCTCAATCACCACACTCATATGAAGAGGAGAGGTATATGACACGTATACCTTATTCTAGTGCAGTCGGCAGTATATTGTATGCAATGGTTTGCACACATCCAGACATTTCACAAGTAGTTAGTGTGGTTAGCAGATATATGTCTTGTCCAGGTAAATCACATTGGTAGGTTGTGAAGTTGAGATGGATTTTCAAATACTTGCGAGGGACTTCAGATACATGTTTGGAGTTCAGAAAGAATATAAACACTTTGGTTGGTTTTGTGGATTCAGACTACGTTGGAGATCTTGACAAAAGAATATCACTCAGAGGCTATGTATTTTGTATTGACAATTGTGCAGTTAGTTAGGAAGCAACCTTACACCATGTAGTAGCCTTGTCTACTACTTAAACAGAGTACATAGCCATCACCGAGGCAATCAAAGAAGCCTCGTGGTTGAAGGGTTTGTTTGGCGAGCTCAGTTTTCATCAAAGTGCAACTACCATTCACTGTGATAGTCAAAATGCCATTCAATTGACTAAAGATCGGATGTATCATGAAAGGACGAAACACTTTAAAGTGAAGTATCACTTTATTTGGAATATCATTGCTGAGAAAAGGTCTTTGTCCAAAAAATCAATACCAGAGACAATCCTGCTGACATGTTCATGAAACCTCTTTTAGTTGCTAAGTTCAAGCACTGCTTATTGAACTTGATTGGTGTTCATGGTGATGATTAGGCCCGTTGGGGCTTATTTGAAGAAGGTGGAGTAAGTTTACTATTTTTGTCAGATACAAAGCCAAGGTGGAGATTTATCATGAATAGTGGCATGTGGGCCACAAATGCAAATTGCAGTATGGCTTAGTTCTGTCAACTACAATTCATTCTTCAATTCCACACAGGATATGGCATGGATTTTGTGTAAATTGAAGGACTTTTCTGCTAAAATTCAAGTCACTCATTTGGCAGCTTGTATCCAATTTTGCCTATAAATAGCAAGGTATTTGTAGTTTCAAAGTGCACCAACTGAAAGGAAAAATACAGAAAATTTTCCAAGTTCTTAGAACTTGTTTTTCGATTTAGTTCTCACGTGTTTATTTAAGATATCTCTCTTTCGGTGTTTCAAAATTTTTTTCAAGACTTTTGTATCTTTTTCATATAGGGAAATTTTGCTTCCCTCCGCCCGTGGTAGTAGGTCTAATTGACCGAACCACCTACGTAAATCTTTGTGTCTCTTTTTATTTATATATTTTTCGCATATTTCGTTATTATTTTCATTATCGTCATTAAAGAGATCGTTAAAGTTAATTTAGCTAAATTCTAGGGGTACAAATCCTAACAGCTGCCAATTGGGCAGCAACCCAAGGTGGAAGTCCGTACTTTCATCCTTCAAATTGAGTATCAAAAGAAAAAATATATATTTGTAGCAAAACAATCCTATGGGTGTGTAGAAAAAAGATTTGGCATCAATTAAGAAAGGCACAAACATATCAAAATTGTGATTTGCAGATATTCTCCAAGGTTTGTTGGTAATCTTGGAGGGATATATTAAAATAGTAGGGAGATGAAGAGAGATGTTTAGGTGGATATTAGCTTTGAAATAGTGGTGAATTTTGGGATAGATATCAAAAAATAAAATAAAATAGGATGGAGGAAGAGAGGACGCCATGGAAGAAACCGATTTGTTTATTGATGTGACGACTAAAAGGAAAAGAAAGGGAGTTTTTTTCCTTTTTATTTTTCTGAAAATTTTCTTTTATTGATATGTTGAAGGTATTATAGTGATTTCAAGTATTCAAGGAAAGTGAGTATAACTTCTAATATTTGAGACCCCAAGGAAGGAATGTGAAATTATCCCTTAATTTTACTTTTGATTTTACTTTTCTATAAGGTGTACTATGTCCTATTGAATCAAAGAGCTATACATAATTATTTATCAAAGAAGAGAAGAAAATATGTTTTCTTTATTTTTTGCTTCTTCACTTTTTTTCTTTTTTTTTCAGTGTCTTTTAGTATATTTGATCTACTTGTCATTAGAATTTAAAGATTTATGCTATTCAAAAATAGAAATTATATACTATAACTAAAAACTCAAAAAAAAAAAAAAAAAAAAAAAACATACCTAGTTGACAAAGGAAAAAGAAAGCAAAATTGGATCAAAATATTCTGAGAGCAATTGAATATACTGTCACCAGTCATGCACTATTATAAGGGGGAATGAATTAGGCCTATATAACGGTCATATTCGAGTTGAATCTGGCATATCCAAATTCGAATTTGATTAATATAAGACAGTATTTGGATCTCCAATAAGTTTACAAAAATATATCCATAATCAAATCCAGTTAGATTTAGATCTGAATCCAAATATTAACATTTCTTTTATAACTTTTAAAATTATATATAAAACTATTACAACTTATCGAATTTTCTCTTTTTTTAAAAAATTATAAAAAATATTTAATTCATAATTAATGTTTATGCATATATTCTACATTAAATATAAATTACATATATGTAATTTATACAACATATATGTATATATAATATATACATATAAAATAATATTTTTATATATTAAATATTTTAATCAGATCCACTTCTTAATCGAGTCGAAATACCAAAATTTAGATCCAACCCATTTATTATAATAGTTAAATGAATCCGCATTAGATTCGGGAAATCAAAATTTGCGTCCCGAATCGAGTCTAGTTCGAATTTAGATCCGACCCCCATTGACAGGTTTGGCAGAAAGAACTAAGCGAAGTATTTCTTAAAAATTTCCTTTTTCCTATGAATTCTGTATCACATAAGAGGGATTCAAGTCTCGGCCATCATCAAGTTTGATATCTTACCAACAAGTGCCCAACCTATTGCAAATTTACAAAATTTGATAAAAATATTATTGATCAGAAATACATTACAGAACATGATAATTCAAAACAGAAATTTATAGGGTGCTTGAAACTAAAACTGTGTTGTCAGGTTAGGGTTTGGAAGATGTAAGCTGCCTCAGATTGAACTTCGACAATTCCTTGTACTTCTCAACCACCCCAATCAAGCACACAGTCTGCAAAAACCACAAAAGGGGATCATAACACAATATAACCACAAAATCTTTTGGACATTAAAATGTTAAAAAAAGAACTCAAAATCAGTCCCACTCTTGATATATAGTTATTAGTATGTTTTTCGGGTGCAGACCAATAACTCTCACTACAAACTTCACTGCATAGGAGATTAAAAAATGCTAGTTTTCTTCAGTAGTAATTAACCCAAAATTTTTAAAGCAACAATAATAGACAAGGATCTGGGCAAATTCAGATCAAATGTAAATTATACAAGTGAACGGAAAGGAAAAATAACTTAATTCCCCTTAAACTTTAGGGGCTTGGCTGGCTATTTGCCCTAAATTTTGTGGGTCCACAAGAAGACGAGCAATGAAAAATCAACAAATCTAAGTGAAATTTCTTGGTGAAGATAGCAGTTTCCACCCATATAATAAATAAACAAACAAACCAAGTTTTAATCCCACTAAGTAGGGTCGGCTGCATGAATCCTGCTACGCCATTACATTCTGTCAAGGACTATATCCTTCTCAATTCTTATATGGACTATATATTTCTTACATATTACCCACCAAGTCTTTTTTAGTCTTCATCTACCCCTCTTGTGTTGACTACTCTCTTTAAATCCACTCGCCTGACAGACGCTTCTATTGGTCATCTTAATACATAACCTAACCACGTTAAGCGTGTTTCTCTGAATACATCTTGTCAACAATAGATGCTACTCCAACCTTCTCACGAATATGCTCATTCCGTATCTTGTCCATCCTAGTGTACCCACACATCCATCTTAACATTCGCATTTCTGCTACTCTCATCTTTTACTCGTGTGTGATTCACTGTCCAACACTTAAGACTCATAAAGGATCGCTGACCTAATTGCCATTCTATAGAATTTACCTTTAACTCTTAAAGGAATTTTGCAGTCACATAATATTCCCGATGCCATTTTTCATTTAGTCCATCTCGCTATGTATAACATCTCAATCTATTCCACCATTACTCTGAATAACTAATTCTAAATATTTAAAATTTTCACTTATGGAGTATCTCTTGATCTCTGATACTAACCCTTATTCCATTCCTACATGCACTCTTGCTATTAAATTCCACATATTTTATTTTTGACCTACTAATTCTAAACCCTTTTGCCTCAAGTGTCTCTCTCCAAATCTCGAGTTTAACTTTAACCCCATCTTTTATCTTGATTTACTAATACAATGTCATCTACAAATAACATACACCGTGGTATTTTCTCCTGTACGTGTCTCGTAAGTTCATTTATGATCAACGCAAAAAGATAAGAATTTAGAGCTGAACCTTGGTATAAACCTATATTTATAGGGAACTCTCATGTCAACCCTCCTAATGTCTCACACTTGTAACCACATCCCTATACATCTACTTTATTGATTCTATATATGCTACTCTAACTCCTATTTTTTTCTAAAACTATCCACAAACTTCTCTAGGAACTCTATCATATGCCTTTTCAAAATTAATAAAAATTATATGTAAATCCTTTTCTTTATCTCGATATTTCTCGGTAAGTCTCCTTAAGAGATGTATGGCTTTAGTAGTCGATCTCCCTAACATAAAATCAAACTGATTATTTTACACCTTAGTCTCATTTCTTAACCTTCTTTCTATTACCCTCTCAAAGTTTCATCGTATGTCTCATTAACTTAATACCTGTATCCACCTATATACAATTTAAGTAATTTCACACGCTATGAAATGGAAAAAGGATTTATTTAGTTCTTTTCTTTGCACCAACTTATGGATATGCCAATCCAAAATGGTTGCGTGGATATCCTGTTGAGGGCAGAGAAAGAAAGGGGGTGAGTTATTCCACCAGTTTCGTTTGATGCCTTCAATCAGTGTCACTCTCATTGACCCACATATGTATTAGATACTGAAGTGTCCAAGTACTGGGGACCTTAACCCAATTTGATGTAATTAGGAACCGTATCACCTAATCCAGTGCATGTAAGCTTACATCACAAGGAACACTAGCTCTTGTTCCCATTAATTAGCTTCATTATTTTCATCCTTAAAGAATGAGATCTTGTCATTTAACACAAAGAAATTCTCAGTTAAATACTTAAATTTCTAATAATACTGCTGTTTTATAATATGTAAAAAATCTATAAAAAATAAACAAACAAACCAACCCTTATTCCCCTTAAGTAGGGTCAGCTGCATAAATTCTACTACTGCCATTATACTCTATCATAGACTATATCCTCCTTATTTCATAGATGGGCTTGTATCTTTCTTACAAGTTACCTACCAAATTTTTTTCGGTCTTCTCCTACCCCTCTTATGTTGACTACTCGTTCTAAATTCTACTTGCCTGACAGGCGCTTCTACTTGTCTTAGCACATGACCTAACCATTTTAAGTGTATTTCTCTCATCTTCTCATCAATAGGTGCTACTCCAACTTATCACGAACAGGCTCATTGCGTATTTTGTCCATCCTAGTGTATTCACACATCCATCTTAACATTCGCATTTCTGCTACTCTCATCATTTGCTCATGTGTGTAATTCACTGCCCAACATTCAAACCTATAAAGTAATACAGGCCCTTTTGTTTCAAGTGCATCTCTCCAAACCCTTTTGTTTCAAGTACATCTCTCCAAACCTCGAGTTTAGCATTATCCCAATTTTTGTTTCATCTACTAAAACAACTGCAAACAACATACACCATGGTATTTCCTATCACTTATTCCTGTATGTGCCTTGTAAATTCATTTATAGCCAATGCAAATAGATAAAGACTTAGGGGTGAGCCATAGTGTAAACTTATGATTATAAGGAACTTTCAAGTCAACCCTCCTAGTGTTGTCACACTTGTAATCACTTCCCTCCTATACATCTCCTTTATTGATTCTATATATATTACTCTAACTCCACTTTTTTCTAAAACTCTCCACATAACTTCTCTAAGGACTCTATTGTATGCCTTTTCAAGATCAACAAAAATCATGTACAAATCCTTTTCCATATCACGGTATCTCTTGAATGTAAAAAAAAATCTTTAACTTTAAAAAAAAAAAAAAACTATAACAAGCTGTGAAGGTCTTACCTTGACAATTTGGACAATAATATTTATATCCGGATTGCTAAGATCAACTTTGTGTGGTGAAGGAACAGATTTTGCAACTGCATTGATGATTTTCATCCTATCAATACCAGTATTTGCACGGGCTTCATACAGCACAGCAAACTGAAAAAGAATTTTTACAATGCCTCTTGCTTAGCCACAAAAAAGAGTGAACAACAAAACAGAAATAACAAAAGCAAACTCAGGCCACAAGTATAGCTGCTACAATTAGATAAATGCTAATGAAATCACGTTCAAATAAATTCAATCATTCCTCCCCACCTTTTAAGCACCTAAAGTAGAGAGAAAATTTGATATTTTTAAGCATAATAAAATTTAAAAGCAAAACTTGTGACAAAACCGCAAGCCAAATTCTTCTCAAAGTAATACGCCTGAGTAACAGTAAGGATCAAAACCAAGAGATAAAAAACTAGAGAAATTAAGTGCAAACCCTGTAGCTCCGGAAATACATCTACAAACTACTACATGTTTGGTGATCTTGCACATTGGTGCAGCTCTTGGGCTTTTTTTGTGCATGCATTCAATTAATATAAGCAAAATAGAAAGGATGGCCTGTAAAAGACAGGGAAAATCCAAAGTCACCTTATGTGGGTTCTCAGCTTCCACTGGCTAAAGTTTTGTGAAATTAAAGGTTTGATTGCTCTTAAAATTTCCTCTTCTGATGCATAGCAGGTTAATTCAACTGGTAGCACCCTTAACATGAACCTGATGCAAGCCAACACAATTTTAAGAAGAGAAGATATTTGGTACAGTATTAGTTTGGATGTACTACCACAGAAAGCTATTATAGAAGCAACTAATGAACTTTTAGAGAAAGGAACCTAGACACGTGTTTCCTGGTTGAAGCAAGGGAGGTCATCATGTACTGCACAATATCCTTTGGGCTGGGATCACCTTCTCTCTTACGCATTTGGACAAATACGACACCATTACAACCTGAGTCAAGGCTGCTGAAACGTCTCTATTGAATGAGCAAAAAACAATGTTATTGCATTCGGATGTCACCAACTACCAGGCAAGAATACGCCAAAATCTCACTACTGTGAGGTCCTAGGGGAATGTCCCATATTCATAGCAAACTGAATATTAAGAAAGCAGAGAGTCTAAATATTCTGATAGCATGCAGCCAAGCAGAAAGTATACAAGTGAACACACACCTAGTCATTCACAAGAAGCATTCATTAAAACCAAAGGACATGTATAAAAAGTTGATGATTGACTCAAGATTTAAGTTCTTAAAAACTTGAGTACAAGCAGAAGAGAAGTTGCAATCCAGAAGGCATCATAATATTTGGCAAGAGAAATCTTCAACTAAATATTCAAATTTGAACAGTTTGACATTTCCAGGTAGCTTTTATCACTTCTCATATGTCTAGGAAATTATGAAACTTGAGAGTGACAAGACATCGGACAACATTTCCAAATCTCACTGTTGGCATCAACAACACAGGCCTCCAAGACAAGAAAAATGCTGATAAACCAAAGTTTTATTTCGTAAGTAAGTCCTCCGTTATTTCTTTGTAAACTAACAGAAGAATCAAAACAGCCTAAACTTGTCAGAGTTCTGCAATTTCATGTGGAATGTAGTTACATATCATTAGCAGAATCCACATAACAGACAGTGGTGAAAATCTCAGAACAAGGGGAGGGAAGGACACATATTAGTTTTCATATTCCAAAAGTGGGAAGATTACAACCACCTCATACAACATTTAGTTAAAACCACTTATCCCCTCAACTCTTGGGCTATGTCTTGTTACACCTACTTATGTGTGTGAACTTAACCCCCTTGAATGATGATATGTCATATCAAACTCTGGTCTCAATTACATAACATCAAAGATACCCATCATACCCCCATCCCTCGTCTCTCCCTTACCCCCCCCCCCAAAAAAAATAATAATAAATAAATAAAAAATAAGTAAAAGACCCATCCTTTTAACCCAAAAGCCCAACCCTCTCCATACACATTCCTCCTCCCTTTCTCCTTTGGCCACTCCCTCCACCACAAGATAAACTAACACATGGCCACTTCATAGCCATAGCCAACAAACCCCCCAACAACCCCCCCCCACAAAAAAAAAAAAGAAAAAGAAATTGTCACCAGTTTCTTCCACTTCCACTATACAATCCTAAACTCCTAAACCCCTTTTTTTCTCTATGTTTCTCATTGTACATGCCTCATGCAGTAGCAATTACAGAATCACTACAAAAAGAGTAATGAAATTCGTAGCACAGTTTCAAGCCTTCACTAACAAAAATATCAATTACTAGCAAAAAATGGTTGTGCATCAAGTACTGAAAGTTTCCTCAAAGGGGGATGTGATCAAATAGTCAAAAAATCAGTCATGCTGGAACAAAATTTTATGCTAAACAATTATATGTGATCTAGTGAGGCTGCTAACAAAATAGTCGAGCAAAATTCACTTTAAAACCAAAAAGAACCAAATAATAATAATAATAATAATAATAATAAATAAATAAACAAACAAACAAAAAAGAAAGAGCTTTTTGCTTCCATAAGCATCTTGATAAACATTTTTTGGGGTTCAATCAGACTTCTTAGCTGAATAAACACTAAGAAGACGCTGCAAGAGGAGCAGAGCAGTAGAAGGGATGACAATATCTTGGTACCATTGACATTAAGCAAAGCAGTAAAGACATCATATACATGTAAAAGAGAGAGTGTGTGTACATACACCAACACTCAAACAGAGAACAACACAGAAACAACGGGATTTGGAGTTTAGGAAGTGTATAAAGAAGGAAAAGGAAGAAACTGGTGAGATGGGGCCTGTGTGAGAGGAAAAAAAGGTAGAGAGAGGGGGGGTTAGGCAGTTGCGGCATTATGGGCAGTTGGGAGATTGATTGG
Organism: Cinchona pubescens; assembly: GCA_025175665.1. Taxonomy (NCBI): domain Eukaryota; kingdom Viridiplantae; phylum Streptophyta; class Magnoliopsida; order Gentianales; family Rubiaceae; genus Cinchona; species Cinchona pubescens. Next base: position 3,587,599 of record JANKKI010000062.1, read on the forward strand.
GGGAAGAGGTGGTAGGTAGGGCTGTAAACGAACCGAGCGAGCAACCCGGTCAAAAACTCAACTCGAGCTCGAGTGGAGCTTGCTCGAGTTCGAAACTCTTGACGAGCCAATCTCGAGCATATATATAATATGCTCGAGTGCTCATCGAGCTTTTCGAGCATTATATAATTTTTTTATTATATGTAAAATTACTAAAATGTCCATACTTTTTAGAAAAATTACACCTTTTACCTACGAAAAAGTCAAACTACTCGAGTTCGAGTTCGAGCTCGAGCTCGAGTTCGAGGGTGTATCAAAAAAAATTGAGTTCGAGTTCAAGTAGGGCCCTATTCGTGCTCGATTCGGCTCGTTTACACCCCTAGTGGTAGGGGCCAAGGAGGAAGTGTCTGGTGGGATTGGCATTTTGGGCGGTGGAAGGATGATTTTTTCTCTGAGATGGAGAATGAGAAAGAAGGATATTACGTACATTTTCCAACTGAATTTAATAGATGAATATAGAGTGTGACATAAAATTTGTCCCAAGGGATTTAAGTATCTCAAACATAAGTGGGTGAGTAAAATGACCCTGACCTAAAAGTTGAAGAGGGATAAAGGGTGGTATTAACCCTGCTACACTGGTTTGTGCTGGTTCATGATGTTTAATAGTTATTATGTCATGGGCTGTTCAACAGTAGTAGGAGGGAACAGAGGACGGGGAAAACACAATCTGGAGCTATGGAAATATGACCCACTTGATACATGTGGTCTTTGTGGAAAGACAGAGCTAAAAAGCTTGTGAAGGGACTGAGAATCCGGTAAAGAATTCAGTTATATCCATTCTTCTTAAGGGTACAGGGACCTATCCTCACTTTGTATAAAGATTTAGGAGGTCTTTTTAAAGGTTTGGGAGCCTCAGCACATCATGTCTCATACTTAATGCATACTGCAACTATGCAGCTCTTTTATTTAATGATCTGTGTTACTAATCAAGTTGTCGCATGAAGGATAACAGCAAGAAGGAAAAGCAAATTAAGAAACAGAATGCATCAAAAAGGGCATTCTTCCTATTAAAGCATAAAAATGTCATAATTTGCAGCTTCAGCAACGATTTCCACTCACCTTAGTTTTGTCTCCCAACTCGGCTAGCTCGGCTTCAATCAATTTATCAACTGATTTCTCCTCCGTCTTAGCAGATGTCAAATTTGGGGACTTTAATGACATTATTTCAACACATTGTTTTTTAGTTGGCTGCTCTCCACCTTCGGCTTCTTGAATTTCTTTCTTTGTCAATTCCTCCTTATTTTCCTTCTCGTCCAGACACTTTATTTCCTCTTGAAAAGATAAATCATTCTCTTTCTGAGGTCCTAGCTTTTCATTAACTAGTGTTTCACAATTAGCATCAATGACTCTATCAGTGGGTATATCTTTGTTCTCCGTGCTCTTGTGGATTTTATCGCCACTTTCCCGGTCGTTGTCATCTCCTTCTTCATCATCATCCTCACTACTATCAGAGTATGCAAATTTGGTTTTCTTATTCACACATTGCTTTAATATTTCTGCTTGTTGCTTATTTGACCCTCTCCCATGCATATACTCTTCATAGAACTGCAGCATCCAAAAAGAGGAAAGATAAGTATGATGATACACATTAGTTCACAATGACAAGATAAATAAGTAATCTTCAAGGGGGGAAAGAGAGAGAGAGACAGAGACAGAGAAGAAAGCAATAAATTATTCAAACTGGAAAAATTGGAGTAACCACTAAATGAATTTGACTGAAACTTGAAGCATTATGTTTCAGATGATTTTGTATTCATCTCCTAATGATTCACGCGTGGCAAATATTAAGGGAAAATTTTGCTAGACAAATCAGAGAAGTATGACCATGACAAATAGACATGTGTTAATGGTGGAAATTTTACTGAAGACAAAAATAATATTAGATGAACTGCATAACAACAGACAGTGAACTGTAACACAGCTTAAATTGAAAATGAGCTATTAATCAAGACGAAATGGAAAATGAGAATCTTCTTTGTAACACCCTGCAATTGTTTCCAATTTTCTATGGAAACCTGTAATAGTTAATTTCAAGACAGGTTGCATTGGGTAGATTTCCAGAACCACCATACAGTGTGAACTATAGGAAAGCATTGAAGTCTGAGAAAGGACACAAGATGAATATCTTAACCTTTTGCCTTGACACTGTAGGTGCAATCACTACTCTGCAACTTGAGACAATAAAAGAAAATCAAGCACAATTTTACACAATTTGTGTCTGATATTTTACAGATTAGATTTCATTCTTCCAGTTTCATGTACATGCATCTCAGATGAGGCTGTTTCAAGTATATAGAGAAAAGCAAGTCACAAAATCTTTCATGGCAAAAAAAAAAAAAAATCTTAGAAAGACTCGCTTTCCCCTTCTGTCTGTTTTCCCTCCCTGCAAAACAAATTATTGAAGAGTACATTCCTAAACAAAGCAGTAGACAAAGAGTTCCTAAAGCTACTCACATTTCAGAGTTTTAAGACTTATGCCAAGACATTGTAGTTCATTAGACAAGAATCAGTTTTTGTGAAGGTAACAAATTAAAGGTAGTAAACTTTTATCGTAGATAAGTTAAAACTTTTTCTAATCCACGAATAACGGATCTTACTTCTATATCTGTTTCTTTTCCTGGAAGCTTACATTCTCGTATTGTGGGTTACCATGTTGGTTTATATATATATATTGGAAGTAAGTTGGTTTACATATTGCTCCCTACTTATTGTTTATACATTCTTGTTGGCCAGTTTCTAACACTAAAACTTCCCCTAGATCTGACTTTCTCTTTGCTTTTCTCTCTCCTACACATATTTTTTTTTTCTTAACAAGTAATCAGTAACGTCAGAGACATGTGATTATGTACCATGCATATTAGTGTTCCATGCGTGTTAAAATGATCAAGAATTTCATTTTTTTTCTTCTGGTACTTTTTGTCATCAAATTTTCAAAATCCTTGTGCTTTGTGTGTATTGATACATAATCCAAAATGAGACAAGATTTTATAGCCAAACCCAGAGGATACAACAGACATTTAAATTTTCATTTTTTTTTCTAATTAGTTAAACTTACTCTTTGGCTAAAGGTCCTAGAGGACAGGAAACATCAAAATTTGGGTTATAAGACTTGTGATAACAAAGCATAATAGCAGTTTCATGAATTATTCAGGGCACTTCTGGTCAAGTCAACCAGTAATTGATTGCCAATTCAACAGCCAGGCACCGCATTTTTTATCTTGATGTCTGGATGAAAGAAAATGTACAATGAGGCTGATTCAGATATGCAGAGTTATTTTGCATAGGAGCATGGAAATTAGAAAGAAAGGCAGATTCGTATTCAATCTTGCAAGCATGAAAGAGATTTCAATCTTGCACAAATAATTAGTTTTGCAAACATTTACATCACCAATATAACTGCCGAGAAACACCAAATTTCCCTGAAAAGCTCACCCCTTTACCAGAAGGAAGTAACAAAGGCCAACTTGGTTATTAAACTATGCAATAACTAAAACTTCACCGAAGTCTCAAGATAAATATTCTCCTGTGTTAGATATAAGTATGATAACAGCAGCAAATAAAGATGAACTGACATAGAATCCAAACACGTATAATTGTGGAGTTGAAACAAGCAAACAGGTGATCAGGGGAAACTGTAATTCGTGTAAATGACTCTGAACACAATGAGGCAGGATTCAAGATGATACTATTCCTGGCTTTTTCATAACTGGAAAGAAAAAAAAAATTATTGGTATTGTACGCTGAACTTAAGTACTTATCCTTTTTTTCTGTTGACATATGAATATACAAACATTAAGTTATAAAATCTCACTCCCCAAATTACGCCCTCTAACATTAACATCCCCAAATGATAGGAACAAAATGACGTACCCAAATGATAACATCAATCAAAATTACCTTAATTTTACGGCTTCAGAAAATAACTAATATCACATTACGTCTTATCTACTGCATTCTATTCATTCCTAGTAAGCAAATAACATTAGGAAAAACTCGATCCGCTAAATCTAGCACCATAGACGAAATATACACGTTTTTCACAAATTGAAGTCGCAAACTCGTTGATCAACTAATGGAAGATATTAAAGGATATTTCCATAAAAAGAAAATCATTAGAAAAACTGCGAGCTTGCTGCAAACTTGAATCCAAGTATATCATCAAAATAACACTAACAAATAGATAATAATCTACACCAACACCACACTGATACGCAAAGCCTTCAAAACATGTGACATTGTACCGTACAAACCCTCAAAGCATGAGGTATTTTATAAAATGAAGTATATATTAAAAAGAGCCAAATATAAATACGCCTAACAGAGAAATACCCGATACATAAAAGTAAAAACCCAGAAAGATAGAATAACGTAATCAAAGAATCAAACTTTGGCAGAAATAAGGGAGTGTTTGGCTAAATTTTGAAAAAAGAAAAAAAAAATTAAAGTGGACATACAGAATCAATAACATTAATGGCTTCATGAGAAGCTTGGCGTTCCCTTCCACCATCACATGTTATAAAGAACCCTTGAACCCCGGGGTGTAAAGGGTACGCGCCCTTCTTCACTGGTCTCTAGAAGATGCACCAAAAAAAAAAAAAAGGAAAAATTAAATTAAAAAAAAAGAAAGAAAGATAGGCATTTAATTAAAGGAGTGAAAAGGAGAGAGCTGAGTTTACATTGTGGGGAAGATAGCGTTGCTTTCTCTTCTTGTTAGATTTGTTCTCGGTCGCCATTGGAGAGTGACGAGCAAAGAATAACAGCGGAGACTGGAGAGGGCAAAGAGAGAATTGGGCTGCTTAAAATAGTATTATGACTACTGAGCCGAACGCAGAAAGCCCAAAAACTCTCCAAATTCCCACCGGCAAATGAATTGATATTGTCACAGCTATATTTTAGTGAATTACCAAAATAACCTCCTTCCCAACAGTCCCCCCAATTTCCCAAAAACCAAAATCACACGATTCTAACTTCACCTCTTTTTTTCCCCTCCCGGTCTTAAATACTTATACCAATTCTTCTATACCAATTCTTCTTTAAGATTTAGTAATTGATTATGAAAATAGTTGTACTTAGTAATAAAATTCCAATTCTGACTTCAACAATTCATGCCAGCATTTATCGGAGCTCCGATCTGAATTTGGACAACGTTTAAAGGAAGGCTGTCTTCAAGTTCGCCCTCTAAGCCGGGTTTCGATTCGCCGTCGTGCAATGCGCCGCTAAGGCCTCGATCGGCTCGATCCGCTCGTCCACCTCTGCCGATGCACACGGAGAATCTTCGGAAGCGGCAACGAGGGGAAGGGGAATATACGAACTCATCGCCATGTTGCGTCTAGATGGCAGGAGTCGTTCGGAATGAGGGTAATTGTGGTAATTCAATAAAAATAGCTGTGGCAATATCACCTGCCTAAAACCCTCTATAAAAGATAAATATTGTGCGCTCTCGACTCCCCTTTCTTAGTTTTTTTTTCCTTTTCCTTTTAATTTCAGTTCTTAACCTAATTGCTTCGCCATTCTCTTATAAAAATAATTCTGAAAGCTTTGACAGATATTTGGATATTCAAGTTTTTCTTATGGGGCGGAAAAAAAATGTTGATACTACTTTCACGAGTGTATTGGAGAATAATCAAATTGAAGATGTCCGTTGGCTTTGTTCTTTATCTGAATCAGAACTTGTAAGTGTTTTTTCTTCTCTTCTTCTGTTATATTTTTCTTTTGTTAATCGCTTATTAATTCATAATCTGAATTACATTATGCAGATGAATTAGTATCATTGTTAATCTTGTGATCATTATCCAAACCTTCATATTGGAAATAACATATCGTTATTTGTAGGACATGTTGATTATGTTAAAAATGATGGTTTTGCGACGAGCCAAAAAAATTGGTCATGTGTCTTTAGCCAAGGAGTTTGACTTGAAAGTGCTCCGACGCCTATGTATGTATTGTTTTTCATATCCCTCAAATATGCATCTGTATCTTGGTTATCATAACAAAACTAATTTACTTGTAAGTGCCGAAGCTGAAGTTGTACCGGGTACATTACTGCCTTTTCGAACCATTTTGATTTTGTTGTGTTGAATTTGATGCAATGTACTTCATTGACAATTGAATAACCTTACAGGACTTAGATTGGAGAGTCTTCTATGTTTAGTGCTGATTTTCTGTTAGTATAAAAAAATTTATGTACTTAGCCGTAAATCATGGAATCTGAAGATTAATTAAGACATTTTTGTTCTTTTGGCTGTAAAAAAAGCATGAAATTTGTCCATGTATGCATATGGCAATTGCACTTATGGAGCGACCACAAATTATAGGTAAATTATAGGCGATCTTGCAAGTGTTTCTTGGAATCATGTATAGTATAGCGGAGTCTCCAACTCCAAGACATTCTACTTAGTATGTTACGCACGCACAGAAATCTGATTATGGCCAACGTTAAGAAATAGTGAGTTTGATGCAACAGTATTTTATGCTCTATTTTCCCCTTAACTTTGGACTGTAAGATTTGAACCTTTAATTTTTGGACAATTTTTGTTGTTTGAACACTTATAGATGTTGCTTTAAAACATAACTGTGCGTGACAATGCTTAAAAGTTTTTCTTTTACATTTATCCGTTTAAGTCTTCTAGTTGTACATAAGGGTCGAGGTCCTCAGTTGTTATGTTGGTGGGCTTGAACATTTTTGTTGTATACTCTTACTATCTACCTTGTGCTACTTTTATTTGCATGAACTTGAATGTTGATTGCACATATTACATGCATCACTCAAGATCTATAGTGCAGGTTTCACAATGATGGAGCATCTTAAGGAAGAACTTAAGGATTTATCAGCAGAGCTCTTGGCCAAGACTCTGCAGATGCTTCCAAGCTTTTAGATAAAAGCAATTTATCAAAACTTCATGTCAATGACAGTTTCGCCTCAAAGAGCTATGAAGAATTGTGGGAATGCATTTGCCCGGAGAATAAAAAGAGAATATTAGAATTGTAAGAATAAACTGCATTTTGTCCTAGTTTTCTCATTATATTCTTGTAACTTCTATGATATAATCAGTTTTTAATTACTCTCTCTCTTTCTCTCACACACGCACACACACGTGCGCACACACACACACACACATGGATGTAAACATTTTCCAGCCTCTATACAAATCCTAAGGGTTTCTAACTAAATTTTTATGAAATCCTCAATCAACAATATAGTTTGATCCTAGCCAAGTGATTTGTTTGTCTATACATTTACAGTATGTGTCTACATTTAATATGCTAAATCCTGATTATGTAGTGAATACGTTCTTCTTACTTGTTTTGAAGGAAAATTGATTTTTTCCATTTTAAATTCATGTATTTTGTCTGATACCAGTATAATTTTAAGTCCCTCAAGGCTATCTCACACCAATCATTTATTTACTTGTATAGGTTTTCTGAGGACACGACTCCCTTAAAAAAGGGTAGAGCTGCGAAAGAAGGTTCTTCACAGCAGAACTAAATTCTTATGTGACTTTGATACTCATGGAAGAGTTTGTTTTCATTTTCCATTAGGTTTCTTTGACTTATATGCAGTTGCCCATGTGTTTGTTTACATTGTAAATGGCAGAGTAACAGTAGATGTGAGAATCAAGAGCAGCATGCTCCAAGTTTCGATTACGTATCTGATTTTGCTTGGATTTCATTATATTCAGTTAACTTGCACCAATTTTTGCACATAAACTTTATTTACGAATCTTTGGAGTATGTTCAGCTCTGAAGCACCTAAACTCCTTTAGTTGTTCCACCTGTTTGCATCTCGCCGATCAAAATGTTTACCTTTTTGAAGTGATTATGTACTGGTATCTACCTGCAACACCAATTTAAGTTTTAGATTCTAAGTTTGCAAATGAAGTTTCAAATCATACAAAGGGTCCAGTTCTTTAATTGTTGGGAATATGCAACTTATGGTTAGAGATTTGAAACTATATCAATTGAAGTTTGATTGTCATGTAGTACTGATTGAAAAGGTGGAATTGCCTTGTGCATAAGAAGGATCTGTATTTGGCTTTTTCTATCTTAATTGTGGAATGCCTTGTGCATAAGAAGGATCCATATTTGGTTTTTTCCTATCCTAACTGTCCGCACAACTTTGGGAATGATTAGCATTCTGAGTGAAGTATTTGATCAAATTGTGTGTATTCTTTTGTTTGTGAATATGGCTATGTTAGACTGGTATTCATACATAAACATAGGACACGAGTTTCCTTACAATTCCTTAATGAAATGGTGAAGGTACTGTTAATAAAGTCTGCCAGTAAAATTGTAGCAAAATGAGGTAGGGGTGGAAGCCTAAGTTAAAAAGGTGAGGTAGAATTGTTTTTGCCACATAACTGAACAGAAGTAAAAATGAGCACGAGGAATTAAGAATAAATAATGTCATTGGTAACCAAACTTTTGGGTGAGTTGCATTTTAGTATTTCATCTTTTAATTATATTATGTTCAATTACCTATCTTTATAAATTGTATCTAATTAGTGTAATTGTCCAATTTTGATCGCTAGAGGTGCAAGAGATCATCACATATATTGCACAAGAGAATAATAGAGGTAATGTTGGAACACAAATTGAACAAAATGACGCAGTTTCATTATTACAACTTCAAAGAAAATAGAAAAATTAAAAGTTTGCATTTAATCATAGAAAATCTCCAAACTTTTTTATTGATTAAATGTAGACTCTTATTTTTTTATTTTTTTTTTCAAAAATTGTGATAATAAACTATGTTATTTTGTTTAATTTGTATTCTAAAATAACCCTTCTTAATTTTTTATGCGATGCACATGACTATCTTTGCTGCCTCTCAGTCACTAGAATCGGACAATTGCACTAACTAGCTTGATACGGTATGAAAAGATGTGACACCAAAATTAAAAGAAAGGATACTAAAATGGAATTCAATCAAAAGTTTGGACACCAATAACGCTCATTTACTCGAGAATTAACGAAAAAAACTATCAGTATTTGTCTATTTTTGTGGTTTTAATTGTTATAAATAAGTCCTTAGTTACTCCTTGTAGAACTACTATATGAAATCCAATGTTTAATCAAGGTTGGCAAATTGCAAACCCACCAAAAAGTCTTCCTAGTCCCAAAATAGGAAAAGAAGGAAAAAAAAAAAAAATTTGGGAAAAAAAGACAAATTTCAAATTCTCCTACTTAGGCTAGTATTTTGGTTACTATCTTATAACTTGCGAACCTCATTTTGCCTATAGAATGTGGACGGAAAAGGAAAAATGCCATGAAAAGTTTATTAAAAAAAAACACCCGTTCCAATTTTCACTTCTGCAACATTTCTCCACCTTCACCTATCATCTCTCCATCTCCTGGCCTTCCTTTCTTACAGTCTAAAGTCTCTTATCCCCAACTATTACCAAATCAACCACCAATTTCATATAACAGTCTCCTTTCTCCTCCCTTCGATCAAGCCAGCTTCCCTTCTTCATCCCTACAGATAAATTAGCCACTAAATCCACAAAATAAGATTAAAAACAAAGGGGAAGAGCAACTACTAGAAGAAGGAGTAAGGCGGAGATATCAATGGGGTGTTATGGAGTAGCAAAAGAGAGAATATGGCGTTCATTATTGAAAAAGTTACAGAACATTAATAGGGGAGAAAAGAGAAGAAAAGAAATAAAATAGGTCGTTTAGTTAAAAAATAGGTTAGATTGGGAAAATTAAGGATTTGAAAATGGATAATATCATTTAATGAGGTAGTGTGCAAGGAGCGTGACAGGAGACGAGCAAAATATTATTGTTTGGCAAGGAATTGGCTTCAACATAGTATCTGTTATGGACATGTGGCTTGGTGAGATTGAGGGCTGAGATTGTTGGAGAAACAAACCCGAGATTTTTGTTGTGGCATGAAATAAGATTTTTGCTGTGACAATATCATCTGCCTAAAACCCTCAATAAAAGGTAAATATTGTGCGTTGTCGACCCCCTTTTCTTAGTATTTTGTTTTCCTTTTAATTTCAGTTCTTAACCTAATTGCTTCACCATTCTCTTATAAAAATAATTCTCCAAGCTTTGACAGATATTTGATATTCAAGTTTTTCTTATGGGGCGGAAAAAAAAAAGTTGATACTACTTTCACTGGTGTATTGGGGAATAATCAAATTGAAGATGACCGTTGGCTTTGTTCTTTATATGAATCAGAACTTGTAAGTGTTTTTTCTTCCCTTCTTTGGTTATTTTTTTCTTTTATTAATCGCTTATTCTTTCATAATTTGAATTACATTACGTAGATGAATTAGCATCATTGTTAATCTTGTGATCATTATTCGAACCTTCATATTGGTAATAACAGATTGTTATTTGTGACATGTTGATTATGTTAAAAATGATGGTTTTGCAACGAGCCAACAAAATTGGTCATTATCATGTACCTTTAGCCAAGGAGTTTGACTTGAAAGTGCTCTAACGCCTATGTATGTATTGTTTTTCATATCCCTCAAACATGCATGTGTATCTTGGATATCATAACAAAACTAATTTACTTGTAAGTACCGAAGCTGAAGTTGTACTGGGTAAATTGTTGCCTTTTCGAACCATTTTGATTTTCTTGTGTTGAATTTGATGCAATGTACTTCATTGACAAATTGACAATTGAATAACCTTACAAGACTAGATTGGAGAGTCTTTTATTAGTGCTGCTTTTTCTGTTAGCTAAAAAAAAATTTGGTAGTATAAAAAAAAATTAATTAAGACATTTTTGTTCTTTTGGCTGTAAAAAAAGCATGAAATTTGTCCATGTATGCATATGGCAATTGCACTTATGGAGCGACCACAAATTATAGGTAAATTATAGGCAATCACAAGTGTTTCTTGGAATCATGTATAGTATAGCGGAATCTCCAACTCCAAGACTTTCTACGTACGCTAACCTGAGTATGTTACGCACGCACAGAAATCTCATTATGGCCAACGTTAAGAAATAGTGAGTTTGATGCAACAGTATTTTATGCTCTATTCCCCTTAACTTTGGACTGTAAGATTTGAACCTTTAATTTTTGGACAATTTTTGTTGTTTGATACACTTATAGATGTTGCTTTAAAACATAACTGTACTGACAATGCTTAAAAGTTTTTCTTTTACATTTATCCGTTTAAGTCTTCTAGTTGTACATAAGGGTCGAGGTCCTCAGTTGTTATGTTGGTGGGCTTGAACATTTTTGTTGTATACTCTTACTATCTACCTTGTGCTACTTTTATTTGCATGAACTTGAATGTTGATTGCACATATTACATGCATCACTCAAGATCTATAGTGCAAGTTTCACAATGATGGAGCATCTTAAGGAAGAACTTAAGGATTTATCAGCAGGCCAAGACTCTACAGATGCTTCCAAGCTTTTAGATAAAAGCAATTTATCAGAACTTCATGTCAATGAGTTCAGTTTCGCCTCGAAGAGCTACAAAGACTTGTGGAAATACATTTGCCTGGAGAATAAAACAAGAATATTAGAATTGTTAGAATAAACTGCATTTTTTCCTTGTTTTCTCATTATATGCTTGTATCTTCTGTGATATAATCAATTTTTAATTACTTTCTCTCTCCCTCTCTTTCTCTCACAAATGCGCACACACACATCCGTGTGTACTCACACACACGGATGTAAACATTTTTCAGTCTCTATACAAATCCTAAGGGTTTCTAGCTAAATTTTTATGAAATCCTCAATCAACAATATAGTTTGATTCAAGCCAAGTGATTTGTTTGTCTATACATTTATAGTATATGTGTCTGCATTTAATATGCTAAGTCTTGATTATGTAGTGAATACGTTCTTCTTACTTGTTTTGAAGGATAATTGATTTTTTCCATTTTAAAAATAGGATACTAAAATGAAATTCATTCAAAAGTTTGGACAACAATAACACTCACTTACTCAAGAATTAAGCTAACGAAAAAACCTATTAGCATTTGTTGATTTTTGTGGTTTCAATTGTTATAAAGAAGTCCTTAGTTACTCCTTGTAGAACTACTATATGAAATCCAATGTTTAATTAAGGTTGGCAAATTGCAAACCCACCAAAAAGTCTTCCTAGTCCCAAAATAGGAGAAAAGAAAATAAAAAAGCTTGGGAAAAAAAGACAAATTACAAATTCTCCTACTTTAGCTAATATTGAGGTTACTAACTTATAATTTGCTAACCTCATTTTGCCTACCGAATGTGGACAGAAAATGAAAAATGTCACAAAAAGTTAATTAAAAAAAAACCCCATTCCAATCTTCACTTCTACAAGATTTCTCTATCTTCACCCCTTCTCCTCTCTCCCTTCCTTCCCCAAAATTTTCTTTCTTCCTAAAATCCCCATCTCCTAGCCTTCTCCTGCTACAGTCTATCCCCAACTATTACCAAATCAACCACCAATTTCACATAACAGTCTCCTTTCTTCTCACTTCCACCAAGTCCTCTAGTAGTTGCTCTTAACTTTCCTTCTTCATCCCTACCGATAAATTAGCCACTAAATCCACAAAATAAGATTAAAATCAAAGGGGAAGAGCAACTACTAGAAGAAGGAGTAAGGGGGAGATATCAATGGGGTGTTATGGAGTAGAAAAAGAGAGAATATGGCGGTCATTATTTAAAAAGTTACAGAACATTAGTAGGGAAGAAAAGAGAAGAAAAGAAACAAAATAGGTCGTTTAGTTAAAAAATAGGTTAGATTGGGGAAATTAAGGATTTGAAGAAGGATACTATCATTTAATGAAGTAGTGTGATGAGCAAAATATTATCGTTTGGTTGGGAATTGGTTTCAACATAGTATCTGTTATGGACACGTGGCTTGGTAGGATTGAAGGCTAAGATTGTTGGAAAGACAAACCCAAGATTTTTGCTATAGCAATAAGATTTTTCCCTGTGGCAATATCATCTGCCTAAAACCGTCTATAAAAGATAAATATTGTGCACTTTCGACTCCCTCTTCTTAGTATTTTTCCCTTTTCCTTTTAATTTCTGTTCTTAACCTAATTGCTTCACCATTCTCTCATAAAAATAATTCTCAAAACTTTGGCCGATATTAGATATTTAGATTTTTCTTATGGTGCGAAAAAAAAATGTTGATACTATTTCGCAAGTGTATTAGGAATAATCAAATTGAAGATGTCCATTGGCTTTGTTCTATATCTGAATCAGAACTTGTAAGTGTTTTTTCTTCCCTTCTTCTATTATTTTTTTCTTTTATTAATCGCTTAATAATTTATAATCTAAATTACATTATGTAGATGAATTAGTATCATTGTTGATCTTGTGATCATTATCCGAACCTTCATATTGGTAATAACATATGGTTATTTGTAGGACATGTTGATTATGTTAAAAATGATGGTTTTGCAACGAGCCAAAAAAATTGGTCATGTATCTTTAGCCAAGGAGGTTGACTTAAAAGTGCTTCGACACCTATGTATGTATTGTTTTTCATATCCCTCAAATATGCATATTTGTATCTTGGATATCATAACAAAACTAATTTACTTGTAAGTACTGAAGCTGAAGTTATATTGGGTAATTTACCGTCTTTTCCAACCATTTTGATTTTCTTGTGTTGAATTTGATGCAACGTACTTCATTGACAATTGAATAACCTTACAAGACTAAGATTGGAGAGTCTTCTATGTTTAGTGCTACTTTTCTGTTAGTATAAAAAAAATTTTGTACTTAGCCGTAAGTCATGGAATCTGAAGATTAAGTAAGACATTTTAGTTCTTTTGGTTGTAAAAAAAGCATGAAATTTGTCCATGTATGCATATGGCAATTGAACTTATGGAGCGACCATAAATTATAGGTTCATTATAGGCGATCGCATGTGTTTCTTGAAATCATGTATAGTATAAGGGAGTCTCCAACTCTAAGACTTTCTACTTAGTATGTTACGCACGCACAGAGATCTCATTATGGCCAACATTAAGAAATAGTGAGTTTGATGTGACAGTATTTTACACTCTATTTAAGCCACCTAACTTTGGACTATAAGGTATGAACCTTTAATTTTTTGGACAATTTTCGTTGTTTGAACAGTTATAGATGTTGCTTTGAAATGTAATTGTGCATGGCAATGCTAAAAAGTTTTTCTTTTATATTTATCTGTTTAAGTCGGCTAATTGTACATAAGGGTCGAGGTCCTCGGGTGTTATGTCGGTGGGTTTGAACATTTTTGTTGTATACTCTTACTATCAACCATGTGCTAATTTTATTTGCATGAACTCGAATGTTGATTGCACATATTACATGCATCACTCAAGATCTATAGTGTAGGTTTCACTATGATGGTGCATCTTAAGGAAGAACTTAAGGATTTATCAACAGGCCCTGACTCTACAGATGCTTCCAAGCTTTTAGATAAAAGCAATTTATCAGAACTTCATGTCAATGATAGTTTTGCCTCAAAGAGCTATAAAGAATTGTGGGAATGCATTTGCCCGAAGAGTTAAAAGAGAATAATAGAATTGTAAGCCCTTACACTATTAAACTGCATTTTTTCCTAGTTTTCTCATTATATGCTTATAACTTCTGTGATATAATCAGTTTTTAATTAGTCTCTCTTTCTTTCTCTCACACAAGCACCCGCGCACGCTCACATAGGCACACACACACGGATGTAAACATTTTCTAGTCTCTATACAAATCCTAAGGGTTTCTAGCTAAATTTTTATGAAATCCTCAATCAACAATATAGTTTGATCCTAGTCAAGTTATTTGTTTGTCTATACATTTACAGTATATGTGTCTGCATATAATATGCTAAGTCCTGATTATGTAATGAATACGTTCTTCTTACTTGTTTTGAAGAATAATTGATTTTTTTCCATTTTAAAAGATAGCATACTAAAATGAAATTCAATAAAAAATTTAGACACCAATAACGCTCATTTACTCAAGAATTAACAAAAAAAAAAAGTATAAGTATTTGTTGATTTTTTGGTTTCAATTGTTATAAAGAAGTCCTTAGTTACTCCTTGTAGAACTACTATATGAAATAGTCAATGTTTAATCAATGTTGGCAAATTGCAAACCCACCAAAAAGTCTTTCTATTCCCAAAATAGGAGAAAAGAAAATAAAAAAGCTTGGGAAAAAAGACAAATTACAAATTCTCCTACTTTGGCTAATTTTTAGGTTACCATCTTATAATTTGCTAACCTCATTTTGCCTACAGAATGTGGACGGAAAATGAAAAATGTCACAAAAAGTTTATTAAAAAAAAACACCCATACCAATCTTTACTTCTGCAACATTTCTTTACCTTCACCCATCACCTCTCTCCCTCACTTCCCCAAAATTTTCTTTCCACCTAAAACCCCATCTCCTGGCCTTCTCCTGCTACAGTCTATCCCCAACTATGACCAAATCAACCACCAATTTCACATTATAGTCTCCTTTCTCCTCCCTTTCACCAAGTCAGCTTCCCTTCTTCATCCCTACTGATAAATTAGCCACTAAATCCACAAAATAAGATTAAAATCAAAGGGGAAGAGCAACTACTAGAAATAGGAGGAGTGAGGGGGAGATATCAATGGGGTGTTATGGAGTAGCAAAAGAGAGAAAATAGGGGTCATTATTTAAAAAGTTACAGAACATTAGTAGGGAAGAAAAGAGAAGAAAAGAAACAAAATAGGTAGTTTAGTTTAAAAAATGGGTTAGATTGGGGAAATTAAGGATTTGAAGATGGATAATATCATTTAATGAAGTAGTGTGCAAGGAGCGTGATAGGGGACGAGCAAAATATTGTCGTTTGGTTGGGAATTAGTTTCAACGTAGTATCTGTTATGGACACGTGGCTTGGTGAGATTGAAGGCTGAGATTATTGGAGAGACAAACTCGAGAGAGCCCATCAAAAAAGACCAAATATATAAGATGGAACTCAACTTTAACCTAAAAGTTTAAGCCACTAGGTCTTGGGTCCAACCTATAAATTAATTGCTCTTTATTTCTATCTCAAACCAACATGAGACTACTTAAACCTACCCATGAACCCAACAATCTCTCCTTTCATGGTAGTATATTCCCACATTGAAACTAAGTTTCTGATCACTCAAGCCATCATAATACTCCATGCAAGCCCAAATCTTCATGAACCAACTCATAGATCCACTCTTCTTAAATTCTGTTGCACATAAACTGGATCGCTGGCCATGGTCCAACTAGCCAAACCCATGGCCAATGGTCTAACACCAAGAAGATAACAATATTGATCCAACATCAAGAAGACACCAGTCACTTGCAAGCGAGTAACCAGACTCATTATCAGCCAATCCAAATCAGATATAAATTCAGGTTTCTCATTAGAGCATACCGGTAAATGTAAATTCTTCGCAAATAGTTTATTCATCTTGTTCTTCCATTTATGATAGTTAGAACTATTCAAACTAATCATCTTGCTGTAATTGAGTTATGTATTCATTCAAGTAAAAGTCTCGAGCAGGTAGAAACCTACTTTGAATATAAAGGATTGAACAATCAAGTAATAGATCATATA
Source organism: Cinchona pubescens (assembly GCA_025175665.1). Taxonomy (NCBI): domain Eukaryota; kingdom Viridiplantae; phylum Streptophyta; class Magnoliopsida; order Gentianales; family Rubiaceae; genus Cinchona; species Cinchona pubescens. Next base: position 3,604,142 of record JANKKI010000062.1, read on the forward strand.
TATCCTTCTATCAACCATACAAGCACATACTCCTCTCTCATCCCCACCACACTTAAGGCTCTATACCTCAACACAACTTACTCTGGCCTTGGGCCACTCCTTTATATTGTTAGTGTATGCCTTGAAACCAATACGTTTTAGAGACAAATTATACTTTTATATTTATGCATATTTTGTATTATGGCATTCTTTATTTATTTGATAAATGATGGGTTGGAAATTCACTTAGAGTTCTGGGTAATAGACAAGAATCTATAGAGTAGATGGTGAATAATCTAAATGACAAGTATAATCATGTGGTTGAAATCATAACTCAGATGAAGTGATCCATACTCAACTTGAGCAAGGAAAAGCAGGCAGCAGAGAGGCCTAGAAATTTTGATCCTAGTTTGAATTTTGTTGGCAGTAAAAACTAGGATTCTTCAAGGAATAATCAGAGCAGAGGTGAATGAAGGTTGGTCAAAAAATGCCCAAAATAGAGTTTCCATTCTTTGATGGAGAATGACTGAGAGAATGAGTAAGAAAGGCCAATAGATATTAGTTCAGATCCATAGAGTAGATAAGGATCAAAAACCACGAATTGTTGGGATGCACTTGAAGGGAATGTCTGGCATTCCTGTTACGCTCCTTTTTACACCCTTTATTTGATTGATATGTTTCCCTAGACTTTTCTTAACTTTTATCAGTCTCTTTATCCATTAGTCTATTAACAGGAATAGAAAAAACTCCAAAAATAGATAAACACAACAACGTGAAAGGAGGAAAGATAATCCCACTACTCCTTTGGAATGGCTCTTCTAGTTTCTCCTCATCTTTCTCCATTTTTCATTGACCTACAAAATTTTTTTTTAAAAAACCTTTAATTCTATATTATCAAATTCATCTCTTTTATTTAAAAAAAAAAAAAAAAACTCGTCTCTTTTGATTCAATATTCTCCCTCATTCTTTCTCGTACTAACAAATAGTCGAATTCCCTAACAAAATGTTTTGTCTATGTTCTTATGCAGTTGAATTTCTAGATCTGGAATTTTGGAAATTTTAGAGATTAATTCTTCAAAAAATTTAGTTAGAATTGTTTGTTTGGGCTTTTCAGTTTTATACTACTACTTTAATTATTTTTTTGATCTTCTTGGCTTTTTGGCAATTTGTCGCCTTTACTATTTTAGAAATTTGTTGTTTTTTTTCCTTTTTGGGATAGAGTTGTATGTTTTGGGTTTTTTCTAATTTACTATTACTTTAATGATTTTTTTATCTTCTTGGGTTTTTAGCGTAATTTGTTGCCTTTACTATTTTAATGTTTTTTTTGGCATTAGAATACTCGTTTGTTTTGAGTTTTTTTTTTGATTCACTATTCTTGTAATCATTTTTTATGTGCAATTTGTTGTCTTTAGTATGTTAGATAAGAATGATTAATGATTAGGTATTACACCTATAGAAAAGACAAAAAAAATGAAAGTAAATTACTTTATCTATTGTAGGAAGATTAATATTATGGGTTATGATTATTACATTTGGTTAGTGGACAAGTGTTGCTGTTGTTTTGCTGGAATCTTATTTTTCTCTTTACATGATCTTGACTATTACTATTTTGTACAAGGATTTAGTTACGAGGTAGCTTGCCAATAATGAGGTGCAACTTTAGGATGTTGCTGGTGGGTGCAGCTTTAAGAGGTTACTGGTGGATGAATCAAACCAATATCTCCTGCACATAGTGATAACTTAACCAAGTTAATTGATGTCTAAGGAGGTCTTGAATCATGTAAATTTAATTATACACATGTATAGGGAAGTTAATATCCTGGAGGTTGGGATTGGCCTACCAAGATGATACATCTCTGAACCATAATTTAATTATCATTTTATTGGTTATTGGATATTGAGTGATAAAAAAAATGGAGATACTTGTTACTTCTATGTCTCTTGTCTATATGATGACACTTTTTTTGGTTTTGTGAATGAAATGGCCAGCTATGCTAAGAGAACTCAGAAGACATAAAATGTTTAAGTGGCATCCATATAGATATCATTAATGTTCCTGATGCCCATAAATATTGCAACCTGAGATTTGCCTAAACCTTCTCAATTAATCTTTTCAGATCGGACAAAATATAGTTTAGGTTTAGGTTATTCTTTGATCAAAGGAGCCTGTGAAGACTGGATCGATTTTGTTCCAAGTATTAGAATCAAACATTAAAGCTCATTGAATTGGAAGCTCAGGAAACATCAAATGCTAAGGCAGATCCTTTGTTACTTTTATTTTATAATCCAATAACTATGTTATTACTCTAAATTCTTCACTGAAGAAGAATTCAGTGCATTAGATTTTGCACTACAGTTGATGAAGATATCTTGACTAAATTATTTAATGATATGGTGCCAAGTTTTATAAAATTTGTTTATACCAAAGCCCCTCTTATGAAAAAATAGGAGTCTAGGAATCATAGATACAATAAGATCAAGAAACTACGATAGCATGAATTAGAAGTGAGGTAAGTAACACTAAGCCAAATGAATTCTTCTTAGTATGAATTAAAAGTGAAGTAAGTAACACTAAGCAAAATGAATTCTTCTTAATATAAAATTGCTGTTAACACTTCACAATAAAAGCGCCTGATAGATTCATGAGTATATATTATGATCTATGCTTCTTTTTTTTTTTTTTTTGTTCTGGTTTTGTGATTGAAAATCTATATTTGTATTTTGGTCTTACAAAAGCTAATTAGTAATAGTTGATGAACTTCTACAATTTTATTAAGGTCAAAGCCATCACTAAGTGGAACAAATTTAACAAGAACTATTAAATAATAACCACAACACTCTTAAATCAGTTCAAAATCTATTTCAACCAACTGATAACCATAAAGTTGCTAAACCCCATGGCAAATGTAAAGTTGATAAATCCATTGAAAAGCACAAAGTTGCCAAACCTATTGAAAAGCATAAAGTTTCTCATGCATGTCTACTTTCACTTTACATGAGTCACCCAACCTAACATTTAGTTTATCAATTCTTGAAACAGAAGTACTATTTTCTAATAACATTTTTGTCCACTTGCAACTAACCAAATTCTTCATTACGTTACATGTGTTGTTCCTATACTATCTAAACAAAAATTTGAACATTGTTAGATATAGCTGGTTTGCGTATTTCAACTTTGAATAATCACATCCAAAGAATAGGTAAACTTTCAACTTTATTTTTTTTACCTGAATTATGCCTGACTGTGTTTGTTCTTTTCTTGTCGAGGAAGAAGACATGCCATAATACCACTATACAGTGGGATCTACAATCAACAAAAAATTCATTTATAAATTCTTGTATTTTATGGAAATAAATACAAAAGACAACATCCTAAGAAAACTAGAGTTCTCCATGATTAAAATACTAAAAATTGTTTAATAACTTACTTGTAGTAGGTTTCTCATGTTGCCAATATTTTGAACAACTGAGACATCCTCACTTGGGAAAAGAGCTTTATTTCTAGAATCCTAATAAATAATTATCACAAACATAATAAACATAATAGCACGATAAGATCAATAGGCCAGTTTTTAGTACAAAAAAAAGGTGTTAAAAATATAAACTGCAAGACTTGTGGGCTTTGACATGGTCAGTAAATCAACATCTGATTCTTCATTTCTCCTAGAAAGATTTGTGCTCACCCTGCATTTGCACCTTTTAGTTGCCTTTTCTAAAGCATTCCTTGGTCTCTGACTAGTTTTATAGGTCACCTTTTCTTTGATTTTCACACCTCTTACTTTGCTAATATCGACTCTACCTGGATTTGTTTCAACATCTTGACTATGCAAATAAGGAGGTTCTTCAATTTTCTTTCCTTCTGAACAAGCATCTATTTGTTCCAACAATTTTGAGAAGCTAGCTTTTGCAATTTCAGTCTTAGGAGCTTTTGTCAACAATTGCATATATAGATAAGATAACTCCTTATAACGAGAACTCCTAGTTTTTGGGTCCTCTTCCACCTGGGTTTCTTTACGAACTTCCAAATTTCTTTTTTTAGCTTTTCGAGTCCACCTCTTCAAAATGTAAGCAGCAGATATTCTTACCACATTTAAGGTTGTTAAAATTTTTAAAGAATGTGAGCATAAAGTACCTACATTTCAACTCAAATTTTTTGTAGCTACAAGAAATCGAATCCTTTGAAGAATCATAGGTTACAAGACGATGAAACTTCTTACCAAAAGGTGTAATCCTATACATATTTTGGTGACCAATTGCTTCCACAATTTCAAACTTACAATCAATTCCTTTGCATAATTGGTCCTTAAATTGCTCAAAACTTCATATGTATAAACTCTCACGGCATGTTTTAGAATTTCCACGGGAAACATCATTGCTGGCGTACTTTGACAATTCATGAAATTAGCTCTTGATTCCTCGTATCGACGATCATCTAACAATCTTTGAAAATGATTGAAACATTCAAACAAGTCATTTTTGTAGCTAGCATATCTTTTCAAGACGCTATTCATAGTCTCACTTCGCTGGGTCATAGTCATATCAGCACAAAATGTTTCTCTTCCATAAACTAATGCCCACTTTTCTTTGATATCAAATATTTTTTGCAACCATTTATTATCCTCCAAATAGTACTTTTGCAACATCTTGCATCTATTCCATGCATTATTAAAATCATCTACATCTTCATGACCATATATACACTCACTAAAATTATCAGCAAACTCCTTGAAATGTGCAAAAATATCACTAAGATGAATAGCTGCATTTTGATTAGATATGCCACATGCACAACCAATGATACGTTGTTGGCCATTGGGAATCTAATGCTGCTGCCATCCTTCCATCTTAATCTATTAGAATAGTTCTTGGTGTTTTTTCCATCATAGCCCTGGAAAATGTATCAAACAACCATCCAAAAGTTCTAATAGTTTCATCATACAATAAAACAACCCCAAAAATTATTGTTTGCTTTTGACGATTCACACCAACAAACAAAGCAATTGGCCTACCATCTCGATGTTTTCTAGATGTCGTATCAAAACAAACCACATCACCGAAATGACTAAAATTAGTTCTCGTTTTGCCATTAGCCCATAAAATATTAGTAATTAAATCATATACATCAACTTGAATTGTATAGAAAAAATTTGGATCTTCTAACTGCGTTCGTTGCAAATATTCTAGTAAACCTCCTATAACTCCTAACATCATTACTTGAGATATTTTTGTTCGCAAGTAATTTTTCAAATCATCACGAATAAATCCTAGATTTTCCCAACCACCAACTTCTCTGGACATGAACTCAAGTGAGTGTTTCGGAGGTATCTGACAACTTCTATTAATATCAATCTGAACTCCATGGGTACCACTAATGCCCTGATGAGACCTAAACATATGAGTCTTGCTTGGGGTTGCAAGTTCATGGTTATGTTCAGGAATGAATTGAACCACACGATACTTTTCTGCTTGTCTGTAAGTAATTTTCATCTTTGCAATACAATTACATCTTGTGTCAGGATGACGAGACTTAAAATTCACATTTTGCTTATCAATGCCTGTTTTCCCCTCACGAAAACAACAAAAAATCCTATCTAATATCCGATTACTCTTCTTTATCTTTATGTCCTACACTAGTTCTTGTTCCAAAACCCAATGTTCTGCTTTTGCATAAACTTTGTAGAACTCATAAGCTGATTTTTCAGTATCAAACTCCATGCCAAGTGTTGGTACTAATTGAACAGGTACAAGAGAAGTAACAAGTGTATCATTTTCTTCATAATCTTTGATACCAAAAAAATTGATTCATCTTGCTCCATATCAAACTTATTGTCAGTTTCAAATTCCAATCTTTGACATGATTGAAGTCCATTATTTGAGGTGTCTTGGTCCATAACCTTCAAATCAAATTAAAGAAAACCATCAAACTTTATTAAGTTATATTCAACAAAAATCTAATATGTCATCAATCATGTAGTTATTTTACAATAAATGAATTTGCACCAACCATTATACTAGGAATCAAATTATGCCCATTGCACATGCTTTTATTTCTAGTGAAAATGACCAAATGGAGTCAAATTTAACAATCTGAACCTTACTTTTCCCTAAATGAATTATTAATTGAGTTTGATTGGCTCTATCTATATGTCAAAAGTATATTTTTGTATGGATCAAAATCCATGTGTATCTAAACACAATAAATGTGTGATCCATGTAGGGTTCACATTAGAACCTACATGAATTTCACATTTTTTTGTTTTGTTTTGGTGCACATGTTCCATACAAGAAAAAAGCTATGTCAAAATGGACTACTAATCAAAGACAAAAAGATTTGTTAATCACAAATGTAGGCTCATTCTACTTCTTTAATAGAACTAACCTTTTTTACTTTAGACTTTGGGCAATGGACCCAACAACTATAAATTAGTAATAAGGTACTATAAATACAAAACATGTCAAATATGGGGTCTTGATAACTTATTTAGAACATTGAAGATGGTTAAGGCACATACAATCTAATTAAAATGATATATCCAAATTAAAGTTTAAGCGAATGTAAATAGGAAAATTTTTATATGAATCTGGTCTCCGTTATAGACCAGGTCTTTGTAAAAATTTCACCACGAAAACCGTGAGGAAGAAGACAAATAAAGTGGGCAAAAAGAAGCTGATAACATTTTCTATTACTTCGCAAGGCTACGTCACAAGTCTTATAATATGGGGATGAGGGCTTTAACTCAAAAATGAAATAGAGGCTTAAAAAATTGAAGTCCTATGCAGCTCTTTTGTAGAAATCAGTAAAACAATTGCTGCTACTATTTGGAAACAAATGAGTACCACTAAAACCACTATTGCACCCTACATTAGCTAACCAAAGGATCAACCAATTAAAAAAAACAATAAAATTAAGATTGGTTTATTTTCTTACAATAGCAAACCAAAATCCTTACGAGAATACAAATTGAAGATCCATAAACATATATTTGTTGATTACACATATTACACTTATACATATATTATAGAAAAACATCCTTATATTTGAATTGATTTTAGGTAAGTAATTGGATGGAAATAACCTTCGTAAGATTCTAGTAGCAATTACAATATAGAATACTACAATAGAGTGTCTAAAATGAATTGGGAGTGGATTTTAGAATATTGAACCAAAAATAATATCAAGAGATAGAATATTGAATCAAACGGGATAAGTTTGATAATATAGAATTAAAGTTTTTTTTTTTTGAAATTAGGATTTAGGATTTAGAGTTTAAAATGGAGAAAAAGGAGAAACTGGAAGAGTCAATCCAAAAGAGTAGTGGAATCTCTTTCCTTCTTTCATGTTATTGTACATATATATTTTTGGAATTTTTCTGTCCCTGTTAGTAGACTAACGATGAAGGAGATTGACAAAAGTTAAAGTCTAGGGACATGTGTCAATCAAATAAAGGGTGTAAAAGGAAGTGTAATAGGAAAGTCGTAACAGAAGACCCTTAGCTTCAAAATCTCTCCACCAACGGGTCTTTGTTTCTCTCTCATACTTTCCTTTTCTTCAATATAGTTATTGCCTCTTCCAAATTTTACTCCCCTTCCTTCTCTTTCTTGCTCTTCTTCCTTCATCGTACTGTCTCCATCCTCCACCCTTCTAGTTTTTTTCTTTGGACTTATTTTGCTTTTCCCTAAATTTATATGGCTTTTATGTCAAAGATATCCACACCTACATAAGGAGAATGTACTCAAATCTACTTTTTACTACTCCGTTCTACCAAAACCCTCCACAAATCCAGGGATTTGATAATTTGATTTTACACCCCAATAAAAGCCTTCCATTTATCACATTAGAGAAAAACAAAAAGGAAGCTCTATTTGCTAATTTGCACTTCTTGTTTTTCAGTGAGCCTTTCCTTTCCTTTTCTTTTTGAAAAATATTACAGTAAAATTAGAATTTTACCTCTTAATTTGCACTTCTTGCTTTCTCCCTTGCTTTTCCTACACAAAGGAACACCAACATCCCCCTTTTTTCTGCTTATGAAATCTTAACTCTCTTTCTCCAAAAGCTTTTTTTTTTTAACTTTTCATCCATTTTCTATTTAAGTTTTATTGATATAAATGTTTTGACTTATTTGCAGGATCCAATGAGAAAGCTAATGATTTGAAGAATTTTTTATAGCCCTACATCACAAATTTTACACTGCTTTCCATCCTCATCAAATTCAGTTGTAAGCCTTCTCCTACTTCATACCTTTCTTCTTGCCTTTAATATGTGATAGCATTTGGATTTCAGCAATTTTTTAAACTGAATTCATTTTATTTTAAACATTTATTCATTCTATAAAGGAGTGTTTCTAAAAAATTTACTATTTTGGTTTGTTAATAAATTATTTTTTATGATTCAACAAGATTTTGTGTAAATTTAGGTAAAGAGACATTGGATCTTGAATACTTAATCCCTTTTTTGTCTATGAGAAATTTTTGTTTATTTAATATTTTTACTTTTATTTTTAACTATTCTTTATGTTTTTACTGTAAACATTTATAATAGGTATATTTCTGTTTCTTATGATTTCCAAGAATGTAGTAGGCAATTACATTTCTTAATATTATTAATATTAGAGATTTTTGTCTTGGATCTTTTCTTTTTTTTTTTTTTTTTTTTTGGAGTTTGTGCAGGTAGGAAATATGTTTGTCAAAAGTGGAGTCTTTATTATAATAAGTTCTTTGATAGAAGGTTCAAGAATTGATTGGGTTCCATAAGAAGAGAAAAGTAAAAAATTATAGTAGAACCCCGACTTTGCTAAGATTCTTGGGCGATTTCTTGATAAACTTAGATAGGTTGTGTCCAAAATGAATTTTTTCCCCTTTTTCTATAAAGGTTTCTTTTATTCTTTTTCTTTAATTGTTTGTCAAAACTTCATTATTGTTTGCCTTGTCTATTTTTGTGTAACTAAAACATAAAGAAGAAGTTAGATAGAGGAGAGATTGAGAATGAAAAGAAACAGGATATTGCATAAAAATATGGATCGTCTGCCACATGAAAGTGGTATGCAACAAGTAAGCTCACATGCATGGTTATCAAATGCTATTTACTGACTATCTACTTGAAGAGTTATGTGCTTAGTTAAATTGGCATGTACCATCATTAGCCTTTCTCTACAATCAGCAATACCTGTTTTACCTATGCTTTTATAGATAGCAATGTTGATCTATCATAGCTGCCTAATGAAATTATTGATGTATCATGTGTAGCTTAATTTGAAAAACTCGGCTTTTTTTTTTTTAAATCATGGTAATTCTCTTGGTTTTAATTTTAGGAAGGCTATTAAATTAAATTTTACAAAGTAGTGTATTGAATTTTTGTTTCTTTCATTTGTCTGAATTGTGTCATAGAACCCTTGACCTTTTAGAAAAGTATTTTAACTATAGAAAGGTAATTATGTGTGAAAAATAGTGGTAATTTCTTTCTCCTTTTCCCAATAATCTTATACTCTTCTATTGATGCTACAATTTGAGAAACCAGTTTTTAAAGATAATGTCGAGTTTAAAAGAACACATTAGTGAAAAATTGCTCTTAGTTTAGCATTTGTCAACACATTCGATTTCATAATGTTATTAACCTTCGACTAACGCAGTTGTGCCATTTGTTTTGTATTTTTCCTATCTGATTTGTTGTGGATGTCTTTAAGTCCAAGACTGGCAAGCATGTGTTCTCATTAATATCTCAGGCATGTTAGTTTTATCACAACTATGATGTATATTTTTCTTAACTTTTGTCTTCTAATATTACTGTATTCTTATGTTACATGGACTCTCCTCTCACCCCCAGACTACCCATGTCCTACCGTGTCAACATGGGTATGGGTCTGGGATCCATGTCTATATGGCCAATTTTCAATTGGGTACTTTGACCTTTTTACTAAGCCAAAAATTATATTGATTTCAACATAGTTGTGACTTCATCACATGAAAGGACTGATAAGATAGAGAGAAAGATTAAATAAGCGGGAGAACATATAAGGATTGTAGATCAAATCTCTAAATCTTATTATAGTTTTATCCTTCTATTATCTTCTTTATCTCTGAGCACCATTATTCTTTAATGCTACACATAAACATATTTATTTTTAAAAAATGAGTTATAAATTAATGTTAAATTGGTTTATCTCATCAAATTGCATTGCTACTACATTAACTATAGTAACATCTACAGGCATAAGAGATGTACTCCTGTATCTGTATCCGACTCTTTTAGAGTATCCCCATATTCTCAATTTATGAAATTGAAGAATCTAACGCCTAGATATGTACTCGTACACGACACCCATATCTGAATTCGGGTAACTTAGCTGTATTCTACCACATGTTCAAGTGTGTCTTTTACAATTTTTTTTCAAAAATATCTTTTACAATTTTATTTGGGCTACTAATGTTTATTTTGCATTTTCAGGTTCCTCACATAGGCTAACTATCAGTTTATTGATTTCCCTAAGCATAAATATGCATATTTTAGAGAAAATTCTGAAATTGTGTCAGTTTTGGGAATCATTCTTTCTCAGTGCTGATTTGAAAATGAATTTCCGCCTAGGTGAAACAAGCATGCAATGAATGCGAGTTCTATGACCTCTCACTCAATGAATGCGAAGTTAGGCGGAATTTTTTTATTTTTTTTTTAAAATTCTTGAACTCGCATGTAGCATATGCGCATTCAATATATATATATATATATATATATATAATATTGTAAATGGCATAAAATATTTTCACACAATAATTAAAAAAAAAAAGGTCAGATTACCTTGCACTTAACAAAAGTGAGGTCAACCTCGCATTTGTCAAGTGCGAGGTCAACCATCCTTTTAACCCAGCCGAGCAGAACCCAAAAAAAAACCTCCATTCTCAACCCTCCATTTTCGTCCTCCTTCTCTCTCCGATAGCCAACAATAGCACCACCACCACTAGCTATTCATCCTCTACAACCACCACCACCACCACTGCTTCTTCTTCTCTACATCTATCCCCATAGTTCTTCTTCCTCCTATACAACCACCACCATAGTAGATGAATTTACAACCACCACCACTGCCATTCCTCCTTGTCCTCCTCTACGAGCACCACCACCACCACTACCACTAGTTCATTCTCCTCCTATACAACCACCGCCATCAAGAAAATCTAAAGGTAATTTATTTTTTTGAATTTCAATTATTGTAATTAAATTTTTTTGTTTTCAATTTTTGGAGTAATTTATTGTTTTGAATTGCAATTATTGTAGTTAATTTTGTTTATTTTCAATTTTTAGTGTTTTTTTTTTTTTGATTTTCTGTTTTTGGAGTTAATTTATTTTTTTGAATTTCAATATTTAAAATTTTGTGATAATAGCTTATCTTTTTTGTGTATATATATTTTCAACTCATGTAAGTTGCTAGTATTTGATGTTCTGTGATGCAAAATAGTTTTGAGGTTTTCTGCTCTTGGTATAGATGCTAGTATTTTTTTTTAATGAACATGCACTGCATCAAGTAATTATGTTTTTATAATGAAGTGTCTAATACTATAGGATGCGAAGTTCAAAAATAGCTATCTTAAATTGGTAGCAATGTGCTTCTTTGTTCAATAAAAGCGGTCGTGGAATAGAAAAGGAAATAATTTTATGTTATGAAGTACCTCTTTTTCGTTGATTTGTAACGTCTTTTTTGTGATGATAGCTTATCTTTTTGGTTGATTTGTTCCTTTTCTTTTTAGACAAAAATTGTATCTTGAATACTTCTAATTTATACCTTTTCTAGTAATTTGACAGAAACATGATAAAATTCAAGTGATTATGTGTCTTTGTATCTCTTTCTTATAAATTAGAGATTTTTTTTGGTTAATTTTGTTTATAGCCCTTGTCGGGCATGCATTATTTGTAACCCTTGATAGGCAGTAATGCGTTGTTTGTAGCCCTTGTCCGGCATGACTAGAGTAGAGATAATTCAAGAAATAGAGGAACCTTTGTCTAATTTTTAAAAAAATTATTTCATACCAAAATTTGGGTCTAAACATGTTATATCCTTACAGGGAAATGACATTTGATAGACCCCGTCACCTTCTCCTTTATTGGGGAAGGAAAATAACTTATGAAGGCGGGATTATGTTTTACCGGCCAATGGTATGCAAGAAACTATTCCGAATCCAACAAAGGATTAGGTTTGTGGAGTTGGCTGACAAGATATATGAGTTCATGGAGGTTGATAGGGGGCAATTCAAATTGAATATTTTGTACAGGTACATTAGACCCTGTCTCTTATACACATATAGTTAGTCGTGGTGTTTACTCGGGCATTCCATTACGGATGATGATAGTATGGATGGTATTTTTTATTTGTTTGAGGCTAATCCTACGTTTTGTGTTGAGCTGTACATCGAGATGGAGGGAATTCCTCAGGTACTTGAAACCAACATCAATCTAGGAATGTATGGTATGGGGCCAATAACATCTTTGATGCAATTGTCTATGGACGATAAAACACTGCAGTCCTACCCGCAAAGTTTCTTTGATCATCCTTGGTCATTTGAGTAATACAACCTGATGGATTCATTTTCGATGTCAAACTCAATGCCATCTAATCAATCTATTAGCGCGCAATAGAATAGAGACACTACAGTAGGTGAAGGACCAAGTACCCTACAAAATTATAATCAGTAGATGGAGAAGGGCTTGATAGCTGAGGGCTTGACAGGTGATGATGATGATGATAGTGACTCGTTGTTACATGCATTGGACGAGAATTATGAGTTAGAGTCAGAGTTAGAAGATATTTATCAGATGATGAATCTGACGATGACTTGTGGGAAAACAATAGTGAATGTCAAATGCAAAAGAATGTTCCCGTGTATCAACCTATAGGCATGGCATTTTTCAATGATATTGGTAACTACGGTAATTATGATCCCATGGAACATAGTGATAAAGATGGGCTGGTTTATTGGAATGAAGAAGAAAATAATATTCGGCTGCACATGTACTTTGATAGCAAAGGGCAAGTTAGTAAGGCAGTCAGAATATGGTCTGTAGCTCAAAAAGGGAAATTCAAAGTGACAGAGAAGACCAAAAGAGAATATAGGTGGCTAAATGCAAGACTGCGTCCTCCGGTAGATTAGTTCCCGGAGAGTGTGATTGGAGTATTTGGGTCCGTGGCTATGAATCCCTTAATGTGTGGAAGGTCACAAAGAGAGTAAAAGATCACATATGTCTTGGGAAAATCATCATAAACAACAACAAAAATCTAACATCTGCAGTCATTGTTAACAAAACAATGCACTTAGTTGAAAACAATCCTAGGCACAACAGAAATCTAGCATCTGCAGTCATTGTTAACCAAACAATGCAAGTAGTTGAAAACAATCTTGGGCACAGGGTCAAACAAATTCAGGTATACATTAAGAACAGTTTGAAGGTTGACATTACATACAAAAAGGCTTGATATGCTCGAATGAAAGCGATTGTGCTTGTATATGAAAGTTGGGCATCTAATTTTCAACAATTACCCCAGTATGTTGAAGTAGTACTCTGCTCTAATCCATAAACTGTAGTGCAATGGCTGCATCATCCCAACTATAGCGAGCATGTCAAAATATTCAAATACATCTTTGGACATTTCAGCTAGTGATTGATGCATTCCACAGGTGTAGATCTGTCCTATCTGTTGATGGCACCCATGTGTAAGGGGAATATTGGGGTAAATTACTTATTGCTGTAGCTTTGGATGCTAACAATCAGATTTTACCTATTTCCTTTGCAATTGTTGATGAGGAAACAATTCAAAGTTGGGGTAGGGTAAGTTCAGGAAGCAGTTGAGACACCATGTTGTGCGTGACTTGGAAACTGTTTGTATAATATATGACCGGCATCATGGCATTCTTCATACTATGATTTCGTCCCCTTTATGGCAGGAACCATTTGCATATTATAGATTATGATTACACCATGTTCGAAGTAATGTGATGACCAAATACATGAATGTGGAAGTGAAGAAGCTATGTTGGTCTCTTGATGTCAAGATACAGATGCGCAAATAGAATAAGCACCAACAAATGATACAACTTCAAAGTTCGGAGGCTTTGATGTATCTTGCTGAGATTAGCATTGGCCTTTGGTGCCTTGCTCATGATGGAAATCGCAATACACACTACAAATACTTTTGAGATCTACAATAACGTCTTACAAGAGTTTAGACTACTTCCGATCAAGGCTATAATTGACAGTACATTTCATCATTTTGTGAAACTGTTTATTGATAATATTGCAAGGGCCGACTATTGCCACACGTCTATCACACCGATAGGGTGTTATTAACGAATTGGAAAAGGTTGTTGGCGGCAGAAAAAAAATGTGGAGGACCCACGGTTATGATTTTTTACCATACCACTGGTATCTATAGAATTAAGACACCCATCGTGTGACTGGTCACGGTGGTAATGTATAAGTTGTCAATTATGTAGAGAAGACATGTACTTGTGGTAAATGGCAAATGTATAGATTCCCTTGTTCGCATGCGATGGCAGTTTGCCGGCTTAAGTGTGATGAACCTACACGAATAGTTGCCGAGCAGTATACCAGTCGTTTGTACCATGAACAGTACACCATTAGTAGATTTGTTCTGCAATCCAACCCTGAGGAGTTGCCACCTATTCAGTGGAAGATACGTGGTGAAAAGAGTATGTTCATAGATCGCTGAGCAAGCCGAGTACGTGCAAGGTGTATCCGAAATGAGATGGATATCAAGGATTCCCATAAGCCCAGAAGTTGTACAAATTGTCATCAGCCCGAGCATAATCGCCAGTTGCCCTTCGTGACAAGGGTTTCAACAGTGATTTGTCTTTTCTATTGTATTTTCAAACTGCATTGTTTATGCACCTATATTTTATCAATGCATTTGTTTGCTTTTTGTTTATTCATTTATCAAAAACTTTGTATTATTTCTAATTAAGGAGATATGACTTTTAATGTTTATATATGACATTTAAAATCTATGAATTTAAATCCCTACTATTATGGGGTTAATTTTTCACTCTTTCTATATCACTTTGTTAGGTATGGATGATTAGCCGCATGAGCTTGTTTATCCTGAACCATATATAGATGATATTATAGCATCTACGCCGCCGCATAGGGCTAGATCTATATTTGACAGTCTTAGCGATGATTCCACACTATAGGTTAAGCATTGTGATGGTACTTTTTGGGATCATAGACCCATACCAGATCGCATATGGCATTATATTTATTTGGCAAGTTTTGAGGGTGTCGCATCATTAGGATGTATTTCAATAGATCATGCTTTGATCACTAGTCTTGTCGAGCGATAGGTGACCTGAGACACATTTCTTTCATCTGTTTGTTGGAGAGGCAACCATCACACTACATGATATAGAGGTATTTTGGGGTTTACATATTGATGGTCCATCTGTGATGAGTAAAGACACTACTCGTACTCCAAATATATAGGGCCAGTTATGTTTTGAGTTATTGGACATTTTGTCTACCAGGTCAAATATCGACGGAGGTCGTTTGAAAGTGGGCTGTTTGTCTGCGACATTATATCGTCCTCTCCCTAATGATACGACTGACGAGATATGTCAGCAGATGGTACGTATATATTTACTTGTACTTATTGGAGGCCTTTTATTTCCAAACAATTCAGGCAATAAAGTTCCATTATTGTATTTTTCCATACTTCGGGACTTTGAGACTGTAAGACATTATAGTTGGAGATCAGTAGTCTTAGCCACACTATATTGCAGTATGTGTGATACTACCTCACCTACCGCTAAAAACATCTGCAGACTAGTGCTATTACTACATGTACATTTCGAAATCCCTTTACATTAATTTATTGTCTACTTCCTTCACATTTTATAGAATACATACTAATTGACAATTACAGTTATGGGTTTGGGAGTGCATGCCGACTCTACGGCCTAATTGGTTAGAGCCAGCACATCAACATCATGGTGCATATGGATCCAAGTATATACATTGTTAAACTCTTTACATAAACATGTTTATATTGGACTTGATATTTATTAATTTTTATTGAAGGTAGGACGTTGGATTTGATTTGTGCAACGCTCCTAGGTATGTCTTATCTATATTTCGAATCAGCTACATAGTTTGCAACCCAATGAGGTATATTCGTCAATTATATTTCTTTTATACATTGTCTTCGTCATATTTTGCTAATTTACTTACTTTTTGTTGAATTGGTTGGTATTAGTTTATATGGCAGCCATACCCTGATGAGGTACTTGATATGCTTTCGCATTATTGCACTACTGGTCGTGACATATGACATGCAGTTACTTATTTGATATGTTGGACATACATTGTGGAATGTTACCTACCTTATTAGGTTATGCAACAGTTTGGGCTGCACTAGCCTATATCAGATCAGAGATTGATTGACAATCAGGTTACACTTCAGTTGATAGACCGTCATGATCGGGCAAATAATAATTGGGAGTTGACTCACCGAGCTTATATAGACACTTGGGGGGCAAGAAGGGACACAGTTAAAGTTGGTCTTTCATGTGCAGACACTACACATGATTACATGCAATGGTACCGATCGAGGACGGTGGTCTACATATCCAATCCGAGTCATCACCTTACTTTTCCAGAAGGGTACCACGGTGATAGTGCGCGTGCAGATTATCTAGTAAGTAGTTATTCATTTTGTTACTCGTTTTATTTTCAAATGAATTAAGTAGTAATACTAATATTAACAAATTTTATGGTAGATGAACTCCATGGCTAGATTGTACTACATGTCATTGGACCACCTGACTGAGGATGATGCTCCAGACTCTAGTACTTGGATACAAATCAGACTATCTTCGCTTATGAGTCACTACATGCAGTAGATGAGTCAAGTTGTCTTGATTTTCGGCCTCCGTTAATTCCTGATTACATTCGTCATCCATATCAAACACAAAATCCACATAGAATAGATCGAGCTCCGCAGCGAGGGGGCAACACGATGGTGGTCGTCGCCGTCGTCGAGTTCTGTCGCCTTAGCCCCATGTAGATGTTGGATCCCCTCATATTAATATGCAATTCGAGGGTGACACTTCACAGATACTTTCACCAATGCACACTCTAGTGGGACCATTCTCTTTTGGACCGTTATCTAGTGGTCCAAATCTGGATCATACAGATCCTAGTGTTTCAAATGAAGAACATGAACAGGAACAAAACATGGTTTCGCAATCGCAGATTACTCACCCTACTCAAGACCGAGCCACATCACAATTCTATGTCCGTCGGTCAAAAATGATTCCTAAACCTAGGGAGTGTGGTTCGGGAGAGAGATTTGGGAATCATAGACATTGACATGTTTTGGTAATTACTTTTGGCAATTATTTGCGATTGATGTATGTTATTTGTATATTGTTGTTTGCCTTTGTCGGGTGTTTTTTATATTAGTAGCCTTTGTTGGGTTTTTATTTCTGTTATTAGCCCTTGTCAGGGTTTTAATGATGTTTTTTGCCCTTGTTGGGTATGGTTGTTGGCAGGAAGAATGCTCATAAAATAGGGGAGGTTATGTCAAAATTTTATCAAAAAATATGATAAATTAGTAAATTTCCTTTTTTACAAGACTTCATTTGTTTCATCTTTTAAGGTTTGTGTTATATTTCATTAAAGTTAGAGTTTAGGGTTTGAAGATAAGGGTTTAGTGTTCCTATATATGGTATTGGAATAAGGTTTAGAATTTAGCGTTTAGGGTATTTTGGCCTTAGGGTCAAGTCTTTTTTTAAAATAATAAAACAATCAAACATTTTTTTTTATAATACTACAAAAAAAAAAAAAAAAGTCCCCATGAACTTCCATTTGTTGAATACGAGGTTATGGAAATCAACAATTGTTTTTGTAATACTGCAAAAAAAAAAAAAAAAAAATAACCATGACCTCGCATTTGTTGAATGTGAGGTCATGGAAATATTTAAAAAAAAAAAAAATTCCCCATGATCTCGCATTTGTTGAATGCGAGGTCATGGAAGTAATTTTTTTTTTTTATAAATAAAAATACTATTTCACTTGACCTCATATTCATCAAGTGCGAAGTCAATGAACTTGCATTCCTCGAATGCGAGTTTCTCCTCGTTTGAATATCACTTTCAAATCAACATCCAAAAAGAATGATTTTCAAAACAGGTATAATTTTCGAATTTTCTTGCACACTTTTACACCTTCCCTTTATAGTATTGTTTACTTGCCTCAATTTATTTATGTGAGCTATATAGTAATTAAAATATTGTACGTCAGTGTACTAACTTAGAATGAAAACACTAAGAATACTTTGAAGCTTCAAACCAATGGATGTCTGCCTCGATAAGCCATGAATCTTGCATTCAAGAATTATTGGAAAAGTACGCTTTGCTGTTAAATTTTGCATCAAGGGATGCAATGGATGCTTCATGATTTTGTTACTACTTGAACTAGAAGCTTCATGCCATAAGCGATGCTGGGCTTTGGTGGTGTTTGTGAACTTTAACCTAAATTTCATAATAATTAGATGGTCATAATTTTTTATTTATTTATTTTGGAATTGAACTTCATTTTGGGAATTTTTTTTTTCTCAGTTCAATGCTTAAAATGTTACATCCCAAACATTGTTATTCTTAATTTAAAAATTTGTTCCCATGAACTCTGATAATTCGAGAGACTTGAGATTTATTGCATTAAATTTCAATGCAAAATTTATGTTTTACATGAATATTTAACAAAAAAAAAAAATTAGTGGGCAAGGCACGACCTACTGTTAGCAGTACAAAATTGATACCAAATAATGGAAAATATTTAAGTAAATTCGATCTTTAATCCCACCTGTAAAAATCAGGATTAAATTTTAAAAATTTTACTTACATCAACCTGATATCATAAATGCCCCAACATATCTTCTCTAATATATTATGTGATAACAAAATCATCTTTTTAATTTTTATTGCATATCCGATGCTTGATGTCCCAAATTATTTGAGGACAAATATTTAGGTGAATTCGATTTTTAATTCACACCACAAGTCATACAAGTGAAATTAAAACTCGAATCTATTTAAATATTTATCCCCACATAATTTGGGACATCAAGCATCGGATATGCAATAAAAATAAAAAGATGCCCCTCACATGATATATAAGCTCCAATCACTAGTCGAAAACTGTATCAACATTCAACAATTTCACAGTAGAAAATGAAAGTAATCCGAATCAGCAGCATCTCGTACACGTGGACGAGCCCACCATTTCGATTTGATAAATCCGGCTATCACCAAACCAACCAATGGATAAGAAAACTTTCTCCCACACAATCTCTCTTCTCTGTGTGACGCCACTGTGTGTTGTGCGTGTAAAATTTGGAAGCTTTAATGGCGTTTTCTTCTCCTTCTTCTACTTATTATAATTCACTAACATTATTCGTTATCATACCCCAACAATTTCATCCTCGCACTCCACATTTTTCCCTTCGTATTTAAAGCTATTACCAATTCGCTCCTGCCCTTCGTTAATTACTCCAGCAAGACGCCGGAAATATTTCCTCAAAATCAATGCTGCTACTGCAACTCTTGATTCCGGAAACGGCGCCGTTTCAGTAGCTTCGGACAGTAATCGCGAGGTGCAGCAGCAGCAGGAGGAGGATTCTTATGGCAGACGATATTTCCCTTTGGCCGCTGTTGTTGGCCAGGTATTTGTTTATTTATTTATTTATTTTTAACTTACTGTCAGTTTAGGATATGTGTGGAGAATTATTATTCTGTATATTATTTGGAATTTATTGAAATAATTAATGTAGTAACTTATGCAATTTATGTGAGTTAAAAAAGGTGATTAGAAAGCGTAGGTACAAAGGTTGCAAATACTTTGTTTTGGAAAAATGAATAATGCATTTTGATTTTATATAGAATTAATACAAACGATAGAAATTACGTAATTTTATTTTAAACAAAAAGAATGCAAAAACAAATTATTTGCATATTAGAAGATTTAATTTCAATTTTAATTTTTATAGAGTCTGGATTTAGATTTTTTAACCATAGTATAAGTTTTAAATACATTATTTTTGAATATGTGACATATATTCGGAAATAAAATCTAGTTGCAGCTCATTTAAGCTAGATCACAAAAGCTAGTTTAAGTTGGTTGCTAGCCAACCTCAAGAACAAATTTAAGTTTGATTAATACTAGAGCAGTACCGTGTTCGGCTCAATTAGGCTCGTTTACTTGTAATATCTGCAGATTTCATTAATGATATTGTTGTGGGGATCATAAAAGAAAAGTTTAACTTGCAAGGTCTTAGGAATAAAAAGGAATGCTGTTGAACATTGTACAACATGGAAATTTAGTCACACCATTGTAAACGAACACTTTTCAGTTTGAATCGTGTGAAGGAAAAAAGATTGGATACTTATGATATATAACTTGGTAAACATCCGGTGGCTTTTGAGTTTAACAGTGAGCTGCATTATTAGCCAGACCTCTTGGTTCCTGTCCTCCTTTTTTTTTTTTTTTTTTTTCTTGGGAGACAATAAAGATGAATTGGATTGAGACTGATTGGCTTCTCTTGCAAAGATTGTTTTACAAGGTTGCATAGTTAAGTAATGTGGATAGGAGTTGAACTAGCTGTAGAGAAATTGTTTTGAAACTAAGAATGGATATGACTATCTGGTGGTGCTTATCTTGATCTTTGCTTTTTTTTCCTCAAAAATTACTGGGCCTTTTGGTGATATTGTAACTAAAATTACATTATATTGCTCTTGTCGGTTTGCCTCGTCTTGTGCAACCTGTTGCTACAATTTATCTCATAAGACTGATGCTTCATAGAGAAAGAGGAGTATGCCAGGCTGTTGTATTCTATCTTAAGGCTATGACATAACCAAGTAAGACAAAATATACAATTTATCAAGTCGGCTTCTTTTGCTTAAGATGTTTCTGGAGGAGCTGTGTCTCGTGCTGAAAATTCTTTGTTATCTATATATGTTGCTTATACTGTCAAGTTCACTGTTTTTTCCTTGTTTGCTTGAATTTGTTTCCATCTGCTATATTGATATCCATGTAGATTTGTTTGAAAGATTTGTGTGGAAGACATTTAGCTATTGATCCCAAAAAGTCATCATCAAAACTGATGTCCATATTCACTTTCATATCAGGATGCTATTAAAACTGCTCTTTTGCTTGGGGCTATTGACCGCGGGATAGGAGGCATTGCAATCTCTGGGAGGCGAGGAACTGCTAAAACAGTTATGGCACGTGGCTTACATGCAATATTACCACCAATTGAAGTAGTTGTTGGTTCAATAGCAAATGCTGATCCTTCTTGCCCTGAAGAGTAAGGTTACTGAATTGCAATTAAATCTTTATCAATTATATTGTTAAACCTACCACGAAAGGATTATAATTCCCATACTCTCATGTGTTCTGGGAAACGGGAATTCATGCCATAAATACATTTGTGTCGAATAAGCATCCTTATCCATGACATGTTAACAGCTTTTGAAGTTTCCTAAATCTCATTTGTAAGGGTTCCAGGAAAACAATACGAAGCTTGGACAAACTTACATGTGCAATATTGCTTATGTTTTCATCTAGGAAAGTAAATGCAAATCAAGTATTACACATGCGTTTGTTTCGATTTAAGGGTGGCTATATAATTGCCACTCTTTTATGACGAAGCTGCTATAAACATTTTTACCTCAATCCTGAGATCTGGACAAAACGGGCGAAATCAAGGGTGAAAAGTTCATTCTAAAGAACTTTTGTGGAGATATTGCTTCCTTGTTGTACTTATAGAGTAGCCTCTTCAAGTCAGCCAGTTCATTAAGTGCAAATCCAATTTAGTGATAACTCCCATGGCTCAAAGCGTCCATTTTCCATACATGTTCTGTTGGTTATGGATATGTTGTCCATGTTTACACTGCAATTATATATTTTTCACTTTTCCAGTATCAAGGAAAAATTTGTTAGGAATTTGATGTAAGATGGTTTACATTGTTAATATGTGAATCATCTCTGTTGCCGACCAATATCAGTGAGGATTGGAATATAGACTTTGACATCCTCTGGAACATTATTGTCATTAAGTTGGGTTCTCTTTTAGAGGTCAACTCCATAATTTCATGCCAATCATTTATGTTGATATCTATTACAGTCAGAAATGTGTAGATGGGCTAGAAAAACAGGTGCTTTGATTTTGTCTCTGATTAAAATGTCTAAAGCTTGAGCTCTTTCTATGGGTTGCTTTCTTCAGAAAGCTGCCAATTCACTATGCATTCCATTAACTTCTTGCAAGACCTTTTTCGCAATGCCATCTATGTAGTTGCAGTTAGATATGTATGACTTTCTTTTATAATAGGTGATAGTCCATTTTTACCAAATATAAATATTTTTTAGTAAAGGAAAGCAAGGAACATATGTTCATAATCACCCTCCTTACCTGCCTTCCCAAAACAATCAATGTTGTCTAGGTTGATATGAAGGGGAGACTGCTAGTGTGAAAAATGGGGATCAATACCAATGCCTACCACAGAAAGATATGGCTTCAAAATCATCATCTTGGAAAAGATACTTAAAAGTTAATTTAGCTTGAAGGAAAGGAATTCGACAAGAGTTTATTAATTGGCATGAGTACAAAGTATCTGCTATTTATTCATCTTTTAATACTGTTAGTTGCTTGCCTAGCTTAGAACAAAATGCTTCATTACTTCACTCGCTCAGAATTTTCTCCCCCCTCTCTGTGTAAGTGTGTGTCTGGAAAGATGGGGTCCAGATCCTAATGGTTCAACTAAACTTGTGGTCTACATGAAAGTTAGGAAAATAATAGGAAAGTGTTCCTTTGAAGTGATAGATTTGATCTACTCTCTTCTTTGCGGGAATGATCTTGATGTGGTAATGAAGATAACTTTGATAAGAAGATTTGATCATGCTACAATTATCACATTGTTACCTGTTCTGGTTCAATCTATCCAATGTATAGGATGTGCTATAGTACTGGAATGTAGCCATTGAATTGGGATCATCTATGCTTATTCTTTTATTCAGAGAGTATTTTTGTCTCACTTATCTGCGACAATCACATTTTGAATTGCAACTATATTTATTACTTATAAAGTAGTCAAAGGTAATGCATTTGTTCTTTGAAGATGGGAAGATGGATTTGCTGATAAAGTTGAATATGATCCTGCTGGTAATAGCAAGACTCAGATAATCAGGTCACCTTTTGTTCAGGTAGTTTTCCACCAGAAGCTTTATTAGAATGCCATGGTTTTGTTATGCTCTCTTACTTGCATGTATGCTACAGATTCCGCTTGGTGTCACGGAAGATAGACTTGTAGGATCTGTTGATGTTGAAGAGTCTGTGAAATCTGGAACAACTGTTTTCCAGCCGGGCCTTCTTGCAGAAGCTCATAGAGGAGTCCTATACATTGATGAGATAAATCTTTTGGATGAGAGCATTAGTAACTTGCTCAGCTTAATGTGTTGACAGAAGGAGTGAATATCGTAGAAAGAGAGGGCATCAGTTTTCGACACCCTTGTAAACCACTTCTTATAGCAACTTATAACCCAGAGGAGGGTGCTGTACGCGAACATCTGCTGGACCGCATAGCAATAAATTTAAGGTACACATTGTCAGCATGCAGTAACTTCTACCACACACATATCCTAGTGGGCTTGGGTGTAAGCAAAATCACTAATCTGAGGTCTCTTCAGTTGTAGAGAATGTATTTCACCTTCTTGTTGAAAAAAAATTGTATTTTTAACTTAAGAAATGTGGCTTTTCTGCTTCCAGTGTTTGATTATTATATCCAGTTTTACCCTTTTTCTTTCGCTTGGAAACCTTCTTTGGAGTTTAGGTATTGCAGTCAACTCCTTCACTAATGACACCATTCTTCTGCAGTGCAGATCTTCCAATGAACTTTGAAGATCGTGTTGCAGCTGTTGAAATTGCAACACAATTCCAGGAACGTAGTAATATGAAGTTTTTAAGATGGTTGAAGAAGAAATGGAATATGCAAAAACTCAGGTACATTTTCATAAGATGTATACAATCACTAAAATTTTGATAATGGAGAGAAAGAGAACATGTGCTGTTTTGCTGTTCTGTTAATTCAGAATTAGCTTCATTCTTGATTTGGTGATACAGTTTAATGGAGCTACATGTTCTGCAGATAATTTTGGCAAGGGAATATTTGAAAGACGTTAATATCAACAGAGAGCAGCTAAAATACTTGGTTATGGAAGCACTCAGAGGTGGTTGCCAGGTTTTTAACATTAAACTCTCCCTGATTTAAGTATAAAATGCTCTAAATAAAACTGTTAAAAAGCTTTCTTACATCAGGATTGCACTAATCATACAGTGTGCTAGGATAGTTTCCATTTACAGGAATATGAGAATGTATTGAGTGCCTTGTTCTCTTGATCAATGTATAATGCTCTACATTTTCCATACTTTCAAATTTTCCTGTGTTTTATTTAGGCTGCTGAGGACAAATGTTTTCTCCCCTGCCTTAATTTTTCTCGAGGATGGAAAGGTCAATGGAATGAGTCTGAGTTGCTGCACATACTTTACATAGACATTTTGCTACAGGAATCAGTAAAAAAGGGAAATTTTGATCGCCCCCTGTTGAATCAAATTTCACAATGCATATTGAGTTAAATATTTTTGGAGCTTAAAATAACACTAGACAGACATCTAGGACCATTCTATAGAAGTTATGATTTGACAATGTCTTATTACACCTGAGATTTTCTTTTTTCTTCTTTTCTCCATGTTACTCTGTCTATCTATGAGACACTGCAAGAACGAAGAACACAAGAATATGTACTTTTTTTACATATTCACTACCCACAGAAAATAAGCTAAAAGGATGTAGATAAAAGAAATACCGGAGTTGATATTAAACCAATTAACATTTATTCTGTCATTACAGGGCCACAGAGCTGAACTGTATGCTGCTCGTGTTGCTAAATGCTTGGCTGCACTGGCAGTGTCAGGGGCGTGAGAAAGTGACTGTGGATGACCTGAAGAAAGCTGTTAAGTATTTTCTATTTCTTTTTTCTGTATATTTCTGATAATACTGCTTTAAATTCTCTCATCCAAAACTTTGGAATTTCAAAGCATTTACGAATTTGATTTCATCTTTCAGTTAGTAGTATCTTTTAGCCTCTTCATCTGGCAATAGCTTTTTACTTTTTAATAGGTGCATATTGAAAAAGTGTTTCTCTGATTTATTTGTGAACTTTATTTTCTAGAAAGCTGGTCTTGTTTGAAGTGCCGTCAGG
The DNA here is from genome assembly GCA_025175665.1 of Cinchona pubescens. NCBI lineage: Eukaryota > Viridiplantae > Streptophyta > Magnoliopsida > Gentianales > Rubiaceae > Cinchona > Cinchona pubescens. Next base: position 3,629,430 of record JANKKI010000062.1, read on the forward strand.
GAATTTAAGAGGAAGTGATTTTCCTGGTGGATTGTGGGTATAAAACTTCAGAGGTCTTGCTAGTGATTACATTTTTCAGGTTCTTTTGCTTGTGATGCTGTCATCCATTGTAAGAGATCTGAACATTTTAAGAGATCAACAGTTCTATATTTTGAAAAAGTACAATAGCGTGTTTGGACTGTGATCACTTGATAAACATTGTCACTAGTTCAGAATATCTACAGTCGAAAAGTTCTTAAGTTTGTTTCTCCCATGTGGAGAGTTGGATGTATCAAGCTACTAAGCAGTGTTGTTTTAATATTCGCCATAAATTTTCTGAGCTACCAGTTAATATTTCCTTCTATAATTTGTGTGATGCAGGTAGAATTGGTCATCCTACCACGTTCAATCATCAACGAAAGCCCGTCTGATCAGCAAAACCAGCAGCCTCCTCCTCCTCCTCCCCCTCAAAATCAAGATTCAGCTGAAGAACAAAATGAAGAGGAAGAAGATCAAGAGGTCTTTGAATAAGAATTACAACTTTATATTGGTGGTGACCAAATTGTGGAGATTATGTGTTTCATTAATTATTAGTTTTGTTTCTCCGTTCTCGCTTTCCATGATCTCATGCAAAGGATCTTTCGGAAGTAAATGTTCTTATCATTTTGTAACCAGGACGAGAATGATGAAGAAAATGAACAGCAGCAAGAGCAAATTCCTGAAGAGTTTATCTTTGTCACCATGCAGAGGGTGGTTTGGTGGATGAGAAACTTCTCTTCTTTGCACAACAAGCACAAAGACGTCGAGGCAAAGCTGGGCGAGCAAAGAATGTTATATTTTCTGAGGATAGAGGACGATATATTAAGCCAATGCTTCCTAAGGTCAAACTCTCTTATCCTCTTCTTTTTCCAGCAACTAGATGTATCACACGCTATTTATGCAATTCTTCTAAATTATATTATTGTTCTTGCAAGTAGTCAACAGTAAAACTGGATTTTTTTTTTTTTTTTTTTTTTCGCAAGCAATTTTTCTGCATTTTATATTTCCTAATGAAGTTCTAGGAGTTCTAAGCAGGGTCCTGTAAGAAGATTAGCTGTTGATGCTACCCTCCGAGCTGCAGCACCATATCAGAAGTTGCGAAGGGAAAGGGCCATTCAAAAGAGTAAAAGAGTTTTTGTGGAGAAAACTGACATGAGAGCAAAAAGAATGGCACGGAAAGCTGGAGCTCTGGTAAAGTTCTTCTTCCATTTATGTTAAGCTATTTCTTGAGCCTATCTTGATATTGATGACTCCTAAGCTCCTAATTAGTTGGAAGGAGCTTACATGATCATAAATCTGTTAAATTCTGTTACATAACAATATGGCAGTGAAGAAATGCCACTTACATTGCATGATGCAACTGCATTTCATTGAAATTTCCAGTCCTAGGAAAATCACAAAATGAAATGGTTTCAACGTTATGTTCTTCAAGTTCAACAGAATGAACACGGATTCATATGTATTGATGTCACTCAAGGATACCTATTCAGTTTACATACTACTCCAATATTTTATCATCCAAGTGATTATAGGTTAAAATCAAGAGTCAATGACATTTAAGTTAATTTTTTTCATGCGCCTACAGCAAGTACTATTTCCTTAATTCTTCTGGTACTTTGATTCTGCTAGGTGATATTTGTGGTTGATGCTAGTGGGAGCATGGCATTGAATCGCATGCAGAATGCCAAGGGTGCAGCCCTTAAATTACTGCATGCAGAAAGTTACACAAGCAGAGATCAGGTGCATTTTGTGTTCAGTTAGGTCTGATTGTTTAGACATCACGTTGTAATTTCTCTGGCCACTTTCATCTTTTATCAATCAGAATATTAAAATTGTTTTTGCTCCTATGCTTGACTTTTGAACGAATCACTGGTTTATTGTTTGTTACCTGTTCAGGCCATTTCGTAACAGTTAGGTCAACAACTAAATTGTCTGGGTAAACAAGTTCTTTATTCTTCTGTTTTCTAACTGCAAAGATGGATTAATGGTCTTGGTCTTCCTATTTGAACTTCTAACTAAAGATTGATTAAGAGTTTGATACATCAGCACTTCATTCTTCTAAACAGATGGCAAGTTTCACAGAAAGACATTTTGTGATTTAGTTATTGTACTCTTGCCACCCTGGAGAGGGAATGATCTGAGGTCTTGGGTTGGGAAAGGGTGATGAGGTCAGATGAAGATTTGAATGTTAAACTTTTGCTGTTCAAATAGGGATTAGATTTCAATTTATGTTCTCATTCCAAGTTTATCAATTCAAAACAATGCCTTGGTTTTCCAATAAGATGTTTCAAACATCGTGTTCAAAATATTGATCTTATGTTTTCAGTGATCTTTTAGCATAAGATCCTCTTTTCCGGTTTGATCTGCATGTTATTTATGATCCCATAATAATCGCATGTCCAATATTGAGCAAAGCTTGATTGATTGCATTCAAAAAGTTAATACTCTTGTTCATATTGTTTGACTTAGTAAATCTTGACAAATTAATGCATATAATCTGTTGACGCATTTGCCTGGTAACTTGGTTGCTTTTCCAAGTTTGAGTTACAGGTTATACACAATGTGAAAGTTTAATCCAAGAGATAAGATCTTGAGAAATTACTATGAATAGTTTCAGTTAATTTTAAAGAAATTATGTTGTAGACTGTTAAATATATAGATATCCCACATTGTTTAGCCAAGAGATTCTGGACTAACTAATAAGTTTCATGGGCCAATCCCACAACTTATTGCCAATTAGTTTTGAGATGGAAGTCTATGTTTTTTAACATGGTATCAAAGCTAGCCTCAAGTTTTCCCTTATTCACCCATGCTTTGGGTTCTCTCTAGCCCAACCTAACGGGCTCACTCAATTCCCAAGGAGCTCAACTAACCCAAGTCATAGGTGGTTCTCTCTTTAGCCTCGGGCACTCAATTCCCCGGGAGTTCAACCCTATGTTACATGGACTCTCCTCTCACTCCCAGAGTACCCGTGTCCTGTCGTGTCGACATGGGTGTGGGTGTGGGATCCGTGTCCGTATGGTCAACTTTCAATTGGGTACTTTGACTTTTTTACCAAGCCAAAAATTACATTGACTTTAACATGGTTGTGACTTCATCACATGAAATGACCGATAATATAGGGAGGAAGATTAAATATGAGGGAGAAACATATGAGAATTGTTTATCAAATCACTAAATCTTATTATAGTTATATCCTTCTAATGTCTTCGCACCACTATTCTTTAATAATCAAACTACTCATAAACATATTTATTTTTTGGAAAATGAGTTATAAAATAATGCTTAGTTGCTTTATGTCATCAAATTGCATTACTACTATACTAACTACACTATCATATACAAGTATACAAGACGCACCCCCGCACCCGTGTCCGACTCTTTTAGAGTGTCCCCGTATCCTCAATTTATGAAATTAACAAATCCGACACCTAGACATGTACCCATACCCGACACCCGTATCCGAGTCCGGGTAACTTAGGTTCAACCAACCCAAGTCGGGTTCTCTGTCTAGCCTAGGTGCTCAACTAACCCAAATCACGTGTGAGAGGGGGGTGTTTATCCCACATTGGTTAGCCAAGAGATTCTGGACTAATTAATAAGTTTCATGGGCCACTCCACTCATTACCAAGTGGTTTTGAGCTGAAAGCTCATGTTCTTTAGCATAGACAACCGCAATCCATTTGAGAGGTAACATCCAGTCATATTACTTCAACCTCGCTGACTTTTATCTTTTGATGGTTCCCGTAGTTGAGAACACAAACTTAATGTTGCGTCTTCCTTTCTTCAGTAGCTACCCTTGTGACGTTTAAACTTTTGATTTGAGGATTGAAATACCTATATTAGCTAATTGTCAAATTGTGTCCAGAAAGCTGATTAATTATTTGACTATTTAGTCAGCCAACAGATCCTAGTAAAGGGATTAAGGATATGGAAATCATGAAAATAAAGTGACCAACATTTAGATGCTGAGAAGTTTAGGTATTGATGGGTAATGGAAACTCCTGGAGTAAATATATCTTAAGATTTGAGATGAATAACTAGTTTATTTCTTTGGGTTATTTTTTATGCATATCAGTATTTTGGAGGGGGCCATAGGTTGGTATAACCCTAAAGATTAATACTTTGTGCTTGGGCATTTTTTAAAATGCCCATAGGACTTTTAGGTCTAACAAAGCCTGCTAGGAATTATAAAATCACACATTCTCTAGGATACTCAAAAAATTCTTGTACCTACATACAACATTAGACATTTTAAATTGTCCTAGAGAATGGGTTATTTTATAATTCCTATGAGGCTTTGTTAGACGTGAAAGTCCTATGGGCATTTCTTTCTGAGCGGTGTGTAGCTGTTGCTAACAGTGAATCAGAACAAATGCCTATGATTACCCTTGTTGCCTCTAAAAAAAAGAAGGCTTGCTATAATTGAGGCAAAAGCTAATCTCATTTTGTTTGTGTTGGTAATCTTGAATAGGTTTGTATCATCCCATTCCGTGGAGATGCTGCAGAAGTTCTCTTGCCCCCTTCCAGGTCAATTGCTATGGCTAGAAAACGACTTGAGAGACTGCCCTGTGGTGGAGGTTCTCCCTTAGCTCATGGTCTTACTACGGTATGAAAAGCTGAAATTTTTTTGGCTCCAATGTAGTTATACTGAACCCAAAGTACCTGCATTGTAGAAATTTAGTAGAATTTTGCATTGATTCTATCCTGTTATATCATGCTTGCTTCATCATTACTGAATGAGCGAAGTGACTGACAAAATTCTACTATAAATCATATTTGTAAATGTGTTTTAAAAGAACCATATAGACGTGTTTCTAACATTGCCACCATTTCTTTCTTCTGTTCTTTGTTTACTTTTTCTCCTTAATTGCTTTAAGATTCCCTTCTTGTTGATTTTAAGTAATGCAAGAGGCATGAGTTTTATTTGAATCTGCTCAGGCTGTCAGAGTTGGGATGAATGCAGAGAAAAGTGGTGATGTTGGACGCATAATGATTGTTGCAATAACTGATGGTAGAGCTAATATCTCACTGAAGAGATCCACTGATCCTGAAGCTGCTTCCTCAGACGCACCTAGACCCTCTACACAAGAATTGAAGGTAAATTCATGCTACAGAAGAAGATAAAATGTCTAAATCCATATATGAAGGTTTCATACCAAAATTTGATAAAGTTTTTGAGATCTATCTTACTTCTCAGCTAAAGTTTAGACCATCTTTCCTACAAAGATCTCAATGCTGCAAAAATTAGATAGAAAGGCACATCTAGCATCCCTTTTGAATTGTTGAATTCACTTATATACACATCTCCAACCTGTTGCCCAAACAAATTAAAAAAAAAAAGAATGGAAATCAGAAAGAAAAATAAAAGAAAAGACATCTCTGAAACATGCGAGTAGTACATGATTAAGGTATTCAGATAAATTATAGGTTTATTTACTGGAGAGCCCAGGTTTCATGAACTGATTTATGTACCTTGTAGGATGAGATCCTTGAGGTTGCTGCTAAAGTATACAAGTCAGGAATGTCACTCCTTGTCATTGACACAGAAAATAAGTTTGTTTCAACTGGCTTTGCAAAAGAAATTGCTAGAGTTGCTCAAGGTTTGTATCTAAAAACCATTGAAATCCAGTTTTATAAGAGAGATATTGTCATAAATTGTCTGCATTTTGTTTCCAGGGAAATACTATTATTTGCCTAATGCTTCGGATGCTGTTATATCCGCTACAACGAAGGATGCCCTATCAGCTTTAAAGAGTTCTTAATCTAAGATTTCTCGTAATGATTTAACATTTGATAAAGAAACTAACCACCAAACATTTTGATTTTGAATTATGGTTCTGATAGTTGATGTAATTTATGTGTGATTTTTCAATGATGAATATCTTAAATTCCAAAAGTTAGTTGCTAGGACGGTTGTTATTCCATTCCAGAGCAAACACTAACATTTCATTAGTATTGTACATTCATATCTAAACTAAAGCGTCCGAACTCTAATTCCTTCTCTCTTTTGAGAACGTCGAACTATTTGTGACTTTCATTTTTGTTCTTCCGTTTTTAACTATCATTTCTCCTTGTATCTTCATCTGTAAAGTCTAATCCACTTTTTACCAAAAAGAGAAAAAAGTCTAATCCACTATTTTTTGCATTTGCATAGACTATAATGTATTGGCTCAATTTAAAATAAGAATTTAGTGCTTGGTATTTTGAAATATCCCGATAGGGCTCAGCAGTGATTTTTTATTGGCACTAGGAAAAGAATACAAATAACTAAGGGAGATTCGCCATAGTCCCTTTAGGGGATGGTTCTTTAATTTTAAAGTAACCGTTAGATATGCGAAAGAATTCTTAACCATTAGATGTATCTTTTCACATGCAATTTATTCCCTATAAGTTTGAAATTGACCACAATAGGTAAATTTTCATCCCTATCTCTTCCAATTCTTTCCACTCATACAACACTTTAATCACAATAGAATTGTATAGAAAATTTTCTCCTATTCACATCAACATCCACATCAGGACTCTTAGCTCTAACTGGGTAAGTTTCCAGAGTATCTGTTAGAAATCTTTACCCTTTCCAAACTGTAAATTTAAATTATTTCATGCATGTCCCATATTTTTAGCAAAAATAAATGGCCCAAAGAAATTACAGAAATAGACTTTTGATATAAATTTGTTTATGCATATTACATCCTTGAATATTATACGGAATTATCTTTATATTTGTTTAATGACCAAAAATTATTTTACACATGTAAGGATAATCCCGTAGCACTAATATTATAAATTTTATATAATGTGAAATTTTGAATGTCAGTGTATTATGTCTCAGAATTAGAGAGTGATATTTAGTAGAATAAATTTTTAAATACTGTTTATATGATATGATGAAATAATACACTATAGTTATTTTGGTAGTACTATATTTCCATTCTATAAGTATGTTTCTTTGGCTTGCATAGTACTATTTTGTTAATAATATCACAATTATAATGTACAATTCAAATTTTTTCCATTTATTATAGTTTAAATATTTTCTATATTTGATTTTTCATTGATTTACTTATTTAGCTGATAAAACAAACTAACTAGTACATTTTACTATACAATATTACTTTTGTTTAGATTCTTAATAGTATTTTATTTCATATCTCAATAATACAATACCTTCACCTTTCTCATATTACACTATATGAACATCTCATAATACTTTCTCTTATCTTGAATAGTACTATTGTTGTAATATTTTTAGTTTTTTTCAATTTTTATTTCTTTTTTTTTTAAATTTGGGACTTAAATTTCACATTAATGTAACAATTTAATTAAAGAAATTAAAATTTTATTTGATATGTTTATAAAAATAGACATTTGATTTAAATTTGCTTATGCATATTACATCCTTGAATATTATACAGAATTATTTTTACATTTGTTTAGTGACCAAAAATTATTTTACACATATATGGATATTCCCGTAGCACTAATGTGATTTTTATTTAATGTAAAGTTTTGGATGTCAGTGTGTTATATCCTGAGATTAAAGAGTGATTTTTAAATATTATTTATATGAGAAAATAGTACATTATAGTTATTTTGGTAGTACTATATTTCTATTTTATAAGTACGTTTCTTTGGCTTGCGTAGTACTATTTTGTTAATAATGTCACAATTATAATGTACAATTCAAAATTTTTCCATTTATTATATTTTAAATATTTTCTATATTTGATTTTTCATTGATTTATTTATTTAGTTGATAAAATAAACTCACTAGTATATTTTACTATACGATAGTACTTTTGTTTAGATCGTTAATAGTATTTCATTTCATACCTCAATAATATAATATCTTCACCTTTCTCATATTATACTATATGAACATCTCATAATACTTTCTCTTATCTTGAATAATACTATTGTTGTAATACTCTTAGTTTTTTCAATTTTTATTTCTTTTTTTTTTATTTTGGGAATAAATTTCATAATTTAATTATAAAAATTACATTTTTGTGTGATATGCTTATAAAATAAATTTTTGATTCAACTTTTCTTATGCATATTACATCCTTGAATATTATATGAAATTATCTTTATATTAGTTTAATGAACAAAAATTATTTTATATACATACAGATAATCCTATAGCACCAATGTGATTTTTTATATAATGTGAAGTTTTGGATGCTAGTGTGTTATGTCCTGTGATTGGAGAGTGATATTTAGTTAAATAAATTTCTAATTACTGTTTACATGAGAAAATAGTACACTATAGTTATTTTGGTAGTACTAAATTTTCTATATTCTATAAGTATGTTTCTTTTACTTACATAGTACTTTTTGGTTAATGCCATGATTATAATATAGGATTCAATTTTTTTATTTGTTATTTTTGAAATATTTTTTTATATTTGATTTTTTTTATTCACTTATTTAGCTGATACAATGTACCAACTAGTACATATTACTATAAGATAGTACTTTTGTTTAGATTTTTAATAGTATTTCATTTCATATCTTAATAATACAATACCTTCACCTTTCTCATATTATGCTATATGAATATCTCATAATACTTTCTCTTGTTTTGAATAGTACTATTGTTGTAGTTATTTTCATAACCGAAAAATACTCTTAGTTTTTTCAATTTCTATTTCATTTTTTTTATTTTGAAATTGAATTTCATATTAATGTAACAATTTAATTTAGAAATCACATTTTGTTTGATATGCTTATAAAATTAAACTTTTAATACAAATTTGCGTACGCATAGTTTATCCTTTAATATTTTACAGAATTATTTTAATTGTATTTATTTGATGATCAAAAATTATTTTTTCATATATATAGATAATCCCGTAGTAATAATATGATTTCCATACGATGTAAAACCTTGGGTACAGTGTGTTATGTCCCTAGATAGGAAAGTGAAATTTACTAGAATAAATTTTAAAATACTATTTACCTGAGGAAATAGTACTCTATAGTTATTTAGATAATACTATATTTCCATTCTATAAGTGTGTTTCTTAACTTTGTATAATACTATTTTGTTAATAATGTCAAAATTATAATGTACGATTCAAATTTTTTCCATTTATTATATTTTAAATATTTTCTATATTTGATTTTTCATTGATTTACTTATTTAACTAATAAAATGAACTAAATAGTACATTTTACTATACGATGATACTTTTGTTTGAATCTTTAATAGTATTTTATTTCACACCTCAATACTACATACCTTCGCCTTTCTCATATTATACTGTATGAATCTCTCACAATACTGTCTCTTATCTTCAATAGTACTATTGGATTTTAATTATTTCCATAATCGAAGAATACTCTTAGGAGGTGTTTGGTTTATGGGTATGAGAGGAGGGAATGGGAATCAAAGTTAATGATACCCATAGATGTTGTTTGGTTGAACACTATGGGAATCATTCTATGGGAATGAAAGTGTTAGAAAATACCTACTTTTATTCCCTACTTGTGACATGGGTTTCAAGTTGAGTAACTTATTAACATAATGACACCCATTCCTATGTTAAACCAAACAAGTAAGGGGGAATGATATAAACCCATACCAATAGTGGGGTTTATGATTCCCATTCCGATTCCGATTCCCGAATGTGAACCAAACACCTCCTTAGTATTTTTTTTTTTTTTGGAATTGGAATTCATAAATGTAACAATTTAATTAAAGAAATTACAATTTTGTTTGAGATGTTTATAAAAATAGGCTTTTTATACAAATTTGTGTATGCATATTACATCCTTTAATATTTTACGAAATTATCTTAATATTTGTTCGATGACCAAATTAAGTTATTTTGTATACATATAAATAATCTCCTAGTATTAATGTGATTTTTATATGTAAAATATATTTTTTCCCGTTTTTGTTAGAACATTTGATAGGTTCTGTAATTTATTTTTATTTTTGTTTTATTTGTAGATTTAGGTTCTTTAGGGAAAAAGTTAGTAAATTTTGTAAGTAACCTTTTATAACAAGTTGCCAAGTATTTGATGGAAATATTATGATGGGAAAATCGCTGAAATAGTCCTTCAACTTTTGCACTTTAGCCAAAATAGTCCCTCAACTTTTTTTGTAGCCAGAATGGTCCTCTAACTTTTATTTTTTAGTGTAAGATAGTCCTTTAATCCTAATATAATTTATAAAATAAAAATTAATAGTTGAAGGACCATTCTGGCTAAAAAATAAAAGTTAAAGGACTATTCTGGCTAAAAAATAAAAGTTGAAGGTACTATTCTGGCTAAAGATATAGTTGAGGGACTATTCTAGCTAAAGTACAAAAGTTGAGGGACTATTTTGGCGATTTTCCCATAGTTATGATATAGTAATTCCTATCTTTGTTAAGTGAAGTGTCAGCTGATCATTGGATACCTTTTGAGGGAACTGTTCCCTCAAAAAGTTTAAAGGGACCATAGAATTTTCCAATAACTTAACACAAGTTTAGAATAAAACTTCCATTCATCCTTTTCTCTCTCTAACCTTTTTCTCTTCATTATCTCTAAAAACTCTTTTAATATTATTCACCTTAACAGGTGGTAATTTCATTGATTTTTCAATACAAATCACCACCATAGTTATTAAAATCGGCCCGGTGAAGAATCTGAAAAGGGAGGTGAATTAATGGGTAATTGGTTCAACCGGTAGGTCACTAAAGTATATTTTTATTAAATATTTAATAAATTCAAGGTAGTAGAAATAAGACATATGGTAAAAACATTAATAAAAATCTAATATTAAACTTTAATTATTGTAAATGAATTATAAAATAATTAATTCCTTTACCAATTATAACAAAAAAGATTGAAATAGAAAATTTAAGTTATATATATAGTTTTAAAACTATTTACAATAAGATAAATAACAGTATATATCTAACACATAAGAAATTATTTTTTTTACTATTTCTTTCATAATTACTTTACAATGATTGTACATTTAAGAATAGTAAATGTTGAGGAAAAAAAACATTTATAAATGTTAACGGATGCATTTTGTCTTAGGAAATATAATATTAGCAATTTTTTTTTGAAAAGTTAAATGGTTTTTTTGACCTTGAGATGTCATTTTATTTAGAAAATTTTGTCTTTCTTGCATTTTAGGATTATGAAAAATAGTATAAAATAGGCACTCACATATTCAAAAACTATATTTTCTGTCCATAACAATTAAAATAGTGCCATTTTGGTCCATCATGGTATCACATTTCTTGTCGTATTATGGCATGAAAAAATGCACTTGTACTTTAAATACCTAATTTTTCAGGGGCAAAACTAGAAGCAAACATATGCCCACATTATCAATCCCACGTCCCAACCGCCAATGACCCCTACCCCTCACTCCTTAATTCTTGTCACCATCCTCAGCTTTACCACTACCGCTTACTTTTTATCATCAACCCACATTTACCAACAAGAAATAGATTAATCTTCCATTATTTGCTCCAATTGTAAGAAATAATTGACAGTAATCATGATGGTTGCAGCGATAGTATTTCATTCATATGAAAATCATAAAGAATTAGTAAAATTGGGTATTCTATATGACAATTTAAATAGACTTTTGGGATAAAATTGACTTGATTTGGTAATCATTTAGTAATTATTATCATATATGATTTTTGGGATTCGGGATAATGGTGATTATGAGGATTTTAAACATATATGCCAAGTGAGGATGGGGACGGGGAGGAAATGGTAGTCCTACAAGACAAGAGATATGGTGGACGGGGATGTGGATGAGATTTTTAAATTTTGACCCTGAAGTATTAGGAATGACGAGCACATGCATTTTTCACACTAAAATACCACTGGAAATGTGATAAGGGATTTTTTCTATAATTTATATACTGCATTTTTTGTTTAAACTTAATGGCTTTATTTACCAAATAAGCCACTTGCTCACTGAATTTTTTAAAGTAAAACCAAAGTGTGTTATGTGAGTATTTACTTTTGTGGTTAACAATAGGAGAAAAGTAAAAGACAAGATAATAGACAATGTAAATGCAACAATTTTTGAGATAATAGACAATATCAGAGACATCAATGAAGATTATTATAACAGTTTGTAAAATTCAACAATACAAAAATTATTGAGCAATAAACAGTAAAATACTTACTATCTACACATTGCCTACAAACTTTTTTATTTGCCGTGTAGGCCAAAGTAGTTTTTATTCCTATTTCTTTTTCTAAATAATCTTAATATGAGCATGCATATAATTTTAATTTATTTTAGGCAAAAGATCATTACATAACTTGAAAGTAGCAACTAATCAACTAAATATACTTAATAATATATTAAATAGTTATAAATTTCTTTCTTTTTCTTATTAATCTTTTTTTTAAGTCCATTCTCTATTTATTCTCTTATTAATTTAGATAAAAATATATGAAAAATGATCACGGGAAGAAATATATCAGACATGAAAGATAGGTTCTCCTATATAAGATTATATTAAATGACAGAATATAATTTAATGATATATATATATATTGAAATTACCCTTACTATAAAGTTTAATAACCACGTTATGTCTCAAAACCTGCATGTCTTTTTTTATTTTATTGATGCTACTTATATAAAATATTCTTAAAGAATAAAAGAGGAAATCATATTAATTCTGAGATTTTATATTAGGAATTAAACTATACTGAAGTAGATTCCTTCTATGGTAATCTTCCCAAAATAGTATATAGAAAACTAAAGAATAACAAGAAAGAAAATTTCATATGATAACTTTTAGACACTAAACAAATAGGAAATAAAATTTAGTTGTAGAATAATCCTAAAAGAATAATATAGGATATAAAACCAATTTCAAGATTTAATAGTAGAAACTAAATTTGATTAAAGTAAATTTTCTTTCCTTCTAGAATAGGAAAAAAAATGACTTTATATAGTAAACAAATAGAAACAATAATTGAAGAATATTTTTTACCTATTCAATTTATATATATACATACATACATATATATATATATATATATATATATATATCTCTTTGGCATTTGGAAATCTACCGATTTATAGGATATCATGTGATTTTTAAATGATAATTTGATAACAAATGGCATCTCACACCGCGTATATCTTATAAAATTATTGTATATATATGAAATAATTAATTTATTCATGTTAGAATTAAGATAAATGAAACTCTTGGTAATTCTTTTAAGTATACTTAAATTTGATATTTATGGTGCACTAAAATACATTATATCAACATAGTGTTTTATAAATGTATTTAGAGATTGTATTTTTTAATTGCGGTGGAAGTATTGGAAAAATGAAAATAGATTCAAATAAGTACAACTTTAATTAAACTAAACTCAAATGCATGTATAATAGAAAAAAGTAAAAAAAAAAAAATTATGAGGTGAAGTGGCCAATAGTTCACAAATTTAAAGATGTGTCTATACAGCAGAGAAAATGAATAAATAAAATCCAAGATAAATAGTAGAGAGAGATTACATTTCTTAACCATGATCATAAGTTATGCATATAACCTTACTTTTGGTTGTGATGAGTTAAAGTAAAATCGTAAAGTTGCATGGTACCAAAACTTGTCATCATCCTAGAAAGTAAGTTACTCTACTAATAAGTTTTAGTATTAGAAGATTTTATATTATAGCATTTGTTTTATAAAATTTGATTGGAATTAATAATAATATATGGTATAATACTCATATCTCATAGTTGCACCTAAAAAACTTTGTCATATTAATAATTATGTTTAATAAATTAGTGGCATTACTCCACTTTGCACCCTTAATTTGCACCGATTATCACTTTGTAGTTTCAACTCTATACTTATTTTTTTGATATATTGCACCCTAAACTTTTAGATTTATCCCATTTTAGTAGGCTAGTTAAGAACTTTTTTTCCTTTTAAAACACACATCCCTCCCTACCATTTAATGACTCGAACACATGACAGATGCTAAGTACATAATACGCCCTTGTTTAGGGGCTTATTGAACCAATAGAAGTAGTCATGACTAATTCCACTTTGCACCTCTTAACTTATGATCAATTATCACTTTGTACCCCCAATTCTAAATTTTGGACAAATTACACCTCTGACTTTTAGATATTTCTCACTGTGATCCAATTTTTAATAATGTTAAAAAATTTGATGAAAGTTCCACTTTAGGTGCATGGTATGCATGGTTAGAATATCTGTTAATTGCTAATAGTATTAAAAATTGGACTGAAATAGATAAATATGATAGTTCATGGTATAATATGTCCAAAATAGAATAGAGTGCAAAGTGAGAATCGGATATAAAAAGAGTGCAAAGTGTAAATGGAATTAGACCTAAATTAGTAGAGATTCCCATAGTTAAAATAATTAAATTTTAAATTTTCTCTAAAGAATATAATATTAACCAGAAACATGTTAATTCAGATTAGAAAAGATGTAGCAAAAAAATCACAAAAAAATTTCGGCAATGTGGCAATTTAAAAGGCAGGCTACAAATTCAAAGAAAAATTAATTTATTTATTTGAGAATAAAGTTTGTTGAGTTCATGTAATACATGGTGATTTGAAGAAGAACTGGATTATTAAACTGGTTAACATATTTGGTTTCCATATAAGATAGATCATATTAAGCCGTCATATACATACATACATACATACATACATACATACGTACATACATACATACATACATACATACATACATATATACATAGATATATATATATATATATATATTTGTATATATATATGATAAGATAGGCATAGTGTTATCATATAGAAAACTAATATTGTCATTTCCAAAATTATTAATCACACTATTTTCATTGCCTTTAATCATATGAGAAGACAAACATGTCTTATATTTCATTCCAACAATTGTATAGGAGAAATGATAATGGGATAGTTGTAAATTCAATTAAAATTAGGGGTATTTATGTATTTTTAATTAATTAAAAAAAGTCATTTGGGGTGTACTATTCGTAATATATATTCATGCTAATGATTTTGGTACTCCACAATTAACTTTAGGCACATCATCCTAACTTTTTGATAATCAAATGACTTATAAACTCACAACATAGATACTCAAACAAATTTAGTGTCAAAACTATTAGAAGCCTAATAAAGTCGTGGAAACAAATTAGTTATGTTTTCAATTAACTTTTTTTGGTATTAAATTCATAAAAAAAAAAATTTGTACATTTTATAAAATACGTAAAAAGCTTAAGAAACTATTTTTTAATAGTAAAAAATAGCTTTTTCGAAATACTTTATTTCTATGGGTTATAAAATTCTTATGAATATCATAGTTATCCTAAAGTTAACTATCGTATTCATAAGAATTTTATAATTCCTGGAAATAAAGTATTTTAAAAAAAAATTATTTTTTTTTATAATTCGAAAAAAGGTTTCTTAGTATAGGCTTTTCAAGTGTTTTTATAAAAAAAAAATTACAAATTTTTTTACGAATATAATGCCAAAATAACATATTAAATGAAAATTCCCATTTAATTAAAAAATCCCTAAGGAAGTCAAACAGTGGAGTGTACTATTTGTAGGCAAGTCATCAATTTTTTTCCTTGACATCCTTAGGGATTTATGACGTATATTTTGAATAAAAAAATCCCTAGGTACATTTCTTTGACAAAAAAGGTTGGTCATGAAAATCAAACGAATATAACACTTAAATATATTTTTAGTCATTAGAATTAAACGATAGAACACTTAAATATATTTTTAGAAGAATATAGAGAGAGCTTAAATACTTTAAGAGGCAATACACTTGCATTACTCATGAAGAGTTGTTAAGGAATAAAAGAAGTAATTCTTGTATTATATTAATGATACAAATACTTTTTTCTTTTACAAATATAAATCAATTTTATAATTGATGTGGTTAGATGATAGGTTTAGCAATGGGTTCATAGAGTTTTCGGAGGCATACTAATGGTATGAATTCTATGGTGCATATTAGTTTTGAGTGCGATATTTTGGAAGTACTAGTCACAAACTCATCATTGTTTATAACTTGTTTTTGTAAATGAATCAGGCAAGTTATGAAGATTTGATGTTACATATACTCATAATTTATGGACTATTGATTTGATGTTATTCATACTCATCACTTATTGAAATTGGCCAACTAGGAGTAGAAACCTAAAGATTTAGAATTGGTGAAATTTTAAAGGACAGAAACCTTTGTATTAAGTATGATTGTGTTTGAAACTTATAGAATACTCCATCGAGGTAAATCCCCTCACATTACAACTTAAAATTTCAGTGAATTAAACTCTATCAAGATGACATATTGTGAATTAAACTTTATCATTCAGGAATATAATTACCTAAAATAGATAAATTGACACTTTGAATTGAAGGAGAAAATTGAAATTGGTGGTATTAGTTGATTAGGGATTGAAAGTTGAAGCTATAAATGATTAAAGATGCACTAATTTTGCTAGAACTAAACTCACATATTAGTATTTATCCCACTATATATGGATTTTGGTGTTTCAATTGTATTCAATTCCATAATTGTGGGCATGTGTAAATTATATATATTATATATATATATATATATATATATATATATATATATATATTAATTTGTGCGTGGTACAGGTTAACTACTGCTGTTTTTACCCTTGAACAAGGGGGGAGAAAATAAAAAATAAAAATAAAACCCTCAAGGTTGGACCTTGTCCTAAATACATAATCTATAATCCTGTGTCTACATGATGGAAAGAGATAACTCAATACTGGGTCATGGTTCCAAGTTGAAGTTTAAGATTTGTTGTGATGTCAGATAACCTAAAAATCATAGGCGGATCATTGCCACTCGGGGAAGGGGAGAGAGGGGGCGAGAAGGGACAGTCGTCTCTTAAGATTTTTAAAATTAGATTTTCTCCCTTTATTACACTATTATGAAAATTAGATTAATTGCATCTCCTTTCCCCAAAAAAAAAAAAAATAAAAATAGAGAATATAGAAATTGTTCCATATGTATGTGTTTTCATAGTTTTATTCCCCAAAAGTTTTGAAAATACATTATTTTTCTTATTTTTTTTATAAAAAAAAATTCAGTAACACCCTTAAAAAATTGGACTTTGTCCCTTCAAATTTTGCCCAAAAAAAAAAAAAAAATTAAAAATCTCTCCAAGGATATGTATATACAATTTTTGCCCTTCAAAATTCAACTCTTGGGTCCGCCACTACTGAAAACACCGCATTGTTTAAAAGTTAAAACAAATATAGAATATTCGATATTATAAGGATATAAATAAGACGGTACTCTCTCTCTCTCTCTCTATCTATATATATATATATATATGTATGTATGTATGTATTGATAAAGATGCTCATGAAATGTTTGTCCGAGTGTTAATAGGTAAGTACTAGTGATAGAGGAAAGAGCGAAATTGTTTTGCAAATGGGAGCATATTGGTCTTCTGGATTAAGGAAGCTTTAATTCAAAAATAATAATAATAAAATTTATCTAAGAAATTTACTAGTTAAAATTGCAAGGACACAATTTTTTTTTTAAAAAAGATGGGAATGTGACGCCCTGGACTCTTGGGATCAAATTAAAGATAGAAAGTTAATCCTCAAGACTAAGTTTGATTTTTTTTTCAGAATAAGATGACCCCTATTAATTGCTAATCCATGATGTTAGTTTGAGTTATTAGCACTGATTATAATAAAAAGCAGGCATGAATTAAATATTAAAAATTTGTTAGTAGGAAAGAAAATAAATGAAGGGAAGTTGCAAAGTGCCAAAACAACACTTTTTTGTAACTTCAAATGAAATGAATTTTAGGATATATTAGAGTAGTTAGAGGAATTCCTACCATCTCTTCTTTAATTGAAAGGAATTCAATGATGTATATTAATGTTTGAATTATTAAGATAAGTTATCAACCTTTTGCTTTTCTTAATTAATGCTGGAATAAAAGACGACTATTAATATATAAGGAGTACGTGAATATTAAGCAAAGTAAAAAGAGAGTAGTTGATGAGTTTCAAGGAAAAGAACTAGGATGGAGACAAAGATAAGAAGCAATGTGGATCTATTTCTAGTTGCAATCACTACAGGTGAGAACTTTTTCTGAAAATATTCTTGTAACTATATATACTACACAAATGAATTTGGCAAATATTGTTCCAGTTTCACATACCTGTTTTGTAGTATGTGATATAGAATTGTTTATTTTTTGTGTTATTTGTTTTATATGATTCAAGAACTTTATAAGTATTGTATTATTTGAAACTGGAAATTGTATTGAATTATTCGTTTTGAAACGGTAAAAATTTGGTTTGGTTCAAATGAATATTACATTAGCTCTTGGTTGTTTGGTTTCAAATAAATATTATATTAGCTCTTGTTTTAGAGAAATTTGAAGAAAATTTTGTTGAAAAGATATTTGCTAGCCATTCTCTTTTGGTCAAAAACTATAAATCCTAGTCATATTTAGGTATGATAATGTTGGTACTTTCAAGTTATATTTGATGGATTTGAATAAATTTAAAATTTTAAAAATCTTAAAATCTTAATATTTACATCAAGAAAGTGAAAACTCTGCACAAATTTTCTTTTTCAATATTTTTATTCAACATTTTGGGACTCTTGCCAAAGAAATTGTGCCCATATTTATTTTTTATTTTTATGTAGTATAATTATTTCTTATTTCTAAATTATTTTTTGACAAGAAAGTTTCTTAATATGTTTTTATAGAAAAATAACTTGAACTCATGTAACAACTTGTATATGATTTCAAAGTTTAAAAAAATTGACTTTCTATCAACAAAAATATTTAAGAAAGAAATTCTTTATTGAATTCTTAAAAAAAAATACTTAGACTATTTTGCCAGTGTTCTTCTTCATTTGTATTCATAAATGTATTCAACTACTTAATGGAGAAGAGAAAATGTCTTGACAAATTGTACTTTTATGAAAAATATATTTTTCAGCCAAAATTCTTTATACAAGATGGATTTCTATTTGTTTGCTATATTGCACGTTTGTATCTAATACGGTGAACTTGGAATAAAATCTGAGGAGGCTGTGAACCTAACTTTGTTGGGAAGGTTTTGAATCTTGTCATGTGCTAGCTTATGAAAATCGGAGAAGTATCAGACTAAGGTTGAGTAATATTTTTGCTATGATCGTCGTTCCAACAAGATTAGGAGAACTGATCTTGTAAGGTTTAGATGAAACTTTATGGGGATATTCTGGATATCCAATTATGTTGTTAATCACCTTTTTTAGGCAAAACTTGATGTGTTGTGGTAGTTTAAATGAGGGGTACAAGGTTGGTATACGAGTCAGTTGAGTCGACCAACTTTTTGGTAATGTCTTTCTGAATTTTTGAATTTGTGTAGACTTATCTAATTGATAATAATCCCGTTTCCGACAATTTATTAAGTACTAGTTATCGGACACACTCAATGCCTGTGCAAAGAGGGAAAATTTATATAATTTGGGTGATTATGTAAATATATCACAGCAAATGGTATATTATGTTGTGACTCAACATATAATAAAAGAAAATTTATTGATGTTTTTGAATGTGATTTAAATTATTTCCAGTCATAGATTGTTCTTCCAATTATAGCTGGAAAACATGAAAAACGAAAAGAATATAATGAAGTAAACGATATTACAATCAGGTTGGAGGATATGAAATTCTTTTCAATCAATGATACTGTTAATATTTGGATGAAAATGCAAGTAAAGGCAAGTATTTAAGTAAGACAAATATATACAACCTTTACATTGCAATTGTTTAGAGTACAATTAAAAAAAAAGATTAAGAAAATTATAATAAGAGAATTTCACGACATATAATATTCATTGTAAACACACCACGCCCTCGGTCCATTTTTCCATCCCTTACTAATATTTTAGTCGTGCTTTCTGATACCCCTCTTGAAAGAGTAATATAAAGTTGGCCATGATTATGAAGAAAATTTTCCACATTTAAAATTGTTTGTCCTCGAACTTTATTTATAATAAAGTTAGTGCAAAAGTCAATTGTATTGGAAATTGTCTCCTTTTATAGTTGTGAAATGGAGAAGTCGAACTCAAACCTAAAATTTAAAAAGGATAACTTCGAAAGTTGTCGGTTATTGATAGATATTTGTGTGTGATAAATTTAGGCATTTTTGAAGAAAAAGACATAAAATAAAATTCAGTAGTATTAAATTTTTTTAGTCAAATTAATAGCTATTTGTAATCTTAATTTGAGCAGTATTAAATAAGGGATTTGAAATTCTAAAGAAGATGATGAAGTGATTGGGGGAAAAAATGAAGGAAGGGCAAAAAAAAAAAAAGATAAAGCATTTTAGTTTTTTTTTTTTTTTACTCCCTTGTCCCATTTTATATGCCACTCTTTCTCTTCTTGTTTGTTCTAAATTATTTGTCATGACAAATTTTTAAAGGTTATTTTACCCTTCATGCAAGTTTTAAAGATATAGCATTAAATTTATATTTCAATATTAATTGCTATCACAAGTTATTTTGATGAATGAAAATTTAAAACCCTAAAATCAACTAATAGATTTTGTACATTCATCAAAGGGCAATTATGGATAAAGTATCTTACTACTGGGTCAAACACTAATTTTTCTTCAATTCTATGCAAGTTTAACCATACTAAATAAAATGGGACAGAGGGAGTTTGTAAATTTTTCTATTGTATACATGTTTTTTTAAACAATAAATTAAGCAAAAAAATATTTTTAACTTGTAATCATCTATGAATAAATTGTACTAATTTTCAAACAAATTGCCTTGATTTCATCATGCACATTTGATTAATAAAGCTTACGAAATAATTTTTTATGTGTAGTAGCCTGCGTTTGCGAACGACATTATTTTAGAAGATGGGATAAAAGAAGAAGTTCATACTAAACTCGAGATATGGAGAAAGGCACTTGAGTCAAAAGGTTTTAAATTTAGTAGATAAAAAATAGAATATATAGAATTTAAATTTAGTAAGAGTATACATAGGAATAAAATAAGGGTTAGAATCGAAAATAATTAAGATATACTCATAAGTGAAAATTGTAAGTATTTAAGTTTAGGTTTTCAGAATAATTGTGGTATAGATCGAAATGTTACATATCGAGTACAAGCAAGTTAGACGAAATGGAGAATAGTTTTGAAAATATTATGCGACTGCAAAATTCATTTAAAACTTAACGGTAAATTTTATAAAACGGCCAATAGGCCAGTGATACTTTTATGGGATTGAATGTTAGACAATGAATTACGCACATGAACAAAAATGAGAGTACCAGAAATGCGAATGTTAAGATGGATGTGTGGGTATACTAGGATGGATAAGATATGTAATGATTATATTTGTGACAAGATTGGAGTAGCACCTATTGATGAGAAAATGAGAGAAACACGCTTAAGATGATTAGGTCATGTGATAAGACGATCAGTAGATGCGCCTGTCAAGTGAGTAGATTTTAGAGAGGGTAGTGATTATAAGAGAGGTAGAGGAAGACCGAAAAAAGTATGGTGGGTAACTCATAATGTGAAAGATATAGTCCATCTAAGAATTAAGGAGGATATGATTCATGACAAAGCATAATAGTGTAGCAAAATATGTAGTGGATGAATTTGACATAATATTGGCGTATGTAAAGAGATGAATTTTATATAGTTTGGATAAATACGTGAAATGCAAATGTTAAATACATGCAAGGAAATAAGTGAAATATTCGAAAAATGTCTATACCTAATTATGATTTGTGACTTAGTTGAAATATTTTTTCAAAAAAAAAAAAAAAAATGAAGAAGAAGATGTCATCACATACGAAGTCTAAGTCTACATCACAATAAAATAAAGTATGAGTGGATAATTTTACTTGAATGATATTTGTTCACCATTTGCATGCATAAAGAAATAATATCATATTTGAAGAAGACGTTGTAGCATTACCTGCGTAAGAAGGCAATGAATCGATAAACCATTCTGACATTGTGTTTGTTGAAATATTAAAGAATTGGCATGAATAATGAGAAACTTTAAATAGCAAAAATAAAATGTTGACAGATTAAAGAGGGAGTGGCAAATAAGCATGGAGTGAAAACACTTAGCTCTAATTGTGATAAACTTGACAGTTGGAGCAATCATATGTGATTGGCTTTATGAATAGGAAGTTAAATAATTAGTGGAGACTATAGAGTGTATCCAATAAAACCGTCAACCAACACTTCTCCATTATTGGAGGTTATTTGAATTTTAAATTTCAAATGTAATTTCATTTTATACATAAAATTCAATTTGTAACTTGCACATTTGATGAGAATTAAATTATGTTGATGAGTTTAACTATGAAAAAACATTAAATTTAACATAAATTGGCCTCTCCCATTATATATAGTAAGATAAAATAAAAAGTTTTAAAAGTGATTTGATAAAGATTCGGGCTTAAATCCTTTGAATTGACTTATCTTCAATATGTAATTGATTTTTAAAATTGTTTTAAATCATTATTGAGAAATTTTTGTGAACCCCTAGTATTTGTTGTTAAGTGTTTATTATTGATTCTTATTTGTCTCTATCACATTTTTGAAAAATAATCCATTAACAATTTATAGGAAAATAGGCGAAATAGTCCCTCAATCTTTTTTTTAGTTAGTATAGTCCTTCAACTTTTATTTTTTATCCAAGATAGTCCTTTTGTAGTGGAGCCACACACTAGAAACTTTTTTTTTTTGGATAAATTCCACATTCACCTCCTGTGGTTTGGTTGTTTTATAGTTTAAAATGAGAAAATAAGAAGAAATTAATTTGAAGGGGTGGAAAAGAAAAAAAAAACTTCATAACAATTCTTCTTTTAAAAAAATAAAATGAAAAATTTATTATTACAAAAAAAAAAAAAAAAAAATCTGAAAACTTAACCCTTTCCCACTAGACACCTGCAGTGGCTTTGGAGTGGTGGAGGGTGGCAGTTGGCGAAGGTGGTGGGTGAGGATGGGTGGCGGTGGGTAGTGGTAGGCGGCTGTTGATGGCGTTGGGTGATTGAAGGGGTGGTTTTGGAGTTGGGTGTGTGACAGCTTCATCTGGTATAGGAAGGTGAAGAGGGAACAGGTTAGCGCTTTCAGAGGCTTTTTTTTTTTTTTTTTTTTTGTAAAAAAATAAAATTTTCAGTTTATTTCTTTTAAAATATTTATGAAGGATTTTTTTTTTCTTTTTCATTCCTTCAAATTAATTTCTTTCTTATTTTTTCCATTTTAAACATATGAGGTTATGTGGAAAGCAATTAAACCATAGGGGATGAATGTGGAATTTATCCAAAAAAAAAAAATATTTTTGCGGTAACTCCACTACAAATGGACTGTCTTGACTAAAAAAATAAAAGTTGAAAGACTATCCTAACTAAAAAAATGGTTGAGGGACTATTTTGACTAAAGTAAAAAAATTGATGGACTATTTCAGCAATTTTCCCACAATTTATTTTTAAGTGTTATTTGTACATACAATGAGTTTTTATTGAGTTTTAACTCATCATAATTTAAAAAAATGTTTTTCAAAATTAGAGACTTGACTTAAGGAGTAATCAAGATGGTTTTCAAGTAAAAGACTAGTATCAAAATAAGGCATCACAATATTTTTGATTTCATAAAATTAGAATTTAATTGTTCGAGGAAGACTGAAAAAATACGTGCAAGGGGCTCATGTGAAAATTGTATTAAAAGATTTATTTTGTTATTTGTTAGATTAGAAAAATTTGGAAGTTTTGAATCAGGCGCGTATTTTAACCGTTCTATTAATATAAATTTAAATGTTTAAGCTTTCAAAGCCAAACCAGGCAAGCGGCCGTTTGAAAAGGGTCAGGCTAGATAGTTACACATGTACTCGACTCAATTTGATTTAGCTCGTTTATAATCTTGCATATCCAAACCAAGCTAACAAAATGATCAGTTTTTGTTCGGTTTACTTGGAAAAAAACCACTTTGTTGGTTCGATTGTATTGACTCGACCGGATGTTAATCAACTCTAAATAGTCGCAGCCTCGAGCACCACATTTAGACAAAAAGATTATTACCTGATATGATTAGAATAACAAAAGAAAAAGTCAAAGCAAATTATAATAGTTCTTTGGCTGCTATCTGATAGAAATTCATATCCAAGTTTCCTCCTCTCAGATCCAGGTTGAGCCAACTCTACCTACTTTTCCTCTGGTCCCATCCTCTTATGGACAACTGAGTAGCTATTTCACTTCTTCTTCGGGTCTTAGCCAACACCAGGAAATGAGGTCTTTCCTGCTGACATCTGAAATCTGCTAGTTGCCTACTCTTGTAAGCAGACTTCAAGAGCAATTTGTTGCATTTCCATTCTTTCTGTAACAGGTCAATCACTAAAGAACAAGCACCAAACTTGAGAAGTCGCATACATCAAAGTTCCTTAACAACATAACCTGTGTAACATATTTTGTATATTGTTGGAACACTACATTTTCCACATATTAAATAGCAAAAGCATATGCATGCCAGAAAATGTGGAGTAACGAGCTAGATATTTGCAGCTGAGATCTGTGGTCCAGTACAATAAATTCTTCACAGCAACACCTTATTTCTTTACAGTGAAGTGAACAATTTTTAAGAATAGAATTAGGGAAACATCAAATACTTAGGTCTACTTAGGCAGACTTAGTCTTTGATTCCACCTGTGGCGTGAAATAAACCTTATGGAATACATGGCATGAGCTGATGTAAGCGATATTCTATAAGATTAAATCCTAAGCACAAAGTTTACAAGTGGAGTAAAAGACTGAGCCTACCTAAGTATTTTCCTAGAATTAGGGACAGAAGGACAGTCATTACAACACATCTAAAGAATCAAGTTGGATCAAAGCAAAACACTGTTTTCATGTGGATATGTTATAAAGAATGGAATTGTGTATTTGAATAAAATTAAGACAATTGATCATAAGCTGTTTCTGTGAGCTAAATTCAACATCTAAACCTCTCGGGGGGGAAAAAAAAAATCGTCTAAAAGCCAGAGTGGCCATGAATCAGGTAATCATTGCTCAACCTCAACAAAACTTCAATAAATTACTGAAATGTGAAATTACACTTTTTTCCTTTATACATTTCCAGCAGGAGCAGGTCTTGTGGGGATTGTTGTTAACCAATTTCTGCAATATCAATTTAGACGATATCAGAAGTAATGCATCAGCATCACAAATAATATTATGAGAAAAAGAGGATAAATTGGCTAAAAAATGTAGACTTCCACGTAAACAAATTCATGGCACAAGAAATTTCAACAAGGGAATCCTGTGAAATACTCAAAACACGAAGTTGACAGAAAGCCCTGTTCAAGTATTCTAAATCGATTAGAAAAGTTAAAAACAAAGTCAAAATATGCATCTAGTAGGACGTACATATTAAAGAAATCTTATTGTGAACAGCGCTAGTCCAAGCCTAGATGTTAAAACCGTACCTGGTCGGACATGATTGCTTCAACTAAGAAAATCCATCGCCTAGAATCAACTGCCTAATGAAACTGAACCAAAAGGGAGCAAGCAACCTGTCGGATCGACTTTGGAGACAAAAAATGTCACTAGCAAATTCGGAAAAGGTCAGCCAGCACTGGAATGAACACCATATATAGTATGAAGCATGGCCTTCTAAACCACCGGA
Organism: Cinchona pubescens; assembly: GCA_025175665.1. NCBI lineage: Eukaryota > Viridiplantae > Streptophyta > Magnoliopsida > Gentianales > Rubiaceae > Cinchona > Cinchona pubescens. The sequence continues at coordinate 3,655,136 of JANKKI010000062.1, forward strand.
AAGAATGACCACTGTGCGCAATTAAGTAAAAGAACATAAAGAAAAGAAGGGAACGGCAAATCAATTCTTTATTGCTCCAACTTTGAGTCAATCAACTAAATTCAGCTAAAGTCAAAGAGATTGGTATATTCCCAATGGCTTTCACCTCTATCAATTTTGATAAAATCCTATGAATCATGTATATACTACAACATCAATCTACTTCCCATCTTTCCCCAACTAACAAAGCCTGATGCCAAAATAACATTTGGGGGCTACTCAGCTGAGCCAAAAGCTTCTATTACCACTGAATGAAAAATTGGCTGTTGATTTGCTAAACCATATTTTACATGGCTATGCACTAAAGTTAAGTCCTTTTCTAAACATCCTCACTGGATTTGCATGAGAGAGATTCTATTTCAACAGGGATAGTTGATTCCCCAGGAGGCTCGCCCAAATTGCTTGCATCCGTTTGCTGTAAATTATCCTCTTTTGACACCATCAATTCATCAGAATGGCCTGCTATTGTCATTGGACAACTCCTGAACTGTTTCTGCTTCAGTACTGAACCATCCGACCCAAGCATCCAATTTGAACCTAATGGGGTCCCCAACTGTTGTCTCTCATTGTCATCACCGGCCAAAAACAACTCTTTTGATTCTTCATGCAACTCAAAATCTTGTTCTGCAAATGCTTCACTTGAGAAAGGAGGAACACTAGATTCTCCATGGATGCTGTCTATCCCTTCATTATCATTCAAGCTAACTAATTTAGCCCCGTCAGTTTTTGTTGCACCCGAATGGGGGCAGCAAGGAGGGATCTTTTTAAGGCACTTGTGGCACTTAAATCCAATAAGTATATCAATTTGTTCCATTTTAAGATCCAAAGCATCTCCATGAAACCAATCTGCAGTGCATATTAGACAGCGTAGAAAAAAATACTATGAGAAATACATAGAAGAGTGAAGTAGTAAAATAAAGGTCAAATACAGGAAAAAACGCATCAAATGCCTGAATAGCCTGTATTTGACCTAAAAGATTTTGATCTTTCCCTTTCCAAAATTTGATGTTGATAATTCCTTATATTAGTTGCAGATAAAAGCATGCCCAAGTTTTAAATGTTAGAAGTCTGATTTTACTCTAAATTGTGGCACTTTTTACTCTGGCTTCTATAATTGTAAAAGGCTTCTGTTAGAAAACAGATATTTTGAAAGAACAATAACGAGGAAAGATGAACTGTCTAATTCTTCTCTAAGACATTATTTTTAGAACCTCATAATCAAATTTAGGACTAATTGACAACCACATTGTAGACACAAACAAAAGACAAATCACTAGATATGAGAAATTGATGATCTATTTATTTACCTCCACAAAGTTCACAAGCAATATAATTGAGCATAGGAGAAAATTCCTGCTCACGGCATAGACTGCATCTGGGGTTATCAGCCATATGTATTGACTCCTCGCCAAGCACAAGCAGTTTTTTACTCTTAAAGTGCAACAACCTTTTATCATTTGGCTTTTTTGACAGACGCTGCAGACCGTTACGCCAATAAATTGGATAACACTGCGTTCTCTTCTTCTGCCAAGTACTTTTTAGTTGTTTCTTTGATGCACCTTTTTTAATTTTGTTTTGCTTCCCTCTCTTGTGTGCTCTTATCTTCTTATTTTGCAGCGACACACACTTAGCTTTTCTAGGAGACCGGCGCAGAGGTATAACCATAGGGCCCTTTTTGTTCTTTCCAATTTGTCTCAACTGTTTGTCTCTCCCAGCTTTTTTCTTTATTTTTGATTGCAATGGCCTCAGCTGCTTTGACGCCTTCTTACTCTTTTTTGCCTCTAGCTTTCCCTTCTTGACATCAGTTTTTACATGCTTTCCTTCCTGGCATTTGTGACAGGTATATGTGCACTTAGAAGTAATGGCTCCAGCTGACTTCCTCACATGCCTTTTATGGAAGAAACCTGAAATCATTACAAACACAAAACTAAATAAATTTGAACAGATCTCTTGACATATGATATCTGCAGGTGAAAAAAAAAGCCATAAAAGCAGAAGAAAAGTAGGACCTTCATTAAAAAAAAAAAGAAAAAAAGAAAATTCATTTAGATCTGACATTTATTTTTTGTTCTAAACTGCCTAGAAGAAGCCTTCTTTCTTATACACAAAAAAGCACTTTAGTACAGCAGGTGCAGAGTTGCTATTGAAAAAAAACTTTTAGCTTATCCAAACATGAAAAACAAAAACATTTTTTCAGTTTATGTCAAAACATACTGTTAGAGAAGTGCTTTTTCAATTTCGTAAAAGCTATAAGCAGTTTCAAGCCCTTAGAATGAAAACAACATTATTCCGAAATTACACTTCGAAAAGTGTAGGAAAAATATATTTTCTTCTTGAAAAACTTTCTCAATGAAGATCATAAGTCAACACTAAGAAATGATAACAACTACTTCAATACCAGGATGGAAGACGGGGAGGGAAGGGAAAGAATTGGCAAATGTCATCCTTTAAGAAAATACAGTTTTGGTAAAGAAAAGTCTTCCTTTTCTGAAGCACAACAGAAGATTACAAGTCAAGACTCGGAAATGTAAACAACTAACGTTATGAGACTCGCTCATATATGCTGTTTACTTTTTTTTTCCTAAATATATGCTGTTTACTTAAACAACTAATATCACAAGACAGATCAGAACACAAGTGCCATTCGTTCAATAACGGTTTCCAAAAAACATACAATCATGGGCTTTTATTTGGAAAATTCAAATGAATAAGAAAAAAGTACAGGAAGAAACAAGAAGTTCAAGGCAGCAAGTGCTTCTGATGTTTATTTAGAATTGGACGGATACTCCTGTCTAAATCAAACACATAGATTTCTGTTCAGCATCAAAAGGAAATTTCCAACCTAGAAAAGAAGCCACGCCCATTACATAATGCACAAGCACAAAGCCAATACAGTTAGCATGAACTCTTAACTCATAACAGCCAGCATAATCCAGATTTATACAAGCCAGAAACACAGAGAATCAAAGACCTAAAGATTTCTGCACACTGGATTTGGAAGTTGCGGAATCATATGCCAAAACCAGCTTCTTATAGAACAGAATAAAAAGAAGAGTTCTCAAATTTGTCAATGTCAGCATAAGTCTCCATTTTGCAAAATGAGTACCATCAGTTTTAACAACCAATTCTCACAAAAAATAAACAGAATAAAGCAGCTTATGTGAACTCCAGAGTAGATGTTACCTTTGCAATACTGACAGTTCACTGCTTCCCTGCATGGATTACATACAATCAATGAGCAGAAAATCAAAATGAACGCACAATGCTAACTAAAGGGAAAAAAATAAAAAAAGAAAGAAGAAAAGAATATGATTCTTCTATTAATTTTCTGCTCTGCATATCTTTAGCACAAATCATACCAGAATCAAAATGTGTGCACAACACTGACTAACTTGACATACAAAAAGTATAAAAGGGCGAAAAAAAAAGAAGATAATATGATTTTTATTAATTTCTACTCTGCATATCTTTAGCGAAAATCATACCAGAATCAAGATGTGTGCACGCAGAACACTAACTTGACATACCAAAAGTATGAAAGGCAAAAAAAAAAAAAAAACAGGAATAGATAATATGATTTTTACTATTTTTCTGCTCTGAATATCTTAAGCACAAATCATATCAAGAAGAAAACTTGAACATGAATATATAGAATCTTTTTGCATCCAAATCTAATTTAACAAGGTATGAACAAAAGAGAATATTTTCAAGAAACAATGTGAAGGAAAGCAAAAGCTCATTATCTCAATATCCAATTCCTATGAATATATGCATGATGAACTGTCCTCAAACCTCAGAGTACATGAGAAAGAAAAGGTCACCAACAATGAAAAATCAACATTATCAGCAAGGAAAATCCAACTTGAGATGCATACTATTTCTCAAGAAAGTGCATAAAACTGTGCAAAAACACTTAAAAGCCTTACTATAGGAGCAAATAGCTAAATGCCCCCCTGATTGAATGCTACCCCATTAAGTAATTAACATGCTACTCAAAAGTTAAATCCACAGAGTTCAGATGTTATTTAAAAATCCTGTTTTTGCCTCAGTTATTACACAGTAAATAAAATATAAGAAAATCACCACGTTCAAATTTTTTTCTTTCTCATTCAGAAATTTCTGCAATATCCATTATATATTTTGTCTTGCAACAGACATTAAATGATGGTATAAGGTCATAGACTGGGTTTTAGTTCAACAATCAAATATGTAAAACTATCATACTCAATTTTGTTATCAGATAAATGTATACTGATGTTGATGGAAGTATATTGACCTAAAATCTATTTCAAGGTTCTAAGAAAAGATGCTTAGGGTCATAAACTGCAGTGAACATAAAGCATATTCAGAGTACAACAAAAAAACATGCTTATTAAACCACCATCTTAAATAGAAGCCTTACATGGAAAAGATGAAAATCATCTATTTTCCAGGCCTCATTTCTCTGCATGTTTAAACTATTATTACTAGTTTTTATAGTGGAAAATATGTCAAATATGATTCCTAAAACTGCAGAGAGTCTAGACTATAGGATGCAAAGCACAAGCAGGTACTAAAAAAGCACTTTGATAAAAGAGGTTAAACACTCTACTAAAGCATATCTTATCCATGGCATTTCATGCAGACCCCAATATCCTAATTGTCGGCGTTTTTCAGTCCCAATTTGTTTCTCGACTTCTCATGATATTTGCTTGTACTACTGGTCATTTGTAATATGAAGGAACAGATCTGATTATTGGTATAATCTTCAAAATTTTAGTGACTGGACCAACAATATATTAGAAGAAACAGCAGATTTAAATTTAACTATAATAGGTTGGTTTAGCACTTTTGAGTTTAAACCCTAGCTTCCAGGTGACCTTGCATAATTATGCATTAGGCATTCAACAATTATGGCATTAAATATGTACATTAGGCAATTCAACAATTATGGATTTATAGTTCTCACAAAACTATTGAATTTTTCATTTTTGAGACCAGTCAAAGCACTCACAAATGCAAAGCATGCCTCAATCATCAGTTGAATACCTGCTTAAAAAAAAAGTGAACTCTCTAACAATACCTGATAAGCACATCTTTGTTACAGTGCCCACATTGATAGTTCTCAGATCTCTCTGCTTTTGAGAAAAGGTATGTGAAACCCTTTTTCTTGAAAGGCTGCTTCGTCACTCTTCTGAGCTCTTGAAGTTTCACAGAGATTTTATTTGACCTGCGGGCCATTCTCTTTTGCTCAAAAGCTTTCAAGAGATGCAAGGGAAGATGAGACTCTTCCAGCCAATATTTTTTCTTTTCACTAGGGCTATCTTCAACCTTGGATCCATGTCTGACAACAATATCAGGGATAAACCTTCTTTTGCCAAAGTCAAGAAGATACTTAACTACCGTTCCTTCAGACCACTTCCTACGAACTATTACTTTTTTGAATGATCTGATTGGTTTTTTGGATTCCTTCTCCAACTTTGAGGAGAGGTCAGTATTGTCAATATCATCCCATTTAATGTTTGCATCAAGCTCCCTAACCTGAAACCATAAAGATCAAATCGTGGTCCCATGAAGTTATTTTACTTTAAATACAGCTCAGAAGATCACAGCAAACCATCATTTGAGACATTATGGAAAATCAGGCATTTATAACATGATCTCAGCATTTAAGATGATAAAGCATGGACAAGAGTTAATAAGACAAGGTCAAACCAGCAAAGTAAAACCATATGAATAAAGAAGGACATTGGCCTGGTTAAAGAATGGTAAAGTAGATCATGTGATAAACCAAACATACTTGAAGAGCCAGCCGCTCCACGCTTCTCGATGACTCAACAGCGGCTCGCCAGGCGACATATTTGCTTCTCTTTGCAAATTCCATGCCATCAGGATATAATATGCCAGGTATCTTCTTACATCCAGCTGAAAAAGTTCAAATTTAAAATATCTTCAGAATAATTACTTTAGAAACAAATGTAGTTCAGAAAAGGAAGAAATTACCTTGTCGGGCGGCTTTGGAAACCAATGCACGAGGTAAGACCTTCCAACTTTGCCAAAAATCTGACGAGAGAGCCTACCACCTCTCCACCAAAGCAAACCCAACCCACTTGCAGCATTAGAAGATGTGGTTGCCTCTCGTTCCGGACACCTGGCTCTCTTCCTACCAATCCCATTTCTTGAAGATCCACGTGTGGAGCTCATTATGACATGAACAGAAGAACCAATTTTAGCGGCAGAATCCACATACTTTGTCCAATCTACTGAAAGTGCTAGATGATGCAAATTTGACTCTAACTGGCACCAATAAGATTTGAAATATTGTAACATACGATTAGATAAATAATTGATGCTTCAGAAAACAAATGAGAATGCAGACAAACGTACAAATGATTGAAAATGCAATCCAAGCAAAACAGGGAAAAGAAAAACATGGGAAACAAATCATTTTCAAAAGCAAAAACATGACAATAATGCACTTTCAACCTGTTTAGATCTAGTTCAAGCTTCTGCAAATACTCAGTTAAATGTGCTTAAGTTTTCTACAATGCATAATGCAGCGGAGCTTTTGCATTGCTCATGTTTGAATCACAAAGTAAGTTTTCAGTTCTTTTTTAAATGGTTTACAGTTTGATTTTGGGGTCCAGATATGCTAATCATAGAAATCTCTTCAATCTCATATTGCTCGAATACTCCTCAAATAACCAACAGCCACAACTTAATCTGTCACCACCCCAACGCAAATGCTTATACAAGTAACTAAAAGGAAAGTTCTACTCACTTCTTTCCCGATTTGGTAATTAATTAAAACTACAACTTGAATTGCCATAGAACAGAATTGAAGTCATTTATGATTTAAAAGAAAACACAAAGAAATCAATAAAACGAAATGCATAAGATTGAGTGACATTTTGACATGCACACATACATATGCAGACACCCCCACAAACTGCATTACATGATTACTGGACATTTGCCAAACTTATTTCTAGAACTTTCAAATGCAAAAGACATAAATTTCATAAGCATGCTCAAAAATGTTTACTTAGGCTATTTCAAGTTAGAATACTATTTCACTGCGAGATAAGAACATCACAAGTATTTAAAATCGGAAGAAGCATGGCAGTGAAAGCCATTGGTGGCAAAAAAAATAATGTAGAATAAAATATATCATCAAAAATGAATGGCAGCAAAACAAAGAAATTGAAGAAAAGTATTTCATCACTTCTTCATGAAAACTCATTCACTCACTCAAAGAATATAGGTTCATGCATTAGAGAAGCAGGATCACAGGCCAAACATCTACAAATCTTTGATGATATTAGAAATAACAAAGGATAAGTTATTACCTTGAGCAGCATACTTTTTACTGATGAAATGTCAGTTACTCTGATTGCACTTTTACGCCAAAACTTGGAGTACTGTGGATTCAACCAAGGACCCAATAGAAGTCCTTGCAGACGATCTTCAGTGCGGAGTACATGGCACATAACATCAACTAGATGACTTCTCTTGTTTTTTCTTGAACGAATGCCCAACACCTCACTTGTAAATTTCTCCAGAGCTCCACTATAAAAACTCAGGACCATTACAGTACAAGGAAACCAAGCATTCTCGTTCATCTTCGGGGACTTTGCAAGCGAAGCACCAGCCACAATTTTCTTTCCTTGCATCAGCATTTATGTCCATAACATTTGGCCAATAGAACTCTCTAAACTTATCAGATATGGCTTTCATCTGGTCAGATACTATCTCATCTAATGATTTTAGAATAGGTTCAGAGTTCTTATTTGATGATTTTTTTGTCAACTCTTCAGCAATTGCCGATGCTGTTCGAGCTAAACTGTAGTAGTTTGTATAACTAGTCCTGCAACTTCCTTGTGACAGGATCTTGGCTTTTATTGTGGATGGTACATGGCCATGCTTTGCAGAATCAATAAGTTTTTCCCCTGAAGGTGCAGAACAGTCTCTTACAATCTTCCTAGGAGTCTCAGATTTACCTGAAACACGAGAACGTTTACTCCGCAAATGAAACCCAGATTTTTCAAACCCATGAGTACCAGTTACAGCTGAGCCTTCAGAACATTCTTAAAATCTGATTTCCCACATTCACTGTGTGGTCAACTGTGTCAGATATCACATTAACCAACTCCGAAACCTCTCCTTCTATATTGACTGAGGCCAAAGGTTTGTCATCTGCTCTTCCTTCATCCACAATCACATCTTCTGAATGAGTTTTTGAATGTGCTGCGAGCTGCACAGAAGTAGTGGGGATTTGTCTTTTCTGTTTCACGGCCACATGCTCCTGAGGACCCATCTCTTCTTTTGCCCCACCAACTTCAGAAGACAAATCCCATTGATTAATAATTGCACTTATTATTGTGTAATACATAATTTCTGATGACTTCATTGCTTCAACAACGGTGTACAAATCATTTCTGAAGTAATACTTAAAAGAGGTCTCACTATGACAATCTTCCAACCTGCAATTATAGTAACACAATTAATATTGTCTAAAAGAATTGACATTTAAAGAAATATCAGAAATTAAAATGAACCAAACATAGAAATGCCCAGATTAGAGAGGACCCAAAAAACATGGGAAGCAACATGAAACAGGTAGTAAAACCTTCAAAAAAATAATTGGGCCCATTTTGAGCAGTTTCAGAAGCTAACTCAAATGGAAGCGTACTGCATGTGACATTTTCCTAGGCAATCCTTTTGCAAGGCTTTAAGAAGAGGAAAATCGTGATGGTTTCTAGGAATCAGGTCATCCAACTTTAAGTAAATGCAGTAACACCTTTTAGATTCCAAAAAGGTAACATGAAACATTCCAAAATGAAGAAAAGGAGGATAGTAACTTGAAGGGTGACGAATCATTATCTGGCTTGTTAATTAGTTGGTCAAATTTTAAGGCTCTTCTCTTTGGAAAATTCTATGGTCTCTTAAGGGAACCATTCCATTGTGCTATGAGGCTTGTACAATACCAGTTTTTAAAGCACAAGGTATTGTACTGTACAAGCCTTTGAAGCACAAAGGGATGGTTCCCTTGAGAGATCAAAGAATTTCCAAAGAGAAGAGGCTTAAAATTGTCTGACTTCCTCAAGCCAGATAATGGACAACCCAGACATGACTTGTAAGACTAATACAGTTCAGTAATCTCAAACTCATATAACACTGATAAAGAAATCGAACATTATTTTATTTTTAACCTGGTTATACAATTGAGATTCCTCATCTTTCATTCTTAAAGGTATAACTATAAAGGTGGAAACTCCAATAAAGAGAACGATCGTCGCTCAGAAAGCCAAATAGCAAGGAGAAAATGATAAGCAAAATCACAAGAAACGGGCAACTGAAGAAGATATAGTCAATAGGTGTCTTTCTCCCAAAATCAAGTAGATCGTTCGTTGTTAAGATGAATCCTGTCAGGATGAATACTCTTTATCCCAAAGTGAATAAACTTGTCCCAACTTCTATCACTTTAAAAGACATTTTGCTTCATTTTTTTTTATCAGTGGTAAAACAGTACCCACTATCGCAAAGCTGTATAATTCTAGAACAACTAATACTAGTTTTTTTACCGCTTTTTCAACTTTCAGACTAAAGTTTCAAATGCAAAATGTAATCTATGAACTTCACATGTTCATACCTTAATTCCCACCTTCATCTCCAAATTTCACATATTTTTCGTCTCATTTGAAATAGCAGAAGTTAAACTATACATTTATTTTAAGACACGAATAATGCATTGGCTAAGATCAGAATCATAGTAAAGAAAAAATTACCCAGTATGACAACACGGTATAAAAAACAGAAACAAACAAACACATCGGAGGAAAGTATTCACAGCAACTACGTTCAAAGACAACTTGACTAAAACTGAAAGAAGTGCCATACAACGATTCAACGTACACTTGATTTATTATGTAGTGAATTTCCAAATCTATTTGAGACAAGTTCAAAATCAAATGAAAAATTTTAGGCTTAATCAACATTTCAAAAATATGCCAAAGGTTAAAAGTGGTAATGACATATTACCCCTTTCTCCTTAAAAAATAAATCATTGTCCATATTAATAAGCTGAGGAGCATCAAAACCAGCTTATTAAATTCAAATTGAAACTGGCAGACTGAGCCCATTAAGATGTCAAAATCAGGATCAGATTTGAAACCCTATTCCGCAAAAACTATAGTCTACTAATAATATCATCTGTTTTATTATGTTATTTCAAATATTACAAGTAAACCATTGCTCTAAATACATTAACTACTTTGAAACTTTATGCTTTTATTTCGTAATCAATATATAATCAATTATATCCAATTTTATCTATCCAAAATCTCAATGCTTAAGAGAATAAATAACTTATTTATGAGGGAAATATATCTTCAATTTTGTCAAATTTGACCTTGTTCTTGAAATAGATTTGATTGCATCTTTGTGTAATGCCTTTCTCGATTGTATGAGGAAATTGTACCCTAACTTCTATTCCCAAATACATATTTTATGTTCTTAAGTGTCACGTGAATGCTCCATTATTGCTAGATGCATCTCGACGAAAAAGGTAGAGATGAATAAATGATTATTTCACACTACGGAGAGTTTGGGCTAGGGTGTCTTTGCAAGCTTCCTAGATCAATATCAGGTGTGTCGACAATTATGCAGCTGTATTACGTATGCCTGGTCCATTTCAACGAAATTCTGTGAGATGCAATGTTATGATGATCTATCAATAGCATTTAGCACAAGGTGGTTAACATATACCAACTGTTCACTAGTTTGCATGAGCATTTATTTATATTGCTCGCATGTTGGAGTTTAGCATGGATGTGACAATTGCACTCTAGGAAGTCATGAGTTAACCAGTAGAACAAATCATGAGCAAATGAAACTATTTTCAACTACTAATACTGATGATATGAACCATTTCAAAACAAAATTCATGCAAAAGAAATCTGAGACTTGTGAATATTGATCCAACAGTGCATGAGACTAAACTAGCACGCTTGTGTGTTTGTGTGTGCGTGTCTTTCCATGCATGCATCCTAAGAGATTAGGCAGTTAAATGGTGGACCAGGCGACTGGTTTTAGCTTTGACTCATTGGTGCTGGTTTACACCGCTCAAATTGAAATCTCACAAAAAGAAAAGAGGTGGTCCCATAATCAGTCTAGTTCACCTGCTTCCTCTCTCAGTTGATAGGTACTAAAGAGGCATAGCAAATGGATGGTAGATCCCAAGTAAAATATTTGCAAACGGCGAACTTTAAAATTTTGATAATCTAGCACGAAATAGTCCCCAAAAAAAAAGACTGAAAAGAAGCAATTAATATTCTGAAACAATACAAAGGAATCAAGAGCAGCTACAAGTCAAGGCAGTAAAATTTTCACTCCCCCTCCACGTTCATTTCTGCATAAAGATATCCACCCGAGAAATGAACATTGGCCAACTAATGCATGGCTGAACTTCATTGCATGCAAAATTTAGAAATTGTAAGTACAATCATCAAAATCAAAAGGCTAAAGGCTCATTTTTGTTTACCCTATGGGCATCACAATGCCCTATCTCAGCTCTTAGCAAGTTCCCAAGGAGGGGGAAACATGCATCAAACAAACTATTTGTTTCTGATTCTGTTTAAAAAAGAAAAAGGGAAAAAAAAACATCGCTATGTTGACATTATGAAGATGGAACTTACACCAACAGATATCCACAACAGCTATAATATAGCTGACCATAAGGATCAATTCCCAACAAGTCTGCTCCTCTGATCGACTTGCCAACTTTCATCCACGGTCTATCCTTTTCGATCACACATTCAGGGCAATACCAATCACCCTCTGGTAAATGATTACTGACAACCCCCACGCATCTTGAATGGAATGCTGCAGGACATCCATCGCAGCATATTAAGCTTCCATCCATCTTACAGAGGCAACATTCATCATTATTCCAGTCTAGAGTCGCATCATTATCCTCCTCTGTGACACAAGAACCACCATTGGCGTCCACCAGACTCTTTCTTTTCTTGGCACTCTCAGACTTCATACCCCGATCAAAGTCCATTTTAGTCTCTGTTGCTAGACTTCTTCTATTGAGCTCTGCTTTTATGGATTCAACCTCGATCACATCCTCATCACAAAGACAGCGAAGTATCTCAATCTTCAGAGGTGAAGATTGTTTGTAGTAGTCACTCTCCAATAACTTCAAGCGGCAAAAATCAAAATCAGGTTTCAGTCCAGAACTATGCATTAGCAGATACTCAGCTACAAAGATGGGCCATGTGATCATGTCCAGCAAATCCCAGTTAAGGGACCTAGTTAAAATTTCAAACAGCAGGGATAAGCAACTACCGAGAAGAAAAAGAGACAAAATGCAATAATGCTACTACAAGATCAACTTAAGAGATAAACCAAGTACCTGAGACAGTTAGATGCAGATTGGGAGCTTTCCTCAGAAAGGGACCCTAAATGCTTCCTCAAGGTAAGTAAAAGAGAAACATGAATTGAATCAAACAATATACTCGGAGCATTGCAAGTAATGCAAACAACAAAATCATCCAACTCAAAGGGGCTAAGAAACAACAAAGCACTGAATGACCTCAAAAATGAATAAACAAAAAATACATCAAGTATTAGGCATGCCCTCTAGATTCAAATTCGTCGAAGAAGGTGGTAACTCCAACTTTGGTGGAAGCACAATGCCCTCCTCCGAACCTTCACGACTTACAAGTTCTGCAACTTTCTCCTCTGTAACAGCACTAACTGCTGGAGATGTCGATAAATCATTGACAGCATCCAGTACCACTACAGTATTAGAAACATTATCTTGATCCAAACGAGCAGCTTTTCTCGCCCTACGAGTACTTCTTCTTAAAACCGTTTCTGTTGCAGAGTTAGTATCAGTAACCAAAGGCACTTTTCTCTTCCTACCACGTCTTTTTTTCCCTGAAACAATATCAGAATTCAACCCAAACCCAGTAGAACTCCCATAATTATCCAAAGGAGTCTTCACCTCAATTTCTACAAGATCACTTTCAGTCAACTCATTCTCCAGACGCCCAATAGATCCCTTTTCTTCTACATCCCCATATTGAATCCCCTCCAAAGCCTCATTTACACAAACGCCCTCCTCCTCCTATCCTCCTCCTTCGGTGCATCCATTTGAGCTCCTTTAGAATTACTTTCTTTAGACTCTCCTTCACAATCCCCTCCCAAAAACCCCTTACTTTCTTCCTCCAACCCCAAATTAAGGTCAAAGTAATGCCCTTTTGGCTCAGTTAAATTATCAGTAACATTCAAATTCAAATTCAAATTCAAATTTTCATTCTCAGTAACATCCAAATTCAAATCAATAATTTCACCTCTACTTTTTCCCACTTTTTCCTCAACAATAAAATTATTGTTTTCATCATTATCATCATTAATCCCTTTATTTAAATCCAACCCTCCGTTTCCCACGAAATTCAAATCCAACCCCTCATTCAAATTAAAATTCACATTCAAATCCAACCCCCCATCCCCAGCTGCATTCAAATCCAATTCCCCACCCAACCCCCCATTACTATTACTGCAATTACCTGAGTCAGACTTCCCCAAACGACGCCGTTTACTCGCCTGCTCACCATCATAATGATCATCATGCATAGAAGAGAAGCCATCTCGGACAACTCTAACTCCTCGGAATCGCCGTCCTCGTACTCGATCCTGAAATACCCGCTTCTCGAATCATACGATCTCACCGTTCCCGTGAAAATCCCGTACCCTTGGAACTCCTTCTTCACTTTTCTCTCCACGTATTCCATTTCTAGGGTTTTTCTTTCATTCAATTTCCATCACGAATTCCCAAAATCCCTCTTCTCCTCCGTTCAATTTATCCCAAAAAAAAACACAAAATTTCACTGCTTTTTAGATGCTTAAATAATAGCAGAGAGAATTTATATGGTAAACAAAAACACACACAATTTGGTGTGAATGTGTGTTTTTTTGGTGTGTGGGTTTGGCAATGGGAACTGGAGGGGTTGTCGGGGGTTAGGAAAAGGAGTAGGTGCCTTGCTTTCTTCTCTCACTTTCAATGCAAACGGAGTTGTACCCAAAAATATATATATATATTTATCCAAAAAAAAAAAAATGAAGAGAGAGAAAGTAACCGTGACTTTTATTTATTGCGAAATTAGGCAGAAGAAATACAATTTTTTTTTTCTTTTTCATTTTATATTTTTCACTCCAATTCAACAACGGAGTATGTCCTTTTACCTTTTTTTTTTTTTTTTTTTTTAAAAAAGAACAACTGATTTTGCAGGAGGTACAATAGGATTAAGAAGGGAATTAGCACATGTGAAAAGATGATACACTAGTAATGCGGAAACTACAATGTACTACTACAATAAAAATAAACTAAAATCTTATTTAAAATAATAATTTTTTGAGATATAATATATCAGAATAAAAAAGATAATTGTAAAGGTGTTGGGTGAATTATAGTAGGACGTTATTTTGGAGATTTTGGAGAATAGTTTTGTGAGTAGATTGTGAGAGAGATTTAATTTTCTTATTTTTATTAAATTTTTTATTGGGGGAGATTTGAATTGGGTTAATTGTAAAATTCAAGGTACAACTGATCATGCATGGCATACAAGAAGAATGATCCGTGGGAAAGAGGTAAATTTGACTGACAATGGAACTAGTTGAAATTCGTAGTACAACTTATGAAGCACGAAGTACAGTAGTAGAAGCTACAATAAATTAGTCAATTTGACAGACAACGGAGTGGGATGAAATGGAAGTACAACTTGTATAGCTCGAGGTATAATAGGATAAAGTACTCCGGATTGTTGAGTTGGCAAAGTTGACGTGTTAAGCCTTAAAGTTGCGGTGGCTTGTGTTAAAGAGGAGGGAGAGGATAAACGCGTGATCTGACTGCTCAACTAGCGTACAATAGGAAGAGCATAAGTTACAACAGGAGAAGCTTATTGACCATGACGTAAGGGGCTAAGATAAAGCTTGCAAATATCTTAGTAACGGACGATGTCTTCTTTTGTTTTTTCACGAGAATGTAACGTTTGATTTGCTGGAAAGTCGACATTGGGACTTGTGAAAGGCAATGATATTGTCACACCACAAATCTTATTGCCACGGCACTTTTTTTATATATGACAATAATATCCAACTCAAATCCTCCGATCAATTCTTCGTCCTCCTTTCTTTCAGCATGGCAGCACGACTAATTTTGCAATACCACGTCAGCCAATCTGTCAATGTTTAATTGCAAAACAAAGTTTTAATTTTTGATTTCCAACCTTAGCTGCTCAAAACTCGTTGGCCATTTCCATGCTACCACAAAAGAAAAAGAAATTCCATTCCCATTCTACCCAACAAAAAAAAAACAAAGGACCATTCAATTTCTAATAAAAATGAACCGAGGAAGGGAAAAAACTAATTTCCCATTTGAAGAGTTTCTAAATTCTAATGAATAGTGCTGTATTCTCAACAACCCCGCTTCTTTCGCCATCGGAAAACAAAGAGGGCAAAAAAGACTTATTTACTGAGTTAATCATTGACAGCTGAGAACAAATCGATCTGGCTCTTAATTGTCAAAAGAAATTATTTTGGCTTTTGAAAATTTATTGAATTGATAAAATGGGTCTTGATCAGAGGAAGAATGAAAGGTGTATGTCAAAGGAAGAAATTATTTTGGCTTTCGAAAATTTATTGAGTTGATAAAATCTAGATGATCAGAGGAAGAATGAAAGGTGTATGAAAGAGAAAGAGGGGTTGAGGTAGAAGAAAGGGAGGAAGGACGGTAGACCACTGGACAAGGAAGACAACATAAGGATGGGGATGAACGAGTGAGAAACTGAGAACATGCTTTTTGTGCTGTTAGGGTAGATGGAAATGATTGGGGGGTAATTTTGTCGTTTTAATCAATATGTGCTGTGGCAATAAGATTTTTGTTGTGGCAATATCATTGCCCCTTGTGAAATCATAAAGGGAGATACAAATGATTTTTTTTTTTTTTTGGTTTTTCTTTTGAAAGTAGCGGTAAAATTGTTGATTGGCATTAACAATACGGATCGGTTTATTATTTTGAATATTATTTAAAATATGGTTAATTTTACTTTATTTTTTAATATTTAAAGTAATTAACACTTTATTCTCTAACGTTATTTTTTAGATATTAAAACTTTTTGTATTAACGGTCAAATCTAACGGAGTTTGATTTTCGACTAAAATGATATTTTTATTCTTAAATTTTATATAGGCAATGTTTCATAACAACACTCAAAATATCTTCTTTTCCTCCATAATACAGTTATGAATTTTGAGACATGGTGATAGAAAGATAAAAAATTGTTGAATCGCGTTGGATAAAATGATACACAGAGGAAAAGTGAATTATAAAAGACAGAAGAAAAAAGAGAGAGAATGAGATTTGTAAAATAGTATTTTATATAAACAAGTTGTGTGGGTATTTTTGTCAAAAGGAGTATCAATGTTAATGTTGAGTTGGATTTAATGGAATGATTTAAATAGTTAAAAAATAATATTAAGAACTAAAGTGGTAACAACCCTAAACGTTAAGAGATAAAGTAAAATTTATCCTTTAAAATATGTACGGTAGACTGTAGTCATTTGTGGAACATGGTAAGTGTAATAAAAAGTTATGCTTGCATTGAAGGATTTGGGTGCAAAGATTTAAAATTTATTAATTTGTTGAAGTAATTTATAGAGTTAAGTAAATCAATTATGAATTTATTCAAATTAAAAAGTATGAAAGGATAGACTTCAATCAATAACTTTGGATCTAGGTGCACTTGAAATTAATTTATTTTAACTTTACAAATTCTTCTAATAAATTAATGAATTTGAAATACTTTCCCTAATTTGTTAATCCAAATACAACCAAAGGATGACTAAATATATGTTAGAAAATTATTGCAAAATATTAATTACAGAATAATGAATAATGTAAGATAATTTTGATTTTGCACCATCAAAGTATTAGGTTATTTCACTTTGGGTTCCAAATTTCTTTTTACTACTATTAATCTTTAAACTTTTACTTTTTCGTTAGTTTGTCTAATTTGTGATGAATTGAATATTAATCTTAGCGATAAATTGCAAACCAAAGCAACGAATGAATTATTTAAGACAACATTATATATTATGAAATTCAAGTAATTCAGTTATAAAGATCTAGTGTATGAGTTTTTCCAAAAAAAACTATACAAGTTCTTAAAAAGTTATGATGAATATGCCTGATAGTTATACATTTTATTTGAAATTTGGAAACAATATTATTTTTTTAAGAGGGAAAAATCATTTTTTCGACAAAAACTCTTTTCATTTTTTAATTTTCTATCTATATTCATGTCTTGTAAAATTAGCATAAAAAATCCGACAATTGGACTCAAATCATTTTATATTACCATCAAACCGTCTAATGACTTTGACCGATAATTAGCTTTTATTTTTAATTTTCTATATAGATTTATGTTGTGTAAAAAGTAGCATAACAAATCCAACAATTGGACTCAAGTCTCATTCTATATAATCATCAAATTACCTAATAATTTTGACCAATAATTAGTTTTACATATTAGGAAAGAAGTGCTTGGTTGGAAGATTTTTGGGAATCTGGAATTGGAATACTACCCATATATTGTGCTTGGATTAATACTGTGGGAATGAATTTTTTAGAATCACATTCCACAAAAACCAGACATCCTCAATACCTGAATAATTTGGGGGGTTTGGAGAAAACCCTCTTCTAGTTTGCCTAATATTAAGACATATTTGCCCCTTAAATCAATGAGACAACAACCCTATCAAAACCATATTGAACCAAGCCACCACCATACCATGCCATGGCACCATTATCCATCATCCTTCTCTTGTTTTTATGACCCATCCCAATCCCAATCTCAATTCTGTCACATCCTCTAATGTGATCATCCTTTTCATCCTAAATTGACGATGGCAAAATCCCAATTGTCGTCATCTTTTGACAAGCCCCTGATGGCGGTAGAGATTTTTCTACTTATTGGATACTTCTCGAACATTTGCTGTGACAGATACTATGGAGATGAACTAACAAAGTTAGGATGTTGCTGTTTGCAAATTGGTCATTGTCAATATTCTTTAAATCATTTGTAATTTTAAAATCAATGATAAGTTATTGGGTCACTTGGCTTAATTGGTTGTCAATGGACCTGGTGGTACATGGTGGCAAACAAAGGTAGGTAGCGTTGGTTATGGGAAGGAGGAGAAAAAGAAGTGAGGAGGTTAAAATAGGAAAATGTAATTTTAAATCCAATTCCTAGGAATATTTACCAACCACCAATTATTTGAATGATTTCAATGTACAAAATTCATACTTATTTTTTATGTATCATTCTAATTCTAATTCTAATTCCAATTCCAACCAAGCACCCTTGCATGCTTAAAATCCTTATTGGAATTCTACCAAAGATTATAATCATAAAGAGGTGAATAACCATTTAATCCATTAAAGTGATATAAATATAATTGTTGGTTGATGCCTTTACACACCTAGTTATAAATTTCTAAAACATCTAAATCCTACTACTAACTAGGTGGCATCCCACAAGTATACGGTTGTCAACTAGTAGTAAAGGGAAGTCGGGATCGTTCCCACAAGAATTGTTGGAAGGCAATTACCAAGATTTATGGGTACTTGTGTATTTAAGCGAAATTTCAAGCGATGGATGATAGAACTATTCTAATAAAAATCATAATTAAATGAAAGCGATAAAAACTTATATTAAAGCTAGATTAACTAAAAAGTAAATAAGTGAAAATAACTAATTACGAAATTAAGACACTAGTTAATATATTCTAGTAAAAGCAAGTAAAGGAAAACACTTAATTCTATCCTAAATTAACCAAATTAAGACTAAAATTAAAAGCAAGCAAATTACCCAACTAAAAGGACTACAAATGAGAAATCTTGAATATTAAAAGCAATCATTTCTAAACTATAAATTGGAAAGAGTTAAACTAGAAATCTAAATATTTTTGGATTTTTGATAGAAATAAAGAAATCCCACTAAGAATTAACTAGGAATTATATAAGAAATTGAAAATTCTAACTAGAAATGCATAAATTATCAAAAACCCTAATTTACCTAAGAACCCTAAATTGCAAGTAAAGAAATTCTTACTAAATTAGACAAGAAAGTGAATAAAAATTATGGATCTACGCAAAACTTGCGATGAACCACTACGATTATCTAATCAAAATTTGAACTTGACAAGAAATTAAAAGAAGATCTAAGAGAAAATTAAAGAGAAATTTCTATTAAAGAAGTAAACTTGGAGTTCCAGCTATCCTCAACTATCTAAAAACTAACTAAAACTATCTACTTCTTTCTCTTACTAATTTTTAAGTAGCTTAAATAGTCTAATATTACACTAAGCAAAAAGTCAGGAGTGATAGGCTGAAAGTTTACAAAATTGCCCTTACAACTTAACTCTCAGTGAGTCGAGATCGCGGTCTCGAACATTTGAGACCGCGATCTCGACTCTAATACAGTAAGACAATTTCTTGAGTCGAGATCGTGGTCTGGAACAATCGAGACCGTGATCTCGACTCTTCTTCCAGCATTCTTCATTTCATCCATTTTTGCAATCTGGTCCCTTGAGCTTTGTTTCTTCCAACTTCTAACTTTTAATTTTTAACCTGCATAATATTAACACCCATTAAGCACTTAATTAAACTAAAAATTTAACAAAACTTATCATAATTAATTCAAGAACGAAAATACAAATACATATGAAAGAAATTAACTAAAATCCTCAATTACTTATCCAACTTCGGAATTTAAACTATCAAACTACTATAATTTAGAGGAAATAACTCTAGTTTACTAGAGTTATCATACCCCCAAACTTAGCGTTTTGCTAATCCCGAGCAAAACAAAGATTAACATTAAACAAAACCTACTAACATTCAAACATATAAACACCTCCAAAGTTGACGTGACACTTGATGAATCATGGATGTACTTAGAACAATTAAGCAATCTCTCAAGAAATGTTCAACACTACGTGATATGTGAAGTATATGAGTAAATCAATCCCAAATTGAAATTTTGTTTTACATAGAAGCACACATTCATTCACTGCACAAGATTTCACATCACCAAGCATTACCATTCAAAACAAGAGTTACTAAAAGTTTTAGTTCTTTTCATTTGAAACTAGGATCATTACTTCTCAAATCACAAATATTATAAAGTTAATCAATTCTCTCGACTAGGCAACATTAAAATAGAAGTTCAATTAGGAATCAACTTAAATGTAATTGTCACATATTTCGGGAATAAACCTATAACAAGGAATAAGTAATATGAGATTAATGATAAGTATTACAAACATTTACTCCTTAACTTATTGGTATATTAAAATCGCAATTCCTAATGGCTTAATTTGGAGAAATAATATGGGTACATGTCGGAATCCCGTACTCGCCTTGTTACTACTCTAATGGCTTATTTCAGAGAAACAACATGGGTATATATCGGAATCCCGTACTCGCCTTATTCCTAAATTTTAATAATAATTTATTTATTTATTTATTTTATTTTTTTCGACCCTAAACCAATGAAAAGGAGTGAAATGTACCAAAAATTAATCTTGAATATCAATTATTCACAAGTTAGAAGAACATTCCCTATGCAAACACGCGAAATGTCCCAAAATTCCTTCTATTGCTTCATTTAACTCATTTCTTTCCAAAAGATAGTTCACCAACTACATAATATAAGTGATTT
Organism: Cinchona pubescens; assembly: GCA_025175665.1. Lineage (NCBI taxonomy): Eukaryota > Viridiplantae > Streptophyta > Magnoliopsida > Gentianales > Rubiaceae > Cinchona > Cinchona pubescens. Next base: position 3,675,946 of record JANKKI010000062.1, read on the forward strand.
GATAAGAAACAAACATTTCAAATGCATTTTCCTAAAATTTCAGCACTTCTTTTTGAAAATAGCCATGCCAAGTTTATGAATTCTTTATGTTGCAAATGAACTACTCACGCACACAATTTTTTTTGAAATGAATCAATTATACACTTCAATTACAAAGCATTGAACATCAAAATTTATCATCATTGAGTACCTAATTGGTCAATTTTCCATCCATTAATCATCAAGTGGCAACAGAATGTATAAAATGACCATTTCCAACACAAAAAGATAAACACCCCCAAACTTGTCTCTTTTATTCTAATTGATTAATAAATCATCCTTCCACTCACCCAAAATTAAACATTAAGACATAATCACAAATAACAAAAACTACTTAAACTATGTCCTACTTTTAAACCTAGATTTAAAATTGAGTAAAAATGTCAAGAGCAACCGTGCCATTGCTGCATCTTGATAACTCTAGTAAACTAGAGTTATTTTCCTCTAAATTATAGCAGACAGTTTAAATTCCAAAATTGGATAAGTAATTGAAGATTTTAGTTAATTTCTTTCATATGTATTTGTATTTTCGTTCTTGAATTAATTATGATAATTTGAGTTAAATTTTTAGTTTAATTAAGTGCTTAATGATGTTAATATTATGCAGGTTAAAAATTAAAGGTTAGAAGCTGGAAGGAACAAAGCTCAAGGGACCAAATTGCAAAATAGATGAAATGAAGAATGTTGGAAGGAGAGTCGAGATAGCGGTCTCGATTGTTCTAGACCGCGATCTCGACTCGAGAATTTGTTTTGCTATATTTAAGTTGAGATTGCGGTCTCAAATGTTCCAGACCGCGATCTCAACTCGCTGAGTGTTAAGTTGTAAGGGCAATTTTGTAAACTTCTAGCCAAAAACCCCTAATTTTGCCTTGTGTAATGCTGCACTATTTAAGCTAAGTAGAATTTTAGTAAGTAGAGAATAGTAGATAGTTTTAGTTAGTTTTTAGATAGATTAGGATAGCTTGAACTAAAAGTTTACTTTTTCTAATAGAAATTTCTCTTTACTTTCATCTTAGATCTTCTTTAAATTTCTTGTAAAGTTCAAATTTTGATTAGATAATTGTAGTGGGTTAATCGCAAGTTTCGCGTAGATATAATTTTTATTTGCTTTCTTGTCCAATTTAGTAAGAATTTCTTTACTTTCAAATTAGGGTTTCTTAGGAAAATTAGGGTTCTTTGTTAATTTCTTGCTTTCTATTTAAGAATTCTCAATTTCTAGCTTTAATTTCTAGTAAATTTTATTGGGCTTTCTTAATTTCAATCAAAAATCCAAAAATATTTAGATTTATAGTTTAACTCTTTCCAATTTATAGTTTAGAAATGAATGCTTTTAATATTCAAAGTTTCTCTTTTGTAGTCTTTTTAGTTGGGTGATTTACTTGTTTTTAATTTTAGTCTTAATTTGATCTCTGTATTAAATTAGGTTAGAATTAAAATTATAGTTTTCATTAGAATAGTTCTATTATCTATCACTTGATTTTGCTTAACTACAGAAGCACCCTTAAACCTTTGTAATTGCTATCGACAATCCTCGTGGAAACGATCCCTACTTCCCTTTACTATTAGTTGACAATCGTATACTTGTGGGATGCCATCTAGTTAGTAGTAGGATTTAGATGTTTCATTGATTTATAACTAGGTGTGTAAAAGGCATCAAGTTTTTGGTGCCGTTGCCGGGAATTGTCTTCGATTTTTGGCAATATCAAGCGCTTTACGGGTCGTGTAGATTAAGCACTTTAGATTAGTTTAATTTAGTTTTTAATTTTGTTAATTTTTATGTTTGATTTGGTTGTCTTGTGGAATTGACTTGGAATTCCAATTGACTATTTTCCTTGGTTGTGTAGTGCATAGTAAGAGGTGCTCGAGAGCCATTCATTTGCTGAGACAGGGAAGGGAAGAAAGAATTAAGAGAACTTAGATCAGATTAGATTGAGAAGGGTACAACAACAGCAAGAAATGATAGAAATGGCAAATGCTAATGCTCATCAAGGGAATGTGAACATGAAGAACGAAGAAGAAGAGGTAGGTGGAAATAATGGAATGGGTGGCTATAGGAATGGAAATGACATGAATGGGAATGGAAGGCCATTGAGGAAGTATGCTTTACCTAATTTTGATGGGGCAAACTCAAGCATTGCACGGATGCTCGTGCAAGCCAACAATTTTGAAATCAAGCCCGTCCTAATCCAAATGCTCCAAGCCCATGCCATGTTCGGAGGTGGACCAAATGAGGACCCTTACACACACATCATGAATTTTGAAAAGTCTTGGACACATTTTGATAGTTTCCTCTAAATTATAGCATTTTGATAGTTTAAATTCCAAAATTGGATAAGTAATTGAATATTTTAGTTAATTTCTTTCATATGTATTTGTATTTTTGTTCTTGAATTAATTATGATAATTTGAGTTAAATTTTTAGTTTAATTAGGAGTGCTTAATGATGTTAATATTATGCAGGTTAAAAATTAAAGGTTAGAAGCTGGAAGGAACACTAGATGTGTATAAGAGACAGCCCTTCATTCATCAAAATTTTATGCATGCATATGGAAGGGCTTATTCCCTTTATATCATCAATATGCTAATGCTCATCAAGCATGAAGAACGAAGAAGAAGAGGTAGGTCCCCATTGAGCTTGGGGGCAAACTCAATTGCACGGATGCTCGTGCAAGCCAACACATCGTCCAAATGCCAAGAGTTACACACACATCATGCTAAAGAAGTACACCGGATTGTGTTCTATGGGGCAAAGTCACAAATGGGAACATTGGATTGCTCAAGAGAAAGTGTAAATCATCGTCCAAACAAGACCCTATTGGGAAAGATTCAAAGAGTTGCTAAGAAAATGCCCGCATCACGCCATTCCTTTGTGGCTTCAAGTTCAAACTTTTTATAATGGTTTACTTCAAGAGACAAAATCCATCGTAGATGCCTCCGCCTATAGTTCTATCTCATATAAGACTCCGGAAGAAGTTCAAGAGTTGTTAAATAGGATGGCAAACAACCGCTCCCACTACCATCATGGACCGATAACTCCACCGGTGGTTCAACACCAAGCTAATCAAGCCAATGCAAGTAGTGGAGCGTTGAATCTAAACATGCAAGATGCCCTTTTAACTCAACAAAGCATGGTCATGAATGTGATGAATAACATGGCAAAGGCGTTGGAGAATCTAGGAAAACCTAGTAGTGTGAATGCGATGACTTCTTCTCCAACTAACCAAGTATGATATGTGATTTTTGTGGAGGCGGCCATGCCAATGAGAATTGTGAGATGCCATATGGAGCTAATGAGCAGATCAATTATGTGGCTAATCAATCTTCATTTCCAAAGAATCAATCCGGAGGTTATGGGAACACTTACAATCATTCTTGGAGGAATCACCCAAATTTCTCATGGAGTAACACCAACAATCAATCCAATCCTCCTTACCAACCAAATCCCCCACCTCAAGCCCCGAATTCTTCATCTAGACCTTATCAACCGCCACATCAAAGAAATGTCCAACCCACTAACTCATATCAAAATTTCCCCAATCCTTCTTTTCAAAACCAACAACAAAGACCTCCTTTCCATTATGCAAATTCTTTCCAACCCGTGTACCATGATCAATATGCTCCTAGAGAGAATTTGGGTGAAGAAGGTTAGAGAAGAGAAGCCAAGTATTTGAGAAGAGAATTGGATAGGAAAGTGGAAGAGCATAAAAGAGATTATGAGAATTTGAAGGTTTCGACAAAGAATTTAGAGATTCAATTTGGACAATTGGCAAGGTTGAACAATGAGAGGCCTTTAGGAGTGCTTCCGAGTGACACCATTCCAAACCCTAAGGAGCAATGCAAGGCTATTATTATCCTTAGAAGTGGTAAAGAGTTAGAAGAAAGAGTTGGGAGAAATTCATTGAAGAATGGAGAACAAGAAGGGGTTGAGGATAAAGATAAAGAAAAAGAGGAGTCTTCAATTGGGTAAGACAAAATGATGAATGAGTCTATTATGCCCACCTCACAAAGAAATGAAGAGCAAGGATCCTAAGCATTATGAGCCGAAGCATGTTAATGTGCCATTTCCTTAAAGGCTAAGGGATGAAGAAAAGGCAAAGAAATTCAAGAAATTTCTAGAGATTTTCAAAAAGTTAGAAATCAACATCCCTTCCATGGAGGCACTTGAGAACATGCCTACCTATGCCAAATTCATGAAACAAGTCCTTACTTCAAAGAGAAAATTGCATGGCGATGAAATTTTGTGCTTAATGGAGCATTGTAGTGCATTACTTACAAAGAAGTTACCACCAAAACTCAAAGATCCCGGTTCATTTTGTATACCTTGTGAGATTGGAGGTTTGCAATTTGGAAGAGCATTATGTGACTTGGGAGCTTCAATAAATCTCATGCCTTTTGAAGTATTCAAGAAGCTAAATGGAGGTCAATTGAAGCCAACAAGTGTCTCATTGCAACTTGCGGATCGAAGCGTAAAGTTTCCGAAGGGGATCATTGAAGACGTGATTGTGAAAATTGACAAACTTGTATCTTCTAGCCGATTTCATTGTGCTTGAAATGAAAGAGGATGAAGAGATGCCAATCATTCTTGGGAGACCGTTGCTTACTACTGGCCGTGCATTTATTGGTGTTCAAGAAGGGAAGTTGGAATTCTGAATAAATGATGAAATTGTTACATTCAATTTTTTTAATTCATTAAAACTTCCTTCAATTTTTGAAGATGTCATGAATATTAATGTGGTAGATAACTTAATTGATGATTGTTGTAGGAATGCAATGGAGAATTTCTTAATGGACAAGAGGTCTTGGAGTCAAATACAATTGCCAAATCAAGATAATGAAAAAGGAATGAAGGATGTGAATCACTTGGAGGATGAGAACTTATTGCAAAAAGAAGATGAAGAGAATCAATAAGAAGGTAAAGGGGGGACTTCGACCAATGACCCCCCTAATTTAGAGCTAAAACCCCTTCCTACCCACTTAATGTATGCATATCTTGGTGAAAACAGGACATATCTGGTGATTGTGAATGCATCAGGGTTTGACAAATGAACAACTTGGAAGATTGATTGTGGTGCTTAAAAGGAATAAAAATGCTCTTGCTTGGTCTATTGATGATATAAAGGGAATAAGCCCTTCCATATGCATGCATAAAATTTTGATGAATGAAGGGAGTAAACCAGTAAGGCAATCTCAAAAGAGATTGAATCCTACTTTAAAAGAGGTTGTGATAAAGGAGGTTCTTAAACTTTTGAAAGCCTGTATTATTTATCCTATTAGCGATAGTGAGTGGGTTAGTCCCACTCAAGTCGTTCCCAAAAAGGGTGGTATTACCGTAATTATAAGTGAAACCAATGAGCTTCTCCCCTCTAAATTGGTTACGGGTTGGCGAATGTGCATTGATTTTCAAAAGTTGAATGAAGCCACCCGAAAGGATCATTTTTCCTTGCCTTTTATTGATCAAATGCTTGAGGGGTTGGCCGGTTTTGCATATTACTGTTTTCTTGATGGCTATTCTGGATACTTTCAAATTGTTATTTCTCTATCGAAAGACCAAGATAAAACAACTTTCACTTGTCCATTTGGTACCTTTGCATATATGAGAATGCCATTTGGACTTTGCAATGCTCCAAGTACATTTCAACGTAGTATGTTTGCTATTTTTCATGACATAGTTGAAAAGAGCATAGAGATTTTCATGGATGACTTTAGTGTTTCTGGTGACTCATTTGATGATTGTCTTGAAAATTTGTCCAAGGTGTTAAAGATGTGTGTGGAAACTAATTTAGTTCTCAATTGGGAAAAATGTCATTTCATGGTGAGAGAAGGAATCGTTTGGGTCACAAGGTTTCATCAAAGGGAATAGAGGTTGATTATACAAAGGTGGAGGTAATTGAAAAGTTACCTCATCCGATCAATGTTAAAGGGGTAAGAAGTTTCTTAGGTCATGCGGGTTTTTATAGAAGATTCATTAGGAATTTCTCTCATATTGCTAGACCATTGTGCTTCTTACTTCAAAAAGATTGTCCATTTCATTTTGATGATTCTTGTTCACTTGAAAGTATTCAATGAATTAAAACACGCTCTAGTGATTGCACCGGTTATTGTAGCACCAAATTGGTCTCTTCCCTTTGAGCTCATGTGTGATGCTAGTGACTATGCAATAGGTGCCATGCTATGTCAAATAGTGAACAAGATGTTGCATGTCATTTACTATACTAGTAGGACCTTAAATGATGCACAAATTAATTATTCAACAATAGAGAAGGAACTACTTGCTATAGTTTTTGCATTTGATAAGTTTAGATCATATTTGATTGGATCAAAGGTAATTGTTCATACCGATCACTCCACATTAAAGTATTTGTTTTCTAAGCAAGATGCTAAGCCACGTTTATTGAGATGGATACTTTTGTTGCAGGAATTTGATTGGGAAGTGGTCGACAAAAAAGGTGTGAAAAATATGGTAGCCGACCATTTGTCAAGAATTGAGGCATCTAGATTTGTCAATCTTGAAGAAGGGATAATCAATGAAGAATCTCCAATTGAGAAGTTGTCACCACTCTTGAGGTGAAGGAGGTGAGTCCATGGTATGCGGATATTGTGAATTATCTTGTGGCAAGGATAGTACCTAAGATGCTCAACATCAATGAGAGAAGGAAATTCTTTGCGGAACTTAAGCATTATGTTTGGGAAGAACCATATTTGTTCCGAAAGTGCAATGATCAAGTCCTAAGGAGATGTGTTTCGGAATGTGAAGTATCCGATATATTAAGACATTGTCATTCATCTCCGGTTAGGGGGCACCAAGGACCTCAACGGACGGCTTTCAAGATCTTACAAAGTCGTTTATATTGGCCAACTATGTTCAAGGATTCTCGGGATTTTGATGCCTTTACACACCTAGTTATAAATTTCTAAAACACCTAAATCCTACTACTAACTAGGTGGCATCTCGCAAGTATACGGTTGTCAACTAGTAGTAAAAGGAAGTTGGGATCGTTCCCACAAAGATTGTTGGAAGGCAATTACCAAGATTTATGTGTACTTGTGTAGTTAAGCGAAATGAAGAGGGATTCGATGGATGATAGATCTATTCTAATAAAAACCATAATTAAATGAAAGCGATAAAAACTTAAATTAAAGCTAGATTAACTAAAAAGTAAATAAGTGAAAATAACTAATTACAAAATTAAGACACTAGTTAATCTATTCTAGTAAAAGCAAGTAAAGGAAAGCACTTAATTCTATCTTAAATTAACCAAATTAAGACTAAAATTAAAAGCAAGCAAATTACCAAACTAAAAGGACTACAAATGAGAAATCTTGAATATTAAAGCAATCATTTCTAAACTATAAATTGGAAAGAGTTAAACTAGAAATCTAAATATTTTTGGATTTTTGATAGAAATAAAGAAATCCCACTAAGAATTAACTAGGAATTAATGCAAAAATTGAAAATTCTAACTAGAAATCAAGAAATTATAAAAAACCCTAGTTTACCTAAGAACCCTAAATTGCAAGTAAATAAATTCTTACTAAATTAGATAGGAAAGCGAATAAAAATTATATCTACGTGAAGAAACTTGCGATGAACCACTACGATTATCTAATCAAAATTTGAACTTGACAAGAAATTAAAAGAAGATATAAGAGAAATTTAAAGAGAAATTTCTATTAAAGAAGTAAACTTGGGGTTCAAGCTATCTGAACTATCTAAAAACTAACTAAAACTATCTACTTCTTTCTCTTACTAATTTTTAAGTAGCTTAAATAGTCTAATATTACACTAAACAAAAAGTCAGGAGTGACTGGCTGAAAGTTTACAAAATTGCCCTTACAACTTAACTCTCAGTGAGTCGAGATCGCGGTCTCGAACATTTGAGACCGCGATCTCGACTCTAATACAGTAAGACAATTTCTCGAGTCGAGATCGTGGTCTGGAACAGTCGAGACCGCGATCTCGACTCTCCTAATAGCATTTTTTATTTCATCCATTTTTGCAATCTGGTCCCTTGAGTTTTGTTTCTTCCAACTTCTAACTTTTAATTTTTAACCTACATAATATTAACACCATTAAGCACTTAATTAAACTAAAAATTTAACAAAACTTATCATAATTAATTCAAGAACAAAAATACAAATACATATAAAAGAAATTAATTAAAATCCTCAATTACTTATCCAACTTCGGAATTTAAACTATCAAAATGCTATAATTTAGAGAAAAATAACTCTAATTTACTAGAGTTATCATTGGTGAAACTAGACATGCAATTGTTAAGAAAATATAGAGCCACGTGGCAAAGAAAGCCCACTGTTATACTCTAGATACAATATCTAAGAGAATTGTTTCTTTAGATAGTAAATTAAGAAATCTCAAGAAAAGTTTGAATGGTAAATGATTCTTTGGTAAAGAAACAAAGACAATAATAAACAACAACGGTTGGTTTTTTAACTCTTTAACAAGCCAAACAAGAAGTGAAACAAATATTAAAGAAAAGAAAACAATATGCTTCGACTAGATGAGATGCAGACTAAGAATCTTTTTGATAATACAATTTAATATTAAAAATAAATTAATTAAGAAATACTTTATCATTTTCAGTGTGTTTGATAACAAAAATTTTATCCAATTTATATTTTAAGAGGTGCTAAAACAATGTAACAAAGATTCAAAGATAAACTTCTTACTTAATGTTGGAGTCAGAAGACGCTTAGATGATAGATTGCAATGACTTTTTCCATAATTCCAAAATTATCCCGATGCGTGCTGTTTGATCTTGCTTCCTCATCAAAATAACATTCTCTCTCCTATCTTCTCTTTCCCAACCAGGCGATCTTTTCCCTATTGTCTCACCCTAGGCGTCTGTGTAATCTCTCTCACTTTTACTTTCTCAAGATCAAATACCACACACTTATCACCCAATCTATAACTTATCATTTGCTTTGGTACTTGCAAGTTTCTTTTGGTGGGTTCAATATAGGCACGAAACTCCAAAGAGGTGATTTCCCTATTCATGCTTTCCAAAATCTCATTTTTAAAGTTGACATATTTTTGCAAAATTATTCAACGTCCATGGATACATGTATGGGAGGTTTTAGAATTATTTGCATGTTTGCTGATCTTTAAACCAAATTATAGATAGATTTTGCTTTGTTATCAAATTTAAATGCGGTATTTGGAGCTGATTGTATTGAGATTGTACATTTTTTAATTTGTTAATCAATTGTTTATTTGCAGATTGCATTACTACAGCTGCTAAGGTGAAGGTAAAAGTTTGTTGATATAGCTTCTAATCAATCTATCTTTGCACTTCACTTCATTAATGGTTTTCTTTTATTATTTTAGTTATAATAATTTCTTGGAGTTCACAAGTCAAAAGTCGTCCGTCCAGCTACCTGAGAAACCTATTGGAGAAAAATGATGTCGAGAAGGGAAAGATTATAAAGAATGTTCGCCGATGCGGGATATGCCTCAGGCCGCCCTCTACCGGAATCTCCTACTCTTGATACATTGGGGCAAGTCTACATTTCATCTCTCGTTCTTCTCAAGATGCTCAAACACGGGAGAGCTTGGGAGCTAATAGAGTGATGGGGCTCATTTTGTGGATGAGTAGCGTTGAGAGTTGTGGATGTTTTTGTGATGGCGTAGAGTGGTATTGGAGTAAGTGTTGAAGCTGTGGATCATGTGTTCCAGACTAATATGCTCAAGCAAACTAGTAGATCATAAATGGTTATTGGTTGATATCATTTGCATCCTGGAATAGGTTGTTGGCCTTCTGATATGGACATCAATACTAAACAAAGTTACGAAAGAGCCGTAGCAGTTGTGGTGAATCCAATTTAAGTTGTTAAATGGAAGGTGGTAATCAAAGCATTTTGATTGATTCATTCCTAGACTATGATGCTTGGGCAATTGCCATGACAGATAATGCAAACCTTAGTCTTGTAATAATTTCTTAAAGAAAATATCTTTGACTTGATCATTCTTCATAATATTGTTAATTAATGCATTAACAAATTCATATATTTCACATATTTAAGAGCGAAATTGATACGTGTCAAACCCTGATTTAGAAATTAACTATGTACTAGCACATGAATTTCTGCAAATGCATGGGTAATGTAGTAGTATATAGGCAATAGAGATTGTTCTCACGAGGATTAAATTAGTCAATTACCGAATATTTAGTATCAATCACTATTTAGATGATTACAATGAAAAAGAATTATTTCACCTTTTTTTTTCTTTTTTTGATTTTTTATAAAAATAAATTAAATAACGAACTAATCTTAAAAAATTACGCAAGAATAAATTTGCACAAATTAAATGACGAACTAACTAATTTAACTACAAAAGAATTCATTGACGGAAACCCTGTCTAGAATTAATTAAAAATTTAAAGAAAGCAAATTAAAATAAATAACAAAATTAAACTACAAATTAACCCTAACTAAAATTAATTAAAATAAATAGAAAGCTATTAAACAATTAAAAGACAAAATTAAAGTAAAAATAATTAACCAATTAATACTGAAGTACTTGAACCCTCTGAAGATCGTCACAGGTTCTCAAAAGAATCCACGATTCCAAAATTACAAATGTAATAAATCTAGACATGAATAAATTTCCAAAATTGAAATTCGAAAATTGCTAAAGAAATTTTATTGCACTAGAGTATAAAATTTGCCAAGAAAAAACTCTAAAGGCTACTCTAAAAAATACCTAAAAACTAACTTCCAACTTAATGAGGAGAAAGGACTATTTATAGAAAGATGTGGCCTCCTTGTAAATAACCTAAATTGTGGCCCACGTTTGATTCTTCTTTTGAATACTCCTTGGTCCACATTGGAATTAATTTGTTGCATGTTGATTTTATCATAAGCCTTAAGCCTTGCTGCAGCAAGGAACTTTACTGCCAAAATTTTTTTTGGCCAGGCTCATATTTTTCTTTTCTTTTTCTCTATCCAAAATTTCAAGTTTCCAACTTTTGAACTTTCGAAATTGCCCTTTCCTACACAAAAAAATATGCGAACATTACTAACAATTTTAACACAAAATTAATACTAAAAATTACCAAAACTCATTTAAACACACAAAACCTAATTTTAACCTAAAACCCACTAAATTACACACAAAATACCTAAAATTAGGGTTACAAAATATCAAATTATGGTTCATAGTAAAATAATTATCCCCAAATTCCTATAGTTATTAGAAATTAATATAAGGGTGTGATGCCCTAACCAGATCCCACTCCAAATATCCGGTCGGATGCTTGCCTAACTCTCTTTAGGGCTGAATTGCACTTTTAAAATGCAATTACAATGTCATAGACACTAGAATTAAAACTTACTCATCAAATATTCTTAACATCATCAAAACTAATTCAATATCAAATGCTAATGTCACAAACTTGCTAACAGAAGCTATAACAAATAATACCCCTCATCTATTTATGGCACAAATTCAAATCCTCCCTCGGAGATTCCAAGGCTAAAAGAAAAAATCCTGCGCTACAAAATTTTTGCGCTATTTCTTCAAGTTTTCTCAATCGAGAGTCTCTTGTTTTGGGAACATTTAAAATCTATGATGAGTTAAAATCCAGTGAGACTCATAGTGTGCGTGGATTCAAATATACTTCAAAACAATTTTATCATAAATCATTTCTCAAAATTTGTGATAGAGACATAATTTTTCAAAATCATGATAGACCTGTAATACAATTATTTAAAACCACAACGATTTAAACAACCAAACACTTTTACGATACTTTAACCATGAAACATCAAATAAGAGATTTGATTAAATTCAATCTTGATATCTTTGTCTAACCATTTTTGTCTTGAAACATCCTTAACAAAATATCGAATCATAATATTTTGTAAAATAGTCATTCCATTGCAAGAATAGATTTAGAAGGATGATACCAAATAGCAACAATTACACTTATTGAAATTAATTGGCATTACGCCATACTTTAGGGTTAGAATCTTACCAGATCACTCTATCAATCTTATAACCCCTCGCTGTTACGCGTGCGACTTGAAGCTACCTCAACACTCCATAACAATATTTGGCCAAATCAAGTTGATATCCGCAATATCTAGAACACTTTACTTGTTTCACACCAAATAGAGTTTAAACCTCCTAACCTCAACGGATGCAAAACGTGTCGGAGTGGATTCCCAATACCTTTTTGATAACCCTTGACCACAACCGAATGGGCCCTACTATATTTTACTCAAGTGAAGATTATACAAGTTCTAGAGGTGACTCACGACTTTAATTGTTGTAGCACTTAGTTTGTATAACTTTCAATGAGTTCACATGTACAATTAAACAAATATGTGTACACATACAAATAGAATTTTTCAATACAAAAATTCCAAATAGGAATCCACACAGACAAACTATAACATTTTTAAGTCAATATTAAAAAGTCCTCAAGCAGTTCTAGGGGACTTTCACACATTTTTAAGTTAAATGAACAATAACACAATGAACAATAACACAATGAGCAATTTTAAAACATGCTTAAAACAAGGACAATTAGCATTCAATTTTTCAGAACCTTTGGACACATGATAAATATTTTATGGAATACCATTGCTATTTATCAAAGTATTATTAAACCAACTGATATACAGTATTTTTGAAAAATGTGTTTTCAAAACATTAATCTCAAAAGTTTGAGCAACAATTGATAACAAGATTCACGGAAGAATTTTACATCATACTGAAAGTCTGTGAGTCTAGTTTCAAATGCCATTAGCTTTGAAAGATTTATTAAACTATTCAAGTATAGAGAAAGTTAATTTAATTTCAAAATAGGATGGATACTATAAAGTTCATGAAGAAGCAAATTTATTTATTTTCATGAATAAAAACTTTTGACATTTCCTCTTGGCATTCCAACCTAGTTTTCTTTTAAAATGACTAAAGAATTGAATGCATATTTACAGTAGCAAGGGTGTAATTTGAAAGAAAAGTTTGATATATTGGTATAACTCGTATACTTTTATTAGTATTTTGCTTCAAAACTACTATCCCCAAAAATAATAACTTTAACAAAATTAGGATAAGTTCTTAGTTAAAATAACTAAACAAAGTTTCTAACCACAAAATAACCTTCATCAATATACAGATTCCTTAGTACTTATTTATTATTCTTCAGTTCTATATGTACAAGGTATAATAGACAAAATCGATTATTATAATGTCAAGAGTTATTTTTAAGAATATAAAAAATATAAGAATATTCTTTATATACTTATGAGTTTCAGAATTCTTCATGATATTCAACATAAATGGGAAATTATATATATATATATATATATATATATATATATATATATATATATATCTAGATATATATATAGACAAAATTTATGTCATCAAAATATCTACACAATAGTATCTTGATATATCCATTATTAGAATAAGGAGCTACATACTATATATTTACAAAATCACCATGGTTGACAATTTATGATTATATCAAGAACAAAAGAATTGAGAAGTATTTATTTATCAGTTATATTCATAGTTTTGATATTCACATGAACTTTACAAGTATTAATGCACTTCCATAAGTATGGTAAGTAATTTTACCGGCCATACTAGTAAGGGATATATCACTTACCTACCTCAACCTTGATTATATTCCTGGATTCAAGAAAAATGTTAACTACAAATACGCATATATTCTTTTTTCATGCCTCATTTTCAATTATCATATCTTGCAATCTAGTAAGAATTAATATAATGGCATAAGATAAAGTTAAAATTATTCACATTTCTATCACATTCTTGTACAAATACTTTTCACAATTATGTGTTTCTAGTTTTGAAATATATTTTCTAAAATGGTGTTTGAAAAAAGTAACAATATAAGATATGCACTTCAAATATATTTTGAAAGGAATACTCATCTTGGGTGGAAACAACCTACTAATCCAATTGCAAATGAGGTGCTTGATATATCATCCTTAATCCATCCACTTTCGATTGGTTATTTCCCAAGCCTTTTTCCTTTGTTTTACCATTCCTTTTTCTGCAATAATTTTCAGCCTAACAAATAATGTTTTAGCATACTACTAGATCTTCTAATTTTATTAAAAAGCCCCATGTGACCATGATTAAATTGATTCTAAGTAAGAGACACATCAGTTGGCATTATTTTTTGCCTTGAATCTTTGTTCTCTCCCCCTCAATAACCCGTGACCAGACTAAAGTAGAAGTCATCAACAGCCACAAACAATTTAATTAGCAATTCGGGCATATTTCTAAGTCACTTTAATTTAATCATTTTTCTTCTTCTTCTTGGCTTGGACAACCATTAAATAGCAAGAACTGCAAGAACAGCAGCTCCAATGCCAATGCTTGCAGCCCGTACATCATGGTTTTCCAACCAAACTTTAACAAATTAAACACGTTGCGGTTACACATCTTTTTCTGTCTAGGTCTCAATTTCAGCCTTTAAACCCCAATAAACAATTATATATATATTGTCACGCCCCCAAAACGGGACAATGACACGCTGCATCTCGGGATCACCCCAAGCATGCAAGGCACAGTACAAGAGCAATATACAACCCATAATACCTGTCATTAGATTTCAAGATCAACCAATACAAGACCACAAAAGTATATTCAACAATCATATTCATGCTTGTTTATAACAATCCACGAAAACCAAATCACAACCATATACAAATATCAAACCACAATCCAACCACAGTCAAAAGTTCAATCACAAGGTAAATCTAACAAGTCCAATGCCCCACCCCACACTTGGAGAATAGTATTGTCCCCAATGCAAAAATAAAAAGTAAAAAAGGAAAAAAGGAAGCTTCTCTGTCAATGAAGAACGTTTGGTGCCTTTTTATATTGAAATAAATACCTTGAGTCGAAGTGAAAAACATCAACCAAAAAAAAACAAACATAAAAACCTTTAAGACATTAAGAAACAATAAAACCAAGAAACTAAACAAAAATATAAGAAATAAAATTAAGCAAAAAACATGGGTTGCCACCCATATAGTGCCCTTGTTTATAGTCCTAGACTCAATTTCGGGACTTAAAATCAGTTCAAGCACTTAAGGACGGTCGGCCATCATTTTCTTTTCGACTTCCACGGGAAAAGTTTAACACCATTTTTCATCACTCTTGATGCTTGATTTCCGACCAACATGAACTTGAACTTGTCCTTGTTTCCAAACATTTACTAGGGATAGTGCACAAATGATAGCCTTAGGTTGCTCTTTGCAGTGCTTTTTCTTCTTCTTGCTAATGGTCCTTCTACCCAAACCCTCACTTTTCAACACTTGTGAATCGATCCATGAATCCTTTCCATCTCACTTTCTTCATCCGGTGATTTGTTTTTCAAGTCAATTTTGGAGTCTTCATTTATTTAATCATCCTTTTTGAATGCATTACCTTGACCCACCTTAGGTTCCTCGTCTACAAACCTATCAGGTTAATGAACCAAGGGAATAATTCTCAAATATTGGAACATTATCATCATAATTAAAAACATCAATTTCAACATATTCATTATCAATTTGGAAAATCAACTTTCGTTTACTAGCGTCTATTAAAGCATGTACGGTTGACAAAAACGGCCTCCCTAGAATCAATAGAATTTCATTGTGCTCGCCTATGTCTAACACAAAGAAATCCACTGAAAATAACTACCAACTTTTCCACTTGAACAAGCACATCCTCCAATAAGCCATATAGTTTTATCTCGGACAAATCTGCCAATTGGAGTATAATGTTGGTTGATTTTGCATTGGTGATCCCTAAGTTATCATAGATGGCCTTCGGCAAAATATTGACGCTCGTTCCCAAATCACAAAATGAACGATGCAACGTGTCCTCCAATGTTCACCAGTAGAGAGAAACTATCTGGATCGGGGTAACCTCCATTGAACAATGGCACTGCACTTGGCATCAAGACAAACTGTCTCATCATCATCCCATCGCTGCTTCTTAGCCAACAGATCTTTCATAAACCGCGCACAATTGGACATCTTGTTGACAACATCAACCAAAGGAATGTTGACATTAACCTTGTTGAACATGTTGATGAATTGTTGAAATTGCTTGCCTTTTTCCTTCTTTTTTGAATTATTGAGCATTTGAGGGAATGGAATCTTTACCGAAGGATACAAATGCAAGGGCTCTACTACGTGTCTTGTCTTCTTTTTCAGCTCATTGTTTTCATCCACTTTTGTCATCTAGTCATCATCACAACCAACTTCATTATTCTCCTCAATTACTTTGGATTTTTTCTTCTCTTCTTACTGTGGATTTTTTCTTCTCTTCTTCTTTACCATTTTCTTATTTTTTATTCGACACACCCAACTCATTTTCACTTCATAGAGAAATAGCATTGCATTGCTCCTTTAGGTTTAGGATTGTATCACTCGGCATTGCTCCAACTGGTCTCTCATTATTTTGTTGGGCTATTTGTCCTATTGTAACTTAAGGTTCCTCGTGGAAGCCCGCAAATTTTCACACTCCCTTTGCAACTTCTCAAAATCTCTTCTTAGACTATCATCATTAGATGAATCATGATTAACATGTGTGGGATAATTTCGATTTTGAGATGGTGGGCTTCTTGGTGGAGGCTGGTATGTGCTATTTTGTTGAGGTAAAAAGTTTTGGGTATACCTTTGATAAGGTGGTTGATATGGTCTAGACACTGTCTAATGAGGTTTGATTGGAAAAATTTTACTATGGTTAATTGGTCTGAAATGAAGGGTTTTGGACATTATTTTGTTAGTCAAAGAAAGGTTCGGGTGATTTCGCCAAGAAGGGTTGTATGTATTTCCATAGTATGTGGACTAATTATATAAGTTAGAATTTTGATTAGAAACGTATTGAGGCCACTCATCTTGCATCATCGAAGAATCACAAAAGCCATTTTGGTGATTTTTTCTCCAGAAATCACAACTCAAGATCCCTTGGGATGTCGAACTAATGTAGTTCACTAAATTTCTTCCATATTCTCTATAGCCTTGGTCAAGTTTGTAATGGCACTCATCATCATGTTCTGCTAAGATATGAAAGTATCATAATTCGGCATACCTCTTTGTTGGACGTTGTCATGATTCACTTGTTGTTGTTGTCCAACTACAGGAATTATTGACCCATGATAATAATGAGTGGATGCCATTCTTTCCAACAACTCTTGTGCTTCTTCCGGAGTCGGTACTTGTAGGGAAAAGAACCTCCCGTACTAGCATCAACTATCAATCTAATCTCCGAAAATAGTCCATTGTAGAAGGTTTGGACTTGTAGCCATAGTGGTATAGTATGGTGTGGACACTTCCTCAACAGCTCCTTGAACCCGTCCTACGCTTTTCCTAAGCTCTCTCCAGTAATTTGTTTTAATGATGTAATCTCGTTTCAGAGTTTAGCGATCCAAGCTGGTGAAAAGTGTTTGGTTAAAACCTCTTAAGCGAGTTGGTCCCATGTTGTGAAAGCACCTTGTCTATATGACTGCAACCATGACCTTGCTCTATCACGTAAAGAAAAAGAGAATACTCTCATATGGATACAATCAGGATGGACTTCATTGTACCGGAATGTATCAATGACCTCCTCGAACCTGATTAAGTGCTCATAGGGATCTTCATTTGGTCTTCCTCCAAACATAGCATGTGTTTGGAGCATTTGTATTAATGCAAGTTTGATTTTGAAATTGTTTGCTTGCAGATGACATCGGGTAGCCGAACAATGCTAGAACTTGCCCCCTCAAAATTAGGTATGCCATAATCTCTAAGATGTCAAGGGTTAGCGTTAGCATTAACCTGATTTCTATTATAGCCTGCAACCTCTTCTTGTTCATTCACGGCATGGTTGGATTCTCCATTAGATTGTCGCCTTGGTTTGAGTCTTGTTGACTAAGTCAATCGGATGAAATGGTTGATTAGATTAACGAGAATCTACCATAAACTACAAGAATAGAAAGCCAAAGATCAACTATCAAAGACAAAATCCAAACAAACTCGAGAGAACAAGAAATAATTGTAAAAAATTAACAAAAGAAATAAAAAGTCTAATCTAGTAAGACTCACTACACCTAATGTTGTTACCAAACAAAAATAGTCCCCAGAAACAGTGCCAAAAACTTGTTCAGTAGAATATTGATTAGGTTTTTAAAAACAATGAACTAGTAATAATAGTAAAAAGAAACCTTAATTATCCTAATCAACTCCTACATAGGCTCATGACTCGCAAGTATATGAGGTAAGTTTGTGTATAGCATGAGTAAGGATCGTTCCCACGAGAACTATTAGAACAATTACTAGGTTCACAAGTCTATTTACTAGTTAGATGAAATAATCAGTGGTTTTTAACTAAAGTTAAACTAAATTTAATCACGTGAAATTAAAATAACGATAAGAATGTAAAATTCTAACCTTACAGAAAATAATTAAATATAATTAACTAAACCCTAATTCAATCTGCCCTACTTGCAATAATTTAATCAAGAACGAGGAATTAAATTAATCTAACCTATAAAAGTAATCAAAAGAGATCCAATAAAACCCTAACTACTAAACTTCATAAGCAATTAAAAATTTCAAAAGAGATAAAACAAGAATGCTAATTAAGGAAGAAGAAAGCAATAAGAACAAAAATTAAGTTGCATGAAAATAAATCAAACTCAGTAATTATAGCGAAAATGATTGTTGATGATTGTTGAGTCTTGAATTCTTGACAAAAGAATGAAACAAATCCCAACTCGAACAATTGAAAACATCCACCATATAGCTAAATTATCGATCTAACTATTGAAAACCTAAAACACTAATGATGGCTGATGATTATCGTTTCCTTCCCTTCTCTTGGTGTATTTATAGATGTTTTTAGGGTTTTGGGGATTCAGGATGATAAGTCCATGTTTTTCCACGTAATTGGGCCCACGGAAGGACTTTTCTTGCAAAATAAGCAACTTTGTGTGACTTATCCATCGATCGGGGCCTGGACGCTGCTTCAAGAATACTTGGACTACTTTTCTGGAATTGGTCCCTGGGCGCTGGTTCTAGAAAGGTTGGTTCACTTCATCTTCAATTTCTCCATGATGCATATAGAATTTGGAAAAACTCAAAACATAAAAGTTGTAGCTTTGTGTCATGTCTTTCCAAAAAAATTTAAATCACTTCAATTGGAGTTTGGACAAGAAATTCATGCTCAATCTACCAAACTATGTCAGTATTACTCCTCCTTAGTGTACGAACAATTCTAATTTTGCAAGAATGATCCACTTTTGCAATCAATTTTGACTCTTTCTTCACTCAAACCCTACAAAACTCAAAATAAACTATTTTGGCTGATAATTACTCAATTCTTGCTCAAATTACATTAAAACAGAGGTAAACGACACATAAAATATACTACATTTATGAGCTTATCAAAGATTCATTCACACATCTAATGAACTTTGAGGAGACACATTTAAAATCAATAGTGTGCACTCAGATTGTGTGAGGATGAGAGTATTTCCTTTTTTCTCTAAGGGATAGGCAAAATCTTGATTTCAATCTCATGCTCAAGGGAAGTTCACCATGTGGAATCAACAAGCACAAGAATTTTTGGCAAAACATTTCCCACCATCAAGGAACGCCAAGTTACGTAACGAGATTATCTCCTTTAAGCAAGATGTTGAAGAGATCTTAGGTGAGGCTTGCGAGCATTTTACAGATTTGTTAAGCAAGTTCCCTCATCATGCAATCCCACTATTGGCTTCAAATTCAAACCTTCTACAATAGATTGACACAAGAGATGAAGTCAGTAGTAAATGGCTCCGTCGATGGTTCTATATCCTACAACACATCGAAGAAAGGTCAAGAGTTGCTTAATAGAATGGCTTGTAATTATTACTATCATGAACCAATGACTCTACCGGTAGCTCAATATCTAGCCCATCAAACTAATGTGTCTTGAATTTGAATGTGCATGATGTTGTACTTGCCTAACAAAGTATGTTTATGAATGTGATGAACAATGCTACAAAAGTGTTGGAGAACTTAGGGAGATAGAGTAGTGTGAATGCAATATTTTCTTCTTCATCTCAACCACCCATGGCGTGTGATTTTTGTGGGAGTGGGCATGCAAATAGGTAATGTGAAATTCCTTACGGTTCTAATTAGCAACTCAACTATGTATCCAATTAACCATCTTTTTCAAGGAACTCGCCTGTAATTTATGGGAACACATATAACCCCTCTTGGAGGAATCATTCCTAACTTTTCATGGAGTAATCCAAACAATCAATTCAACCTCCTTATCAACCAAATCCCCTACCTCAAAACTTCCATAACCAAGCTTCAAGTTCATTCTCTAGACCTTATCAACCTCTATACCAAAGAAACTTCCAAACCAACTCCTGTCAAGATTCATCTAACCCTCCATTTCAAAATCAACAATCAAGGCCTCCATTCCAACCTTCAAAGTCTTCCCAACCTATGTATAATGACCAATTTGCTCCAAGAGAGAATGCATCTGTAGATGGTTGGAAAAGAGAGGTAGAGTACTTGAGAAGAGATTGGAAAGAAAAAGAGGGGGATAAGGAAGAACAGAGGAAAGACTTCGAGAATTTGAAGCATCAACAAGAAATTTGGAAATTGAAATAGGTCAATTGGTAAGATTGAACATTGAAAGACCTATAGGAGCACTTCCGAGTGATACTATTCCAAATCCAAAGAAGCAATATAAGGTTATCATCCTTAGAAGTGTTAAGGAATTTGGAAAAAAAGTTTGGAAGACATTCATTGAAAGGTGAAGATAATAAAAAGGATGAAGATAAAGAGGAAGTTAAAGCGGGGTCTTCAATGGATCAAGGAAAAAAGATAAATAAGTCTACCATGCCCAATATACAAAGCAATGAAGGCAAGGATCCTACTTATCAAGAGTCTATGCAATTGAACATACTATTCCCTCAAAGGTTGAAGGAAGAGGAAAAGGCGAAGAAGTTCAAAAAGTTTCTTGAAATATTCAAGAAGTTTGAAATTAAAATTCCCTTCATGGAGGTACTTGAGAACATACCCGCTTATGCTAAATTCATGAAACAAGTTCTCACATCAAAAAGACAATTGTATGGAGATGAAATTTTGTGCCTAATGGAAAATTGTAGTGCACTTCTTAGAAAAAGGTTACTGTTCAAGTTCAAGGAACCTAGATCTTTCACCGTACCTTGTGAGATTCGAGGCTTGCAATTTGGGAAGGTTTTGTGTGATTTAGGGGCCTAATTCATAATCTCATGCCTTATGCGGTGTTCAAGAAATCAAATGGAGGAAATTTGAAGTCCCACAAGTGTCTAGTTGCAACTTGCGGATTTTAGCATAAAGTTTCCAAAGGGAATCATTGAGGATGTGATCGTTAAAATTGACAAATGTTCAATGAATTGTTGATTAGGTTTTTGAAAACAATAAACAAGTAACAATAAAAAAACCTTAACTATCCTAATCAACTCCCACATACTCGCAAATATACGAGATGAGTTGTATATAGGATGAATAAGGATCATTCCTACGAGGACTATTGGAACAAGTACTAGGTTGACAACCTATTTACTAGTTAGACAAAATAATCAAGAGTTTTTGGACTAAACTTAAACTAAATTTAATCACGAGAAATCAAAATAAAAACAAGAATGTAAAATACTATTCCTACGGAAAGCAATTAAATGTGACCAAAACTCTAAATCAATCTACACTACTCGCAAGAATTTAATCAAGAATAAATTAATCTACTCCTACAAAAGCGATTCAGAATGATGAAATAAAACCCTAACTACTCAACTACGAAAGTAATTAAGAATTTAAATGCAATAAGACAAGAAGGATAATTAAAGAACAAGAATGCAATAAAAATAAAAATTAAATTGCACAAAGATAAATCAAACTCAGTAATTGCAGTGAAAAACCAATGTTAATGATTGTTGAATCTCGAATTCTTGACAAGAGAACAAAATTCTAGTTTGAACACTTGAGAAAATCTACCTTACGGCTAAATTATTGTTCTAACTATTGAAAACTAAAAATTAACGATGGCCGATGATGGATTCTTGTTTTCTCACCTTCTCTTGAAGTATTTATAGTAAAATTAGGATTTTGATGCTCTGGGATATAAGAACATGAATTCCAACGTAAACAGGCCCACAGGAGGACTTTTCTTGCAAAATAAGCAAACTTATGAAACCTGCGCGACGACGCATTTAGGGCATGGCATATATGTCACGTTTGGGCATGATTTACACACTGTCTAGAATATCTTATTGGAGCTACTATAGTCTATGCCTGGGCTTTGCAAATTGGTCTTCCAACAAGGAACCCTCCATGTCTTTTGCAATTTTGACCCTAATACTGTTGGAATATCGGAAAACTCAAAACATGAAAGTTGTATATCTTTGTCTTAGATTCCAATGCATCAAAAATCATTTCAATCAAAGCTTCGACAAGAAAGTTATGACATTTCCACCAAACTGCATACGAATCGCTTCTCATCGGTGCACGTAAATTCCAATTTTGCAAATATCCTCCAATTTTGTGATCAATTTTACTCTTTCTTTACTCAAACCCTAAAAAACTCAAAATAAACCATTTTAGCTTATAATTACTCAATTCTCGCTTATACATCACTAAAATCGAGGTAAACGATACGTAAAATATATGATATCTACGAGCTTATCAACTACCCCACACTTAGTTTTTGATCGTTCTCGAGCAAAATATAGAAATAAATCACAAACATACTCAACATATCTTGTATCCAATTATCCACATGAATAACCAAGAACCAAACCATTATAAGAAAAATAGTTAAATGATAATAAACCCTCATACATGAATTTTAGTGTAGGTGTGTACATAGCCATACAAAAATAACTTTTAAGACACTCAAATCAAATCATGCAAACCCTATGAATTTTTCTAAACACTCATAGCTTACTCTTCTTACATTTCTCTACTAATGTAGACAACTAACTCGACTTATATCAGGTTGGACTTTTAGCTTATAACGTAAGGTTAGGGTCCTGGCTAACAAAGAAAGGGAAAAGGATAAACAAATAAGAAAACGAGTTTTAAATTAATGTGCGCCTCATTGACATAAAACTTCATTTTGAACGCAAAAACACCTATCCTTCAAAGAAGTAAACCCACACTTAATTGACCAAACACCCAAAAAAATGTTGTGCAACAAGCAAAATAAAATCCTACTTTTTCAATTTCAACCCTACTCGTCAACACTTTGTAAAAATATTTCCCCCTCTTTTTTTTCTTTGAATCGGAATGCTACTTCATTCTCCATCATTTTTTCCCTGATTCTCTAAAATGGATACCAGTGGCAGGCACTACCCACAAAAAAATATCTAAACTGGTACCAGTGATAGGTACTACTTGCTAACACTCCATTGCAGGTGCCAGTGATGGCCACCACCTGCAATGGTCAACAAAATTTTTTTTACACCCCTACACCTTAAACTATACACCATTCATTCTAACACCTTATACAACTACGTTCCATCCTTATATTCCTTTAGCAATTAATGTGGCACTAAAGCTCTTAAGGGACATTTAGCACACAAAAGTAGATAAAAAATGAGTTAAAAAATGAATGGTGCTTTTGTCTATTCAAAACCAATTAAGGCTCAAAGAAACATGCTAAGGAATTTGTGAACAAAAATTTCAAAAATTTGAGAAGCTCTCAAAATCAAAAGCTAAGCTACAAATATTAAAGCAAAAATTGAACAAAATGGACAAACAAACCACCAAACGAATATAAATTAATAAAGCTCCCCACCCCATACTTAGAGTATAGCATTGTCTCCAATGCAAAAATTATGAAGAGTAAACAGGGGAAAAGGGGAAGTTTATCTATCAATGAAGAACATTTGGTGCCATTTATGTTGAACAAAATACCCTTGGGTTGAAGTGGAAAATACCAACCACTAAAACGAAAAAAAAAAAACATAAAAACCTTAAGACATTATGAAAAACAATAAAACCAAGAAGCTAAATTCGTCAATAGCTAAGAAAGAAATCCTAACCCCTTATGGGTATACATAATAAAACTACGAAATAAAACATAAAAGAGTATGATAAATTAAAAAGTAAAAAATAGGAAAAATCAAGTCTGAGAGTTTAATAGAATATGGTCAATCCTCATCATCTGAGGAAACAGTTGCAGCCAATCCTTGAGGAAAAGGAGAAAAAGGTAGAAATGTTCCACGCTCCCTAACCATTTTCCAAGCCTCCATCGTTTGGTGCCACGTATGAATATAGGCATCATGAAATCACTGCTGCATACGTTGTTGCTCTTGTAAGATTTGTTGTAGAATCTTCTCGAGTTCTCGGCTCACATTTACCGGCCGGTTGTTCGAAAGTAAAAGCATGAGAGTGTCGTCCTTCTAGCGTGTGGCTTGACAACCCCATCAATCACAAGTTATTTTCCAACCTTCAATCTTTCCTTAACCAGATCCATAGCTACACCTACCCCTAAACATAAGGCGGTGATCAAGTGCGGATACCATAACCTGGATTGCTTTGTAGTCGCTGAATGACAAAACTCATTATGTATCAACTGTTCGACATCAATAGACTTTGTAGTGGCCACACAATACAACAATTTTGCTCGTTCTAGAGTAACATGTGAAAGATGACTTATAGGAAAAAGTCGGGCACATATAAATTTAAACCAGACTTGCCATGTAGGTTTAAGCCTATTGAAATTAAAATGCCGAGTGACTTCCCCATCAATTGTAAAGGTCCATTGTACCTGCCCATTGCATAGGACATGATGGCGATAATGCCAAGCTCCACGTTGGCATTGCAAATTTTTGGCCACTCATCTCTTCGAACCTGGTTTAGCTGTAAAATCTGATTGATCACATCTGCTAAGATGTCCACAAGATGCCCCCTCATGTACACCTGATGGTCATTGTAATGAGTCAAATTAGAATAAAATTCCCTCATCACAGGTAGTACCGCATCAATATGGGTAACAATGAAGTGGTTTCATCCATGTTCCTGTATAACTTAGCGAATCTCAGGTGCCTCACGCGGAGGTATATATACCCTTCTTTCTTTAATCGCCGTCCGCTTTGAGATATCAGTTTCGTATTTCCTATGGCTATTAATATTGAGAAATTACTTAGGCACTGTTGGTTGTTGGGGTTGCTCTTGTTGTGCTCATTGTTTTCCTGATGATGATGATATGGGAGACTTGCCCTTTGCCGGATCACGTGCACGCCCTATACCAACAAGAGTCACTTGCTATGATAACGAACAATCCCACACTTATATAATTCTACAATTCCAATTAATAACCCATCCTATTCACTTAGAATTGAATTATAGGATTAGTAGTCATTCTAAGTAACACATAATTAATAGAGTTATCCCAAGGGCGAATAGACAAAAGATGAAAAATCTTACTCACAAAACACGAAAGACATTCTTGGATGGAAGTTCATGCAAATATGCCCAGTGTTTTAACAAATTCACTCATCGAAGCATTTTAACAAACATTTGGCGTGCATAATTTAATAACTCCATAATTTGAATCAAAAGTTGTTCCATTACTTAGTACTAAACCACCATGCACCACAATGAACATCCAAATTTCAATTCATAAACATAATTAAACCACAAAATCATGTATTGAGATGTTTGAATGTAAACTCAATAGAATAAAAAAATCACAAGGGAAAATAGATAAAAAAAAATGTCACAAAGCCATTCTTATGATCATATTATCACATAATTAAAGTAATTCCAATGATAGGAATAGAAATTTGCACATAAAACTGAATTCAACCCAAACATTTTATCGAACACATGGTGGGCATAAACACAATTCACCTTCTTGAAAACAATTCAGATAAAAAACACAACAATAATAATCAAATTCATGCACAATTTATAAAAATTAAATAATTTAAGATCAATTATGCATGAAATATCAGACCTTTAACGATATGCAAGCAAAAACCCAAATAGGAACAAATTTAAGAAAGAAAAGAAGAGAAAATCTTACCTTACTTAATGCAAAAGTTGTGTGGAATTGGAATTTGGATGAATATAGGATGGAGAAATGAATTGAAAATTTGAAGACTTAGGGGTTGAAGAGGTTTTTGGGAGGAAGTTTGGGAGAGAATTGAAAAATAGGAAGAAAAAAAAACTGACCCTTTGATGTTATAATTGAAGGGTTAAATAACCCTTCTCGGTATTGCGCCCATGCGCTGCAAAATTGACACGATATCTAGTAGGGTTAAGTAATTTCACTGAGTTCGCGCCTGGGCATTGCAAAATGAGTGAGACACTCTAGTGAGTACTGTTCATCTTAGTGCAAAATTTTTCTACTTAATAACTTAAAATAATCCTCCATTGACCCTAAAACTCACTTTTCTTCTAACCGTTTTCCCACAAATTAATTTAATGCACACATAAACAACACAAATTCAAGGAAAAAAAAACAAAAACATAAGAACAAAAATTAAAAGAAGCATGGGTTGCCTCCCATGTAGCACCCTTGTTTATAGTTTTAGGCTCGACTTTGGCTCGTTTGAACAAATGTTGGTAAGGTGAACTATTTACTGCCCCTCGTTAATAAGCCCACCATAGTAACTCTTCACCCGTTCGCCATTAATCTTGAAATTGTCGTGATTTCCTTTGAGTTCCACTACACCATACGGGAATATCCGCACCACTTCAAACTACCCGCTCTATCTTGACTTCAATTTTTCGGGAAACAACTTTTGCCTTGAATTGTATAATAAAACCATGTTCTCGGCCTTAAAATTCTTTTTAAGAATATGTTTGTCTTGTTGTACCACATCTTAGCTCTCTCCTTTTATAGTCATGTATTCTCATAGGCTTCTCTTCGGAGCTCATCTAACTCATTTAAATCAAGAAACCTCTTCTCACCGGCCTCCTTTAAGTCATAATTGAGAGTTTTGATCGCCCAATATGCCTTGTGCTCAATCTCAACCAGAAGATGACAAACTTTACCATAAACTAGTCGGTAGGGAAACATCCCTATTAGGGTATTGAAGGCGGTCCTATATGCCCAAAGTGCATCATCTTGCTTCTTAAACCAATCATCTCTCGACGAATTTACGGTCTTTTCAAATATGCACTTCAACTCCCAATTTGAAACCTTTACTTCAGAAGTTTGCTGGTGGTATGGTAGCTAATTTTGTGCATAACTCCATATTTAGATAAGACGGATTCAAACAAGAAATTTATGAAATGTGATCCTCCGTCACTTATAATAGCCCGCGGAACACCAAATCGGGATAAAATATTTTCCTCACAAATTTTGCCACTGCCATACTTGCATCTTTAGTTGGTAATACTGCGGCTTCAACCCACTTAGACATATAATCCATGCCACAAGAAAGTATTTATTATTATGTGACGATGGAAAAGGGCCCATAAATCAATACCCCACATGTCCAAAATCGCAAACTTG
Source organism: Cinchona pubescens (assembly GCA_025175665.1). Taxonomy (NCBI): domain Eukaryota; kingdom Viridiplantae; phylum Streptophyta; class Magnoliopsida; order Gentianales; family Rubiaceae; genus Cinchona; species Cinchona pubescens. Next base: position 3,703,475 of record JANKKI010000062.1, read on the forward strand.
TACATTTTACAATGATATTTCATCATTTTTAGACAAATTCCTTGCACGTTGACATTGTTCACATTGGGTTACAAAATTTCTTGCATCACAAAACAATGTTGCCTAGAACAATCCAGTTTGCAACACCTTTGCAGCCGTCCTTTGTGAGCTGTGATGTCCCCTTACTTGTGAAGAGTGTCAATAAAATAAAACACTTTGCACCTCACTCTCTGGAATGCACCGCCGGATTACTTGATCCTTACACCGATGATATAGGTAAGGGTCATCCCAAATATAGTACTTCATCTCCGAAAGAAAATTCCTTCTTTGATTTACATCCATGGTGCACGGAATGATCTAGCAGCTAAGAAGTTGACAATATCTGCGTGTATTCCCAAGGTGCTCCATCCTGTATTCTCATCAAATGCTCTTCCAAAAATGTCTCATTTATGGACACTTTATCACCCTTTCTTGCCATGGGTCCCTTGAGTCATGAAAGGTAATTTGCCACAGTATTTTCAGCTCATTTCTTGTTCATCACCTCCCAATCAAATTCCTGCAATAGCAAAATCCATCTAATAAGTCTAGGTTTAGCATCATTTTTGGGCAATAGGTATTTACGGATTGAATGATCAGTATTAACTATGACCATATTACCTATCAAATACGACCTAAACTTATCAAATACAAAAACTACTGCCAATAATTCCTTTTCGGTGGTAGAGTAATTCATTTATGCATCATTAAGGATTTGGCTAGCAAAATACACAACATGTAACACTTTTTCTTTCTTTTGACACAATGCTGCTCCACAACATAGTTGCTTGCATCACACATAATTCGAAGGGTAGATTCCAATTTGGTGCAATTATCACGAGTGTGATAATCAAATCTTGATTTTTTTAACTTATTAAATGTAGACAAACATTTATCATCAAAAATAAAAGGCACATCTTTTTTCAATAAAGCACATAAAGGGCGAGAAATCAAAGAAATTTTTTTAATGAAATGCCGGTAAAAACCAGCGTGACCAAGAAAACTCCTCACTCCCTTCACATTCGTGAGGGTAGTAATTTTTCAATGATTTCTAACTTACTTTTATCTATCTCTATGGCCTTAGATGAAATACAATAGTATATAACAATCCCCTCATGAACCATAAAATGACACGTTTCCCAGTTAAGTGCCAAGTTTGAAGACTCACATCTTTCCAACACATATGAAAGATTATTTAAATATGAATCAAAAGAGTCACCAAACACACTAAAATTATCCCTAAAAACTTCAATGATCTTTTCAATCATATCATAAAAGATAGCAAACATACATCTCTGAAAGGTACTGAGAACATTACACAAGCCAAAAGGCATGTGCTGATATGCAAATGTGCCATATGAATAAGTAAAAGTGATTTTCTCTTGATCTTCATGGCCTGTGGCAATTTGAAGATACCCTGAATAACCATCGAGAAAACAATAAATTGCATGTCTAGATAATATTTCAAGCATCTAATCAATAAAAGGTAAAGGAAAATAAAGGAAAATGGTCTTTCCTAGTGGCTTTGATACGTTTTCTGTAATCTATACACATCTGCCACCTCGTCACTAATCTAGAGGGAATTCATTCATTATGACTACAGTCATCCCCCCATTCTTTGGCACTACTTACGTTGGGCTAACCCACTCACTATCAATGATGAGATATATGATCTCGGCATCTAGCAATTTTAAAACCTCCTTCTTAACCACCCATTTTAAAGTTGGATCTAACCACTTTTGAGGTTGTCTAATAGGCTTATAGATGTCATTAAGGAGTATTTTGTGCATGAAAATAGTAGGACTTATGCCTTTTATATGCTCAATACTCCATGCAATGGCTCCACGATGTTTCTTTAACACAAATATTCAATTTTTCCAATTCAATAATAGAAAAAGAAGCATTGATAATGACTGGATATGTATCATTCTCTCCTAGAAAAATGTATTTAATATGAGAAAGCAATGGTTTGAGCTCAACCTTAGGGGGTTCGTTGGCCAGATAGATCAATTGCCCTTTCGATCTCGTCATCCATCATGCTCTTTTTGTTGCTAGCTTCCATCTCCTCTTCATGGATGTTGTTCATGTCCTCAGTCTCCTCTTTCATGGCTTCCCTAAAAAAATCATTAACCAAACCATCAATTATATCTATACTCATAACTTCATCATATTCAGCTGGAAATTTAAAGGAATCAGAAACATTAAAGGAAACAATGTCATCATTGACTCTAAATTGTAAGTTTTTAACTTGGACATCAATGATGGCTCGCCCGATGGCCAAGAAAGATATTCCTAATATAAGAAAGGTCACCACATCTTCTTCCATGCCAGTATGATGAAATCTGCCGATAGAAATACCTTACCAACGTTGACACTCTAACCGAATAAGGTTCTCTGGTACTCCTACTGGTTGCCTCACACTCATATCATCTAATTGGAGAGTGATGTTTGTCGACTTCACTCCTCCTCCATTCAATCATGTATATTTTTTGGAATGAGGCATGAGGCTGATGGAAGCTCCCAAGTCGCATAGTGCTCGAATAGAATGTTACCCGTCCAATTTCACATGGAATCGAGAACGAGCCAGGTCCTTGAGCTTAAGTGGAAGATTTTTCTAAATGATGGCACTACATCCTTCGTTTAAGTATAAAATATTATCCCCCGTCAATCTCCTTTTGCTCGATAATATTTGCTTCATGAACTTAGCATAACTGGGCAGATTTTCCATTGCTTTAATAATTGGAAGGTTAATCTCAATTTTTTCAAAATTTTCAAAAATTTCCTGAACTTTTTCATCTTTTCATCCTCTTTCAGTCTTTGGGGAAAAGGAATACTTACCTGCTTACCTGTAGGTGCCGAATGATCCTCGGGCTAATCTTGGTGGTCAAGAGCTTGATAGATGGTTCCTCATTGTCATCCTTACTCTTTGATATGTCTTCCATTTCCTTTGCACCATTCTCTATTTTGCTCAACTCATCATCATTCACTTTCTTTAGCTCTAGTGTTTTCCCACTCCTTAATGTCACCGCTTGAACATGCTCTCTCCCATGGTTATGATCTTGTAGGTTAGGAATTGTATCACTCAGTAATGTTCTCGCTGGTCGTTCATTGCTTTGGTGAGCCATCTGCCCTAATTACATCTGAAGGTTCCTAGTGGTAGCTTGCAAATTCTCATACTTTCTTCGCAACTTCTCAAAAGCCCTTCTTAGGTTATAATCATTGGATGTATCATTATTCACATATGCGGGATAATTTGGATTTTGAAATGGTGGTCTTGGTGGCGGAGGGTGGTATGAGTTGTTTCGATAAGATAAAAAATTCTAGGGATTTCTTTGATGTGATGGTTGGTATGGTCTAGATGGCGATGGTTGGTTAGACAAATTTTGTTGAAATGCATATGTGTATTGACTGAAATAATGGGTTCTCGACATTTGCTTGATTTGTCTAGGAAAAGTAAGGATGGTTTCGACAAGACTGGTAATAAGTGTTTCCATAGTTGGTGGATTGATTTCTTATGGTGGGATTTTGACTAGAAATGAATTGAATCTGCTCATCTTGCATCACTAAAGCATCACAGAAGCCATTTAGTGATTTCCTCTACCAAAATCACAACTCAAGATCTCTTGGATATCGAACCAATGGAGTTCATTGAGCTTCTTCCCATATTCTCTATAACTTTTGTCAAGTTTGTAATGGCACTCATTACCATGGTCTGCTGAGATATGAAAGTGCCATGGCTAGGCATACCTCCTTGTTGGACATTGGCTTGATTCACTTGTTGTTGTTGTCCAACTACGAGAGTTATTGCTCCATGATAGTAATGAGTGGATGCCATTCTCTTCAACAACTCTTGCGCTTCCTCTGGAGTCTTATAGGGGAAAGAACCTCCTGTACTAGCATTAACTATCAAACAAGATCACATCATTATTCTCATTTTCAGAAATAATCCATTATAGAATGTTTGGACTTGCAACCATAGAGGTATAACATGGTGCGGACACTTCCTCAACAGCTCCTTGAAGTGGTTCCACACTTCACCTAAGCTCTCTCTAGTGATTTGTCTAAATGATGTGATCTTGTTTCGGAACTTAGCGGTCCTAGACGGTAGAAAGTTTTTGGCTAGGAACTCTTGAGCAAGTTGGTCCTGTGTTGTGAAAATACCATGTCTATATGACTGCAACCTCGACTTTGCTCTATCACTTAAAGAAAAAGGGAATGCTCTCATCTGAATACAATCGGGATGGACTCCATTGTATCATAATGTATCAATAACCTCCTCGAATTTGATTAAGTGCTCATAGGGATCTTCATTGCGTCCTCCTCCAAACATAGCATGTGTTTAGAGCATTTTTATAGGTGCAAGCTTGATTTCAAAGTTGTTTGCTTGCACGGGCAGCCAAGCAATGCTAGAACCCGTCCCTTCAAAATTAGGCATAGCATAATCTCTAAGATGTTGGGGCTTAGCATTAGCATTAATTTGGTTGCCATTGTTCCTACAACCTCCCTCTGTTCATTCACAGGCAGTTTGGATTCTCCATTAGATTGTCACCTTAGTTTGAGTCTTTTCGTCTGCGGTTTATACTAATAGTCCGTTCAATCCCAAGTCAATCTAATGAAGTGGTTGATTGGACGAACGAGAATCTACCATAAACTATAAGAAATGAAAACCAACCATCAACCATTGAAGACAAAATCCAAACAAAAATGTGAGAACAAAGAATAATTAGAATTAAATAAATAACTAAATATAAATAAAAAGTCTAATCTAGTAAGACTTACTACGACTAATATTGTTACCAAAATAGTCTCTGGCAACGGCGCCAAAAACTTGTTTGGTGCATTGTTGATTAAATTTTTGCAAACAATGAACAAGTAAAATAATAATAAAAATAAAAAACCTTAACTATTATAATAAACTCTGACACACTCGCAAGTAGTTACGAGTTGAATTTGTATATAGGATGAATAAGGATTGTTCTCATGAGAATTATTGGAAGAAGTACTGGTTCACAAGCCTATTTACTAGTTAAACGAAATAATGGAGAGTTTTTGGACTAAATTTAAGCACGAGAAATTAAAATAAAGACAAGAATGTAAAATACTATTCTTACAGAAAGCAATTAAATATAATTGACTAAAACCCTAAATCAATTTACTCTACTCATAAGAATTTAATCAAGAACAAGAATTTAAATTAATATACTGCAACAAAAGTGATTGAGAATGATGAAATAAACCCAAACTACTCAACTACGGAAGCAATTAAGAATTTAAATGTAATAAGACGAACGATAATTAAAGAATAAGAACGCAGTAAAAATAAAAATTGAATTGCATAAAAAAAAATCAAACTCAGTAATTGCAGCGAAAAACCAATGTTTATGATCATTGAATCTCGAATTCTTGACAAGAAAACAAAATTCTAAGAAAATATACCCTACCATGATGAGGCTAAATTATTGTTCTAACTATTGAAAACTAAAAACTAACGATGGTGCATCTATGTCACGCCTGGGCGCGACTTCTAGAATCAATGATTGGAGTTACTGGAGTCCATGCCTGGGCTCTGCAAATGGGTTACACCTGGGCGCGACTTCCAGCAAGGAAACTTCCATTTCTTTTGCAATTTTGACCCTGATTGGAATCTTGGAAAACTCAAAACATGAAAGTTGTAGATCTTTGTCTTAGCTTTCCAATTAATCCAAAATCACTTTAATTGGGGCATGGACAAGAAAGTTATTCCATTTCTGCCAAACTACGTCAAAATCGCTCCTCGTCGGTGCACGTAAATTCTAATTTTGCAAGTTTCCACCAATTTTGTGATCAATTTTACTCTTTCTTCACTCAAACCCTTAAAAACTCAAAATATACCATTTTAGCTCATAATTGCTCAATTCTTTCTTATACATCACTAAAAATAAGGTAAACGATACATAAAATAAATGATATTTATGAGCTTATCAACAAACTCTACCTTTTGGCCAATTTTATTGCTCTAGGCATGGAAGAGGATAAAGAGATACCGATCATCCTTGGGAAACCCTTCCTTGCAACCGGACGTGCACTCATTGATGTTCAAGAAAGGAAGTTGGAATTTTGAATAAAAGATGAAATTGTCACATTCAATGTTTTCAGTTCATTAAAGCTTCCTTCAATTTATGATGATGTTTTGAGTATAAATGTAGTGGATGATCTAATTGATGATTTTTGTAGGAACGTGTTGATTAATTTTTCATTGGAAAAAGGTATGCTAGCTTCAAATGACCTAATTCAAGATGATGAAGAATGCATAGAGAATTTGAATCACTTAAAATATAATGTTTTATCAAAAAAGAGAGAAGAGGAAGACAAGGAAAAAAGTAAAGAAGGGTCACCGACCAACGAAACCTCTAAGGCAGAATTTAATGCTCTTCCTACTCATTTGATGTATGCATATCTTGGTGAAAATGAGAAACTCTCAAGGACATAATTTAGTACCTGGTGATTGTGAATGCATCTTTAACAGATGAGCAACTTGAAAGAATGATTGTAGTACTTAAAATGCATAAAAATGGCATTGCTTAGTCTATTAATGATATTAAGGGGATTAGCCCTTCCATTTGTATGCATAAAATATTGTTGAGTAAGAGAACAAACCAGTAAGGTAACCTCAAAGGAGATTGAATCTTACATTGAAAGAGGTGTGAGGAAGTAGGTTATCAAGCTTTTAAAAGCCGGTATTATATACCCTATTAGCAAAAGCGAGTGGGTTAGTCCCACTCAAGTCGTTCCAAAAAAAAGTGGAATTACCGTGATAATAAGTGAAATTAATGAACTCCTTCCCTCTAGATTGGTCACAGATTGGCGTATATGCATTGATTTTCGTAAATTGAATGAGGCCATCCGCAAGGATGATTTTTTTTTGCCTTTTATTAATCAAATGCTTGAGAGGTTGGCTGGTTTTGCATATTATTGCTTTCTTAATGGGTATTCCAGTTATTCTTCACCTTCAAATTGTCATTTGTCCAAAAGATCAAGATAAAACAACTTTTACATGACCATTTGGTACTTTTGCGTATAGGAGAATGCCCTTTGGGCTTTACAATGCTCCTAACACATTTCAACATTGTATGTTTTCGATTTTTCACGATATGGTTGGAAAGTGCATAGAGATTTTTATGGATGATTTTAGTGTATTTGATACCTCATTTGATGATTGTCTTGTAAATTTAACTAATGTTTTGAAAAGATGTGTTGAGACCAATTTGGTGCTTAATTGCAAAAAATTGTCATTTAATGGTACAAGAAGAAATTGTTTTGGGTCAAAGTTTCATCGCGAGAAATAGAGGCCGATAGAGCAAAAGTGGAGGTGATTGAAAGGTTACCTACGCCCATTAATATTAAAGGTGTGAGAAGTTTTCTTGGTCATGCGGGTTTCTATAAGAGATTCATTAGAAATTTTTCACAAATAGCTAGGCCTTTATACTTTTTACTTCAGAAAGATTGTACTTAAATTGATTTTTATGATTATTTTTTGAAAGTATTTAATGAGTGTAGACACCTATTTTTGTCCCTTAAGTTGTCCCCTATTTTTCTTTTTATTTGTCTCTCAATTTTCTTTTAATTTTTTCTTTTTAATGTCTTTTTAACCTGCTCTTTGATTTTCTTTTAATTTACCATTTAATTCCTTCTTAATTTATGTTATGATGTTTAATTATTCTTATGCGTTTTATGCTTTTGAAATACTAAAAATGAGTTCTAATATTATTGAATTTTTAGATTTAAAAAAAAATATTTAATTAAATTATTATTAATTAATTAATTATTAATTAAATTAGCAATTAAATTAATTAATTGGTTTAATTTTTTTAAAAAAAAAAAAAATTCAGCGCGTGAACAGTACTGCGCGTACTGTTCAGGCGCTAAATAGTCAGCTCGACAGAGCTGTTTTGGCCACGTTTTCTCTGCATTTTTCGCCCAGTTTTCACCAAAAATTTCAAATGCCCATACTCCCCACATGACAAGGAATGGTCTTTGACCATTTTTACACTCAATCCAATTCATTAAAAGCACAAAAAATCAGTCTAAAGTGGAGGAAAAAAATTTTCTGCAGAGAAAAAATTTTCTTAAGCCTAAAAAACCTGCCAAACAGCCAACTTTATACACATCTACGATCGGAGAGGAATTAGACTAAAATCAAAGAAGAAAAATTGTAGAAAATTCCTGGGGCTACAACTTCCCTTTGTAAATCTTAAGCAAAATCGTCCATTTGGAGGGTCAAAAACGTGGTAGAGAAAGGCTGTTGGTCCAGAGGATCTGCAGAAAAATTTTTAAGTCTGGAACAAATTTGAGCCAAGATTGCAAGCGATGGAGGAGTAACTGGAGTAAACTCAAAGAATAAAAGTTGTAGAGGGTTCTTGGAGCTACAACTTCTCTTTTCAAACCCGAAGCAAAGTCGTTCATCTGGTGGGTCAAAAGCGTGGTGGAAGAAGGCAGGTAGCCCACAAAAATCTGCACAAAAAAAAAGGGGGAAAGGTTAGAAAAATTTTATTTCCATTTTACTCCTCCAGATTTCAGTTTTTTTTCGTTTTAGCCCGAGAATATTTTCTTAAATTACATTTAGGCCCTTCTGATAGGGCCCACTTGATGCCACGTCATTGATGATGTGGCACCACCAGATTGCGCCACGTCGTGGATGATGTGGCATCACCAGATTGTGCCACGTCACGGATGACGTGGCACTCCCCAGATTGCGCCACGTCATCGATGACGTGGCATTTCAAAAAAAATCCAAAATTTCAGAAAAAATTTTATTTGCATTTTGGCCTTCCAGATTTCAGATTTTTGCAATTTTAGCCCTCAAATAATTTTTTTAAATTACATTTAGGCCCTTAAGGAATTTTCTTTAATATTACTATTTTTTCTCTTCAAATTTCTTCCAAATTACATGTTTTATGTCAATAACCACCAAGTTTTACTTTGATTTCTGTTTGACATTTTAATACGTTTTAATTACCTTTTGGTTGTGAAATTACTGTTTTGATCGGAGTATTAAATTGTAAATAGACTTTGATCTTTGCACATATTTTTTGATTAATTGATTTTGTGATGATTGGTGCTTTATTTTAATGTTTGTTGGTCTCAATATAATATTTATGCCTTATCTTACTTGTTAAATTATGTGAATTTACTCTTTTGCCCTCAAATTTTGGATTAGTTGCACAACTAGACGTTAAATATGTGAATCAAATTCAATTTAGCCCAGGACTTAATAATTGTATCAATAATATAAAATTGGGCTAGAAATAAACTCTGGCGTGCATGATAAATGACTATTTTGCCCCTTGGGAGTTAAAGGGCACTACAAGCTCAATGTGTGCGAGTTTTAATTGGACCCGAGCTAAATCTACCTATCAATGTTAATATTTACCATTTATTTTCATTTCCTCATTAACATGTACATATTTTATTACTTTTAAACTATCTCCAAGCACACGTATGCTACAAAGCCGACAATAATGAATACTAAAATTGAAAAGGGAAACGCGATAAAATCATCAAATGTACTAAAATCATCGGTAAAGTGGGTGCCGAGGGAAATTCAAATCCATCCCAAACCTTCCCATTTTACAACAGGATTCCCGAACTCATTTTCTTGAGTTACGTGGACCAGGAGTCAATCTAAACTAGGGTTTATTTTCTTTTTAAATTTTGATGTATTTTTGTGTCCCGGCGCACCAACACATCGGGTGGCGACTCCAGTCTTGTTTTCCCTAGTTTAGATTGTTTATATACAATTCATAGTCGCATTAAAGGCCTCGTTATGTAATAGTAAATAGGCGATTCATTTAAATTTGTAATAGTAAGTAGGTAATTTATGTTTGTAAATTGTAAGTAGGATTTATGCATTCAATCACCTATTTCACGAGCACCACACGTGGCGACGGTGCCGGTCCCACAAGTGCCGGCCAGACCGCGGGTCGGTAGGCGGGCGGTAAAGGGGGGCGCGACAATGAGTTGAAACATGGTCTTGTAATTGTACCTATCATTGTGGCACCCAATTGGTCTCTTCTATTTGAACTTATATGTGATACTAGTGACTATGCAATAGGTGCAATTTTTTGTCCAAAAGTGGATAAAATATTGCATGTCATCTATTATGCAAGTAAGACCTTAAATGAAGCACAACTTAATTATTCTACTACAGAATAGGAACTATTTGCTATAGTTTTGCATTTTACAAGTTTAGATCATATTTAATTGGGTCTAAAGTAATTGTGCACACCGATTACTCTGCATTAAAGTACTTATTCTCTAAACAAGATGCCAAACCACGTTTATTGAGATGGATATTTCTATTGTAGGTAATTGATTGGGAAGTCGTGGACAAAAAAGGTGTTGAAAACTTGGTAGCAGACCATTTATCAAGGATGGAAGCATTTCAACTTGTCAATTATGAAGAAAGAGCCATCGATGAGAAATCATCCATTGAGAAATTACTTGAAGTGAAGGGAGCAAGCCTGTGGTATGCGGACATTGTGAACTATCTTGTTGCAAGAACTAGTCTCTTATGGTACCAAACATGCTCAATATCAATGAGAAAAGAATGCTCTTTGCATAAATCAAGTTTCAATTTTAGTAGGAGCCTTATCTATTTCGAAGATGCAATGATCAAGTTTTAAGGAGGTGTGTCCTAGAAAGTGAACTTAATGACATTTTGAAACATTGTCATTCATCTGCCGTAAGAGGCATTATAGGGCTCAATGAACGGCTTTTAAAGTGCTTTAGTGTGGCTTGTATTGGCCAATTCTTTTCAAAGACCATAGGGAGTTTGTGCTTAAATGTGGTGAATGCCAAAGGGTAAGAGATGCCCTTCATGGCATTATAGAATTGGAAGTATTTGATACTTGGGGCATTGACTTTATGGGACCATTTCCAACATCATATTCCAACAAATTCATTTTGGTTGCGGTGGATTATGTGTCAAAATGGGTTGAAATAATAGCCACCCCAACCAATGATGCTAGAGTGGTCACCAAATTTCTTCGAAAAAAAATCTTATCTCGGTTTAGAGTGCTTAGAACTATTATTAATGATGGGGGAACAAACTTCAAGAATTCTTATTTTGAGACCTTAATGACAAAATATGGGGTGAACCACAAAATTGCCTTAGCATATCATCCTCAAACTTCGGGTCAAGTTGAGGTTTCACATGGGAATTGAAGAGAATTTTGGAAAAACGGTGAATAATGCAAGAAAGGATTGGCCAATTAAATTGGAGGATGTATTATGGGCTTACCAGATGGCAATTAAAACTCTCATAGGCATGTCTTCATACTACATTGTCTATGGCAAGGCATGTCATTTACCGATAGAACTTGATCATCGAGCATATTGGACAGTCAAGAGTTCAAATTTTGAAATGAATAAGGCATGTGAAAAGAGACTTCTTGATTTCAATGAATTAAATGAATTTTGGAGAGAAGCATATGAAATTCCTTGATCTACAAGGAAAGGAATAAAGTATAGCATGACAAACTCATCTTAAGGAAAGAGTTCAAGATTGGTGATTGATGGATGGTATTACTCTACAACTCAAGGCTTAAACTATTCCCGAGTAAACTCAAATCAAGGTAGAGTGGACCATTTCAAGTAGTTCAAATCTATCCTTATGATGTAGTGGAGATAAAAGGGAAAGAAGGGACATTCAAGGTCAATGGTCACCGGCTCAAACCCTATTTGGGAGAATTATTGAAGAAGTGTGAGAAATCATCCAATTTGTGCAAGAATGAACAACCATGCCATATTAAGCTAGTAACTATAAAAGAGCGCTTCTTAAGAGGTAAACCAAGCTTTAATTTAGTTGTTTTGTTTTCTTTTGGTGTGATTTTTAGTTAGTTTACATTTTGAATGATTTCGTTTGAATTTGGATAGAATTTTAGTTTAAAAATGAGTGTTTTAAATTGAATAAATAGTGCTAAAGAGAGAGTGAAAATTGTTATCTAAACTTGCTATTTTGGTATGTGCAGGTTGTGAATGAACTTGAAGAAATTTCGTGAAGAAATGAGGAATTTTGGCCAAGTGTCCAAAATGTACCTTGTAGAAGTTCAGGTCCATGTCGCGACATGGAGAATCCATGTCACGACATCGACCACAAACTTCTGGAGGGCATTTTGTTCATTTAGTCCATGTTACTACATCAACTTTGAACTTCTACAATGGCTAAATTTTCTCCCTGAGTCTATGTCGCAGCATGGACTTCCCTTGTCGCGACATTAAGGCACATGCGAGGTATACGTTCAGGCCATATCGTGACATTGGTTTCTCCAAATTGTGACATGGAGACGCGTACTAGAATTTTAGACCAGGCCATGTCACGACATGGGAAATTCCATGTCGCGACATTGATTCAACCAGAAGCAAGTTTTAAAAGGCCATTCTTCTTCTCTTTCCCTAATTCTCCAATTTCCCCAAGCCCAAACCGTTGAGCCTCTTCCCAAATCTCTCATTTTCTTCTACTTTCTTACATAATTTTCCTGTAAATCATCATAATTCCCCACAACCCTTCTACACTATCTCTAAATGCATCAAGGAGGGAGTTAATTGGAGTTTCACCAAGAGAATTTCAAACATCAAAGGAGAAAATTGCATATATCTTCTATGGGAATTTTCGGCACCAATCAGGTAGTATCTTTCTTTATTTTGTGATCAAGTTTATCAGAATTGTGGAAGATAATTTGTTGGTAAAATTGAATCATTATCATTTGGAATTTTTTAAGATAAATTAAGTGAAATTGGAACAAATTTTTGAGCAAATTTTGGACTAATTTTTTGGGTATTGAACAGATTAATTCTGTGAAATATTGATAAGCTCATGAATATAGTATATTCTGTGTGTCTTTTACCTCCATTTTAATGTAATTTGAGCAATAATTGAGTAATTATGGGCTAAAATAGTTTATTTTGAGTTTTTTAGGATTTGAGTAAAGAATGAGTTAAAATGGATCGCAAAATTGGAGGAAAACATTCACTGTTGTGGTGCAAATCGGTATAGTTTGGAAGAAAAGCATAAATCTCTTGTTCGAGCTTAGTTCACATCTATTTATGTGATTTTGGATGATTTGGAAAGGTATGGAAGAGTTATACAACTTTTATGTTTTGAGTTTTCCAAGATTCTATAGGAATATTGTTCAAAATTGCAAAGTCGAAAAATATGCACCTGCCAAGAGCGATTCTGACACAGTTTGGTAGATTGAACATAACTTTTGTGTCTGAGCTCCAATTGAGGTAATTCAAGATGGTTTCAAAAGCTAAGATATAGAGATACAACTTTCATGTTTTGAGTTTTCACAATTTTTTCCTGCATCATTGAGAAAAATCAAGATGAAATAGAGCCACCGTACTGGACCCAGCGCCCAGGTGCCAAATCCAGAAAGGTTGCTTCTGTTCACTAGAAGCAGTGCCCAGGCACTACAAAAATGTAGCGCCCAGGCACTGGTCGATGGACAGGTCATGTAAGATGACTTATTTTGCAAGAAAAATCCTCCCGTGGGCTCGGTTACGTGAAAAACATGTACTTATCATCTCGGAGCCCCTTAATCCTAAAAATATACTAAAAATATACCAAGAAAAGGGGAGAAAACCATCAATCATCATCCACCATCATTAGTTTTTAGGTTTTCAATAGTTAGGTCGATAATTTAGCTGTAGGGTAGATTTTTTCAATTGTTCGCGCAAGAATTTCCTTCTCTTGTCAAGAATTCAGGATTTGACGATCATCAACATTAGTTCTTGCTTCAATTTCTAAGTTTGATTTAATTTTATGCAATTTAATTTTCATTTTTACTGTTTTCTTATTCTTTAATTATCGTTCTTCTTTTATTGCCTTTAAATTCTTAATTATTTCCGTAGTTTAGGAGTTCGGGCTTTACTTCATCATTTTTACATGCTTTCATAGAGTAGATTAATTTAAATTTTCGTTTTGAATTAAATTCTCGCAAGTAGGATAATTGAATTAGGATTTTTAGTTAATTATCTTTAATTGCTTTTCGTAGGGTTAGAATTTTACATTCTTGTCTTTAGTTTAATTTCTTGCAATTAAATTTCATTTAAGTCATTAGTCCAAAACCCTTAATTATTTTGTCTAACTAGTAAATAGGCTTGTGAACCTAGTAATTGTTCCAATAGTACTCGTGGGAACGATCCTTACTCATCCTATATACAAACTCATCTCGTGTACTTGCGAGTGTGTGCGAGTTGATTAGGATAATTAAGGTTTTTTTTTATTATTACTTGTTCATTGTCTTCAAAACCTAATCAATATCTTACCAAACAAATATTTGGACTTTGTGGTGGATTGTTTGATTTCTTGTCTTGAAATTGTGAATTTTGTTGATATTTTTGGGTCAAAATTTGTGATTGGCTGTGAATTTGAGAAGTATTTTGGCACATTGTTTTGTTGCTATTGTTGTTAAAGTATTGTGAAAATGACACAAGGTATGTATAGAAGTGCTAAGAGAAAAGCAAGAATGAGGGGTAAAGGTGTGACCCAGTGAAAAAGAAAAGCCGAGGAAGGGTCAAGTAGAGAAGGGGAATTAGGCAAACCAAGTAGAGGAAATGAACTCCAGATTTCAGAAGTAGAACCTCAATTCTCTAGTATGCGAGCTCGTCAATTATTTAAAAATAATGAGAAACATGAGGTGATAAAATAAAGAAATTTTGATCTATCTATGCATTAGGGATTGTATGAAGAGGTTATAAAAGCAATAGAAGTTCAAATTAAGCAAGACATTGGGAAAAATTTGATTCTCCAGTTGACCCTGGGTGCACACAATTGGTAAAAGAGTTTCATTATAATCTTTGTGATCTTGAGGATGGTAAGGGGGGAATTGGTTGACTTTAGTTTTGAAATGATTAATTCTTACTTTAACACACCTCCTGTTCAATCTAATCAATATTTAGTACTTTTGAATGATAAAAAGAAAGATTTGAATGTAATCAAGATGCATTATGTGATGCGAATGTGGATTGGGTTCAAAGCACGTCAAATAGTGTAGAATTAAGATTTCCTTGGCATGGACTTTCCATTTTGGCCAAACTCTGGTTTTATTTTATTAGTTGTCGTATATGGGGTCAGCTCACGAAAATTCATTGAGTTTCATTCAAAAATACAAGGTGTTATTAGTTTATGCTTTCATGACAAGGATGCCAGTAGATGTTGGTAGATTGATTAGATAGGAATTTTTAGAAAGTGGAAGGTCTGGGAAACCCATTTTTTATGCACTAGTATAATCCACCATTTATGTACTGTTGTAGGGTATCCTATTGATCCCACGGAGCCGATGACACATCCCAAAGACTGGATTAATCGAGAATATGTTTATAGGATAGTTCAGAAATATGAAAAGCATTACCTCGAAGAAGGCCATATACCACCATCACCACTACCTCAGAGATCATCATATATTCCTCTTCCGCCTAGATATGTATGTAATGCTCCAATTAATGAAGAAGAGCGGAATGAGTTGTAGGGATACTGGACCAACAGCTAGCTGGTAATGCACAATAATTTGGTGGTTATAGGAAAAGCCCTCAAGACCACTTCACTTGATACATGGATTAGTCCACTCAAGTTCCCACTTTGGCAGGGTAATTGCCTACCGCGTGGACAGTATTACACACCACCAGCAGTTCCTATACATCAAGGTGAACACAACAAGCTGGTGAGACTGGGGGAGCTCAGAATGATGACCACGAGGAAGCTCAACCCAGTGATGCAGAAGAAGATCGAGAGGAGATGGAGCAAGAGATGTGAAATAAATAGTAGTGGCTATTGATGAATTGGGGAAAGAAGCATTTAGAGAGATTCTTATGATGGCTGACATTTTCTTTATTTTTATTCATGATTTAGCACTTTTATGTTTTGTTTATGTCTATCTTTAGTTATTTTGATTTGGATATTTTAGTTTTGAACTAGATTGGTTAATGGCTTTAAGCTGATGCCAAGCATATTTCTTTTATTGATTCCTGGATGATATCATTTTGAGCTTGGTTGATGTCTATGGTTATTGGTTGATCTAATTGATAGGTTGTATAATGGCTAAGAGCCTTAACTTGATGCCATATAGAACTCTATTTACGATTTGACATTGATGATTGATTTTTATATATGGTATAGTCTTTGTGTTCTTAGGTCATTATTCGATTAAAGTAGTTAGGTTGAATTTTACTTTGGTTTAATTAAGTTTTAGTAATTACATTTTTGTGTGTGTGTGTTTATTGATATTTTGGGTGAGTGGTAGGATAAGTTTACTCATCAATTTGAATAAAAGAATCAAGTTTGGGGGTGTTTTTACTTGTTTTGGGAGTGGTTATTGGATATGTATTGGTGTGAGTTGATGACAATTAGATGAAAAATTGATCAATTAAGTACTGAATGATGATTTTGACTTACAATATTTGATTGGGTCATTTCATAAATTTAAGTATGTGTGAGTGGTTCTTTTATAACATAAAGATTTCAAAATTTTGGTATTACTATTTTTCAAAAAAGGGGTACTAATATTTTGGAAAAATTTATTTGAAATATTGTTTTTGATCAAATCATCAATATTACTTTGTTAGTCAATTTATCTTTTAGAAAAAGTAGGTTAGAATGGAATAGAAGGAAATTAGTACTATTTGTTTAGGGAATGTTATTCGAATTTGTGAATAATTGGTATTTGAGATTAATCTTAAGTATGTTTTATTCTCTTCTTTGGTTTAAGGTTGTTTTTTTAAAAAAAATCTGATTAGCAATAAGGCGAATACGGGATTTCGGCATGTACCCATGTTGTTTTCCTGAAATAGACCACTAGATTAGTAATATACTCAAGTACGAGATTCTGGCATGTACCCATATTTTTTCTTCGAATTAAGCCATTAGGGATAACGTTTTAGTATACCAACAAGTTGAGGAGGAAATATTTGTAATACTTATCATTGATATCATACTATTTAGTCCTTATTAGATTAAAGTTTCCAAATTCTGTGACAAACTATTTAAGTAGATTCCTAATGAACTTCTATTTTCATGCGACTTAGTTGGGATAATTGACTAAATTTATAATATTTGTGATTTAAGAAGAAATGATGTTCTGAATGAATAGACCTCAATTTTCGGAATCAGTAATGTTTTTTAGAATGGTTAATGTTTAGTAATTTGAAATCTTGTGTTGTAAATGAACATACTTTTATAAAATTCGAAACCTTGAAGTGACTCATTGAAATATTTCAATTATCACATAATATTGGAAGGTCCTTGAGAAGTTTCTTGGTTGTTCTAAGTATATCCATTGTTCATCAAGGGTTTTGTCAATTTTGATAGTGTTGTTTTGTTTATTTATTAGTAAAGTTCTTTTTAATTTTTATTTTGCTTAGGACTGGCAAACCGCTAAGTTTGGGGGTGTAATAACTCTGGATTTACTCTAAATCATGCCATTTTGTCAGTCTAAATTTTGAATTTGGTTGTTAATTTAGTGTTTTAGTTAATTTTCATATTATGTGTTTACATTTTAATTATTAATAAATACGATGAGTTTTTATTAAAATTTTAGTTAAATTAGTTACTTAGTTAGTTTAATATTATGCAGGTTATAAATTGGAGGTTGGAAGCTGGAATGATCAAAGTTTGAGAGCCACGAAGTGCGAATAAAGAAGAATTAAAAACTTGCTGGAAACAGGGTCCATGTTGCGACATGGATTTCTCCATGTCACGACATGGAGGTGAAAACGAGTTAATATATTTGTAAGCCATGTCGCGACATCACTTTATCCATGTCCCGACATGGAGATGCATTTCAGCAATGTTGTAATGGCAATTTTGTAATATTTTAGCAGCCAACTCTCAATTTTTGCTTGTGTAATGTTTAAGATTCAATTGGTATGTGTTAGTACACAAAGTAGATAATGTACTATGTAGTTTTATATTAGAGTAGATTAGATTAGTTTGACTCTCAAATTTACTAGTCCCCATTACTTTTCCTTTAGACCTAGCTTTTAATTCCTTGCAAGTGTAAATTTTGATTACATAATTTTAGTGGGTTAATCATTAGTTTCAAGTAGATATAATTTTTGTTTGCTTTCTAACTTAAATTCTGATCTCTTTATTTCTCTTTCAAGTTCTCTTAGAGTAACTTAAGGGCATCAAGTTTCTTGTTAATTGGACTTCGTAGCTTAAATTTTTATTTCTTTGCTTTAATTACTAGTTAATTTTTAGTAGACTTTCTTTATTATTACCAGAAATCCAAAAATATTTATATTTCGAGTATACCTTTTTACAATTTATAGATTAGAAATGGTAATTACTTGCTTTACATGCGTTCTTATTGTTCTCCTTAGTTAGTTTAGTTACTTGCTCTTTAATTTTAATAGTAATTTAATCAAATAAGAGTAGAATTAAGTGTTTTTATTTGCTTGCTTTCACTAGAATAGGTCAATTAGTTTCGTAATTTCATAGTTGCTTAGTTCCATTATTTGCTTTAGTAGATAATTTAGTCTAACTTTAATTTCAATTGCTTGATTTGAATTATGGTTTTAATTAGAGTAGTTTCATCTCCTATTATTTGATTTGTCTAACTATACAAAAATTCGTAAATTTTGGTACTTGCTTACCAAACAATCTTCTTGAGAATGATCTCACTCATCTTCTACTGTGAACTACCAACTCCATATACTTGCGGAAGTGAGGTAAAGTGTAGCAATTTTGTGAAATTTTATTATTACTTGTATGCTTTAATTTGATCTCTACCTACGGGCTTGACAATTAGGTAAGGTGGAGGTGAAAACCCTGTTCTTTCCTGATTTAAGTGCCACTAGCCGAAATAGAATCCGTCAAGTAAGAGATTGTCTTATTAACAAAATTGACCTTAAAGTTTTTCTAAAAATCATTAAGACCCCAAATAAAATGTAAGTAGTACCCCACTATTTTATGGAGTAGCGTAAAACTCTAAATTGTTTCAATTAATCCAAAATTTTCGAACCAAATGACTTTAGAACCAAATAATTCTCTATTTGAACAATAAATCATCAAAGGATAAAATATTCTAAGATTGTCCAATTTAATTCTAGAAAAAAAATCCCAAATTTTGATAAATTTTAGAACTTTTATCCTTAAATTTAAACTTGAAAGTTGTGGGATGTCACAAAGGGCAAAATTGTCTATATGACAATTTTTCTTATTAAGTATTCATTTGCATATGTTTATCAAATAGTAGTAACAAATTTAGCATAAGATTTAGACATTCAAAAGTTTATTTTCAGTGCTCAAAATTCAGGATCTTAACGGGTTTCGTATTCAAACTTCAACATTCATATTTTAGAATTCAAAATTCAGTATTATCAAATAAGACCTAACACGCTTTCTTAAGATGATTCGCGACTCTTTTAGAATTATAATCGGTGTAAAAAGTGAATTGCATGTCGCTCCCATCATACGATAACCCAACTGTCCTATTACTTCTACTAAAGCTATACAATTTGGTGAAACCGAAATTTCGCACAATACCTTACTAATGTCCAATGTAGTAAAAAGATAAAAATGATATAGAGAGTTAGAAAAAAGTGAGTTACATTTCTTACTTCCTTTCATGAGTTAGGAAGCACATACATGAGTTCATTCAAAAAAAGCTTCAACGGTGTCAATGGAACAATACAAGTTTGAGGATATGGAAACTTATATCAGCCAATATGGAGAACCAATTGAGCTAGACACTTGTTAGGAAGCACCACTATCTCAAGGAGAAGAAGATAAGGCAAGATTGAGCTGGATATTGACCATATTTATGGAGAAGATGACAAGCACTTTCAAATGCCAAGCCGAATATATAAAGAACCTAGAAGTTCAACTAAGTTGCTGAAATAGCAAGGAAGTTGGTGGAACAAACCCAAAAGACTCCTACACTCCCCCTAACTGAAAGGCTAAATTGGACAGTTTGAGATCAATATGGAGTAACCGAGTTATCGAGCATTGCAATAAAGAAAAACCAAAAACTTGCTCACCTCACACGACTATTTTTTACAAAAAAAAAAAAAGTGTCATTGGAGTTTTTATGGATAAAGATCCGGCTCAATGAATGAAAAATGAGGGATACATACTAGAGGAGACCTAAAGAGGACTACTTTTGTTGAAATTTCACATGTACTAGGGTCTTGTCATGTCCTAATTAATGAAGCTAATTTATCAAGGACTTTTGAAACCTCGGCAAGCCTCCTTGGCCTTCTTAGGGAGCATTTCTTTTACTTATTTTTTTGTACTTTAGTTTATTTATTTTAGTTTAAGAACCCATGGGTTAAATAAAGGTTTGAATCTTGTGTTAGTTTATTTATGCTTTGGTTCTGTAGCATGACTTTTAGTATTTGGATGAATTTGGTTTAGTTATTGAAAATGATGATTGGATTATGTGAATTCTTGCGAATTATGATTATGTATAATGTGTAGATGACCTTGAAACTTAGTTTTTGCCATTTGGTTGTGAAAAAATTTACTCATTGATACACATTCTTTGCCAAGTTTGAGTTGGTTTAACAATGGAAAATACTCAACCTGCTAGGTCAAGAACCATTTCGAGAGAAGACCATAATTCATACCATCAGAAAAATAAAATTGAAAAAAAAAACTTCAAAACAACTTACAGTCCATAATAAACAAGAGAACCAAAATCTAATAGATTCAAAATTTTTAAAAAAATAAATAATGAGCTTAGAAAAAGAAAACAAAAATGGGAGAAATTAAGATTGCAATTGACAACAATGGCAACAAGCCCATAAGTAGTTAAGCACTCTCAAGACTAGACCTTGAAGTTCATAAAGCTAATCTCCAAGTTTTTATATATTGACGACCGCTGTCCTTTCAGCCTGATTTTATTTACCCGAGTAAAAAAATCAAGAGAAATAAAGAGGAGGAAATTTTTGTCTAGGAAAGTAAGAATGTGAGGAGAATGAGGCAAATAAGTGGGAGATATAAGTAGACTGGGAGGGAGGGGTATTTTTGTTCTGAATGGTGAAATTATTCTAGCAAGATATAATGTACTCTAGTAATAACGCCACTCCAAACTATAGCCACACATAGCAATTTTATAAGATAATTTGCTATAACACATTTTTGTACAACAAATGTTGAATCTATTTAATATTCCTACCTAAAAGGAAAGGACTTTGATATAATTAGCATCGTCACTTAGTTTCTTGAGAGTGCGTAGAATGTCTCAAGTTAGAAGAGCTTATGTTTAAAAACAATAATTACACCAAAGATTACTAGCATCACTTAATGGAAAATTTTGATGAGCCCTTTATCTTTTAAGGTTGTTAATGAATTGTTAAGAGTATGCATGAAAATCCCAAATATTTTTCTTTTAACAAATCTATTGGAGGATCAAAACTATATGTTTTTAAATTATTAGGGACTAAAACTATACATTTTCCAATTGTAAGGGGACTAAAATTCATCATTTCAAATGTGTAGAGTTCGAATAATCTTGTTTCCCCATTCTTCTCCAAGACGAGCTTCCATGGCAGAACAAAAAGTCCACAAATAAAAGAAAATGAGAAGAATAGAATTTGTTTTATGTAGTTAATTTTGTGTTAAATTCAGGTCACCAGCATATTATATTTGTTGATAGGATCATTTTGATATAAATTGGTGAATTTTGTTTGTGAATTTGATGAAAAATAAGAGGAAGAAGACCCGACTGTTCAAACTCGTTTGGGCACTTTTGAACTGTTTTTGGTTAGATTCGATCCAAAATCATAATCAATGCAAAATATGCATTTGGAGATATATACAATGACCCAAAAAGGTTATTAAAAATATTTAAATTGGGGAATTTTATTTGCGATTTAATGAAAAATAAGAGGAAGAGGACTCGGTTGTCCAAGTCTGTTTAGGTACTTTTAAACTGTTTTTGGCTAGATCCAGGTATGAAATTTTGATCAATGCAAAAAAAGTGTTTGGATATATATTCGATGACCCAAAAAATTCATCAAAAATATTTTCCGGTGCTATGCCAGGTCGCCTCTATGCCGTTTCCTTCATCTGTCATGGAAGCTCTTCTTGGAGGAGAAATGGGAACGAAGATTATTCCAATCTAATACTTTTCAAATGATGAATTTTAGTCCCTAACAATTTGAAAATACTTCATTTTAGTTTCCCGCCAGTACTTTTCCATCTAAAATACTGACGGACATTTGGTAGGGGACCAAAATTATACGTTTTTAGGTCATAAGGGACTACAATTCATTAGTTCAAACATGACAGACTAATAATATAAAAACCCACATTTGTTAGGGGCTAATTGAACGATTTTTCCTAGATTTAATTCTTGATGTATTTTGGTCTACAAAAGTCACATACTCATGCCATGCTATATCTTTTAAAGGCAAAACAGTCAACTCAAAATTTCTTCTCATTTAACGCTAGTTAAATAGTCCCTCATATTTCAAGTTTATACTTATTTATCCTTCATATTCAAGATAATGTTGTTTCATCCCTTATACATTTAAAAGGCTTCATTTTGGTCCGTACGTAGAATGTTTACCATATTTTGGCATCAACTAGTTGCATGCACATCATCGACATATATTTTAAGGCAAAATTAGTAATACATAAATCTTAAACCCTAGCAATAGAACGGGTACTAATTCAAAAGTTTCCTTACCTTCCATCCAAAAGCTTCCCTAATGACCATGGTCTTCACAAACCCCAGCACCATAATCTTATGTCCACTTCCTCAAAGCCTACTTCGTTTTTTTCCCTCCATATCCTAATAAGACAAAAGTACAAGTAAACTTTATTTCTTTCCTCCTCCTCCATCTTCATGTCTTTTACTGATTAATTTAATTTATTGAAAAATTATTACTGTTTATGACATAAATGGGTAAACAAATTGAAAATTATTTGCATTGAAAGGCCCAATTGTTAAACAAATTGTCCAAAATAAACTAGTTTAGTCTATTCACACTCGATAGAATTTCCGAATAATATTTTGAGTTAAATCCACTTTAGATCTCAAACCCATCACTATTTACCAAATTGCACCCCCGACAATTTTTTTTTATCACTTTGCCTCCTAAAGTGTTTATTTCATGACACCTTATCTAAAATTTGAAGGAAGATAGAAAAGTAATGAAATGTAGGTGTGTTTTATGCACTCGCTACTAGCTCTTTGACAATACACAAACGATCAATGACGGACGAAGGAAGGGACGCCGTCACCAAGAATAGTTTCATAATTACATTTTTTCACTTAAATTTTAAAAAAAAAATTACTCTACCCTTATGAAAATTATACTTTGCCCCTTAAATTTAACAATTGTAAAATTATCCCCCAAATACAAATAATATAAATCTAGCCCCCTCAAGTCCAAACTTCAGAGTCTGTCCCTGCTCATGTACATAGAACAAGCCAACATTCTTCTTTTTTTTCCCTAATTTTCATTGCATTTTGGGGGTGAAGTGTCAAAAAATAAAAACTCTAAGAGTAAAGTGATAAAAAAAATTAGTTCAGAATGTAGTGTGATAAATAGTGATAAGCTTTGGAAGTCAAAGTAGATTTAACTTTAAAATTTTTTATCAAAACATAGACTTCTGGTGGTAGAAGAGACAAGATAGAGAGAGAGGGGGGGGGATGTTAGAGAATGAGGGAGGTTATAGAGAATAAGGATAAGACTATTTCAAACCAAACTATATATGATCGGAGTTGGGTCAAGAGACCATGATGGTATGTCTTAAATTTGTAAGGATTGTCATATCATTTTAAATGTGAAAGACTAAAATAGCACAAACGTTAAATGTGAGGGAGTATTAGATTCAGTTCCCCACCCCTTCCCAAAAAAGCCTAAAAATGTGAAGAAGTAAAAGAAGACAAATTTTTTAAAGTTAAAAATAAATTACTTTTTTATTGATCATTATTTATCCTCACTCTTGGTTTGACAAGTATTTTATTTTTACTCATGTATCATAGGTGGTTGTTTTTTATGACAACGAAGTGCAATTTAGATGGCAAGACACTTTCCCTATGATCTATTGGTCATGGGTTCGAGTTACTAGAAAGTAGATGGGAAGGATGGGTTTTTTTTTTAAAAAGATGGCTGTTTGTTATAAGATATCACAAAATGACCAAAATATTGTACCGTGTTAGATAAGCAGGAATGCATGGAATGAAAAACCTTTCTAATTTATTCATTCCATT
Organism: Cinchona pubescens; assembly: GCA_025175665.1. Classification (NCBI taxonomy): domain Eukaryota; kingdom Viridiplantae; phylum Streptophyta; class Magnoliopsida; order Gentianales; family Rubiaceae; genus Cinchona; species Cinchona pubescens. The sequence continues at coordinate 3,727,693 of JANKKI010000062.1, forward strand.
TCATGTTTAGTATGAAAAGTTTAAATTAGAAAGGTGATTTTACAAGAAAATTTCATTCCAATTAAATAATGTGAAAACCCCACGCCTTAAAAAAAATTGAGAAAAGTCTTATCCAACTTTAATTTGAAATAAAAATTTAGAGGATTTTAAGTTTATCAAATTTTTTGTTTCAAATTTTATTCAAAATTTTTTTCTTCGCATAGTTGTAATGTTATTTGCTAATAAATATATTTTGTTAACAATAAATTAATATGGGTATTGTATAATTAGTTAAATTGTACTATTTAATTATTTAAATGTAAGAAAAAATTAATATGTCATTTTGTATTTTTTTCATCTTTACTCCAAAATACTTAAAGTTCTCATAGTTGTAGAAAATTAAGGGTATTCAAAAGTTAATTAAGTCAAACTACTAAGTCGAGTATTGTTAATTTTTTTTTTGACTAGACTTGTTCAACTTTTTATTCGACTTTGACTCAAAGTCAATTAAATAATTGAAATCTTGAATCAAATTTGACTTCATCTTCCAAGTCAAATTGCTGATCGAATATCGATTTACAAATTGATTGGTTTAATTATTATAATTGTCTGGTTTATTGGCCAAACAAGTTGTTCGGCTTTGTCGACAGAATAGTGGTCAAATAAGTTGAACAATTATAATTTTTTAATATTTTAAACATATATTGTAATAATATATTAATGTACTTGTGTAGATAATATTTTTAATTCTTAATAATTAAATATTTTAATATCTGATAATATTCTAATTTTTAACACTTAAATATATTTTCTTTGTATAATTGTTGAAGTTATTAATGTAATACTTTACATTAAGTATAATTTATGTACTTATACATTAATACAAGTGTACAACTTATTATTGTAAAACTTTTGTTTTAATAACTAATTAAATAGATTAATAGTTTCCCTTTTTATACATAGATACTCGAGTTACGTAATTATATATATATATATATATATATATATATATTAATACTTATTTTAGTATCTATATATCTATACATACATATTCTGATATACATATAAAGACTAGAGTTATGTAACTATATATACTTTTAATACGTATTGAAGAATATTATATTACTAGGATTGTTAGCTTTTGTAACTTGATTATATATTTAATTATATATGTATTTTGCTTGTATTAGTTATGAACTTGTAATTTTTGAATTAATTTTATTTCTAGTATGCCATGTTTTGAATTTGTGAAATGATATACTAAATTTTAGAATTAGAATATAGATTTTATAGAATGATGTAATAATTTTAGAACTAGAATATGGAATGAATGAGGATTTTTGTTGGACTTATTCGTCTAATAAATCGAATAAGTCGAATTTAAATGATTCAACTTTAATTAACTTTGAATTTATATGATTTGATTTTGATTTTGAGATTTTCAAATCAAAAGTCCAACAAGTCAAAAAGTCAAATACTAGTCGCACAAACACCTCCTAATAGAAATAACATATAACACGAAAACAAAACAAATAAGAGATATTTTTATATTTAAAATCCATTCTATTATGATATCTAAAAGCATTATACTAAACAATGAAAAAGAATACACATTCCATTCTAATTCATTGCAAATAAAGAAATGAAAACAAATATTCTTGCGTATTTTGAGTGAAAATATTTTGTTCTTGGAATTACCTTTTATTCTATGCCCAATGTATCAAACTTTGAATTTTATGATTACTATGAGGTCCTAAACAAACAATATGTGAACATCATTACATCATTATATGGACGGATGAGCTTCTAGTCTTCTAGTTTGAGTGCCAAGAGGAAAGCCCATCTAAAACTGCCCACAATTTATCATTTTAAACGAAAAACCAAACCGACTAACCATTAAGTACTGTGAATCATTGAGGCCTTTAGTTCAAATTTAACTTGTACCTTCCTAAGCCCAATACAATGAAACACATTCCAGGCTCTACATAGCCTAATAACGTTAGAAGACCAAATCAAAAGCTAAAAGTATTTATTTCCTTCTTTACTTAGAGTTTTCCTTTAGGCTTAATTACAGTTTGCTCCCTGTAAATAGGGGACAGTTACAAAATTACCACCTATGTTTATTTTATCTATAAATTAACCTCCTCCGAGTTAAATAAAGTTAAAATTTTCATCTAAAGGGAGAAGTAAAATGTAATAATTGCCCTCAATCTTTCAATTACCTTAACCAACGTAAAATTAGGGTGAATTGCACTTTAGTATCTGATTTTCTTTTATAAGCAGTTTGTCATTTAAAAATAACAATATTTTTTCATCTAGCATTATTGAAAAAAATTTTACCCTTCAATATTAATTATATGAATTAGTTTACTATTTTATGTTTTCTTTTTCATATCCATTTTTAGCATGCTATTACATACTTTTTCCGCCAATATTATTTTTATATCTAGAATAAAGTATTTAATTATTTAATCACATTACTTTAGTTTTATTTCTTTTACTTTATTTCCTCTATTATGAATAATTATTTCGTCACTTTGTATTTAAAAAGCATATTATTTGCGTAATACACTACTTTGAGATATAATCAATATATATTTTAAATAAATTTAAGTTTATCAACTAACTCACTCCTTAATGCTACCTAAATGAAAAAAAGAAGAAATAACTTAGCATAATAAATTAGTTTATTACCATTTTCAAATTTAAAAGAAGAATTTTAGTAAAAAAATTCACAAAGTGCAACTAAAAATATAAGGGTAATTATGGCATTTTACTACTCTCTTTAGATGAAAATTTAACTTCATTAAATTACAAGGGGCAATTTATAGATAACAAAAATATAGGGACAATTTGCAACTATCCCCTATTTACAAGGGCAAAGTATAATTAAACCTTTATTTTATTCTTGATCTCAAATACATTTCTCCTTATAGCATTAACTAACTTTGCCACACCAATGAGACCTGGCCGATTCTATTTAAAAAACCTAGAAAACAAGTTCATGGTCTTTGAATTTTTTGTTTCTTTTTATAAAAATACTTGTGTTTAACAAAAGTTTTTATGTTGCCTAAAGAATTCTACGTCATTTATTAAAATCTCAATTTAATTATCGAAGTTAAAATTGAGTTTACATTGTTGGAAAATTTTAACCAAATAAAATAAAATAATCACAGAATAAACCACAAAAAATTAAAATAATAATATTAAATTTAAGGATTAGAATGGCCTGTTATGGTCGAAGCATTCTAAATAGAATTCTCCTTAGGAGTGATACACCCGTTACTGCATTGGGTTAATATATCATTCCTTCCCCAAGATACAACGCTTTTCAAGTAAGTTTTGATGCAACAAAACAATACTCACAAACTGAAAATGCCCTTGTATTCAATTTATTTAGAGATATAATTTATTACTGTGATTATATGTGATTGAAAGAATATTAAGATATGGATATGAATAGGGAGAGAAGTAAGTCACGTAATATAATTTGTAGTAGTGTATTTTTGTCAGATGATTTTTCTATTAGAGAATGCCCTTATTTATGGTAGTTTTAGGACATTAGAAAAAGAGCTGTTTGAGTTTAACGTTACTTTTCTCCTATTACCTTCCTGATTTCCTAATATTGTTACGTTGAATTAGTTAGTCTCTTGATTTTGTAATTTAATTCGAAGTTAGGAACATTTCTTAAGGAGGAAGTTGGAATACTCCTTCCAACTTATGTAAATGGGTGGGCTCTACAAGAGACTCAATCGCAATTAAATTTTAATTATAATTAACAATCCCGTACATAATTTAAAATTTATGATTTGAGTACTTTTTTACTATATAATAGGTGTAGGTGTCTTCCAAACTTGAACCAACACTTAGTGACAATAATCTTAGTTTGAAAGAACATAATGAATTAGAAATTATTGAATTAGATCCTTTAAACTAAACTTTAACTCAGCACACATGAGGTATGGCAATGAATTCAGTTCCAGCACTGTTGGTCACGTTAGACGGTCTTGTGCACATATCTCGTTCTTGTAAGTGTTTTTAGGGAATAGCCTTAACTTCACATAGCAGCACCTCACCGCCACACTTGTATGGGTGTATCCTTCAAGAATATTCTGTGTTCATTACTCTACAAATATCTGCTTTGAATGCATTAAAATATTAACTCTTCCTTATAATCTGTTTACTATTACCACCACATCTTAAGAACGGGACTCAGGAATACCCCTTGCAAAGAAAATAATAATGTGTTCATTCGAATACTCTGCAATTTTTTTCTTTTGTTTTTTTTTTACCTATTTAAGCTCATTCATTAGATCTCCAATCACAGATGTTAGGTGTTCACTACATTGACTACTTATAGGTTTCAACCCCACTCCCCTCGGTGTTCTAATGATTAACTTTCGAGCTAATCCTTTTGTAAATAGATCTCCTAAATTATTTTCTAACTTCAAAAAATCAAGTGTGATTACACCTTACGACAACAATTATTTTATGGGATTGTACCTCAATCTGATATGTCTCCTCGTTTAATTGAAATTGGTATTCTTTACTTTAGATATTGCAATCTGATTATCACAATGAATATGCACAGTAAGAACAAGACTTTGTAGTAATGGCAAATTAGATAATTAAGATTTTAATCATTCAAGTTCACTACATGCCAAATCTAAGACAATAAATTCAACTGCTGTTAATTGTTGATCTAGAAATTACAGATTGTTTACTAGATTTTCAAGAAATTGTACCACCACCTATTGTAAAATATACCACTAGTGGCTTTAGTTTCATAAGAACTTGTGATTCAACTATCATCAATAATATTCTTTTGATGCAGGTAGAAATTCAAAATAGTGAACTCCATAGTATGTCTAAGATATCTAAATATTTTTTTCATGGTTTGCCAATAATGTACACTAGGAATACTAGAATATCTAATCAATTTAGAGACAACAAAAGAAATATCAAATCTTGTATAGTTAGAAAGATACATTAATGATCCAATTATATGTGAGTATTTATGTTGTGAAATACCTTCACCATTATTTTTTCTCAAATGAATATTATTATCATATGGAACAAAAACTTTTTTTTGAACACAATATGAAACAGAAACTGATTTCATATTATAATAATTGAATTTATTCAATAAATATTCAACATAATGCAACTGTGTTAACACAATTTTATTCTCACTTTTCAACTTAATTTAATGCCTAAAATGACATTAGTTTGTCCCATATCTTTCATATCAAAATTACTTAATAAGAAATCTTTTGTATCTTTAATCATATTTAAATTTGTTTCAAAAATTAAAATATCATCAACATATAAGTAAAAAGTTATACAAGTACAATCAATTGTTACACATACACACATTTATCAGAATTATTAATTTTAGGGTAAATTACCGTAAACCCTCATGTGATATACACATCTAGATATAGCCCGTATCTGTTATTTGAAAATCTATATATCTTAAACTACTATGTTAATGGACTAAAAGGTGTTGTGGATGGAAATCATTCAAACTAATAGATTTAGGTGAAATTACTTGCTTACCCTTGACTGCTATTGTAGCTATCGTCCCCACCTCTTTTCCTAAAAAACACACCAGAAAAAGAAAAGCCAAAATCACTAGATCCTACCAGCAAAAATCCACATTCATTGTTTTCTCATGACACAAAATAAATATTTGAAAAAGTGACCGTTTATGGCCTTTATAAACCTCCCCTTAAGAGGCCATGGCAAATTCAAAGGAGAAACAAGGGTTAACTAAGGTGGAGAAACCCCAAAAGAAGAAGAAGAAGAAGAAAAGAGAGAGATAAGGTAAGATGAGGCATAGCCAAGTAGTACACTTGCTTTTCTCCCAACAGGTATGTGCTTCGGCTAGCAAATTTACCTATTGAATAGTGAAGTAAAATGATGATTTTTTTCCCCAAAATTCGTACAATGCAATTTCTAGCCTTTACAAACCCAACAGAAAATAAAGCCAAAAACTATCAATAAATGCAACATAAATGGCCATGGCTAGAATTGTAAGACCGTCTTGGTGTAAGGTATGTTTTTACTTCTCAGTTTCCTTCCGTCTCTTTATTTATTTTTATTTTTTTATCTTCTTCCACTGCTGCTATGTTTGTACGGTTCTTTCAAGGTGGTGGTTGAAGGTGTTAGAGGGAAGGGTTAAGGCTTGTAGGGAGAGAGAAAGGGAAGAAGGAGGAGGATGGGCTATGGGAAGGAAAAGGGAAACGTAGGGCTAGTTGTGGTGGTGGTGGTGGTGGTGGTGGTGGTGGTAAGGGAGTTGTGGTGGTAGAGAGTGGTAATGATGAGGTTAGGGGTTGTTTTGTGAAAGTAGATAAGGAACAGGAGTATTTTGATCAAAAAAATATTAGATTTTTATAGTGAAAATGATTTTTTTTTTATTAACCACTCTCATATGTCACGTTTGTATCTCACACTCTGTCAACTCAGATGATTTTCATTACGTTGTTATTTATGACAAATCATAAAAGAGTTTAAGGTATATCTATAAAAATATAGGGATTATGGGTTAAATGGACATTCTACATGGGGTTTTCGATAATATATCCTTAATTCTAAAACCAATAGTAAGTATAACATTATCAAATTTTTCATGCCATTGTTTAAGGGTTTGTTTTATTCCATAGAGAGATTTACAAGTTTACAAAATTTATTTTCTTGCTTAGGGACAATAAAAGATATCTTCAGGTTGATTCATATATATTTCCTCATTCTGATCACTGTTCAAAACTGCTATTTTAACATTTATAGGTGTATTTCTAGTTTATAAATTGAAGTAATACCAACTAATAATCTAATAGTGGTAATACGAGTTATAGGAGATAAGTATCAAAGAAATTTTCAATTTTTTTGTGATCAAAACCTTTTGCTACAGGTCTCGCTTTTAAATTTTCAACTGAAATATCATATCTAAGTTTTCTCTTAAAAATTCATTTGCTTCCTATAGTTTTATTTTCAGTTGGAAGATTAGTTAAAAAAAAGCATGATTAGATATGATAAAATCTATTTCACTATCTATGGTTTCTTTTGAAAAAGGAGCATCAAAAGATTTCATAGCTCCGTATACATTTTAGGATCACTTTCTACTAAAAAGGTATATAAATCATTTTCAAATGAATTTTCTATTCTTACTCTTTTACTCATTCTTTATTCTATTTGAGAATTATTTTTCTCATTATTGTTAGCATTACATTAGAAGTTTCACCAATTGACCTATTAATTTTTTCTTTCATTGGAATTTTTTTTTTATAAAATGTTGCTTCTTTTGATTCCATAATAGTATTGTTAAAAAGTTTTGAATCTTCAGAATTAATTACCAAAAATCTATAACCAATACTATTAAAACAATATTCCACAAATACACAATCAATAGTTTTAGGACCTAATTTTCTTTTCTTAGTATTAGGCACAATTACCTTTGCCAAACACCCCTACACTTTGAGTTAATTTAAATTGAATTTTTTATTTTTCCAATGTTTATAAAGTGTTTTATCAAAATTTTTATAAGAAACAAAATTAAGCATATGACAAGCAGAAAATTAAGTTTCATTCCATAAATTTTAAGGCAAAAAGAACTAGTTAACATTGTCTTTACCATATCTATTAAAGTTCCATTTTTCTTTCTACTATCCCATTAGAATGAGGTAAATATGCTAATGTTTTTTGAATTTATTATGCCATATTGTTTAAAAAATTGTAGTTCCATTTCAATTGAAGCATATTCTCCTTTCCTATTAGATCTTAATATCTTTATCTTGTTTTTCAATTGATTTTGTACAAGGGTTTTATAAATTTTAAACTTATCAAATAATTCATTTTTTGGAGATACCAAATATACAATACAAAATTTTGAAAAATCATCGATAAATGTTATAAAATATCTTTTCCACCCCTAATCAAAATAGTATTTAAATCACATACATTACTGTGTATTTGTTCTAATAATATAGCATTTTTCTCAACAGATTTAAAAAGGCTTTTAGGTAGTTTTGCTTGAACACAAATTTGATATTTTTCTTTTTTATTCACATCAAATTTTGGTATAACTTGCATGCTCATTATTTTCTTAATTGTATTAAAATTTACATACCCAAGTCTACCATGCTAGTTATCACAATATTCAACATTTGCAACATAAGAAGTAGATGAAAAATATTTGTATCATCTAGTACATTAAGTTTAATCAAACCATCACATACATAGTTACCTTTTCTGATAAAAGAACCTCTAAAAGAAATTACTACTTTATTTGATTCCATAATAAATCTAAAGTCTTGTTGTATTATTAGGTATTACTAATCATTTTTTTTTTAGAATTTCAAGTACATGCAAAATTCTATCTAGTGTAATAATCTTGCTTGATGTCAACTTTAAATCTTCGTGTCCTTCCCCTAGCACCTGGACATGCTTCCACTTCCCATAATGACAGATTTTATGGGTGATTCTTGATAATTAGAAATTTGGTTTTGTCAGCACACACATGAACATTATCTTAGAATCTAAAAACTAATTTTTTTGAATTTTCAAGAAAATTTATTTTGAGACTATTGACAAAATATCTACCATATGGGTTGGATGAACTTACCCCCACGGTCACAACATTGACTTGTGAGTTTTGGGATACTGGAAGATGATACGCTTTATTATTATGAGCCTTGTTGAGGAAACATTCTTTACCTTTATGATTTGTGTTTCCAGAAACATAGCAACTGAGCGTGGACTACATGCTTCTCGAATTGAATTATTATTATTATTATTACTATTACTATTATTATTGTTGTTGTGAGTATTATTAAATTTGCTCTTGTTATTATTTTTCTTAAAATTTGCATCTTTAGATTTATGAATATTTTCAACAACAAGAGCTTTGGGCTGAATTTCAGGAACTTTATTTTCTTTTTGTTTTTATATATGTTTTTCTTCAATTATTAGAGACACTAATAATTCATCAAAAGAAAAAATGTCAGGCTTTTGTTTTAGATCTCTAGTAAACTCAAATCAGGAAGAAGGTATTTTTTTAATTAAAGATGAAACAAGAAAATAATCAAATAATCGCATATCATTCCTGTTCACATAAAGAATAATATTTTGAAATTCATGAGTTTATTCCCTAACAGGTTTTCCATCAACCATTTTAAAATCCAAAAAATTGCTCAGTATAGTATCTTTTCAAACTAGCATTTTCGGTTCCATATTTATATTCTAAGGCATCTCACATTTCAATAGTAGTGTCGTTTTAGTAGTACCAAAAATACTATAAATTGAAGGAGACAAGGCACATAAATTCTCTCATGATACGAAAAATCATTATTAGTATCATCAAATGACTTTTTGGTAGAATCAAAACAATCTTGTGTCTTGTTAGTTCTAACAATTTTAACTGAAGAATCAGTCTTTTTTACTAATTTTATTTTCTTTCTTGCAGTTAAATAATCATAAATGACATAATAAAAGACTAAAGTAGTGAGTCAAAATTTCATTTGTTGTTGCCAATATTATTCACTCTATTAAAATTTTCAGGCTTGAAAGAATTGAAGTCATTCGAACCCATATTTTTTTAAAAAAATTAGTAAAGTAATTTTATCACTCCTAAGACTATTGGAATATTAATGTTGAAATCCAATTATGGTCAAGGCATGCTAAATAGAGCTCTCCTTAGGAGTAATACGCCTACTATTGTACTGAATTGATGTAGCATTCTTTTTTCAAGATATAACGACCTTCAAATAAGTTCTGATGCGTATATAAGCAAAACAATACTCACGAACTAAAAATGCCCTTGTACTCAATTTATTTGGAGATATAATTTATTATTGTGATTATATATGATTGTAGGAATAATTATAATACGTATATGAATATGGAGAGAAGTAAGTAACGTAATTATAATAGTGCATTTTTGTCAGATGATTTTTCGATTAGAGAAGGCCTTGTTTATAGTAGTTTTAGGACATTAGAAAAAGAGTTGTTGGAGTTTAACGTTACTTTTCGCCGGTCACCTTTCTAATTTCCTGATATTGTTACGTTGAATTAGTCCGTCTCTGATTTTGTGAGTTAGTTATAATTAGGAATATTTCTTAAGAATGGAATTGAAAGATTCCTTCCAACTTATATAAACAGGTAGGTTCACAAGAGATTCAATAACAATTAAAATTTTAGTTATAATTAACGATAGTATACCAAAGTTTACTCTTTACTTAATACCATATTTGAGCCAGTGGAATTACAACCATTTCTTAAACGTTTGCAGCACCCAAAATGCATCTATTTATGGGTTAATAACACTTTGCTTCCATGAACTAGGTGGGTAATTATACTTTGTCCCCTTAAACTAAAAAATATATATTTTGTCCCCTGCTCACATTATTTATCCTTCAAAAATTTTAACACATCAAGAAAATCTAGTTAAATAACTAAAATACTCTTAGTATTATATTTTGATTGATGTAATTAAATTTTGATATTCAATAGTAGAAATGAATTAGAAATAAAACTATAATAACAAATTGATATCTTTTACTTTAAGGAGTGAAAATGTGAGAAAATATTGAATTAAATTATATCCCGCATTGAAATTTGTACAAATTAAGCCAAATATTAAAAGCGTAAAATTCTAAAAGGCATTAAAAAAAATCACAAAAGTTGTATAGAAAATATATTGTCACACAAAACCATTAAAAAAAATTTAATAGAAATAAGTATTCAAATTCTAAATAATATCAAATGAAATTCAAAAAATTAAAAATTTTAATTAAGAAATATAGTTGATATATAACATATTGAAATATTTTATATCAATCTGTCTTTTATTCTTCTTTTTAAATAATTATCACACCACTATAAAAAAATAAATACATAAAGAATCAAAATATAGTATCAAAGATATTTCAGTCATTTAAGTAGATTATCTTGATGGTTATTAAATTGTGAATGAATGACTAATATTAATAGAGGATAAAATGTTTATTCTCTTAGTTTAAGAGTAAAGTATAATAACTTGCCTAGTCCAACCCTCTATTTATTAACCCTCTATTTATTCTCCACCACTATGCCTCTACCCCATCCAAAGCTGTTTGCAGCAATTGCCACTGCAACAAGGAACATGCATAACTTTCAAGTAGTGGCTCAGAAAAAAGCTTTACTGATAAGAATGCCCTGCAAGCCTCCTACCATAACGACAAAAAGCTTAAAAGAGAGAGAAAGGGAAAAACACTAAAAATCAATAATAGCCTCATAATCCATCTGCAACTAGCTATGAATGCATATGAGAAAGAGGCTAGGCTAGCTAGAACAATGTTTTTAAACTCGGATAGGAAGGTAAATCAATCAAGTTTTTCGTTCTTAAATCTATCATTCTAAAAATGAAAACCCTAGGAAAGAATTTTACAGAAAGTTACTTTAACATGATCAAATAAATTAGTTCAAACCAACAGGAATGAGCTCATATATGATAAGCAAAACAAATTGTCCTAATAAAGGTTACAAGTTCATTTCTCGCTATTTTCAATTCTCAGTTGGTAAGAGATTTATAAGTATCTTGCCATAAGTTACAAAATATGCTAGTGGTCTATACTAATCCTATAGTGTGCGATAATTTACCCTACTACTAGATTTTTTTTTTTTTTGTGCACGTGCACATGTAAAAACATTCATATGTAAAGAGCAAAACATTTTTCTTCGAATTGTGAATGGTGAAGAATAAAAATGGTTCGTTGTTTTAATTTGATTAGACACAGCTTAGCACACTGCGTTTTCACTGGTTAAATTAGGCAACTTTTGATAAAGTCTCTCAGGTCTTTCTTTATCCAAAATAAATAAATGCTTATGTGTACTGTGTATAGAATAAACCAAAAAAAAAATAGATACAAATTTATGGGAAAAATTATGTAATTAATTCCTGTAATAATACCGTTAAGTTACAAAGATGTATGCTGTTCATTAACATATATGTTGTATGAATAACAAGTAAACAAACACACACACACAAAAAAAAAAAAAAAAAAAATTATGGGTGGATTTATAGCCAAAAATTAACTTCTCTAGATTGTGAATGGTGGAGAATACACATGGTTCAGTTTTTCTATTTATTAGATACGTGTTCAATTTGTTTCGGTTAGTTACAACTTCTGCTGTGCTAGTTGAGCATTCAATAGAAAAGGTGACAAATTGTACCAAGAGGCACATGTGATTTCACATGTTCAATAGCAACCTGTCGCACTCATGTTTTCATTGCACATGGATGAGATAAGTGAGCCAAGGCCCCAAAAGTGTCTTGTGTTTTTGTTGATTTTACACCATATTGTCCTTTTCATTGTCTATTCAAGGATGTATTTTGATGTTTATTATGGAAACATACGGTTCTGCACAACCATCCTCTTGAAAATCTAAATAATTTATTTTTCCAAAGGTTTTAAAGTTAGGGTGCGTAACTAGATGGGAAGAACTTTATCCCCGATTATGTAAGGTGCATGTGAAAGCAAGTTGTTCATATGTTCTCTGTTGCTTTTATTTTCCTCAACGGTTGATGGTTAGAATTAGGGGCATAATGGGTCAAATTCGGTTTAGATCTAGCAAATTCCGATATAAATACGATAATATTATATGTTATGAATTCAAATATGGATATCAAAATATGTTTTAAAATATATCTATATGTAGATTCGTCAATTTGAATTTGGATGATGATTCAATTATTTATATTACTTTTGTAACTTTAAAATTTTTGTTTATAAGTTACATATATATATAGAGAACATAATCGATTTATGAATGGATCAAAATTTGGATTAACGGACTATATTCAAAACATGTCATTACACTTGTATACCCGACTCATTGATAGACCTATAGTTAGAGTAAGTGCGTTGCTTTTATTTAATATTTCTTCAGGAAAGTATATAATTTTACTTGGCAAAACTAGAACGATATACAAATAAGATAGGTAGTATTTATAAATATAAAAAGAAAAAAAAAAACTGGGAGGTGGGAACTCATACTTTTATACAATTGAATTCGTTCAGTAACAAACTTCTTCTTTCTCTCTGTCACCGTTTTCTAATAATTGAATCATAATGTAAAATTCGTACAATTATCTATCACGGTCCTTTCTTTTAGAACCGTCAATCGAATGCATGCAAATTGCTTCTAAGAAATTGTAGTCAATAATATTTTGCCGCTTCCGTATTTCCAGCGCAATGAAAAGAAATATTCTTAAAAAGGGACATTTAAGAAGTAGTGAAATATACAAGTTATTTCATGAAATTACAAATAAATTCTCCAAGGGTTGATTTCTTGATTTTGGTTTTTCCTTTCCCCACCATGTCAAGAGAGAACTTAGATGAATTAATTGGATGACAACCATAATTATTAAACTGTAGTTGGAGATCTATTATAGATCCTCTTTATTAATAAAAAAAATTCAACCCGAATCGATGGGTGAATTAGTGAATCAGGCATGGAACCAGACCAATCTACTACAATAACAAGATAAGGAAGGAATCAGGTGATACTTGATGAAATTCGGTGGTTGTACTGAGAGACCGAGAAACCAGAAGGATTTGGAGAAACCAGTTGAGTTTGAGAAATTAATATAAATTGACTTCTTTAAACCTTAAATATTACACGAAAATTTCTAATTTTTTTTTTATAATACTTAGTGATATTTATATTTATATTTTACATTTACTTTTTTGACCCATGATTAACAAGGAAAGACAAAATATTAATTTTCATATTTGTTTAGAAAATTTTTATATTTGGATATTAGTTTCTACAACACTTGATTATGCTTTTGTGAAAATTTTATTCTTGAATTTATAAATAGTATGTTTCCTAATACAATTATAATTTTTGACAAAAAAAAAATATTTTTTTTTTGTAATTTAAATATATTATTTTATTATTATTTAGAACACACATGTTCAATTAGTGATCCATGGTTGAACCGGCAACCCATTGATCCTTCCTCTCACCAGGTTGATATGTGGGTTGCATTTAACAATTATGATGAAAAGAATTACTCCTTAACAACGAAATGCAACTCATGTGGTAAAATATTTTTCTTATAACTTATTGGTTATGAATTCGAGTCACCAGAGTAGGTCAACATCTACTTTAGATAAGAGAAAAAACAAAATTTATTCATAATATGTGATAATTCGTTCACATACGACACTGTGTGTGATAATTTATCCATTGAATTGGGAGGGCAAATTTGGTCAATTCAATAAAGTGACTGTATTGTGTGTGACATTGGGAGAGTGATGGTGATACCTGAAATACTGGAGCTACTCATCTCCATCTGTAAAACAACATATAATGCAAACGTGATTACAAGGTGTTAAATTGTATATTTTCTACTTCATGACGTAGATACCCCCCCTCTCTCTCCCTCTATAAATAAGGTTGTCTTCCTTTCACAAATTCATACAATTCTCCCTCTTTGCTTCTCATACTCATTCTATCAAAGCAATGGCAATGAAAGCAAGCTTCCTGCTATATGTAGTTTTCGCATTACTCATTCTGGCTCAAAATCAAGTAATTCTCTACTTCTCACTCCCTCTTTATCTCAGTTGCAAAATTTAGTACGTGGAATGTGTAACAAAAATCTATTATACACTAATGCTTTACGCTATCTTTAGTTTTTCAGTGCCTTGTTGTTTCCCTTTTAGGGTTGACTTTGAGTTTTTATGTATGTCATACAAGTTCTGAAGTTCATTCATATGATCGTGCTCATGACTCTACTTGCAAAATTTGTGGCTACAAAAAAAAATTGCATCATAATTTCTTTACATTGGTATGCATCATTTAATTTATATGACTTTTATTTTAATTATACAGCATAAATTTACAAGTAAAATCATAAATTAGATCCATATAAGAATTTTGCTTTAGTTTTCTGTCTTTGTAAGTTACACATATACGTATGGGAAGAACCTTATGATTTTTCACTCAACCTAATTTATGTAGTCAAACTTAGAGTGTATCGTTTTTTTCGCATTTTTACATGTTATTTGTGCGAGTCGATGCCCAAATATGCACAAAAAATCCATATAGTTTCTTCAGTTATCTTGGTCTTCCACTTCAAACATTACTATTTTTCTCGAGGTTGACACAACAATTGTTTGATTTTTAACAATATGCAACTAAATGTAGGATAAGACAATTTTCTGTCACTCCAAATATGGTGAGAACAACCGCATACCAATAGGCATCTTATTATGTAAATTCACTCTTTAATACTCCATGAGCACTATTTATATCTTTAAGGATTTGATAAATACTTCTTATTTAACTCTTTATCTCATTATTCAAATAACGACCAAGATTCTTCTATTGAACTTCATAATTATATTTAAAAGGAATCTTGATAGTTTATTAGATAGTCGAATAGGAAGTGGAATAAGAAATGAGATAGAAGATCTTTTGACTATTTATATGGTCACACAATTGCTATTTTAGAACGTCCCAAAAATAATGTCACATTTTCAAAAAGTCATTAATTTATCATATCATATTCTAATTATATCCTTACTAAACACTTAAATTACAACTTTTTTGACTTGTCTTGTCTTAATAATAAGGATGAAATTAAGTATGCACACTATAAAATTAAATTTTATAAAAAGTATCACTCCGTAGGTGCCAGTAAAATTAGGACAAATGGAGCATAAGACTCTTTTCGGAGAACTAGCATACTTAATTTGCAATGCTTGATTCAATTATTTTGAAAAGTTTTATCCTAGTGAGATTTTTCTCTCTTTTTTTTTTTTTTTTAACCCCTTAAGAGCTTGTAATTATTTTCCACTTCAATGATTTATAGCTAAGCATGAATGGTGTTTGCAGGCTTCTAGAGTTCTATATTGGACTACCAGTTTCCCAGCTTCAGTCCGGGGGCTTAAATGCAATGGTGAGACCATATCATGTGCACCATTTTATTGCTTTTCCAATCGAAAAACTATTTACTTAGACTCCAATAATGCGCAGAATTTTTTTTAATGAATGATTTATGATGTCGAATCTCATTAAGTGTTGTTGACTGAAATGTAAAGCCTAGTCTTTAATCTTAATTTTACTCTGTAGATGTATATTACAGGAGAATACTTACCATCCCATCATGAAATTATATTGCACGCATATTTTAAAAATTTGTACTGTACAAATTATAAATTTTTATAACATATACTATTTTATTACATAAATATTCAAAATATGTTAGTACGGTGTCATATATAACTATATTATATAATTTTTTCATATTATAATAATATATTTGTATGTTCTAATATATTAAATACTTGTGCTATATTCTTTTTGGTACGTACATAAAATAAAAAGGTACAAGATTTCAATGCACAAAAATTGTAACATCTAGTGCAAAATATAATATCACATACTCAGTTTTATTTATGCTAACATAATTTACGTTTTTTTTTTCAGCAATATGGCATCACCCAGGGAAGCCTTCGCCCTCAAGGTGGGTAAACCACGAATAAAATATAATTTCAATTATTGCATCAGATTTATATGCTTGGAATTCTTGCTGGTTCTATACTCCTAAAATTCTTATGGATGATGAACAAATTGAATAACTCGCATGCTTCAGATTAGCAATAAAAGGAAATCAAAGGAAAAAAAAAAAAAACAGATCAAAATCTTTTGTCATAGTTCTTTTCCTGTTAATTAATTTTATTTTTTAATTTTTTTGATACACAAAAGTGAAGTACTTATTTCCTCATACATAATATGAAGGTTTTATTCTCAATGCCACTATTTTCTCTTTAAAGAACAAACAAAAACAAAAAATGTAATATTGTTTCTAAAAAATAAATTATATATATATATAGCAGTACATATATATATATATATATATATATATATATGTATGTATTTCTTACTTTCCTTTTGTTTCTAATGAATTTATGGCATAATTTCTGCTATTGATTCCCCCCCCTCAATGCAGAATGTGCACCTAGATGTACTGCTCGATGTTCCAAGACTTCCTATAAGAAACCATGCATGTTCTTCTGCCAGAAATGTTGTGCAAAATGCCTGTGTGTACCTCCTGGCACATATGGTAACAAGCAAGTTTGCCCTTGCTACAATAATTGGAAGACCAAGAGAGGAGGGCCCAAATGCCCTTGAAATTAATTCTATCTGAATTTGGTGGCCTAACTTCGTGTACTTTGTGCATTGTTACCCTTTTTTTTAATTAATTTTCTTAGAAGCAGATAGGTGGGAGGGAGAAACAAGAATAAGAGTCAATGCCACTATTCCAGTTTATGTATTCTTTGTAACCTTTCTACTTTAGCTTTCTTCATTGATTGCAAGCATGCATTTCTCTATCTCTATCTATCTGTCAATTATGTAAGAGTGCCTGCACAAATTGCTCGTGCTTGTAAATTAGGAAAACAAATAAACGTACAAATGAGAAATTTATTAATTTAAAATAAAAACTGGGTTATAATATCTAAGGTTCTGACATTGTTTACAAGGTTAAAATCCTTTAATTCAGTTTTCAAATCTGGTCCTGATTCAAGAACCGTTTTGTGGATTTGATCTCGAATCGATGGTGAAATCTTTCATTTTCAACGAAAGATAGATAGTAATTAGGGGTTTTCAAACCCAATATAACCCAATTCAAAAATCCAATCCAACCCAAATAAATTTGAGGTTAAATGGGATGGATTATCGGGTTCGGATTATATGGGTTGGGTTATTCAAGTTTGGTTGGGTTGAGATTAAAATCCAATCTAACTCAATAACCCAATAAAATTTAATTACATTTTTTAATTTTTATTTTTGTCCTAACTATTCCATCTAATTTATATTTTTTCCTTTTCATTCTTGAAAAAATATCTAATTTATCATATTATATATTTTATTCTTTTAATTCCTTGACATAATCATTTTATTTTTAACTAAACATATATTTTTCTATTAATAATCTTAAATCATAGATTTTTAAAATTTTTTTATTAGTTTAGATTTTTAACCTAAATAATCCGAAAACCTGAGTAACTTACACGACTAATACTTAGGGTAGATTTATTTGAATTGTTATGTTAATTGGGTTAAATTAACTTTTAATTTTTTGATCTAAAAAGTTAAAAATTCGAACTCAAAAATATGCTAATTTAAAAACCCAACCCACAAATACCGTTAACCATAATAGTTAAACCAATAGCGTAAAACTTGATTTCGAATGAAAGCATGTTAAAAAATATACTATTTTTGACTGTTGTATATATAGAGTTTCACAGTAGAATAACTAAACCAGAAACATAAACAATTGGGATTTGAAGTGATGATCTTATTGAAACTGAACTTGTAAGGTTTTAAGATGCCGTGTTCAGTATTTATCATCCACAAGACCACAAATAACGCTAAGTGGTTAAGATAAAACTTAAAGCTAAGAACTCTAAAAAACCCAAGAGAATAGGTCTTTGTTTAACAGTCCTTGACTGAATCAAATTCTTATAACAATCTCTCCCTTGAACTTATTCTTCTTTGTCATGAATTAGTTCAAGTCATAAACAATATGCACACCAAGTTCTTCACGCAGTTTCTGAAATGCTTCCAATTTGAGAGGCTTTGTCAACATATATTTTCAAGTTGATCTTAGTACCACAAAGGACTTATAAGGGAAAAATCTCACTTCTTTGGTAAGATCCCTAAGAAAATGAAATCTTACCCTTATCCAAGTTCTTGGAATACCATGTAGAAGTGGATTTTTGGACAGCTTAATAGTTGATCTATTATCACACATTAGCTTTGTTCCTTCTGTTTGTGAATGACCAATCTCTTTGAGTATCCTCCTCATCCAAATAGCTTGGCACGCACATGCACCATCACTCATCATGAATACATAGCACGAAGTACTCTTGCTATCTTCCATGTCACCGCATAGTCACTATCCGTAAATCCAATCATCTCACTAACTCCTCCCTTTTATAGAATACACCATAGTTCACGACCTTTCAAGTACCTTAAGACTCTTACGGCTGCTGCAGAATGTTGTTGTGTAGGACATGCCATGAAATGACTAATCAGACTCACAACGAACATGAGATCAGGACGAGTAGCTGTGAGATACTGTCTCTTATACACATCTAGATGCTTGTACAAGAGACATCCACCTTTGTGCCATGAGGTCAATGCCAGGTTTTTCCTTGGAATTGAAGTAATACAAAGGCAATTTTGCATCCCAAATCGGTGAGAAAAAATCAGCTGCATACTTCCTTTGACAAATAAAAATACCATCTGATCTTTGTATTACTTCAATTCCAAGGAAAAACCTCATCTGACCTAAGTCAGTCATATCAAACTCTTTCTTCATAGAACATTTAAATTAATTCTGTCTCCCAATAATTCTTCATCGTCCCCAGTAAATAAAAGATCATCAACATAGACATGCTCACAATAAGAATTTTACCTCCCTTCTTCTTGATAAAGACAGTCTCATTGGAACTACTTTTGAATCCTCTTTGATGAAGTAGGACTCTATTCGACTAAACCAAGCCCTAGGTGCCTGTTTTAATCCGTAGAGAGCCTTTTGAAGTTTGTACACCATCTCGCTCACTTCCTTTTTCTCATAGCCTTTCGGTTGTTCTACGAAAACATCTTCCTGTAACTCCCCATGTAGAAAAGCCGATGGGACATCTAACTGATAGAGTTTCCAGCCTTTTTGAGCCGCGAAAGCAATGATCATTCTCACAGTATCCATTCTGGCTACAGGTGCAAACACTTCTGTATAATCAATTCCATGCTCCTGTGTGTAGCCTTTTACCACCAATCTCGCCTTGTATTTGTCAACTTCTCCAAGCTCATTTAGCTTGGTTTTATAAATCCATTTTACTCCTAGTTTCTTTGTACCAGCAGGTAGAACCACCAAGCTGTATGTTTGATTTTTTTCAATGGATTTTTTCTTCATCCATGGCCAATCTACTTACAAGGTTCCAAGTGGTTGCCATGAAGATGTGTATAAGAGACAGTTTTCAAATAATCAACTGACGGTTTCTCTCCGCTCCAAGCCTCTTCTGGTGTCATATCTTTTACTGCAAGGGTAGGTGATCGATTCAAAACGTGAATCGTCCACCTGACTGCTTCAGGCCAGAACCTCTTAGGTACTTTCTTCTTTGTCAACATAGCTCTTACCAAGTTCATCATGGTGCGATTTTTGCGTTCGGCCACTCCATTTTGTTGTGGAGTATAAGCTGTGGTCAATTGTCTCTTCACTCCATGCTGCTTGCAAAAGTCATTGAACTCTGCAGAGTTGAATTCTCCTCCTCTATCTGTTCTTAAGCATTTTATAGGCATTCCAACTTCCTTTTCCACCAGTATTTTGAAACATTTAAAGTGATAAAATGTTTCTGATTTTTCTAAGAGAAAATAAGTCCATGCCTTCCTAGAAAAATCATCTATAAAACACAGTAAATACCTTTTCTGGCTTCTTGAAAAGATGGAAGAACAAGAAACAGGTGTTGCTTGTGTGTTCATACATGCTTCGCAAGTGGTCTTGGAGCTACAATCACAAGCAGAAGGACACCATGTTTTTATGTTGCAAGATACGTAAGCCTTTGTAGCTGAGATGACCATAACGATAGTGCCAAAGTGTTGACTGATCCGTATTTGAAACTTGGAGGCATCTTCCTTCATTTGTTGTGGCAGATAGTTCAGCAAGCAAAATGAACATCCGGTTTACACTCATAATTGATCATACACATCTAGAGAAAAATAAAGATTATTTGATATCCAAACAGGTGGCTGTATTCTATGAACAGCACTGCTACTCCTTTTTCTTGTAATTGTGTATTGGGTACCTGAACTCAAGAGATTATTTTTGCATTCACCTGTCTCTTATACACATCTAGATGTGTATAACTCCCAGTAAACTTAATTTCACAGCTCCCTTTCCAGAAGAACTTTCATTCTTGTATGATGGCCTATGCAGACACCGTGATTGTTAGAAGCTGTCTCTTAGCTTGAAAACATAGATGTGTATAAGACACATGTATTGTGAGCAACCAGAATGTAAGAACCACGCATACACTCCTAGATGCTTCATGTATTTAACATCTAGGCCATTAACAACATTTCATCCTCTATGAAGAGTTCTGCATAGTTTGCTTCCTTATTCATCTTTGGACATTCAGATTGAAAATGACCCAAGTCATGGCACTTATAACATGTTACAGTTGCCTTGTGGAAAGTTGATTTCCTTTTCCGCGTTTTATGAGGATCAAGTTCTGAAAGTTGAAGACCGATCAGCTTTCAGTTAGGGTGCGCAGGATTTTTTCCACAATTTTCCTGTCCGGCATATCTTCTCCATTGCTCCTCATCTTATTGGAGACCATCATTGCTCTTGCAAAATAAGCAGTGATGGTTTCGTCCTTCTTCATCTCTAGAACCTCAAACTCTCTCCTTAATGCGTTAAGAAGAGATTTCTTCACTTTTAGATTTCCACCAAATTTGGATTAAATCTAAAAGTGAAGAAATCTCTTGGTCGACGATCCAAGATTTGTTCAAAGACATTCGATCAATTGCTTGAAAGAGGTAATGCTTGACTTGGTGATCATCTAGATGTGTATAAGAGACAGAACTCTATAATTGGTATCAGAGCAAAAAGGAAGTAGCAATCTTCAAGTGATCAAACACAGAGAGTATGAGTGAAAATAAAACTTTAACAAAGATTCCTCACTTCGATGGCCACTATGATCACTGGCCATCAAGTGTTTGCACCTAGTAGTGTATAAGATACAGGAGTATGAGTCTCGTGTTTGATCAGCTGTCTCTTGCTACTTCCATCTAGATGTGTATAAGAGACAGGTGAAACTCTACAAGAGAATAACTAAAACCGAAACATAAACAATTGGGATTTGAATTGTGATGATCTTATTGGGTTAAATTAACTTGGCCTTTTAAAGCCTTACAAAATAACAAACCAAAGAAAAATCACCTCCGGGAAACTGTCTCTTATACATTAATAGCTAAGATGTCTAAAAGACCCAAGAGAATAGGTCTTTGTTTAACAGTCCTTGACTGAATCAAATTCTTCTAACAGTATAAAGATGTGTCACTTCCTTTTATCATGCTTGTTGATCTCTTGTGGAGCAAGTCGAGTTCTCATCATAACTTGTGAACTTGAATACTGAATGTCTACGTGTTCTCTCAAAGTGATGATGACAATCTAAGGCCTGAGATACGTTTGATTTCAAATTGTCTAATTCTTTCAATTTCTTGTTTTCGAAATCAATAGAGAATGAGCACCACTACAAAAAAAAAAAAATTGAAAAGAAGAAAAAAAAGAAAGAAAGCGCAAATGGCAACGTTTTTAGTAATGAAAGATTAAACAAAATTCGTTGCTACCTAAACCAACCACGAATTTAGTAACGAAAAACATTTCGTGATAAATTTGCTCGTGGGTACCTAGAAAAGGAACAAAAACTAAAATTCATTATTAATTTGCAATGAATAAATTTCGATGCAATTTTCGTCGAAAATAGCAACAAATTTTTTGATGAATGATTAATACCTTCAAAATTAGCCTCACATAAAAACGTTAGAGTTAGCAAAGAAAACATCCACCTATTTTCCAACGTATATTAGGGTCGAAATTGTTAATGAAAAATTTGCAACATATATAGCCACGAAATAGCAACAAAATCTCTTCCAAATTTAAATATTCATGCCAGTTTCCAACAAATTTAGCCACAAAAAAATTAAAATATAATTGATTTTCCATGGTTTAGTGATGAATTTACAAACAAATTTTGTGTAAAAAATATACAAAATATTATCCTATTTTTAATTACTATTTACCTTTTTTTCTTTATAATTATGTTTACCAATTTATTTGATTCCAAAACTATATAGAAATATAACAAATGTGCAACGAAATTGAACAAAATAAGATTTTCAACAATGAAAGCTCTTGAACAATTCATACATAATAGTTCTGTTTATAAAAATAAAAAATAAAAAATAAAATATAAAAAAATCTAGCTAGTAGACGGTCCGGATGGACCATGATCAATAGACGGCTCGCTCGAACTACTAGCCCGCTTAGGGTCCAAGACCTTACTTTGTAGTTGAATGACAACCCCAGCCATTTGAGCCAGCGCCCTGTGCTTGTTCTCCAGCTCCTCATTCTTTTGTTGAAGTGTGTTTTGCAGCGCGTCATTCCTCTGTTGAAAATCCTCCTTGAATTGCGTGAACTTGGATTGGCTTATACCTACAAGAAGAGGTGGAAGTAGAGGTAAAAGCAGTGCAATTGAACATGTAGTGCTGACACAAGCAGAAGAAAAAATGTGTACTCTATAGCAAGTGAACCCATATTGAACACTCTCAAACTTGACTCCCCCAACAGCCTCTACCCACATTTCTGTCGAATCAACTGGTTGGAAGGACTCGCCGACGATTGAAAAATATGTTTGCTCAGTACAAGTCACCCGAATGTTGTGGTATTCCACGTATATGAATTGAGCCTGTGATCTAGTATAACTTTTATCCTTTTTTTGATAACATCTTTCGAAGAATTCTTCCCAATGGGGGGGCGTTGCCATGTTTGTCTGTCTGTAAATAGTAGTAGTAGTAATAATAATAATAATAATAATAATAATAGAATGAAAAAATTTAGCATCCAATGAGTTTAAAAAAGTTAATCCTAAACCGTAATTAGAAAATGAAGAATTTAAATCTTTACCAAACATACCATCATTCGTTTGTGTTCCCGAATGTTGATTGATCCACAAGCATATGGGGCCATCTTGGCAAGATCTGAAATCTTGTTATGCTTGTTTGTTGTAGCCCTGATTTCCAGGCTTCTGGATCGTCCTAGTCAACCACGATCTAGAGCCACCTCCTCGGCCATGAAATCGGGCTTCTTAATATGCTTCTTTGCCTTTACCATGGTGGTGTGCAAATAATCTTCAACTTTTTTTTTGAAAATTTGAAAGATTTCAGAATGGTCCACGTCATTCCATGTGAAGCAGCACTACAAAAGTTTAGGAAAAAATTAATATACAACAATTTTAATCAATAAATAAGGATAAACAACAAATAATTTGAATTTTTATCTTGAATTCGTTCCACCACAAATTATATACATTCTGTGGTGCAGTCATCCAGTTCATAAACTCATGCCAATGGAACTTGATGATACTGTTGAGATCTTTGACCACCTTACCAGAGTCCGAAAATATGTAGTGGTTTGTGGTTCTAAATATAACAATTAATAAAATAGTAATAGATAAAATAGACCTAAAACTAGTAACATAGTACTCATACGTTGTTGTTAGGGTGATGTGCAGTCTAACAAATATTTTTTGGTGGCGTGACCGGAGTATCGGTGGACTACTCTTGGGACTATAGCATATGTGGGATCCCAGATAAACCGGCAATTGGAATGTGACTCGTGCTAGTTGTGCCACCTACACTAGTTGTACCATATAAATAAACCTATTTGAATGCCTACATGCAAATATGTAATGAAACTAAACTAATTAACACTAAAAATTTTACAAATTCTGACAGAATTTTCCCTATATTTTGATTAATCCCAAATTTTACTACTCAACCAACAACCAAAAAAAAAAAACCATGTAAACATAATCAAGGGTATATTATGACCTTGCAAAGATCGATTAATAATCTTATACATGTAAACTAGTAAGATAGCAGGGAGCAAAGCATTATCTACAAAAGATGTTAATTAATGCAAGAAAGAGAACGAGTAGAAATACATTTTGTAGCATGTAAAAATTGTTGTTAGTGTATTCCCTAAAACCAATATATTTTAGAGACAAATTACAATTTTATATTTATATATATTCTTGTAATATAGCAATGTTTATCTATTTAATATGATAAAGTCCTTCGAATGAAGTACATATGTGAGGAAAATCATAACTAGTTATGAAGATGAGATCTCTATGTAATTATATTTTATTCGTAAATATCTCTAGTACGGTGTTTTATACGGATAGATTAGCACATAGTTGTATGTGGATGTTATTGAGAATAAGTACATTAGATTGACCTGCAAAGAGTATTCTACACGAATTATTGTGCAAATACCAGTGGATTAATCTCTTTCTGATAGTAGTTAATGATCCTTAGATTTGAGATCATGACTTTATTTTGACTGTGAATTACTGTACTTTGACTCTATTAGTTGTTATTCTTAAGGAATCACACATACTATAGAGTTCAGGTTTAATGTGAATAGTGAAAATATAAGATATGATCGATATAGAATTCACCACTCCTTATAGTGGGAGAATATATCTCAATATGGCCACTTCTTGAAATATGACTCAGAAATCTTTGTGCAATATAATAAAAAAGAATTAAGAATGTTTTAAATTCTATTTCAACTAAGTTTGATTTTGAAAAGAAGTAAATTGATTAGTTCAACAAGAGTTCGCATTATGTCTGTACTCTTCAACTAATTAGGATATAGTATGGTGAAAAGGTAAAAATTGCACGTTAATTAAATCACTTATAGGTGAAGTCAAACCACTTGACATATCTCAACACTTTGGTAGTCATGATATTTTTCTAGATGCCAATCTTGATCTATAAGTGTAATTAATTAATTAGTGAATTAATGATAAATTAAAGTTATTTAATTTATCTAATCCTAATTAATTTAGGATTATATTTTATCTAATCCTAATTAATTCATAATTATAATTTATACTTATTGCCAATGTGAGTGAGAACATAAAGGATCACACACTTTAAGGTGATTAATTCGGATTAAATTGATTTTTGATAAGTATAAGTTACTTATGGGTTTATTTATGAGATAAATTAACTTTTGGGACTAAATTATAATAGGAGTCATAAATTTTTGGGACTAGTGTGCAATGTCAAAAACTCCTAGGGTTGTAAGCTTATATATATACCCTTTCCAAGTTTTAAAATGTTAGAAGTATACCTACGGGAAAACAACCAAAAACGTAGAAAAGAAAAATTACGTTTTTGGAAAAAACTGTGAGAGAAAAGAGGAAAAAAAAAATGAGCTAGCACTCTGTGATTTGGGTCAATCAATCCTGATAGAATCCCGAATTAATCATCTGTGTAGATACCATTAGAGGCTAGATATTTGTGCAGTTTGTAGATTGACATCCCTGACATATTAGAGATTTTATCACAAATTTTTAGGTATAATCTTTATACTCTTCTTTTACTACGCATAAATTAATCAAGGTGATCCGTAGAAGGATGTAAAATTTTAAATTCCATTGCATTTTACATGATTTACTTTCTTACAATAGTATCAGAGCCATTCTTGATTAATTTTTGGTGTAGATGTGTTTAGTTGTCATGGATATTGAATTTGTTCATTTTACCACAAGTATATGTGAATTTTTGACGTTGTTTTTGAAAAATATTGGAGAAACATATTAGTGATTTAGATCACTGGAATTTGCACGCTTATATTGTCATTGTCAAGGTGTTGATGACGTCGTCAAATGACGTCATCGGTGACGTCGCCAAATGACGTCATCGGTGACGTCGCCAAATGACGTCATCAGTGACGTCGTCAAATGACGTCATCCTCTACTGGATGATGACTGTCATTTTTAGTGACAGTTTTTATTTTTGTCATTAAAAGTGTTTAATTAGTTAACTTTATTTTATATTTTCATTTAAAAGATTTTTTTAAATTTCCTTTTTTGAAACCACCAATTAATTTTTGACAAATATGGTTTAAAATTAATTGTTAATATTTAAAAACTCTCTTTATTATAATTTGATTAAAATTTAGAAAGTAATACCTTTGAAAATAATTAATTAATTATAATGAGATTAGAATTAGACAATTGTTTAAATTTTAGAATTTTTTTCAATAAGAATGGCTAAAAATTTAATAAATATTCAAAAAAAATTGAAAATTGTTGCTAATATAATTTCTAAAATTCTATTATTTAAAGTGTTAATTTTCTAATGAGATTGGAAAATCATATTTCTCCGTAAAATATTTTCATAAATAATTCAAAAAGAATAATTTCAATGAGATTAGAATTATGATGCACAATGATTCATGATTAGATACTAATTGTGGTTTTTATACTTTCATTTAATTATTGAATTATATAATAGCATGATGGATCATTATGGAGTTAAGACCAAGGTGATTGTGTGTGGTTTATTTTGTTCAAATTCAATGGTTGTAATTTTTAGATAGGATTTACGTATCCAGCCTTTTTCTATTAGTCTAAATATAATTCTTTTCTCATTTCAATCCCCTCGAATGTAACTCAAGATTTCTTGATCAATCATGTAATGTACATAGAGGTAGATTAGGGATGGGATTGTATACCTAAAGTGTTTAGATAGAATTACATTTGTAATGTACGTAGATGACAATTGGAGACGGCGCAAAGGTGCAACCAGGGAGGAAATTTTCAAGTGTTGAAGATTACTCTTAGGATTTGATCACCTAGTTTCCTTTATGATTCAAGGAAACTAATTTAGTAAAATTTCATAATCATCCATGTTTTGTGCGTGTTTTATTTGTTATATGTTGATATGATAATATGTATACAATTTGATGAGACCTAATTAATAATTGAAAGAAAATCTCTCAAATCAATACTAAGTCAATAAATACGTTACCTTTCATTATTATAGCAAGAAACAAGGGTTCTTCCTAGACATTAACTTATTAGATTAATCCAAGGTTACTCCAAATTAAACATACTTAAACTATGAGATAAGATTTCTGAATAATGGGTGACTTAACGGAGGGATATAATTTGTTGGGTACACCTAAAGTTGGCAAAGGTTATGAGTCACATAAAATGTGCTATCAATAGTTGATACCTAACTATCTAGGAATTACAAAGTGTTGTAATTGGTAATAGTTACCTCACCACATACCTTTCGAAATTGTTTTGGTTTGTTGCGTACACCCAAGATCAAAATAATTAGATAGGATCCTAACCCATTCAGGGTTCTGTAAAAACTCCCAAATCAATATGTGAGGGTTATTGATTGATGTAAAATAAAGGGAGCAAAAGGAAAATAAATGATATCCATATTATATTTTGGTTTTGTTTATGCATAAATAGCAAATTCTTATTCTGCCTATATTTACATGTTTTAGAATATGAGTACCAACATCATCTGCGTCCCATTTTAAATGATAATAAACTCACTGAGCCAAATTTTGCAGACTGGCAATGCAACTTGAGAAGCAACTTGAGAATTGCTCTCAAGCATAGAAAATTGATTATGTCCGTGATCAACCTATTCCTGATGAGTTAGCAGATAATGCTGATCAAATAGTTTTGAATGCTTATCGTAAGCACATGAAGGATAATCATACTGTCACTTGTACCATGATGACCGCCATGAATTCTGAATTGCAGAAACAACATGAAAATTCATATATGGGTGCTCCTTTTATGATTCTTCATCTCAAAGAGTTCTTTGATGAAAAATCAAGGAATGAGAGAAATGAGATCTCTAAGGATCTCTTTCGTTGTAAAATGGCAGAGGGTACATCAATAGCTATTCATGTACTAAAGATGATCGGACTGATTGAAAATTAAGAACGATTGGAAATTTGTGCAAAATCATGAGTTATATGTTGACTTAATCTTGCAATGTCTGCCTGAAAGGTTTTCACAATTCGTGATGAACTATAATATGAATAAGTTAAAAATAACTCTTTCTGAACTGTGACTATGCTTAAAACTGCTAAGACAACCATAAAAAATGAAAAAACAAGTATTGATTATTGACTCTTCTAATCAAATGTTGGCTTTCTTAAGAAAGCCAAATTTGGAGTGAAACCAACACCTATGATCAAAAAAGACAAGGTTAAGGGTACTTGCGTCCATTGTGGACAAAATGGACAATGGAAAAGGAATTACGAGGACTATTTGGATACATTAAACCAAAAGAGATTTAGTGAAACTTCTACTTCATGTATGTAGCATTATTTCTCTTTGTCTAGTGGTCTTGTTTTAGAACTTAAAGACTGTTATTAAATTCCATATCTTATTAGAAACATTATTTTTATTTCATGTTTAGACACTGATGGTTTTGTGATTATGCAAAAAAAATAAATGTTGTTGGCATTTTGTATGAAACTACTGCTTTGATTAATGGTCTTTATAGTCTAGACATGGAAAATCCAATTCTCAACATAAGTCCTATAAAGACCTATGTGAAACAATCTTTCCTTTGACATGGTAGACTCAGTCATATAAATGAGAAATGTATTAGTAAATTACACAATAATGATTGTTTGGGATTATTTGATTATGAATCACACAATAAATGTGAGTCTTGTTTACTTAGTAAAATGACCAAATTACCTTTTATTGGAAAGGGTGATAGATCTAGTGAATTGTTAGGGCTATATACATATTGATATTTGTGGTCCTATGTCAATCCATGCTTGAGGAGGTTTTTTCATGCTTCATTACCTTTACGGATGACCATTCTAGATATGATTATGTATATTTGATGAAGTATAAGTCCGAAACTTTTGAAAAGTTCAAGGAATTCAGGAATGAAACTGAAAAAACAACTAAGTATTAAAATATTTCAAACTAATCGCGTTGGAAAATATTTAAATCAAGAGTTTTAAGATTATTGTAAGGAGAATGGGATTCTACTTCAATGGACTCCTCCTTATACACCACAACTAAATGGTGTATCTGAGAGACGTAATCAAATTCTATTAGATATGGTTTGATCGATGATGAGTCTTGCAGACCTCTCCAAAGTATTTTGGGGTTATGCATTTAATACTGCCTCCCATTTACTAAACTGTATTTTACCAAAAATTGTTAATTCCACTCCATATGAGATATGGTTTGGAAAGAAATCTAATCTTTCATTTTTAAAAGTTTAGAGTACTCTGCTTATAATCAGTGAAGAAGGTAGAATCAGATAAAATTGAAGTTAAATTAGAGAAATGTCTATTTGTAGGGTATCCAAAGGAAACATATAGCTACTATTTCAATAATCCCATTGAGCAAAAATTGTTTGTCTCAAAACATGCCATCTTTCTCAAAAAGTAGTTTATTCTTAAAAAATACGTGGGAGCAAAGTAGATTTTGAAAAAGTTCAAGAAACACAATTTGGCATTGATTATTAAATGGAACAAGAGTTTCGATCACATAATGATAAAAAATGAAGTTAATGATACACAAACTCTTCGTAGGACTATAAGGATACGTCGTATCCCAAAGAGATATGAATTTCTTGTAAGTGAGCATAGTGATTATTAATCATTACGAATGATAAACATACATCTTACAGAGAAGCACTACTTGATAAAGACTCTCAAAAGTAGTTACAAGCCAGATAGATTCCATGTTTAACAATAAGGTTTGGATCTTAGTCGATCCACCAGAAGGAATTAAACCCATAGGGTGCAAGTGGGTCGTCAACAAAAAGATTGACATAGATGGTAATGTGATTACCTATAAGGTGCAATTAGTGGCAAAGAGTTACACACAAAGACAAGGAATTGACCTGGATGAAACTTTCTTATCAGTTGCAATTCTGAAATCCATTTGAATTTCACTTGCTATAGCTGCATGTTATGATTATAAGATTTGGCACATGGACGTAAAAACTGCATTTCTTAATGAAAATTTACTAGAAGAGGTGTATACAATGCAACTTGAAGGATTTATATCCATAGATCCGAACAAAGTATGCAAGTTATAAAGGTCTATTTATGGACTAAAGTAGACTTCTAGGAGTTGGAATATCTATTTTGATAAGACAAACAAAGAGTTTGATTTTATCAAAAATAAGGATGAATCTTGTGTATACAAGAAGGTTAGTGGGAACGCTATTATTGTTTTTTTTTTGATACTTTATGTGGGTGATATTTTATTGATAAGAAACGACATATCTATACTGCAAAGTCTATTGATAGGTAAAGATATGATTGTACAAGAATTTTTCTATGAAAGATTTAGAAAAGGCAACATACATTTTGGGAATAAGAATCTATAAAGATAGATCTAAGAGGTTGTTTGGTGTTACTCAATCAATCTACATAAACAAGATGTTAAAGAGGTTTTAGCATGGATCAATCAAAGAAGGGTTACTTACCAATGTCACATGGTGTGTACATTTCTAAATACATGTATCCTAAGACAGATGTATAAGAGATAGTACAAAAAGATCGTATATGTTTCAGCTATAGGCTCTATAATATATGCTATGTTTTGTACTAGACCCAAAGTCTCCTATGCTCTAAGTGTTACGAGCAAGTTTCAATCTAACACAAGGAGTGGCTACTAGATAGTAGTCAAGAATACTCTTAACTAATTAAAAAAGACTAAAGATTTATTCTTCATTTATGGTGGACAATAGTTGATAGTTCACAGATACACAGATGCTAGCTTTGAATCTGACAAGGATGATAACAAATCGACAATTGGATACATATTTACTCTTAATAGTGGTGTAGTCAGTTGGAAAAGTTTCAAGCAAGATACCATGGCTGATTCTACAACATAAGCTAAATATATTAAAGCTTCAAAAACAACAAAAGAAGCAATTTGGATCAAAAAATTTGTGGCTGAACTTGGAATGGTTCCTTCTATTAATGATCCGATACTCTTGTATTGTAATAACACTGGCGCTATTGCACAACCAAAGGAATCTAGGTCCCATCAACAATCCAAACATGTGTTACTGCACAATCATTTCTATCAATGATTTCTCTAATCAAATTAATCAAGTCTTAAGCACATGAGTGATTGGTTTTAGTACAAGTGGGAGTTTGTTAGTGTATGTCCTAAAGTCAATATGTTTTAGAGATAAATTGCACTTTTATATTTATACATATTTTGTAATATGGCATTCTTTATCTATTTAATATGATAAAGTCCTCGAGTAAAATATATACGTGAGAAAAATCATAAATAGTTATAACAGATAATGAGATTCTCTACGTAATTTTATTTTATTTCTAAATATATCTAATCATAATGTTTTACACGGATAGATTAGCATATAGTTGTATGTGGATGCTTATTGAGAATAAGTATATTGAGTTAACCCATTAAGAATATTCTATACGGATTATTGTGCAAATGCCACTAGATTAATCTCTTTGTGATAGTAGTGTAATAATCCTTGAACTTGATATCATGAGTTTATCTTGAATATGGAATACTATACTTTGGCTTTATTAATTGTTACTCTTAAGGAGTCGCACAAACTATAGAGTTTGGGTATAATGTGAATCATGAAACGATAAGATATGACCGATATAGCATTCACCACTTCTTATAGTAGGAGAGTATATCCTAATATGGTCACGTCTTGAAATACAAACCAAAAACAAATCAAACCAAGCCTTATTTCCACTAAATAGGGTAGGCTGCATGAATCATGTTATGCCATTGTACTCTGTCATGGACCATATCTTCCTTAAGAGATTCCTAGATGAGTTATATATTTCTTACAAGTTACCTATCAAGTCTTGTTTGGTCTTCCCCTACCCCTTTTATTTTGACTACTCTCTCTAAATTCTACTCGTCTGATAGGCACTTCTACTGGTCGTCTTAACACATGACCTAGTCACCTTAAGCGTGTTTCTCCATGTTCTCATCAATAGGTGCTACTCTAATCTTATCATGAATATGTTCAATGCATATCTTGTCTATCCTAATGTATCCACATATCCATCTTAACATTCGCATTTCTGCTACTCTCATATTTTGCTTATGTATGTAATTCACTGCCCAACATTCCGACCCACAAAGCATCGCTGACCTAATTGCCATTCTATAAAATTTACCCTTAAGCCGTAAAGAAATTTTTTGGTCGCATAATATTCCTGATACCATTCTCCATTTAGTCCAACCCGCTTATAACCTATGTGTAACATCTCAATCTATACCATCATCACTCTGAAGAATTGAATCTAAATACTTAAAATTTTGTATTTATAGGTATCTCTTGAGCTTCAATACTAACCCTATTCTATTCCTACGTGGATTCTTGCGAAACTTGAATTCCATATATTCTGCTTTGATCTACTAAGTCAAAAATCTTTTGTTTCAAGTGCCTCTCTCTAGATTTTGAATTTAACATTAACCTCATCTTTTGTTTCATCTATTAAAACACCATGGTAT
The DNA here is from genome assembly GCA_025175665.1 of Cinchona pubescens. Taxonomy (NCBI): domain Eukaryota; kingdom Viridiplantae; phylum Streptophyta; class Magnoliopsida; order Gentianales; family Rubiaceae; genus Cinchona; species Cinchona pubescens. The sequence goes on from JANKKI010000062.1 coordinate 3,760,839, forward strand.
TTCCTCCTGTATGTGCCTTGTAAATTAATCTATAACCAATGTAAATAGATAAGGATTTAGAGCTGAATCTTGGTGTAAACATACATTTATAGGGAACTCTCGTGTCAACCCTCTTGGTGTTCTCACACTTATAACCACATCTCTATACATCTCCTTTATTGATTCTATATATGCTACTTTGACTCTTCTTTTTTCTAAAACTCTTCACATAACTTCTCTATAGACTCCATCGTATTCCTTTTCAAGATCAATAAAAATTATGTGCAAATCCTTTTCCTTATCATGGTATCTTTCAGTAAATCTCCTTAAAAAGATGTATGGCTTTAGTAGTTGATCTCCCTGGCATGAAACCAAACTGATTATCTAACACCTTTGTCTCGTTTCTTAACCTTCTTTCTATCACCCTGTCCCAAAGTTTTATCATATGGCTCATTTACTTAATACCTCTGTAATTCACACAATTTTGTATATCCCCTCATTAATTTAATACCTCTGTAATTCACACAAGTTTTATCGTACAGCCACTTCTTGAAATACAACTCAAAAATCTTTGCGCAAAGTGAAAATAAAAGTAAGAATGTCATAAGTTCAATTTCAAGTAAATTGTATTTTGAAAAGAAGTAAATTGATTAGTTCAACAAGAGTTGGCATTATGTCTGTACTCTTAAACTAATCAGGATATAGTATGATGAAAGGGTAATAATTACACAATAACTAATCCACTAATAGGTGAAGTCAAACTACTTGACATATCTCAACACTTGGGTGGTCATGATACTTTGTTAGAAGACAATCTTGATCTATAAGTGTAATATTAATTAATTAGTAAATTAATGATAATTTAAAGTTGTTTAATTTATCTAATCCTAATTAATTTAGGATTATAATTTATATAATCCTAAATAATTTAGAATTATAATTTATATTTATTGCCAACGTGAGCGAGAAGCTAAAGGGTTACACACTTTAATATGATTAATTCGAGATTAAATTGATTTTTGATAAGTATAATATACATATGGGTTAATTTATGAGATAAATTAACTTTTGGAGCTAAATTATAATAAGTCATAAATCTTAGGGGACTGTACTCAATATGAATATATACTCCTAGGTTTGAAAGCTTATATATATACCCTTTCCCAAACTTTAAAAAGTTAAAAGTATACCTACGGTAAAACAAACAACAATATAGAAAAGAAAAATTACATTTTTGGAAAAAACCATGAGAGGAAAGAAGAAAAAAAAGAGGAGCTAGCACTCCATGGTTTAGGGCAATCAATCCTAAGAGAATCCTAGATTAATCATATGTGTGCGATACCCCTTGAGGCCAAATGTTTCTGCGGCTTGTGGATCGACATCTCTTACAAACTGGAGATTTTATTACGGTTTTTGAGGCATAATCTTTACACTCTTCTTGTACTGTGCACAAATTAATCAAGGTTATCCGTTGAAAGAAGTAGAAATTTTAAATTCCGTTGCGTTTTGCATGATTGACTTTCTTACAAAAATAAAGAGTTAAGGTCAAAAGTCCATAGGCTTTGTGCAAAAATGCTATGGAAACAACTAGTAATTAATTTGGATGGCTCAAATTGAATTAGATAATAACAATATTAGTGGAAACAGTATATATTATCACAACAGAGTATAACCTTAAAAAAGAAGAAAAAAAAAAAACTCAACATAAATGGGACAGTTAAACATATTTTTGTATATCCTTTTCTTTCTAAAGCAACGGAAGCCTCCTCAACTGAAAAATTGTACTATATGTTATGAGTGAACGAAGAGTAAAAGTATCCAATTAGGCTGAAGTGCAGAGAGCCTTATCTATGTGGAATCTCAGAGTCACCAGTTTTAAGCCTTTCCTCATAATAGACCTCAAACAAATAACTCCCCTATACAATATCTATCGCCTTTTATTCCCACTCATTTTCAATTCTTATATGATTTTCTCTCTAGTTTATACCGGCTAAATCCTAGAAAATATAACAAGCTTTCTTAGCTAACCGAGAGTAGCATCATTGTCTAGCCTAACATTCTCAAGATTCATCAATTAAATACTTCTTTTCTTTTTTTCTTTTTTTTACCTTTTTTGTTTCATTGAGGAACTGAATGTGAGCCTTAAAACAAGAATCTAAATATGAGCCCTATAAATTTCACACAAAAAAACAAAAAAATAACCTCTAGAATTTGAACAGATTAAAGATACATAACACAAATCAAATCTTACCATTTTTTGATTAGATGACTGATGGTAGATTTGGAGGTGAGGTGACACTGGTGAGGAACTGATGATGGTGACACTAGTGGATGGTGGCGGTAAGGGCTACTATACGTGGTCCTTGTGGGTTGCAATTGTAGTGCCGACATAAATAGGCAGGTGGTGGCAAATAGTGGTTCGAATTGTTGTGGAAGATAGTGGTCAGGATTGGGATGGTGGTTGCTGTGGAGATATAAGACGGTGGTTGCAAAGGAAGTTGTAGGTGGTATTGGAAATGTAAGATGATGGAAGTGATAGAGGAAGAGGAAGGTACAGAGAGGAAAGAGAGAGAGGGGAAAGAGACCCGATGGTGGAAAAAGAAGATGAAGGAACAATGGGGATAGAGAGATAGGGAATCTGGAGGAAAAATGGGAGGTGAAAAAAAATAGGAATTTCACTAAATTAGCCACGTTTTTGCCACAAAAAAATAATGGGGATAGAGAGATAGGGAATTTGGAGGGAAAATGGGAGGTGGAAAATAATAGGAATTTCACTAAATTAGTCACGTTTTTGCCACAAAAATATTTCTGTGGCTACTTCAAATAAGCATCAAATATAGCCAAGAATATTTACAGTTAGCTTCCAACACACATTAATATAATATTAGCAATGAATTTTGTAATGCCTAATAGCTGTAAAGTATTGAATTAGTCTAGCAATTACTTACCAATGAAAAATATTCATTGCTAAAATTTCCAACGAATACAGCCATGAAAGTACGTTGTACAAAATCAATAACTTTACCAACGCATTTATTTCGTTCCAAATGTAGCCACGGAATTATTGACTTTTTTTGTTACGTCGAAACTGTGGCGTGCTTAAGTCTTTCTTTTTTCCATGTGTTTAGCCGCGAATTATTCGTTGCAAAACTCGTCAGACCATTATCCACAAATTTAACAACGAATGGTTGATTTCGATATTCTTTGTAGCAAAATTCATTGCTAATTAGCAACAAATTTTTTCGTTGCTATTCGTGTTTTTTTTTTTTTTTGCAAGTTCACAACTGCTTGAAACTTGATCCACATTGAATCATTATTAAAAAATTTGCTTATTCTTGGTATAGAAGCTATACCACCTTGTCGTGTTTATTGACCATTTTCCAAGTTGCAAAAACCAACATCCTCACTTTGTGAGATTTTCTTCTCCCTAACTTATGTTCACCTTCTCCTCCATAAGAGCTTATTTGTGTTTAATGAAAATTTCTACCTACTCTATGATTAGGCAATGTTGCATCTTTTTTATTACCATTCAGAATGTCTCTATTCTTGGATGCTAACTCAACCTTATTTAGTTCTACCTCAACTTTCTTTTAAGCCACTATCACTAATTTCTTCACTTGCACATTCATAAGTAAGAAGTAAAATAATGTCTGCTATCAAAAAAAAACAATTATCAATATATAAATGCAAAGAGTTGAGAATGGACAATGCTAATGATTTACTTTTAGTAACCTTATAAGTTGAATCTTTTTTTGTTTAGAAGGAATTTTCTTGCCTTCCTTTAAGTACTTCAAAAGTAAAGATATTGATCAATAAAGGGAAAACTCCAACAAATGAGTTCCTATGTCTTGCTACATGGAAAATAAAAACAAAAGAACTAATTTTGTTACACAACAAAAGCATGCAAGTAAGTTTATCATTCAATGTCTTTTCCAAATCAAAGCTTCAGTTAAGTTCTAAATTATGACTCACAAAAGGAAGTTGGGAGACCTACTTGAGAAACGGGCACCAATAGTCTCCTTTAGAAAAATCCGCCGGTCACCTCCTCTAAGATAATTAGGTGGCTACCCCTTTAAAGGGGGCTTGGATGGCAAGCCTCCCAAAAAAGGCTTAGCTGGCAGCCTTTCCCGAATTGGTGCCCAAAATCCCCCTTCTTGAGGGAATTGCTAGCACTTTCCTCATAGGATGGGTGCCCAACGTCCCCCTTCTTGAAGGAACGGTCAAACTAAGGAGTCACGATCCCCTCTTCTTTGGATTACTACTCCAAAACTATATCTGGGATCTGAACTTCATCTTTTTCTAAGTTATTTTCCAAGGGTAAGTTTACCCAAGGCATTGATTTAAAGTCGTATTGATTGTGTCCGCGTTGATATATGCTTTGTCATGGATTTTAGAAATTAAGTTTGTTGAAAATTTACGAGTAAGTAGACAAATGACTCTGGCATAAGCAAGATTAATTAATAGGGAAAAAAACTCCATCCATACAAGCTCCAAGAACAAATCATCTTTCATAAGATTCTTGTTAATAAAGAAAAGTCCAACTGTACAACTAAGATAATGGGGCGCATTTAGGCTACTGCTCAATGTAGTCAACTTCATCTTCTATAATCTATCTAGGTCATTACCCAATCAATGGATTCAAAATTATCTTTGTCTCAATTATGAACAAAGACTTACTTATAGTTTTCAAAAAAAACATATTGCAGAAAAATTCTAACAATTGGAGTTCTTCTACCAATCTACTAAGTCTTCTTGCAGATCTCTCCTGTTGCCCCCAGATGAATTCTCTAGTTTCCCTTTCAAATGGGTTTCCTAGTTTCCCTTTTAGATGGGTCCTTCTGGTTGCCCCTTCCAAATAACTTATCTAATTCCCCTTTCAAGTGGTTTCTTCTTGTTCCTTCTTTGTTGTCCCATTCAGATGGCGTCTCTAGTTACCTCCTTTAGGTGGCAACTCTTGGTTGTCTCTTTTAAGCATGACGTTACCCCATTCGAGTGCATACTCATAGTTCCTCTCTTTCTATATATAGATACCGATATGCAAGCACTTCGCTTAACACGCTAGCTATCCTATTATTATACAACCAAATTAACAAATCCCAATAACGCATGATACATAATATAGTAAACAATCTGCTAACAACATTCATGTCAAGCAACCTACAATGCTCCAATCATAGTACTATTGGGTTCGATAGGCTAGATGTGCGTGACAAATCACCTTACCCTTTTTTAATTAAGAAAATTGCCTATCTCTTGCTAGGATAAAAAAATAACACACTTAATTAATGGGAAAGAAGCTTAGTTATTAATACATAATGATTTTTTTCTTATCAAGGCTAATTTATATATTTCATTTACAAACATTACAATGGAACAAAGTAAATTTGTACAATCTTTACGAGACCAGTATAGGAGATATAGAGCTCTTATGGACAATTATATTACATGGAAACAACTAATTTATTCAAACCACACCAACCAAACTAGTATCATAGTTATTGCCAAACCTAAGTGATTAGGCTTCCTCAAAACCTTTATTAAAAATTTAGATCTAGCTAATACCTTTTTGACTTGGGGTTTAAATGAGTCGAGTTAAGATCGAGCTCGAAATTTTTTGAAAGGCTCGAGTTCGAGTTCGAGCTCGAACAAACATTAACAATAGAGAGCTCGAGCTCAAAAAATTTAATAGAACTTGAGCTCGACTCGAGTTCCCTCAAAAATAAGTAAAATGAGCTCGAATTCGAGTTTGAACTCAAATAGTTTGACTTTTTTTGGAGGTAAATATGTAATTTTTTTAAAGAGTTGGACATTTTAGTAATTTTATACATAATAAAAAATTTAAATATATATATATATGTGCTTAAAAAGCTTGAGAACTCGAGCAGAATATATATATACTCGAGATTGGCTCATCCACTAATTCGAGTTCGAGCAAACTCGACTCGAGCTCGGTCAACTCAAACTCGAGTCAAACTTTTGACCAAGTTACTCGTGAACTACTCGCAAGCAACTTGATTCGTTTATACCCCTACTTTTGACTATATTAGAAAGAATTTGTGTGATATTGAATTTTCTCCCCATGAAGTAATTAAATTCATTTTGTAGAAAATATTTTGGTGGAAAAAATCTTTTTCATGAATTCTAATTAAACAGGAAATCAACAAAGGTCAATAATATATCAAATATGGGCAACTAAGAAGTATAGTCTATTAATAAAACTTGGTCGAAAATTAAAAATCAAATGCCAGCCTTACATCCCCTTCAATTGTGCATGCACTATATCATACCAATTGACTACCTACGACATTGTTACCTACAACATCAAAAGATTAAGGATGCATTTTTAAATTGAAACATGGGTTTTGTTAGAAATTGATATCCCAAAATGATGACAAAAAAGAAGAATAAAAATAGCTAGTAGGATCCATGGTGGTGGTAGATAAAGTGTATTTCAGGAAAAAAAAAAACACTCAAATTGCGACGGGTAGTGGTTGTAGTGAGGACGGCAAAAGGGGAAGGAATTTGTTTATGGGTAATATTGGCATTTTAATAAAAATTCCTCTACCAATAAGATATTAGCACTGGCATTATCACCAGCCTTATCTAAAAGGGTGCAAATTAATTTTTTGGGAATGTCAACCAAGCGAGGCAACTTTTGGTGGTGTATTTGATGAGTCTATAAATATGAGACTCCATCAAAGAACATTACACCCAAAAAAAAAAAAAAAATCAGATTTTAATCTTTTCCTTCTCCTTAGTCTTATATTTGTTCTTGAATATTCAACGGAAGAACAATTGCATTATTGAGCAAGTGTTCTTGGTATGGGTTTGGTGATTCTTAGAAGTTATATTTGCTTGAAATTGTTTTACAACTATTTGTAGTGGAGACAAATAATACTGTATAAGGATAGAGATCACTCGCATCAAAGTCATCAATTTATGTTCTTCATTTCTTGTGTTTTGTATATTTTGTAGTAAATTTCCCCAACAATCTTAAAGTGTTATTTCTTTCTTATTGACATGGAAAACAATGATCCTATCACTATTATAAAAATGAAGAACCATGAGTTCAAACTAAACCATTTTGATAGCAATGGTCTTAACTTCACTCTGGAAGGACAAGATCAAATTCCTTCTAATAGAGTTAAGCATTTCTACATTATTGGATAAATCTCATCCCAAGCCAACAGTGCCAAATGATAAATGCACAAATGTTAAAGAGATATGATATCAAAAGTAGGGTGAAGATTATTTTAGATGTCATGGCTACATCATGTACAATCCAACCGGCTATATGATCTCTTGCAGGACTTTGAAGATCCAGTAGAATGTTGGGAAGTCTTGGAGACAGACTATACCAATGAGAAGTAAGGTATCAACAAATTTATTTCTTTAAAGGATTTTGAATTCACTATGTTAGACAAAAAGTCAATTATGATCACATACAGTAAATGAGTTGCAAGTCTTAGTTTCTAAATTCAAAGATCTCAAAATTGATATTTCTGAGGCAATGTAAGCGATTGCAATTATTTCAAAATTGCCGCCTACTTGGGCTAATTGTCATAAGAAATTGATGCACTCTAATGAAAACATCACCAGTGATCAACTCTTATTTCACATTCGAATCGAGGAAGAAACTCGTATTTGTAAAGTCTCTTAATGCACTAGTGAGTGACAACAAAGTGAATAGATAATGGAACTAGGAATAAAAATAAACATGTGGTAAAAGAAAGTTTGTTGACATGAGTTTCACTAATAATGCTGGAAAGTTTGGTAGCATTTCTAATGATGTTAAAAAGAATAGAAGTGTTGTCATTGTGCTAAAAATGTCCACTATAAGAAAGAATGCAAAATTCTCAAAGAGCAAAAGATGGAGAACCCTAACCATGTAAATATTAATTGTGGGAGAAGATGAGGAGGAATTGGTTCCTACGGTATCAAATTTAATAGATGACACACATTGGCATGATATTCAACGTAAATATGACTTCCAACACTACATCAATTTATTGATAGTATGACTCTGGTTCAACTACCTATATTTGCTGTGCCCAGTTCCAATTCAATGAGTCTAAAGACTCCAAGGAGAATTGGCAATAACTCGTATTACACTAAGAAAAATTTCACTTCAAAATCAGCACTGATATAAAATCTTTTCTTCATAAACTGCCATGTAAAAATTTGTCATTGTTACTTGGTCCTTTGTTAGAATAAAATCTAGATAGCTTGAGAGCATAAAGTACAACACTAAATTTGTACTCAAATCTTAAAGCTCAGCACATATTTTATATATTCATATGGCTGAAGAAGAGATTTCAAGCATTATTACCAAAAGATATGCCAGTCAGTTGATATCGATACATGAGGAAAGTTAATTTCTTTCTCACCATAATGATCAAAGTTTTAAAGTTCCACTCTTCGAATGTCAACACACATATATATAGACATATACGAATGAGATCTACGTAGATTTGGGTGAAGATTCAAGATATAACCCATTTACAGGCAAAACTTTTCACCACCTAGGTCTTATCTTCTGAACTAGATATTGCTATTAACTTTAAGTTACCAAATCTTCAGTTTTTATCTGGTGACTCAACTCTTTTGTCTTGTGCTATTATCTATTAGTATGGTCTACAGAAAAAGAATGAAGCTCAAGTCTCGTATATTGGCTAGAGAGTAATATTAGAATACTAGGTGAAATGCTAAGATCTGTTGTTCATACGTTGATATGCCTATCAATTGGTTGATTATAAGAACATATAGAAGAACAATTATCCACCTTTTGCAATACCTGAGGATTAACAATTCTAAGCATAGAGTTTAATATAATTAGTAATGATTATGTTACAATTTCCTATCCTTGCATTTCAATGATTTCAAGAGAAAGTTTATAAACTACAAACTTAAATTAATTTGACCTTATCACAAAATTTTTCGTCAGCTCTTTGCTATTATAACTATATCAGTATGTATAAATGTGCGATATATACATGCATATTTTCAGGTGATCTCACACTAGACCCAAAAGTGGTAACAAATGTTCATACATAAATTAACCTCCAATACAACAGCACCATGTGCCATGGCCTCTTAGGCACCTAACACTGTCATCCAAACCTATCATATGAAGCCCATAATCTATTAAACAAGCCCACTCCATGAAGGCCCAATAGGCCCAGTAAATCTCATATAAACACAAGATTTTTGAGATAAAGTTTTGATACATACATCACATTCACAGAAACTTTATGCAAATTCTTTCTATTATTCGAACACCTTATTGATTTAGGTATCAGAATGTCTCTAGAGACGACCACAATCACTCCTTGCAAATTAATACCCTAAACCAGTCAACTGGAGAGTTGGGAGTTGACGAATTTTTTGCACTGACAGATTATTTAGAATTTAACTATATTAAGGTTATATTTAGAAGTTAAGTATGTTGCTTGAAAATGGCGGAGGGATTAACAGGGAGCTAGTCCCCCTCATATTTTGAAAAATTGAAAATTATTTATTTTGTTCCACTATTTTTTCTTTTTGTCTATTTTCATATATTAAAAATTCAACAAAATAATTTAAAAATACTATTTGTTTTATCTTATTGAATAAATCATTATATCTTAAATTCAATTCATTTGAAAAAATTTTGTCATTGCATAATGTATATCACATTTGGACGATCTAAGAATTTTCAAATTTTAATGAAAACTTATATTGTTTAATCAAATGATAATAACTTATTATTTTTTTCTCATTTTTTGAAAATAATTTATATAAAATAGTATTTGAATTATGAACGATTTTAATTTTTAAAATTTTACTTTTTAAATGGAAAAGATCATTGACCGTAATTATCTATCATCTGAGAAATTTTATGTCGGTCAAGAGTAACAACTAGGCATGTCCAATAGTTACACCTCAATCGATGGGAGTCTTGTCCAATAGTTACACCTCAATCGATGGGAGTCTTGCACTATTTGAAGTGGAGGTCTAAACATGTATATCATGTATGGGGGTGGGGGTGGGGTGTGGGGCTAAACACACACAACCCTTTTCTCAAACTCAAAGTTCCAAAACTTTGGATATAAAATATACAGGAGAGAAATTAAATCAGCTTCTTTTAGCTACCATTTTTAAAAAATACATCACGTTCAAAGATTAGTAGATGGAAAGAGGGAAAGTTCAATATGCATGCAAGAAAGGTGACACGATGATACTAGTGCTTATTTCAGGCATCACAATAGAAATACAACAACAGCAAAAATCAGTAACCGTCCATCTGCAAACTGATTACCAACATGACGAAAATTGTCGATGTTGCTGAGCTGATGGAATCATGGTAGAGAAATTTCTAAAATCATGCTTCTTTTCAAAATTGTTCTTTTTTTATACCTATTCTAAAATGCAATTCCGAACCAGTAGAACTCGCATTCACCGAATGCGAGGTCTTTTTAATTTTAAAAAGAATTGACCTCGCATTCTTAGAGAATGCGAGGTCAATGTGAATTTGACTGACCTTTATCTTCTGCGAGGCCAATTGACTGACCTTTATCTTCTGCGAGGCCAGGCGTGGCCTCGCAGAAGATAAATCCCCAAATTAAAAAAAAAACCTTCCTCCCAAATATGGGAGGTTATGTCAAAATTTTATCAAAAATACGATAAATAATAAATTTGCTGGTTTACACATTTCATTCGCGTACTATTTCGTTAATATTATAGTTTATGATTTAAAGATAATAGTTGACTATTCCCAAATATCGTACTACTTCGTTAATGTTATAGTTTATAATTTACGGTTTAGTATTTAAATGATTTTATCTTATAGTCAAATCCTTCATCTTTCTATTTTTGTAATAGTGCACAATTTCCATTCGCAATATACATAGTCAAATTTACTAAATCCTTCATTTTTCTATTTTTGTAATAGTGCACAATTTCCCTTCGCAATATACATAGTCAAATTTGCTAAATCCTAAAAAAAAAAAAAAAATCATAATTACCTCGCATTTTTGTTAAAAAAAAAAAAAAGGTCAGTCAAATTAACAATTTTTTTTTTAAATTAAGAAGACCTCGCATTCATCCCAAAATTTTTTTATTTTTTATTTTTTTTAAAAAAATTTCTAGAACTCGCATTCTCCGAATGCGAGTTCCACTAGTCCAGAATTGCATTTTGGAATAGGCATAAAAAATGAACAATTTTGAAAAAAAGCACGATTTTAGAAATTTCTCAATCATGGTAAAATTAACTAAACAAATTTAGGTTTTTGTTAAAACGATTTGGATAATATTATTATTATCATTCTTGAATAAGAATCTAAGGAGGTGTTTGGTTCACATTCGGGAATCGAAATCGGAATGGAAATCATATACCCCACTATTGGTATGGGTTTATGCTGTATTTCCCCTTGTTTGGTTTAACATAGGAATGGATTTCATTATATTAATAAGTTACTCAACTTGAAACCCATGTCACAAGTAGAGAATGAAAGTAGGTATTTTCTAACACTTTCATTCCCATACGAATAATTCCCATAGTGTTCAACCAAACACCATATATGGGTATCATTAACTTTGATTCCCATTCCCCCCTCCCATACCCATAAAAATACCTACTTTCATTCCTATAGAATGATTCTCATAGTGTTCAACCAAACACCATATATGGGTATCATTAACTTTGATTCCCATTCCCCCTCCCATACCCATAAACCAAACACCTCCTAAATTTATTTTGGAACCAAGGCAGTAGCACTTGTAGGAAGCAATTTGAAACGAGGAGTACTTCAACAGTCAATACTTCTTGATTAGGAAGAATCACTACACCAGTGAATGGAGAGATAAAAACAGTTAAGTTACAGTCTTAATTTCATTTTTCATTCAGTTCAATTACAGAGGGAAAAGGGTGGAAAAGAAATCCAACATCAGAATGTTATTATTTCACTCAAAATCTCACCTCCTACATCTCCAAGCTGAAACTGAGAAAAGAGCTCTATCTTGCCAGCAAATCACTACACAACCATTCTCATAATCCTTGATCTTATACCCCTCACAACTCAGGTTTTGCAGCAATCTCTTCGCTTGCAGCATGGCATAATAGCTCAAAGCTACATTTCCAAAGCCAGCTAGATCAAATCTTTGAATCCATTTTTCGAGTTTTTCATGCCTTTCCTTCCTCTCAACTCCCTCGCATGCTATAATGTTTTTAATCTCCTCGCCAAACAACATCTTCTCCACTTTCAATCTCTCCATTGACGTCCTTGGAACCGTAGATTCCAAACAATCGAACAATGCAGCATAGAAGTACAACGATTCTGAGAGCCTCTCCATCAGCGTCGCCCCATTGTGGTTAGAATCTTGCTCCGCCACCACCATTATCTTTGGAGACAAACCCCATAGAGCATTGAGGAAATTATCCAGCTTTGCTGATGTGTGTGACGAGAGTGGCGAAGATGAGGCTGAATCACTACTTGGGCTATATCCGTTAGCCAGATCTTTCTCGAGCAATTCTCCTAAGGTACCTTGGTTCACGTTTGCAGGACTCTCTGTAAATGATGACCATTAGAATTCTTAGGTACCATTGGCGACCTCTTCCGGATTTCATCATCCACGGCCAGAAGAGAATGCAACTGCAGAACTGAACTAATTGCTAGAGCTTCACCAGTTTTAACACGTAATTTCTCAACAGCAAGATTCTCTAGCTTGCAAACTATAGGATTGAACTGAAATGGAATATCCAATTTTTCTGCATCTTCACTTAAAATGTGAGCCATTTGGTCTAACACCTCCTTCTGTTGATGAACCCCTGTTATTCTCAGATGGGGTGGCCCTTCAGGCCTAGCACTCAAGTCTTGAAGAAGTGCACGCCATTGTGCAGGCTCTGCTGCATTAAGGTCAATAATGTGAACCATTTTCTCTCCTTCCATGGCTTCAATAATAGCTTGGTTTGTGATTACAAAAGCCACCTTCAGAAAAGGAAAGAATTCGAAAAACATTTTCCTCACAAGAACTTCCTCAGAAACCAAAGATATTGCTGCCTAGTCGAGTGCAACGCCTTGTAAAGTCCAGGCCAAGTTTTGAGGATCCTATCAGCAAGAGCCTCCGTAAAATACGAAGCAATTCGCTGCATAGTATCACCATCAAGGGAGGCAAGATGGGAAATTTGATCAAGGGCCATATTTGCATTTTCAAGGCTACCAGTGGCTACATGATTTGCACAAGTGAGCAATAGGTGAATCAAATAAAGGCCCCTTTCTTCAGATTTTAGTTCTTTGAGCCATGGATATGGCGATCCCAAACCAGGTGAGAGTGACATCATGGGATATAATTGGAGGGGTGATGAAGTTACAGATGATGAACCATCATCTTGAAACATTGGTACAGAATATTATATAATCTCCAGAAATGGCTATTCAAAAAAAAAAATGCAAACTCATCAAAAAAACCACACAACTAAACTCAACTTAAGCACATCCAACCCTTCAATCAAGAAACAAGATTTGCAGTTACTTAAAAAACACACTATAATTTCAATCTTCCCGATGAACTTTTAGCAAGGACTAGATTGAGGACAAATCTAATATTCCCTACTTATAAATCAGAACTCCATTAGCTTTAAAATATATAACTAAAACAAATCAAGAAAACGAAATAAAAGCTTTAAATTCACAACTAATCAAAGCTCAGAAATAAAACAGAGTTTATAATAGAGCAAAAACCAGAAGTTACCAGAACAGCTTGCAAGAACTCACCAATTAGACCAAGAACAAACAATTCCTTGGTGGGTTTTTCAATTCAACAAGAACCCAGAAAATTCCTCAAATTATTTCCCAGAAATCACTTGTTTGATTTGGTATCTGTGCTCACAGCCGCTCAGATTTTTTTTTTTTTTTTTTTTAAATTTTGAAGTACATAGAGAGAGAAGGGGGGAGGAAAAGTGGGGAGGAGGAAATTGGTAAGGTTCAATTAAAGCAATTGAGTTGGGACTTGGGAGTATTTGGTGAGTTTTGAAAGACTTTCTTCATGGCTACGTTGTCGACAATGCGTGGCCGGGTCGTTTTTGTCCGTTACTGTTTTGGTGTCCTTTTGTTACTGCTTATGAATTGTGAGTTTTGGCTTTCTGAGGAATATGGAATTTGTGAGAAGAAGAGCCTCTTTGCACTCTCTCTCCTCTATGTCTTTACACCTGTACCTGTCTTGTCTATTTTTCTCCTCTCTCTAGATTCATTTCTCGTCTCTTTCTCTCTCTACAAAAACACACTTGTCAATTTGTCACCCCAACCATAAAAACAAATAAAGAATTGGGTTAATTACACTTTACACCCATGTAAACTTCACTGTGTTCTAATTTGCCTCTATAAAAAGAATTTATATACATATAGGTGTTCAGAGTCGATGGTTAGTAAAAATGCTAGAAAGTTGTACAAAATTATTGAACTACCTTTGTATAATTTTAAGGTTAATTAAACTTTACACCCTATCTGTTGAAAAATTATATTTTATCCCTTATTTGATAAAACTATAAATTGATCCTAAACGACAGTGTTCCATTGGAGTTTACTAGATAGTTTTAGTGACAGATTTCGCTAATGTTCCATATCGGTTCATAATCAAAAAAAATTTTAACTAACCGAATCTGAACTCAAACTTTTATCAAAATTATAATTATGACAATAAAACTCACCAAAAATCACTAGAAAACCACTTAGTTGGGGACTGTAGGCATTATCTTCTTATACATGATTGCAACATTTAAAAATTCCACACAAAATCGCATCAATATAACTTCTATAGGTTACAAAACAAAACAAAAAAAAAACAATTTCACCTTAAAATAAGAAAACATACGCGATCCAAAGTAAGTTTGATAGAAAATATTTAGGTAAATTCGTTTTTTGGTCTCACCATGAACCTTGTGATCGTGATTTAATTTTATGAAATCTTGCTTATATCAGTTGATGTCATATATTTCATAAGATTTAATTCACATTACAAGTTCTACAAGTGGGGTCAAAAATAATGTCTACCTAAGTATTTGTCAAATTTGATACCTAATCTAGACAAGCTCTAGTTACGTTAATTTTGGTTCTATAAATCCTAAACAATCTATTAGAAATTATCATAAGAATGAAGACAAATATATTAACATTTAATAATTAATTGGTAAACAAGAAAGATGTGTCGAAGTAAGAAATTCTTCATTTGGGTATTTGTCTAACTTTATAGGGATAAAGTAAAATTTTGGAATATTATAGGGGATAAAATGTAACTTTTTACTATTTTAGGAGATAAATTAAATTAATCTTGAAATTATACGGGGGCAACTTAGTCAATTAGTGTCGCTCTCTAACATTTTGACTGACGATTGGTTTTGACCATTAGTAAAAGAAGGTTAAATATATATAATTTTTTTTCAAGGAGTAAATCAAAACAAGGTCAAGTCTACAAGGACGAAAAATATAATTATAGAAAAATAATGAACGAACACGGAAATAACATGCCTCTAGCAGTTTGATCACAGTAGTAGCATATGCTAGACCTAGAGTAACAAAAGTACAATAGTATTTATGCACTAGGGGTATATATTCTAACACGTTAATCCGAAAAAAATTGATGAATCGATCCCATACGAACCAAAAAAAAAGGGTATCCGAACCACATTTTAAAAACAGGTCGGGTAGAGGGTCGGGTCACTCAGGTTGAGAGTTGGGTAGCGGGTCACAAAAATGTGACCTGCCAAGTACCCAATCCAGTCTATTTCAGGGATAATTTTGTAAATTAGATTAATAGAGTTTCATTAGAAGTTAATACTTACTAGGGTTATTGACACATTCTCATCTCTTCGTTTTCAGTTTCTCGTCTTCCCTTCTTCTTCTTCCTCAATCATCTCTTACATTGCTTTTCCTCGCATCTTCATTCCTCACACGCATCTGTTGGGATATATTTTGTGATTTAAACAACAATTGGCCTGTTGCTACTTGCTAGTTTGGATGCAATATTTGGATGTATTTTGTGATTTAAATTTAATTGTTATTGACTTAATTGTGAAATTAACTTGTCTAATTATCATTATTTCACCCCACTTGTTAAATATTTATGTTTTTGTTACTTGTGAGGGTTGGGTACATAGTCTACCCGACTGTCGAATACCCGTTTTGTATAGACTGGATAGACAGTTGAAATTTTCTTGATTCGGTCGGTGAGGGTCGGGTACTTTTTTAATTCATAGATCGGGTACCTGATCCATGAACACCCCTAATATGCACAATGTACAACTCTTTAAGCACATTTACTTTAATTTCCGATGATTTTTATCTTTGGATTTCATTCATGTCAATTTGTTACAATATTTCTTGCCACAACAAAGAAATGTGAAGAGACATTAAAAGAAAGAATAAACTCTCAGTCTCCTTTTTAGATAAAGTATCTATGGCTTACATCGTACGACTTGCATTCGGTTTGAATCCTTCTGAATGTAAAAATTAGAGTTTCATTTGGAAGGTTCGTTATTCATTATTTTTTTATTACTATTTTGTAATTATTTTATAATATATATTTTAGTTACATTTTTACTTCAGGTATATATTATATTAAAAATTGTTACAGTAATTATTTTAATAATAATTTAAATAATAATTGTTGAAATAAATTCGATTCCTTATTTATTAAAACAAAAACAAAAACAGAGTGTATTACCAATAATACTTGATAATGCTATACTATGAAGGAGATTAAAATTGTTTCAACATGCTGCACAACATTTGAAAGCTGTATATATTCAGATAGAAATTTATAGTCAAATTTTGCAACTACCTTTAATTTTAATTTTGTACTAATTTGGTAACGTCTATGGAGAGAGAATCAAAGAGAACCACTATACTAATTTATCTCCTTTTATCATTTCTAGAGAAGGCCTCATCCCTTTGTGTCTTTCCTTGTGTCTCTCCCTCTTTCTCTTTTCTTTGTTTCTATCTCGAGAATTTGTTTTGAACAACTTTTTGTTGTATGTTTGTCATGACCTAAGGTGGATAGGGAATCAGGGGCTGGCCAAAGGACCAGAGACTTTAATATTCTCCAAGGCCAGCACCAGTCCAACAAATACATGCCCTAACAAAGACAAACAAAATGCCATCAGTTTTGTTTCCTAGTGGGGCAAGTGTGGGGGATTGCAAGAAAGCTAACGAATATGCTTCCAAGCTTTGGTTTTGTTCTTTTGTGCAAATGCCAAAGACCCTCAAATTGTTATTATCTTCTCACATTAAGACAAAGAGACAAGGAGGTTAAGAAACCATCCAAAAGTAGACACCACATTTATGGTTCATCTCCACTAGTTTAAGTCCTAGAGTAAGCAAGATTTTTCATTTTTGTCTATCTTTTCAATACCCCATCTCTTCTCTTGGCTCTTGCCCATATTTTCCCTTTTTTTTTTTTAATACCTTGTCTATATTTTCAGTCACTAACAAAAAAGAAACAAGAGATCCTATCCTATATACTAGAAAGTAAAATGCAAAATGCTAATCTAATGGTCAATGGCTTTAGATGAAGTATCCAAGAGGTATATAAAGACTCAATTAAAAATACAGTGTTAGAAAATATTTGCAAGTGTAGGTTACATAAATCCTACTTTTGTAATTCAGAGTCAATTGTTGATTTTACTCTAAAAAAAATTACATGTACATGCATGTGATGATTATTAACCAAAAGATTATCTGAAATGTGAGTTGACAGACTAAATTGCTGTGATTTATATTTGTTAGGGACGAAAAAATAGCATTTTAAAAGTGAGTGATTTAAAAAATACAAATATCAAATTAAGAGGCTATTAGAGTCGTTTTTCTTATAAAAATATGAAGATCTTTTTTAAAGAACTTATGTAATAGTTGAATCTAAAGGACAAATATATGAAATTAAAGGTGATGTGAAATAGTTTGTTTCTATTAAGTCACTCTTTTTTTTTTTTTTTTTTTGGTCAAAGGAGAGCTTTCTGTATGGATCTATAACAGTAGTCTAAACATGGTGCAAGATATTAAAGTACAGTTTCGATGGTAAGTCGGTTCATCTATAATTTATTTGTTATAATTCGAGTCATTAGAGGTAAGGGGAGAGGTGATTTAAAAAATGAAAAAAAATGGTGCAAAAAATTAATAGAATTAGAAAATTTGCAGCAAAAACTGTTTTGCTAAAAATGAAGGTAGACAACTATTATTTCCTACCTGTGAAATAAACATTTTATGTCTCAAATCAAACCTCTAATAATTCTCTCTTGTTTTTTTTTTTTCATGTGTAAATTTGAGGATGCTATGAAACTTGATGACATTTGCTGAGGTGTAGACATTTTGCAATCCTAGAAAAAGGGAAATGCACATTGGCTAACAAAAGCTAAACATCATGTTGAAGAAATAAGAGGGGAAAAAAAAATTGTATGTGGCCATTAAACTGGTACTATCATAGTTCACTTATTATTAGTAAACTATTTTTGGCTTCAAATTATCCACTAAATTATTTTTAATATCTACTTATAGTTACTTAACTATTTTTTGTTTCAAATTATTCACTAAACTATTTTTAAGATACACTTATGGCAATCCAACTATTTTTTTTATTTCAAATTGTCTACTAAACTGGTAAAAGCCGAAGAAATATTAGTAGTTATTATATACATATTACAGTCAACTATCATAATGGCAAATAGTATAATTTTTTAATTGTTTAATGGGTGATTTAAAATAAAAGATAGTTAGGTGGCCATAAATAAACTATGAAAATAGTTTAGTGGGCAAACAAAAAATAATTAAATAGCCATTAGTGGAGTATAAAAACAGTTTAGTAATCATTTGGATTTTTTCCCTAAAATACAAATGTCCAGCAATAATATTAAATCCGTCAAGATTTAAACAATAAAATTCCAAGATTTTTAAATAGTCAAAGGTTGTACCAGAAATAAAAATAGTTCCTTGTCAAACATGATGAGAAGGCAGTAGACAACAAATACACTACCCCTTCATCCCATAAATCATATATTCTCTGTGGTTGATAAATAAAATTATGATTAAAGAAGCTAGTATTTGTTAGAATATCTTCTGCAATTAGTTGCAATAATTTTCTCAAAAAAAAAAAAAAAAAAACCAGTCACATTTTATATTGAAATAAACCTCCTCCAATTCTAATATTCTCCAAACAAAAAATAAATTGAACAAGATCAAGTAAAACATTGAGACAGTAATTTGACTTGAACAGAGTCTTTTGAACCGTCACCTAATATTTACCAAAACTTAAGATTGTATGTCAAATATACAATTCCGGTTCATTTGGTTGACAAATTCGTCATCTTATGACAACTTATTTTGGATAAACAATCTTGGATGCTTCGTCCTTGGATCATAATCCATGCTAAGTTGTATACATATACATATACATATACATATACATATATATATATATATATATATATAATAATTTAAAAGGTAATTTAGGCATATAAGCCTTTATATAGCTTAGTTGGATTACTAATACAAATAACTTAATAGGATGAGTAATACCCAATATAATCCCCATAAAATATTGGGATGGGGATTAAGTTACCCATATAATCTTAGGGAAGGGGATTAAGTTAGTTAGATAAGATGATTAGTCTTATATTTAAAATTTCCAACCAAACATAGGATGAGTAAAGTAATAAAACTGTCACTATACTTTAAAAATGTATGAGTTTTGGTCATCAAACTAATATTATGGCCGAAAAGGTCGTTGGACTTGTGAAAAAGTCATTTTTTGCCCCTTCCATCATATTTCTCCGTTAACTACTCTGTTTGTGTCAGTCATGTGCCTCCCTCGTGACTCAAACGAGGACAAAATTGTCCAAAAAAAACCTCCTTCACCCTACTTCATGATTTGATTAGATATGATCAGCTAAAACAATTTCCATAAATTTTACAGCTCAAATATCCAAACAATCCTAATCATTTATCTAACGAGTCATTATGCCTAATCAAGGCAAAATCCCGGTTACAATCTAAAACCAAAAGATATATTTTTCAAAAAAAATTGAAACTTTTGGTATTCATTTACATATAAATGTAATACCTTTCTCACAAATAATGGCAATGGATTGGGGTGGTAGATTTGGTGCCAGGATGGTAGCTCTAAGGGAAGTTCCTTACCCAATGCATGGGGAAAAGGGCAGAGATGATAGATCTAGGGCCAAGGGAGGGGATAGAGAATTTGGGGGCCAAGAGAGCTCGCGAGGGAGAGAGAGGAGGTGGAAAAGCTAGCAAGGATAGTGGCTTCGGAGATGCGTGGAGGGGGAGAGAGTGAGAATTCGGAGTCGGGTCCGGTGGATCTAGGGGCAAGATTAATGGATCTAGTAGGTAAGGGAGGTAGCAATGAGGAGGTGGGGATAGGAAAGGTGGCGAGATAGGGTTAGAGTGCTGGTTAGACTTGGGAAGAAAGGGATATAGATCGTGTGATGCTGAAGATGGTGGTGGGAATGGGAAGGAAGTGAGGGAGGTGGCGGGGTAGGAGTTGGGAGGTAGAGGTGACCTGGGGGAAATAGGGACGGGAGAAGTGGCAAGCAGAGAAGAAGGGTGGAGGTTGTGATGGTATTGAGGTTGTAAGGGGAGGTGCATGGAGGTGTCTTGGAAGAAGTGGGGATGGGAGAGAAATTTGATCATGACTGCAATGAAGAAGGCAATTTTTTTAGACAACTTTATTCCTATTTGAGTCAAGATAGAGGCACGTGACTGACACAAAAGAGCAGTTAACAGAGAAATATGAAAGAAAGGGCAACAGTCATCTTTTTTACAAGTTTAGTGATCTTTTTTACCACAATATTAGTTTGATGACCAAAACATTCCATAAATCAAATAGACCCTTAGTGGATTACTGACCTAGAAATAGCAAGAAATGTTTTTATAGTATCATTTAATAAAATCAAATTGATTCTAGAATTAGTCATGTGTTCTATACTCATAGTAAGTAAACTCCGTTGGATAATAGGTCAAAAGTTTCCTTCTAAGGATGCAAAGACTATGGTCCTCTTCTAATACTATATTTCATCCCTCTTGAGTCTTGATTATTAATAAAACTAGAAATTAGTATCCAGTGTGACTTTTTTTTTTTTGACCAAGAAACGAAAAATATATTCCTAGAATACTCTAATGGCCAGCCACTGCTGTTTTTCTAAGGCTGAAATAAGCAGCAATCAAGTGAAATTTTGAATCGGTAAGTTCACGCTTGTAATGCATGGTGCAATAAGGAAGTTTTACGACTCCGTTATAGGAACATCGTTATGTTTTAAGAATTATATAGTATAAGTTTTTAAAATATAAAATATTATATTGTATAAGTTTTTAAGACACAATAAATATTCTTAAAAGATGATAGAATTTTTTGCAACTTTATTATATGCTTTTTACTACCTGTTCATTCAACCGATGTTGTGAAATGTGACTTGGGTTCTATCCAAATTGATACATCGCCAGCCACTTGTGTTTGGCAGCAAACAATCAATATTATCGTTTATTGTTTTCATTTACGTAGTGTTATTGTATCTTGTGTTGTACGCATATGCAATACAATTTTTGAATTTTCTCTTGATGTCTTTCCAACTCGAGTGTACAGAAGTAATAGTGGTGTTGAGGGCATATCAGTACACTAGGGCTCCCATTTATGTTAGGAGATGGAAGGATTAGGTACTGACCTCTCCAATTAATTAGAAAGAAATTTCTCTCTAATACATTCAATAAAAACATAATTTAAATTTTTATTTTTCGAGCGAAACTTAAATGAACTTTTATCGAGTCAAACTCGAATTGAGATGGAGTAGTTTGGAATTTTTAGCTTATCGAATCAAGTTCGAGATGCATACAAAAAATTAATGAAGCTAAATTTTGTTTAATTGGCTTGATCATTGACGACCAAAGTCGAACGAACTCTTACTGAACCAATTCAATTCTAGTGTATCGATTAGTTTGAATTTATTTATACCCCTAATTACATAACCAAATAAAAATTTTGAAACTTGCTTCATTTAAATATAAATAATTAAATAGATAAATGGTGGAAAAAGTAATTAAAAAAAACTCAACCCGGAGAGAAACGAAATGTTACATACACACGCCGTCTTTTTCCCACTTATAAAAAGATTGTTTTCACAACTGAAATGCGTAAATTAAATAACTAGCATATGCATGAAATATCTTTCACCAATTGAATTTTTGACTCTGAAACATACAATTGAAATTTTGGAATGTGCATTTAACTTTTTCTTTTGTATGTTCTGCTGATATGATTGTTTATCTGGATTTTCAAGTTGTTTTATCCTTAATCGGCACAACAGCGGCGGGGAGTGACAACGTCTTGCCACCATAGTTGCACTTGATACTAATAATTGTTTGTTGACTTAATTGTCTTACATCTTTGGTAGTTAAAATATTTTCTCAAGAAAGAATTGTTTTTTAAGTGCCTAAGAAAATTGTATCACATGTTAAAATCTGTGTTTAAATTTATTAATTTTCCTATGAAATTATGGGTGCACCATTTAAGGTTTTAATAAAACATATCATTTTTTATCCAACTGAAAATTAGTTGTCAGTGAAAATCTCTATTCTTCATAACTTCCTGATCAAATTTTTCATGCCATTAAGAAAATTTGGTATTGGCTACATTCACCTTTAACTAGTTTAGGAAGTAAATGGAATCAAAGGAAAAAATCCCTATTTGTTGATAGTATTAACCTACCTCTTCTCCTATTTCTTAGTGATTCAAACTCATGATTAATAGGTAGTAAGAAAGCGTATTACCATCTAAACTATACTTTGTTATCAAATTATTGATAGTGCTAATGGTAGCATGTTGCTATTTCTTTCTGAACCTAATACTAACCATATTTGATGTTAATGTATGTATATAAACTATACATATTTAGGTTAGGTGTATATTTATTGGCTTGATTTTATCCCAGGATTATTGTTATTGACTAATTTTTTTATATAGATCATATTCATGTCTACATAAAGGCAATCCTTGTACTATTGTATGTGTAATGATTAATATAAGGTTTATTCATATATTCTTACATATCAAAGCCCTATCTAGGGGCCTAACTTCTTCATTTTCGATCAATCATCAAGGTGTTGTTGGATATAGTATCAAGTTTCTTTATTTCGTCCATTTCTTTTGGATTATGACAAATAGTTGATCTCTTTCCGGTAGTTTTCAGCAAAAGAACTCTTGTTCATCACCATTACTCTATCATTCCCAAGGTTATTCGGATCAATCTAGTAGTTTTCTAATTCACCAGAAAGACCCACATGTGTCCACACGCGCTCTGACCCGATTTTGTACCCATCTGAAAATTGAGTTTGGCTAGAGGTTTAACAAAATCAAAGGCGATATCTTAAAATCATGCCTTTCAGGATTTCAGGGAAAGCGTGATTGTTGTTAAAAAAAAATCATGCCTTCTATTCTCCAGGACGCCACCTTACCTTACCACGTCACTTGACACTTAACTGCACACGTCATTCAATTAGCCACCTCGTCTGACACGTGGCTTACACGTAAACAAAACAACCCTTGTTATCGCTATATCAGTAGCCACGTGGCGTACAGTGTCATCCACATCATCTGGCACCGTCTGATACAACATCAATACTGTCACACGTGGATGAGACGTCATTAGTTCTAGCCTAGTCAGCATTTAGTCTATTGCCCTGGTTCACCCTGTTTGGTCCGGTTCCATTATGATACTATAAGATGTCACATTGTTTCCATCAAATTCGGGTTGTTTTACGCCGGTTCTATTCTGATTTACTCTTGTTCTTACCTAATTTTGATCTTCTAAATCCAACCGTGGCCTCAGTTTTCCCAGAATCAAATCATAATGTGCTCTGTTCTCCATACTTTTGACTTTGGTGCTTCCGTTTTGTCTCTCAATCTTGCTCCAATGGTTTCTTACAGTGTTTCAGTAACCCAAAGTCCTGAATTATCTTTTTTAATTCTTGTAACACTTGATAATATTGAATTGGTCATCAAACAGGTACTCTTTAAACTTGTTCCTTCTTACAATAGTATAAATTATGTTCTTCCTAGTTTTGGTTGGTATCTAGATTCTACTTGTTCTAATCACATAACATTTGAGTCTATTATGTTTTCTTCCAAACAACATTCACATATATCATCCATTCAAACTACTGATGGATCTATCATGCATATCAGTCACATGGACACTATATCTACACCTTCTCTTTCCTTGTCCAAATAGACCCTTCATGTCCCTAAGATGACTTTAAATCTTATTTCTATTGGTCAACTACTTGAATTTGGCATTGATATTTTTTTTCTATCACTAGTTGTCATTTACAGGACCATCAGACTGAACAACTTCTCGATACTGGACGTAAAGTCAGGTATCTCTTTGAGTTAGACAGCCTCAAAATTCCTTCATTTACCCAAGTGCAATTTGCAGCATTTTCGTCTTCTATTCCTTCGTTGAGTATTTGGCATTCTCGTCTAGGACATGTCTCCTTGAGGACTTAAAATGTTAACTTCTAGTGGTCAATTAGGATCATTACAAAATGACTCTATTGATTTGTTTCTTGCCAACTTGCTAAATTTTATGCATTATCATTCCCTACTAGTGATTCTATTTCAAGTGCACTATTTGATTTAATCTATTCAGATATTTGCGGTCCTTCTCTAACACCCACTATGGAAGGTTCTAGGTGTTATTATTTTTGTCGATGATTTTACCAATACACATGGCTTTATCTGTCTTTTATAAAAAATAAGTCTGAATTACAACAAATCTATTGTGGTTTTGCTCTTATGGTTAAAACTCAATTTTCTCGATCCATTAAAAATTTTCGTATTGATAACGCTATGGAATACAAAGAAACCTCTCTTTTGAACTTTATTCGTCAACAAAGCACCATTTCTCATTGTTCTTGTCTAGGTATGTCCCAATAAAATTGTCGTGTTGAGTGTAAAAATCGACATATTCTTAACGTCACTTGTGCTCTATTATTTGCCTCTTCTTTTCTAGAGCAGTTTTGGGATGAAGTTGCTCTTACTATCGTATATACTATCAATCGGGTTCCTTCTCCTATTACTGATAATCAATCCCTTTATGAGTGTTTGTATGATTATCCTCCAAACTACAAGAACCTAAAAGTGTCTGGGTGTACTTGTTTTGTTCTTCTATAACCCATTGAATACATCAAATTAGAAGCTCAAGCTAGGTTGTATTATTTTATAGGATACAATATTGAACACAAGGGTTTACCATTGTTGGGATCCTCAATCTAAATGGTTACGCATATTCCGTCATGTTATTTTTTGATAAGATGTTTTCCTCGATAGTTTAATCTATCTCCTTCTTCTTCTACATCTCTGTTTACTCATCCCACTCCAAATCTTTTTCTAGATACTGTTCTATTAACGGGGTTTGTTCCTGAGGTAATTAACTTTGATGGCCATAATATCATTCCATCCCAGTCTATCTGACAGCCCAAGCATTCTACCTTTTTTGAGTCTCCCATTGCATCACCACCTCTATCTTCTCACTGATTTACTAGGGTAAGAGTACCTTCCAATCGTAAATCACGATTTTATATAGAAACTCTACTATTATTTCCTTACATGAATCCACTTCCTATAGAGAAACTTAATCTAATTCTATTTGGCAACAAACTATGTCTGATGAGTTGCAATCTCTTGAGACAACTCACACGTGAAATTTGGTTGACCTTCCTCCAAATAAATCTATTATCAGCTGTAAGTGAGTTTGTTACAAAATCAAAATTCACTTTGATGGTAGCGTGGACTGTTACAAAGTTCGTCTTATTGCCAAGAGATACACAGGAATATGGCATTGATTATGAAGAAACTTTGGCACCAATTGCTCATCTTCTGTTAAAAGCTTACTTGCTGTTGTCGCTATGCAACATTGGGGACTATTCCAAATAGAAGTAAAGAATGTCTTCCTTAATGGGGATATTTCTAAAGAAATTTATATGCAACGACCACCGAGATATTCTGCAATCCCATCAAGGTCTATAAGCTTCATAAAGTTCTTTGTGGTCTCAAACAAGCTAGCTCCTAGATCATGGTTCTTTAAATTCAGTCACAGGGTTAAACAATTTGTTTTCAAATCTAATCCTTATAATATGCTCTCTTTGTTTGTCAATATGCTTATGGTATCATTCTTCTACTTCTCTATGTTTATGATATGATCATTACTAGAGATATCTCACTGGCATTACTGAACTCAGGAAGTATTTAAACCATAATATTTCAAGATGAAAAATCTTGGTTTTCTTAATTACTTCCGAGGTCTTGAAGTATCCTCAATATCTGATGCCTACTATCTTATACAGGCTAAGTATGCATCAAATCTTCTTCCTCGTGCTAGGTTGACTTACGATACTGCCTTTACTCCTATTGAGACCAACACTCATCTTACTTCTGATGATGGTTCCTTTCTCCATGATCCAACCCTTTTTCGAAAGATAGTTGGTAGTTTGGTATATCTTATTGTTACTCGTCTGAATATAGTCTATGTTGTCCATATTGTTAGTCAGTTTATGACTAATCCCAAAAATTCTCATTTATACTTCATTTCTTCGATATATCAGAAACACCTAGTGTCATGGTCTTCTATTTTCTTTTCAGTCATCTCTTATCTTGCATGCTTATTTTGATGCTGATTGGGCAAGGGATCCAACTGATAAGCTCTCCCCCAACAGATTCTGTTTCTTTTTAGGTGACTTTCTTATATCTTGGTGCAGTTAAAAACATATCTACTGTAACTATTGTAAGTCAATCCGGTACTAAAATCGAGTATCGTGCTATTGTTGATGCCACTCAAGAACTTATTTGGCTTTGTTAGTTACTATCTGATATAGGTATTGCTCACGAGCTTCCCACTATACTTCATGTTGATAATAGAAGTGTCATCCAGATTGTCCATAATGATATTTTTCATGAGCGTACCAGGCATGTTGAAATAGATTCTCATTTTGTTCGCGAACATATTATGCAAGGAATAGTGAAACTTCTTTCTACTTCCTCTTTTGATCAGACCGCTAATATTTTCACAAAGGCACATCCTCCTAGATGTTTTCAAACTTTAGTAATTCAAGTTGGTCAACGCTCAACCACCATGAGTTTCAGAGGGATGTTAATGTATATATGTAAACTATACATATTTAGATTAGGTGTATATTCATTCCATTGATTCTATCCCTTGATTATTATTATTGATTATTTTTCCGGGATAGATTGTATTTATGCCTATATAAATATAACAGAAGCATCTTGTATATCTTCACATTTTATTTCTTTTTCTTTATTTCTTTATTTATTATTATTGTTATTTTTGAAGTTCGGCGATTTTTCCCTAGTATTGCTGTCTTCTATCTCTTTCATTCCAAAATCTTCTTCTTTTCCTTAAAAAAGGAGACATTAATTATACAACTTGGATTACTTTAAACTGCAAAAAGACCATGCCTTTCCATCTTTTTTAACACCAAGCAATGGAAGACCACCCCTGCACATCCCCAAAATCTTATAATCTCTCTTAGTACCTATGTAATTTGGATAGAATATTTATAAAATTATTGTATTTAGCCCCAAATTATTTGGACTCTATTTTTAATAGTTAATTTTGTCATGTATTCGACTTTATTTGTATCCTTGTGTTGGGTATTTAAAAGTGATTAATCTTATTAGTATTTGAAAATTTGCATTTAAGTTACTAATCTAGTAATTTTTTGTCATCTGGTAGTTCTAGACTAAATACTTTATACTTTTGCACTATCCAACATAAAAATTAAAAATTTTGGCTTTATATGATATTTCTTTTCTAAAATCTTCTGTTATTAGAATATTACCTTCAAACATTTTTTTTTTTTTTAAAGTTGCACTTGATTAGTTTCATGTAAGTTAATATTTTTCACTCTTCATTTTTATTTAATTAAAAAAATAATGACATATTTTGATATTAATTTACTTCATTTATATATGACAAGGACTTAACATGTCAATTTTATTAATAAATGATTAACTATTCTATTCAAATTGTTTTTGTCAACATTTGCAATTCAAAAATTATTATTTTTTGTCATGTCAAACTACTCTAAAAAATTCAAGAAATTTAATGAAATATAAAAATCATTTATACAATAAATATATATATATATATATATATATATATTTGTGAGATTGGTTGGAGTATTAAAACATATTACTAATATTAAATTTTTTTTTCTAAATAATTTTATTTCAATTTATATTCTCATCCCAAATTAGGGATTAACGCAACACTAAATTGTGAAATTCATTGTTTGATTTGGAGGTCACGAGTTTGAATACTGAAAATTGGTGATTCAAAAAATGTAAAATAATATTGCATACTATAAATTAAATGATTCGACTAATCCCAAACATTATTAATAATAGGAAATTTATAATATTTTTAGAATTATCCTTTTCCATATTTTCGCCCCCGCATGTTGTTATATCTACGTCCCCTAACACCAAGTAATTGATGGCTTTCACATATCTTCACTTTATAATCAAAATAACGAACTTTCTGATTTTTTTTTTTTTTTCAAATCCTCAATAATAGGAGTGTTAAATCAAACTAAGATATATTCCATATGAAAAAAGACATTATCACCACAATGTGGAGAAAAAGATTCCAATGTACATTGAAAACAAAATTCTAACTTGCATGTTTTTAGAGAAATTAAAGAACTAAAAAGAAAAATATTTTTTTTTCTGGAAACACCATTATTATTATTTTCCTGATAACCACCATTCCCCAATAATTTTCTGTGGTCTTATTGTACCTCAAAAACTAACTCCTGTTCCGTACACTCCTTTCGTCCATTTTCGGTGCTAAATTTAAGGCAATATGTAAATGCTCAGATCCATACTAGATCGGGTTTAAGGGCTCTGAAAATATTAGTTAAAGTCCAGGTGGCTTTTGCATCACATAACATTTACACCACTTTCATATTATTTTATAAATTATTCTTTCGTAAGTGTAATTTTTTTTTTATTATTATTATTGAAGCATGTTTAAATATACATTGTGTAATAATTGTTTTAACCATTTTCTACACTAATGATATAGAAAAAAAAATTAATCCTTATTTTATTAGGTCGAACTCGGGACATTTTGTTGATGGAAGTTTTACCACACAAAGGGATAAAACATAACCCTTGACATTTTCCTTAAAAAGTGAGAAAACTTGAGCAATAGAATTTATGCAAACAAGTAAACCAAAATACCAGAACAGAAAATCAAAGCGAAATAGACTTTGTTAGTACAAAATTATAAATTATATGCTAACAGCATTACACAATTTCTTTATTTTTGACCTTCTAATTAAAATTCGATGAAATTGTCGCACCCTTTTGTTTTGCAACCCTAGAGTTCAATAATGATGGAGTGAGCATTTCCTCATGCATTATATGATTGATGCTCGGCCATGCAGTTTGGAGAAGCCAAACAATCCTTTACCAAGTAATTTTGGAGAAGCCAAACAACCCTTTACTAATTAAAGACACAATACATCTGATACCAAAACTTTCATACTACTTGACATCATTTCTTCTATTTGTAAACTTACGCAGAAGACAAGAAAGAGAAACTTCCTGTCAATTGACAATATTCACCAAATGGTCCAACTACGGCAGCATAGAGCCAATGCTATTGTTCTTCATCTGCATAATAACCAAAAAAAGATTTAAAGAACAGATTCAGGAAATCTCACTGCAATAGCATATCCATGCCAAGTAATTTTATTTACATTAAATAAATTAAAAGTAAATTATGTAAGGCATAATGAAATAATGGTATGTGTCAATTGTTCTGACAAAGTCTGTCATTTGGTCGGAAGGAATTTAAACATGACTGAAGAGTAAAAAATGCCAAATGGCTGGATGAGGGCAATCACAACTTTACCTTTATAGTTACTTTCACGAAGCTGGACAAGGGCAACTGCAACTTTTGCACCGATGCGTGCATTATTCTTTAAAAGTGCAATATCTAAGACTATTAAGGATAGTCGCACAAGTAGATGCTACCATTTCTTAATTCTATGGAATCTCTTTATTCCAGCTAAGTATAGAAACAAAAGAAGTTCTCCTACCGTATGACAATAATTGCACTACACCTAGCCAAGCAATTCACAAGAGAAAAGGGGAAAAAGACTCGAAACCGAAATTATAACATGCAAGTAGGATACTGGCAGCAAGAGAGGCCCCTCCAGTAAGTTCATTTACTCTAGTAAGCAAGAATGGAGTTTCAGCATTTCCTGTGATGCTCTTCTCCCTGAAATTCCATCTCAAAACAATCAGTTTTTCTTCTGTATCCTTTTTTATTTCATATCAGTGAGTTAAGATGCATCAAAGCAGGCCACACAAACTAAGCAATGTAGTACATACAATTGGAGGGAGAAAAAAAAAAAAAAACAACCTAGCTTCTTGAATAGCTTTTTGGATTGCAGATTCAATCAGATTTCCTGAAGCTGAGTGTTCTTGAGGAATAGGGACTGCTATCAAAATTCCAGTTTTGAGATTCAGTTTCATGTTTGCATCTGTATAATTCAGGTGACAGAAAGAAATTAAAAAAAAAAAATGAACAAATGATATGCTGACATATAACATTTCGGAAGGAAAAGGGAAAACATTAAAATGGTACACAAGTTACCAATTAGTCGAGCACAATCTTCTGGAGTATCAACTCGGCAAGGTGCCTAGATAGTTTAGCATGATATCACCAACCAGAAAAACAAAATCCAGTCATGACTAAGCAGGATATGATAATAGTTTAATCCTTCAGCAGTCAAAGATAATACTTTGGACAAATGCAGCAGACCATATTAGGTCCTATAACATTCTCATTCAAAGATAAATATAAAGCTAAACTAAAGCATTCTGTCTATGGTAGCTTATAACCTAGCATTATGTACTCAGTTCATTTTGATACTCTCCAAACAGAACTTCCAAAAGTGATGTGATGACAATGGGAAAATGAGGAGAAATTAGTGCTGTTGATTGATGAATATCCACTCAGTTATTTATCTACATCTTTATTTGATCTTAGTATAAAGGTTCAGAAGAATCTGGAGCATCTTGAACTGTTTATCTGATTACTATCTTCAAGAGTATTAGCGGATGCTGACCACAGCCATCTGAATGTCATTATAAATGTACTTTCATTACAGGACATCCCCAATACAACAGTAATCTCATATGCACAACTATGTGCACAAACAATTCTCTCTTTACTACCAACTTTGCCCACCTCTTCGTAACTCACAGTCTTGGATTGTAATAAATATTTAAAAATAATATCAAAGAAAATCTAGATGTTAACAAGGAAAAAAAAGGCTACAGTGAAAGTGGCTCAATAAATACAAAATTTTGGGGCTGAAAAACTGAATGCTGAATGCTTCTCAACTACCAGACATGACTTCTATCGGTGCATTAATGTACCACTGCAAAAAATTTTGACTTCTCCACAAAGAGAAAAGACAAACACAAAATGCCACATTAGAAAGCACAAACAAGCACTCACACACGAAAACATTTTTCACGTGCTCACAAGCATGGATTGAAATAGCAACTCAAATAGTAAACTTAACATAAACACTTTCACACAAATGTCAGATCTGAGCTAGACAGAAGGGTGGCAATCAATCTGGAAAACAGGGGAGAAAGAGAATGGCGTACAATGAGGGATTCTGGAATTGAGAGAGGTCCGGTGGAATAGAAATAAGGAGAAGGGCTGGCTGTGGAAGAGGGAGAGAAGTGGGAGAGTTGGTACAGGGTGCAGAAGGGAAGAAAAGCAGTGGGGTAAGCAAGAGGGTTTAGGCATATGCATTTAGGTGCAGCACGGAGAGGAGGAAGATGGTGGTGCTCTGGCGGACTGGGAAGCAGATATGCGTCTTGGTGACAACCAGAGCAAAGGGAGATTTTCATCAGTGGTGGTGCTATGGTGTATAGGAAAATTAGAGAGGGTATGAGGGGGTGGTGTTCTATGGCATCTCTAAGCCAGCGGGGGCTCTGGGGAACGAAATAGACTGCTGGTGTCCATGGTCAAAGAATTATTATTTAAATGACTGTCTTCCCTTTTTATATTTGAGTCTGTTGGTTCTATAAATTTGTAATACCCTTCAGTTTTAGGTGGTTATTTCACCATTCTAGGAAGGACAAGATCCATAATGAGTACATTCGAGGGAAGATTGGGGCAGCTCTTAGATGAGAAGATGAAAGAAATACATCTAAGATGGGTTCGGCATGTGCAAAGGGGGACTCTTAGATGAGCACATTCGACAAGGTGATATTAGAGAGGTTAGTCAAAGCAAAATGGGTAGGGCAAGAAGCTGAAAAAAACATGGTAGGAAGCATGTAAAAAGAGATATGGCGGGGATCGAAATTAGCGAGGACATGGTTCAGGAGAAAGTGCAATGCATAGATGGATTCATACAGCCTACCCACCTAGTGGATTTAAGGCTTCTTCTTCTTCTTGTATCACTTTACATACACCATTTATTCCAAGATCACTCTCAATTTTCCCACACGTACTAGACATTTTCATTTACTGGGAAGAGAAGAACTAAATGGCACCGCAGCACACAGACACACAGAATCTATCCTCAAACTTTTTTCAGAAGTTGAAATGATTTGGCTAAGAAATGACGTCCAATTGCATTAGTCATCAATTTTCTAAGGGCAACATCCAGAATAAAAAATATTCAAATTATAGATACTATAAACAAAGAAAGGGATCTAAACCTTACGGCCACTGCTTTCTGTGAAGAAGGCAGGGAATTCATTGGTGTTATAAGCAGCAACACACACTCCCTGAGTTTCCTGTAGTTTAAGGTCAAAAAGTGTGAGAACTTACATTGTGTGAAGATATGTTACTTGCAATAATATTTAAATGGAAAACGAAGTTACCAGGTACTCGATGGTTCTTGGAATATCTAATATTGACTTTGCACCAGCAGAGATTACTGCTACTGGAGTCCTTCCCAGCTCAGTGAGGTCTGAAGATATATCCATTGCTGCATCAACAAAAATAAATGTGGAAAGTTCAAAAGTTTTGTGGTAACTTATTTTTTGCATAGCAAAACTATATACATGTGGCTCACAACTCTTAGATTACTACTTGTTGTCAATCAAGCTTTATATGACCTTTTATTCTACAATTATCTTAACTATCTATCAATAAGTTTTCCACAAGGGAATTGTATTCCATTTGCAATTACTACAGTCAAAATAAAACAAATTCAGGATAGTCTCTCCTTGCATTCCACTTAACCTTTGCACAGATGTAACTACTCTATTCCCTTTTCCCTTGTTCTTTGTCTTCTTCTCTGTGCTTTCTGGAGAAACTTGCAGGAAAATAATTCACTTCAAAGATAAATTCTCACACGTCTCGGATTTGTGGACATGTACAAAGGCCACCCTTAGTCTGTTAGCTGTATTGATATTCAAGAGGTTAGCAAAGCAAAAGGGTCAGAGGAAGACCGAAAAAGACACGGTGGGAAACCTGTAAAAAGATATGGTGGCGATGGGAATTGGTGAGAATATAGCTCATGACGTACAGCCAATCTCACCTAATGGGATTTAAGGCTTGTTGGTGGTGGTGTTGATTTCCAAACAACCCAACTACTTTCCTTTTTCTCTTAATAGCCCAAAAACACCTGAAATCTCCTAGAACAACTTTTTCGACTATTAAAAAAAAAATCCAAGTATTGTTGCTCGAAACCTAGAGCATTGCCACAAATAACTTTTTCTTGGCTAAACCAATTCTGCAACCCTATCTACTCACTATTTTAACCAGCAGTGCCTGCGATGTAATAATTTTCCATCCTAATACTGTTCCAAAACAATGCCTTGTACAACATAACAATACAACACCAATTCACCAATGAATCATTTCAAATAACATATTTATGCCTGTACAAGGTTTAGATATATAAAGAACCTCAAAAATATGAAATATTGTGAGCATTCAGCCAATAGATTCTTCTGAACCATGGTACCATAGCTCAGTGTTGCCAACTACAAACACTGATAATGCCATATGTCCTTGTTTGAAAATTATATAGGCTAATCCAGTAAGATATATTTGGCAACCACATTAGTCATAGATTTCCATTCGAAAATCTAGTTGGCTCAAGCTTGACATAATTCTCACATTCTGATTTCTGAAACATATCCATATATTTATTGAAGAAGCCTTAAAATCAACCCTCGGATATCATAGAGCCCAGAAAATAATGCTTTTACTTCTTGGTTTCTTCTGCTTATTAAGGTTTCTCAATTCTAATATCAATTCTGAAATTGATTAGAATGGATATAAACTGACATTCAGATGCAGAAATTGTCAGTATACATGTGTTTATGTTCTTTTACACAAGGACATTTTAATGTGTACCATAATTCTCAAGAAGATATAAAGGAAAACGGCCTTCTGTAAACTTACTACTTTCTCCATGTCTATGCACTCCTCCAATGCCCCCAGTAACGAATATTGGGATGCCTACCTGCAGAAGCTAGAGCATTAGCAAACACAAATATCTTTTGAGGAGGATCTAATTGGAGAAAAAAGAAAAGGAAGTACTGAACATAAATAGATAATGATCACCATAGAAGCAAAAATCATGGTTGCAGAAACAGTAGTTGCACCATTCCCTCGTGTTGCCACCTAGACAGAGTATACATGATCAATGCATGGTATAACTAACAATGCAGTAAGATCTTTAGACTATTAGAACTATGTATATATTGGTTATTCAGTGGTTGGCAGATTACATGAACTGCCGTTAAGCCCCCTTGATGTAGAAATGTGAATTAAATGAAGCACACAGAATCTGAAAATATTCAACTGCAGAATGATGTAGTTCCATTAGACACAAGCACAATCCACCAGGAGAGATCAAGAAGGTGATATCACAGCCTACATGTATATTCAACCCACATAAAGTAGAGACCTTCCTCTACTGCTTTATAGCTGTAGTCTAGAACTTTGCAATATATGATATTTCATAATACATGCTTGTCATGAAATCAATGGAACTGCAATGCAAATGGCATCGACCATCTAGGTTCAAAACTAATATATCACTACAGAACTCCCTTTTGAAATTCCAGGAACTTGTTCATTCTTGTCCTATTATGTAATGATAAGCCATCATGAAGAAATCTCAAATCACGGGACTTCCTATAATACCAGAATGCATTAGCACCCATCAAGCAGGAAGTATGCTAATTTCCCATCCTGCCCACACACCTTCCACCATGCTTTCCAAGCTCCCCCCAGGGGGACTGATTTCAATTTGTATAACTCTATGGTTGAACAGCGGTTGGCAAGACGAGATATCAGGATACTTCCAAGAAGGCAAGAACTGGGAACTGTACTCAGGAAAAATTCTTTACCAGCAAAATGGATCAGAAGCAAAAGGTTGGTTCAAGTAAGGAAAGCCTCCAAAACCAATCCAATAGTTATATTTTTTTTTATCTCACTGAACTCCTCAAAGTCTACCTCATTTCAACAAACACATCAGCAAACATTTAAGTGCTTGTTACAAAAGTGAGGCCACTTCACATGCATACATTCACATATTAGAGAACCAACATTGAAAGGGGCCAAATTCAATAAGTGGTCTGTAATTACTGAATTCCATATGAATATAAGTGGGAATCATCAAAGGACCACCTTACAAGGCACAGGTGATCAACCGCACAGAATGAAATCGAATTGATATTAACTTTAAAAAAAATTTATCCCACGGCACTACAACAATAAGCAATCAGTCCCGATAAACAACTGACATAAAGAAGTAAGATTAAATTCTTCAAGCTTGAGGATCTATGGGGCAATTACTCATCAAACTGATCTGTTCGGGCTTAAGTCTCATAATAAGTAGTCAGCGAAGCAATAGCTTACCAAGGCACTTATCAATAGCCAGTCCGACCCTTGAAGAAAATTCTTTTTTTTAATGAGAGGACAATTTTTATTAATGTGCATTTCTCCAGTTGTTTGGAAAACCAAACTCTAGACTCCAGAGCAAGTTAGTTCACATGGGGTAAATAAAGCAGCTGATTTCCTGACAACTAGAGTTTTAAAATGAAAAGATGCATGAAGTTTACTCTAACTGTCTGACCTAAAAGAGCCAAAGTTACATAAGAATTAAGTGATTTTAGTTTCATCTCTCTTGTTCTGCTTTTCCTAGAATTGTAATATGAGGAGATTTGATGCCTCAAGTCTCCAATTATTTATTTCTCCAAGGAATTCTCTATTCCCTTCATACGCTTCCTATGAAGATAAAACTCCATCCCTCCAGTTTCGATCTGTAGATGGGAGGGATGCCAATCAAATTGGTCACCATTTCTTAAACAGAAGAACATCAAGATCAGAAAATNGATTATTAGACTTGACCTCATTGGTTGTCACTCCATCATAAGGAGGCATAGGATCACAAGAAGCTAAATAACTTGATCAAACATATATTGCATGTAAAAAACTTAGAACTGAAACTAACCTCTACAATAACTTTAATCTGATTTTTACATGTATCATATGCATGTAGGGAAAACAAATATTTGTCTTATCACAATATCAGCATAAAATCATCTAAGCCACAGCTAACAAATATGCATTAGTGCCAAATTTACTCACCACATGTGCAATGTCCCTACGAGCTGTCTTTCGAACTTTCTTTCCCAGTTTGGCTAGCACCTCAAGTTGTTCTGTACTTAAACCTACAAATAAAAACCGTAGAGTTGGACAGGAATACTCTATCTTCTTTATTGAACTCGAAAGGAAGATATTCCTATATGAGATCAACATAAATAAACTATAATTTGATTCTATTGTGTCTATATGAATGAAGGAACAGAACAGGCTATGGGCTCAAAAACCTAGCCCTTTTCCATCTGATTATCTGATGCAGCAGAATGAAAATGAAAAGAAAGAACATGAGAAACGAATATAACTACCATGAGAAATAATATAGATAGAAGATGATAGAATTAAGCTCCTTTCATAAGAGGGGTAGAGGGGTAGATAGAAGAGTAGTCAACATAAGAGGGGTAAAGGAAGACCGAAAAAGACTTGGTGGGTAACTTGTAGGAAAGATATAGCCCATTTAGGAATTGAGGAGGATGTGGTCCATGACAGAGTGCAATAGCATAGCAGGATTCATGTAGCCGACCCTACTTAGTGGGATTAAGGCTTGGTTTGTTTGTTTGTTAATAAAATAAAGAGAAGGAAGTTTAGGCATAGTCATAAAAATTTCAAAAAAAAAAAAAAAATAGTGCCAATATTATTTGATTACTGATGGAACTGTAGCATGACAAGAAAAGGAAAATAACTAAGAAGGTTCAAGAGAGAGATGCAAATTTCCTTAGTCTGTGTAGATATTTCTCTAAGAAGTTTTAATCTATAACATGTATGACCATGACTTTGAAATCGATAGATACTCAAAAGATTCTCTTAAGAATTGTATATAGCTTTCACCCAGTAAGATTTCATATGTAAGCCTAGAAATACAATTGGACAGAATCCTCTAACTCACATAGAAACATAGAAAATAAAACATGTTCAAATTTAGTTGAGAAGAGCAATCAATTATTCTTTAACAAAATATATTCCAATTCCAAAGCCAGAAAAGAAAATTCAGCATTGACTACTAGTTTGCTAAATCTAATTCATAAAAACATATATACACCCATTATTTTGTATCTAAGTAAGATATACATTTGCAAATCATGATTGCGAATAAACTTGCTCAAGTTAGTGAACTAGTTATAGTAACATACTGAAATTATAACCACAATATGACAACAGAAACTGACAGCAGTAAAGAGAAAAAGATTCCAGTACATCATAAGATTGTTCCCTTTAAGCAGCCAACAGCAACCGGCAGAAACTAAATTATCCAAATGGATCCACAAAAGCATAAAAACTAATCAGTTTCACAGAAGAAAGAAAAAGCCCCTACTACTCTCTCACTACACCTTCTTATTCTCAAGGCAAGATCCTCTACAGTCTCTACTTGCGCTTCTACTCCTCCATCTTGTCCTTGTTATATTCTTCTTATCCACAGCAGTTATCTCCCGTCCATTTCTTTGCTAGGTTCTCAAACAATTTCGCAGCCCTATTATCCCTGATTCACAATTCTAAATCTAAACTGCTCCCACTGCATAAAACTGCCAGACAGTTTCCAGAAAGGCTTCAACACGGACAAAACAGGTGTATGTTTAGTTTGCTGCCTCACTTACTTTTCACAGCTGTCCCTTGTAGTACTCGATGCTCTTTTCCCCTAAGTTTTAACAATACTTCAGCAGATGGCTCAAATATCTGTCCTATGCTATAGTCCTCTAGTTCATCGGATGTTGACAGTGTTTCATGACACATTTTCTCTATGATTTATAGCATTTTCAGAATTACACATCTATGCAGCTTTTATACAGAAACAGTCAATACCATAGAGGAAGTGACACAAATTCTAATGCTAAAAACAGATTTTTGGACAGAAGCTTCACACCTCTCTTCTCTTGCCAGAAATCTTTTTTAAAAAAAATGCAAATGTGAAGTAGAGAGATGTACAACAAAAGTTTAATGTGATCACCTACAAATGGGATCCCATCCAAAATTGCAATTGTGGCAGGTACAGCTCCGTTATCTCTCACAGTAGCCTGCACCTCTTTGGCCACCTCCAAATTCTGGGGATAGGGCATTCCTAGAAACAGAGCAGAAAAATCCAGATGGTAAAATAATAAACTAGACAATATGTCCAAGAAAATAATTACCGACTGTCAATTATTCCTTCCCAAAAGTTTCCGTCTTCATTATTTACTTCATTTGTGGGTTATTTCTACTTTCAGCATTATATTATGCTTATTTTACACTCACTTAAGCTTCATGTCAAACTGCGAGTTTTGAGTCCAAACATAAATACATTTTTAACAGATACATATTTGATTAGTTTCAAACAACCACTAAGACAGTGTGACAGTCCTCAGCAGAAATGTTCAGGTAAGAAACCATTTTTTGCCTGAATGGTCAAATAAGTTTCTAAGGATTGAAATGAAAACGTGGACTTGAGAGCTGCCAATAAACCAAGTGATTCATGACATCTTAGACGGAATCAACTGGAAGGAATAACGCAGTTTATCTGCTGAAAAACATAAATTACCACACAGCGAAACACAAATAAGTCATCTCATATTTGTTAACACTACTGAAAACTCAAATACATCATCTTATTCTCTATACTTGTCTAAAAAGCACCGAAATATTAGTTACCACTTAACTAACTAAACAGAATAAAAAAGGTTACATCATACAAGATGCTTTTATCATGATTTGAGCATTCTAAATACAATTACTGTAATACGAGATTCCTCATTTCATTAATACAACAGGAACTAATGCATATCACCCCATGGCATAAAACATGGTTAAGTCAGATAAACAAAGCCTCAAGTGATCACATGATTTTAAGACTTCTCAAGATCCAATTTTTTATCAAGTTTAGACGCCATTCGCATAATGCTATTCCATAAGATCTCATGAAATCAAATCACAATCAGAAACAATGAATATCATTACTATAAATGCAGAACGTGATCATGAAAGTCACTTCAAAATCAAATCATAATCAGAAACCATCAAACGGGCTTTGTACATTTCACATAAAATCTTAAATATTAATACAACATCCATTAAAAATAGTAAAACTCGAAGAAAAAACAAATCTAATTAAGGGTTTTAATGAGCTTATTCATACCATGAGAAATTATGGTGGATTCAAGAGCAACAACTGCTTTACCAAGAGATAAAGCTTCAGAAACTTCAGCTGACATCTTAACTAGTCCAGCAAAACCATCCTCAAACCCACCCTATAAAAACAAAAAATAAATATTATTTCAGTAATGAAACAGAATTAACTTCATATTTAAAACTAAGAACTATCTTGCTGGAACTTCATACTTCAAACTAAGAAGTATGGAACCATAAAAAATTGAACTTCTTTACATGACAAAAAAGAATAAGAAAGAGGAAGAATCAGAAGACTTGTTTTCTGTGGAGTAAAGTGTTGAAGGGGTTTACTCTTTTGGTGGTGAGATTGAAGTGGCTGTTGAGGATTGATAGCCTTGAAAGAGCGGTTGATTCCATATTAGACCAGGCTTGTTTGCGAAGGAGATGCAAGGGGTTTTGGAGTAGTAGTGGTTACATTTAGGGGTGGGAAACAGAACTATAGATCAAATCATCTAAATAGTCCAACTTTTGTTTCATTAACTTAAATTTTAGTAG
Organism: Cinchona pubescens; assembly: GCA_025175665.1. Taxonomy (NCBI): domain Eukaryota; kingdom Viridiplantae; phylum Streptophyta; class Magnoliopsida; order Gentianales; family Rubiaceae; genus Cinchona; species Cinchona pubescens. Next base: position 3,801,160 of record JANKKI010000062.1, read on the forward strand.
ATTTAGGAGGTGTTTGGTTCATATTCGGGAATCGGAATTGGAATCGGAATCATAAATCTCACTATTGGTATGGATTTATATCATTCCCCCTTACTTGTTTGGTTTAACATTGGAATGAGTTTCATTCTATTAATAAGTTACTCAACTGAATTCCATGTCACATGTGGGGAATAGAAAGTGGGTATTTTCTAACACTTTCATTCCCATAGAATGATTCTCATAGTGTTCAACCAAACACCATCTATAGGTATCATTAATTTTTATTCTCATTCCCCCTCTCGTACCCATAAACCAAACACCTCCTTAATCTCTCAATAAATTTTATAGACAATTTTATATATGTTTGGTTGTGTACCAAAACACAAATTTTTCTTGAGTGTGTCACTGAAAATCACACAGTTATTGTCGAAAAAATATATATATATATATTTATTTATTCATTTATTTATTTATTGTGTAAGACAATCAAATATGAAAATAAATTAAATATAAATATTTAATTAATAGATTAAATTGACTAATTTTAAGTTAAAAATCATTTCAATTTCAATATTAATAAAAAAATTAAAGAACTATTTAAGTAATTTACCCCAAAACGAAATAACAATACATGACCTGATGCAATCAAAAGAGGGGCGCCTACAAATTTCGTCCTTTAACTATTTTCAAATTTTGAAGTCACTAAAAAAGAAAAACTAATTTAAGCTTTTTTGTCCCTCAACTATTATTTTAGTCCTACAATAAGTTTTTCTCAGAACTTTTTTCTCGCCAAATATCTTTTTCAATCTCACATAGACTCCTACAATCTTTCAACAATCTCTAATACGTCCCTTAAGTTTACTTTAAATTTTCCCATCCCTCAATTGTTCTTGTTATCCTGCATAAGTCCATGAACCTTTTTTTTTTTGCACCCATGTAGTCCTTCTTGTCGGAATTAGATTTTTCAACAAAAAGGAAACTTGTGCCTCTCATTCACACAGTCATAGGTTCAAAATTATCAACTATTTTTCCACAATCTCATTCAGGCTTCCCAAATTCATACTCTACATGAAAAAACGTGTCGTGATTGCACCTATAACCAAATGAGTTTTTGTTGTGTGACTTTTGAACAGATTCTTTTCTGGGGTGTGCAGAACATACTTCAACCTGCAGAAAGGATGAGCTAGCATAAACCAGGGAAGAATGGTGGGAATAAGTGATAGGGCTCCTCAAGGTTTAAGGCTGATTGATCATTTTATAGTATTTGTAAAAGCATACCAAATAATTAATTCGAAAATGAAAGAAATTGGACACCTTTGTTAAAAAAATATAGAATATATTTTTGAACTTTATATACCATATTTTATGCACATAATTGTATCGAGAGACCATAATAGTGTGTTTTATATTTGTGAGAGATCAAAATGTATCATTTTGAATGCGAGAAACTAAAAAAATACAAATGTAAAATGTAAGGAGCTACTAGGGTTGTTTCCTTTTTATCTTTTCTGTTGTTTAAAATTTTAAATCTATCAAAAAAAAAATTTCTAAATACATTGTGTCTAATCTTTATTTTATTCCTTTAGCCATTTGTTTTAAGTATTAGAAAAAGTTACTTCAAAAGGAAAAAAATGTAAAAATAAATAAGACATGAGGGTATAATGGTCAACAATAACAGCTTTGCTAGCTGGTTAAATTCTGTCAGCTAGGCACTTAAACTCTAAAAGTACAACGGTTTATTTGTAACTTTTAAAACTATATAAAGATTATGTGGACAACGACTAGATTTTTTAGAGTGTAAGTGAAATTTACGCAAAAACAAATTATAGAACTTGGGAAGCACTGTGCTCTATTGTTCGTTCAATAAACCACTACTTCAACTTCAAATTTAGAGGTAAAAGTTTGCCGCAAAATTTCAAAAGAATAAAAATAATTCCAGCACACAACAAATCATATTTTTCTTTTTGTGTATTGTATTGATAACCAAGAACTTTACAAAGTGCAGGGATAACCATCTCCTTACAATCTTAGCTTCAGCAGCTACCCAAATTGGGAAAAAAAATTTCCACATCGCTTTTTTGTTAAGACTTTTGGCAAAGTTTGCACTTTCAAACCAAGTCTTTTTCTTTATTTACATATATAATGAAAAGTAAGAGTGTTCAAAAGTCAATCGAATTGAACTGTCGAGTAAGTTAAAAAAATTGACTTAACTTGTTCGATTTTGACTCAAAATCAAATTAACTAAGCGACTTCTCGACTGAACTTTGACTTCAACTTTTAAGTCAAACTACCGATCAAATACCGAACTATAGATTGATTAGTTTGATTGGTTTATCGGTCGAACAAGTTGTTCGACTTTGTTGGTTAAATACCGGTCAAATAAGTTGAACAAATATACATATATATATATATATATATATATATATGGATCTATAATTATAATAATATATTAATGCATTTGTGTACATAATATTTTAGTCATCTTATTCTTAATTCTTAATAATTAAATATGTTAATAGATGATAATATTATTTTTCTTAATACTTAAATATCTTTTCTTTGTATAATTGTTAGTGTTATGTATAATTTATGTATTTATACATTAATCTAAGTGTAAAAAATTATTAATGTAACACTTTTGTTTCAATAACTAATTAAATGAACACGAAGCCCAAGACCGTATTGGAATCCCGTATTGACTTATCACCGTATTGGAATCCGGGATTCGTCTCTTATACGGCAAATCGTATTAAAACTAAGTCCAGAATTTAGATCAAAATATTTTAAGACAAACCGGCCGACTGACTTAACCTCAAATATTTAAACTAGAGTCAAATTCTTTCTTTAGAAAATTATTTTTAATAATCATAAATCTCCGGTTTTTGGATAATTTACCTTTAAAATTTTCTGTCGATAAAAACTATTTAATTTATTTTGCTATATTGCCGATTCTTCCCCTAAACGCCTTTCTCAACGGCTAAGCGGGTACTTTTCAAGGCCAACAAAATAAATTAAATAATTATTATGACTGAAAAAATTTAAGAATTAAGAATGATACCTATCTGGTTCTTAAAAAGTTTTGAAAGAAAGAAATTCAAAATAGTTTAAACATAGTTCAAACACTTAAGATAAGATAACAACAAACATATGATAATTAGCCTGACATATTATGTCAGGACCAAACAAATTAAAAGGGAAAGGGAAGAAGGTACCTCAGAAGAGGCTGATGAGGAATACCTCAGGGTCTTCTTCTTTTATTAAACAAAAGTAATTACAAAAGAGGAGTAGTTGTACAATGAGAGAGTAGAGAAGTAAAAGAAATAAAACTTAAAACTGTAAAGCTCTTATCCTCGGCTATACAATTGAGGATATTTATAGAATGGACGTCAAAAAAATTAAATGTACAAGAGGATTTTTGAAATCCGTGCATGGTGAAATTACTGTTTCTACAGTGAATTTACTGTTTGTACAGTATTTGTACAGTAAATCCGTGAATGCACAGTGATTTTTACTGTTTATACAGTAATTTTGAACAGTGAAATTACTGTTGTGTAGGATCCACTTTGATGTCGCCATTTATTTTGAATATTTTGATCATCTGATCTTTTTCTTCATTGCTTCTTTTGCTTGAGTGTGTCTAAAACACTTTGAAGAATATCTTCAGGTCTTTCAATAGGTTGTGATTCACCAGCTAATGAATTATTAGAGTCCATAGAACGTGAATCATTATCATCATTATTATCATACAATTTGATTAAGATCAATAGAAAGATCTTGTTTAATATGTTCTTTTATTTGATATTTGACTTCTTCCATATAAGCTGCAATAATTTCATCTTTTGTCATAGTGCCTGATTGCACTTCTAATTTCCTGGCAATATGCCTGAAAGGACTTGGCTCCATTGCTTTGGTAATTGTACTGGTATCTGTATAACTTTGAATTGTTTCTTTTATTTGATCCAATAATTCTTGACTAAATAATTGTTTGGTTTCTGGGTCTATTTTCATGAGTTTATCCCAGAATTTGGTATAATATGTTCGATATAAACAAGGGAAATGATCGGAGGTATAACCAAATTCAGGTTCCCATTTATAAATCCAAGGGATTGAAAATTCAAGAAAGAAATAAATGGTAGCTATTTCTGTGGGTAAAGGAATATTTTCCTGAGAGTATAATTTTTTGAGAATGGGTGAGAATTTTATCCAAGAATGATATAATTGGAGAAATGGCTCAGGTAAAATTTTTACTGAGGGCTCCATGGGTAGTCCACCAATGAATAAGCCAATTGGGGATATTTTGAGATAGAATATTCGAGCACAGTTTAATAAACCAAGTGTGCTTGTGTTTAGAATTCTCATAATAAAAAGTTTTATGAAAACTTTGAATATAATCCCAATAAGTATAAGAAAGTGGTTGTTGTTTTTCAACAAAGCATTGTTTTTCTGTGAGGGTAGAAATCCCCCATTCATCAGAAGATATAATTTTCTTAAAAATAATTTTTGAGAAATTATAAATAATAGTAGTAGCCATAGGAATGAAAATGCTGAATTTCATTTTGTTGCTGTTGGTTTACCACATCTGGTGGACTATCCATGACAGAGTCTTATATGATTCGCCTGGAAACATGACTTTATCAGACTTCAAATACCTTTGAAGAATTTTCCAAGGTTGATCCTGCCATTGACAATCTTTTTCATCAAGAAGAAATATAATTTCTTTTTCTGGTCTCATATAATAAGACTTAGAATCTGATTCAAATTCATTTTCATTGTAACCGAAGCATAGGTATTACCTTTATGCTGTTGAAGCAAATATTTTTGCAATTGTTCATATAATGGATGATCTTTTGGGATATTACCCAGATCAATATGGGATGAGGATGAAGATCCAAATCCTGATAATCCAGATATATCTGAATTATATAATGTTTTTCCACCCCTAGATATGACTGGGGTTCTTCCATATATATCCCTTATAAGGAGACTGAGAACTATAACGTCTCATGAAACCTGTAAAAATTCTCAAGGAATTTATTAAATTGATAATTCATATAATTTTTTAATTCTTAAATTAAATATTTTTGTACAAAATTTAATTTCTTCTTGTTCATTATTATATTCTTGTTGTAATAATGCAGCTATCCATAAAGGATCATGTTCATTTGAATATTTAAAATCTATTATTTTATTTTTTGTATTTGCTAGTCTATTATTTGCTAAAATTATTCGAGAACGATAAAAATTTTTACTCCTTATTAAATTTCTTTTATAATTATGATAATTATTATAATAATAATCTCTAATAGGGAATTCCATATTTGTATAATTTATGGAAGGAATATTTTCCAAATATTTTAATTTTAATGCTCTTCCTTGCGAAGAATGAGAAGAACTGGCTTTATCAGTCATCCTTTGTCTTGAAAATATTTTCTGCAAAACGGAATAAAGTTTTGTAATAAGAAATTTAATATAAAATTATAATTAATTTCTGAAGTTAATGAAGATAAATTTGAGTGTTTTAATTCAATAAGAGAATTAATATCTTTAGTATTAGGATCAGTTATAAACTGAGAAGAAATGTCTTTATAAAAATTATTTTTATAATTATCATTTTCATCTTTAGTGAAATGTAATTTCGGAATTGAAGATGATAAAGTAGATGATGATGTACAAAATTTAATATTATTATCAGGAATAATAATATTATCACTTGAAATTATATTTATTTGAAAATCTTGAAATTGAGAAAGAATGTTATAATATTCTTTATTTTTATCATCATATATATAGTATTACAAGAATTACAACAATTCTTTTGAATAAGATTATAGAATCTCAGTTTTATTTCTTTTACTAGGAAAAAACCAATTATAATCATCAGAATTAATACTAGTATTATCATTACTAGAACTATTATTATCTGTATTTATATCTATTATTTTGTAAATTTCATTTTTAATCTCGTCATCTAAATCTAATTGTTTAATTTTTTCTTTTTTATTTTCATGACAATTTGGGGCTATATGACCTTTTTTGCCACATTTATAACATATAATTGGTTTTTTCCTAGATTTTCTAGGTTGAGATTCTCTCTGTTTTTTACGAAATTCTCTCTTTTCTTTTTGTTTTTCTGTTGATCTAATAGGTTTTAACCTTTTATCTTTACGCCATGAAGGTCGATGATATGATTTTTTCTGTGTAGAAGATATGTCTTCTAAACCAAATTGACTACAAAATTGACCTAATTGTCTTTTTCAGTTAATTGTTGTCTTTTTAATTGTTGATTTAATTTGATTTCTCATTACATAAAGCTATACCTTCTTGAACACAAGTATTGACCAATTTGCCATAAGTATAATAATCATAAGGAATAGAAATATTATCTTTCCTAAGAGCTTTTTTAATTCTTTCAGCAAATAAAGGAGGTAAGCCATCTATAAATTTGGCTTTCCAGTAAATACTATTACTTTCCGGAAGATCAAATACTCTAGATAAAAAAGTATCTTTATACCATCGAAAAGAAGTAAGTGTTTTACACCTTAAACCATTTAATAAAGTACGAATATTTTCGTGATTAGTTGTATAACGTCCTGTAAAATGATCTAAAATATTAACCATGAGTGTATAAACTGCATCTTCAAAAACATGAGATGTATTAGGTTCTGTCTTAACAGTATTCAAAATATCATCACGATTTTGTTGAGTGAAATAATTATCCCACCAACCTTTAAGTTGACCAGTAAAACCGGCAATTATCATTGAAGCAACACGTTTGTCACTATTATTATTTGCTTTTGCTAAAATTCTGTAGAATACATTAGCATGCGATGAATTAAATTACTAATTTGTCTTTCAGTATAACCATCTAAATTCCATTCATAAATTTCTTTTCCAGAATAACTATTATTAATAATATGTTGTTGTTCTTCATATAAAATATCCTGAGGAGTAGGTCTAGGATAATAATAATGATACATAGTTGGTTTATCACCAAACTTATAAGAATTATGAAGTTTATTAATTTCATCAGAAATTACTTTTCCTTTATTTGGATTTGTTTGTAAATTATTTTCAGAATCAAGAGTATTGATTTTTAACGAAGAAAATTTTTTATCGAGAAGTTTTTCAAGATCAGAAATTGGTTTAAAATTAAAATCATTAATAATAGGTGGAGGTTGTAAAGAAGCTTTTGCAATATCATGAAAATCATGATTATGGTTATTAGTTGAAATAGAATTTGAAATTTTTTGTATTAAAGAAAATAATTTATCCATTTTATTATGAAGAGAACTAATTTGTTCACTTAAAACTTATTTCTTTATAAAAATATTAGTATAATTATTTTGTTGATACATATTATTAATATGTTGCAAAGTAATAGGTAGAGTATTATTGTCTACTAATTTTTGAAAAGCATTAAATGAAAGCGAAGTATTATTTGGTAAAGTAAATAATTTTTGTGGAGGATATAACTCACTGGTCTGTTTACCATCAGAAAATTGATATGTTCGTTCAAGAACATTAATATAATTATTTAAATAAGTAGTTATAAACCATGGAACAAAAGGAATTATTTTATTATGTAAAGCAGTAAATTCATAAAATTCTTTTGAAATATTATCAAGGTCTTCAGAAGAATATACTTCAAATAACCATTGTCTAAAATTATTCCAATTTGAAGATAAAAATTCTTGTTTTATTATTTTTCTAGCATATGAACCGGGACTAAAATCTATAAGAGACAGGCATCATAAATGGAAAATCTAATTCGGATTCAGTAGGAATTTCCTTATCTAATTCATTATCATGAATTGGTTTAACTATATGTATTATTTATATGTAAATGATTTACATGTGATGTAGATGGAGTATTACTATCTATTGTATGTAATGATGCAAGTGTTGAACGTGCAGGAATATAATCATCAAATAATGATATCTGAGATTTTGAAGAAAACGTCCTATAAGGATGTCTAGATGATGATGGTCTAGAACCAATACTATGTCTAGATGGAACATTTGTTGTATCAAAACGAAGAACAATTTGTCCATTTGGATCATGCTGTGTAATATTCAAAGCATTAGATGTAGAAGAAATGTCTTCATTTATTATCCAATGATCAGGAAATTGAATTTCATTCCATTTAATTGGTTGTCTAGTTATAATCTGAGATTTATTAAAATTAGTCTCAATTAAAATTGTTTCATTAGTAGAAATATTAATCAATTTACACTTTGGATTCAAAGTCGAAAGTAATTTAAAACAAACTCTATAACATAAACATATAAGTTCAGATCCTGGTACAGTTAATTGTAACCATGAATTTTAAGTTATTTAATGTTAAAGCATCAAGTATATTAACATCAGATAAAGATAATTGTAAATTAGGATAAACATTAAAATAAACTGGACCATTAGCCAAACTGGATTGTATAATTTATATACTTATACAATTATACTATATAACTTATTAGTATAACATTTTTACTATCAACAAGTATATTAAATGTATTAATAACTTATTATTAGTATAGATAAAATTAGGTGATCGTATACATTCCTATATATTATAGGATATAATTTAACAAAAATTGGTGATTCAATAAGATTTTTCTATAGGAATTGATTTTGGTAAGTGGTTCTGAATTTGTGACTTTATAAATCAATTTTAATATGTATATATCATATATACACTACTACACATTCATATATTAAGATTTACGAAGATTTGACCAATCACCACTCATGAAACTTACTTTTGTTAAATGATGTTGTTATAATTTTGTTATGTATTTCTTTATTATCTAAGAATTTGTATTTTGATTTTGTACAACTGTGTATTATCTTGTATTTCTATTATGTGATATTTTGAATTTATGGAATAATATAGAATTTGTGGGATAATATACTAAATTTTGATATTAGAATATGGAATGGAAAAAAGATTAAATGTTTAACTTATTCAACTTGTTCGACTTATCGGTCGAACAAATCATATTTAAACGACTCGACTTTAGATTTATATGACTTGATTTTGACTTTGAAATTTTCATGTCAAAAGTCAAATAAATTAAATCGAACAAGTCGAAAAGTCAAACATTGGTAGAATGAACACACCTAATGAAATGTACAGACTTGAACAGTAGCAAAGATTTGTTGAGTCTTCCAAAAGAATTACAATTTCATCGTGATCCTTATTCCTCAGGTTGAGTTTTTCTACAATGAGTTTATTTTCAATTTCAATTTGGATCTTTCTCCATCTCTTCTATGCTGCTTTGATCAAAACCTTTTGCTTTAGCTACTTCCATCTCACCACAATTTTTGCTACTTTCTTTTAGTCGCCCAGATTGCTACAATTGAACCATCCAAGCCCCTGATTACAATTCCAATTCCAATTCCAATCTTCTGTGGCTGTGTTTCTTGCTAAAGCAATGTTAATCTTCATAGTACCATATTCTTGAGGCTCAATTCATGCTCTATCTGCTCTTCCACCTGTTACAGCTCTGTGCTTGTGTACCACTTTGTTAGCTGCTTCATGCTCAATCCATTCTTCCATGGCTTTGTGGATTGTTTTCCTAACTTCCACCTCTTTTGGCTCGAAGACAAACTTGTTCTTAGCCTTCCAAATATGCCACAAAACATTTACAGTTAGAGTTAGAAAGTTGTCTCCATTCCTTTTGTTCTTGACTTCTTCAAGTTTCTGCCACCATCTCCAAAAATTAGCCTTTTGCTCTTCTAATCTATCCCATTGAATTGGAGTTAACTTCCACACATCCTCAACTTTCTTACAAAAGAAAAACAAGTGTTCTATAGACTTATATCTCTGATCACATAACTTACGATTTCTGCAGTTATACTGTTGTTCTTTTATTGACTACTACATCTACTGGAAGTATTTGGTGTAAATACTTCCACAAAAAATGTTTAATTTTGTATTTTATGTTTAACTTCCATAAAGCTCTCCAAATGGTCTTCTCTTTTTCCTTTGAAATTGCTTTCCCGGCCTTTACTATTCATCATCAGTTTTCTTCTATCCTCTTCCTGTTTTGCCATTATATACCCAGATTGTACTGAGTATTGTCCATATTTTGTTATCCTTCTAAAAGAATATCCTTGCTCCCACTTCTTATACACATCTAGATTGCATGATAAGATTGATATCCTTATACATTAAAGTGTTGTCTTAACACTGATTAACATCCCATCTAAAATTTTGGATCAGTTGCTCCACTTTAGATACATTACATCCTGGTTGTTTACAGAGAGATTTTTCCACTGGAATTTCGTAGCAACCATCTATCCTCCTAAATGTTAACTGATTTTCCATCCCCAATTTTTTTCCTCACTCTTGATACAAACTCTAAAATATCCCTTGCAGACATGGCACTCTTTCAAAACCAGCTGATATTATTAGGCACAGTCATCTTCATTAAATCCCCATTGCTGATATACTTTGACTTGAGAACTCCACTAACAAGAAGGTTAGGTTGAGTCAAGATCCTCCATAGTTATTTAGCTAGTCTAGTAGAGCTGAGTTATAGCTATACAAATCTCTAAACACAGGTCCTCCCTTTTCCTCGCTCTTTGCCATCTTATCCCATGACATCCAATGCATCTTCTAATCTTGGTCTTTACTTCCCCACCAAAACTGTGCCAAAATCCTGTTGATATCTATGCATAAACCTCTTGAGATTCTGAAGCATGATATTGTATAAGTGGGCATAGCCATTAAACCAAATGTTAGCAATGTTTCTTTCCCTGCTGATCTGAGCAACTAGCTTTTCCATCCCTTCATCCTCACCAATGGTAGGCCCAAGTATTTATCTTGATTTACCATCCTAAGATGCCCCAGAGATATATTTCAGACCTCTTCAATCTCTTGCTAATCAGTGTTATTACTGAAGAAAACTGAGGATTTCTCCATGTTGATCAATTGTACAGATGCCTCTTCATATTTCAGTAATACTTTGAGTTCCTCAGCTTCACATTTAGATGCTTTACAGAAGATCAAAGCATCATTTGCAAAAACACAAATGACTAACAGCAAGTCCCTCCTTACAAATCTTCATACCTGTCAGTCTCCTGTTACTAGTAGCTTGCTTTATAAGATTAGTAAAACCTTCAACATACAAAAGGAAAAGATACGGTGACAGGGATCCCTTTGCCTTAACCCCCTCACAGGTTTCATAAAGCCTACAATCTCCCCATTGAGATTGAAAACAAAGATAACAGAAGAGATACATCGCATTACCCAGTTAATCCATTTAGAACAAAACCCCAATTTATTCATGATAGCTACCAAAAAAACCCATTCAACCCTATCATAAGCCTTGACCATATTTAGTTTTAAAGCCATAAATTACTAGTTTGTACTTTGCCTTTTGTTCTTAAGGTAATGCATGAAATCATGCGCAACAATAATATTGTCTAAAATTAACCTGTCTGGGACAAAAGCAATTTGACTTTTGCTAACGAAAGAATCAAGAAAATTTTTTAATTTATTAGTCAGCAGCTTAGAAATGGTTTTGTAGATAACATTGCAAAGGCTTACAGGCCTATATTGAGACATATTAAGGGGAGCATCCGTTTTAGGAATTAGAGTGATAACAGTTTCATTAAAGACTTGAGCAAAAAACCTGAGTGAAAGAAATTTTGTATTGCAAGAACAATATCATCTTTTATTATGCCCTAGAATCTTTAGAAAAACAAAGGAGAGAAACCATTAGTACCTAGATCTTTATTGGGGTTCATAAAGAAGAAAGGTTCATTGATTTCCTTTTATTCAAAAGGTCTGATGAGATTCTGATTTATAGGAGCAGTATTTTTTTAGCTAATCCCTCTAGTACTTCCTGAAAATTAGAGATGGCAGTCAGTAAGCCGTGCCGGGCTAAAAGCCTGACAAGTTAGGCCTTTTAATGGGGTGTGCTGTATCAGGCTACCTCTTCAGAAGGGGTGTGCCGTGCCGAACCAGGAATTTGAAATACTTGGCCTAGGCCCGACCTCCGTGCCAAGCCCACAATGGGGTGGGGCGTGCCGGGTTCAGGTTGGCCCTCAGGCTGACCCTATGCCTAATCCTCATATTAGCTCACTTTCGATTAATTGAAATTACATCAAATTATTATTTATTATATTTCGAATTAGTGCTTAATACAGTAAATTATTATTTTATTACTCAAAAATAGTACTTAGTGGTCCAAGTTATTACCTATTATTTCAAATTATTATTAAGTAGTGCATCATTTGTCATTACCTATTAGTAAAAGTTATTAGTATAAGTTATATATAACTATGTAAAAAAGGAAACAAATTGTTAGTTACTAAACCAAGTCATTGCATAATATTCCAAGTTATTATTACAAATTATAACTTATTTTATTTGAAGTTACGTGTATTTAGTAATTGTAGTTATTACTTCTTTATTCTAAATTACTACTAACTAATCCAAGTTGTTACTATTATTTGAAGTATCATTAATTAGTACTTTATTTTTCATTACTTATTATTACAAATTATTATATATTAGTCCAAGAGGGAAAAATACATACATGTTATTCGAAAAAAAGTCATTTAAAATGTTAAAAAAAATTAATTAAAAATGTTGACTGGTCGTAGGTAGGTTTTTCGCATGGGGTGGGCTGACAGGGGTAATAGGTTGGAAAAAACAGGCCCTAACCTATCTTAATGCACAGATACGGGCCTAGCCCAGCCCGCTACAACAACATGCCGGGCAAGGCGGGTTGACAGACTAGCCTGGCCCATTTCTATCCCTACTGAAAATCCTTAAGGTCAGAAGACTAAAACAGTTCCTCAGCAGATTCTCCATCAAATCCCGCGTAGGAATTGGGAAAATATTAGACTCGTGTAATAGTCGAGAACATATTCATTTGGAAGTAAAGGTATTGTGGTAGTGGAAACTAGAAAGCCATCCCTAAAATTTAATTTATGGCCGTCTGCAGCTACTATTCCTAACATCATTACTAATTACTAATTTAATAATGCATGAACAATTTGGTCTAATTTAGCAAAATTTATAATTAATTTAATAAAATTTTTTACTATTAATATTTTCTAACTTCTTTTAACCACTACAAATAATTATCTTAAATTTCCAACCTCCTTTCAAGTAACCATTATCTTTCAATTTTATTTTATTTATTAACCTTTTTCTAAATTGCACACACGAAGGGTAGGGTATTCCTTCAACTCTAGTTCACATTTTATCGTAAAATGAGAAGTTCAACTTTCTTAATGTAATATGGGGTTAAATGTAGTAAACCTCCTTAAGGTTGGGTTGTTTTGCAATAAACCCCCTAATGTTATTTTTTTTTCTAACTTTGTCTCTTCTGTTAATACACATTAGTAATTTAACTATTAAAAATTAAAAAGACATTTTTACAACCCTAGATATTACAAAAAAAATAAAATTATGCCCTTAAAATGTATTGTATTTGGTATTGTACTCCCTAACTCAACTTTTGTGTCAATTAACCCACTTTAGTCATTAGTTAATATAAAAATATTGTTAAAACAAATAAAAACATAAATATGTCCAACAACACCAGTAATTTTTTTAATACTTGTGCTCTGAAAATAATTTTAAATACAAAAATTCCCTAAAACTATCTCTATTTTTTCAGTTTTTCCATCATATTTTATTTCATGTAAAAATAAATTTCATTTTGAAAGGAAATAAGATGACACAAGAATATATGTTGAATTTAACTTAAATGTATGATACTCATAATCATCTATTAAAACCGATTTCCTTCTTTCTTTTGGAAAGATTATTAATATAATTCAACTATCACCTAAATATGTATGAAGTAATTCCATACATATAAACTAATATTCAAATTTAAATAACTTAGAAGAAATATCTTTAATAATTCAACAAAAAATTTTACGAATTAATTATTTCATCATATTTTTGAGTTTTAAATATTAAAGGAGCAGAATTTGAGAAATAGATTATTAATTAAGTAGAGCATACTTATATTTTTAACAATATTGACAAAACTATTGCATTTTATTAGTAGCCAAATCATTAAATAATACATAAGTTATATGAGGGACTATAGTGAAATTTTGCTTAAAACTTAAGGGGGTTTACTACAATTAACCTGTTGATGCGTGAAAATATAGCTCCTAAGTCTAATAATAAAATCTGAGTCATTTGTTGTCCGAATCCTCCAACACAAAGGTTATGGCTCGCGTATACCCACGTTATAATGTACCTACGATAAGAACAAGAGCGGTGGGGTTATGTACCCCGGGGGAAATTTGGAAGCTCTGACGCTCAAGTTAGAATTTGTACTACGAAGAAGATTGAGAGCAAAATGAGAGTTTGAAATGGCAAATGAAAAGTTGAGTAAATAATGAATGAATTTGTACCTTCCAACTTACTATTTATACTTCTCCTCTGATGGGTTTGGGTAGTTTATGGGATTGGGAATAATTATTGGGCCCATGAGATTCTTGAATGCGTTGAATTTCTTTATAGCTTGATTTACGTAAAAATTACCAAAATGCCCTCCTGTATATTTGACTACTTTGACTAACTGTTCACATATCCGCGAGCCATTAGGTGGTATTTTTAGACATCATCACTTGCCCCCTATTCTCAAGTCGAGTTTGCATGGGTTGACAGTAGAATGAGGGTTTGTGATTTGTGTTTTATCTGGAGCCAATAATTGTTTTACCGGAATCAATAAGATTTTGACCGGAATCAAAAATTTGAAAATTTGAATTTCATTCTTGGAGGGAGTGTGGTTGATCACCAACATCTTAGTTACTCGCATACTTTCTCCTTAAATTTAGTAGTACTCATTTGCTCATTTTTGAGCTCTTGTGATACTTGTATTTAGTATCTCAAAATAACGGCTATAACTAGGGGTGTTCAAACCTGACCCAACCCAAAAACTCGACCCCAACCCAAATACATTTGACTAAATGGGTTGGGTTTTCAGGTATCGAGTTACTTGGATTGGGTTACCTGACTTTAGCAGGGTTGTAGGGCTGGGTTGGGTTTTATTTTTAAAACCCAACCAAACCCAACCCAAAATAAAACTCAACCCAACCCGAATAACTTGATTAATCCAAAAAATTCAATTATATTTTTTCAATTTTCATTTTTTCCTAATTATTTCATCTAATTTATATTACTTTTCCTTTTCATTTTTGAAATAACATCTAATTTATCATATTGTTTATTTTTTTTCCTTTTTATTCTTAACCTAACCATTTTATTTTTGATCAAACATATATTTTTAATGGATGATTTTACAATCATAGATTTTTAAAATATTTTTGTTAGTTTTGATTTTTAACCCAAATAACCTGAAAATCCGAATAACTCGCTGGACTAATATTTGGGTTGGGTTGGGTTTTAATTTTTTAACCCAAAAACCCGACCTATCAACACCCCTAGCTATAACTCTAATAGTGCTCCACCCTCAACCCAACATCTACAACACCCAACACTTCTCCCTTACCTCAATACCCAACATTCCACTCTCAACCCACTTCACTTTACCCTTAACCCACTATACCTTACCCTCAATACTCCACCCTTAACCCACTACACCCGATACTCAACACTCCACCCCTAGTCTACCCAACACTCAACACTTCACCCTTAACCCACTACACCCAACCCTCAACACTCCACCGTTACCCACTACATCCAAAACCCAACCTCACACACAAGACATCAAGTGGGCCTTTGTAATTTCTTCAATATTGTCCCAAAGTAAGTACACTCTTGCCCTTTTTCTTTTTCTTTTTTTTATTCTTTCTCTTCAATTTTCTCTTGAACAATTCATCAAACAACTCATGTGTATTTGATTGAACATCATTTTCTCCATTTTCTTGAGTTTCAAAGTTGAAGTGAGAGTAAATCTAAGAGTTGATCCGTAGATTTGAGTGGCATTAAACTTGTCAAGGATCCATTCTAGCTTAAAAATGGATATTAAAAAAACAAAGAAGAGAGAAGAAAAGAGAATAAGGAAGAAAGTTAGGAAAGAAGAGAAAAGAGAAGTAAAGAGAAAGAGGAATGAAGAGAAGAAAGAAAAAGAAATAAGCTTAGTGGTGAGAGAGGTAGTAAATAGTAGGGCTGTGGGCGTTAAGGGGGGTTCGAATACGAAAGAAAATCAACCAACCATGGTGTTGAGTAGTTCAAGCATAAAGATACATCGATTAGCCACTGAAGATTCCTCCACTGCCCAATCGAAGAAACAACCTGCAACTACCCTTGGTTTTCCTCCTACAACTACTACTCCTGTAGCCATATTAGTAGCCCCTTACCTCACTGAAAATGCTAAGGATGGTGATGTCGAGGCAAGCGAGCCTCGGTTGCAGCTCGACAACAATCCACGGCCGTGTTCTCCAACTTCTCTTCCTTGACTAAAATAGCAACGCAGGTGAATGGACCACCAAGGCAAACTCCCAAATCCTCAATTGGTGTTGTTGTCGTTGCTCATTTCCAAGGAGAGGATATCATTGCTGCACTCATAGAGAAAGAAAACGCAGCAATAACTGCACTCGTGGAGAAGGAGGACACATCATCTTCAATGTCTGAACCCATCCCGGCGAGGTAAACCTCATTAGTGTTAGAAAGTTGGAAACCTACGTCTCGTAGCTGCTTGACAAAGAAGAGAAGACATAGCAGCTGCTCATGTGGAACGAGAAGATGTAGTAGCCATCGCTCGAAGAACTTTTCTCAGTCCGTCCATTGATGATAATCATTGCACACTTGAGAATAAGTTGGGTTAGAAGAACATGGAGCAGTAGCAACTAACATCAACATATTCGCATACGCCGATCTCAACCTCTGTCCAAACCCAAAATAGCCGTCCAAGTGGAGTTGATGGTGCAACTCTTCCACACGGTAACGTAGTGCAGCGCATGACTGCTCTCTAGATGCATAGTTATCAAAAAATAAATTGCTATAGCTATTAAGTCCATCCATCCATCCGATGCTTCCATGAATGGCTTGCAACAACGGGGTTTTTTCATGGGAGGGAAAAATATAGCAGCGAAGGGACTTGAAGTGAACACGATTGTGGGTTTACCTGCGCAAAACATATGTAAAAAAGGTAAAGGTTTACGCGACAAAAAAAAAAAATCAACTTGTGATGTAGTTAAGTCTCATTCAATTGATTTTTATACCATGGCCTTAGTTGATAATGATGGGGAATTTAATTGCGCCCGGGAGCATAACATTGATGATTTGGATGAAGTGCCAAAAGTAACACAAGAGAGAATGAATAGAATCCCACATTTGGGTAGTGTTCTTGTTGATGACTTAAGTTCTCATGGTGTTGGTAATGATGATGTCGAAATTGACTGTGCGCAAGAAAGAGGTGTTGATAAGTTGTATGCCACTTTTGATATGGTTGATGGTTGTGGGGAACATTCTTTGAGTGAAGTGTTGAATACACTTTGGCATGTTTTTGATGAGTTGGTCGTGAGGTCCCGACAAAAGTTATTAGCCCCTTGCGTGAACCTTTGGACTTGGACTTTCTTCAAGAATACCTTGATATGAGCCCAAAACCATGAGAATTTGGACGAAATATGTTTATGGGTAGACCTTGATTGGGGGTGCTTCATCTTCTAAGGTGAGGTGCACATATGTAAAACCACCGTTTCAATTACAATTATGTCATCGGGTCTCCCTCAAGTTTGTCGGGTTATAGAAAGTCACCTTGAGCAGAAAAAATCTAGTGAAGAGAATTTGTCTCAACACGAGCATGAGTCGTATAGTGAAAAAATTGTGGCTTCTCATTCTCCAACTAAGAGGAAAAAACTCAAAAAAGTCAAGGGTGATAATAATGATCCCGTGTATGTATATTCATAATTGCCTCCTTCAATTGTTGATATGGAGTTGGTTAGGAATTGGATGGAGAAATATCCCATTCCTAACTTTTTCGAAGTGAAGATTCCATCTCTTGACCATAGACCTTGCATGAACTTTTCGGTTCGGATATATGTCTGTGTATTTGGTTCAACTAGAAGCAGGATTGAGGTTCCCACTACCATTATTTTTCCATAAGGTGTTAGAACATTACCAAATTGGGCTTGGACAATTACATGCCAAATCGATTCGTAATATCAATACCTATTTAATTACTTGTGCCATCCTTGGGGTCAAACCTTCAATAAGCCCTTTTAAGGAGTTTAACTATCTAGATGTGAGTGGAGTGGGGTATACCTTTAGTTGGCAGTTTAACAAAAACTTGGCCGAAAAAGCACACCCCAAGTTAGTTAATTAGAGGAGTTACTACTTTTTGATACAAAGGTGGCCTGAATGGAACTTTCCCACTTGAAGCTATGATTTAAAAGTTTCAAAGGTCAACAAACTCCTTTCTCTTAATGGCGCAAGAATAGGCATCTTGCTATGCTTATGGAGGCCGAAACACTTTCTTGGCAAAAAGTTGTTAATGAACACGTCTTGGTGTTAGCGGGATTGAGTCCAGCCGACCTTGACACCTCTTATCTCTGCGGGTTGACATACCTATGCATTTTACTTAGCATTTTTTGCACATGTTTTCACTCATCTTCAATTTGTATTGATGCTCGACTTGAACTTAACTTGTTCTTCTTGATCTTGTAGTAGATACCTTGAAGAATGCTATTTGTGATCTGCGCTTTGAAGATGAGACAAGTGAGACATTAAGGTTCATCTAAACCTCCTAAGGAATCTACCTTTAGAATCTTGGGACCAAAGAGGCCGTCTCAAAAAGCTCTTGCACCACCTCAACCTAAAAAGAAGGCAACGCCTTCTAAGAAAGCTAATTCGGTATCTTTGGCTCAAGTTGAAGCTTCTACTCAAGAAGTTCCTACCCTATTGGTTCTTGATTCAAGTTTGCCTCAAGCTCAGGTTGAGGGCCCTACTTTTTCCCACGTGATTTATACCCTTCTTGGGAGGTGTATGAAGATTCTCCAAAGAACTTCTTCCCACGTGATTTATACCCTTCTTGGGAGGTGTATGATATAGACTTTTCTTTGGAAAAAGTGAGTTGCCCTTTGGTAGAGGCATTAGCATTGCCCAAGTCACGAAAGGACAGAGCCAACAAATCCTTGAGCTCAACTTGCATTGCCAATGCCTATGCCATGTTTCAACATATTTCTCAAGTAAATTGCTCTTTCTTCCTTCCATAAAAATGTCTGAGTATTTTTTTTATTATACTTAGGAATAACATTGTCTTTCTCTTATTGTCTATAGATTGGTGATCTTTATTATCATTTAGAACAAAGCTCAAGAGTGCTATCTTTCTCAAATTTTGACTTTAGAGGCTAAGCTTAAAAAGGCAAAAGAAGAGAAAGAAACACACTTTCAAGTTATGTGTGTTGTATCTAAGTATAACGAAGAAAATCTCCAAGAGATTGCCAAGTTGAGGAAAGAGAACAAAGAACTTCAAACCTCTCATAAAAGTGAGATCAATAAGATTCACGCATCTCATAAAGGTGAGATGAAAAAGCTTCACATGTCGCACAACTTGTGGATGAGCTCAAATCAGTGGAAAAGAAAAGCAGAGATTCCACCAGCTTTGAATTCTTTGATTCTTAAGACTACCAGCATCACTTAGACAATCACTTGGTAGGCTGTCATGGCAGCAGCAACTTTGAAGCTTTGGTGGAAAAAATTAGCATCGGGTTATGACCTGGCCTTAGCTTTTGTAAAGAAGAAGTATCCTGATTTAGATTTGGATGACTTAGATCGGGGCACGACGCATCCTACTCCCTTCACCCTAGCTCTTTGGGGGTTCCTCCTGAGGATGGAGTAGCTTAGCTATTTTCCTTTTTGAAGACATAGAGCTCGAGTCTCTTACATGTAGGAGCTCTACCTTTGACTAGTATCATGTAATTTGCTTTCCTTAGTATTTAGTTTACTTGCGTTTGTTGCTTGCTTGGCTTTGAGTTGGGGCCTTCCTTTGTACCAACTCCACCTTTGTTGTGATTTCCTTCTTTACGTGATATCGTGGCTTTCCTTTGATAGTTTGTTCTTATTCAAGTCGTTTATCTTCAAGCGTTCCTACATATGCCTTCGCCTTTCTTAGACACTTGAATTTTTTTTTAAGTGACTAAGTTTGTGAGGTTGAGCTTTAAAGAAGTTTCTCGCCCCTGGAGCGTAGACCATCGCACTGGCATTGAGCTAAAGTTACTTTAGGTGTGTAACTCTTATATGACGAAATTTTATTTTTGTCCCTGGAAAAGCTATGGTGGCATACTTAACTAAGGAACTATCTCTCAAAGGAAAAGTTTATTTTTGCCCCCAGAGGGGTTATCCTAGGCGCAAATTTCCTAAGTAAAGCCTTATTGTTGGGACTAATGATATCTTAGGCCCACATCTCCTAGGAAAATTTTACTCTTGCCCTTGGAAGGACTTTAGTAGTATACTTTATCGAGAAACTACTTCCCAAAGGAAAAGTTTACTTTCGCTCCAGGAGGGATTATCCTAGATACAAATCTCCTAAATAAAGCCTTAGTGTTGGTACTAAGATTACCTTAGAGTGCAAATCTCTTGGGAAAACTTTCTTCTCGCCGTCGAAAGGGCCATGGTTACTTTTTTTAACATACTTAACTAAGAAACTACTTCTCCAAGGAAAGTCTATTTTTGCTCCCGGAGGGATCATTCTAGGTACAAATCTCCTAAGTAAAGCTTTAGTATTAGTACTAAGGTTTCCTTAGGTGAAAATCTCCTAGGAAAATTTAGGTTTCCTTAGACGCAAATCTCCTAGGAAAATTTTCTTCTTGCCCCCAAAAAGGCCATGGCCCATGGTTGCTCTTTTGAGCATACTTAACCAAAGAACTACTTCTCCAAGAAAAAATTTATTTTCGCCCTTAAAAGGATCATCCTAGGCACAAATCTCCTAAGTAAAGCCGTAGTGTTGGGACTAAGGTTTCCTTAGGTGCAAGTCTTCTAGGAAAATTTTATTCTTATCCCCGGAAAGGATATGGTTGTTCTTTTGAGGATATTTAACCAAGGAACTACTTTTCTAGAAAAAAGTTTATTTTTTGTGCATCCCCGGAGAGATCAACCTAGGCACAAATCTCCTAAGTAAAGCCTTAGTGTTGGTACTAAGGTTACGTTAGACGCAAATCTCCTAAGAAAATTTTATTCTCGCCCTAAAAGGGCTATGATTGCTCTTTTGAGCATACTTAAATAGGGAACTATTTCTGAAAGGAAAAGTTTATTTTCGTCTCCGGAAAGGTCACCCTAGGCACAAATCTCCTAAGTAAAACCTTAGTGTTGGGACTAAGGTTTCCTTAGGCACAAATTTCATAGGAAAATTTTGTTCTCGCCCCTGAAAGGGTTATGGTTGCTCTTTTGAGTATATTTAACCAAGGAACTACTTCTCCACATCTAAGTTTATTTTCACTCTCAGAGAGGACATCCTACGCACAATCTCCTAAGTATAACCTTAGTATTGGTACTAAGTGTAGACACTTATTTTTGTCCCTTAAGTTCTCCCCTATTTTCCTTTTAATTTGACTCTCAATTTTCTTTTTAATTTCCCTTTTAATTATCTCTTTTTAGCCTGTTCTTTGATTTCCTCTTAATTTATCCTTTAATTCCTTCTTAATTTGTCTTATGATGTTTAATTATTATGTGTTTTATGCATTTTTTAAATACAAAGAATGAGTTTTAATATTATTAAGTTTTTAGATTTTTCAAAAACAAAAAAAATATTTATTATTATTAAAAAAAATTAAAAAAAAAAAAAGAAAAAAAAATTCAGCGGGTGAACAAGATCGCACGTGTTCACGCCCGAACAGTCAGCTAGACAGAGCTATTTTGGCTACGTTTTCTCTGCATTTTTTCACCCATTCTCACCAAATTTCAAATGCCCCATACTGCCAACATGACAAGGTATGGTCTTTGACCATTTTTACACTCAATCCACCTCTTTAAAGAGCAAAAAAATCAGTCTAAAGAGGAGGGGGACGAAATTTCTGCAGAAAAGAAAAGAGAGAAATTTTTCTAAGTCTGGAAAATTTTCCAGACAGCCAACTTTGAGCAAAAATTCCAAACGATAGAAAAGTAATTAGACTAAACTCAAAGAAGAAAAGTTGTAGAGGATACCTGGAACTACAATTTCTCTTTGTAATCTCAAGAAAAATCATTCATTTGGAGGGTAAAAAACGTGGTATAATCAGGCTGGTGGCCAAGAAAATCTGCAGAAAAAAAAGAGAAATTTTTCTAAGTCTGAAATTTTTTTCAGACAGGCAACTTTGAGCCAAGATTCCAAGCGATCGAAGAGGAATTAGAATAAATTCAAAGAAAAAAAGTTGTAGAGGGTACCTGGGACTACAACTTCTCTTTGTAAATCTCAAGCAAACTCGTTCATTTGGTGGGTGGAAAACGTGGTGGAAGAAGGCCAGTTCATCAACCGGAAGTTTGGAGGTGCCGAAAGCAAATTCGGCTCAAACGCACTCCAAGCCAAGCATAACCAATTCCACCACATTCCTGAGGTTGAGGTGAGTTAAATGAGCTTTTGAATCGATTGTTTTGGTGATAAAATGCTTATTTTACTATTTTTACATTATTTAAGAGTGACTTAATTTTCATTTTTTTTTATTTTTTATTTTTTAAATTTCTTCTAAGTTACATTTTTAATGACAATAACCACCAAAATTTAATTTGATTTTTGTTTGACATTTTAATTACCCTTTGATTGTAAAATTACCGTTTTGCCCTTATGAGTATTAAATTGCAAATAGGCTCTGATTTTGCACATATTTTTTGATTAGTTTCTTTTGTGATGATTTGTGCTTTATTTTTTATGTTTGTTGGTCTCAATATAATATTTATGCTTTTTCTTACTTGTTAAATGATGTGAATTTACTCTTCTTTCCTCAAATTTTGTTTAGTTGCACGACTAGACATTAAATATTTGAATCAAACTCAATTTAGTCCATGACTTAATAACTGTATCAATAATATAAAATCGGCTAGAAGTAAACTCTGGCGTGCATGACAAACGACTGTTTTGCCCCTTGGGAGTTGAAGGGCACTACAAGTTAAATGTGTGCAACTTTAAATTGGACCTCGGGATAAATTTAGACTGTCAATGGTTTTTATGTGTATAAGAGACAAAATATTTCCTCATTAATATGTATATATTTTCTTACTTTTAAACATCTTAATCTAGATGTGTATAAGAGTCAGCAATAACCAATTAAAATTGAATAGGATAAACGCGATAAGACCGGTTACCGGTAATAAAAAAATAAACTTCTGTCTCTTATACACATCTAGATGTGTATAAGAGACAGACCTTAGTGTCGCACCCCCCAACCACAACCCGCGGTCTAGCCAGCACCGTTGGGACCGGCACTATCGCCAATGTGGTGCTTTTTTTTTAAATTTTTAAATATTTTTGTGTCCCGGCGCACCAACACATCGGGTGGCGACCCCAATCCTGTGTTCCCTAGCTTAGATTATTTTTGTACAATTCATAGTCACATTTAAAGCCCCGTTATGTAACAGTAAATAGGTGATTCATTTAAATTGGTAATAGTAAGTAGGTAATTTATGTTTGTAATAGTAAATAAGACTTTTGCATTTAATCACGTATTTCACGAGCACCACATTGGCGATAGTGCCGGTCCCAACGGTGCTGGCTAGACCGCGGGTTGTGGTTGGGGGGTGCGACACTAAGGTTATCTTATAAGCAAATCTCTTAAGAAAATTTTATTCTCACCCCCCCGAAGGGCTATGGTTGCTCTTTTGAGTATACTTAACCAAGGAACTACTCCACGAAGGATAAGCTTATTTTCGCCCTTGGAGGGTTTATGCCGATTCCGAAAAGTGGTATTTAATTTTGTTCCCCAGAGAGAATAAGTGACCCTAGAGAGTCGCGGTATCTTGGAAGATATTTTGTACCTAAAGGTTGGGTGCGGGTAGGATTGCTATTCTAAACAAAATATTGAGCCCTTACATAGGCAAAAGACTTGGAAGTTTTTATTGATAGCAAAAGCGAATATTTACAAGTTGTACAAGCTTGTTTCACCTCGAAAGATGTCGCTTGGCTTAGGGAATTTCAAAAAACTTAGGCAAAGAAAAAAGAAAGCTTAAAAGTGGAATTTTTATCAAATTTTGGGCATTCCAAGTGCGAGGCAAGAGCTTCCCATCCTTAATTTCTCAACTTGTGGTCACCGTTGGAGTATGCTTCAACTACCTCGTAAGGACCTTCCATCTAGAAAATTGAGAGCTTTCCACAAGTTTGGGGTTGGCTCATCTCCGCCTTCCTTGTAACCTAATCTCTTACTCGAAATCTCCTACCTCGAACTTGTCAATTGTTGTAGTGAGCAATCCTTTGCTTATCTGTTTGCATTTTAAAGTATGCCTTGTCCCTTTTTTCCTTGAGTAAGTTAAGGTTAGACCTTAACCCTTCTTCATTTTTCTCCGAGTTGAAGTTGTAGACACGGAAACCCGGCATACCAATTTTCACAGGTATAAATGCTTCGATTCCATAAGTGAGGTTAAAAGAAGTATCCCTTCTAGCATTCTTGTAGGTAGTGCGGTATGATCATAAAACACTTAAACACTTTTTGACCCATTTGCCCTTAGCATCATCAAATCTCTTTTTAATAGATACTAATACCTTCAAAAATGGTATGATTAGTCACTTCCACCAAACCATTGCTTTAGGGATGGCTCACTGAAGAGATGCATTGCTTTATGCCCAAGTCTTGGCAAAGCTTTTTGAATGGTGCTCCTTGGAATTGCAAGCCATTGTTCGAAGTAAATGCCTTGGGTATTCCAAAGTGGCATATAACATTCTTCCAAAAGAATTGTATTATTTGTTGATGAGTAATGCTTGCTAAGGCTTTGGCCTCCACCTACTTAGCGAAATAGTCGATGGTTACCATTACAAACTTCTGTTTTCTAGGAACTATAGGACAAGGACCCAAGATATCTATGTCTCACTGAGTAAAGGGCCAAGGAAGTGAAATAGTCAATGGATACTAACACAAACTTCTTTTTTGTAGGAGCTATAGGACAAGGACCAAGATATCTATGTCTCACTGAGTAAAGGGCCAAGGTGTTAGAATTAGAGTAAGTTGCTTTGCTAGTTGCGAGGTTGATTTGAATGAAGTTGACATTATCAAGTCACACTTCTGCATGTAGTTCATGGCATCCTTTAACATTCTTGGCCAATAGTAACCTTTCCTTACACCTTTCGGGCTAGAGCTTTTCCTCCAACATGATGTCCACAAATCCTCTCGTGCACTTTGGCTAAAGCATATTGAGCTTCACTTGGACTTAGAGATCGCAAATAAATAAGACCTTTGATATAAAGTTCCACCAATGATCAAGTACTTGGTTAACCTTCTTTCTACCCTTTGAGCCACGATCTTGTCATCAGGTAATTTTCCCTTTTTCAAGTATTGAATGATTGGGTTCATCCAATTTTGAGTAAAATCAATATCCATGACCTTCCCATGGTCTATACTTCTTTCCTTTAGAATTTCCAAGAACACTTCCTTCAATACATTAGAATGCACTGAGCTTGCAATTTTTGAGAAGGCGTCCACCTCCTTGTTTTCATCTCGAGTCACATGGACTATGTCCAATTTTTCAAAGTGTGAGATCAAGTCCTTCACCTTACTTAGGTAAGTAATTGTAGGGATGGCTCCCTTGCTTCAACTCTCCCTTGACTTGTTGAACCACAAGGTTTGAGTCTATGTTTACTAACAAGTTTTTAACTTTCAACTCTTTGGCTAGCCTAAGTCCGGTGCCTAAGGCTTTGTACTCGTGCTCATTGTTGCTTGTAAGAAATTCAAAACTTAGGGCATAACTTATCTTAAATCCCTCCAGAAAGGTAAGAATAATACTCGCGCCACAAGAGACGATGTTGCTCGTTCCATCCACATCTAATTTTTCAGAAGAGGTAAGTCTATGATTTGCCCTCCAGAAGGGGTAGACACCTCTTGAATTTTATCCCCTTCTAAATTCTCCTCTTCTACCCCTTTTAAAATGAAATCGGCTAAAGCTTGTACTTTGATTGCCACCCTTGGTTGGAAGCAAATGTCATACTCACTTAGCTCAATTGTCCATTTTACCAACCTCTTCAAGACACTTCAAGAGGACGGACTTGAGTTGATGATTGATAAAAACTACATTTTGGATGACTTAAGAAATAAATTCTGAGTTTGCTCACTGCCATCACCAAAGGTAAAGCCAATCTTTCAATGGTAGGATACCGAGTCTTCGGATTACTTAAAACTTTACTTACATAGTACACCGACTTTTGGATCTTGTCTACTTCTTTGATGAGAACGGCGTTCATTGCTGCAAATATAGGTAAAGAGTTTCATCGGGTTTGGGCTTAGTTAGGAGTAGGGGAAAAGCTAAGTATTCCTTCAACTCCTCAAATGATTTTTGTCACTCTTCCGTCTATTGAAAATTCTTGGAACTTCTTAGAGCTTTAACAAAATGCAAATTTCTATCCCTGGACTTAGATAGGAAACGATTTAAGGTGGCAAGTCGTACTGTGAACCTTTGCACTTCCTTGATTCCCTTGGGATGCTCCATGTCTTGAATGGCTTTGATTTTTTTAGGGTTAATTTCAAATCCTTTTTGAATTTTCAAGAAGCCCACAAATTTTCCTTTGAAAACTCCAAAAGATCCACATTTTTCAGGATTAAGCTTTATCTTGAACTTTCTCATGGTAGTAAAGGTTTCCTGAAAGTCCTCCACATGATCTTATTTCAACTTACTCTTGACAAGCATATCATTCATGTAAGCTTCCATATTCCTCCCCAATTGGTTTGCAAACATTCTATGCACCATCTTTTGGTAAATGGCTCCGACATTTTTCAAGCCAAAGGGCATTACCAGGAAGTAATAAGTGCCCGAGTCGATGATGAAGGCGATTTTTGCCCGATCCTTGCGATTCAAAAGGATTTGGTAACATCCTTTGTATGCATCCAAAAAGGACATGACCTCATACCCGAAGATGGAGTTTATCATGGAGTTTATGCATGATGTAGGATAGTAATCCTTAGGGAAAGCCTTGTTTAAGCCTGTGAAATCTACACGCATCCTCCACTTGGCTCCTAGTTTTGGAACTATGATTACATTTCTAGGCCATTTAGGGTATTGGATCTCTTCAACTATTTTTGCTTCCAAAAATTTGTCTATTTCTACCTCCACTATTTGGCTTCTTTCCCTTCCAAAATTTCTTTATTTTTGGATGATAGGTTAGAATCTTAGGTCTAAATCGAGTGAATGCATAGCTATGAGACATCAATTCTTGGCATGTTCAAGGGATCCCAAACAAAGAGATCTTTAAACTTTTTAAGTAAAGAAATGAGGTTTTCCTTGATGTCCCCTGGGAAGGACTTTCTCACTTTCACCACTTTTTTAGGGTTATCTTCTTCTAAGAGTACATTCTCAAGTTCTTTCACGGGTTCTCCCTTTGGGTTGAGCTCCTTTTCTTCTTCCTAGAGTTAAACATTACAACTAGAAACAACTTCATTTCCTTTCAACTGCAATGAAGCTATATAGCATTGCCTCACTACGACTTGATCTCTCTTTATCTCACCCACTCTATTCTCCGTTGGGAATTTAATCTTCATGTGATGGGAGAAAGGGATAGCACCAAGTGCTCCAATGGTAGAACGACCAATAATGATGTTGTGTTATCAGACAAGGCAAAGAGGCCTTGGAGACTACAAAATCGACCATAAGTTAAACATCTTGAGGGGTGTACCAAACATAACAGGAAGTGTAATCTATCCAAGGTGTTCAACCACTTCTTTGTCAAACCCAACCAAGGATGAAGTTACGAGTTTCAAATATTTCTCCTTCAACTTCATTTTTTTGAAAGCTTCATAGAAAAGAATATCCATGGAATTTCTATTGTCAATCAAAGTTCTTTTCACATCACAATTTGTAATGGGTAAGGTCACTACCAAGGGATCGCTATGAGGGTGAATTACTTGTTCTGCCTCCTCTGTGGTGAATATTATGTCTTGACACAACCTTTATACTTGATTGGACCAAGGTGATCTGACAAGCATATAACTTACGGGATGACGTGGAGTCACCATTTGTTGCTCTCCCAGAGATAGTATGAATGATGATTTTTCCTTAGTTTTCCACCCCTGCTACTCTCTACTCTTTCTCCTCAAGGTGGACCACGATCTTCTTTGTTTCCGGGTTTTGCACTTGGCTTTGTGGTGATCTTTCTCTATCCATCCCTTAGATGAACTGCTTAAGGTAACCCCTTCTTATCAAGTCTTAAATTAAATTTTTGAGGAAAATGCAATAATTGGTCTCATGTCCATGATCTTTGTAAAAATAGTGCCATTTGTTCTTGTTGCGCTTCTCTGTGTCACTCCTCATAAGGCTGGGCCATTTGACATAAGGTTCTTTCTCAATGATAGCCAAAATGCATGAAGGTTGTGCGTTGAGCGAGATATAAACTTTAGGAAGGTCAGAACTCCTCCTATGAGGAATGGTTACGAATAACCTATCCTTCACATTACTCTTATTTGGAGGTTCCGCTCCACTAATTCCTCCATTTTCTTTCCTCTTCTTTCCATTTTTACCCCCGAACTCTCTTTTTCTTCTTTTCTCTTCATCTACTTGAGCGAACTCTTCAGTCCTTTAGAAAAGTTCATTGAGGGTGGTGGGTGATCTCAAGTTAAGATTAAATGTAAGAGAGCTTTTTTAGCTTAACTCCATTTTAGAACTCCATGATTTGCATATCTTATAGCTCCTTGAATCCCAATAGTATTTTTCTTGAATTTATCCACATAATCAAGAAAGGATTCTTCTGCTTTTTGCTTGAGAGTAAGAAATTAGTTCGTCTTAAGGATTCTCTTTTGGTTTCCAAATTTGTTCAAGAAAAGGTTTACAAGTTGATCAAAGCTTCTTATGTCTTCTTTCTTATATCCTCTGAACCAATATGAGACTGCATCCTTGAGGGTTTTGGGGAACCCTCTGCATAAGATAGCATCTGAGCCATCTTGTAAACATATCTTGGCTCGATAAGCATCAAGATGCTCCCATGGATCTGAACTTCCATCATAAGAGTCAAAATGAGGAGTTTGCCAACATCTTGAGAGAGATTCTTGCATTATCTCATCGGTGAATGGTAAGAAATACTTGTAACTTGTAGCCAACCCTTTCTTGTCTTCCTTCCTATCTACTCGAGCTTGGAGTGGTCCTCCAACTTTCTCCTTAGCTCTTATTCCTGCTCGGGTATCCTTTCCAAAGTATGCTCCTTGACATGGAGTCTTTCCCTCTCTCTTGCTATTGAGGTTGCCTCGCTTAAACTCCTTGGTCTAGCTTCACTTGGCTTGGAGAAGGCCTATCTTCTTAACTCATGTCGGGTGGACTGGCCTTCACGCTCCTGTCGGGTGAACCTAATTGGAGTTACTTCTCAACCTTCTTGATCATTCTTATTGATTGCACGAGAATGTCTCTCATCCAAGGGGGCCATGATGCGCAAAGTGGACAACCCGGGTGTTGCCCCCTGAGTTATGTGAAGGTTCTCTTCCTTCTTCACCAACTTGTTGCTCATGCTGATGTTTCATAAGTAACTCTTTCAACATAGCATTCTATTGCCTTAGCAAGTGTATCTTTGTATATCTATCATTAGCTTGAGGATCGGGATCCCTAACTTGTCATCCCAATCGATCAAATACTCTAATTGATCGATTCAACTGGTGTTGGGATACAATCTCTTTCTCTCTATCTTGGTTATTGTGGTGGGTGTTGCGCCTGCTAGGAGCCATAGGTAAAGATGAATTAAGATGGCTTCTTGTTTTGATTCCCACACACAACACCAAATGTTGATGCATGAAAATATAGCCCCAAAGTCTAATAATAAAATTCGAATCCTTTGTTGTCAGAATCTTCCAACGCAAATATTGATACAAAAATTTGAGTTAGGGCTAACTCGTGTGTAGTATCGTCCAAAGTAAGGTTGAGTTTCGCGCGTAGTACCCACGTCCAGATCACCTGAAGATAAAAAGGGTAGGACTATCCTGTGCGGCAGGCTCCGACGCTCAAGTCAGTACTTAGACCAGAGAGCAAAATTCAATAAAAATTCATTGGTTGAATAATTAGAAAAGTAATTCCTTGAATATGACCTGTCATTTTAATATTTATACCTAAAATCGATGGATCAAATCAATCTGCGGATCAAATATATAGTACTTGACTGATTTGAGCTTATATTTGAACCATAAGGGTAGAATTATTAAAATACCCCCAATAGATTCAAGCTCGGTGCCACATGTAATATTGCCATTGGGTATATTATTTTGGCATCATCATTTGTCCCCAATCTCAAATCAAAATTTTTTGAGTTGAGAGTGTTAAGTACTTGATGCTACATTCACACCTTGACTGAAGTCGTAGTACTAATCGGAGCCAAATTCATGACTTAGAAAAAAAAAATTTGAGCCAAGGCTTAAATTGTTGTATAGAATTTTCCTTGGAGTAAAATATCGTCGGAATTTCTCTATCATTGATACTAATACTACTGTAGAGTTCCCTACTACTTCTGTGGAATGGTGTTATGGAGTTTCCTACTACTGTAGAGTAGTGCTATGTAGTTCCTTACTGCCGTGGAGTAGTGCTGTAGAGTTCCCTACTATTGTGGAGTAGTGCTATGGAGTTTCCTACTATTGTAGAGTAGTGCTGTGGAGTTTCCTACTACCGTGGAATAGTGCTATAGGAAAAAGTTCTCTACTGCTATGGAGTTTCCTACTACTGTAGAGTAGTGCTGTGGAGTTTCCTACTGCCGTAGAATAGTGCTATAGGGTTCTCTACTGCTATAGAGTAGTACTGTGGAGTTCTTTACTATCATGGAGTAGTGCTGTGGAATTCTCTACTTGAGTATCCCATGATTTTAGGATTGACATGAACCCCATAGTTAGAACATTGAACTACTCCAATACTATAACAACTTATTCCATGCCACTAATACTATTATTAATTCATGTGTAGTAGTACTGGTACTACCTTAGAGTTACTCTAGTGCTACTACTTAATCAAAATTGCCCACATGACCAACGTGACCAAGTAAGTATCCCAACTTGATTTTTTTTTTTTTTTGTTTTTGAAAAACAAAACTTACTCCAAGCCTAAGGAATTGTAGTAACATTCCACTTGAACCACTTAAGTTCTAGGTGACTAAGGATTACTCCAAACTTGTCCACGAAATCCCAGTGCCATAGCTACCACTTGAATGACTTTAATACTAGGAGTTATATTTGAAATTGAATACTAATGCTCCAGCGTACTCCATCTTACCCGTATGAGCCAAGTAGTATTTTTTCCTTAACACGCATCTTGTAAAACCCCATGCCTTGGATTGACTCTTACGCTATGTATTGGAGTAATTCTTTAACCCACGAGATCAATTGAAATCTTGGTACCAATATTTTGATTTGATTATAGCCGTGAAGGGAGATCAGTACTTTAAAGCACAACATGTCTCCTTGTACCATGCTCTAGCACCATTGTTGGTGAAGAAAAGACCACTGCTCTAGTTACTGGTATTGATACCCACATTATTAATTTGTATCATACTTGCTTGGGTAGAGACTTGAAATTCTCTTCAGCAAAGAGTTGAACAAAGTTCTACACTGGTGCCAAACTGTTACTCCTCCACTCCACTGAATTTCATATTGTTGCCCTTACTATAGGCATCGCTGCTTGGTACCATTTTCCTTACTATAGGCTACTGCTGCCACTGCTATTGACATCATTGCCTGCAGGTACCATTGAGTAAGTGCAAGCTAACCAGAGCCGTATAATTGACTAGTGTCAATCTCAATATTTTGAAAATTAGGTAGTTGCCGATCTTGCTCGAACTACTAGGGTAGCTAGTCTACATGATGACACCGTTGCTAGCATAGGCAGCTCCATTACTTTGCTTTATAAGGAGTCTGCTTCGCAGCTCCATGTCTTTCCAGAGCCAACAAGTCTTTGGGTCATCCTAGAGATAGGCAATTTAGCAATGAAAGGAGTAATTTCCTGCCAGTGTGATGCTCATTGTCACTTAATCTGTCTAAGAAGCATGATTGCAAGTGCCAATTGGGAATTGGAGATGTCAAGATGCATGTGCTAAACTAGTAATAAAATTTGTAAAATAGTCATTTTCTTGAAAATGATAGGCCAAGAATATCATGTGTAAGTCAACGACAATGGCAAAAACATGTCAAGTTGGGTGGTTCCATGCTTGTACGTCTTTGCTAGTACTTGGTACAACAACATGTAACCACATGAAATTCTTTGTCAAAGACTGACGCATGCCTGACCATCAATTTGTGCATGGCATTGCTTGGACATGTAATCATATGCCAAAGATTTTTGTTGTTATACCCATAGTTGATTTTTTCAATGGATTTTCTCTTCTTTTTTTTCTTCTTTTTATTGTTCATGTATTTTAACAATAAAGATTTTCCTGTGGGTGTTTCAGACAATAGTCTTGGGCACAAAATAATAAAATGGTTCTGGACCATTGGCTTTGAAAAACTAAGATAAGGAAAATAAATTAGAGGACTCCCAAGAGGGAGATTTCGATTTCAAAATTTTTTTCTAAGTACTTAAAATAACTGGTGAGTGAATAGGGATGCGAGAAATACTCAACCCCATAAGATGTCCATAGGACTCAATCCCTAAGGGTGTGAGCAGTGCTCAACCTCGTAGGGCGTGAACAGAGAACGACACTAGAAGGTGTGAGTAGGGCTTGTACCACAGAGGGTATGAGTTGGTGTTGTACCCCGGAGGGCATGAGTAAGGAACGACCTCATGAGGCATGAGCAAGTCGGGACCCCAGAGGGTGTTAGTCGGGCTCAACCATGAAAGACGTGAGCAAGTTTTCCACCCTAGAGGATTTGAAGTGAGAGCGACCTCGGAAGGCTTAGGTAAGGCATGACCCTAGAAGGCGTGACCCTAGAGGGCGTTAGCAAGACTCAACCTCGGTGGGTGTGGGCAAGACAATGACCCTGGAGGGTGAGATTTTTGACCCTCAGAAGGGTGAGCCTCACTTTGGGAGTGAGACTTAGCTTGTGGAAGTCTTCAGTTGAGAAGACTTAGACTTGCCCCGGAGGGTGAGCTGATCCCAGAAGATAAGATATTTAACCCTCGAAACGGTGAGCCTGTCTCTTGGGATAAGACTTAGTTTGTAGAAGCCTTCAGTTAAGAATACTTAGACTTGCCCCTGAAGGGATAAAGTGATCTTGAAGTATGAGATTAGATTCTACCCTCAGAAGGGCGAGCCTCACTCTTGAGGCTTCAATTGAGAAGACTTAAACTTGCCCCCGGAGTGGTTAAGCGATCTCAGAAGATTAGATATTTGACTCTCGGAAAGATAAGCCTCACTCTTGGGGTGAAATTTAGCTTGTGGAAGTCTATAATTGAGAACACTTAGACTAGCCCCCGAAGGGGTGAAGTGATCCCAGAGGATGAGATTTTTTACCCTCGAAAGGGTAAGCCTCACTCTTGGGGTGAGACTTAGCTTGTGGAACTCTTCAATTGAGAAGACTTAGACTTGCCCTTAGAGAGGTGAAGTGATCCTGGAGGATGAGATGTTTGACCCTCAGAAGGATGAGCCTCATGCTTGGGATGAGACTTAGCTTGTAGAAGTCTTCAGTTGAAAAGACTTAGATTTGCCCTTGGAGGGGTGAAGTGATCCTGAATGATGATATATTTGACCCTTGGAAGGGTGAGCCTCACTCTTGGAGTGAGACTTACCTTGTACAAGCATCTTCAATTAAGAAGACTTAGACTTGCTTTTAGAGAATTGATGTGATCTCGGGAGGTTCTTGAGTCCTGGAGGACGTGCCTTTGAAAAGTCTAGGTATGCGGGATTCTTCTTGTTCAACTTCTTTTGTGTTGAACTACTTATTATAGGGAATCAATTACATCAATCAAAGGATAAAAAGAGTCAGAAAATTTTCCTTTATTGAAAATAAAATGTTTTGCAGGTGCACAAGATAATTCCCCCTTAAACAGGGTGCAGCTTGGCCCAAGGAAGTACATGAAAATTAAACAAGACATTAAGTGTACTACTCTGTGGCGCTTAGCTGGTAACACTTCCCTAGGTCTTCAGTTGGGAACTACCTACTTCTTTCTAAGTTTTGAATAAATTGTTTCAAGTAATTCCTTCCAATGAGGTCTTCAATCACATTTTTTTAAGAAAAACAATCATTGGTATCATGCCCATGTTTTTATGGAAATAACACCACTCGTTCTTGTTTCTGTACTTAGGTTGCAACTCCTCCAACCTCTTCCTTAAGTCATCTTCCCTTTTTGGAACTAGCACCATAGTATGATCCCTCTCCAGGTTTCTTCTTCTCCCATGAGCAATAGATGCAGCTTCACCTGGGCTTCTTTCCTTTGTACCACTCTGCCTTAATGAGGCCTCTCTTCGTGATTCGTGTCGGGCAGACTAACCTGCCTATTCCCGCCAGGCTGACCCAACGAAGGTGACCTCATGTGTCCTTTGCTCGTTTCGCTTTTTCTCCCCTTGGGTGCCTTTCTCCTCCTCGCTGGCATAAGGTTGTGGATGGGCAATCCAGGAATTGTCATCTTGAATTGCGCGAAGGCCCTTCATCTTGGGAGAGGTGATGCTCCAGCTGCTGCCTTATAAGCATCTCCTTCAGCAAAGCATTCTACAGTCTCAACTTATGAATCTCTTTATCCTTATCTATAACTCGGGGACTGGAGTCCCCTTCGTGTCTCCCTTGCCGATCCATCTCCCTGCGAAATTGGCCAGAGTGATATTGAGTTGAAATTTCTTTGCCCTTGTTAGCATTGCTCCTGTGAGTGTTATGCGTGTTAGGTACCATGTCTTAGTATGACATTTAATACTGTTTCTCATAGACGGTGCCAAATGTTGATACAAAATTTGAACTAGAATTAGCCCGCGTGCAGTACCGTCCAAAGTAAGGTTGAGCACCGCGCGCAGTACTCACGTCTGGATCACTTGAAAATAAAAAAGGCAGGACTGTGTCCTTCGAGGTACGGTTCGACGCTCAAGTCAGTACTTAGACCAAAGAGCAAAATTCAATAAGAATTCAGAGGTTGAATAATTAGGAAAGTAATTCCTTAAATCTGACTAACGATTTTAATATTTATATTTGAAATCAATAGGTCGGATTGATCTGCAGGTCAAATATATAGTACTTGACGTATTTGATCTTATTTGAACCATGCGGATAAAATTATTAAAAAATTTCTAATGGATTCGAATTCGAAGTCACGTATAATATTATCATTGGGTTTATTATTTTAGAATGGAGACATTAGCAAAGTTTATGGCACGCGTATACCCACGTTATAATAAACCTACAGCAAGAACAAGAACGATGGGGGTATGTCCCTCAGGAAAGGTTCCGATGTTCAAGTTAGAATTTATACTATGAAGATGATTGAGAGCAAAATGAGATATTGAAATGGCAAATGAGAAATTGAGTGAATAATGAATGAATTTGTTTACCTTACAACTTACCATTTATACTCTTCTTTGATGGATTTGGGTAGTTCATAGGTTTGGGAATAATTATTGGACTCGTGAGGGCATTGAATGTGTTAAATTTCTTCATAACTGGATTAGGTTAAAATTACCAAAATACCCTATCGTATATTTGACCGCTTTGACTGATTGACCACGTGTCTGCGAGCCATTAGATGATATTTTTAGGCATCAACATAATATTTAGAGATAAATTTATCTTTTTAAAAATACTAACGGTAAATTATATTTGACCATTAGTGAAAGGAATAAAGTGAAAAAAAGAATGATATACTAGTAGAGAATTTATTACAAATAGTCCAAACCTTTACCGGGATTTATTGTATTTAACCCTAGTATATGCTTTTGGAATTCATCAATTTGTTGCTACTCTCCACTAAATTCTTTCATCCCCGGTGGCTTGCTTTCACCCAAATGTGCATAGGTTTGCATGTGAGATAATGGGAAGATGACGACTTGAAAGTCAAATGTGACACCTCATGATAGGGAACTAATGTTTCAGCTATAGACAACTAAAATTTTAATTATCAAAACTAATCAGCCTAATGTGCTTTTTGTGCTTAGAGCTAACAAAATATGCCACATCCACTTAACCAAACAGCCACCCATAATTTGGGTGGGTTGATTTGCTGAGATTCAGTGAGTCTTTCCAAACCCAACCTAAGCTCAGCCAAGTGGTACAATGATGAGATCATATACAGTACCAATTCAATAAAAAAAATTTATATGAATTTATTTGTGACTTCACCTATAAATTTTGTAGTTATATAAATCCTATTCATTTATTGAAATACTGTATTCATCTCAAAGACTTCAATGACATCACCTGTAAATCTTATAATTAAAACAAAAGAAACACCATATTTTTCTCACATCAACATGTATCGATTGACTCATATAACTCTTGTTTAAATTACAAGATCCACGTGTAAAAATCATGAATCGAATTCATGTAAGAATTTCTCCAATTTAACCACGAGTTAAAAAATCAAAATATGTTCACTATGCATTTGGATTTATAGCTAAATTGTATAAAAGATTTAGCTAAATGATTCTCGGTTCCAACTCTAGATCTAACTTTGCCGTCATTGATCCTTAAAAATAAGAAAAATAATAGTACTAAATTTGAACTTTTCTGTTTCCCCTAGATTTTAGACACTTCTGCAGCATTTTTGTTAAGAATGCACGATCGAGTTCAGAGTGTATATCACTACTCGAAGTTTTAAATTACAGAGAAGGATCCAAAAAGGTTACACAAGTTCCCTCCAGTTCTCGTGTAGAAGATTATACAAGTAAAAAAGCTCTATTCCACTACATTGTTAGAGAAACCATTAACTCCTACATCTAGCATTGCAACAAGAATTCAAGCAAGAGAGAAAAACTAAGGAATAGACAACTTTGTACAGGTTGTGGAAGTTACTAACACGTTGCTATCTAAATCCATTTCCAAGAAAGTTGCCTTCTGCATCCCAAGGTCGGTTTTCAAATGATTTTCCGATCATACTTCGCTTCTCATTTATTGTCCCATCCTCACACTTGTACTCTGGAAAGTAATCCAAAAATGTTTTGCTCCCTAACTCGTGAACTCCATGAAAGAGGAAGCTCCTTACAACTTCCTGCAGTGATATTAAGGGAAGAAGTAAGCAAATGACCTGCTAATTGGCAATGAGCAACAAAATTATGAAAGATATTAGCCACCTCCGCAAGAGCATGGCCTACCAGTCTTCTCAGAAGTCGATGGCCTGGATCCTGCTTTCAAGAAGTTGCATCAGGAAAACTCTTGTAATGATTGTATCGAAGTTTGAACAAGTTTGATAATAAAATAAACTTTCACATTCATCAGCTGTAATTGTGTTCAATATTTAGGAATCATACAAGTAATGGAAGTCCTCAATTATGAATTCAATGGTTTACTGCAACAATATAGTCATCGAAAACCAGAACCACCGATCCAAACTTCAAAAGTACAAGCTAGGATTAGAGTGTGAGATGCTCTATGGTTTTTGTTTTCTTTTTATTGGAGGAAGTTGGAGGAGGTGACAGTGTGACCTCCATTTTAGATTCATAAAGTTTATTGCCTACACTCTGACATTTAGAAAAAATTAGCAATATTCAATGATATCAGCTCCTAATCAAGAAACAAGCATGTTACTTTAAGAAAATCTTGTATATAAGTACATACTTTTTAGAAAATGATGGATGAAATCATAATCCAACCATAAAGTACACACACTAATGATAAAAAAACGAGAACAGCGAATCTTTTAGACAATTACCAATTAAAAAGGAACTAAATAAAAACTATACTTTTTGTATGTTAGAAACTTGAATAAATATCTTGATATCTTGACATGTGCTTCTTTTGTGAAATCTTCTATAGAAGGAAAACTATTACTCTACTATCAGCACGCTGACAAGCAAACATGCTAACTCAAATTACAGCACAACGTCCCAAGACAGTGATGAAATTTAACAGAACTGTGGAAATACCTTTTCTGCTCTCCATGTCAGATACCTATGCTGTGCTTGGCGGTTGCAAACAATTTGTGAAGCATCAATCTCTTCTGTTGCTTGGTCCATCAACTCAAGCCAAGCCTATGAGATGAAAAGTGAAAGTCAATCACAGATATCCAAACTGAATTCCAGAATTAATTCAAACATTAGAACTAAGGTCTGGCAGAATGTTAAGGGTTTGACTGTCTAAAAGAGCAACAGAGAAAACTCTGAACAGAACCAGTATAACAGGCTACCATGTAGAGGCCATCCTTGGTTATTACATTAACATTTTAAAGATCCAGTGTTAACAGGATATCAATGCACTGAAGCCTGATTTTTTTCTAGCTAGTTCCTTTGTTCTTTTCCATGCTTATCTATTCTTTTTCATAAAGAGAAGAGTGATGCTGCAAAGTGTATCCCTTGATTTCGGCACCCAAAGTAAACCACAAGAAAAATGTTAGAAAAAAGATTGATTGAGCAAGATACGGATAACTTGTTGTATTTACCTTATAATAATCCTTGAATGCTGCAAATAAAACACTATAATTGTATTGGCTTGAAGAAAACTTTGTCCATATTACTATTGGTGAGAAAAACCTCAAAGATTCACTGGTAATCTTTCCACCCCAGGGTAAAAGCTGCATGAAAGGTGTGTTAAGTCACCATATTGTAGTTTCAGATGGTGTTAAGGGAAGTGATTGAGAATCTGTAATTTATGGTGGGGAAGTGATACTACATTTTATTCACCTCAGCATACTTTAGGCCAAGAGGAATCAAGTGTCTATAATACTTCTCCTTGTAAACATCTCGATCTATGACACCATGCAATGGGTTAAGGTCCCTGAAAATCATCAAACAAACGACAGTCATAAGATAATGCACAACCATAAGTATTATGTTAACAGCACCAATACCCCATCCACTGGCAGAAATATTTGAAATGATTTGAGAGGCCAGTTATGCTATTAGAAATTATGTTATTTGGTGTCTTTTCCATGCATGCATCAATTTTTTAATCAGAATTATGTAGTTTGTCAAGAAATGTTAATAACAACTTACTAGACATACAATCAGATTAACTCTTAGTTTCTTATAAATTTATTACTCTCCTTAAGCCAAACAACTCTCAACAGTGTATAGTCCGGATAAATGCATAACAATTATGTCACAAATTTTGAGCATCATGGTTAAAGCAAGAATGCAAACAAACGCACAGCGTATCTTTTGGGCAACAAAAGTAATATCCTCACCCTGAATGACTACTTTCTCTTTGTTAAATATGGCTGTGACGTACACCCATACCTCAAGCAACTAAGATAAGAGCCCGAAAATGCCTCTAAGTTAGCTGGACAAAAATTACTTCCCCTATATGATACCGAAAACAAGGTCAAATAAAAGTACAATATTTTTGGAGAACAAAAGAAAATGGTTGAGCGTTATAGAGGAAAAGGCTGTGCTCTGCCTGTAATATTGATACTGAAGTGCCAAGAACTGATTATTGAACCTATCAAACCCTGTAACATATAGTCTGCTATTTATTAATCCTAGAGCTAAGTTTTAAATGTTAATCACATTTCTGTTACAGAAAAAGAATAGACCATTATATAAGTGTCATTTTTGCAAAAGTAGAAGAAATAAAATAAGAGAGCTTACAATACAACTATATTTGTGCTGGCAGCACTATAAAAGTTGGCACAAAATATGGGAAGATCAAATTCTCGGTTTAGGGAGCGCTGCAAAATCCAAAACCTGCAGCAATATTCTTATTTCAGATTCAAAAAGAATACATCGATGAATCGCAGAAGGCTATGTAAGAACAAAGACATGGATTTAGTCCTATTTTTGGCCTCTAGTAACATAAAAACCTAATCCCATGTTAGAATCTTACATTAACACAAGTAACTAGATAGCTGGCTAACAGATTATCACAAATTCTTGTATTTGACCAGACACAATCTGCTCTTGAGCAGCCAGATTGCTTCCCAGTTAAACTTCCCTAATATTCTGTAAACAACTACCGGCAAAGTCATTAGCATAAAAGTTTATCATTTGCCAAGTTTGTAAACAGTCTGTGGACTAACTCTTTACATTTACTTTGCAATTTGATTCTCCAAAAAGGTAAGTAGTGGAACAAATTTCTATGTCTACTTGGGTCACAGACAAACATGGTTTAAAATATCATTTAACCTAATTACATGGAACTTGACTGGTATAATAAGTTTATTTGTCAACCAGAACCTCAAATTATCGAGCATGATCCAGAGACACAAACTTTCCTATTAATTTTCACTTGAGCTATAACTTGAAATGCAAATATGATTTTCCAATCATTCAAATTGACAAGCTATCAACTTTTAAGTGGTTATATGCAATAAAAAAATACACTGATTGCACCCTAGTATTTCTACTGCCAGATAAACTTAATTAATTCGTCTCTATGAGAAATTGTAGGGAACATTCCATACTCTTAACCATCATTACTCATAATTGGCGAAGATGAGACAACTAGAAAGAGCATTGTAAATAATTAAATACTCTTGGAATTTCATAGACAGAGAGAAAGAGAGTCATTATGATTAATATTTTGACAAGTGCCTCAAGAGTGTCCTATTTTGATATAGTATTTTCAGGTCTAATTCCCTCCACTTCTCCCTCTTCACAACTCTTTAATAATTAACACAAAGCTCAGGACAATGCATAGAGCACAATGTATAGAATACACAAGTTCAGCAAAGTATGGCTTCAAAATGGATTGATATGAGAGAAAGAAGCACTTCTAAAAGTATAAATTAAAGTATCACCACACCTGCATGCCATCACTCCCTTCAATAGACAAACAACGGAGAAGTCTAACTTTAGGAGCTTCAAATGAGAGCATTTGAAGTTCACTTTGGCCATCTATACCCATCAAGAAATTGAAGTTCTCCTGTGACAAAGTGAAACATAAAACATCAGCGATATAAGAACTGTAAATGAAAGCATAAAGGAAGTAATTTGAGGACACCGATATACAATTTTGAATTATTTTCCCTCGTTTCCAAACCCTCGTCAAAATAAATGAAAGGCTGAAAATAATGTTATCAGGGAATTGTAACGTTCAGTAAACAGTAAAACAGGAAAAATTCCATTATTTCAAATGATTTATGATACGCACGAATATGCAGCTCAGAGAGTTGGAATTCATAATATTTGACTGCTAACAAAAATTATATGTGGTAAGGTTTTCATTCGGAACAACATCATTAATTATCCCGACTTTCAGACAACTGAAAATGGGTTCTTCCTGCAGGAGCCAACAATTTATATGGCTAAGGTTTTTGGTTGATCACGAAAACCCTTTTTCCCTAAATTTGTAAACTACATTTACTAATGATTTCTTGCACTAGAATTCCAACAAAACTATACATTGATTTCCGCTGTCATTACTGCACTTCATACAAAATCTCACTTATGGGGAACAAACAACAAACAGTTCTGAAATTGAGCTAATACTATTCAATTGGAATACCTGCAAAGGAGAAGGAGACAAATGGGTATGTCCTTTGGTTTCCTCCAAAGCAAAATCAATGAATTTCTTGTAAGAAAAACCACAGCTTTCCTTCATAGGCCTTGTACTACTCATACACCACCACCCACTGCCTTCTCTATTTCTCCTCCTCCTCCTAATGCTACAACTTTTTGGTGGTATCAATAAAGAATTACTCCACAAATTAGTATCACCAACAACTAAAAAATCTGGTAAAAAATTACAAAGAATAGAAAAAAATAAACCAATAAAGTTCTTATCTTTGGAGGGTTTTGCATATAATTCACACAAGAAGTAAATGAATGAATAAATTTAAGGGCAAAAAATAAATAAAAGAAAGAAGAAACTTACAAGTTGAGATTCAGATGGAGAGCTGAGCTGACAGACATCTTGAATGCAATGAATTCACAGAACTTGAGAGGAATTTAGAGTTGTTTGTAGCTGTAAGAGAAGAAAACCAGCTGATGGATAATAATTCAAAATGGAGGAGGGGAGCTGGGGATTGGAGTGAGAGAGAGAACTGTAATTCTAAGTAGATGAGCGGAAGAGGGAACTGCAGAGCATAATTGCTAGAATCTTGATTATAGCTTAAGAACCGATCCAAATTTATAAAATTTCTATGATCTAAATTTATAAAATTAATCGCGATTTTAAAGATAGAATCGCTATTATAAATAAATTCTAGTAGATGCCACTAGTCATGCATTTATGTATATATTTACTAAAGTTAAGTTAATATTTTGATAATTTTTTATTCAAATATTATATTTTATGAATTTATACTATTTATATTATTTTTTTAGTTTTTAATTAAAGAACTGTAATTAATTTGCAATAACGCATAACTTTTATAATACGAGTATATAATGTCAAATGTTATAAATTTTAGTTAAAAAAATTTATTTCATGACGAATATTAAAATTTTATATTTATTTGTATAAGTTTTTTATTGAATATTAGTTTTAAAAATAAATAAAAGTTATATTTTTGTCCTTTTGATAGGAATTTAGGATCCTACTATCCTATTTACGATCCGATCTTGTAACTTTCAAAACGATCATAGGTAGAATTCCGATTCTACAAACCTTGCTGGAGAGGTGATGTTTTACTTTTACTCAAATGATCGCTTATTTTACCTCAAAAAAGAAAATAATAATAATAACTCCGTTCGGATTCAAGGTTTTTTTGGGTTTAATTTCAATTTACTATTACTTTAATCCCTAATCTTATTATTTTGTAGACACTTAAGGAGGTGTTTAGTTAACATTCGGGAATCAGAATCAGAATGAAAATCATAAACCTCACTATTGGTATGAGTTTATATCATTATTCCTTACATGTTTTGTTTAATATAGGAATGTGTTTCATTATGTTAATGAGTTACTCAATTTGAAACCTATGTCACAAGTGGGGAATGAAAGTAGACCTTTTTTAACACTTTTATTCCCATATAATGATTCCTATAGTGCTCAACCAAACAACATCTATATGTATCATTAATTTTGATTTTCATTCCCCCCATTC
Source organism: Cinchona pubescens (assembly GCA_025175665.1). Taxonomy (NCBI): domain Eukaryota; kingdom Viridiplantae; phylum Streptophyta; class Magnoliopsida; order Gentianales; family Rubiaceae; genus Cinchona; species Cinchona pubescens. Next base: position 3,844,197 of record JANKKI010000062.1, read on the forward strand.
ATACCCATAAACCAAACGCCTCCTAAATCTTTCTATTAAATTTAACTCAATTTTTTCTGCTCATTTTGACAAAAATACCCCTATAACTTTGTTTAAATAAAATGTTATTTTTTTACAAATATCATTATCTCTCTTTTGCTCACATTTTCACTAATTCATTTTTCTTTTTTTTTTTCCTTTCATTTTGTTGCATGATTCAACAATTTTTTATGAAAATTGCGACATATGCCGAGGGTAAGAATGTCATTTTAGTTGAAAAATTCAACACCTTTAGATTTGACCGTTAATCCAGGGAGTTAAGTACCTAAAAAATAACTTTAGGGGTTAAAGTGATAGTAACCTTAAACGTTAAGGGATAAAGTGAAATTAATCATTTTTTCATTATTTTTTAAATACACCTCCCTTTGAACCGCTATTATTCGAAATAAATATTATTTGGAATAATTATTATACCAAACTTTTTGAAATGTGATATATTTGAGATAAGAAGGTAGTGAGAAAATGTGTTATGAAATTATTGCAAAATATTATTTAGTAAAAAATTCATAATGAATTCAATTCAAATGTAACATAATTTTGCAACCATTCCTTACAAGTTAAAATGTATTTTCCAATCACTTTTTTATCCTATATGCTTAGTACACATTTGATATTCGAAATGGGAAAAATTATCATTTTAGTCCCTTATCTTTGAGATGTGTCTTAATTTAATCCCTTATATATCAGAATCTATAAAGGATTTAAAATCATATTTTTAAAATGTTATATGAATATAGACATTTTTGAAAAAAATAAATAAATTAACGGTAAAAGCCACTAAGTATCGCATGGTCGTTAAAACACAAACATATCGGATTGAAAAGTCTTATTATTTATTATCCCCAATATTTTCTCTTCTTTTTTTTTCATTTCGCTAATAGTAATTTTATCCCATCTTTTTCAAACAATCTTGAAATTAATAAAGCACATTTCATCATTTTTAGGTTTTTAACCTATTCATTTGTGTCCATTGGCAGCATTAATTTGTCAAAACTTTTTATCAAAAGTCCTATATTAGCCATGATTTTAAAATATGAGGGATCAAATTCACCTGTTATTATACATAAGGGACCAAATTAAAGCACAATCCATAAAAAGGGATCAAAATAATATTCTTTTTCTATTCAAAAAATTGAATTTTTCCCTATTTAAAAAAGGGACAAAAAATAAGGGATCAAAATAAGGGACATTGTCGTTATTCATGAGACTGAATGGATTCCTTATATCAGGCCCACTTAAAGTTTATTGTATTTGTCAGTTAGTCCCCAACTTTAACTTTGTGACAATTAATCCCCTTTATCATTAGCTAAGATAATTATCTTGTCAAAACAATTGAAAAATAAAGATGCCCTTAGCACTATTGTCCCATTTTTTTTTTTTTTATTTTATTACTTGTATTGTGAAATACATTTTTAAGACAAAGATGACTACGAAATTGTTTTTATTTTTCTTTGTTTTGTATTATAACTTAATTTATGTGAAAGTAAATCTCATTCTAAAAAAGAAAAACGCATCATAACATATGTGGAGCTTATTTTAAATATATGACACCCATAGTCATATATTTTTCATACCTCCTTTCCTTTTCTTTTTTGTTTCTTTTTCTTTTCTTATTGTTTGTCTTCACATTTTATTTTTCTTCCTTCCTTCATTGTTCATTTTTCTTCTTGACTAGTTTGCTTCCCCACAACGGCAGGTGGAAGTTATGACTTACATGATAAGCAAGATAACAATAAGAAAACAATTGATGGCTCCTTTTGATGGGTATTATTTGGTGTAATTATTTGGTCAAAAAAAATTAGTTATTTTTTAGAATTATTTTGATATAAAAAAGTAAGAAATACTTTATCCGTTTCATTAAAAGTGTCATATTTTCAATTTCGGGATATTCTAAAATATTTATTATGTTAACAAAGTCAAAGTATATTTTCTCATCTTTCCCAATATTAGCCTTCTATTTAATTTAATGACATGTTAACAAAGATTAAACCAAATTTATATCATAACTAGCTACTACAATTTCAAACACTAATTAATATTATCGTCTCCTCCAAAAGTTCCTTAAAAATATTAACCTTAATTATCATATCCTTTATACTCAGAAGGGGTAATTTAGGATCCTCATCTTAGAAATTCTATTAAACAAAATTCAATTCGAAAATGTAGCACTAAAAGTTAGAGTAAATTAATTCCTCGAGAGTCGTATACTATTTAAATTATAGGTTTTTGAATTTGTCCTTCAATTTCAAATATTATTAATTCATTTCTCTTATTTGTAATACTCTCATATCCATATTTTTATCAAACTAAACCCGATACTTGTATTCTAAATAATAATTTAACCAATCTTAATCTTAAAATATTCAAAGTCACCAAAGTGTACTTAATCCTCCACATTCTATTGATTAATAGTTGCCTCATAGATCCTAAATTATAACTCTGATACCACTTAAACTGTCATGCCTTGTGTCCGCATACGTAAAAACATGACAACCGTCATACCCTCAAGAGTTATTCCCTTAAAGGCATAAGGCACCAAAATGAAATATAATCAAATAATTTTATTAAATTACTAAACAATCTATAACAATTTATCATCAATTGACTTGAATATGCGGCTAAGCAAATCTAAAATAAACCATCCAATGGTCCCAAGACAACATAAAGCAGAATGTAAATTATTTTAATATTTCTCTAATTCGTAATTAGCTAATAATACTAATTTGATAGTGTTTACCTTCTTATCAGAAGTCGTAAGTCTAACAGTTGACATGCACTACCTCCTCATACACATAATCATCTCTGTACAATCTCTAATTTTGCAAAAATGCACAATCTCTAATTTTGCAAAAAACTCTAATACGCTTAGTACTCACACACACACATACATATCACAAAAGTTTTATCACATAGTCACACAGAAGTATTTCAAAAAAAATGTTTATTAGATATTGAAAATATACATTGATAACAAAATCTTATTAACACAATGATAAAAGTTTCTTTTTAAAATGGTTTTTCAAAGCAATACATAAATACTTTTAGAACAAGTGGCAATACATCAAAAATTCACAAAACGAATTTCACAGAGATCAGAAGTTCAAAATCGGAATCAAAATATAAGAATTAAAATTCATAATCAGAGTTCAGAAATTTAAAATCAGAAAGCCAGAGTCAAACTCATAATCAGAGTACACATTTCATATCATGATTCATTATAACCTCATAAAACAAACTCACTATCATCGGCTTACGTGAGCTCAGCCTAGTGTAAGAGATCCTACTAGAAAAGGTTGTCAAGGGATCCGATCAAAACTTAACTTAATTCAGATATAAAATACCAGGTCTTAGATCGTCTGGATAGAATACTGAGTCATAGGTCACTTGGACAAAAATTCAGAACTACAGTTGTTAACGACTATTCATGATTATCTTAAGAGTTTTGATCCATTATTAATTAACGAGCAAATATTCTAAGCACATATACATACGAATAATTATACAAAGTTAAAAAATAATACCACTTATATACAAGTTCATAATGTCAAAACAATTTAAATATCCATGTAAGGTTCAAATTTAATAATCAAAATAATATGTTGTGAAAAGTAATATTTTCGATAAAATATTTTTTGAAAATACAAACGAATAGTAACAACTTACCTCAATTAAAGAAACAAATGTAGCAAAAAATCCAACTAATTTCTTATATAAAATTATCAAACATTACTTAAGTTCAAACGAAAAAACCCTACTCGTATAGTTAGACTATCATGCCATCTATAAATCAATCAAGACCCAAAATAACCAAATCCAAAGTATTATCTTTAATTCCATTAAATTTAAAAAATGTTTATTTCTCAAAATAATACTAAAATCAATCCTTTATTACACTATAGAAATATCTATCATATTTTATTTTACAAAAGTAATAATATAATAGTACTAATCTTATTTATTCCAAAATATCTACTTATATAGAAACTACTAATTTAATTTTCAGAAGTAAAAATTTAGGAATAACCCCCCGTATAATATATTCAAGAATATATTAGATTTTAAAAATATCATTCTTACTAATTTGTACTTTCAAAACTATTTTATTTGGTTATTACAAAAATTAGACTTCTAACATCTTTTATTTACTAATGTCATAATATTATAAATATTTAGTCTAAAATTATGTTATAAGTAACTATAGGGCTTGTGCCATATAATTATTGAAAGTACCAAAGTTACAGTTTTTGTACTAGTTCCCAACATATACAGTATTATATCCCCTTTTTTTGGTCCCTTCTGCCTTGCTTTTCCTTTTATTTTCTTTTTTCTTTTTTCTTTCTTCTTTTCTTGTTACTGCTCTTCTTCCTTTTTAATCCACTTCTTCTTCTTACGGTACAACCATAGCCAGAACCAACCGCACTGCCCAAGTCTCCATTAATCATGCAAAATTATTATTATTATTATTATTATTTTTTTAAAACTTCAGAATTCCAATTTTAAGCCATGTGAAATAATTCCAAAAAAAACATATTCTTATTTTCAAAAATAAATTCCACATTTAAACTCAAATAATAACTATTAGAAAAATTATCAATTACTCATAACCATACTTAATGAAAGATAATCCTCGGCATAATATTCTATATGCACAAAACATATATACCATAAACGAAATTATTGTAGAACTAAAGTTATGAAATTATACAGAATTCCTACTATGACGAGTCCTCTAAGTTGGACGATATTCTCCCTTACCATGGCTCCAAATTTCCAGCTTCAAAATAAATAACGTTTAAAGTCTTGACAAGGATTCGTATTTATATTATTGAGTTGTAGAAGGTTCTCTAACACTTTGAGGTCTACTTATACATATTGAGTTCCAATGGTGCTCAATACTTAAGGCTATAAGTTAGCTATTTTTCCCATGAATACCATTATTATTTGACCATTTTAATTGGCTGAAAATTTTAATAAAAAATTTAATTATGAAAATTATTAAATAATTGACAAGAGACTTGTAATTAAAGTGACAAATATTTTTAGATACAAAGTTAGTCTAAATTAAATAACACATCACAAATTGATAAGAATTAAGTATTCCTATGCAAACACATCACACAACAAGTTTTTGTCTAACGTTGGCACGTAGTTGAAATCCAACAAAATTCTTAGTATATTGGATATTATCAAATATTAGTATTACTATTTTATACATATATATGAAAAAATGCGGGGTTTTATAGTTGGAATCCTGAGATGCGATAAAAAATTATTATACAGATAAATTGAAGTCGTATGTGTTTAGATAGTGGATATTATTCCTAGAAAAATAGAACAAGTGTTTGGATACGGTATTATTTTGTAATCTTTTAGATTCGAAATAAAATAAAACTTTATTTGAAATAGGTAATTTGATAAACATGATTGAAAAAATATGAAACCAATCGATATGATACGTATATATTTAATATCTTAAATATTTACAGTTCACAAAGGAAATTAGTAACTCATTAGTTGTTTTAAATTTTAACCAAGTCTATAAATAATGAGAGGAGGGAGTATTGAACTTAGGATATAACTGAAATAATAGAAGAGTTGTTTGGATATTTGATATTATTCTGGAATAATGAAATACAGATTTGGATACCAAATAATGAAAAGTTTAATTGGGTATAAGTTATTATGTACATAAGTACTTATTGAAATCAAAACACTAGAACATGTGAACAAAATCGTAGTACATAATTCGATGGAAAAAGAAAATATTTACAAAGCTTCTAGTGCACTTTGAGATAATTTTCGAGACTATGAGTTTGGACTTCTCAGATGAGCCGTGACCAAGCATATTTGTATGTCAAATATTTAAATAGATCCGATATTTGGTCATATTTATATATCCTGTGGTATGAATTAAATTTTAAAAAATTTATGACATCAACTTATGTAAGTAAGATTTTTTAATGTTTAATCTTAATTACAAAATCTACAAGTGAAATCAAAAATCAGATTTACTTAAATATTTTCCTATTTGTATACACCAGCTTTTAGGATTTTACGGGATAGTTTCACGTAGATACATTCGGACTAGTTTCTTAGATGAGACGTCCAAACGAACATTTACCTACAACTATAACCACAATCCTGTCAATATTATTTAACGGTGTTGTGCGACTTGGTAGGTGTTAATAACCTGTGATGTTAAAAACTTTTCTCTACATTGCCTCGACTGCACAACAATAAATATAGAACATGGGAAACCATGAATTTTTTTGAGTTTGTTTATTTATTTATTTTTAACTATAAAATAATTATAAGAATCATACCATCTGTCAATAAAATAGATTACGATAAATAGTTTAACTTGATTAATATTGATGAAACTTGATTGATATTGATGAATAGCAAGGAGTAGTGTATATCATCAGGTAATTAGATTTAACGTTTTATATAAATATACATATTTTGGTATCTAATATATTTTTTTCATGTTACACAAATTTTAAGAAGAGTACAACTAGTCTGCACACAAAAAATGTTAGCCTCATCTATTCAAAGTTTTATTTATTAAATTTTGTTTTATTATTTTGATTTAATTATATAGTTACTTATATTATGTTTTAATTTAATTAATGAGTTCGGGTTAATTAGAATAGTAAATCATGATTAGATTTTATGATTTATGTTTGAGTTGTATTGGAAAGAAGTTAAGAAAGGATTTTGCATTTCTTGGAAAAATAAATTATTTATGTTAAAAAACGAAATTATTTTTTCTGAAAATTATTTATTTTTTGATATAGCAAAAATTAAATAATTTTTTGAAAAGAATTTTTTAAAAACTAATGGATTCCAATTTGGTTCCGGGCCGGAGTCATTGTGGTTGGTCTGATCGGATAGCGAAGACTTGTGTTTGAAGAGTGGACATAGTCGGATGTGGGAGCAAATTCATGGCCAGGGGTGAGCTGCGGCGTGGGTGGTGATGGACGGCATCTTTGACGTTGACGGAATGGTGAAAATTACGACTTGGCTGTGGGTTGATGGTGGAAAACTGGACGGCTTATGCTATTAAATCAACGGAGGAAAAAGGATTTGATGGTTCGATTTGAGAGAAAGATGAGGTTCAGAGGTTGATCGAAACAAAAAAATGAATTTTGCAGGAGAAGTTTGGCCAAAGAAGATGTAGGAGTTCGGGGAAAAAAGATGGGAGAATTAAAAGAATTTTCTAAAATTACAAGATTAGTTCCTAAATTTTAGGATATTTGGAGTAAGGCCTAAAATATTTTAAAATACAGTCGAATTAAGTCCCTTTCAACTTCTGAAAATTGTAAATTACTCCCAATGGTTTTATAAGGTCATTAGTAATCTCTGAGACGTTCTGAAATTTGCAAAATAGCCCCTATAATTTATAAAAATGATACTAAAACCTAAAAAGGTTTCTTTAATTATCAAATTGACCCCTATAACTTTAATAAAGTTAAGAAATGACCTTCAAAGGTTTTGTAAGGTACACAAAGGTTTTCAAACGACTTCCAAAAGTTACCAAAATACCCTCGCGTGTTTTACAAGCTATCTAAGAGCCTTTAATAGTTTTCCAAAGTTACTAAAGCGCCCTTGAATGATTTTCTAAATTTACAGAAAAGGCCTTGATGTTTTCTAAATTATTAGTAAAGCTCAAAAATAATAGTTTTAAATGATTGTAATAATGACCCGAAAAGTTTTGAAAAGTTGTAATAAGGGACCATAACTTTTGAAAACAAGTAATAAACGTATTTTTGACTCGATATAAACTAATAAGCAAACATGATTTAATTATTTTGTATAAACTAACGTATGAAAATATTATTTTTGAACCGTTTAGAACTCATATGTTTTCTAAAAGTTACCAATTCTAATACAAGAATTATTTTAAGATATTAATAGCAAAATTCTTTGATCTCACATAAATAGTCACGATTATTGAACCTAATAATGGACTAGAGTATAGTGTCTGTGATATTAAAAATAGGGTTTTATAAGAATTTGATAAGAGGATAATTACTTGAATTATTAGTAATAAGATATTGTTATTTTGTTTTTAAGGATTATTGACAAGGAACAAAGGCAAGAAAGGCAAAATTAGGACCGTTTGAGGTAGGTGGTGTTTACTTATGTACTTTCAAAATTGTTTCCTAAACTATGTGTTTTAGAAATTATTTTATGATTGTGCATAATTTCTAAAAGTTGTTTGAGAAAATGTGTTTTTGCTCAAGAATTATTTTGCTATGAAATTCTAGATCATGTATGGTTATGTGACTGTTTGATTTTAAAAGTGTATGGAAATGCATTATTACGTATAGTTTTGATTATGAGTGACAGGAGTTTATGTGTTGTATGGGTAATAGTAAGATATTATGACTCAACGAGTATGATAGTCGGTAGGGGTTATAATCCTAAATTAGAGTCAAGAATGACTTGACACCAAAGCCATGAGAGACTTGGCAACACAAAGTCAAGAAAGACTTGACACTAGAGCCAAGAAAGACTTGGCAATGTAAGAAGAAGAAGGTTGCTCTTATTATCGAATTGTTAGTCTTCTCATTAAGGACTGTTATATTCTTAAAATATCATCCTATCAATGGTTGCTAAGGGAGATCTCATGCTTGAAGACGATTCGTCTGCCGCTACTAACAATATCTTCTTAGTCAAAGAAAACTCTATTCCATCGGTTCCCCTTTCTAAGAGTGCAATTAAAGTGGCATTTGAAGTAGACAATGAAATTTCATATATTTACGCTTATCCTGACATGCCTTTTTTGGGAAATCTAGAAATTCAAACACTTTACGAGCTCATGATTAAGCATTTTCTGAAAAAATATAATAGTTTTTTGTGAACGTTTTGAAACTAAAAGTGCAAAGGATAAAGAATGGCAAACATGTATAAGCAAAAATGCCAAAAAGGCAATTCATACTGTTTTGCGTTCTATGCGAACTACTCATCTTGGAATGAAATTTAGAGGAAAAAATGAACAAAAGAAAGACAAGAAAAAGAAGAAGAGTCAAAAGATGACAGTGTCGATAGAGGAAGAATATGTTCAACCAAAAAGAGTACCCATTACTCTAACTGAATATATCGTTTCCAAATTCTTCAAACATGAACAAGATGAAAACAAATGTGATTGTGGAACTATGCTGCATGGTGGTTTTTGAAGAAGAAGAGTCTTCAAATTTTGGAGCCAATGAAATCACTTTGTACTCAGGTCAACGATTGTTGTCACTACAAAAAGTGCGACAAAGTAAGAAATCAAATGGCTCATCTTCAAAAGAATCCATTCCTAAAGAACCCACAGTTCAAGAAGAGGTTGCACAATCTCTACATGAAACTTGTGAAAATAAGTTTGATTTATGACTTGAGGAGGTATCACAAAGTCCTCGTTAAGCCTCGAAATGCGCCACACGATTAGCAAATCAAATATGATGTCTTAGCACATATCAAGCGCTTTCAGGTCTCCTAAGTGCCTATGATACTTTACAAATGTTAAAAGATCTAAGGAGGGCATTGGTACAAGCTTTTGATGACACCTAATCTCTATGAGACTCATTTTAGTCCGCCATTGTCAAAGGAATTTTGTGCTTCATTCATGGCTTGTATCATTTTTAATGACGAGGAACTGCCAATGGGATATGATCATAATTGACCTCTTTATGTTGTGACATTATTTCTTACTCGAATAATGCTTGATTATGGGTTCACGGTAAATCTGCTTCCCTTGAAAGCCCTTCATCTCATAGGATTGTCAACTCGAGATCTTTCTCTATCAAACTTGACAATCCAAAGCTTAACCAATTAGGACAAAGAGCACTAGGTACCATCGAGTTAAAAATGAATTTTGAGGACCTTGAAACTCAGTAAGGTATTGCATGTAATCGATGCCGACACTCCATACAATGCCTTGTTAGGTCGTCCTTGGATTCATGATAATGGTATCCTGCCATCGACACTTTATTAATACTTTAAGTTTGTCAAAAAACTGGAGGATGGTACAAAGATTGAAAAAATGGTGGTAGCTGACTCAAGACCTTTTGGAACCGAAGAGGTGAATTATACAGATGAAAAGTTTTACAAAAGTCCCGCATCTCCATCTGGCAAGATGAGACAAAAAGAGAGAAGTAAGAGGAAAGTCTGACTCTTCTACCGCTTTATCTTCTAATCGAGGAAAATCTTTTGAAGTAAGACTTGAATTTTCAAAGAAGAAAGAAAGAAGTATGGCACCAAAAGGCCCAAGCTAAAAGATTGTTTTGAAATTGAGATAAAAAAGTCAACCACATGAAGGACAATTGATAACAATCTCAATTGAAGAGACAATGACTACTTTGACCACAAGTTATACTTATCCACTTCGAAAATTAGACCAATCTGTACCCCAAGTAACAGTCATGACTACCTTTCAATAAGATGGAAGTCAAAGTAGAAAAGTAGTATTGGGTGAAAGAAGACCATCCCTGCAAGCTCAAAAGAAATTACAACTCAAGAAGGGGAAATCTCTTTTCGAAGAGGACACTAAAAATGCCATGGTCGATCAAGATTGTGGCGAGTCAAAAACCTCTTATTTCTTAGGTTCGGTGACATGAAATTCGTGTGTATGTGTGTATAGCCATTCAAAAACTTAGATTTGAAAATATCTAGATTAAATCATGACACCCCATAACTCACTCTTCTTACACCCCTCCACTAATTTAGACTACCGATTAAATCAAAATTTAGATAGGACTTTTAGTTGGAAATATAGGTTGTATTTGTTAGCCAAAGAAAAGAAAGAATTTAGCAAATAAGAACAAGAGCTTTATAGTAATGACGGCCGTACATTAAAATAAAACTTCTCTTCACATGCGGAATATCAAACATCCACAACCCCACACTTGTTAGTGGTAGGCACTACCCGCAACATATAAACACGCAGGTACCAGAGATGGGCACTACCTGCAAATACAGGTACCAGTGATAGGCACTACCTGTATATATCAAGAATACGCAAGTACCAGTGATGGGCACTACCTGCATATTCAGAACTTCCATATTCATTTTTTTCAACAATTTTTTCCAATACCCCATTTCGCAACAAAAATGTACATCACTCACTTCTCACAAACTTCCACCCTTATATCCCCTTAACAGATGATGTGTACCATAAAGCTTTTAAAGGAAATGATTTAGGGTAAAACAATGAAAAGAACATTAAACTCAATAAGGGTAGGTAAATGAGTTTATGTGAAAGAAGGTGAATGATGTTCCTCTTCACAAGAATAAGGTTCAAATGAGGTATTTAGAAACAAATTGTTAAAATGGTTGGCTAGAAAGGCTTATCAAACAAAAAGCACTACCCTAATTTAAAAACTAAATTGGTCTTCTAAGAATTAGCTTCGAAAATGTAATAAAGTAAGTTTTTGGGATGCAACATAATTGAGTCTACATAAATTTCTCTAAATATCCCCAATCAAAAATTAAAGTATGGCTCAGTGCTCAAAAATCTTGAAAATCATGGATGAAAAATATTAACACTGACTACTCATTCAAGCATGGTTCAACTAATGATTATTATGCAGACGAATGGGAAAAATACGTTAAGCAAAAACTTTTGAAAATTTCTAAAAATGGTCAATTTATCCACAAAATTTTCAAAATTTCAACAAGATCTCAGATCAAAGAAAAAGTTAAAAGATTGCAGCAAAATTGAGCAAAATGCACCAAACAACTTAAAAATCCAAATAACTCTCACCCCACACTTAAAAATAAGCATTGTCCTCAATACAAAAAAAATAAAAGCATGAAATGGGATAAAAAGAAAAGCTTCTCTGGATTTAATTTGCATTTGGAACAGTATCCGCTATAAATAACCCCTTGTCAAGAAAGAAAGCTAGATAACACTAAACAAAACAAATAAATAATTCCCTTGAGATAATAAGAAAAACAAGAATATGGTAGAAAATAATCCTACAATAATTAGGAAGACTTACTCCCTTAAGGGAATACAGAACCAAAATAACGAAAAGTAAGTTAACCAACTAAAATCAAACCTAACCAACGAAAATAAATGTCAAATAAAATAACTAAGAAAATTGTCTAGGAAATCAATTCAATAACTAGCAACGAAAACGGCCCAACAGATAGGGCATAAGAACTCAAGGAGCATGGGGCCCCAAATCCTGCAGAAAATGTGGAAAGGGTGGGAATGTTGAAGGGTTCTCGCCCCGCTCTCTGGCCATCTGACGTGCCTCCATTGTCTGTTGCCACGTAAACTGATAATGCATAAATGAATCAAAATGGTGGCTCATCTGCTGTTGTTAGTTTCAGCCAAGATCTGACGTAGAAGGTCCTCCTGAGACTGTGAAGGAGCAGGTACTGGCTCGTCATCCAAATCATCGGCTTCCTCCACTTGTGATGTAGAAGCTTGAGCTCTAGTACGTTTAACCAGAGCCCGTAGACCTTTCATTGCAATCATCTGGCCTGGCCTCAATTTTTCTTCAGAAGGCTCAATCGGCACCCCACTTTCCAAGCATAGTGTCGTAATCAGATGGGAAAACCACAATCCCGATTACCGACTAGTAGCGGAGTAGCAAATTTGTTGATAGATGAGCTGACCCACATCAATGGCTTTCCCAGTAGCAATGCAATATAGCAATTTAGCCATTCCATAGTGACATGGGTAAGATGGTTTACCGGTAGAAGGTGGCCACAAATGAATTTAAACCAAACAAACCATGCTGGCTTAAGTTTATTCGCGTGTAAATGCCGAGCCGCCCGGCCATCCGCCGTAAAGGTACAATTCACATCCCCGTCACACAGGACACTAGAGATTTGTTGAAACTCTACATTGGCATTACGGGTGTTAGGCCATTCATCATTACGAACACGATTGACCTTCAAAATTCTATTGATTTCGGTGGCAGAGATATCCACTTCCTTCCCTCGTACATAGATTAGATGTTATAAGGTGGAGCTATAATGATCAAAGTTAGAATAGAACTCACGCACCACCGGAAGGACGGCATCGATGGGAGTTGAAGTGAGAAGCTCCCATCCACGATTGTGAATAGTTATCTTTATTTCCGACACTCCTGCCAACGATTGTGAATAGTTATCTCTAAGCGGGCTGCCAAACAAGAGATATCCACTTCCTTTCCTTTATTACAGCCCGCTTAGAGATGTCATCATCATACTTTTGTTTGGCAGCCGCCGTTAAGAAACGTAAACCGCCACCAACTCTTGATTGTGTAGCCCCAGATAATGAAGATTCTCCGGTACCCTTGCCTGTGGCTATTTTCTTGGCTTCTCTTCCCATTCCTATAAAACATAAACAAGCATCATAACTCTTCAATACCTGAATGTACCAAACAAACAAACAACACCCCACACTTACATAAAGGCCATTCCCTTAAATCATAAGTCTTAGATTACACATGAAAATTCAAACAAAATATTGCCTAAAACTAAGACTTATATATAATGCATGAACATTTCTATGCATGAAAACAATTAGACAGAATTCACATGGCATAATCAGTGGTCTAGGGATTAAATTCATGCATCAATGCCTTATGTTTGAACATTTTTATTCATTGGGGCATATTATCGAAAACATGGCATGCATAAAGAAAGAGAAAATTTATGGGTATATTATGAACATGCAATCCATTCTCAATCAAAATTCCAACAAAAATCACACCAAATTTATGTTTTAAAATCAATTTCTACGAAATTTCATCAATTCAAAGCATAAAAAGACTCTAGATATTCTAAAAAATTAATTGAAACCCATAAAAATTTTGTAGAAAGAAAGAGAAATTCATACCTTGATTTGATTGTCCTTGAAAAAAAGAAGAAAAGTGGGTCTATGGTGCAAAATTGATGGAATTGGGGTGGTTTTTGAAGAACTAAAAGTGGGGGATTTTGGGGTTTTGAGAGGAAGTTGAAATAGAAGAGGAATGTGAAGAATGAGGGAATAAGGAACGGTTCCTCTCTTTTATCTCCTCGCGCGCACGTGCGCAGCTTCTTCAGAGCGCATGTTCGCGCGAGGCTGAGACTCTAATGGTTTATTGACTCCGCGCACAAGCGCAGAGCTTTGAGGGCTTATGTGCGCGCGAGGCAGAGGGCAGACTTTCAAAGGGTTTCAGCACACATGCGCGAAACTTGGTGCGCACATGGCGCTGAAGGCAGAATAAATTTTTTTTTTTTTTTTTTAACACCTTCATAAGATATAACCCTATCAAAGATCCCTTTTATCATTTAAGCCTCTTAATGCATTTGATTTCCCAATTAACAACAAAACTAAAATCTAAATCCTTAAAATGAAAATAAGTAAAAATAAAGTTGCAAAAATTATATAACAGAATAAAATTGAAATGGACATCACATGGGTTGCCTCCCATGCAGCGCCTTTGTTTACTATCGTTGGCTTGACTTGATGTTCGTTCATCAATCAATCAAGTTACTCCCATGTGGAGAAGTCTAAGAATCTTCCGCTTCACTATTCTCAAAAATGATGGATTCATTCTCCTTTGCTCTTGTAGGACCCGAACAAGTTGCTCTTCTTGCGACTTGCTAAGTTGACTTGAGATTATCACCCTCTCCTTATCCTTTAAAAATATGTACTTAAGATGACCAGGAAGGCGATTATAATCTGAAATTGTTCCCTACACAACAGATAACTTCAATTTCTCGTTAGAAAGTAGAAAAGCGTTAGGACTTTCATTACTTGTTTGTTGCAACAAGTTGTTGTTCTTTTCCTTGAGATGTTTCTCACGGTTAGTGTCCACCTCCTGATTATTCGTATGTTCATGAATTTCCTATATTGGAGGCTTACACACATCAATTACAGAAACAAGTTTAGTATGGTCAGATGGATCAACATCATCATAAATATGCTAAAGTTAACAATTTTATCTCCAGATTCCATACTAAGATTGCCTTTAAGAACATCTATCTTAGTTTTCTAAGTAGCTAGAAATGGTCTTCCTAACAAAATAGGAGCATTAGAATCACCTTGTTCCATTTCTAACACATAAAAATCAGCATGAAAAACTAGACTTCCCATTGAACTAGAATATCCTCTATGATTCCCTTAGGATAGGCCAAAGATCTATCAGCCAACTGAATTACAATACCAGTTTTGCTTAATGGTCCAATTTTCAATACATCATACACAGAATAAGGCATTACATTAATAGATGCACCTAAATCCAGCATGGCCTTTTCCAAGTGTGTATTGCCTATCTTGCAAGGAACAGATAACATACCTGGGTCCTTGCGCTTTTCGGGTAGGGATTTTTGAATTATTGATGATACATTTCTTCCCACCTCTACCTTTCTAACTTTCTTCTCTTTTTGCTTTCTTTTATGGGAACACAACTCCTTCAAAAACTTAGCATAATGCGAGGTATTTGTTTAATAGCATCTAATAAGGGAATATTTACCTCGTACTTACGAAAAGTCTCGTACAGCTCTGTGTCGGGATCCACCTTTGAAAACTCTTTCAATGCCTCGGGGAATGGGGGTTCGGGCTTATCTTCGGTCTATACAGGAACACTTTTATCTTCACTGTCGCTGCTTTTCTTCTCACATGGTTCAACCTTTTTTTCGACTGTGGTCTTCTTCTTTTCAGCCTCCATATGTTCAGAAACTATTTTTCACTGCACATAAACCTCTTTATCACTCCTCAACGTAATTGCGCTCACATTCTCCTTGGGGTTGATGATAGTTTTGCAGTGGCCATTTGTCCCATCTACTGCTGCAACTGCTAAATACTGGCTTCGGTGTCCTGCTGAAATTGAATAGTATTATCGGTTAAAATACTCAGCCATTCCTCTATAGACTTACCAGATTGATTATTCAAATTTACTTGTTGTCTCTGAGCGAATGGCGGCCTGTATGGTTGAAAGTTCTGTCGATTTTGTGTTGAGGATGATTTTGGTCTAGGGTCCCGTATCTCAAGTTAGGATGATCCCTCCATCCAGGATTGTAAGTGTTCGAGTAAGGATCATAACTTTGTCGTGGCTGCCCTGGGAATCCTCCGGCTGCATTTACTTGCTCTTGACCTTCATCTTGTAATGTGGGATACATATCTGTTGAGTGTCCCTCAATTGAGCAAATACCACATGGTTGTGCAGTCGGTGCGGTACCTGAAGCCAACTGTCGAACAAAAGAGGTTAAACTAGCTATTTGTTGTTCTAATGAAGAAACATTTACCTTATTTACAAGCTTGAGCGGTTGATCACGTCGTGCCCCAAACTTTTGAGAGCAAGTGGCCATATTCAATAAAAGCTCACGAGCAGCGTCAAGGGTCAAATTGTCTAACGCCCCTCCACTTGTAGCGTCAACTATGTTCCTTTCATTAGGCAACAACCCTTCATAAAAATATTGGATTAGTAAGGAGTCACTTATCTGATGGTGCAGACAACTTAATGCACACAGTTTCTTGAAGCACTCCCAATACTCGTACAAAGATTCTTCATTGAACTGCTTTATTCCACAAATTTCCTAGCAAATATTTGCAGTTCGAGACGCTGGAAAGTACTTAGCCAAGAATAGTCTATTCATTTGCTCCCAAGTTGTGATACTACTCGAAGGCAAATCGAACAGCCAATCTTTCACCTCATCCTTGAGTGAGAACGGAAATGCTTTTAACTTGATATGCTCCTCTGACACCCTGTGGGTCTCATACTTGTGCAAACCACATGAAATTCCTTAAGATGCTTGTTTGGATCTTTACCTGAAAATCCATGAAAAGAAGGTAATAAATGGATTAGTGCAGATTTCAATTCAAATGTGACATTAGCATCTAAATCTGGATAAGTAATGCATAAGGGTTGTTGGTTCAAAGTAGGCGCGGCTAATTCTCTCAAAGTGCATTGCGCCATGTTAATCTCTTCCTGTTGTTCATCCTATTCCTGTTCACCTGTAAAGATATATTTAATTAAACAAATTTTCTTCCCCTAATTGTCGTTCTTGTATCTCTTTTCTCAATCTGCGTAAAGTTCTCTGTATTTTCGGATCAAATTAGAATTCAACTTGTCCAACAAACCGGGTCACAGGCATGCACAATTAGTGGTAGAATAATAATAAAAAGAAAGAAAATAAATAACTAAAATAAATAACACAAAAATAATTCAAACCGTTCCCCGGCAACGGCGCCAAAATTTTGGTGTGTTTGCAATGTGATGCTGCTGTCGAGTTGTAATGCCGTTGTAAACACCCAAAATTAACAACTCTAATGTAGTAGTGGTGAGTCGACTTCATCCCACAGAGAACGGGGGTTATTTTTGTGCTAATGGAACAAGGGGGGTTTTGAATGCTTTTTAACTAAAATTAAAACAATAAAATAATTGAAGAAAATTTAATTAAGAAAGATCTTGGTTTTGGTCATATCCACCATGGCAATTTCACTAGTTGATCCTTGACACACAAAATAATTCAATTCTCAGACATCAAGCACTAATTAAAGAATTAACCCGAACGGATACCAATTCAAAGTTGATTCTTATTTCTTTCTAAAGTTGGTTAATTTTCAACACGCGATCCAATTAACCCCAACTATTAATTTAACCTAGACACGTGC
The DNA here is from genome assembly GCA_025175665.1 of Cinchona pubescens. Classification (NCBI taxonomy): domain Eukaryota; kingdom Viridiplantae; phylum Streptophyta; class Magnoliopsida; order Gentianales; family Rubiaceae; genus Cinchona; species Cinchona pubescens. The sequence goes on from JANKKI010000062.1 coordinate 3,861,820, forward strand.
CAAAGATCAATTTAATAGAAACTTTAAGATCAACAAGAACAATTAGACTAATTAAACATCAACACACGCGGTTATGCCAATTAGATGATTAATTTCCCAAAATTTAATAACATAAATCCAGTAATTATCAAAATTAGTTGCTTCATAGAATGAATTAAACACACGCGGTAAAAACAATCTAGCAGTAGATTAATTCTAATAACTTAATATTTTGCAGCAATAATAAGTTAAAATGAACAATCATAAATTTAATTGCAGAAAAATAATCAATACTTGAGATAAAAGTGAATAAATTCAAGCACAAGAAGTTTCACAACTTTGTAGAATTGACCATGGCTTCAAATCCCTCAACCAAGAAAAGAGTTAGTAGGCACAAAGTGCCATAAAAGAATAAAGAGGAATTTCTACTGCTAAAAACCCTAGCCAAAAGAAAATAAAAGTGTCGATTCCTTTTTCTCACCCTACTTGGGGTATTTATAATGAGTATTTAGGGTTACAAATAATAACGTAAAATCGGGTGAAAAAGAGTCCAACCGGCCGAAGAAATCTATCACAAAACTCAAATACACGTTACTGCTGCTATCCACGCACATGCACCGAGGTCCTACCGCGCATGTGCGCGCGAGACAGTAAGTTCCAGGCATGTTTTGTATGCTGCGCACATGCCCAGAGATCCTAGCGCGCTTGTGCGCAGAGCTGCTTCTGGAATTAAAGCTTCTGGACGCAGCGCACATGCGCTGCACAGCTCCAACGCATGTGCTCTGGCTTCCTCAATTGTGCTCTACATTCGGCTTCAATTTTCACCTTGATGCTTCCGTTATTTGAAAAAGTGTAAAACACAAAAGTTGTATAACTATCTCTTAGCTTCCCAATTCATGAAGACACTTGAATCACCTCAATCAGAGCTCGGGATCAAAAGTTATACTTGAAATATAATTTCTGGAATGACTTCGTACTCGTGCATGTCTTGTACTAAACATTTTCTTTCTTCGTTTTGCTTCCTTTTCAACTCTTTTTAACTATAACCCTACAAAAACTGAGAATAACCAAATTAAGCTCTCTTAATAACTCAAATCTTACTTACAACACATAAAAATATGGTAATTGACATATAAAATATAGTACAATTGTGAACTTATCAAAAATCATTTGGATGATTTAAGAAAAATCTTTGACAAACTCCGAGAGTATCAATTGAAAATGAATCCCTTAAAATGTGCATTTGGGGTGACTTCTGAAAAATTTCTTGAGTTTATTGTTAGGTACCGAGTAATTGAAATCAATCCCACAAAATTCAAAACAATCACGGAAATGCCTTTACCTTGCATGTTGCAAGAACTGCGTGGACTTTAAGGAAGACTGGCTTACATAAGAAGATTTATATCAATTTTCAATCTATCTGAAAGATGTCAGTCATTTACAAGATTAATAAAGAAAGGCGTACCATTGTGTGGGATCATGCATGTTAAAATGCATTGGAAAGTATTAAGGAATACTTGTCCAAACCTCTAGTATTGATGGCTCCTATTAAAAGAAAGCCATTGATCTCATACATAGAAACTCTTGAAGGGTCTTTGGGGCATTGCTTACCCAAAATAATGAGAATGGAAAATAAAATGCAATGTACTATCTTAGCCAAATGCTTGTTGGAGTTGAATACAATTACTCTCCAATTAACTTGTCTGGTTGGTTTTTGTAGTTCAAAAGTTAAGGCATTATTTGCTGTCTCTCCCAATGACATTAATTTTAAGAGCTGATCCACTGAGATATTTAATGTCTAAACCTTTTTGTCTGGACGATTAGTTAAATGATCTTTACTCTTGACAGAATTTGACATACTTATGTCTCTCAAAAGACAATCAAAGGACAAGCATTGGCTAACTTCCTAGCTAGCCTCACCCAGTTCCTGATAATGAAGAAATTCAAGACGATCCCCTGGATGAGGAGGTTTTCATTCCCAGTACCTCATCATGGAAAATGTATTTTGATAGGGCATTAAGAAGAAAAGGTGCAAGGGCAAGAATTGCACTTGTGACACTGTCAGGAGGACTACTGCCTTATTCATTTTCTCTTCTATCTCTTTGCTCAAACAATGTGGCAAAATATGAGGCATTAATCATTGGCTTAGAAATTGCACTTGAGATGCACAATGATTATGTTAAAGCATTTGAGGACTCTCAGTTGGTGGTTAAACAACTAAATAACCAATATGAGATCAAGAATGAAATTTGGTGTTTTACCATCAAAGAGCAAGGCAATTAATGTCTTAATTCCAAAACATACAAATTAACCACATTCCAAGGTCAGAAGATGACAAAGCAGATGCTCTGGCAAACTTAACAGCATCTTTGACCTTGCCTGAGCATAGAGATGTATAAATTACAGTTGGGGAACGTTATCTGCTGCCCACCGCGTTAAGCAGTATAGAAGAAGAGGAAAATATAATTATGGTAACGGTCCTAAAAATTGAAAAGGATTCTGATTGGCATCAATCTTTTGTAAATTTTCTCATCCATGGGATTTTGCCAATCGATCCTAAAAAGAAAGCCGACTTAAGGTGTCAAGCCCTTAGTTTACTTACTTGAATAACACTTTATATAAAAGATCTTTTGATGGAGTTCTTTTAAGCTATCTCTCAAAAGAAGAGACCGCTCATGCTCTTAAAGAAACTCATACAGGAACATGTGGTGCACACCAAGTTAGCCCTAAACTTGCTTCTCAAATTATAAGGTTTGGCTATTATTGGTCGACTCTAGTAAAAGATGCGATGAAATTTGCAAGAAATTGTAAAGTTTGTCAACTTCATTAAGATTTCATTCATCAACCGTCTCAACCACTTTATCGCACCATGTTATAATAGCCATTTGAAACATGGGGATTGGACATAGTTGGTTCTTTTAAGCCATCTTCATAAAGCAAGATTGCATAAATACATTTTGACCGAGACTGCTTATTTCTCAAATTGGGCCAAAGAGATACCACTAACTAAAGTGAGAACGGTGGATGTTGCAAATTTTATTAATATTTCATTATTTTTCGATTTGGGGTTCTTTTGAGAATTATCTCTGATAATGCCCTTTACTTCAAATGTGTGCCACTTGTGAAATTGGGTGAAAAGTACAAGTTCCGACATAGATTTTCTAGAAGTTATAACCCATCATCCAATGACCAAGTAGAAGCCTTTAATAAAGTTCTACGTAAAATTTTGAAAAAAGTGGTGTTTAAACACAAGATATTAGCATGAGCGACTCCCTGAGGTTTTATGGGCATACAGAACTAGGGTTCATACATCAACTGGTTGTACACCATTTAGTCTTGTTTATGGTTTCGAAATTGTACTTCCTTTAGAATTACAACTATCATATCTTAGAGTTGTAGTTCAGCTAACAAATCCTGACGATAATGTAGAAATCAAATTAGGAATGAATTGGAAGCACTTGACGAGAAAATGCTTGAAGTGCAACAAAGACTAGAAGTCTATCAATCCCAAGTGGCAAGGGCATTTAACAAAAGGTTCAGAATTAGATCTTTCTCTATGGGTGATTTGGTGTTGATTGTCAGAAGACCCGTTGTCATTACAAGAAAGATAAAAGGAAAATTTGAAACCAAATAGGAAGGTCTCTACGTTGTCACTAAAGTCTTCCCAAAAGGATCATACAAACTCTCAAACTTCGAAGAAAAATGCGTATATTCTTGTGTAAATGGGAAATTTATTAAAATGTTCTTTGCCCAGGTGACAATGTAAATAATATTTCAGAACTACGAATGGCTTGATCCCCCATAAAGTAGGTATATAGGCAGTCTAGTTCTAAACTAGATGCAGCCCCCTATCAAAAAGTATATATTGCCCATTATAAAAAGTTTTTCTACAATACATTATCAAGTGGTTAAATTGGTTATGTTCAAAGAAAAATCTGCCAATATATTTTCAAGTCGATGGTTAAACTGATTAATAATTGAAAAGAAAAATCTACCACACATGTCAAGTAGTTAAACTGATTAATGATTTTTAAAAAAATCCACCAATTATTTCAAGTGGTTAAACTGATTAATTAATGCTTCAGAAGGAAAATTCACCTATCATTTCAAGTGGTTAAACTGATTAATGATTCAAAAGGAAAATCCAGCGAACATTTTCAAGTGGCTAAACTGATTTATCTTAAAAATAAAAATCCATTGATGCATTTTCAAGTTTGAAACCTACAAATAAATTTCAAGTGGTTAAACTATTTACTGCTCATCCGTCGACTTTTCAACTAGTTAAACTGATTAATGTTAACATGAATTCTTGAAAGAGTTGAAAGCATTTTATGTGATTGTTGCACCATTTTTCTAGTACAACTAATAAAAACAAATAATGAGACAAAAATGCTAAGCCTCAAAAGGTTGGCTTGAGGTTGAGAAATACAAAAGTCTTTGTAACCCAAGTACAACTAGGCCAACTAAGTCTCAAAATCACATAGGCTTATAGCCGACAAAATTGAGTACAAAGACCAATCAAAAAATTATACTTATCGGTGGTCTTAAAAGCACATAAAAAAGTATCGAGCCTTGTACATGTCATGATATTTTTCCATGTACAATACTCGAGGGGGTAACTGTTAAACAACATTTTTTAACATTTTAGTTAATTTATTTAGCTAAACCCCTCTTTGAAAAATGTAATGGATTTTCTATGAAGTGGTCAGTTGATTACTACTTCACATGACTGTTTACATTTTTCAAACAACTAAAACGTGTTTAACCAATTAAACTCCACAACTAGTAATGGCAAAGAAGGAAAAAAAAATGATTGTTTTAACTACTGGAACAACCAAAAGCTTTATTTTCTCCACGTAGCCAGTAGTTTCTAGGATATGCATAACAATCCTGTGATCAAGAAAACGGTAAAGTAAGTTGAAGAAAGTGGGTACTTCAATCACTTATATAAAGGAGAATCGGGGGAACAAAAAAAAAAGAAAAAAAAGAGAAGAGAGCTACCAAGGAAAAAAAAAAAAAATGAGAGCTAGAACGAAAAGAAAGCAAGAGGCAATTCTAGTAAAGGCATAAAAAATTTTCAACAAGAAGGCATCTAACAAAAGAGAGCAAAACCCAATAGAAAATAAAATATTAGTTCAAAGAGAAAAAAAAAGTTATAAAGTAAAAAGTATCTTTTCTGGTTTGTAGAAAAGTTTGAAGGAGATGAAGTAATTATACTTAAGGTAAAAAAAAAAAGGGGTATATGTTATACTCCTTATTCTTCTTCACATGATTGATATTTTATTCTTTGGGTCTCTATTAAATTGGTGTTCATTGTTTAAACTTTTAAGTTTGGGTCTTAGTTATTTAAATATGGATTTATTTCTCATTAGCACAAGGAAGTTAATACTTTATATAAGGAAGCTAATACTTTATATCCTAAATTTTCCCTAACAACTTTTGTTACCTTTCTTCTCGTTTATTTATTTAAATTCAGTCTCAAATAGAAACCCTTAGAACCTACATATTTTTCTTGCCTTTCAAATTATTTTAGGGCAACAAATTCAATATGATAGCCTTACTGTCTAAAGTCTCTTTTTTACGATATAAAATTAAGTAACAGACATTCGTGTTCAAATTAAGATGGTTGGACTTAGTGCCTATTTATGTCAAAAAGTAGCTCTCTCACTTAAATATGCTTATCGAGACACAAAATTAAATTAATCAGGTTTAGTGTCAAAAAATTACTTTTTAAGACACTAAATTAAATCAATTAGTCTTAGTACCCTACAATTGATTCTAGTATCTTATTTTGTCAAATTTGCCTTTCAAGGCACCAAATTAAATCAATTGGCCTAATGCCTAAATTTGCCTTTCAAGGAACCAAATTAAATTAATCGATTTTTGTACCTAAATTGCCTTTTAAGGCATTATATTAAATTAATTGACCTAATGCCTAAATTCGCCTTTCAAGGCACCAAATTAAATAAATTGGTCTTAGTGCTTAAAATTGCCTTTTAAGGTAATAAATCAAATTAATTAATTTTAGTGCCAAAATTCCTTCTATGGTAGTAAATTGACCTTAATGTCCAAAATTACCTTTTAAGGTATTAAATAAAATATATTGGCCTTAGTACCTAAAATTGTCTTTTTAAGACACTAAATTAAATTATTTGGCCTTAGTACTCACAATTGCCTTTTAAGGCATTAAATTAAAATTAATTGGCTTTTGTGCCCACTTATCCATTTATGATAATAAAAATAAAAATAAAGGCATGAATTAATTTTGGGTTTTTATATCCGTCACAAAAGGATCAAATAAAATAATTAGACAAGTTTTTGAACTTGTCTAAATTATTTTTGCTTTTAATGGCTAAAAAGAATTGATAAAATTGTAGTTACGAACAACGTGTGGTTTGATTCCAATTTGGATATGTCGGAAACCCCTCCAAAAGGTTCAGGTTCAAAAACTATAAAATATATTATTTAGAGGAGTTTTTTTATCAATTAAAATTTCACTGTATAAATTAAGAAATGGGTCAAATTCAAGTAATACTCAAAAGTTCAAAATGGGTTAAAATTGATTTATTTTCTCATTAAATTCAAAGTAAATACTCCAAATACAAGTGAATTTTTATTCACATAAATTACTTAAGGTTTGATCCCGGTAATGGATATGTAGGCAGCCTATATTACTTAGGTACAACGCCAAAAATAAATATTATATAAATATCCTTGTTCTCGTTTATTTAATTGAAAGTCAAATTAATTAATTGACATTTAGAATCAAAAAGTGGTTATCTCAAATTAGGGAATATAATTAAGGATTTGACATCTTGAATGGGTCCAATTCATACTAATAAAAACTCGTGCGAGCAAATCGTACGAGCGAAATCAAGTTGAGCGAGAATTTAACTATGCGAAATATTAAATTTTTATCCAACAAGCACGGTTACAAAAATGATGAGTGCCATTCACTTTTATAAATATAATAGTTACTTTCTTTTAGTTAGTTACATGAGTATACTACTCATGTAAGATGAAATTATTGTAATAGGTGAACCTTAAAACAAGGGTAATCTAGGTATAGAAAAATAGGGTGGTGTAAATGAATGTTGTTTTAGTATTTTTTGTTTGATAAAAGGGAAAATTTCAGAAAACTCCCCTTGATATTTATGCTAATATCACTTAGTACCCCTAGGCTTTCAACAATCTCACAAACCTCCCCTTACATTTTCTTTGTTGTAATATGTCGTCCAATTTGAAAAAGAAATATTAAACAAGTCAATTTATGAGAAGAAGCAAAGTTAATTCTAAATTTACCCTTTTTTACCTATTATTTACTTTACTAATCAAAATTTACTTAATTAAATAGTTGGAAAAAAGGAATTCTATACTAATCTAATTCATTAACAAATAGAAATTTATTAATACAGTATTAAACTTTAATTCTACATTTTGATATATTTATAATGGTTTGCAAAATAAATTTGATTTGGGGTGATTTGAAGACAAATTTTGCATTCCAAATTAAAAAACAATTAAAAATTATAATGAATCTTTTTATATACAAATTTGGGAGGATTATACCTTCGAGCTATTGTTAATGAATTAATAAAATATATAAACATTACTTTAAATTGAAGTCCAAATCTTTTTATATTATTAAGTAATTTCCTTCTAACTAAGTTAATGGACTAAACTATCTTTAAATTAATTTAAAATATAGAATTTTAAACTTCACCATTTATTTTGGCCATAACAAACCAAGAATTCCAAAAAGGAAAAAAAAAATCAAACTTGAAAAGAAATAATAAACATTAATGAACAAGCACATGAAATAATACGTCTTCCTTATACCTCTAAAGCAACAAGGGTAAATTTTTCAAAATAAATTGTTTAATAATTTCTTTTTTAACTTAGGCTAACATGTTACCTCAAATCAAAAGTTAGGGGAGAATTGTGAGATTTTTGAAAGTTTAAGGGTACTAAGTGATATTAGCATAAATTTCAGGAAGTTTATGAAATTATCCCTTGATAAAATAGCATACGGGGGGTGTGCAAGAAGCTATTAGGGGTATGTAAATATTATTTGCCTAATGAATTTGAGTTTCAAACATAGTAAAGTAGGCCTACATATATACATATAATTTTTACCTCCACCATTTTATATTAAAGCAACAGTAGTATGCTAGACCAACGAATTAAATTTGAATTTTGTATTTAAGATTTAGATATATTTATTTTATTTAGTTTTCCCTCTTTTGTATGACAAATTTTTTTTTTGGTATAATTCGCATGCCATGCAAAAGTTACTTCATTTTTCTTCCAATATACGGGTAATAATGAAAGATAAATGTTTTTTTAGGCACAAAAATGGTAAAAAGAGTCAACTAAATATTAGAGATTATTTTAGTCTTCTTTACCCCATTTAACAAACTCTCAAACTAACCATTTCTTTTGATTGTTAATCAAGAGGACAGAACGATGATTAAATTTTTACAGGAAGCAAGGTGAGACAAAATCCATATTATAGAGTGCAAAGTGTAACTAACCCTATTTTGAACTAATAATGCAGATATCTTTTACTGTTAATCAAAGGGTAAAGTGATATTAAAATAATGGGGAATTCTACAGTCCCGTTGAGGGAACCATTTCCTTGGCCTTAAGGACTTGTACAGTTCAAGTTTTTAAAGCACATAGTGTTGTACTGTACAAGCCCTTAAAGTACAAGGGAATTGTTCCCTAAAAAGGACTGTAGAATTTTCCTAAAATAATTTGAAGGACTAAAGTACAAAACCTACGATTTATTAATCATGGTTCTAGTCACTAAAGAGTAAGGAGAAGTGTGTTTTAAAAAAAAAAAAAAAAATGTTAGTGACTAAAGTATTAGATACGCTAAAATTTAAGGGAAATGTGTAACAAATACCAAATTATATTTTTAACCACATTTTTTTTGGCATGAAAATTTCAAAAAAAAAAAAAGAAAAAAAAAGAAACTCTACATACAAATAATTACCTCACGTTCAATGTGAAAGTAAAATGGAACTTCTTTCTAACTTATCTATTCAATTCTTATCAGGTTTGTGGTACGATGTAAATTGAAAAGATTATTCCACCATAATTTTTTACGATAAACCACTCATGACTTAGGAGTTATATATAAACAAATCTTTTCTCCCCATCTAGTATATTAAACCTTACTCAGTTAATAGGTATGGTATTAAAATTTTGGAATAAAACCCAAAATATAGTAACTCTTAATACCTAACTAAATTGGTGGATTTTAGCGAATTCCAAATCTAATTCCAATATTTGAAAAAAAAATATCAAATAAAACTTATTTGATATCTCTTTTTTCATCAAATACTTCCATCACTTTTGTCTCCTCCACTCCCTCCCACATCCCTCCTCTCTCTCCTTCCCTCCCCCTCATCTTTCTCTTCCTTCAGCTCTCCCTTTTCCTTCCCTTCCTTTTCCTCCAACAAAAGAAAAAACTAAGGAAATTTATAATAATAATATATCCATAGCAAAAGATATTTACCAACTATCAATTATTTGAATAATTTTAGCGTATAAAATTCATACATACACCTATTTCCATGTATAATTTCAATTTTAATTCCAATCCTAAAATGTGAACCAAGCATATTCTAGATCCATTGTATTAAAATGGGGTTAATTTAGCGACTTAATTAAATTAATAATGGTCCTAGCATAGTTAAATCATCAAATTCATATAATAATATTCTAGGATGTTGACCCTATTCTTATTTTTTCTGTTTTTGTGGTCTCTCACTATTATCTCATACTAAAAACCTTTCCATCTTTATTTTTATTTTTCAAATTTCCAACAATTGTAGAATCCTTTCATTTTTCCTTCTTTTTTTTTTTCCCTTTTCAAATTACTAAAGGTTAGAAAGAATTTTTTTTTTATTATTATTATTTGAAAAAAAAATTTCTACTAAAACTCCAAAATTATTTATTTCTATTCTTTTTCTAGGCAATAAATTAAGCTTTAGGAGTAAATAATTATTAATTTAATTTCATGTATGGTATAATTCTTTACCAAATTTAGTTGTTTCTTCTTTTGTTTAGAACTAATATAAAGGTTATATAACTAAGTAAACAAAAATCTATTAAGAATATAATCGTGAGGGGAAAAAAATATAGTTATTTAAGAAAGAAAGAATGAAAATAGGGTGGAAAACCTATAGAATAGCATTTTTTTTCCCACTACATGTACCTTGAAACTTCTAATTTGAAATTTAATAATTTGAATTATTAAATTTCAACACAAGTTTGGTGAACTGAATTAAATAAATCGCATACATGCAATTTGTTTTCAACTATCCCTGAACAAAAAATCCACAATTTTGGATAGTTATTTTTTTTATTAATTATTAAATAATACTTTACAATCATGATTTAAATATATTTTTTTAATCACCTTTATTTAATATATATATATATATCACATTTTAAATAATACTTTACAATCATGATTTAAATATATTTTTTTAATCACCTTTATTTAATATATATATATATATATATATATATATATATATAGAGCCGTAATACGAAGCCCAAACCGTATTGGAATCCACCCGTATTGGTTTAACATCGTATTGGAAATCCGTATTGGTTTGCAAATCGTATTAAAACTAAGTTCAAAATTTAGATTTGGCGATTAGCCCAAGACCGTCCGCCACTAACCATAACATACATAAATTAAAGTCAAACTCTTTCTTTGTAAAATTATTTTTAATAATCAGTAGTCTAGGTTTTTGGACTCACAATTTTTTACCCTTAAAATTTTCTGTCAATGAAAATATTTAATTTATTTTTGCTATGATGCCTTTCTTTTCCCCTAAACGCACCTTGGACTTAGAGCCGTAATACGAAGCCCGAACCGTATTGGAATCCCGTATTGGTTTAACACCGTATTGAAAATCCGTATTGGTTTGCAAATCGTATTAAAACTAAGTTCAAAATTTAGATCTGGCGATTAGCCCAAGACCGTCCGCCACTAACCACAACATACATAAATTAAAGTCAAACTCTTTCTTTGTAAAATTATTTTTAATAATCAGTAGTCTAGGTTTTTGGACTCACAATTTTTTACCCTTAAAATTTTCTGTCAATGAAAATATTTAATTTATTTTTGCTATGATGCCTTTCTTTTCCCCTAAACGCCTTCACTTCAAGGCTAAGCGGGTACTTAGTGTATAAGAAAATAAATTAAATACATTTAATTATGAAAACTTTAAAGAACCGAACTTTAGAAAACTTTTTATTAAAAAGTTTTGAAAGAAAGGGTTCAAAATAATTTATGCGTCATCAAACACTTGAGATAAGATAACAACCAACATATGATAATTAGCCTGACATATTATGTCAGGACGTAACAAATTAAAAGGGAAAGGGAAGAAGGTACCTCAGAAGAGGTTGTAGAGGAATACCTCGGTGGTCTTCTTCTTTTATTAAACTAAAGTATTTACAAAAAAGTAGTAGAAATGTACAATGAGAGAAGAGTTGAAGAACTAAAGGAAGAAAAGGGAAAGCCTTCTTAAACTAAAGAAAGAAAAAACTGAAACTAAAGCCTTATCCTCGGCTATACTTTAATTGAGGATATTTATAGACAATCGGACTTGAAAATTTTTAAATTATGTACAGTAGGATTTTTGAAATCCGCACAGTGAATATACTGTTTCTACAGTGAAATTACTGTTTATACAGTATTTTTACTGTATATCCGTGAATGCACAGTGATTTTTACTGTTTATACAGTAAATTTGAACAGTGAATTTACTGTTTGTGTAGGATCCACTTTGATGCTGACATATGTCTTGAATATCTTATCTTCAATACTTCTTATGCTTGAGTGTGTCTAAAACACTTTGAAGAATATTTTCGGGCTTTTCAATTGGTTGTGATTCACCAGCTAAGGAATTATTAGAGTCCATAGAATTGTCTTTTGAAGAACATGATTCATTATCATTGTCTTGATTAAGATCAATAGAAAGATCTTGTTTAATATGCTATTTAATTTGATCTTTAACTTGCTCCATATAAGCAGCTATAATTTCTTCTTTTGTCATAGTGCCTGATTGCACTTGTAGTTTCCAGGAAAGTGGCAATATGCCTGAAAGGACTTGGCTCCATTGCTTGGGTAATTGCACTAGTATCTGTATAACTTCGAATTGTTTCTTTTATTTGATCCAATAATTCTTGACCAAATAATTGTTTGGTTTCTGGGTCAATTTTCATGAGTTTATCCCAAAATTTGGTATAATAGGTTCGATATAAACAAGAAAAATGATCAGAAGTATCACCAAATTCAGGTTCCCATTTATAAATCCAAGGGATTGAAAATTCAAGAAAGAAATAAATGGTAGTTATTTCTGTGGGTAAAGGAATATTTTCCTGAGAGTATAATTTTTTGAGAATAGGTGAGATTTTTATCCAAGAATGGCATAATTGGAGAAATGGCTCAGGTAAAATTTTTACTGAGGGTCCATGGGTAATCCACCAATGGATGAACCAATTGGGAATATTTTGAGATAGGATATTCGAACACAGTTTAATAAACCAAGTGTTCTTGTGTTTAAAATTTTCATAATAAAAAGTTTTATGAAAACTTTGATATGAATAATATAATCCCAATAAGTATAAGAAAGTGGTTGTTTTTCAACAAAACATTATTTTTCTGTGAGGGTAGAAATCCCCCATTCTTCAGAAGATATAATTTTCTTAAAAATAATTTTTGAAAAATTATAAATAATAGTAGTAGCCATAGGAGGTGAAAATCTTGAATTTCAGCTGTTTCACTATTAGTAAATAATTTTTCTAATATGTGCGAGTCTTGTATGATTCGCCTGGAAACATGACTTTATCAGTCAAATACCTTTGAATTATTATACACATCTAGATGTGTATAAGAACAATCTTTTTCATCAAGAAAAAATATCCCATTTCTTTTTCTGGTCTCATATATCATCCACTTGTGAATCACATTAGAGATATAAAGATCAGGTAATAGAAGCATAGGTTTTACCAACATGCTGTTGTAGCATATATTCCTGTAATTGTCCATATAATGGATGATCTTTTGGGATATTACCCAAATCAATATTGGATGTGGATAAGGATCCATATCCTGATAATCCAGATATATCATCTAAATTATATAAATTTCTTCCTCCCCTAGATATTACTAGGGATCTTCCACCTCGTCCCCTATAAGGAGACTGAGAACTGCCTCGTCTCATGAAACCTGTAAAAATTCTCAAAATTTTTTAGATTGATAATTCATATAATTGTTTTATTTTTGAATGATATATATTTTTACAGAAATTTATTTCTGTTTGCTCTATATTACATTCTTGTTGCAATAAAGCATACTTCCATGAAGGATCTTGTTCTTTTGAATATTCAAAAGCTATTAATTTCTTTTTTATTTTGTCTAGTCTATTATTGGCTAAAATAATTCTAGATCGAAAATAATTTTTACTTCTTATTAAATCAAGTTTATAATTTTTATAATTTTGATTATAAAAATTTCTAATAGGGAATTCCATATTTGTATAATCTATGGAAGGAATATTTTTCAAATATTTTAATTTCAATAGTCTTCCTTGTGAAGAAGTCGATGGATGAGAAGAGCTAGCTTTATCAGTCATCCTTTTATTGTCTTGAAAATTTTTTCTGCAAAACTTAATAAAGTTTTGTAATAAGAGATTTAATATATCATTAATAGAAATATTATAAATTTTTGAAGTTAATGAATTTAAATGCGAATATTTTAAAGCAATAAGAGAATTTATATCTCTAGTAACAGTATCAGTTATAAACTGAAAGTAAATTTCTTGGTTTTTATAAGTACCAGTAAAACCATGAGTATCCAAATTTTTAATAGGATATAAAGTATTAAGAAAAGGGGTTCCTAATATAATAGGAGGATTCATCAGATTTTTGACAAGTAAAAATATCTGAGGAATGCAAATATTATCTTGACAAATATAAGCAGAAGGAATTTTATAATTAATTTCACCATACTATCACCAGAAGCAGACCGTAAAGTATGAACTGTCTTTTTATAATATTTAGTAGGTATTAAACCTTCTTGAATACAACAAAGATCAGCACCACTATCAATCATGGCAACTGATTCAGCTAAGAAATCATTATCAATTAAAAATCAGATTAATTTTTATATACCATCTTTGAGATGTTACAATTTGCATCATATTTAGAAAATTATCAAATTTATTATTATTATTACAAGAATTATTATTTTTAGAAATAATTTCTATTTCTTTTCCTTTATTAAAAGTTTTTTCAACGAAAGAAAGTCTATTATCTATAAAAAAATTATTTTGTTTTAATAAATAAATTTCATTTTTTATATTTTTTATTTCATCATGCAAATTTGCTAATGTGATTCATGTTTCTTGTGATTGATATAATTTACCAATCCTATTTTTAATTTCTAACATTATATACGGTTCAGAAGTTATTACAACTGAATTCGATTTATTTGAAGATGAAGATGTAGATGAAGATGAAGATGTAGAAGACCAATCTAAAATTTTTGATCTAATATCATTATCAGGAATTTGTTTAAGTAATTCAAGAATATTATCATTTGTAATAATATTTATTTGAAAATCTTGAAATTGAGAAAGAATGTTATAATATTTTTTATTTTGATCTCATAGTATCATCTAAAATAGTATTAACATTATTATTACAAGTATTACAGCATGTAGATGAAGTATTACAAACAATATTATGAGAATCTGTAGAATTATGATCATGTATATGAATTTGATCAGAATCATACTCATCAGAAGAAGAAATACTAGTATTACTATCAATACTAGGACTATTATCTTTATTTGTATCTATAATTTTGTAAATTTCATGTATATGAATTTGATCAGAATCATACTCATCAGAAGAAGAAATACTAGTATTACTATCAATACTAGGACTATTATCTTTATTTGTATCTATAATTTTGTAAATTTCATCTGAAATTACTTGTCCTTTATTAGGAGAAGATTGTAAATTATTTTCAAAATTAAGAGTATTAATTTTTAAAGAAGAAAACTTTTCATCTAAAAGTTTTTCTAAATCAGTAATAGGTTTAAAATTAAAACCTTCAATATTAGGTGGAGGTTGTAAAGAAGCTTTAGCTGTATTATAAACTTCTAAAGATTGCTCGACATTTTAAACTCACATTAAAAAATACTTTTCAAATCTAATTCATGTATCAAAATGTAAATTAATATTTTCCCAAAAATTACCAAGAAAAATAAAGAAAGATAAAACGGTGGCTGCTAATCCATATTCACAAAGATTCACAGCCCTCCAGATAAAACCAAAACTGCCCCTCACTCTGTCTCTCTGTGTCTATTACAGATACGTATGGACACAACGACGCGCTCTCTCTTTTCTATTTCTCTCTCTCCAAAAAGAATTTTCCTTTTTTTTTTTTTCTGTAAAAACGATTTTCTTTTCTGGACATCATCAAAACGAGGTAAATTTTCTTTCTTTTATCTTCTTCGATTTTATTTAATAGTACTAATAATAATGGAGAGCGGATGATATTTCATCCAGACTTCCCCGGCGTAGATTAGCATCTACCCTTGCACAAATTTCTTATTCATCCCATCATCTAGCAGTCGTGTGTATATAAATTTATAAACGAGATAATAATAATCGGGAAATTAACACTAACAAAATATTTCATCTAAAGATTAAAAAGAGCAAACGACAGCGTTTTAGCCTAGTCTCTTTATTTTTGTTTCTCTTCTCCGACGCCGATTACACTTCCTAGATGTGTATTACGTCATTTTCCGGCGAGCGTACGGCATAAACCTCCGCCGTCCTCCTTTCCTTATTTCTCGTCTCCAACTCGTCAAAAATTCAGCGGAGGTGAGCGGTATTCAATTAAATGAATTGATTTTCTCTCTTTTTCGGCAGAATCCAGGCTTTTTGAATGCTTTTTTTGAGCAAGATTAGGGTTTTTTTGGGTTATGGATTTTTTTTATTTCGTGCAATTTATTTATGTTTATTTTATCCGAAGAATTTGAATTGGTTTTGGTTAAAAACTAATTGTTGATTGAGCGATCCATTTTTTTGAATGTTTAATGGGTTTATGTTAGCTAATTTCAACTATTTGCTACTCGGACAGGAGTTTTTTACAATTTTTTTTTCTTTTCTTCTCGGAGAGTTGTAAAAAAATTCGTCTGCTGCATGTACCTTGAATAAGGTGGAAATGTTTTCGGAGATTATAGTTTTTTTTTGTTGCTGCTTTTGAACTGGAATTCTTGTTTCTCATGCAGAGTTGAGTGATTTATTTGAACATTTTTGTGATTATTTTTGTTTTGATATGTGCTAAGTAGTATGGTGTTGACTGATGGGGTGTTAATTTCGTGCTTTCGTTTCAGTGGTTTTTGGAGGGAATTTTGACACAGTGAAATAAGGATATTGCATTCATTGATTGGTTATAATATACTTTCCTTATTTGGCGAATTGTGGGAAGTCGAGTATATAGGAATTAAATGTGAAAGAGCAATAATGGCTTTTTTTAGGAATTATACGACTGAAGCCGTTGAGCGGAGAAGTGTGTTGGATGAGAATCACCAGGGACAGGGTATGGATAGAGTATTGGGGAACAATGATGATGTGGAGGTCATTTCTAGTGATAATGATGTGGCTGTGCAAGATAGTTGTAGGGTAGAAAGACACAATAATAATATGCCACCTGTGAGAGGGACAACAGTGGCTGGAAAATGGGGTTCAGATTTTTGGAAGGACTGTCAGCCCATGGAGTCCCGCGGTGTGTCAGAGTCAGGTGAAGAGTCGAAGAGTGGTTCGGAGTATAAGAATGAAGATGGTACAGAAGATGAATCATCTGATGGAGAAGATTATAGGGCCATCGAGTTGGAGGATGATGATATGGGGAAAGAAGTGGGAAAGATACAGAGTGTCCCTCCAGATGACATGTTGTCTGATGAGTACTATGAGCAGGATGGTGATGATCTGAGTGACTCATTGCATCACCGAGCAATAAACCGTTCTAGTGGTTTTAGTTCAAAGCCACCTCCCAGGCCTGTTGCTTCTGACAAGTTTGCTTCTAGGAAGTCAAAAGTTTCAAAAGCTAATTATGATGATGTGGAGGATGATGACGATGAAGTGGATGGTATGCACCCTTTAACTTATGCCAATTTTCCTTGCAGACATTACTACCTTTTGTGTATTTTGAGTGTATAATTCAGTTTGTTAATATCTTTATGGGTAATATGACACAAAGTTTTCTCATTGTTCCGATCGCTTGCAGAAGATGATCCTAATGATGCAGATTTTGATCCAGATTATGGTGCCACAGGAGGACGAGGGCGAGGCAAGGTTGTTTATTTTATATTAATGTAGTTAACAGCATAGTTTTTGTAATGCTAATTGTCTTTGTTTCATAGTCTTAACTTTCTTTGGAGCGTTGTACTATTGGTCACTTATATGTATCCCTTGCCTTAATTGGAGTTTTTAGTTTAATATTGAGGTATCTATTTTCTTGGAATGTCAAAGAATGGATAAAATTGCTAAAAAGCCGATACATGGATTAAGATTGTCGGGAAGCTTTTAACGGGTTGGTTACTTTTGAGTTTTGGTAAAATCGAGTAAATCAATACATAAATTATGGTGATAGATTTAGTTTCAAGTTTTTTATTTAGGAGATGTCTTTTGATTGGTTTAAGATAAGTGTCATCCTTAACTTATGATTTCAAGAAACACCAAAAGGATAAGGGTAAAAAAGGAGCATTTTTTTGGTCATTTTTTTCCCTTTTTGCAAAGGAACTATCTATGCAACTAGAATCAATTAGATACAAAATTTTAGGATTCAACTGCTTCGTTCTTGTCATGTCATGATAATGTGTAAGCACATGATTCTAAATTGGAAACTTTTGGCTATTTCTGATCAATTCATTCTTAGTATCTATGTTACATGGACTCTCCTCTCACCCCAGAGTACCCGTGTCCTGCCGTGTCGACATGGGTGAGGTTGTGGGATCCGTGTCCGTATGGTCAACTTTCAATTGGGTACTTTGACTTTTTTACCAAGCCAAAAATTATATTAACTGCAACATGATTGTGACTACATGAAAGGACCGATAAGATAGGGAGGAAGATTAAATACGAGTGAGAAACGTATGAGAATTGTTTATCAAATCACTAAATCTTATTATAGTTATATCGTTCTAATATAACAGCTTCTTTTTCTCAATGCACCACTATTCTTTAATACTACACAAACATATTTATTTTTTGAAAAATGAGTTATAAAATAATGTTTTGTTGCTTTATGTCATCAAATTGCATTACTACTATACTAACTACACTATCATATATAAGTATACAAGACTCACCCCCGCACCCGTGTCCGACTCTTTTAGAGTGTCCCTGTATCCTTAATTTATAAAATTAACAAATCCGACACCTAGACATGTACCCGTACCCGACACCCGTATCCGTGTCCGGGTAACTTAGCTTAGTATACAAACAAACAAACCAAGCCTTAATCCCGCTAAGTAGGGTCGGCTGCATGAATCCTGCTACGCCATTGCGCTCTGTCATGGACCATATCCTCCTCAATTCCTAGATGGGCTATATCTTTCTTACAAGTTACCCACCAAATCTTTTTCGGTCTTTCTCTACCCTTCTTATATTGACTACTCTCTAAAATCTACTCGCCTGACAGGCGCTTCTACTGGTCGTCTATTCTAACACATAACCTAACCACCTTAAGTGTGTTTCTCTCATCATCAATTCATTCTTAGTACACATCTATCGAAATTTGTATGGCATTAAAAATTGTTTCTTTTCATTTCTTAAGTTGTAGATGTGTGTTGTTTTTGCTTTATTTTCACTTTCCCTTTCTATATTCTATTTTTTACCCCTTCTTTTATTGGTGGGGGTGCTATTGGATTGCTTTAGTTTTTTGAGCAAGTTACCTTACCTGCCATGTGGATTGTTTTAACTAGAAGAATCTTCTTTTCATTTTTAAATTTATGGAGACTTGTTCCTTGTTTAGTGCTCTGCTATTCAACACTCTCCCTCTCCCTCTCCCTCTCCCTCTCCCTCTCCTCTCTCTTTTATCTCTCTTTGGTTTCTTAAAAGGTGTTTGGTAGTTAAATTTTATAGTTATCATAAAATTTTACTCATTTCTTCTGGCTCTTGCTATCATGGTGTTCCACTTTATGGAAGTTCCAAAAGTAAAGTCATTTCTTGTTCTCCTGAAACTCAGCACAAAAACGTAAGTGCTTTGAGAACCTATCTTTTAAAAAAAATTTTGCTATCATTTTGAGAATATATATTAATAGAGGATTTAGACATGATTATTGTATGTTCCTATTAAAAGTTAAAAACTATTGGGATGAAGTATGCAAAGGTGCACGAGGCAGGTGAAAGGGGGCATCATGAAGGCACCTCGAGCACCTTATATCTACCAGGAGAGGCAATTTGTGTAGAAACATGCTAACATGCCATTTAAAGTATTTTGTGTTTTTTGTCTTTATCTTAGACTTACAATTTAATGGGATTGTAAAAAATTTGGATGCTGTATCTGTCTTTGTGCGGAAAGTGTTTTATTAGCGGTGGCCATGGTAAGAGCGAAGTAACAATTGAAGGTGGTCCCTCATTCTTTGGCTCACTGCAAAACACCACGTCATGCATTCTGCCAGCCAGGGCCCCTAGAGCTATATCTTTCTTGCTCACCTCGCCTGTGTACTTTATAAGTCAGTACCCAATACCACCCTTTGTCCCTCTTGTCTCTCACTACCCCCTACTCTTCTCTTTCTTCTTTTCTCCCTTTCTTTCACTCTCTTAGTAGTTATTACTACTTTCCTTTACTTTCTTCTAATCATCATCTTTGAGTACAGCTAAAAGTCCTCGTTCTACTTCTCTGCCTTTTATCTCTCTGTGTATAAGAGACCCCCGCTTCTCCACCTTTTCTGCTTTTCTTTATTATTACATCTTAGATTTTCTCCCATCTCTCCTTTCTTGTCTTTTTTCATGATTTTTCTTTTACATCTTGCCGTTATTGCACCCCTTCGGCCAATTTGTTCCTTCATTTTTTTATTTTGGCTGAAATTGCCCTTTTTGATGTTCAATGGTGATTGCCCTTCCAATCTCTAAGTTCTAATTCAGGTTGTTTTTCTTTTAGGGCAGGACCACCAACATTTGGTTCCTTCTAGATTTTAACTAAGTTTGGTTGCTAAACACACAGTTCCTTTTGATGGTTTTTTAAGACTAAGTTATTTTTTAATTGAGAAAATTTTCTCAGACTTTTTTGTTTTTCCCTTTTTGAGAAAGTATTAATTAAGAGCACCGAGGGGATGCAACCCAGAAAAACATGAAGTTATCATCTATTCCCTATCCCAAAAAAAAAAAAAAGGACAGATGTTCAGTGGAGAAATGTCCATTTATCCACAAAACAAAGGATATCCTAGAATTGAGATTTGAGCTGATCTTGGTCATGGGAATCTCCAATTAAACATTTCTCCACAAAACAAAGGAAATCCTAGAATTGAGATTTGAGCTGATCTTGGTCATGGGAATCTCCAATTAAAGCTCTATTATTCCTCTTTCTCTCTCTCCCTCTCCCTGTAGTGTCCAAAATATTTGCAGTGGGGCACGATCCTGAATCTCTTTCTCACGGACTCTTATTTTGCTTCATTTATTATTCATTAGGAAAAAACCACTTGGAGAATAATGAAATCAATAAAACTAGTTGCATATCAAATTTTTAGTGGTAGGAGGAAAGGTAATTAAATTATTGCAAAATATAGAAGCACAAAAATGGAAACTTTAGTGACAAAATGTTTAACTAAAATAACAACTTGCCGAATGGACATTATTAATGTTCTGAAGGAGTCTTATTTTAAACCTTCACTCCCATTGTTTACCTCCACCCAAAACTTTTAGTAATTTGATATCATAATTTCTATGATATTTGCTTCTTGATAGCAGCTGCTTATTTCTTCATAATCCGTCAGTTTTTTTTTGTGATTGTAATGTTGATTTAAGATCTTAGGGTCCGTTTGGTTCATGGAATGACTTGGGATTGGATAAGTAATCCCATAACATCCCATGTTTGGTTGGATTCTAAATATGGGATTATCATCCCATTTAACTAACTTAATCCCCCTTCCCTGGACGGGGTACTACACATCCTATGAGTGTCTGGTATTAATAATCCCACCAAGTTGGACAAAGCATGAAATGCTTAAAGTACCTTTTAAATTAATATTTTCTTGTAATGGTTTCATTTTTTTCTTAAAAAAAAAACTATCACTATACCATTTCTTTTTAAAATTTTAGGTGAAAAATACATATTTTATTACATGATGCACACTTGTACTTTTATTTTATTTTTTATTTTACAAAGTAGCATGCATTAATTTTATTTTATTTTATTAAATTTTTTTTTATAACATTTATTTTCAAGTGCAATAAACTACTATTAACTGAATAGAAAAATCTAGTTGTGGATTTGAGAAATCTCTTTTTTTGCCTTAGTTGTCTTCTTGTAGTTGTGGATTTGAGACATAGATCATGGTAGCATCATTAAGTAGTCTTATACCATTTAACGCCCAAAAATGAGATCATGATACTTTTATATTTAATGTAGTGAATCCTGAAACTTTGCCGTGGTTTAAGGTGGAAATGGACCAAAAAGTTATGCTAATAGTAGCATAATATTTGGTGAATTGGTCAATTTTATACTGAATGGTTATCTTTGGTAAGACTTAATTTTTGAACTGTTCACCATAAGTTGGCAAATACATATTCGCTTTTATGGCAATAGGCATTTAAAGTGGGAGTCCTCCTCGGTTTGCAGCTGCAACAGGCATAACAAAGTCCCCGTCACTATAGTTTTCTTCATGTTGTGAAACTCCTGTTAGCAAATGCTTTAATCAGTGCCAGAACTTAAGATTGTCACTCTTTTGGTTTCAACTGCATTTGATGTTTGATGTTTTGATGATTCCATCTCTCTCTCTCTCTCTCTCTCTCTCTCTCTCTCTTTCATTTGTCTTTCACATGGTGAGTGGTGATTTCCTAAGACAACTTCCTTATGAAGGTTGATTGTCTACATTGCCTGTTTGGTTAAACCAAAATTCCCCCCTTCAACTTTTCTCTGTCTGCACATTATCCCTAGTGCTTTCAATTGAATCAATTTACACTCGCTGTTTTCCCAATTAGAGTGTGTGCCATAGTTTCATCAACATGTTTAATTTTTACCTAAAATGCTGATGCCGCCACCCCTTCCCTCAAATGAACAGAGATGTGTATATTCTCTTTTTCACATCTAGCCTAATTACCACCACCTCAGTCAAATTACATTGCCACAGTCTCTACCCCCCAATACTTCACAACCACCTCCCATGCCTATCCAACCACAAGCCACCACCAATATTCCCTTCCTAAACCCCAAGCAGCCACCTGTGATCCATCTTCTCTCCACTTGCTTCAGGAAATGTAACCCCAGGATAGAAACCCCAAACTGCCACCAGCTATGATACATGAACCGTTTATTTGACCTTGTGGTTCCCGCCTACACAACATTACACAGACACCTGTATGGAGTTAGTGTCCAATGGTTCAGATGTTCTGTCAGGTACAAGAGAAAGTGCTCTGGTGAAGTCAAAAAATGGAAACTTTTTTTTTAATCTTCAGTGATGGGTCACACTTATATGTGGTAAAAATGGGTAGTGGTGACATTAAACAAACCAAGCCTTATTCCCACTAAGTAAGATTGGGTAGTGGTGACATTGCTTAGTAAAAGTTAACATCTCGATTACCATGTACAGTTTTTTAACGCTGAAGTTGCATGACAACTCCTTTCACCTTTTCCTTGCAGGAAAGTGACGGAGATACCTGCAATGTCTGTTAGCTTTTGGAACTAATTTTTGTTTACTGTCGTAATACACAATACACAATTGAAAACTGTTAATTTTTGAACATACCTAAAACTTGGAAAAAAAAATTCTATATATTGCATCTGAGACAAAGGCTACTGTTCAAGACTTGCAATTACGAGGTTTAAAGTAGATCTTTTATTTTAAAGACAATAGATCTATGGATGGCCAACTGAAATTCACAAATATCTGTGATAATTTTCACTATAGCAATATCACTTTACCTGAGTACCATGTCTGAGTTTGTAATGCAGTCTCCTTTGCTAGTTTTTTTGGGACACATACCCTACCCAATATTGAGACGTGAGTTCTTGCAAAATGGCCACCATCCACCTCATTGTCCCCTTGGCTTTACCACACCCACCCCCCTTTTTCTTTCCTGCTGAAACCACTCTTCTATTCAACATCTTTCCAGCCCAAGCCTGAATCCACCAGCAATTCCCTATCCTTCCTCTTGATCCACTACGTCGCTCAACTCAACACCATCACCTGCAACCATCTTGGGTTGCCTCTACTCTGCAACCTCTATCCAGCCCTGTTACCGCCTACTCTCCCTCTCCCTTTCCCTCTCTTTCTGCCAACTTGAGCAGTGAGTTTGTGCTTTTCTATGATGCTTCTTTGCTGTGTGTTTGTACTATGTGTAATTTGTGTGTATGCGCATCTTCTATCTGTATAATCATATGTTCCTGTTATTTGTGTTTGTAGTCTGTGATATTTATATGGGTGCTGTATTTGGATCTGTTTGTTTTTTGTGTGTATTCTATGTATTTGTGCTACTATCTTCTGTTTGGTTGTGTTGTGTGATTTGTATGTCTGCTATAAAAGGAAGTATATGTTGGGGATGTTGATGTATATAATTGCTGTATGTACATGTGGGTTAATATTAAGGAGGCAGATGTACTATTTAGAAGTTTGCTTAAATATTAGTAATTTACTCAGGGTAGAACGACTCTTCAGGCAATTATTAGGGATGCGATAGTGATTGTATTTTATTAGAAAAGATAAAGATTATGGAGTACATTGATTAGGAAGAATTGCAAAATTAAGGAGTGCATTGATTCAGTTAAAAGAAGAGGGGGCCAATGTGCAAACAAAGCAAAATTTTAGAATTAACCCTTATTTTAACACAATGCTTTCTCTCTCTCTCTCTATATATATATATATTTTTTTTAATTTTTTGTTTTAAGTCTTTGGGCTGTCTGCTTCACAAGTCTATGTCTTTAGCTATGTCATATGCTTTCAAAACCTAATTTTCCCTGAATATTGCTGCTCTACTTGAGTAGCTGTATGTCCAAGTTGTACGAATCTGTGTGTTGGGAATGCTTAGTTGCTAAATATGCAAGTTTTATTGAATGGTGAAATTGATATGGAAAATTTTCCTTTAAACAAGGAATTTTTTGCTTCTTAGTTGCCTTTTTTTCTTAAGAAATTTAGATAATAATTTCTGGTTTGCTGTCAATTTAGATTATGTTGTTCGAAGTTATTCTACTTCTAGTTTCATAGTCGTGTTGGAAGTGTTTGAATGACCCTTGGATTTTGTGTTTCTCTTATTTTGTATGCCTTTGCTGTCATTTATTATAGGCATAGTTGCTAGTGAGCTTTTGTACAATTTTAAGGCATAATATTATGGATTAATCTTTCCTTCACTACCAATGTAAATTTTTTATTTTTTATTTTTTACAGCATTGAGTGCAGATGCATGCCACATGTACAAAATCAATATTTGAAATTTAAACAATGATTATGTGGCTTGTATCTACACCCGCTGGTGTAAAAAATTCTCTAGACCGATGCTATAGGAAAGATTAATTCTAATATGGAATACCTCTTCTTGTGCATGTTTGGTATTTGATAAAACATAATTTTCTTTTTACAGTATTATCAATTTTGTTCCGGTGAGGAGTGATTTAAGATGCACACAATGTTCATTGACTTAGTCTTTTGCATTTCTCTCTAGGACAAGGATGATGACTGGGGTGTTGAAGAGTCTGATGAATCTGATGATAAAGATGAAGAGGATGATCTGAATATTTCAGATGAAGACGATACATATTATTCAAAATCCAAGAGTAAGCAGAAAGGTAGGGGTGGACAAAGGGTAAAGTCTACCAGACAAGTTAAACCAGTTGCATCATCTGCTCGGCGAAAAAGAGGTAGAATCTTGCTTGAAGAGGAATCATTATCAGAAAAAGACTGGGAGAATGATAGTGACGAGGATTTCAGAAGCATGAGAAGGAGAAGTGCACAGATCTGGAGAAAGGATGATGGTCGATCAGCATCTATTAATGGTTCTAGCAGGGTCAGTGAAGTTCGAAGTTCCAGCCGATCAGTGCGTAAAGTATCATATGCTGAAAGTGAAGACAGTGAAGAACTTGATGAAGGCAAGAAAAAGAAGAGCCAAAGGGTAAGTTTGTGCTATCATTTTCTATTGTCATTAATACATTCTAAGCTTTGTTTTTTTAGTTAGCCTTTGGAATTCATGTTTGGAAATATATTTTAAGATGTTGTAGTACATAGTTTTAATTTTTTCCTCTGAAAATAAAAAAGTTTTAGCCATTTAACATTTTATGTCATTTCAAGCATCTGAAGAATGATTTTTTAAATGAAAGGATATTCAATTATTTTATCATCACATTTTTGTATTATCCTTTTCTTTCAAGTCCCGAAATCATTGAGCTTGTGGAAGATGGGAGGGACTAAGAAACACATCGAGAAATTTCTCCCTTTTGTTTTTCTAGTCCTTTTCCTTCTTCTCCATTAGTTATTGAATACAAAACCCGTGATTGACTTTTTGTCTCCTCTAAAATGTTGTTTGGTCATCCTTGATGCCCTACATAACTATTCTTAGGCTGCCTAATGGGATACTAGTGCTCAAGGGCGCACTTCCATGAGTGTTCTTAAAAGATGGAAAATTGGCAATTTAAAAATTAAGAATGTGGGTACTAGTTGAGGTTGTTGTAGTCGTGGCAAAATTTTTCGAATCCCTATTTGTTATTAGTGGTTGTCGTATATATTTGTACGATTTTATCCTTTGAAGTAAGGGCAATAGTGGAAGTTCAAAAAGTGGCAGAAATGGGTAACACCAAATTTAGTGCCCTGGCTTTATTTAAGAAGTAAGATACTAGGCGATCAAGTGTTTCTCAGTCTTGTTGAAGATCTAATATGCTTTTAGTCCCTCATTCTGCTCTTCCACGCAGCATCAGAATTTCTGCCCATGTTTTATAACTTTGTCTGGTTAATGAGCCTTTGTTTTGCTGACTGCAGTGATGATGTTTGCCTGCCAATTTAATGCTAGTTATTTGACATGCCTTGATCACTTGGTGCCTTTTGATGACCTTGATGTTCGGTTTGTCATTGTTTGGTGTATCTTAATGTTCTTTTTTTATTTAAGGCTGCTACTTGGTCAGTAGTTTAGGTTTGGATATTTGGTAGAATATTTTTCTTTTTCTCTGTTTATTTGGTTGTATCTCCTTTATCAGGAATGTTTTAACTAATTGTTATTATCTTTCTCCATAAAAAGGAGGAATTTGAAGAGGAAGATGGTGACATAATTGAAAAAGTATTATGGCATCAGCCAAAGGGCATGGCAAAAGAAGCTTTAAGGAACAACAAATCAACAGAGCCAATGCTGTTAAGCCACCTTTTTGACTCAGAACCAGATTGGAATGAGATGGAATTTCTAATAAAATGGAAGGGCCAGTCACATTTGCATTGTCTGTGGAAATCCTTCTCTGATCTACAGAATGTGAGTTTTTAAAATTCATGATCATTGGCAAATGCAGTCGGGTTATGTTGGAAAGAAAGGTTTTTTCTTCATCTTTCTTTAAGCTAACAACTGATAAAACTTCCATTTTCTGTCCTTTTGCAGCTCAGTGGTTTTAAGAAGGTTCTGAACTACACCAAAAAAGTAACTGAAGATGTGAGGTACAGGAAGACAGTATCTCGTGAAGAAGGGTAGCCTCTTACAACAATTGTGATTGTAAATTATTGATGTAAGAAGTTTTGTGGTGTCATATAGCTTCTTTTTCGTCATAACTACGCAGAAAGACATTTATCAACAGAATTTTTTATTGCATTTATCATGGTGATAGAAAGAGATTGATGATATTTGATGAATACACATTGTATAAATGGCCTTTCTGATTGGCTCCTGAAGTTGCATTACAGAATACTATGAGCATTCGAGCAAAGTTTGAACATGCTATTTAGTAAAGGATGGAATAGAAGTTTTTTTTTTTTTCCTTCAGAATTGACAAAAATGATCTTCTGGAGTTATATTAGACTAATAATTGGAGTTTATCACTTCAACAATTTCTGTTTTTCGTTTTTCTGTTTCGGGACAAAATCTCATTTTGTGAACTTAATTTTGTTAAAGTGTAATCTAACTCTATACTTTCAGTGATCATTGTTTGCATTTTATCTGGTTTCTACCCTTTCCTTTTTGCCAACATTTGATGTTCTAATTTTGGCATCAAAAAGTTGCATCAGTCCTATAGGATATTTGTAGGTTTCTATTTGTGAAGGTTCAGGATTTCCGTCTTGCTGCTTTGTTTGTAATATATTTGCTACATGATAGCTGAGGAGTTTACCAGTGTAGTCTTGCTTGAGTAATAATGTTTTTTTGTTGATTATACTTCTTTTTTCCGGCATGTTAGTAATGAAGTTGATTCCATAGCTTGGTGAGACCTGGTCTGATCCAGGAGAAAGTACCTTCTTTCAGGTTGCAATTTGTGTTAATTGTTGATCTTTTTGTGGATATTTGAATTTTAACACAACGATAATGCCTGCAAATTATAAAATGAAGTCCTAGATTTCTGCTTTAGATGGTTTATGCTTGTCTCTTTCACATGCCTGCCTGGACACTATCAAATTCCAAGCGACATGGTTCCACATGAACTAAATTTGATGATCTTTGGTTGTTTCAGTTACTTTATATCCAGCATATTTTTGTTGCTGTTCATACTAAGTTGTTGATCAAGGCTTCTGTCTTTCTTTGTACTTTTCAGAACTTCTATTTTTTTTCCTTGTGAACCAAGTTCTCTTGCTTCATTTTATTGTTAGATTGAGGTGAATGATGTGAGCAAGGAAATGGACTTGGATATTATTAAACAAAATAATCAGGTAACTTTTATTATGGACATCAATTTCCTGGTTGATTATTTACCCTGATCGTTTTCCTTTCTTTTACAAGTGTGTGGAGGATTTATGATGGATTTTGCTAATCCTAATTCAGGTGGAGAGAATTATTGCTGAAAGAATCACAAAAGATATCTCTGGTGATGTAGTACCAGAATATTTGGTCAAATGGCAAGGACTATCCTATGCTGAAGCAACTTGGTAAAGAAAAAATATCATTTTCGTAAATAGTAGTGTCTTCTAATTTTGTAAGTTTAATTTTGAAGAACTAAAGGGTCACATAGTTGAAAGTATTTTCTTGAATTTTCTGGGTGTTGATTCATATATCATATTGACTGCCAACAATAATTTACATTTTATTCAGTTCTTGTCCCTGTTGCATTTAGTAGATGTCATATACATATATTGCTATCAGTTGTATCACTACTAGTCTGGGTTAATTGCTTATTGTTATTGTTGTAGGGAAAAGGATGTTGATATTTCATTTGCTCAAGATGCTATCGATGAATACAAGGTTCGCATTCCTGTTAAGATACAGTATTGGGGCTTACTTTCCTTTTCCTTACATTCTGCAAGGGAGAATGGATGACGTCAGGCATCAGTTCCATAAATCATCTTATCTGAGTTTGAGTTGCATAAATGTGTCTGTTCTGATTGCTTCTGCTTTGCAATTTCTCCAATTCTCCAAAATTTTCTAGTTTGCTAATCTTGCTGCTTGGTATGTAGTTATATGTACTTTTATCACTTGAAAACCTTGTCATTCCACTTGGGAATGAGTATCAAAACAAACAAACAAACCAAACTTTAATCCCACTAAGTAGGGTCGGCTGCATATTGAATCCTGCTACGCCATTGCGCTTTGTCATGGACCATATCCTCCTCAATTCCTAGATGGGCTATATCTTTCTTACAAGTTACCACCAAGTCTTTTTCTGTCTTCCTCTACCGCTCTTATGTTGACTACTCTCTCTAAAATCTACTCGCCTGACAGGCGCTTTTACTGGTCATCTCAACACATGACCTAACCACCTTAAGTGTGTTTCTCTCATCTTCTCATCAATAGATGCTACTCCAATCTTCTCACGAATATGCTCATTCCGTATCTTGTCCATCCTAGTGTACCCACACATCCATCTTAATATTCGCATTTCTGCTACTCTCATCTTTTGCTCATGTGTGTGATTCACTACCCAACACTCAGACCCATAAAGTATCGCTGGCCTAATTGCCATTCTACAGAATTTACCCTTAAGTTGTAAAAGAATTTTGAGGGAATGAGTATCAAAGAAAGGAAATTTGATTTCCCAAAGAAACCATTGAAGCATCAGCAATAAGTTTTAATGAAGAAAATAAACTTAAAAGAAAAGTGAAACTTAATAATGGCAAAAGATGATATTTTTTGGTCTTCGAAGAGTCTCCAATGACGCTAGAGCAAAGTTTGAGTGATTATTCTTCACATTATTTTTTTGAATCTTTTATTGGTTGCTTCATTATTACCGTATGTGACGTGATTGTAGACGGTTTGATTGTGTTAGTGTTTTAAAAATTTATACGATACGTTTTCATGGATATCTAATCTGATGATTTGTTTATTGCATCTGATTCTACATTTGGTAAGGATTTGCAGAAGTGTGCTATATAATTTTAATGATTTCACATAGTCATGTGAAAGTTGCATCTGAGATTAATTATATGAAATGATTTTGTGCAATATGAGGACATAGTTATTATTTGTATCACTTGCATCATGCCAGTGTGTGTGTGTGTGGGTGTGTGCTTTTTAGTATTTGAAGATCTTTCCAAGTATGTACGACTTTTTTCTGTAGTGAGATACTCTCTCCATGGCCTATATTTTGACCATGCACATAATTTGTCAAATGACGTTTAATATGCCATAACTCGTTACTGGTTTGAATGACTTGGGATTCTGAAGTCTCTAATGTATATATCACTTAGTGCACACATATATTTTTTCAAAACGTTGGATTACAAGTCAATTCGGGAAACCAATAAACGTTGGCTGCGAGATACGGGCGCATATACATCTGCATGAAACAAAATGGGATCGGATGTGCCCCAGGGCACGTACGGGGTGCCTACGGAACGCCCCAGAAGGTGCCCCCGGGGCACGTACGGGGTGCCGAACCAAAGCCCCAGAAGGTGCCCCAGGGGCACGTACGGGGTGCCTACGGAACGCCCCAGAAGGTGCCCCCGGGGCACGTACGGGGTGATAAGTTAGAGAGTAAGAGAAAAAGACCCTCGGGAAAAATTGAATTGAATGATCTCATTATCTTATGAGAGCACCTACATATACAAGAGGATATGGGCCTTCAAGCTTTAGTACAACTATACAACTTGAAAGTACAATTAATGTGTTGTACAACTATACAATACTATATACTAATTTTAACACTCCCCTTCAAGTTGGAGCATACAAGTCATATGCATCAATCTTGTTACAAATAAAACTAATTCGAGGACCTCGGAGAGACTTTGTAAAAACATCTGCTAGTTGGTCATTTAAGTTGACAAAACCAGTAGCAATATACCTAGACATAATCTTCTCTTTGATGCAATGACAATCAATCTCAATATGCTTGGTTCTCTCACGAAATACTGGATTAGAGGCTATATGTAAGGCAGCTTGATTATCACATATCAACTTCGTCTGCCCAACCTCGCCAAACTTCTGTTCTTGAAGCAGTTATTTCAGCCATATGAGTTCACATGTTGCCAAAGTCATAGCACGATATTCGGCTTTGGCACTTGACCTAGGAACAACAGTTTGCATTTTACTCTTCCAGGATATTAGATTACCCCCAATAAGGACACAGTATCCTGAAGGAGAGCGCACATCTGAAGTCCTGGATACCCTACCCAATCTACATCAGAGTACCCAACTACTTAAGTATAGCCCTTGTCTTCATATAACAATCTTTAGCCTGGTGCTCCTTTAATATATTTCAGAATCCGAACTGCAACATCTCACTCTCTATCAAATGGAGATTTTAGAAATTGACTAACTACACTCACGACAAACGGGATATCTGGAAAGTAGTTAAGCTTTCTAACTAGACGTTGGTGTCGTCGGTATCAGCCGGGTGATAGTGACGTAGTTAAGCTCTGATACCATGTTAAAAAACATGATCTTCCATCTCAAAACCAATTGACAATGAGTAGTGTGGCCATGAACCTTAGCCCCGGATCTTTAGGCTAACCAATGTGGGACATATGTATATTTAACACCTTCTCTCACGTGTAACTTGTGTTGGTTGAGCACCTGGGGCTAAAGAGAAAACCCATGACTTGGGTTGGTTGAGCCCCGGGGAATTGGGCGAGCCGGTTAGCCCCTTTAATATATTTCAGAATCCGAAGACTGCAACATCTCACTCTCTATCAAATGGAGATTTTAGAAATTCACTAACTACACTCACGGCAAACGAGATATCTGGAAAGTGGTTAAGCTTTCCAACTAGACATCGTTATCGTCGGTATCGGCTGGGTGATAGTGAGGTAGTTAAGCTCTGATACCATGTTAAAAACATGATCTTCTATCTCAAAACCAATTGGCAATGAGTGGTGTGGCCATGAACCTTAGTCTCGGATCTTTAGGCTAACCAATGTGGGATATATGTATATTTAACACCTTCTCTCACGCGTAACTTGTGTTGGTTGAGCACCTGGGGCTAAAGAGAAAACCTGGGACTTGGGTTGGTTGAGTTCTGGGGAATTGTGCGAACCTGTTAGGCTGGGATGTAGAGAAGACAAGACACGTATGGATGAGAAAAACTGAGGCTAACTCTGATACCATGATAAGTAAGAGAGAAAGACAGGATATGGGCCTTCAGGCCTTAGTACAACTACATAGTACAATTACTGTACGTAGTACAACTGTATAATACTATATACTAATTCTTGCAAAGGTTATTTTGTGGAACTTCATAATTATTAGTGATTGATTTTAAACTTGTGTTCAATTTATTTTAGACATCCAGGGAATAAAGAACAAAGAAAATGTGCCATTTGCAAATTGGACTGAACTCTGAAGCATTACTCTTTTTCTTTTTTCTTTTTTTTTTTTTACCCATTCTTCTTTTCTGGTTTTGCTTTGGGTTAATAAAGCGTATATGTGATTCGTGTGTAATTGCTAAAAGGTAATCTCCATCTAGTAAAATGTCTAACCTATTTTGAAAGCCAAATCTAAGAAAACCAAATCTCTATGACAAGAGCTTAATAGCGCCAAAGGATTCGTGCAGCGACACCATCTGGTTGGAATAAGGCTTGGTGGTGGTTGTTGCTGTCTGACATTGCGGCATTCCTTTTTTTGGTTCGTGTTGCACTAAACATCAAGCTTTCTATTATCCATTAGTTATGAGAAAGTTGCAGTTAGCACATCTAACTGGCTAAAAAAATTTGCATGTCAACTGTTATCAATGGGAATAGGAAACCCAGAGTTGATGATGCTGCTGTGAAAAATGGCACTCTGCTAATTATTGTCATTGGTTTGTCAAATAGCATTTAACTTCACAGTTCTTAGATGAATACTTCTTCTGTAACAAGTAATATGGGATTACAAATTGTAATATATTGGTTGCCTTTCCATCCAAATTTTGAAAAGATTATGCCAAAGGCAATTCTTGAGGATGACAAACAACTTTAGGAAAGCATATAACATGCAAATTAAAATGTAGATATCAATTGGTTGGTTTTGATTGTGATTTTTGGTGTAAATGTGATATTTCACTATTGCTTGAGGTCGCAGTTCAATATGAAAAACCAGCCTCTTATTGATGATTTGTTTTGCTCGCATTTTGTTAGTTCATGACAAGCTTCATTATGGTTTTGCATATGGAATTTGTGAGTGTATTCAGTTATTTTGTTGTCTTGACCCACTTGAAGGTTAGTGCCTGTTTTTATTGCTTCTTTTTTGTGTTGCTTTAATGTATTGCCTTAAACAGAAATAATATTTTGCATAATTTTGTTTGGAATATTGCAAGTTTGACTTGAATACTTTGCCCAATATTAGCAACTGCATAGTCTGCCTTGCTCTTCCTTTTTATCTTTAATTTTTCTGTTGTGTATTGGTTCTATAATTTGTAGGTCCGTGAGGCTGCTATTATGGTCCAAGGAGCAACAGTGGATCTACAGCGCAGAAAGATCAAAGGTTTGATTTTTTTTTTTTTGTGCAGCTGCGGCAAAAGAATCATTTTTTTCCTGTATGTAATATACCCAAACCACGCTCATTCCTTACAAAAAGTGGGAGTGGCATCGGTCCCGTTCAGGCCCTAGAATAACTTTGTACCGAAGGGAAAACTTTTGGAAGACTTTCCGCGTAAGAGCTACATAAAAGGAGTGATAACTAGAGAAGGAGAGAGAAAAGGCTACTTGTTTACTCGTCAAGCTTAGGGGCGGACTGGCTTTCACTCTGCACGCATGAGCTAGCTTATTTTTTCTAATGCTATAATGTCTGTGTTTTGGCTCATTGATTTCTATTTCCCTTTTCCTATTTCTTTTTTGTTCACTTTGGGATCTTTTCTGGTGGGATGGGGATTTCCATCAGTTTCATGACCTAAACACCAATAAAGGCCCAAGCATGTAAGAGAACTTCTAGCAACTGCATCTATAATTAGACTTGCTAATGGATAGAACCACTACCGGTTTCCAACAAATAAATACTTGGTCTCCAATGTTTACAAGATGAGCCAAGTAGTGAATTCATGATATTGTATCATACCAAGGGAAACTCACTTTCCTAGCTTTGGAATTATGTGTGGTCAGTAAGTGAGACAAATGACGGTACTTCCAACTTCTCTTAAATCTCCCACTTGCATCAGGAATGTATGCGGATCAGAAATTTAATAGATTACTATGCAATGCAGCGGCTATGATTTTATGGCATAAAATATCTAAATAAATCCTGTAATTTCGTTTAAAATTTCATTTTAGTAATTTATCCATATAGAAAATTCAAAGGTTGAGAGTTTTTTTCAAGGAAAATCACCCCAAGTTTGAATAGCTGCTATGAAGTATTTTATATTCTTGGATATGTACAGTGGTAGTCAACAAGTCTGCACTCAACAGATCCCCAAAACTGCTATTATAGGTGTCAATATTGCTGCTAACTTATTCTTTGAAGCACTTGAATGAAATCTTTTTATGAATTCTTGTGAATAAAAGTTCTCATACAAAAATGCGGACAATTGATCCTAAATATCATTACAAATTTGACTAGTCATGTGCAAAAATGACATTTCAAATTTAAACAATGCACATGTGGTAGGCATCCACACCGGATGGTGTAGAAAATTTTCTACACCATTAGGTGTGGATGCATTCCACATGTGCAAAAATGACATTTGAAATTTAAACAATGCACACGTGGAATGCATATGGAAGAGATTTGTTCTAATCAAGGAAATTCTAGGTGAGACGTAAAGAGATTCTTAAGCTTAACACCGTTATTTAATTGATATCGTACATGATTAATGATCGTACTAATATACATGCTTTCTAGCACTGGAATTCCAAACTTTTATTCCAATATTTTGAGTAGAAAGATCTTCCTGTAAAAATCGAACCAAATTTCTTGTTGTACTGTCTTGTTTCTCTTCAGTACACTACTAAAAGAAGGTTATTGGTCGTCTATTATCACGTTTCGAAATGCCCTGGTTTCATTATTTCATAATTGGTTTCTTTTCTTTTCTTTTTTTTTTTTTTTTCAGGGCTATTTTATACATATATACTTCTGGACCGGTATTGTTTTATACATTAAATTAAGTGTTGAACTCCTAATGTTTGGTGACAAGATTATATTGATTCCAAATAATAAATTGATTATGGAGTGTAGGATCTTTAGCATGCTAGCAATATGAAGTTAAATGTTGGCATATTTTTCCAGTTTGAAGTTCTTATTGTCAATGAACGGGCATTTTTTGGACTCTTACCGTGTTGTCTAACTTTATTTAGGAGGAAGGACTATAATATTTATTAGAGAAAATGGCAAAAATAGTCATCAAACTATTATCAAATTTGATTTTAGGTCATTCAACTATTAAATTTGCAAAATTGGTCACTCAACTAACTAAAGTCACGATTCCGAGTCACTCCGTTAATTTCTGCTTTTAAAGCTGAGAAAAACATTAATTTTCATGGGTAAAGTCGTCATACTACCCTGCAAAAAATAATAGAGGGGACTAAAGCAAAAAATGGAGAAACATGGGGATAAATTTTTAATTTTGGAAACATTGTCGTCATCTAAAAATTTCTGCGGCTCCTGATCCTATTCCCACTTCTCATCCCTCCGACAACTCAGTTTCAAGCATACTTCTTATCTTTTCCAGACTTTTGCTCAGTCTCTTGTCAATTTTTTGGGGGGAGCAGCATGGCGCTCTATTTAGAGATTGGAATCAACAATAGTTCTAAAATCAGGTATATGCAAGTATCATGCAAGTATTGGCTAGCTATAGTTTTAGCTAGGCATTTACCAATTCAGTAGATTTGATTTTCTCCATGCTTCACCAAATTCAGAACTAAGAGTTGATGAGAAACTCTCCATACTTAGCAATTCTGAACTCCAAGAGGAGATGGCACCTATGGAGAGCTTGATTGGTTTAGTAAACAGGGTTCAAAGGGCTTGTACTGCTCGGCGTTGCCAATAACTTTTTCTCTTCTCTCTGTGAGGCTCTCCCTCTGTTGCTAGCGTCTGTGGCCAGGTTGGTGCGGAGTGGTTGTAAGGCGTTGGGAGTGCAGGCTAGGGAGTTAAGGGGTAGTTGTGCAGAGGTGTTTGGGTGGTTGGGGATGCTGGGTGGTTGTGGGGAGTTGGGGGGTTTACTGGGGTGGTTGGGTGGGGCTGCCAGGGGGTTATGGTGGTGACTTTGGGGTGGGTGACCACTTTACTCTTCAAAATATACATTTCCATCTTCTTTAACTTCTTCCGAAAATTAATGTAGTGACCGAGAATTGTCGTTTTAGTTAGACCAATTGAATTGCCATTTTAGTTAGTTGAGTGACCAAACAAACAAACAAACCAAGCCTTAATCCCACTAAGTAGGGTCGGCTGCATGAATCCTGCTACGCCATTGTGCTCTGCCATGGAAGTTAGTTGAGTGACCAATTTTACGAATTTAATAGTTGAGTGACCTAAAATCAAACTTGGTAATGGTTTGGTGATTATTTTTGCCGTTTGCTCTATTTATGAATATAGTTGTGATGTTCTTTCACACGCTTTTAGTGTTCATAGATGTTGTATTTCATAAGTTGTTGCTTTATAACCTCTGTTTTCAGAGCTGACATTAGTGAACACATTATGAAGAAAAATAACCGTCTCCCATTTTTCCACTATGGATGAGTGGGTGGAAAGAAAAAGTTTTGGACAGTCAGGATGATTTTTGGTATTTCTGCATATTCTGGTTCTTTTCTGTGGCACATATCATCCCTGAGGCAATTACACGTGTCTTTCAAAATATGATTAAGAAATCCATAAGCATGAGTTTTCTATCGTACATGTGACTGTTTCTCGGAACATTTCTGGTTGGTTTGTAATTCTTGCAGGTAATGTAGGGATGTGAAACACAAATAAACATATAGCTTGTTATTTAGTTTATCATTCGTATTCATTATACAAGCGCCTTTGTCATCTGTTATAATACCTAATGGTAACTCTTATGCAAAATCGGTGGTCCTCATAATAGGAAGTTTGCGGAAGCTTGATGAGCAGCCTGAGTGGCTAAAAGGAGGAAAACTTCGAGATTATCAGCTTGAAGGTCTGAATTTTCTTGTTAACAGGTAGGAGATGACCGCCTGTGATCATAAATTCTATCAGCATGGTTATTCATGCTTTATATTAAGTTTGATTTGTAATGTCATGACCCATTTTGAATTTTACTTGTAAACTCACGCTCATGATTCTTTTTTTTCCCCACCAAAAAGTTGGACGAAATGATACAAATGTCATATTAGCAGATGAAATGGGTCTTGGTAAAACTGTTCAGTCAGTTTCCATGCTTGGGTTTCTACAGGTACTTATCTTTTTCATGGTTCTGAACTGCTCTTATTATCTTTATAGGCTATAGTTCTCTACTTCTTTTGCAGAATGCACAGCAAATTCAGGGGCCATTTCTCGTTGTAGTTCCGCTATCAACTCTGTCTAATTGGGCAAAAGAATTTAAAAAATGGCTACCCAACATGAATGTTATCATATATGTTGGAACTCGGGCAAGCCGTGAGGTATCTTCTGCAACACCATCCTATTTTTTGCTGGATCATTTGATAATGAACCACAACAACTGTAACTAGAATTTTAAGTTTTCCGAATGGCACTGCTTTCTATAGCTAGAATCAGTTCAACTAGGTTGATTTGGAAACTGATGGCAGTTTGTTTTTTTTTAAGTCCAGCATATTGATATCCAGTATCTTGCTGTATCCTTGCATATATATATAATATATATATATATATATATATATATATATATATATTCTGTAACCTATATTATGTGAACACATACTGTGATCCCTATACGAGGAAGGAAAAAAAAAAAGGGACAAGCATTCATCACTATAAATCTTTCTTTGATAAGTAAGCCTTGCTAAGAGAACTGTATAGGTGTGGGAAATTCATCACTGTTGTGTGACTCTGATTCTATTACATATAAGGTTGAAATTTCTGATCTCTAGTGATTGAAGCACAGTCCATGAGCATCCTTGAAAAGTGCGGGCTGGATACTTAATTAATTAAGAAAAAATTACCATTCATAATTTCTAATTTTGTCCTTCAATGTGGTTACAATATGATCTTGTATGCAAGGTGCTTTTTGGAAGTCAAAAAAAGTGACATCGTACCAAAGCCTTCCCTTGAGCTTTTATATTGTAAGATTACATTTAACAATTTGATTTGATGGTGATCTGTGATGATAGATAGTTTCACATGTTTTCAGCACTCATCCCTTGGTAATGTGCTGGTCGTGCAATGAGAATGTGTCTAGTAGTATTTTCCTTGTTTTTGTTCTTGTTCTGCTCATTAAAATGTGAAGAATTTATATTTTGTAGGCTCTTTGCTCTTGAGCTAACCATGATAGTAAATAGAGCACTATAGGGCATTAGAAGCCTAGGATTACGGAGCTATAAACAGTAAGAATTTATAGAGAAAGCGTGTATCTTCTAAGAATGTGAGTGTAACCCTGTGTGGAGATGAGTATGACTTTTCTCCTAGCATGAATTTGGAGTTTATTAGGACTTCAATATGAAATAGTTATGCTCGATAATATGCTACTCCAAAGTAATGTATCTGGGAGATAAGATGAATGTGGTTGCTTTGCTGAGTTTTTCCTCCCTCCCTAAGAAATGCTTATTTAGGGTCTGTCAAGTGCATGAGATTGTATCATCTTTTAATATTCGCTTTTGTAATCTTTATGTTGATTGCAGGTTTGTCAGCAATATGAATTTTACAGTCATGAGAAAAGAGCAGGCAGGAGTATAATGTTTGACACTCTTTTGACTACCTATGAGGTATTACTGAAGGATAAGGCTGTGCTCTCAAAAATCAAGTGGAATTATTTTATGGTTGATGAAGCACATAGGCTAAAGAACAGTGAAGCTTCATTGTATACGACTCTTTTGGTATAATCATTTTTCAACTTTACTTTATATGATTGTATCAGTCATTGTATTTTCTAGTTATCTATAGCTGTAATTTTGATTCTACAGGAATTTAGTACCAAGAACAAGTTACTTATTACTGGTACTCCGTTGCAGAACAGTGTTGAAGAGCTCTGGTAATAAATCTTCTAAGCTTCATTGTTGACTAAAAGGCACTGTCTATACTACTGAAGCAATGTCCTTCAGTTTATGGATTTATTGTCTAGCTGCTGTTTGACTTTTTTAGATTATTTTTTGATGGATCTGTGGTTTTCTCTTCTTTTTGTAAACTGGTTCCACCTTCTGATTCTTGATTAATACATTGATGACTAGTCTTTCACCAGAGAGATGAATTAGCCATAGCTTTTGTTAAGTTGATTTAAATGAAGCTTATGTTGGGGCTTTGTTTACTCTTTTATTTAGAACACTTGATTGCTTAATTAATGTTCTTCTAGATTGTTTCTTTCTCGCTGTGGATGTCTGCTAAAATTTATGTTTATATGTATTAAATCATAGGGCCCTACTTCACTTTCTTGATCCTGATAAGTTCAGTAGCAAGGATGACTTTGTTCAGAACTACAAAAATCTTAGTTCTTTCAATGAAATTGAGGTACCTTTTTTTCCAGTTTCAATGTAAGTATTGCTTTTTGTTTTTCTTATTGTTCTGATTTGCATCAGTCTGGATTTTTGCCAAATTATTTTGTAGCTTGCAAATCTTCATATGGAATTGAGGCCTCACATTCTTCGAAGAGTAATAAAGGATGTTGAGAAGTCTTTGCCTCCTAAGATTGAACGTGTTCTTAGGGTTGAGATGTCTCCACCGAAATTCCAGAAACAGTAACTGTCTTTTAGTAATTCATCTATTTGCTTAATGGACATGCAGCTTCATTCTTGTTTATTATGTTTGTTTTTTCTTTGGAATTTATTTAGGTACTATAAGTGGATTTTGGAACGCAACTTCCATGACTTAAATAAGGGAGTCCGCGGGAATCAGGTCAGTTCTGTTATCCAATCCTAAGAAAGAGATTCTGAAATTATTTTGTGTTATAGAGAGAAAAATATCTTGTTTATTCTCACACACTTCTGTCAAGAGTACATAAGATCTATATATATACAAGTGTAGAATAATCTAGATCCTAAAATTAAGCTAATCAATTTACATCCTTACATCCTAAAATCAAGCTATCTAAATCCTACAATTAGGTAAATCAATTAGCCTACAATCAAGGTAAATCAATTAGCCTACAATCAAATCCTACAATTAAGTAAATATATTTACTTACCATATTTGCAACACTCCCCCTCAAGATGGAGCATAGAGGTTAATCATGTTGCACATCTTGTTACAAATATAATCAATCCTCAGACCATTCAAAGCCTTGGTGAAAAAGTCAGCTAACTGTTCTCCAGTTTTTACATGATTGGTAGAGATTAAATTTTGCTGGATCTTCTCACGGATAAAGTGACAATCAACTTCAATATGTTTGGTCCTCTCATGAAGAACCGGATTTGATGCAATATGGATAGCAGCTTGATTGTCACACCATAACTTCATAGGCAATGAACTATCTAGACCAATCTCACTTAACAATTGATGTATCCATATCAGCTCACAAGTTGATTGTGCCATGGCTCTATATTCTGATTCTGCACTAGATTGAGACACTACATTTTGCTTCTTGCTTTTCCATGATACCAAATTACCTCCAACAAAAACACAATACCCTGTGGTGGATCTCCTATCAAATTTTAGAACCTGCCCAATCTGCGTCTGAGAAACACTCAATACGAGAATGACCATGATTACGGTATAGTATTCCACATCCTGGAGCTCCGAGGCACTTGAGATAACACAAGATCAGCTCTAAAGCTGCCCAATGAGTGGTTCTTGGTGAAGACATAAACTGGCTCACAATGCTGACAAGATATGCAATGTTAACGAGTCACCGTCTAGATTATTCTATTATTCAATATATATAATCTCCGGTACTCTTGCAGGATCTGAAAACAACTCCCCATCATCTGCTGTAAGTTGCATATTAGTGATCATTGGTGCACTACAAGGTTTAGCACCCAACTTCCCTGTTGCTGTCAAAAGGTCAAGGATATACTTTCTTTGAGACAGAAAGATACCCTTTTTAATGCCCAAGAAGTACTTTAACATCCCCAAGTCTTTTGGCTTGGAAATGAGTTTGAAGAAAATATTTAAGGGCTGTAATACCTGCACTATTACTACCAGTAATAACAATGTCATCAACATAAACAACCAACAAGATCTTAAATAAGCTAGTCTGTTATACACATCTAGATGGTATAATAGACTCTTCTTCATGCCAAACTCTTGAACAACCTGTAAGACTGTATAACAGAGACTCCCCCTGAGCAACAAACCCAGGTGGTTGCTCCATATATACTTCTTCTTGCAAGTCCCCATGCAAAAATGCATTTTTGACATCTAACTGGTGCAAAGGCCAATCATTAGTAGCAGCAAGGGAAATAAACAAACGGACAGAAGCAAGTTTTGCCACAGGAGAGAAAGTATCAGAATAATCTACCCCATATGTCTGAGCATACCCTTTTGCTACAAGACGAGCTTTTAGCCGTGCAACAGACCCATCAGGGTTAACTTTAACAACAAACACCCATTTACAACCAATAGCCAGCTTATTAGCTGGTAGATGTACCAAGTCCCAAGTATCATTGTTGAATGAGACACGATGATGTTTGGCAAATTGACACGTCTCAAAATCTAAATAGGATAAACTTTGAAAATTTGGAAACAACTTCTTGAAAATCGACAGAAAGGAGGATGCCCTAATCGATAGTGAACTTCGAGAGGTGTCAAAGTGCTTGAACATGTAATGGGTTTCGGCACTTTCATTGAAGGAGTTTCGAGTAAATAAAGACCGCCAGACTCACGTCCTCTACCAATAATCTTCCTCGTCATAAGATCCTGAAACACACAATGATCAGGGAAAAATGAGACAAAACAATTGAGAGCACGAGTAATTTTACTGACCGAAAGTAGGTTGAACGAAAAATTAGGCAAACACAAAACAGATGACAACGAGATAGATGTTGTAGGATTGGCTATTCCAGAACCCACAACAGAAGTCATTGACCCATCAGCCAAAGTAACACTTGGAAGATTTGTGTGTCTCTTATACACAGGAAAGTATACCTGTACAACCTGTCATATGGTTGTAGCACCTGAATCAATGACCCATTTGCTAGAGGATGAGACAAGACATGAAGTAGGTTTACCTGACTCATTAAGAGAATATGGAATAGTTGACTTTAGTGAGGTGGGTACTCGGTAAAGCGAGCAATTCATCAGCAGAAACAAGTACGGATTTATCCACAGATGAAGGCTTTGTAGACTCATGGTTACTCTCTTGAGATGCAAAGCTGGCAATCTGAGAATGCTGTTGAGGTTTGCCATGAAGTAACCAACATGTACGCTTCGTGTGACCAGGTTTTTGACAATGATAACAGACACGTTGATTTTGGTCATGTTGTCCATGACTAGCATTCCCTCCACCTTGAAAACCATGTCCATTTCGACTACCATTGCTTTTTCCTCGACTAGCCTCATTCAAAGTACCTCGGCTCACGAGGGCACTAGTAACACTAGGTGGAGAAGGTCGAGATCCCTCAACTCGTAACACTCTTAACACTCAAAGGAAGAAGAGTATTCAACTCCTCATACACCCGTTTAAAATCCATAAAATACTCGGTAAGAGATCTTTCCTGCTGACCTGTCTCTAAAACACCTTACAAACATCATATATATGATTGAGATTATCCTTACCAGAATGCAGGAAAGCTAAGTAATCCATAAGATCTTTAACAAATTCACAGTGATTAATCAAACCGATTACCTCGGTATTGATAGAATTTCGGATCTGCAAGAATATTCTTGCATCTTCTCTTAACCAAGCCTTCTTTGCAGCATCATCTAATGGTGGTTCATCAATAAGATGATCATCTTTATCATTACTACGGAGATACACCCGCACAGTTTTACTCCAATCCAAATAGTTCCTGCCATTGAGTTTGTGTTCTGTGATTTTTGTAGTCATAGGTAACATCAGAGATAACTGCCTTCATCTCTTTGCTATTACCCACTGTGTTGTTTGCCATTACAACTCAGTGTAGGAATTTTAATGTACCAAACTAGAGATTGAAACAGTTAGGAAACAGGGTCACGAATCTTGATAACAAAGCCTAAAGACTGATACCATGTTATAGAGAGAAAAATATCTTGTTTATTCTCACACACTTCTGTCAAGAGTACATAAGATCTATATATATACAAGTGTAGAATAATCTAGATCATAAAATTAAGCTAATCAATTTACATCCTTACATCCTAAAATCAAGCTATCTAAATCCTACAATCAGGTAAATCAATTAGCCTACAATCAAGGTAAATCAATTAGCCTATAATCAAATCCTACAATTAAGTAAATATATTTACTTACCATATTTACAACATTTTGCATTCAACAGGATTGAATTTGAATAATGCCATTCCGTTATTGTTGTCATCAGTATCAGTTCGTGGTTCTTTTTATTAGTTTATTGCTCTGTTTCTTTTCTTGTTGCGACTGATTAGCTTTTGTTTGGCAATGAGACCATGTCCAGAAAATCATGTGGAAATGTGCGTGCCTTCTGGTTTGCAGATTCATGCATGATACTTGTTTTACGCTGCTTGTAATGATGTAACTCCCATATTTGCAGGTTTCACTTTTAAATATTGTGGTGGAGTTGAAGAAATGCTGTAATCATCCATTTTTGTTTGAGAGCGCAGACCATGGTTATGGTGGGGATACGAACTTTCTTCGAAGCAGTAAACTGGAGAGGATAACATTAAGCAGTGGGAAACTAGTTATACTTGATAAATTGCTGGATAGACTGCACAAGACTAGACATCGCGTTTTAATTTTTTCTCAGGTTCGTAAGATCATTAACCCCATCCTCCTACTTGGTTGGCTTGGCTTTTGATGGGATTGTGTATATATTATCATGGTATTTGCTCTGCTTTGCAAGTTGTGGTTTACTCAACTTGATTTTGAATTGATCTTTTCTCAACCTGGATAGACTTGAACTGGGCTCTATCTCCCATTAAGTCTATTGTTCTTTTAAATAGGATTATATCAGATTATCTTAGTTGTGCATTTAATTAACCATACATGGTACTTTCTTTTGAACTTTGGTTGGCCATAGAATTTTTTAGAAGTATGAGCAACTGGTATAATTAACGCCGAGTTTTCAAGTTTACCAGGTCTAAGTGATGTTAATGTGAAATATAAAATTCACTTGGAAGCACAAGGTTATTTTAACTCGCATTATACTTTCAAACTGGGTAACACAAGTTACGGTGACAAGTACTTGGTCTAGCTCTGCACCAAATACCTAATTTGGAAGACATAAAAGTTTTTCAAACTCGTGTACTTTTAGAGTTAAATAGCATTACCATGTGATTTATTGCACTAGTTAAATAGGAGCTTTTGTGTTATAGTTCTCCTTAGGGCATTGTGTCTTACCTCAGTAGGACAATGCTTGGGCGAAGAGCTGCTTGTTCATGGAATTGAAATTGAGTGTAGCTGCCGTAGGCAAAACTTGAAGCTTTGCTTATATAATTTATCCCATCTTC
This sequence comes from Cinchona pubescens, assembly GCA_025175665.1. Classification (NCBI taxonomy): domain Eukaryota; kingdom Viridiplantae; phylum Streptophyta; class Magnoliopsida; order Gentianales; family Rubiaceae; genus Cinchona; species Cinchona pubescens. The sequence goes on from JANKKI010000062.1 coordinate 3,906,193, forward strand.
ACATTAGGTTGTTTGAGATCAAACTGAAGAAAGTTTGCTGTATAATAGTTTTCTTAGGAGCATGTTTTGGCCTCTCTATTGGTTGCATCTTCCGGTCATTCTCTTGACGTGTGTCGGTTTGCTTCATTGTTTTTCAAAACAGATGGTTAGAATGTTGGATATACTTGCAGAATATTTGTCACTTAAAGGGTTTCAGTTTCAAAGGCTTGATGGTAGTACAAAGGCTGAGTTGCGGCAGCAGGCTATGGACCATTTTAATGCTCCCGGAAGTGATGACTTTTGTTTTCTTCTTTCCACACGTGCTGGTGGCTTGGGGATTAATCTTGCAACTGCAGATACAGTAATTATATTTGATTCAGATTGGAATCCTCAGAATGATTTACAGGTTTTTGAATTGATAACCCGTGATCCATTGTTAAATAAACAAAAAAATTCCGTGACTCGTTTTGTATGATAATCATATCACTCTTTAGTCGCATGTTTGAAGTGGTGTTGTCATTTTGTTTGTCATTTTGTTTGTTGTATGTGTATTAGCAACTCCTGCAATGAGTAGAGCTCATAGGATTGGGCAGCAAGAAGTTGTTAACATCTACCGGTTTGTCACAAGTAAGAGTGTGGAGGAAAATATCTTGGAGCGGGCAAAGAAAAAGATGGTACATCAATTTGCAGTCTCATTTCTTCCTCTTGGGTTACATTTTATGTTATCCAATATTTTGTGTTTGCTGGAAACAGATAGGAGACATGCAAGCTGCATATTCTTGTCTCATAGCGATCTGTTATATTTTTGTCATGAGACAATAGTTCCAAACAAATAATCGTTTTTCTGGACTATAGTACAAAAGCAATATGTTTATCTTATGATATTCATATATTGGGTGTAGGTGCTTGATCATTTGGTGATTCAGAAACTAAATGCTGAGGGCAGATTGGAGAAGAAAGAAGCAAAGAAGGGAAGTGCTTTTGACAAAGTAAGTTTTTGATTGGAGAGAACTTCAATAATTAACATTCCTTTTGTACTTTTGGGAATTGGGTTCATCTAATAAGGTACTTAGCATCTTGCCTTTACTGAATGAACTCTGCTATTTTAGTTATCACTACTTGTGCATTGGTTCTACCAAGCTTACCCTTCAAAATCCTCCAGAGCCCTACACAGTCCCTCCCCCTTACAGTGAAAAGAGGGGCAGTCCTGATTAAATTCTAAATTAGGTCATAAATTCCTTGTCACATTGGTTGACCTTAGGTGATCATCATTTTGTTTTTGGTGATTGTAGAATGAGCTTTCAGCTATCTTGAGATTTGGAGCAGAGGAATTATTTAAGGAAGATGGAAATGTTGAAGAAAGCAAAAAGAGGCTTCTGAATATGAGTATTGACGAAATTCTTGAACGAGCAGAGAAGGTGGAAGATAAGGCAGCTGATCAGGAGGGGGGACATGAACTGCTCAGTGCTTTCAAGGCAAGTATACCTCCTTACGGATTAGATTAAAAAAAAAAGTCACTTTCTCCTTTTCTTTTTCTTTCTAATGAGGTGGCTAAAAGGTTGTGCCACTTTCTATCTCACCTGAGGCTGTTAGGAATTGTTTGTTTAACTATGTGTTTGGGTTTATATTTTGCAAACATTTTTTCTGGTTTATTTGTGTTGCTCAATTGGGTGCTTCAGTTATGTTAATATTCCTGCTTTTGTGTTGCATTTTCTTGTAAGCTTCATATTTATTTTATGTCAATGCATTCAGGTTGCAAATTTCTGCAGTACTGAAGATGATGGCAGTTTCTGGACCCGCATGATAAAGCCAGAAGCAGTTTCTCAAGCTGATGTGTGTATATCATTGATCACAACAGGCGTCGCTTCTACATTTTACTTTTTCTTTTTAAACTTTTTCTTTTATTGATATTGCTTTTATTTTAATCCTACAATGCAAATTAGGAAGCTCTAGCTCCTCGTGCTGCTCGAAATATTAAAAGCTATGCTGAGGCAAACCCTCCTGAGAGTACTAGTAAAAGGAAAAAGAGGGGAATGGAGCCTCATGAAAGGATATCAAAGCGTCGCAAGCCAGACACACACTGGCTACTCACCACCCATGATTGAAGGTGCTAATGCTCAAGTAAGAGGGTGGTCCTATGGGAACCTATCAAAAAGAGATGCTACACGATTTTTCCGTGCAGTAAGCTTTAATCTTTATATCTGATTGAGCTGTATAGTATGATCTTCTGGAGGTTCTAGCATTTCTGGTCTTGTGCCGATTTAAATTTAACTGGACCTATGGGTAATCCCTTGGTGTGCTTAGTGACTTTACCCTATGTAGTTGAGATCTCAAGATGTTGATGTATATAACTCCCTTATTAGGCCTGTCCTTGTTTTTTCTCTTCATATTGTACTTAGTTCCAGCCATATTTCTGCAAGATAATGATGCTTATAGACCATTAATTTGATTTATTTGTTCTTTAACTAGGTTAAGAAGTTTGGGAATGACAGCCAGATCAGCCAAATAGTGGCAGAGGTTGGCGGAGCAGTTGAAGCTGCTCCAACTGAAGCACAGATCGAGCTTTATGTTGCTCTGATTTGATGGTTGTAGAGAAGCAATTAAAGCAGAAAGTCTTGACCCAAAAGTTGGTTCCTATATCCGTGAGACTGATTTTGAGATTTTGATTATGTGTATATACTTCAGTACTGTAAGAGCCGCAAAGTCATTGTAAGCTAGCTAATATTTGAGGTCATTAACCTTTAGGGTCCTCTATTGGATTTCTTTGGAGTCCCTGTGAAAGCTGATGAGTTACTGTCCCGTGCTGAGGAGCTTCAACTATTAGCAAAGCGCATTTGCCGATATGAAGATCCAATCTCTCAATTCCGAGCACTGGCTTATCTCAAACCTGCCACTTGGTCTAAAGGTTGTGGCTGGAACCAAAGTAAGTGTTCTTTTAGTTTTGGATTAATTTTCCATTTCTTCCCGTTCTGCCTCTTCTACTAGAAAATTGGGTCTTTGGTTTTTGGGTGCATGTTGGCAAATATGTATTCTTCTATGCATGTTCCTTTCATCAGAGGAAGATGCACGGCTACTTTTGGGAACCTTTACTACCATGGCTTTGGCAATTGGGAGAAAATAAGATTAGATGAGAAGCTAGGTCTTTCCAAGAAGATTGCTCCAGTGGAACTCCAGCACCATGAGACATTTTTGCCACGAGCCCCACAGTTGAAGGAAAGAGGTTCACAGCTTTTGGAAATGGTAGGCAAAATTTATTTGCAATCAAAATAAAGCTAGTCATCAATGGTCATTGATTCTTCCAGTATTTTCCTTTGAGATATCAATATTGAATAACCTGAGTAAGTCTGCTAATAGGAAAACGGAAAAGAATTAAAAGATACTAGAAGAAGTTGATTCTTTTTCTTCCCTATCAAATTTTCCCATTCCACCACTCAATAGCGTATAATGAAATGTGTCACATAGGAAAAAATAGAGATATAGTTGACCCATTTTTGCCTTCATCTTTGTGCTACTATTTTTGAAAAGATAAGCACATAATGCTTAATCAGTTTGAGGAGGATATTGTTACTTCAATAACAGAAATTTGGATTACAGTGTCTTTAATCAGTCAAACATGTGCCCAACTTGGTTGTCCTCAGTGGCTATGCATATCTTAAGTGTTCATACTCCTAATTTACTATGACACATTCATGAAGTTTCATGCCTATGCCAAACAGAAGATTTTCAAACCACTCTTAGATCAAATAGTATTAGCAAATGGAGCAACTTTGTGTAATGAAGTGCTAATGTAATCACATGGGCTTTTACTTGCACTTTCTGCGAGATGGAGATGTAGTTGTTTGATATCTCAAGTTCTGGAAACACAGGGAAGTTTGTCAAAAGACAGTGGGAGTGTTGAATGCGAATTTGATCTTTCAGTTTGATGCTCAATGAGTTTATAGTACTTACAAGTCCGGTATTCCCATTTTTCCTCCTGAGCTCCTATTCGCTGAGGTTTGGATGCAATCTAGTTGTTGGAGGTAAGATTGCACCAAAAATGATTAGGCACCAAGTCAATGAGAGGCCAATAGGTTTGTTGGGAAACTGCTTTGGGGATGTGGTTAAGCAAGTAAAGGCTTGAAGTAGGAGTAGTGTACTGCCATGAATTGGAAGGAAGAAGAGAAAATAAATGAATAAATAAGTCTAGAAATCACTCCTAGAACCTTTAGGCATCACATTTAGGGGTTGGTTGCATAACACAATTTTAAGGAAGACACTAAAAATCTGCAGGACTTTTTGTTTACTGCATCTGCATCTTTAATGTAGGGAAGTGGTACTTTCAGACTCTAAAACGTTGTCCTACCTTGTCTAAGATTTACTTATTATTCAAGATTAGTTGATACTGACAGATCAGGAAAATTAAGTATAATACCATTACAACTGAATGTATGCTAAATCTACCTTAATCAAGTGTTACATTGATGCATTATACCTCCTAAAGGCTTCTTATCTTCCAAGGTAAGAGGTAAGATCAATTAATGAACTCTGAAAATATTTAATTTTCTTTTTTCCTTGATCTCTTTGTTTAAATGAAAGAGTCTGAGTTTTAATCTGTTGCTGATCAACTTTACTCTAAATGCATTCTTAGCATGTATTATTATATAATGAAATGACAGTCTTAGAATATACCCCAAAGCACGCAGGTGTTAAATACGAGCAACCTTGCAAGTTATTTTGTTGTTTTCTCCTCATTTTGCTTTATCATTTGGTGCTTGTAACATGTTTTGTTTGTTGACTGTTTTTTATCAAAGACCCAAAACAGCACTAAGATCCTTGGCATTTTAAATTGTCCAAATTTGGTTCCATCAGTGCTCGGTGATAGTTTCATCTTCTGTTTCGGAGTTTTAGAATTAGCAATTGAACTGAGGTCTTTGCTCTCATTGGCTAATCTCTTATCTTTCGTATTAGATTTTTGGAAGCATTATATCTTTTTCCCTTGAATTTGCTTGAGATACTGCTCATACCTTACTTAGGTGGCTTAGTTAAAAATTTCAACTTTCTCGCTGTCTTTCCATCAAATATTCTTTTGTGGCAGTCTCTTTTGTTTGGCACCCATCCATGGTTAACCTATTGTATAATTTTACGTTTATGTTATAGGATTTTTCCTGTACGCTTGCAGGAATCGATGATCAGTGGAGAAGAATCAAGTGTTTCATCTGTGGTTATCTAATTTTTTATTTAGTACTATTAATTTTCTGCGTGTCCACTTACTTTACTGTAATTGCATGTTACTAATACCGTCTGACGTCAACATTTGGTCTCTAAGAATATTAGATTTCAAATATTTTCAAGCCTCGTTCTACTTGCTTATAGGAAGTTATGTACTGGATCTTGTGCCTTCTGTTTTTGGCTGTCAGTTTGAGGTGACATGTGTTCTTTCCTTTGCTTCATAGTTGTCACTTCATCTTTTCTTTCCTTTGCTTCGTATCTTACATGGTGCAACTTATATATTGTATAAACCGAGTCTTTAATACTTATTACCAGGAACTTGTAGCTGTTGGTGGGAAGAATTCTAATGTCAAAGCAGGTAGTAAGGCTTCTAAGAAACAGAACAGGGTGCTCTTTTAAATGTCCCTGCAGCTCGTGAAAAGAGCAGAAAGGGGAAACCCAGTTCTCCTGCACAGAACTTCCAATCGAAGCAGGCCAAAGCTTCAAAAAGTCAGAAGGTTGAACCTTTGGTTAAAGAGGAAGGTGAAATGTCTGATACTGAAGAAGTATATGAGCAGTTCAAGGAAGTAAAATGGAGAGAATGGTGTGAAGATGTCATGGTTGATGAGGAAAAGACTCTCAAGCGTCTACAGAAATTGCAGACTACCAGTGCTGATCTTCCCAAGGAAAAGGTTCATTCTTCACGTAATTGTTGTCTCTCGTCTCTTCTGTATATTATTTTTCTTGATACGTGGGGCTGGAATATTGTTCTGAAGAACTGGTGATATCAGGTGCTTTCCAAAATTCGGAATTACTTGCAGCTTCTTGGTCGAAGAATTGACCAAGTTGTCCTGGAATATGAGGAGGGACCTTATAAAAAAGAAAGTAAGTCTTTATTAGATTGTTCGCGACCATTTTCTGCTCTTGATTCCTGAGTGATGAACATAGTTTTGTTATTTATTTTTTTTTTTTGTTTTAATTTATGCCTTTTTTGGCTCTAGTATTTTTTTATTTTATCTTTTTGGGCCTTTTCCTCCAGTCTTGGCACTAAAGTTTCATGAATTGATTTATTCACTTATTCAGAACACGACTGTGGAATTACGTCTCTACCTTTTCAAATTTGTCAGGCTAGAAGCTTCATCAGATTTACTCCAAACTTAAGCAGGAGCAACACATGGTAGGAGTGGGGCCTTCTCACATTAATGGTTCTGTACCCGGAGATCAAACAGATAGAGGTATTGATACAGAAAAATTTGAAGCATGGAAAAGAAGGAGAAGATCTGAAGCTGATGCCTCCCAAAGTCAGCCCATTCAGCCCCCGTACCAAAGAACTTCGATTAATGGTGCACGAATACCTGATCCAAATGCATCTGGGATTCTTGGGGCAGCACCATCTGATAATAGACAGTTCAGTATCTGATCATTGGGAGGCCTTTCAGAGTGCATCAGGCTGGTTTTCCCCCACGACATGGTTTCTCTTCGGGTTTAAATTAGTTTTTCGTATTTTTGATGCATAATCATTTCAGGAGCAATGCAGAGTAAAGTCTGTTTTCCCCTAGTTGTTAAGCTTTAGAGCACCATATACTCCAGAAATATACAGTCCATGGGATTAAAAATTTTGCAGATTGCTTTACAGTATTTGGCGAATTTCAGCCTGCTATTCCATGTAGGAAATAACCATCCTTCTAAATAATGGTTTGGCAGGGAGAATTGGAGGATTCCATATGTAGAGAATTTGAACAAGGAAATTCATGGAATCTTTCCATCACAATTCCTCTCTCTCTCTCTCTCTCTCTCTCTCTCTTTTTTTGTGAATTTTCTTTTGATATTTAATTCCAGTGGTTAATTTCATTGGTGAATAGTGCATAGTCCAAAAGGGTTCTCCATGGGATTTGTTATAAACCTATAGGAATGACATCTTGTATGTATTATGTACATTAAGCAATTTTGTTCATGGAATCGCAAATTTCGTTCTCATCTGTGCAATTGCTCATAATTTTACGATTTCATTGTTTATGTATTTTTTATGATCAAATTGCTGGGAATTGTAATAATAATTTAAATGCAAGGGATGGTACATCTATGTAATGTGTTTCTCTGCTTTCAACCATTCAACCGTTGGCATGGGATACAGCTGCTCTTTTCTTGATTTTAATCTTTAAATCAGTTGTTTGCTTCTAAAAATATTTGGAAATCGAGGGGGCTTAGCCCATTTTTCTGTAGTACATGCCTTTAGATGATTATATATATATGAAACCTTTAGATGATTATGTTATTTATAACCTGGTGGACATTTGTCCTTTAATCACCTTATTTGTATACATTTTTCACTGCTTTTACTGACTTGTGTGTGTGTGTGTGTGTATATATATATATATATATATATATATATATTTTTAACCAACTTTTGCATTTGAAGTTGTGTAGAAGGTTGATGACAATTGCCAAATCATCTAAAGTAAGTGGTTTATTTTTTTGATTGTACAACAAAGTTGTCTTGCAGAATAAATCAACTTTTGCATTTGAAGTTGTGTAGTGTTGATGACAATTGCTAAATCATCTAAGGTAACTGGTTTATTTTTTTGATTGTTCAACTAAGTTGTCTTGCAGAATAAATCATTCGAATGGTTGCTTGGGGTAGAAGAAGATTGACAAAAGTAAAAAATTAAGGTTGTGATTCTCTTGCAGCAAAATTTGTGTGTAAATTCTTCATTTTGATAGAGACCAGTTTCACTCAAGTAAAATACCAAATTGATTGTACAACAAAATTGTCTAATAGAATAACTTATTCGAATGGTTGCTTTGGGTCGAAGAAGATAGACAAACGTAAAAAAATTCAGGGTGTGATTCTCTCACAGCAAAATTTGTGTGTAAATTCTTCATTTTGATAGATTAGTTTCACTCAAGTAAAATACCAAATTGGTAAATTTACTTTAAACATGCAATGGGGCTAAAATAGGAAATGCGTAATGAGAAAGAGACCATAGTACTTAATCACTTCATTTTTAAATGCGCAACGCAGGACTCAGCTAAAAGGAATACTAACTACTACCAAATTGTTCAATACTAGAATCAAATTAGGCTGGGTGAAAACTCATTTGACATTGAGTTTGTGAACTAATAATACTAAATCGAAGAAAATAAGTTTTTAACTCTTCAAGTCATAACTTATATAAAACTTAGAATTTTAACGTATACAATTTAGCTAGTCGAACTCGACTTTGAATAGAAGCAATAAAAATTAATTTAAATTTGACTTGAGTATTTATCAAGACTCCAACCATAAGCTTCAAGTCATAAAAAATTCAATTAATTGCAACCTGCAGTGTTCAATTCGATTAGATTATTTAATCCCAATTAATTTGACTCTATAATGTTCTACTCGAGTTTACTCGTTTTTGCCCTTACACGTCCTGTGTGGGCACAATATTAGCACATCAAAATGAACTGGTTAACAAATGAATGTGATAATTCTGTTTGGACTATCAACATTATTCAGTATTTTTCATAATATTTTACAATAAAATTTTTAAATACATTTTTAATCACCTTTATCTCACATATGTCACATTTTAAAAAGTTATTACAATACTTCTTCTAAATAATATTCAGAATAATATCTTAGTGGATAAATTACAAGGAACCTCCTTGTGATTTGCCTAATAGACAAGTTACCATTTATGATTTACTAATATAGATTTTACCCCCTTGTAGTTTGGACTAGAGCGAAGATAACTTTTCCATCAAATTTAACGGATAAAGATTAAAAATAAAAATAAAAATAAAGTTACATTTTAAAGATATATTAGACTTTTACTCTATTCACTTTTTTTTTTTTTTTTGTGAAAATGGAAAAGAAAAAATAAAAATAAAATCTAAAACACAAACCTTCTTCAAACTCTGACTTTTGCAAAAATTAAAAAATTAAAATAAAATAACAAAATTAAGACAAATCCCTTCATCTCCCCAACCCCTTCTTGTTACCCTAATTCTCCTCTCTCACCCCTTCTAGTCCCTCCACCTCTCTTAGCCTCTCTTCTTTTTCCCTCACCAAAAATCCACTCCACTACCTCCTCCCCCTGCCTTTATTTCTCATCCCAGATACCTCATCCCCCTCCTCAGCCACTCCTTCTCTCCTCACCTCTCTCTCTCACCTATAATCCCTCAACCACCCCTTCCTCAGCATTTCCACCTCTTCCTGCTGTCGCTTCCTTACCTCAGGTCCCCCTCCTCAACCCTTCCACCCCTCCCCACCTAACTCTCTCACTCAAATCCCCCTCTGTCACCTCTTCTACCTCTTCCCACCTCTCTTCCTCACCCTAGATCTCCTTTCTCCTTTATCTACCCCACCAATCCTACTACCCCTCCACTCTTTCTCCACTCCCCAGTCACGCCACCCCTTTCCCGATCCCTCCACCTTCCCCTCCTCCCTTCTTTTCTCTAGTTAATTATTTAATGGGTAAGACAGCAATCGAATTATATCAGTTATCAATTTGTTAAAAAACTTTGACTTTTGTTGTTTGACCGTTAAATTTGATGGAAAAATTGATGTCTTCACACTAGTCCAATCCATAGGTGTTAAAATGTATGTTACCAAATCACAAGGGGGTAACTTGTCAATATGATAAACCACAAGGGGTTCTTCGTAATTTATCCTATTTTAATTAATGGTTGTCCACAGGGACGGATGCAAATTATACATTGGGGGGACAAAACTTAATAGCCAAATATTTATTAAGATTAATTTATATTTCTCTCAAAATTTTAAGGGGACGAAATATAAATTTTATAAAGATACAAATTAAATTTTTAAAATTTTTAAAAGTAAAATTTACAATTTTTAAATTTTGGGCCCCCTAAATCCACCCCTGCACATAAGGTGTGTCTTTAACGCTAGTAGTTAAATAACGCACTGAATATTTAGGGGTGAGAACGAGTAAATTTGCATCTGGTGTTATTGGCTTTATTTAGACAGAGAATACTAATTGAGACATTATCAGTAACTAGTCACAAAAGCATGTGCAATTATATTAAAAAATAAATTTAATTTAATTTAAAATATATGGGTTGTTAAAAGGAGTTAAGGAAGGGTATTTGCTTGGTTGTATATTGAGGGAAGTTATTTGGTGGTAGGGAAAGAAGTTAGGAGAGAAAAATAATAAAAAATTATTAAACTAATTGACAATTACACCAAAATTACACCAAGGCCTGAGAAGTTATTAAAGTGGTAATAGTAACTAGTGCGATTGGTACGTCCTATGAGTATACAATTAATTTCATAAAATCCTATTAAAAAAGGTCAATGATTTTGACACTCCAAAATTAGTTTCAAACACTCTATTTTTATATATTTTTTTTCTAAAATGACTCATATACCCATAACTTATATTCTATAACCATATGTCAAAATTACCTAACGACAAGGCAATAAATCAGTTGTTTCATTATATTAGACAAAAATACATTATTTAATAGAAATTAATAATACCTACATCAACAAATTAACACTCTAATAAGTTCAAAAAATAAAAATCAACGTGAAATATTATGGACAACTTGAAAGAATTATTAAATAAACCATACATTCTAATTATAATAGTAAGACCCAATTTAGGATGAACAAAAGAAATCCTATCAATTCAAAATATTTTAAACCCATGAAAAAGTGACAATATATAATTCTTTGCTTTCCAATAATATTTGATTAAATAGATTATCCATCCTAAATTTTCCATTTTTCTTGCTAATTAAGAAAGTTAATGCTCTTTTTTAATTGAAAAAATAGAATAAAATTTACTTTAAGAAAATTACAAATACCATAATTAGTCCAATAAAATATATAAAAATGTTTCATAAATAGACAATTACTAAAAGAATTTAAATACAAAAGGAAATATTATAATAAGAAATGTATATTAGCCATTTAAGTCATTTTGACTAATTAAAAGTGATGATGGAGTGCCAGAAGCTTTATTTGGAGTGCCAAAATTACTAGCCATTAAAAAATTGTATAAAAAATATCGATGGTGAAAATATGGGGTGAGATAAAGAGTTAGTATAGTGGTCATATGAGAAAATAAAGAGTTATTGATTTATTGGGTAGTTTTTCAAAACAAACTTAAACCAAAACAAAATTGCCCCCTGATTATATAAGTGGTAATAATTACACAAAAAATCCTCATTGTTATATTACTACTTTATATAACGCCTCATCTTTTGTGTAATTTATGATTACTTTAATAGTTTTTTTTTATAATTATTTTCGTCTCATAACTTCGCTTCACTGACTACCTTCCTTAACGTGCTACCACTTCCATTAACCCATTACCAAATAACTTTCATTAACTCCTTACCTTCATTTTAACTATCCATAATCCTTTCAATTTGATTTGAATTATTATTTTTTATAAATTGAACACACAGAGTGTGCTTTTATGACTAGTAAAATATTAGTGAGAAAGGCACATCTCATGGAATGCAATTTTATAAAATTTTATACAAAACTAATTTAAAATATTTTTTAAAAAAGGAAAAAAAAAAAAAGGTGGAGAAGATGAGGAAGGAGATGAAGAGTTAGTTAGGTGGTTAAATGAGAGATATAAGGAGTTAGTGGGTGGCTTTCAAAATAAATTACACCAAACCAAAATTGCACCAAAAATCTTCTACACATATATATACTAGTCCTATTGGCACATTCGATATGTGTGTACAATTATAGGAAAAGAATAAAATATAAAATATAAATTAAATTTAATACAAATCAAATGAGAAGGTTATGGGAAGTTATTAAATCGAAGAGGAGTTATAGGAAGTTAATAATTATTTTTTTAAAAGAAAAATACACCAAAAGTATATATACACCAAAATTTGTAGTTTCTATAAAATTATTTTGTTTCCTCTAATTGTTCAATCAAGTATGCTCTTGTATTTTAGATTGTTTTATCACTTTTTATATGCCAATATCATATAATAACTCTCTTGAGTAAAAGTATAAAATTTTTTACTCTATTGTAATGTGATTAATTTGTTTTTGTTACAAAATGTGATTGTTGTGCTTTAGAATCAATATATAATAATTAATTAATTATTCATTGTAGCAAATAAGTTAAACTATTGTCTTCCAATTTATTAGTGTTAGTAGCTCATTTAAGCTTACATTTACCAAATGAATTTAATTCCATTAAAATTTAATAGAAAGAAATAAAAGAAAAGGAAATGGCTTTGACAAACTTTATGCACTCTATGTGACTTTATTTGGTTTGAATTCCATAACATATCTTTTTAAGATGTGTAGTTTTGCTCCAACTAAAAAATCACAAAATTAATAATCATACAAATAAAAAACTTAAAAATTTATAAAAAGTAAAATAATAATAATGAAGTATATAGTACTACTTTTATTATCTCGTTAAATTTGTATTACAATTTATTTAGATTTATTTTGCCCTGCACTCCATGAAGGAGAGAAAATAGACCAAGCAACGAAAGTAAAGCTCGGGAGCAAAATAGAAAACTAATAATCTTCAATATTGAGATAAAAGTATTTGTTAATTTTATATCTCTTTAATAGTATATTCAACTACTAAATCCTTATCTTTAATAATATCATTTTGTGGAATATTGGTTTAGAGTGCTTTGATAAGGTAGAAATAAGTTCAACAATGATACGATCTAAAATATTCTAAATAATCATTTTAACATATATATATATATATATTTCTATGCATAATTTGTGGAGTGACAATATAGAAGAAATATTTAAGAAAGTAATCAGTCCAAAAAATAGACAGATTATGCAAATAAAATCTTACTATTAAATTCTCTAAACAGTTGCATGTATATATTAATTTTATATGTCAACTTTGGAAAGTGCAATACAATTGCTACAATATTTGATAAAACAACAAAGATATATTAATCTAGAGTAACTCTTGATGAGGTAAAAAATTCAACCTATAGTGCGACTAATGTCCAAAATATTTTAGAATAATCACTACGAGATCTACAAAAAATCTACTTATAAATTGTATGAGGTTATAACAACATAGAAAAAATAAGTAAGTAAGTAATGTAAAAGACAACATAGATTACACAAATAGAATCATATTATTAAATACTCTAAAATAATTGTAGATACAAATTGAGTTTATTATATAGCAACTTTGAAAGCTGAAGTTCAATTGTTATACTATTTAATAAAACAACAAATATGTAGATTAAATGTATTAATAATCAATACAAAAAATACCTAAAAGTAATAATATTATACCTAAACCCAATACAAGGAATTAACTAAAAAATTATGGAAAACCAAAAGATAAAATTCATTCACTTTTATTAGCTTTATATTTTGTTTATATATTTAATAGATAAATGAAAATTTAATTTCATAGTAAAATATATACTATATTAGAATACTATTTTGTAGTTAATAACATTTGATGCTATTCAAGATGTATAAAAGACTTCAAAATGTTAATGAAGTACTAAAATGGATATTATCATAAGTTTAAGAAACATAAAAATATTATATTCTCTAATATGCATACATATATTACATAATATGTTAACAAAAACTTATTGTTATAGAAATCATATAAAATTACGTGTTATTTTGGATGCATTTAGAAATACATGTTTTCATTAGAGTTGCGTTTTTTTGTTTAGTAAGATAAAGTATATTTTTCATTAATATCCAATAAATTTCAAATCAAGATAAAGAGAACAACTTCTTATTTTCATATTTTTTTTATAATGATTTAAAGATACTGTGTGATACCAATCCATATTATATATGGAGAATAAATCAATTTAATATGTTTAGTTTCTTATATAGAAAACATAATTTTTTTGTTTGATATCTTTATTCTTTACATTTTAATTAGGTTATTTTTTCTTCTTTTTTTTTGAAATTTTAATTAATCATTTTTGAAACTATACCTTGTATGTTATTTAATCTCATGTAAATATTTGTCCTTAATAAAAGAATTTCACCACACATCATTTATAAAATGATATTTGATACTACTTGATACTGATTTTAATCATTTAGTAATGATAGGGAATAAATACACACACACATATATATAATTAATTAATTAATTAAAAAGTTTTTTTAATATATAATTAAAAAGTTTAATGCTATGAAAATGGTCTTTACCTTTAATTGATCATGTTATTGGCAGTGTTGTTATAAGAAATTATAACTTAGGCTCGTAAAAGAGAAATAAAAACTATTTTGAATTGAAGTTAACTGCATTCTATGACATTCAAGATGAATGGAGAGTACAGAATATGAATGGAGTATTGAACTGAATGTTATCATAAGTTTAAAATTATGAAAATACCAATATATTCTTTATAAGTATACATATTTTATACAATATGTTAACAGAAATTAATTGTGATAGAAAGTTATAAAAAATCTTACTTAAAATAATAAGGTGTAAATTTGGATATCTTTAGAAATACATATTTTTTCATCAACATTTTGTGCATTTTAAAGTAAGATAAATGATTTCTTTCATTAACGTTCAATACATTTCAGAGCAATATGAAGAACACCTTCTTATTTTCAAATTTTTATAATGATTTTAACATATCATATAATACATTTCCATAATATGAAAAATATATTAGTTTATTATTTTTATATAAGGAAGATATAAATTTTTTTTGATATCATTGTTCTTTACATTTTAATTAGTTTCACTTTTTCTTATTTTTTGAAATTTTAAATTAATGATTTTTGTAATTATTTTCACATATTATTTGATTTTTTGTAAATATTTTTCCATAATAAAAATAATTTCAACACACTTCATCAATAAAATGATGTTTGATACTTTATAGTGATTTTATCTTTACCTAATAATAACGAATATATAGATACAAAAAGTTCAATACTGTGCAAAAGTTTTTATCTGTAATTGATCAAGTCATTGTTGTGTTACTATAGAAAATTATAGCTAAGGTGTGTTGAATCCCAGTTATGATAATCATGTTTTGATGATGACCAAATCGTACTAACGACCTGAAAACAAGTGTGCAAAATATAAATTTAAACAAGAAGGTTTGGACGTAAATGATTTTCCAAACACAATCAAGAAAAATAACTAAAATATGAACAACACTTTACGGACGATGAAGAGCGTCCGAAAGAAATGAGTTCGGACACAAGGGAGCGTCTGAAACAAGATCAGACAACACCAAAGAAGAACACATCTTTCGGACACAGATAGATGTCCAAAGGACAGTGCTTCGGATGCAAAAAACCATCCGAGATAAGGAATCTAAAAGCCAAAAGAATCAGACGTTGAAGATCGTCTGAAGAAAGGAACTCGAAATGAAGAAATTTTCTGTCAAAACTGTAGGACGCATATGACTGTCCGAGACACTGTTCATCGAGCTATAGGACGCATGATTGGACGTCCGAACCACCGTCTGAACTCCTAATGGTTAGTTTTTAACAACTAGTTTTTTGACCGTCGGAACTCAAATTTCAGCACATCTTTCATCTATAAATAGCCCAAGGACATCCAAATGATGTGTGGAACTACTACATTCAATACAAACACACTATTTAGCATATTGTAAGACTTATTTAGGGAGAAATATGCTAAAATATTGTGGGTTGTATTAGTTTGGGTGGTATGGTTCTCTTGGCTCAACTAGAGGGAATTATTGTGAGTAAAAGTAGACTAGTGAGTGATCTTCAAGTGTAAGAGTGGAGGGATAACAAGTGTACAAAAATGAGGTTGTAATGTAAAATCCTTTGGCTCAACTAGAGGAACTTAGTTGGTATAAGGGTGAGCTTACCTTGTGTACAAGAAGATTGTTGCCTCACTTTCTTTGAAAAAGCACTACTAGTGGATATACTCCCAACTTAAAGAGTTTGGGAGTTTGGTTTGATATTCTTTATCTCAATTTCTTTATTTGTTCTTTAAGTTTCAATTGTTAAATATTTATTTTTGATCATTTGTCCTTAAGTGTTCATTTGTTGCACAAATTTTGCATTTTCATTAAGCACTTCAAAATGTTTGTTTTTTGAGACAACCTAATTCATCCCCCTCTTAGGTTGCTTTTGAGCCAATTAAAGCTTCTACAATTGGTATCAGAACTTGGTCTCTTCTTAGTTTGGTTTAATCACTTTAGAGTAAAGATTATTATAGCAACCAATAATGAGTTGTTTTTAGAAGGGCATTCTATTACTAAACCTCCCATGTTTAATGGCATTAATTTGTTATTTGGAGGGAAAGAATAAAAATTTTCATACAATCCATTGATATTGATTTGTGGTACATTATTGATGAAAGTCCTTTTGAGACTAATGTTCTTGATAAAAATACATATAGATTAAGGTCTAAAACTAGATATGAATTAAATGCAAAAAATAGAATAAATTTATCTTTAAATGTTAAAGCAATGAATATTTGTATAATGACTGTTAAAGTAGAGAGGAAAAGATTTGTGACTGTTAAAAATAATTTCAACTAAATAATGATTATATCCAAGAAACATTACACGAAATATGACTTAAGGGCTAGTTGTGATGAATGATTAGATTTAAAATAATTTTAAAAATAGATAACGTTTGAACTTTTCAAATCTAAATAAAAAACATATTTCTTAATAAACTAATCTTATAAATTTACTGTAAAATTTTATCCAATTAAATTTTCACAGTATTATAGTGACAAATTTGTCCTTTGATTATTATCATTATTTTATTACAAGAAATGTAACATTAATATTAATTAAACTTGGAGTTAATCAGCCAAATTTGGTGATACAAATTCTAGAAAATCAATAATATGAAGTGTCATATCGCAAGTTCTTTCTGACTCCTTATTAATATTTCTTTTTTACCCTAGTAAAAGAAATATTAATATATACAATAGTAACAAAATTTAATCATATGTATAATTATTTTATGTCTAAAAAAATAGTTAATTGTTTAAAATTCCATTTCCACCTGGGAACATGATGATTTAATATGTTTTTTTGTTGATATTAGTTTATCAAATTTGATAATTAAATGTGGTTCACTTTGTAAATGATAGTCCAGCAAAATTTAGTTATTATCGACATATTTATTCACCTTATTAATACTAGATATCTTTTATAATATCAATATGATACTATGTGAATTTAATTTCTAATAATAATATTTCACAATATATGTATACGATGAATTTTTCTTAACAAATATATATTTTATCATTTAAAAATTCAAAAGTTATCCATTTTTAAATTTTCCATTTCAAGTCTAATTAATCAATCACTACAATTAGTCCTTATTGGATGTGATCATTATTTAGTTGAAATTATTTTTAATATTCACAAATCTTTTCCTTTCTCCTCAAACCCCGCGAGTTACTTTGACATTGAATATTTTAAAATTTTGCATTAAAATAAATTTTTATTAGTTTTTTGTGCCTTTAGGGACCAATTTTACATTTTTGACAACTTTAAGAACCAATTTTGTACAATTTTTTAACATTTAAAATTTTTTATTAATTTTTAAAAAACTTAATGGTCATGTGACATGCATGTGGCCAATTTCAATTAAAAATTTTAATTTTCTAATTTTGTTTAAATTCTGGAACATTAGGAACTAAATTTATTTGTTGTGACTGAAACTTTTGGGACTATTTTAGTAAATACCTCAAACAAGAGGGGCCAAAAATGCATTTTTTTTCCCTCCAAAGAGCAGCCAAAAATCCTGGAAAACAGCCGAAACTTGAATTGGGAAAAAAAAGATACTCAAACACCGTAAAAGTGCCTCCTTTTCGGGTGTGTTTGTTTAGATTGAAAATATTTTTTTGAAAAATTTTTTTTTTTGGAAAATATTTTACATGAAAAAAGTCTATTTTTTATATAATTTTTTGGTGTTTGATTGACAAAATAAAAATATTTTAAAATAATTTTTTTTAACAATTTCAGCTTTAATTTTATGAATACTAATTAAAAAAAACTTATAACAATAGTAATAAATACTTTACAAGTAATTGTGACTAATAAAAGATTGATTTTGTTTAAAATTTAATGATAGTACAATGTAGTAATAAAATATGCATAACGATAGTTATATTAGTGTGCGACCATGATTAAGAGAAAAACGAATGGAAAAGAATTGAAAATCCTCGAAAATAAATTTAACAAATGAAATTATAAAAGTAAATATTTAAGATTTAATGTCACTCTTAAATTATCCAAAAAATATTGTACGCTCAAAAATTCTGTAAGTTATTTTTATTAGGAGGAAGAAAATATAAAAAATATTTTATATCTGAAAATATTTTATAGTATTTGACATCAAAAAAAATTTTAAAAAGTATTTTCAATCCAAACGAAAACACTGGACAGCTTTCATCTTTGCAACAAGAACATATACATACATTCTCCAGCTAAATTCAGTTCCCTTGCGTCTGACATTTTGTCAAGTCGGTAGTATATATTGAAATTAAACAACTTATTTTTTATGCTTCATTCTGCTTCTGCTAATTTTGCAATTGCTACTTCTCCTTTGTCAAAATCAAAATTGCATCCTCTCACCACCCACAATGGACTTCTGGATTTCTTTGATCACCTTCTTCAGCAATGCAGCAGTGGCAATAATCTCAAACAACTCAAGCAAATTCACTCCCAAATTTCATACACACTTCGGCCTCCACCTCAGCTTTCTTGGTTGCCAGGCTTATATCAGTATACGCCAAAACGTTTGGGCTTCTCAAAGATGCACGCCATGTGTTTGATACAATTTCAAAATTGGATGAGGTTAACACCAAGAGAAATATGCTTTTGTGGAACTCGATATTAAGGGCTAATGTTATGGAGGGAGAGTATAATGAGGCCCTTGGGCTGTACTGCAAGATGAGAAAACTTTGGGTTTTTCCTGATGGGTTTGGTTTTCCTTTGATTGTGAAGGCTAGTGGTAATGCTACGGTGGGTGGGAGTAATTATAAACTCTGTACAAGTGTTCATTGCCATGTTGTCCAAATGGGTTTTCAAGATCACATACATGTTATCAATGAGCTATTGGGGATGTATGGAAAAATTGGGCGAATGGATATGGCGTGTCAAGTATTTGATAGAATGCTTGAGAGAACCCAAATTTCGTGGAATATTATGATTTCGGGTTTTGCAAATAATTTTTTTGATTGTGATAATGCTTATAAGATGTGCTCTAGGATGGAAATAGAAGGTTGGGAGCCAAATTCTGTGACTTGGACTTCCTTGTTATCAAGTTTTTGTAAATGCGGGCATCTTGAGGAGACGCTAAGATTGTATAGGATGATGAGGGAGAAAGGTATTGAGACTACTGCTGAAGCACTTGCAGTAGCGGTGTCAGTATGTGCTGATATGAATGCATTTCTCACCGGTGAAAATTTACATGCATGTGTTATAAAAGGTGGGTTCTGTGACTATTCATTTGTGATGAACTCACTGATATGTATGTATGGGACAAATTGTGCTGTAAAAGAGGCAGAGATTCTATTTTGGGATTTGGAATCAAAGAGTATAGTGAGCTGGAATTCTTTGATATCATCCTTTGCTGAATCAGGTTTGTGTGATGAGGCGCTTGCTGTGTTTTTAGAGTTGGAAAAGTTAGATGACCGGTATGCTGTGGTGAGACCAAATGTGATAAGTTGGACTATTGCTGTTATTGGTGGATTTACAGCTAAGGGGCGGTTTGAGGAGTCTTTGGAACTCTTCCGGCAAATGCAGATTGCTAAAGTGGCTTCTAACTCTGTTACAATTGCTAGTAGTTTGGCTGCTTGTGCAGGGTTATCAGCACTTCGTCTAGGGAAAGAAATCCAAGCCCACATCATAAGAGCTCTGATAGATAGTGCCTTAGTAGGAAATGGATTGATCAATATGTATATGAAATGCGGTAGTCCAGAGGAAGCTAATTTAGTATTTGAAGGATTAGGTAATAGGGATCTATTCTCATGGAACACAATGATCGCTGGGTATGGGATGCTTGGACTTGGCGAGAATGCTTTAAAAATCTTTTATCAGATGATCAACGTAGGTTTTAGACCCGATGAGGTTACATTTATTGCTATTCTTTCTGCGTGTAGTCATGCAGGCCTTGTTGCGGAGGGTCGCAATCTTTTCTACCAGATGGTTAGAGAGTTCAGAATTGAGCCCCAGGTGGAACACTATGCTTGCATGGTTGATCTGCTTGGCCGTGCTGGATTACTACTTGAAGCGATTGACATTGTGAAAAACATGCCAATAGAACCCAATGCATGTGTTTGGGGAGCTCTACTGAACTCTAGTAGGATGTACAAAAATACAGATGTTGCAGAAGAGACTGCAGCTCAAATCTTCAGTCTTGAACCTGAGATGACTGGAAGCTACATGTTACTTTCCAATTTATACGCTGCACATGGGAGATGGGAGGACTCTGCTAAAGTGAGACACTCGGCAAAGACAATTGGTCTAAAGAAAAGCCCTGGACTGAGCTCGATTGAGGTGAAGAAGAAAGTGCATTCGTTCTTAGCAGGAAAAGCTTTAGAGCCAGGGATGGAGGAAATCTGTAGGGTACTTAATGGTTTGAGTCTTCAAATGGAGAAGAAGAGTTATGTAATAGATGGGACCAGGCCCCAACTTGCACTGGAAGAAGAATATGTAGCGTACGTTTAAGGGTAATTTCAATGATCTTAGCTAATTATACTTCTTTACTATGATCAGGCGTACGAGGTAAAAATAGTCCACTGTTTGTTGTTGATGCTAAAATTCCAGTATTGAAGAAAAGGTGTACTTTTCCTGATTTAATGATTAAATATGATATCTAATGAACTGATCTTAAACCCATATATCGATAGTGTCTAACTTGTGCCGTATAAATGTCTTGCAAGGTTTATGGTTTAGGAGAAAATTTGTTTAACTTTTAACACAATACAAAAATAAGGAAGCTGTTTTTCTACCTTATAAGACCGTAATAAAAACGAAAGATTTCGATGTGATGTTTGCTCTGTTTAGTAATATAGTTGTGATGTTCTTTCACATGCTTTTAGTATTTATAGGTGCTGTATTTCATATGTTGTTGCTTATTAACCTCTGTTTTCAGAGCTGACATTTGTGAACACATTATGATGTGTAAGCCCTGTCTCTCACTTTTCCACTTTGGATGTGTGGATGGAAGAAAAAAAAAGCGTTTATGGAGAGTCAGGATAATTTATGGTATTTTTGTGTATTCCGGTTCTATTATGTGGCACATATCATCCCTGAGGCAATTACATGTGTGTTCTTTTACTTTTCTGGAATTGCATTGTTACTAGAACTGTCTGATGTCAACATTTGGTCCCTAAGAATATTAAATTTCAAATAAGTTTAAGCCTCATTTCCTATCTTTCTACTTGCTTATATGAAGCTTTGAACTGGATCTTGTGCCTTCTTTTGTTATCGGCTGTCAGTTTGAGGTGACATATGTTCTTTCCTTTGCTTCATGGTTGTCAATTTGAGGCGACATCCTTTCTTTCCTTTGCTTCATATCTTATGTGGTGCAACTTATATATAATAAACTAAGTCTTTAATACTTCTTACCGGGAACTTGTAGCTGTTGGTGGGAAGAATTCTAACGTCAAAATGGGTCATAAGGCTTCTATGAAACAGAAGGGTGCTCTTTTAAATGTCCCAGCTCGCGAAAAGAGCAGACAGGATGGGCTGGAAATCCAGTTGTCCCTGACAAAACTTCCAAACGGAGCTGGCCAAAGCTTCAAAAAGTCAAAATGTTGAACCTTTGGTTAAAGAGGAAGGTGAAATGTCTGATACCGAAGAAGTACATGGGCAGTTCAAGGAAGTAAAATGGAGGGAATGGTGTGAAGATGTCATGGTAGATGAAGAAAAGACTCTCAAGCATCTACAGAAATTATTCCTAATACAAATTATTTCTGCACTTAATTGCTGTCTCTCGTCTCTTCTAGTATTATTATTTTTTTTTGATATGTGGTGCTGGAAGATTGTTCTCAATAACTGATAATATCCGGTGCTCTCCAAAATCCGGAAATACTTGCAGCTTCTTGGTCTAAAATTTGACCAAGTTGTCCTGGAATTCAAGGAGGGACCCTATAAAAAAGAAAGTCTTTATTAGATTGTTCTGACCTTTTTCTGCTGTTGGTTCCTGAGGGATGGACATACTTTTGTTAAATTTTTTTAATTTATGTACCCAAATTTTTTGAGCCTTTTGCTCCAGTCTTGGTACTATAGTTTCATGAATTGATTTATTCACAGGGATGAGAACACAATTGTCGTATTATGTCTCTACCTTTTCAAACTTGTCAGGAGAGAAGCTTCATCAGATTTACTCAAAACTTAAGCAGGAGCTACATCTGGCAGGAGTGGGGCCTTCCCACAATCATGGTTCTGTACCCGGAGATCAGACGTATAGATGTATTGATGAAGAAAATTTTGAAGCATGGAAAAGGAGAAGATCTGAAGCTGATGCCTCCCGAGGTCAGCCCATTCAGCCCCCTTACCAAAGGACTTTGATTAGTGGTTCACATATATAGCTGATCCAAACGCATCTGGGATTCTTGGGGCAGCACCATCTGATTAGAGACAGTTCTGCAATGGTAGGCCTTTCAGAGTGCATCAGGCTGGTTTCCCCCAAGACATGGTTTTTCCTCGGGTTTGAAGTAGTTTCGTATTTGATGCATAATCCTAGTTGTTAAGATACGACATCTAGATTGGAACACCATATAATTTTTGCAGAATGCTTTGCAGTGTTTAGCGAATTTCAACCTGCTATTCCATGTAGGAAATGACCATCCTTCTAAATAATGAGAATTCGAGGGTTCCTTCTGTAGAGAAATTGAACAAGGAAATACATGGAATCTTTCCATCACAATTCCTCTATCTCTCTCTTGTTGTGAATTTTCTTTTCATATTTAAGTACTGTGGCTAATTTCATTGGTAGATAGTGCATAGCCCAAAGGGGTTCCTGTGGTGATTTGTTATAAACAAATGGGAATGATATTTTGTATGTATTATGTACATTATGCAATTTTGTTTATGGAATCTCAAATTTCGTTTTCACCCGTGAAATTGCTCACAATTTTACCTATGTATTTTTATGATCAAATAACTGGGAATTGTAATAAGAATTGTATACTAACTGCAAAGGTCGGTACCTCTATTTACAGTGTTTCTCTGCTTTTAGCCATTGGCATGGGATGCAGTTGCTTTTTTCTTAGCTTTTAATCTTTAGTTCCGTTGTTTGCTTCTAAAATTTTTGGAAATCGAAGTGGCTTAGCCCATTTTTCTGTATCTATCTGCCTTTAGACGTTATTTATAAGCTGGCGGACATATGTCCTTTAATCACCCGATTTTCCATTAGTTTTTCACTGCTTTTACTGAGCAAGTAGGACTCTTCAGCTATTGCATTTGAAGTTGAGGAGTTGATGACAATTGCCAAATCATCCCAGGTAACTGGGATATTATTATTATTATTATTATTTTTTAAAGAAACAAAATTATTCGAATTGTTTCTTTTGGCTGGAAGATGATTGGCAAACGCAAAAATTTAGTTTCAGGGGCGGAGGCACAAGGGGGGGCAGGGGGTCACCGCCCCCCCTTACATTTTAAAAAAAAAAAATTGTATTTTGTGGTTATAAATTTTATAAAATTTTCGTTTTGTCCATTAAATAGTTTGTAATCTTATATCCGGCTACACAACTGTTTAGTTTGTGAATTATCACATTTGGCGATGGGAAATTTAGGTTGTGAAATGTGATTGTCTTGCAACAAAATTTATGTTTAAATTCTTCATTTTTATAGACCAGTTTCATTTGATACCAAATTGGTTAACATACTATGGGGCTAAAATAGGGAAGGCTGAATAAGAAGAAGACCAAAGTACTTAATTATAATTTTAAGTGCATCCTAAGCTAAAAGAAGTACTAATTTCCAAATAGTACATTTATAGAAAGTGATAAAGCCACTCATGTGTCACTAATTCGGACAAGAAAGAACGAAATCTCGATTGAGTATTTAAAATCAAGAGATTGGTAATTCAATAAGATCTTACCATATTAAGTAATTTTAGAAAGTGATTATTAATTTATGACTTTATAAATTATTTTTTTATTCCAAAATTATAAAGTAATGGAATCAAACAAATTAGGCTCGATGAAAATAGTCATCTACATCGATTATAAATCTGATTCACAAAAGGTAGTTAAGTTTGACTGGAATATAAATCAAGCTGAATTCAAACATAATTTTCATGTCATAACAAATTCAGTCAATTGGAAGCCTTGTAGTCTCCAACTTGATTGGATTCAATGTTAGACTTAATTTTACTTGTTTTTACCCCTACTTGTCCTGTGTGTGGCCACATTATTAGCACATAAATCGATTGGTTAACAACTAAATGTGATAATTCGGTTTGGTCTATAAATGTTTCTATAAGGATTGGTTTTCTGGTTAATTTTTTATTTTTTCCTCAACACTAATCATTATTTACACAATTCAAATTTTTTTTATAATATTCAACACTATTCATTGTTTAAATCATTCTTCCTACATTCAATAGTTTATCATATGATTTTATTTGTTTGTGCTTAGTATGTTAAATGCATATTCGTAATATTGGAAAAAAAAGGTAAAAGAAGCAGTAGTATATCACTTCAGCCCAAACAATATATATTTCAGACGTCCGAATTATTTTAAGATGTGTTTAGGGGGAAAGTTCTATAATTTAAATTTTTTTGGATAGTCAAACAAATAGGTGCGAAAATTGGATTTATAGCAATAAAAAGAAGACAAGTACTCTTACTGAAAACAAGAAAGTCACATAAACAAGTTTTTTTGATGATTAACTGGTTCCAAGGTATTAATGCCCACATGATAATGAAAATATATGGGACGCAATTTATAATATAGAGAAATTGAAGGATTTTTTTAAAATGTGGGCGCAATTGACGATACAAATAAGGAGCAAGTTCTCTTGAAGCAGCCAAACTTTATGGACTATGTGTTGTTGACTATATAAGCAGTCAGTTGAACAACCACACAATGATTTAAGAAGGAATATATGTAGCATTCCTTATAATGTAAAAATATGAAAATATGTAATTAACTTGTATTGTGTTTAAAAAGTATTACGCATATTAGCATAAATAACTATAATAGTTCAAATTATTAAAAACAATATAAAATTTTAAATAGTAGTATAGTTCACACACGCAATACATTCGTACACGTGTGTATATATAAGCTTATAAATATAGAGCTTCTATAAATTATAATCTTGTGAACTTAAATGATTTTAATATTTATAGCTACCTAAGGTATATAATATTATTATTTAAATTATATTAATACCTATAATTTACATAATTAAATGCTCTTGTTATAATTAAATGCTTTTGTTACTTTTTGCTATATAACTTAATTAGTAATATTAATAGTGATTCAACTTATAGCTTACATAGATATTACTAATTAGTAGTACCATTTATATATAAAAAAATATTGTTACTTTTTGTTGTAGTAACTTAAGTAACGATATTGATAGTGCTTCTTACTTATAACTTACATACTTATTAACAATTAGTATTACCATTTATAAAGAAAGTGTATTCCCTATAAAACTAATTAATTTTATAAACCAAAGCTAAGAAGAATATTTGATTATGTAACCTACATGTATTAATAATTATAGGTACATAAGAGATATAATATTGTTACTTAAATGGTATTAACACTTATAACTAATTACATAATACGAATTAAAAATACTCTTTTTTTACTTTTTGTTATATAAATTTATTAGTAATATTGATAGTGATTCTACTTTTAACTTACATAGTTATTACTAATTAGTAGTACCATTTGTAAAGAAAAGTTGGTTCTTTAGTAGTAATACTTATAAAATGATACATATAGCTACTTGTTACTTTTTGTTATACAACTTAATTAGTAAGTTATGTATGTTACTATCTTATACCTTAAATGATAATTATTATCTTATAACTAAGATGATATTAATACTTATAACTTCCATAATTAAATATTCTTCTTTGTTTAACTTAAATGATATTAATACCCAAAGCTTATATAATCAAAATATTGTGTTATCTTTGGTTTACAGAATTAATTAGTTACGTTGATAGTGATTACTACTTATAGCTTATATAATAATTATTATTGAGTATTACCATATACTAGTTTGCCTCTCTCGTGCTTACGGTACGTGGGTGGCATGACGTAGTTTTGGCTTATAATCATGAAATGTACTTACACAATGTATATAAAGCGATTAATAATAGGAATATTAGATAAATGATTAATATATTAGCTATTACATAATCATAGGTTTTCAAAGCTGCATAATGATTAATATATTAGTCAGTACGTAACGATTAATATATTAATTAGTACATAATGGTATTTAATTTGCAAACTCTACTTGTCGAATGCTCCAATATGTTTGGAATGGTGTTCTGCTTGATGTTGAAGCAATTTTGATGTAGTACGCTGGTAGCAATAATGTAAGTGTAAGATTGCTTAATAGTTCATACAAATTCTGTGTATCAAAAATTTCAAAATTATTTAAGTAAGATGAGTTACCATCACACGACTGGGTTGTGAAACACATTTATTAGCTCTACATTGTGGATAGGTAAAAACGTCGTCGATGTGATGATAACTCGATTTGTTGTAGGAACTACATGTTAGATACCAAAGGCATTGTTTTGAATTAATTTTTGTTATCCACGCTTTAATCCATCATGTCTTATCTCTTATGATTTAAAAAGAAAATGGGATTGAAGTCATTATGTTTGTTAGGATAAACAAAAAAAAAAATTTATTTATGATGTCGTGCGTTTGTCTTATGTCTTGTGGTTTGAATTTATCTTTCCATTGACCATGTCATTTAGAAGTGTGGTTGTGATGCATTATGGGTATTTGAGGTTGATTTTAGAAACAAGTACTACTTTCTTGTTCTTAATGCTATAATTATGGAGGCATTTTCAATTGACTTGTAAATGTTAAAGTAATATTATGCATGCATTTTTGCTGATGTTATAATAGTGGCAAGGGTAGCGATTGAAAAATATAAAAGAGATACCATTGTTGTAACAATGTGATTTTTGGAGTTTCTGCATTTGAAATAAAAAGTGTTTGTGGGGTCGTAGTCAAGGATGGATCTACATATAGCAAAACTCTTATACTAAGTATAGATATGTGTGCCATTTAGATATCTTATATGTATGTTCATTTTACCTTTATACGTCACAGTTCGAATATTTGTTATTACAAGAACTAAATTTGTGTCGATATCTTGTACTGTATTTTTGTAGTCATCTGTTGTTAGGTTCTCTCACGCTGAAAGTCATTTAAATTGTTGCCTGTGTAAAATGTGAAGTATTTAAATATATCATATTATATAATCTAACTGATTGATTAGTTTTCGATGACAGTTATATGAATTTCGAATGAATAAAACTTGCATATGATCAATGAGAATAAAATCACGGACTTTCATAAGTCTTCCATTTGTTTCATTCAGAACGGTGCGAATCGACAGCACAACGATTGCTGTAGGAGCTACATCTGAATGTATTATATCCAAATCAGTTATGTATTGAATATTGTTAGTGATAGTTAAAATTGAAATGTACCTATATAACTATCCTGATGCATGATATCTATGATTGATATGAAATAAAACACTCGCGTTCGACGTTGAAATGGTGCATTTGTAGTTTCAATTGTTTTCGTGTTACTATTTAGTATCATGTTGTAATCATTTTCAATAATTCGTTGATTAAGTGGAATGTAGAGGATGTATGCGCCACCAAAATAATGTGTTACCTATTTCGAGTTTCTCTACAAATGATTCGATGTTATTTCAAAAACTGTAACTTGAATTATAGTACCCTGTAACAATAATAAAGTCAATTTGTATGTTAATTGTAAGCGAAATATAATCTTTTTCTAAGTATATATATAACATACATGTACATTAGAGAGAACATAGCGCTATAACCTTTTTTTTCAATTATTGGAGATGTGTATATGCGGTACTTCTCTTGAATCATGAGTTTTTCTATTGAATTTTCTTGTTTGTGCATTGATTTCTTGCAGTTTTATCATATTGTCCTTTGGCTACGTTTGTTGTTACTGTAGCAAATTATTAATAATTTTATTGATATGGAGCGAATTTCTGGTGATAGACAAAAGAATGTTTATGTAATAATCATCATAAAACAGTAGTAGTATTTAAATATATGCTTACAAAAGCCCGATGTTGCCAGCATGTGTGCTTTAGGTTTTCTAAAATTTAGATAATTTTTTTATATAATATATCACGCTTTGTGTAATAAATGATATATATATATATATATATATATATATATATATAGATATTATAAGTTACGAATATGTTATAGGATGAGGTTTAACAATATTTGTGCTTGTTTGAATCGTAATTTGAATGCAATAATTTAAAGAAGATATGTTTACTTATTATAGATAAAAGTTAAATACTGTACATATGTTGATCGGAATATGCACTGTGTAGTACTTCATCATGGTAGACAATGTTCCTTGTTGTGTAGTGGCTGAAATTTGTTGTACAATGGGGTTTGATAACAACTTTAATGTCATCTGCTCGTTTTCCTCTAGATAATGCTATGTATAATTGACCGTGAGAAAAAAATCGGTTCTGGTTAGTAAATTCTTACTTTATCCAGCTTCTGCCTTTGTGCTTTATTTATGGTCATTACGTAACATAAGCAGAGAGGGAATTGCTTCCTTATGATTGTGAAACCGATTTTATCTTTTTTGTAATATGAAAAGGTATTTTGTGAATAAAGACGCGCAGCCCTTTATAATGTCTTGTTGCAATTTCAATGTCTATGACATTTATTTTACACTGTTTGATGATAATACGTGTTCCACTGCATAAGTTTGAAGGGGGTCTAAATTTCTTAGCAGAATTGCTGGGCAATTTGGTTTCAATAAAAGTTCGTGGGTTGGGGTACCAGAAGGATGAATTCTGTTTAAGAATTCAATCAGATAGGCTGAACTTGTGCAATCATCTATAGTGTTAAAACTTTTGTACTTGTTCAGTGGGCCAAGAAGGGTATTAGTAAGTAATGACATCCACAAAATCATTTTTATTCTTTTTTTTTTTTCATCTCCCCTGTATAAGTCGACATCTTAACCTGATGAGCTCAGTTGATTGTTGAAGCAGTAGCTCTAGATCGAGAGCGGGATGCTTACCTTATTATTATTAAAAGAAGAAGTCATAAGTATAGCACGGGATGATTACAAATTCCATATTTGTTGCATTCTGTGCGGAGTTAGTGAAAACAACATTGATTAGTTCATTCATTGACAACGCATCATCTCTATATAGTAGAATTATGGCTTGTGAAATTTGTATATCTTCATCAAAGACATATTTCTCGTGACCGTTCCCATCTCTTAAGATGTACTCATTAAAAATAGGGTTTTCAAAGCATATTTAGTTTTCGATTAAAGATATCTTCTCAATTTGTCCTTACAATTCAGATTGGACAAAACTGTTATCTATTTGTTTAGCTCTTAATCCTTTTGGAGTGACATGCAAGATCTGTCAGAAATCTCCTCCGAAAACAATAACTTTGCCTTCAAATAGCATGTGGTTTGAACAAATATCTTGTAGTGTATAGTTAAAAATTTCAATAGTTTGTTATTTACTCATAAGAGCTTTATCCTACATTATTAAATCAACTTTGTGGATGTAGTTCGTTTAGATATGTGGCAGATTTAATTCGTCCATATCAATCGGGATCTTGAAGTTTGAATGTGCTATCTATCCACCCAATAACAATGATGCTGCAATAACTGAAGATGTAACTGCTAATGTGATAGATCCTTGAGATTGCACTGTTGCTAATAATGCTCGGTATAAGAAAGATTTACCTGTCCCACCTGGTTCATCAATGAAGAACGGACCTGCTTTTTTCATGTTATACGATCTATAATGGTATTTTAAACTAATTTTTGAAAGCTATTGAGGAATGTGAGGGCATTTAAGTCAGATGGTAAGATAGGAATATTTAATTTTGCTTTCATTTCCCGTGTTAATTTTTGTTTAAAACTTTCTTTCTTGGGTAGCTTTGGAAAATCATAATCAATTAATTATTTTTTATGGATTCCAAATGCTCACTAAATTTGTCTAAAGTTAGATGTAATATTGTGGATAGACAAGAAAGGATTTTCCAAAGTAAAGTCATCTGATAAGTCATGGTAAAACATTTCCCAAAGTGTTTTTGGTTTAAGGGTTTGATAGTAAACTGAAAATAAATCGCAAAGAGTAGTGAAGAGTGCAAGACATTTTAAAAGTTGAAATTTCTTGCATGTATTCTTCATTTGCATTATTAGACGCCAACAAACCATATTTTTACACTGTCTCACGAAACGATGAACATTGATGGTAGTCGATGGTTCGTAAATTTTCAAATAAATGAACACCTCGTATATGATTCAAAAATAGTCGTAACTAGTAGCGTTCAACTTCTGTAGGATTAGCAGTAGCTATTCTACCAATACAAATACCTTTCTTCCGTATTGTCCATGTCTTGCTATTTTTGTGCCAAACTTAATATGTGAGAATTTTAGAATATAACAACAATCTTGCACGGTAATTTATTTTGTTAAGTGTGAAATATTCGGTAAGCGTTATTTTCATTTTGCAATTGCTAATTATTACTTCTAGTGAACTCTCACAAGGAAAGAAATAGGTTGCATGTTTGGAAGATGTAATTGTAAAGAAATAACTACCGGATGTATGTCATTGAGGTTAAATCGGAATATTTGCCATATTATCTCAAGTGGAAAAATTCATCTATCTTTTTCAAAATTTGTTATTTTGTCGATGCACTAATCGGAATTTGAAATATTGTTGAATGTCACATAGTCATGACCATTGTAAATATATTTGTATATGTATTTAACTATTTTAATTGTGGAACAGATTTCAACATTCATATGAGAGTCGAACATGGCAAGCATATAAGGGTTGTAAGGAACTACCCATCTATTGTTGAACAATGCACCTCATACTTGCATGGTTTTCTCTATTGACCATCAGCTATATAGAGGATATGAATCTTCTCTTATCATAGATATTTCACAATAATCTCATGGGTAGTGATTCTTGTATTGTTATTCCATATCAAGCATTTGTAAGATCTACATAATCCTAAGGATCGTGCATCATATGTTTGATGACAACGTTAAACAGGTAAGAATTTGTGTTTTTGTCGTGGATTTCTTCATAAAAAAATTTGTCAAAATCTTGTATTAATGAATGTATTTTATAACCACATTTTAGAATTAAAAGCCAATGTGAGTGTGGCAGACCATATTTCTGGAATTCAATAACATAAATATAGGCAGCTACTAGCCCAAAATAATATCTTATTAACAATTTCATGATTCAGGGCCATGATCTATGCATGCAATATGCGCAAAACCAAGTTTGGCTTGTTTTGTGCCTTTTCTATCTTAGCTAATTCAACCTACATTTCTGGTCATGATGGATTGCATGTCATGCTTAAGAAAATGTCAATTTTTCCAAACCATTAGAAGAGAGACATAGCACAAGATATCGCCTTCGTATGTCTCTAGGACTGCTTATAAAAGATGTGGGTAGGACGATTTTTTTTAACATTTCGACCATTAGTTTCGCCAATAGAAATGCTATCTATAATACCCTGGTATAATTCAGTTCGAATAACATCTTGATGGAGCCTATAGTAATCTAAAGGATTTATTTCATTTTTAATATACATGTCGACAACATATTTCCCAAAGTAGACAACCAGATCGTAACAGGATTAAATGATCATTTTGTCGAATTTGTAACTTGTAGCTGTGGTACACACGACAAGAAACGGTTGCCCTGTTGTTGTGTTTTTGTTGGATACTGTAGTACAATATCCATATCTTCAATCGTTAGAGAGCAAAATGTGGAGAAAGATATTTTTGTTGCAAATGATATTAAAAATAAGGCATTTATCAGTAATTACCTTGTTCTTCTAGTTCTAACAAATTTTCAACACCCAGTTGACCATGCTCTGTACTTAATATGAATGTACTGGATATATTCTGATTGTCATTCGGTATATTTATATTCTAATTACTGTTTGATATTTTAATTTGTTTAATACCTTAGTGCTACCCGAATTCCCCAAATGAAAAAAGTATCGGATACTAAAGCAGGTCATAATGGCCGTAGAAATGCAATATTCAATAACTACTTCTAGATCTTCTATGTACTATAATGTCCCTTTTAGATGGTAATGTGGTTGTAAATATTCATCGAATCAAATAGCTATGACCTGAGAAGCACTCGGTTGGTTGAAAAATACGTTGATCTAACCTAGTATTACTGTAAATTAATATTTTACTCTCTTCGATCACATCATATCTTTCAATGACTGAAAGAATGGTGTGTAGGGATTCAAGCTCAACATTTTTGCAAGTATACTTGTAATTTCAAGGTGTAAATGTGATGATGCATGTAGTCTATTCTGCATTTTGTGCTCAGTTTCGTAAAAGTAAAGCTCTTCATGTTTTGGATCGTCATCTGTTGAGAGTAAATCATTGATAAAAAGATACATTTATCCTTGAACCCTGAATGTGTTCACACCTTTGTTTCTTTTAAGGAAGTTTGTATCCGCTTTTTCCCCCAATGGTGTAAACGCAAATAAATTATTGTATGTTAACAGATAATGTAATACTGGCAGGGCAGGGTTAGAAGGTAGCAAAATTTCTCCACTCCAGCAATATATTATTGGTTGTTCATATGCAAATTGTATAATATCTTAGCATTGCAGAAAATACAAATGGTTGGGCCTAGCAATAAGTCTGCTGAATGAGATTTGTTGACACCTTGTATTTTAAAGTCTATAGACATGATATTTCAAATAAATGGTGACAATTGTGCTCATATTTGATATAACAATAGTAGATTGAATACGTACGTGACTGTGAATATTAACTACTTGGAGAAAGATCTAAATATAAGTTATCTAGTCATGCTTGTACACTTCGATCTAATATAAATAGCACGGAATCTGATAATGGACTAGTATTTAAATGACATAAATATGCCTAGAGATATAATACTAAGTATTACATTAATAAAGGCATACCCATCGTTTGTTGTCGTTTGATTGCAAGTTTGGGTTGCAGCCTTTTCTGTCATTGTTTTCAAGTCTTGTAGCTTTTTTTTTTCAGTACTTAAAATTGTGTATAATATCGTCTTTGTCATTCTCTATGAGTGATGCCTTGTGCTTTTACAATTGCTTAATGTCTCAGTAGATGCGAATATGACACTGAATACCATAAAGAATTATTACAACCATGCATTCCTGTTAAAGGTTTTTGTTGCTGCTTGCCCATGTGAACCTATTTAAACTGTGAAAAATGGGTGCCTATGTGTATATTAAAACATTGTTAAAAATAATAAAATGTGTAGCCAATATAGTAACGTTTTTTGTTTGATATAGTACAAGTTATGTGAATGAATTTGGGTGGTCAACAATAAACCATACATCAAAGATTTGGTTATGTTCTCAACAAAAGAAATTTTAAAATCAAGAATTTTTTGCACAATTTATTATAACGACCATTAATTATATTTTTTTTGGGAATTTGGCATTACTCATGTGCTTTCATATTTCTATCTCTTTCTATTTACTTTTTCTTAACGTATTTTAAACAACAACTGTTATTTTACTCATCACAGTATTAGAATACAAAGTGATACTAATAATATTATATTACAGGTTTTCCACAAATATTAACATTGTTTATTTGAAAATAGCATGGTCATGTTTACATTAAAAAGTGTATTGTAGATTTGAAATAATATAGTGACTGTAGGAAATAGAATAGGGTAGTCACATTTTAATCATTTAGTTCTTAATGAAAGTCCGTTGCGGGAAATTATTTGAATTTGGAATTGATGACTAATGTTATTGTGTTTTTATGTTGCATTTTTGTATAATTCAATTTTTCAATTTTTTTCTAGTTCAGGAATATTTATATTATTGTTGTAATAAAAATATATTATCAATAGTAAAAATAATAATATAAATATTTCTAAGTTGTTATTTATTAAGTATTAATTATTGGGGTTGTTGGACCCCAGTTATGATAATCATGTTTTGATGATGACCAAATCGTACTAAGTGTGCAGAAAAATAAGAAAGCTCAGACGAAAATGATCATCTGAACACAATCAAGAAAAACGACCAAAAGTTGAACAATATCTTACGGACGATGAAGAGCGTCCGGAAGAAAGGAACTCGGACGCAAGAGAGCGTCCGAAACATGCCTAAATTAGAAGTTGTAGGACACATATGACCCTCCGAACCAGAAGTTGAGAGATAGGACGCATATGATCGTCCGCACCATAAGCTTTAGGACGCACTTGACCGACCAAACCAGAAGCTGAGGGATAGGACGCATATGACCTTCCGAAGCATAAGCTTTAGAATGCACATGACCGTCCGAACCAGAAGCTGTAGGATAGAATGCATATGACCGTCTGAACCAGAGCTGTAGGATGCACAAGACCATCCGAAGAAAAGAGCTCAAAATGAAGAAGTTTATGTCAAGCTGTAGGACGCATACGACCATCCAAAACACTGTTCATAAAGCTGTATGACGCATGATCGGACGTCCGAACCCCCATCCAAACTTCTAACGGTTAGTTTTTAAATGCTAGTTTTTTGACCGTTGGATCTCAAATTTCCGCACATCTTTCATCTATAAATAGCCCAAGGACATCAGATTAATGTGAGGAACTATCACATTCAATACAAAACACTTGTAAGAGCTATTTGTACAGGGAGAAATAGGCTTAAATATTGTGGTTGTATTGGTTTGGGTAGTATAGTTCTCTTGGCTTAACTAGAAGGAATTAGTATGAGTGAGAGTAGACTAGTGAGTGATATTCAAATGTAAGAGTGGAGGGATAACAAGTGTACAAAAGTGAGGTTGTAGTGTAAAACCCTTTGGCCCAACTAGAGGGACATGGTTGGTGCAAGGGTGATGGTTGGTGCAAGGGTGAGCCTACTTTGTGTACAAAAAGATTATGGCCTCACATTCTTTGAAGAGGCACTCCTAGTGGATGTACTCCAAGTTTGATGAGTTTGAGAGTTTGGTTTGATATTCTCAATCTCTTTATTTGTCTTTGAGCTTCAATTGATTGAATATTTATCTTTGATCATTTGTGTTTTAGTGTTTATTTGTTACACAAAGTTTGCATTTTCATTAAACACATTAAAAGGTTTATTTTTAGAGACAACCTAATTCACCCCCCTCTTAGGTTGCTCTTGGGCCAACAATTAACACAGGTATCAGAGCTTGGTCTCATATATTGAGCTTAACTGCTTTTGAGTAAAGATTATTATGGCAACCAATAATGCTTTGTTTTTGGAGGGGCATTCTATTACTAGACCTCTCATGCTTAATGGCATTAATTTTTTTTTTTGGAGGGATAGAATGAAAATTTTTGTTCAATCTATTGATATTGATTTATGGTATATTATTTGTGAAGGTCCTTTAGAAGCTAATATCATTGATATAAATACTCATAGATTAAGACTTAAGACTAGATATGAGTTAAATGTACAAGATAAAGTAAGTTCATCTTTAAATGCTAAAGCCATTAATATTTTGTATAATGCTTTGGATGCAGATGAGTTTTCTAAAGTAAAAGGTTGCAAATCAACCAAGGAGATATGGGAAAAATTGAAAGATCTCCATGAAGGAAATGAAGATATTATAGAGCAAAAGACGTCACTTCTTGTGACTAAATATGAATCCTTCAAAATGGAACCTCATGAGAACATTGACAAGGGATGTATTGTATGTTCAATGATATTGTAAAGGATTTGAAATATTTGGGTAAAGAATATTCCTTGGGTGAAAAGAATAGAAAAATTTTGAATGCTTTACCTAAGGAATGGGAATCTAAATCATTGCCATAGAGGAGTCTAAAAATTTAAATTCTATGCCTATTGAGTCTTTGATTAATTCTCTAACCTCCCTTGAATTGAAGATGAAATACAAGGTACAAGATGATGAGGAGGCAAAGGGAAAAAGAAGCAAAGCATTTAAAACTTCATCAAAAAGGAGAAAAAACTCAGGGAAGCCTCACTTCAACAACTTCCAAATCACTTGGGATGATTGCAATTCGATGGAGAAGTTGAAGAAGAATATGAGGAGGCTCAAATGGCTTTTATGGCACTTGGCAATAATGAGGTATCCTCTAGTTGTGATTCTTGTGATGATTCATGTGATAATGATGATGATGATGTTGAATCATTTATTTTTAAAATGCATGAATGTTTGAAAGAATCAAGATCTGTACATATGCTAAGAACAAAGAGTTAAAAATTAAAGTTAATGCTTTATTGAGTGCCAACTCAAAACTTGTGCATGAAAATAATTTTTTGACAAAAGAAAAAGATGTTTTGAAGAAAAAAGGATTGGATGCAAAAACCAAGATCAAGGAAGAACAAGCTTCATTGAAGAAGAGATTAGATGATCTTGATGTACTTTTGCAAAAGAAAAAGGAAAATATTTTTGAAAAGAAAAGTACTAGAAATATGCTTATTAATAAGAATTTTTCCACCTTTAGAAAGGATGGTTTGTGCTTTGTATAATCTAAATCTTCTTTTTATGTCAATAAGAATATTATTTGCAATTATTGTCATCAACATGGACATGTGAAAAATGATTGCTATGTTAAACAAAATGAGAATTTTGGAATGAAAGTAATTTGGGTGATCAAACATGCTACTAACCCAATTGGACCCAAGAAAGTTTGGGTACCAAAAGTTATTACTTAATTTTGTAGGTATGCTTGGATAGCTTAACACCAAGGGATTCAAGATGGGTTATCAATAAAGAGTGTTCAAAACATATAAGCTAAGATGACATTGAAATGGGTAACATTTAAATTTTTTGAGAATGTGTTAATGTGAACTATGATCTCTTGAATATTAGTCAACTATGTGATTAAATTTGTTTAGAATGCTTGGGTATGAGTATCCCCAAATTTTATCGATATTAAGTCACTACTTGCAAAAGAAAGGGGAAGCATTCTCATCTCTAAATGGCTTATTTGTTAAAAATTAATTTGCATCACAAGAAATTGCATCACATATGCTTTATTGTTTTGATGATGCTTTTTGGTAAGGAATGAGTAATAAAAGCCTCAATGTTAATCCTTTGCATAGATTTCCTCATTTCTACTTGATTTTATTTCTTTGAAGAGTAGAAATGTTTTGAACTTGACTTATTCTCTTTATACTTACTGGAATTGTATGCATAATTTAAGGGGGAGATGGTGTGTATAAATTGTTTTTACTCTTATGTGTATGTATCTCATTTTTGATGATGCCAAAATGGAGAAAAAATAATGGATAAAACCTCGTCTTGTGCTTTGTATGTTTTGGTTGTTTTTAAATTATCCAATTGATTTGTCATCATAAAAAATGGGGAGATTGTTGGACCCCAGTTATGATAATCATGTTTTGATGATGACCAAATTGTACTAATGGCTTGAAAACAAGTGTGCAGAAAAATAGGAAGGCTCGGACAAAAATGATCATCCGAACACAATCAAGAAAAATGATCAAAAGCTGAACAACACCTTACAGATGATGAAGAGCATCCAAAAGAATGGAACTCAGATGCAAGAGAGCGTCCGAAACATGATCAGAAGCTGTAGGACACATATGACCCTCCGAACCAGAAGTTGAGGTATAGGACGCATATGATCGTCCGAACCATAAGCTTTAGGACGTACCTGACCATCCAAACCAGAAGCTGAGCGATAGGATGCATATGACCATCCGAACCATAAGCTTTAGGACACATGACCGTCCAAACCAAAAGATGTGGGATAGGCTGCATTTGACCGTCCGAACTATAAGCTGTAGGATGCACGTGACCGTCCGAACCAGAAGTTGTAGGATAGGACACATATGACAGTCTGAACCAGAACCTGTAGGATGCACAAGACCATCCGAAGAAAAGACCTCAAAATGAAGAAGTTTCTGTCAAGCTATAGGACGCATACAATCGTCCGAAACACTGTTCATAAAGCTGTAGGACGCATGATCGGACGTCCGAACCTCCGTCCGAACTTCTAACGGCTAGTTTTTAACAGCTACTTTTTTGACCTTTGGAGCTCAAATTTCAGCACATCTTTCATCTATAAATAGCCCAAGGACATCAGATTAATGTGAGGAACTACCACTTTCAATACAAACACTTGTAAGAGCTATTTGGGGAGAAATCGGCTAATTGTGGGTTGTATAGTTCTCTTGGTTCAACTAGAAGAAATTAGTATGAGAGAGTAGACTAGTGAGCGATCTTCAAATGTAAGAGTGGAGGGATAAGTTACATAACAAGTGTACAAAAGTAAGGTTGTAGTGTAAAACCCTTTGGCTCAACTAGAGGGGCTTGGTTGGTGCAAGGGTGAGCCTACTTTCTGTACAAAAGATTATTGCCTCACCTTCTTTGAAGAGGCACTATTAGTGAATGTACTCCAAATTTGATGAGTTTTGGAGTTTGGTTTGATATTCTCAATTTCTTTATTTGTCTTTGAACTTCAATTGATTGAATATTTATCTTTGATCATTTGTGTTTTAGTGTTTATTTGTTACACAAAGTTTGCATTTTCATTAAACACATTAAAAGGTTTGTTTTTAGAGACAACCTAATTCACCCCCCTCTTAGGTTGCTCTTGGGCCAACAGGGGTAGCATGACTATAATTAGCATGTCAAAATGGTTTCCTTTTTAATAGCGGGTGAAACAGTATTAATAATTACATTCAGACTTGTATAATATTTTGCTAATTGTTCTATAGTTTTGACACTGCACATTTTTCATATACAATTTTTTATATACTTTTTTATTGTTCCACTATTTATAATTTTTTGTAATACAAAGGTATAATCAATCAAGAACATTTTAATATCGGTCTTCTTGAAATTACGATTTTGAATATTAAATATTTGGATATATTTATCATTACTATTAACGTGTAACAACAGCTTAATATGCATTTGTTGGAACCATATTAAAAAGTTAAATTTGTAATTGTATGATAGCAGTTATATGGTTTTAAATTTAGTATTTGTAATTGTTGTAAAACGTTATTTGAAGTGTGTGCTTTTAAATAGTAATTATTGTTCATGGATACTATTTATAGTTTTTTGTAATATAAAGACATCATTAATGGAGAGCATTTTAATTTCGATATTATTCAAGTTATTATTTTATTTCTTAAGTAGATATTTTTATTACTATTATAAGGTTTTAAATTTATTATTTGTAATTCTCGTAATACAATGTTTAGAATGCATTAGGTATGGACCTTATCACCATATGTAGATTAACTTTATATACGGTGGACCTCATTTAGATTGCATTAGGTATGGACTTTATCATCGTAAATAGATTAACTTTATAAAACTTTAAATTTAATATTTGTAATTGTCGTAACACAAGATTTGAAGTACATGTTCTTAAACAGTAACTATTATTCAAATGACATTTTATTTACATACATAACATATCTGCTGCGTATTGGAAAAAAATTTTAAGAGGAAAAAAAACAAAAACATACATATCAAGCAATGGAGTTACTAAATAGAGTTGAAAAAAGTGAATGTCACAGATTCAATTGTTGGTGAATAGTTTACACCTACTACCTAATGTCTGTGTCTTAGATTTTAAGGTAAGTGCATCCAATTCGTTCACCCGGAAGTTCATCACATCTCCATTGAAATGAACCTTGCTTGAACTTGACAAATTTGCATATTTCATGTGGTGCTTGATTTCCTTCACGATATGTGAAAGTGATATTACAAGTCTCAAATTCTTTCATCTTTCTTTTTATTCTTTTGATTTCCTGCCATGTCTCTGAGGGTTGAAATGTGTTAGGACTTTATTTTCAAATTTGTTAACTGCATCGATAACGTTCTTTGCATCACCTTCGACCCATCTATGCCTACAATGTTATTCAAGTACAACTCCTAATCCAAAGTTTAATGATTGGTTCTAGCAAAATCGACCATTTTGCTTCAGAATAGTTGCAGCATATGCAAATAGTGATTCTCCTTCATGTTCTCGGAAAATACCATCACGGGGAATATCACCGAGATTAACCCCCTTGTAGCCATGATAATGAAAACTCCATCAAAATTCAATTTAATCGTGTATCTACTGGGAGACTCCCACCGAACATAGCAATTGGTGGTGTGTTTACTGCATTCGTGTAACAATTGTTAGGGATACCTTTTATTTGTACAAAGTTTGTAGCCAATTGATCGATGGGATATCGACTGGAACATTCTCCATGCTCCTCGACATGCTTTCATGTAACATGTTAACGTAAAGTTGGGATGACGCTGGAGATGCCATTATCACTTGGGTATCAGAATGGTTCGAGATTTGGGACATCAGTAAGAGCCTATATGTGTGACCATTGTGGGGGCTAGAATTGTAGATATAGCCTTTGATCCAGATACAGTATTGGAGTATAACTTGGTGCAAATATCATTGGAATAATTATGTTGATCAGAGATTGAGATTCCTGGGTATAATCATTTATGATAATGGTATCATTTGTGGGTAGAGCATTGTTCATTTAAGAGAAATTGAATACTAAATTGTTGTTTGGGAAAATTTTTAAGTGAACCTAAATGGTTGGAAGATTTTTTTTTTTTTTTTCATTTTTCATTGAATATAAAAAGGTTTGAATTGTAACTGGCAAGAAATTAATATTTATAGTGGGTATAGCAAGAGGTTGGTAAAAATGTTTGCAATGCATGCAAGACATCCAAATGAAGAAGTATTCATGCAAAAGTATAGCTTGCTTGGAAAACTATATATGTACCACGTATCCTAGAAACTATTCATCTACAGGGCACCATGTGAAAATTTTCATGATTCATTTAGATGTGTAGGCTTAAGATGTCAGACAAAAAATGGATGTAACACCATTTGTGAAATACATACCTTTCCGTAGGAATAGGTAAGAATAATTTAAAAATTTTGGTTTGGTTTGGTTCGTACATAATACACAACACAGGAAAAATATAGAAAGGATAAAAAAAAAAGTAGTACATTGAATAGTTTTGTCAAAGTGCCTAACCTTTTACTTTAGGAATTTAACTTTTTAACTTTTAATATCTAGAAAATAACCCTTTTAACGTTTTTAAACATATACATGCAAAACAATGTGCACAATTTTGGACGGTTTGCAAGCTGGGACCCTTTTTTATTTCTTTTACAATTTAGTTCATGTCAAATTTTTAACATTTTTCGTTGGTGATTTACTAAACTTTAAAAAAACAGCTTTAATTTTAGTTGTATTAGTGCATTTTGAGTCACTAATATTTTTCAAATTAATATGTTGACATAAGATTTGCTCTAAAACTTAGTGTGTGTTCATTTAAATGTATCTAAATAAATAATACTTCAAATAATAATCTAAACTCATTGTCACTATTAGTTTAAATTAGTTATTCAAATAAAAAATTGATTAATCAAAAGATAACATGTTTTTAATTTATCTTGATTTTTTTCCAATGAATTTATATAAAATAAGGTTTAAATAATGCACGTTATGAATTTTTATTTTATTTTCATATCGTATTTTTAAGGGTCTTTTATCATCAAATGGAAAGAATCCTTGTCCCATAAAAGTAATTTACGAACTATTTTCCTACTCACCGTATGTGCTAACATAAGTTATTGACGAATAAAAGTTTTTCAAAATATCACTTCCCTTGTAGTTACGGTTTTGAATTGTTGGAATTTCGACAGTTTTAGTCAAAGCCTTTCTTCTAAAAGTCAGTGAGTTTCAAAAACTTTGTTTGGAGCTATTTTTTCATAATTTCTAAATGATTATTTTGCAATTATTATTTGAGCCCATTTTGCAACTATCTCTCTTCCTTTTATCTCACATATATTACATTTCAAAAAGTAATTATGATAGTATTTCGAATAATACTTGGAACAATAATTTAAGGGGTTAATAATATTTTCCCCCCTTAAAGTGTGAGCTCATTATACTTTACTATCCAAAATAATAAAATTACATTTTCTCCATATCTAACTATTCAGCGGTACAGAATTAATTTCCCTTACTATTTTCTAAAAACCTGATGAAAATTTATTTGCTTTAGATCACGTTAAACATGAAATATAAATTGCTATAACATGGATTAGGTTTGCTTAAAATTTTTTTGAAATTTTTTTTTAGGAATAGTAAAAACACAAAAGTGATCATTGTTATGGATAAATAGTCAATGGATTAGCAATGACAATTTAGATAATTGTAGTTATATGTGATACCTAGTTGAGGAATATATTTATTAAGTTTCATGCATGAAGTTGCAGATTAGTAAATAAATTTTTTTTAAGGCATACCCTAGTAGGAGGAAATTATTGCATACTATATCTAAATGGACCAACAGTGAACCAACTAACAGGTTGTTATGTTGTGCCTAATATAATAATACAAAGCAAAAAATTGTGTTAATTTTATATTTAAATAGTTTAGCCATTAAATCATGAACTAATAAATGAGTATAGTGACTTTATCTTAGTGGGAAAAAAACTAAGAAGTGCTCCAATGTGTCTAGCTTAATTTTTTGAAATTGACATGGATACGACTATTTTATTTCAATGAGAATTTGATGTGTAGGAGTTAATTTTGAAAGGCGCAATGCAGAGTAAAATTTGTAGATAGCGTACAGTAGTGAACAAGGCAGAGTAAATGTGTTAGGACGTGAAGGGATGAAATAATGGCATTTCCTACAAGAGGTACGGTTTATATAGTAGCATTGAGTGTCCTATTGAGAATGTTACCGGTTGAGTATGAGGTTGGCAGAGTGCATATGTCTTGTAGTACTGGAAAATTCTTATATTCACTCAGTTTACGGTAAGTAGGATGGACCCTTCGCAACCAATTCATATTTATCCATATCATTCTAATTCATTAAAAATAAATTTTTTCAGAGTGATGTGGATGAATGTAGACCAAAGGGTCTATCTCACCTATCGTGGCTTAGTTTATATAAGAATTTACCTTGCAGTACTATACATGAGTTTACTAATGAATCAGTGCATTTGGCAGTGAATCTTGTATTATAAAATCATTTCCAAGACCTACATGAAGCGGTGAA
This sequence comes from Cinchona pubescens, assembly GCA_025175665.1. Taxonomy (NCBI): domain Eukaryota; kingdom Viridiplantae; phylum Streptophyta; class Magnoliopsida; order Gentianales; family Rubiaceae; genus Cinchona; species Cinchona pubescens. Next base: position 3,949,597 of record JANKKI010000062.1, read on the forward strand.
ATATCAACTTACAACGTGTCATATGTTTAGGCCGTGCTTGCTCATGCCCATTGCCACGTTACTTCTTGTTGCTGATTTGATTTGAACTATTGTTATGTTATTATACTATATGAGTATCAATTCCGCTTAACTTGCTCAAGAACATTGCATTAGTTACGGTAAAAACACCAACTCACTAGTGACTTACTTATGTTGACGGTTCATACTGGAGCAAGTTGCCACGTTGCTTGTTGTGAGCTTTGATTCCTTAATTTTACATAATTAAGGACAATGCATCAAATTTGAATGACCACACTTTTATCTTATACTATAGATAAAGGCAGTCGGTGTGTTATTAGTACTTATAATTCAAATAATACTAATACTTAAAACAAATTATAATATTATTACTTAAACTATATTAATAATTATTGCAACATATATTTAATCTTATAATTTAAATGATATTAATACCAATAGATTACAAAATGAAATATTTCTTGTTATCTTTGGCTTTCAAACTTAATTAGTTATATTAGCAATTATTATAAGTTTTAATATTATTTATATTTTGAGCACTAATATGTATTGATTGTGTTTGAAAATAACCATTAGTAATCAATTTGATACTATTAATCATCGATAACTAATTAAGTTATAAGTACTTATCAATACCAATAGAAAGCATGGACTTATACCATCACATGTAATGACATAGTTTGATAAAGTAAACAATATAACTCCATATGTAACAAGAGTATAATACATAAATCAATAGGTTTTAATGTCATAAAATTTATAGGAATTATGACGTGCGAATTGTAGTCTTTATATTCTTTTAAGGACAATGTACGTCCATTTGGAGTGGGTAATAGAAGCGGACTTTTCTTTAGTTCGCATTCTCAATTAGATAGTCATTTTGGTGTGGACACTGCAAGTGAAGTTTCCTTTAGTCTTCATTTCAGTTGGATAGTCTTTTTGATGTAACAACTACAAGAAGAATTTCCTTTAGTTTGAAGTATGGGGGATCGGGGATAAGAGAAAAAGAGGGGCTGGAGGTCAAGATTGAGGTGTCTTAAGGGGGCTGGAGAAAGAGATCAATGGAGGAGTTGATGATGGTGGTAGGAGAAGAAGGAAGGTGGGGAGAGGAACTGGGATAAGTAAGTGGCATGGGGTGGTAAACAGGTTGGAGGTTAGATCTGAGTAGAAAAGATAGATTAATGAGAGTGGAAGAAGGATTGGGGTGGGGATGGGATGGTTGGATTGGGTGGTGGGATAGGGGTGGGGTATGGATGTAGGTAGATCTATTGGGGCAAGGGATTAGGGTATAGTGGCAAGGTGTTGGCCATAATGGGTGGGGAGAAGGAATGTAACACCCGGGGTCTAGGTTGGCCCAACAACTTTTGAGCATAAACAATGAGTTCAAAATACTTAAGTCAAGTTACTAATAGCCCAAAACCTAATGTGTTATAAACAATACAATATCTCCTCCCACTTTTGATGTGGGACGGGGTATCACATTCACCCATCCTTTAGGCTTTGTGTTTCTGCAAAGCCGAGTCCAATACCATATCACATATACTGCTTAGCAGATCCAATATCACTGGTCCAGTCTCACTCCGTGCAGAAACCACACGTGATTTGCTTTGATATCAACTGTAACGCCCCTGTGCCTGAGTTGGCCTAACAACATTTGAGTGGAAACAACGGGGTTCAAAATGCTTGTTATAAACAATACAACATCTCTTTCCACTTTTGACATGAGATGGGCATCACATTCACCCCTCATTTTAGGCTTTGCATCCTCGCAAAACTCAAGTTGGTGTCCAATAACACTTATGTCACATAAACCGCATAGTGCACCCCAATAGCATTGGGCCACTCTCACCTCGTGCAGAGACCACACGAGATTTGCTCTGATATCAACTATAACACTCCTGGTTTGGGCTGACACAAGAACTTTTTGAGCGGAAACAATAGGTTCAAAATGGGTTCAAAATGCTTAAGCCAAGTTATTAGTAGTTCAGAACTCAAGGTGATATAAACAATACAGTATCTCTTCCTGTTTCCGATGTGAGATGGGGCATTGCAAGGAGAGCTGCTAAGGTTGAAAGGAAGAAAGATGACCTTTTATTTTTGAATTTGACCATAAAATTTGTTTAATTTCATTTTTCCCTTTAATAATTGCATATAATACAATTGGGGTTCATTTAAGGATAATGTGGGAAGAGATGGTGAAAGAAGTCAAATATTTCAGAACCTAATCAATTCCTCTACGTGTGACCTTCAACTTTGATCATTGGAGTGATTTTCTGTCCATTTGACACTCAATCCGAAAGTACAACATGTTTGTATTTATATGTTTTTGAACCATATGGAGGTAATGTAAAAAACAGCCAATCATGAGTGTAAATGGAATTTGTCCTAAAAAAAATAGCTACATAATTTACATTCAAAGTAACTTTAAAAGTTATAATTTTATAACTTAAATAATATTAAAACCTACAATTGCACAAGTCATAATCTTAAAACTTAAATATAACACCTATAATTTACATAACTGAATACTTTTGTTACTTTTATTCTATAACTTAACTAAATGTGAATTTGTGCTTTCAGCGACATATGTTTATATAAATTGTTTAATAATTAAATTAGTTAGTTAAAATTATTGGTCGTGCTGTCACCTGTATCCAAAAATAAAACCTATACTTCTAAAGATTTAACTATAGTAGTGAAAGTAAGGATCATTCCCACTGAGAGTGTACAGCTTACTATTTCATATTTTTGTGAATAAAGACTGGGGGAGATTAACTACAACGAAAATAAATAAAAGAAACTAACAAACAAGAAATTGGTAGAAATTAAAGGGAAGAAATAAAGAGAACAAACTTAGTCTTGGTCACATCCACCATAGAGATTCCACAGTTGATCATTGATATCGAAGATATATCAAATCTTATATCAAATACTAATTGAAGAATTAAGCTCGAATTCCAATTCAAAGTTTATTCTTTTATCTTTCCTTAAGTTTAGTTAATTTTCAACAAGCAACCCAATTAGCCCTAACTACCAATTAAATCTGGTACCAAAGATTAGTAAAGTAGAAGCATTGAGAACTAGAAAGATTAATTAGACTAATACAACATAAGCACACATGGTTATGTCAATTAGCTGTTTATTTCTCCTAGATTCAATAGCCCTAATCCAACAATTATTAAACTTAGTTGCTTCGCAGATTAATTCGGACAATGCAGCCACTATTAATCTAGTTATAGATTGAATCCATTAATTAATTGTTTGGCTTTCATAGCAATTAAAAGAAGTAATCGTAAAAATAAATGCAAAAAAAATAACCAATATATTAAAATAAGAATTGAATAATTGAAAGACAATAAGTCTCACAACGTTGAAGAATCCATGACTTTAGTTCCCTTGACCAAGAATAAAGTTTTTAGGCACAAAAGGCCATGGGAGAGTATACAAAATAAAGCTGCTAAACTATGACTAAAGAACAATGAAAACTTCATGTCCCTCAACTCAACTATTAAAGGGGTATTTATAAGGGATTCAAAGGTTTAATTTCCTTATCACAAGAAGTGCATGAAAATCCTCGAAAAAGAGTCCAACTGGACGAAAAAAACTGTCAAAAATAATAATTTTCGCAAACCCTCGAAGGCACGAGCGCACATGCACTGAGTTTTGGGTGCACGTGCCCTGACTCAACACATCTGCTTCAACTTCAACCCCAATTTTAACCTTGATGCTAACAGAATTTGGAAAAATCAAAACATAAAAGTTGTATCTCTTCCTCTTAACTTTCCAACGCATCTTGAATATCTTAATCGGAGGTTGGACGAGTAAGTTGACAATGCTCAAAGTACAAAAAAAGTGTCCAAATTACTCAATGCTTATGTATACTTTGCTCTTTTGGTTTTTCTTCACTTTATTTCGTTCTTTTAACTCCTTTTGAACTTCAATCCTACAAAAGTCAAGAATAAACCAAATAAACTTATAATTAACTCAAATATTACTTACAACACATAAAAATGCGGTAAATGATACGTAAAACTGAAGATATTTATGAGCTTAACAATTATCCCTATTGAATAAATTCTTCTAGTTTTGAATATCAAATTTATATATTAATATAATTATAAGTTATTTATCTTTGGAGCTTTAGAAAAACAAAATTTTATATATTAGGGAAAAATTTTCAATTGCTAAATCATTAAGGTTATAAAAAATAAATAAAAGAAAATTCTTGAATTTGGGAGTCTTTATTTAGTTTGATTTGAATCCTAATATCTTATGGTAAAGTCTTTCAAAAATAAACTCAATAAATAAAAAAAATTAAGTGACACATGGCATTGTATGTGGCGTCTTATAATGAAATAGGGTTCTGCTATATTATACAGTATAGATTAGTTATATTGATAGTGAATCTGCTTATAGTTTATATAATTATTACTAATTAGTACTACTATGCATAAGGGAAGTTAGTTCATTATTAATACTACTTAAATTGTAATCTCATAACTCAAATAATTTTAACACCTATAGCTACACAAATTATAATGTCATAAAATTAATAATATTTATAACTATAACTTACATAATGAAATTTTCTTGTTATATTTGGTTTAATAACTTTACTATTTACTATATTTGGTAGTGATTAGTACATATAGTTTACATATTAATTACTAATTAGTATTATCATATACATATGTAGGCAATACATTATTAATATTTGTAATATAAATGATATTAATATTTATAACTACATAAATTATAATCGCATAATTTTTATTGATTTTAATGCTTGTAGGTGCATAAATTATAATTTTATAACTAAAAATATGCTATTACCTATAGACGATACTAACAGAATATTCTTGTTATTTTTTATATTCAAACATATATAATAGTATTGGTAGTGAGTACCAGGTACAATTTATATAGTTTTTTTAACTAGTTAGTAGTTCCATATACAAAGGTAGTTGATACTTTTTTTTTTAATACTTAAAACTTAAATGATATTGATATTCATAAGTACATAGATCATAATACAATAAATATAAATATTTTAACATTTATAACTGCGTAAATAATAATCTTATAAATGATACTAATAAGTATAGCTTACATAATCAAATGTTGTTGTTACATTTAGTTTACAAATTTACTTCATTATATTTCTATAATAATTACTAATTACTAATTTAGTTAAACTTACACATTTTATTAATACCTCCAGATGCTAGTTATACCTAATATAGATAGTTGTAGCTAGTAATTAGTAAACTTATAATAATAATAATAATAATAATAATAATAATAATAATCACCAACACCACCACCACCATTATTATTGTTATAATTACATAGTATTAAAATATAGGCAAAATAAGGTAGAATACTATATGGATACGGTCAGGCAATTGGTAGTAACAATCATCACATGTAACTGCACTGTCAAATAGATGTTGTTCTTGGCCATGTGGATGCATCTTTCACTCATATTGAAGAGGACTGAGTAATTAAATACAATAATTGTCGATCTACATGTAAGTACAGTAAGTTGCTATCGGCCATGTAGACGTACAATTTATACCCACAACTTCTTTAGCATATAATTTTCTACCTTAGCATTAACTAATTACAATTCAGTCCTCATGTATTGCAATTGGTATAGCAATTAACAGGTAATTTTTGGCCCATAACAGTTGGCAACTACTTTGGAAAGCCAAAAAAACCCAACCGTTAGATGAAAAGTTAATGGCTAAGATTTTCTTAAATTGCTTTGCACACCTATATGGTCGACTACCAAACATACCATAGAAGGATTCGTGTTAGAATAGTGCAAGATGAAGTCTGGGCACTATTGGTACAACTATTATTGAGATCACAATACCATAATCAAAGTGTGAACAGAGAAAACTGATTTGTAGGTGTTCGACTAAAAAAATTTATAAAAATATAATTAAATCTACTACTTTATCTAGGCGACAACCTATAAGTATATGGTGTCAAATAGTAGTTAGCAGAGGTAGGGATTGTTCCTACGAAGAATGGTTGAAAATTATCGATTATTTAGTTAGAATGCTATTCAAAGGTTTGATTAAACAAAAAAATTTAACTAATTTTTTTTTTTAAAACTAAGATAAGATTAAAAGGATATTAGAGTTTATATTAGTAAATTTTTTAGTTTTGGTTAATTAGGTCAATCAAATGATTCTATATATCAAATTAGAGATGAATTTCAAATTGTAACCTAATCCCGATCCTAGAACATATGTTAAAAATTGGAGAAAAATATTGTTCTGGTAGAGTACTCGAATTTTAAAAATTGTAGCAAAAGAGATTGGCCTTAAAATACTCGTTTGACAATTAGAGTGTAACAGAAATTCACCGTAATTGGATAGAGATCTAAAAAAAAAGCGATCTTGTCGTGATTATTATTTTGTTGGTATTAGACAGTGATTAGTAAAATATCATATCAAATTATTAGTTGTTTTGGATCTTGATTGAGGCATAAGGCAAGGAGACCAAGAAATTCAAGAACGGAGAAAAGAAATTTTTCTCAAGGTACGTCAATATTTTTTCTATTCGGATGATGGAAAGAGAATTTATTAACGGTCAAAATTTTAGAAATTTGTGTATGGTTAATAGTAGTTGAGAAAGATTTTAATAGGCAAAAATAATGAAAGAATATTTAAAAAGATGTAGTTTGGGTGACGCCATGGAATTATGAATCCAATCCTTGGCCAAAAGAAATTTGAAAGAGGAAGGCAAAATTGTCTTGCAAAATTATGCTAAATCATTGGTTAGAGAATTTAACTACAGGCTTATTATTGATGCTCAATCATATTTGATTTCTTGGTCAAATGTTTTTTTTATATATTTTCCAATAGAATAGAATTTGGATATGATAGTGATTACAAATTTTAATTTGAATTAGAATGAACACTTGATTTTGATGAGAATATGTATGTAAATGATGAAAGAATTTGTGAAAATTTTTATGAGGCTGATAATTTTGATTTATATTCATTATTTGAAGTAGTTGAGGAAGGGAATTTGTCCATGAAAAAGAAAAATAAATATTGAATTAGATGAGGTTGAGATGAAAAAGGGTGATTTATTCGGATAAGAATTTGAAGAAGATGCTATTGATGTTTTGGAAAATATTATTGAGAAAAACTATGTTGAGGATGATGTTGACTTCTTGGCATAGATGAATTATTCAGAAAAAAGGTGATTTCAAAATCATGGTGGGATGAAACAATTATGTCCAAATTATGGTATTAGTGTTATTGAAAAATTTAGTAGTGTAAACAGTCAAAAAGAATGATTTCTTGGTTTTAGAAATTGTATGGATGATTATTATACGGGTGCTTTCATGGAGATAGTTATAGGGCAGGCATCCTTAATGGTGAATGGGTAAGTATGGATCAATTATTCGATCAAGAAGAATTAGTCACCAAATTGTATACACAATATAAGTTTCGTCTACTATAACGTATGAAAATTAATTTGAAGATCAACTATAAGTTGAAGTTGCATATCGTCTACACAATAACAAAAATATATATGAAGGTTGTAAGTTAATGGTATCGGATCGAATTCTATGAAGAGATTGATTTAAGGGAGACAATATTAGTCTATAAACCAAGCCTATTTAAGATTTAGAAATTTTAATATATTTGTTTTAGAAAATTAACAGTTGAGTTTTTAAGTGATTTATTTCCTAATTTATTTAGTTTCATGATTAGATAAGGAATGATTTAATGTGGGATTATAACCCAATTGTGTCAGTTGAATCTCTTAAAGTTTTAAATTAGTTTGCGATTATTTAAAGATATTGTAACTAGCCATTTTAGTTGATGAAATTCGCACTAAAAAGTTGATTAAATAAAAATAGGTTTATTCTCTCACAAAATTCCGTTCATCGGCTGTCTAGTTTATTGTTTATCGGTTGATTTCTTGGTCCGTTTCTATGCTTAATTAAATATTGTTATTTTTTTCTCTTAACGTAAGGTCATTTTATTAGTGCAAGATTAGGAGTGAATTATTAAAACTTAATATAGAATGACGAAATCATTTGCCATTAAATAAGGTGAAAGAGTGACAAAAATCGATTTGTATATACAGACATAATTAAGGGTGGTCCTATAAGTTTGCCAACTCTTATCTCCGTGGCTTCAATTCAAGTCTTTCATCCTTGGTGTGTGAAGTAGGTCTGTTCGGTTCGGGTGAAAATGCTTTCCAGAAAATAATTTTTAGAAAATTTTAGTGTTAAATTTTAGAAAATATTTTTTTTTTAAATTTTCTTTATTTTGATTAAAATAACTTACGAAATTTTTGAGTTTAAGTTATTTTTCAAATAGTTCAAGAATAATATTAAATTTCAAATACTTACTTTTATCAGTCAATAATTTTATTTGCTAAATTTATTTTCATTTTTTTTTGTTGTCCATTCGTTTTTCTCTTCATTGTAGGCCCCACAATAATATAACTGTTATTGTGCTTATTTTATAACTACATTATATTATATTTTAATTTTGAAGAAAATCAATTTTTTATTTACCAGAATCACTTGTGAGTATTCATTGCAATTGTTATAAGTTTTTTTGACTCAAATTCATAAAATTAAGGATGAGAAAGTTTAAAAAGTTATATTTTAAAATATTTTTATTTTGTCAATCAAACACACGGAAATTATATGAAAAATAGAGTTTTTCATGTAAAATGTTTGTAAGAACCAAATAATGTTTGTAATTTTCCAAACATCTATACTATATATAAAGCAAGAGTAGGAGTTTGGTGTGATGTCAAATTTACCCTTATTTTGATACATAATTTTAATTAATACCATTAATAAATACTATTAACCACCATTAATTCCCATAATTACTTATCTTTTTTTTTTTCGTTTCCATCGACTTATCTTTTTCTTTTTTGATGTTGCACAAAATTTTATCAATTTCACACTCATGGGGTGTGCCTTTTCCACTAGTATATTATTACTCACGTGAATTATTTAAAAGACTTGGGGTGTGTTCGTTTGGATTGAAAATATTTTCAGAAAAATATTTTTCTGAAATTTTTTTGGTGCCAAACACCAGAAAATATTTTCCGGTGTAAAATATTTTCCAATTTTCCTTCCTCTGGCTGAAAATAACTTACGAAATTTTTGAGCGTAAGTTATTTTTCGAATAATTCAAAAGTGACATTAAACTTCAAATACTTAATTTTAGAATTTCGTTTGCTAAACCTATTTTCGTTTTCAATTCTTTTTCATTCGTTTTTCTCTCAATCATGGGTCACACACTAATATAACTATCATTATACATATTTTACTACTATATTGTACTGTCATTTAATTTTGAACAAAATTAATCTTTTATTAATCACAATTACTTGTAAGGTACTTATTACCTTTGTTATAAGTTTTTTTTTAATCTTGTATTCATAAAATTAAAGATAAAACTATTAAAAATTTTTATTTCAAAATATTTTCATTTTGTCAACCGAACACCAAAAAATTGTATGAAAAATGGATTTTTTCATGTAAAATATTTTCCTCTCAAAAAAATATTTTCAATCCAAACGAACACACCCGATAAAATTCTTTTTTTGACAGAGGATTGAAATTAGGATAACCTTTTTCTTTAATTTTCCTTCAGATTTGAAAGGACAAATGATTAATTTATTTGCTAAATACTGTATTTGCATGTCTCTCATCAAAGGGAATTTTTAAACTGGTTCAATTAATGGCCTCAAAATTCTGAAGAAGTATACAAATTTTGGAAAAAGATAGCAGGGAAAAACGAATTGGGTAATTGCTGTGTGGCTTTGGCTTTCCTACATGAGAGTTATGAGATCCCTTTATCACATTATCTCTCCCAAAATTACTTTAACCTCATGCTTCTTACCTTTTCTATGGCCGTCTATTAAGCACAGATGACTGCATTTTTTAAAGTAACCTTTTTTTTTTATTTATTTATTCTGGTTTCTCATTTAATTGCTAAATCATGTATTTATCTAAATTTATACAGGACTCACTGAAAATTTTCCAATTAAACCCTTCTACTAGAAAAAATTATTTGATATTAGTCCTCTAAATTGGGATTATATTTACGGTGAATAATTGCTTAATTGCGAGCATAATTCAATTAGTTTCTTCTAAATGTTTAAAACTCTCCGTCTCTTGAAGAAGTTTAGCTTCATCTATACATATATATATATATATAACACCAACTAGTATTTTAATTAATTTTATTATGAACTATAATGTGCAAGTATGAATATGACAAACAAAATAAATATTAGACTATCTAATTAAATATGAATTCTTAATTTTGTATTGTTTCTTAGTGATAAAACGATTAAACACGGACGAACAAAATTTGTTGTATCAAAAGAAAAACAATGTGCAACTTTGAAAAGCTAAGGTACTAAAATTTTCATAAAATAATCCAGGGCATGCATATATAGTTCAATCAAATAATGTCTTTTTAGCTACTGCTAATTATTTCAGAGTTTGTTAAATCTTGAGGTGGGCTTAAACGCAAATATGTCAAACCAGATAAACTACAAGCAAAATAAGGATAAAAAGTTTATGGCAATGAATACATTTCCTTATCTCAATGCTAAATAAAAAACAAAGTGAATATTTCCATGTAATGATGATGTCACCCAGTCTTAGCCGCAGGATTCTCATTTGTGCACTCTTATCTTCCACGTAAGTCCCTCGTGGGACCCACCTGAACACTGATTGGTCTCCCGCGCTCTTATAAAATTTTGGTTACTCCCCTTGCCCTTTTCATCCTCCAATTTCTTCTTGTTTCTGCGCGCAAAAAAAAAAAATGCAAGTCTGAAACCTTCTATTGGGGGGAAGTCATCAGTTTTCATCAGCTTAAGGTATAATAAAACCAACCTTCTGAATCGAATGACCAATTTTTTATTTATTTATTTTTATGTTTGTCTGTATTTAATTTGATATGCTTTGCATGTGTTTGTGTATATGGTATATTTTTGGAGAATTGGATTTGATACAGTAGTAAAAGGTCTAGATTCTTCATCTTAAAACGATGGTCTGATTCTAATTATTCGGGTTCTTGTTTTACCTTTCACTCCCAACATCCAACTTATTTTTTTTTTCAGTCAAACAGATTAATAATATAATAAATAATTTATTTAATTTTTAATAAAATATATTTAATAAAAATAAAATTTATATCGAATATTAGCACGTGTAAACTTGCAATTAAAAAATTTTTTTGATAAAAAGGTCGAGCTACCATAACTTGGTGCATCGACTAAAAAGTCACAACTTCAATCAGATTACTTGAAAAAAATGTTTAAGAACTGTTTCATGTGTATGTGGTGATTATCCCTTTTGTTTATGCAGCAGAACAAGTGAATTTTTTTGTTATATATTTTTTATTGATAAAAACAGATTATATAAAGAACTAACTCTGTATTCTAGGTGTATTTCTTATGGTTATTAGTAGTTGTATAAATGTTTTTGTTTCTCTTTTGTTTCCTTTTCTTGTAGTTTGACTAGGCTTTGCTGTTTAGCAGTACTTGAAACAATGGATCTAGAAATTTAGATAAACTTAAAATGTATAGTATATTTTCATATGAACAGTTGACCTGGTTTAGGAGTCGGGAGTGGCTTTTGTAAAATACTGGGGATTTCAGGGTTTACAGGAGTCTGGAGTTGTACATAAAGAATTCTGCATGAGTTCAGCTGGGTAAAAGTACCATATGCGCAGTTTCTGATTGATTCTGAGGCATTTTCTAACTGTTTTTTTGATTGAAAAAATCACTAGACAATCAACTTTTGACACAAGGGAGAAAGATGGACTACGTTAATGGACCTGGACGGAACCATCTCTTTGTCCCGGGACCTGTCAATATCCCGGACCAGGTTATCCGTGCAATGAACAGGAACAATGAGGATTACCGCTCTCCAGCTATTCCTGCAATGACTAACAGAACATTACTTGAAGATGTGAAGAAGATTTTTAAGACTACAAGTGGCACCCCGTTTCTCATTCCAACCACAGGTAATTGCTTCGAATACTAGCCCCACCAGTCACAAGACAACTAATAACAATGCATGTTTTAGTGTCTTATGCTTTACTGTTGAGACTCATCTTTCACTTGTAGGATTGTATGATACAGCAGCATTTAGGAAATACGTATCACTTTAAGTCAATCATGCCCTTCTCTTGTTAACACACTCATGAACAAAATCTGCAATCTAAATGGTAGATCAGTGGTCTGAGGAAAAATTTACCTTTACGATGGGATATCTTCGACGTGATTTCATCAATGATCAAACGAAAAAGTTTCGTATGGCTTAGTTGACTAGCTCCATGTACAATTTTATTGCTTATTTGGTAGGAATCTGCACCAAATTATTAGTTCTGTCAATTCTTGCGTTTAAAAGCTTGTGCAATTCTAAGAATTAAGAGACCTATAATTATGATGCACTATTATGGTTTAAACTAAACGACTCTCTGGAATGGTAACCATTTTTCTAATATTCATTACCATATAAAGGGCCTGGGGGAAAGAATTATTGTTTTATTTGCTTGATGAACATTCTGAGGATTAAGGAAGCTCGTCATGTGAATGTGTACTGTAATTAACTCAGGGAATGTAAGAGTTTTCACCTAATTTTTCTGATTTTAGGAAGATGATCTAAAGCTGATAATTTCATAAATTACATGACCTAGCAATTAAATGATTAAGAAATTTTAAACAGATATTATCACATTTCAGTTTTGTATGACTTCTTACGGCTCCAAGTTTCCAATCAACTTTGATTATTAGTATGCATAATGTATGTAATGCTGTCTAATTTCTGTTGATGCCTTTTCCATGAGTTTTATTGGCATCTTGTGTATCATAAATTTCAGTAGAAGCTGAAACCTCAATAACTCCGGAATTCCAAACTCACCTGCTGTTTTGTGACAGGGACTGGAGCATGGGTCTTATAATTCAAAGTGCACTTACGAATACATTGTCACCTGGAGATCGAATTGTATCTTTCCTCATTGGGCAATTCAGTTTACTGTGGATAGACCAACAGCAGCGACTCAACTTCAATGTGGATGTCGTTGAAAGTGACTGGGGTCAAGGAGCAAATCTTGATGTGTTGGCCTCGAAACTTGAAGCAGATACAGCACATACTATCAAGGCCATCTGCATTGTGCACAATGAGACAGCTACTGGTGTTACCAACAACCTGGCTACTGTTAGAAAACTTCTTGGTAAGCAATAGATATTGGTTAGCCAGTATGCTTTCTATCATCTTTGCAGCTTAACTTTTGATCCTTCGTCAATATCTGTGTTTTGTATCATCTTTCATCTTCGGTAGGTAGTATCACCAGTCACATTCAGTCTCTTATATGACCATAATGCTTAAAGTTGAACAGCAAATACCTCACGAGAATTATAAATTTGATGCATCAAATCAAATGGATAAGTGATTCAACTTATATAGTTCCAACATGATCATCATTTCCTTTTTTACCTATTATTTTGCATAGTGTTACCATTTGGTTTGTTATTTATTCTGGAATTTAATGGAATATTATCAAGGAAGTTAAATATTTTTTGTTTCCTGTCAAGTATATTAAAATATTTACACTTTTTTCGAGACTCCAGATCACTACAACCATCCAGCACTCTTTCTTGTCGACGGAGTCTCCTCCATTTGTGCACTCGATTTTCGCATGGATGAATGGGGAATAGATGTGGCACTTACTGGCTCTCAGAAAGCTCTTTCTCTCCCCACTGGGATAGGCATTGTGTGTGCAAGCCCTAAGGCTCTTGAGGCTACCAAAAGTGCAAAATCTGTCAGAGTTTTCTTCGACTGGAATGACTACTTGAAGTTCTATAAGTTGGGAACATATTGGCCATACACTCCTTCCATTCATCTTCTATATGGTTTAAGAGCAGCTCTGGATCTCATTTTTGAAGAAGGACTTGAAAATGTAATTGCTAGGCATGGTCGCTTGGCCAAAGCAACGAGGTATTTCCTAGATAGTAATGTTGGAGCATTTGAATTCATTTGGACTGAAATCAGTGCATTGCCTACTGAACCTATTTGATTTTATTCTTGTTTCGGCCATTTAAATACAAATTTTGAACATATTTTCTCTATTTCAGCAATATGGTCATGCTGCATTACAATGGTCTATCAATGTGGTTCCAATCTCATGTTTTTTCTTGATATCTAAGTATCAAATTTCTATGTACCATTATTCAATGCAGACTTGCTGTGGAGGCATGGGGATTGAAAAACTGCACCCAAAAGGAGGAATGGTTCAGTGACACAGTCACTGCTGTGGTTGTTCCTCCTTACATCGACAGTTCAGAAATTGTTAGAAGGGCGTGGAAGCGATACAACTTAAGCTTGGGTCTTGGCCTGAACAAAATTGCTGGAAAGGTTTTCAGAATAGGGCATCTTGGCAACCTAAACGAGGTACCATTCTCTTTTCTAAATCAAATTCTAGATAGAATCTTCACATTACATTTCCATGTGGAACATTGAATATCTATTTTCTTTCATTTACTTGTTTAGTTTATAGAGTTTATCTTTGAAATTGCCAGTTAAGTAATTATTGATACTTTATGCTATAGTTGCAACTACTGGGCTGTCTTGCTGGAGTGGAGATGGTACTCAAGGATGTTGGTTGCCCTGTCCAGCTTGGTAGTGGGGTGGCTGCTGCTTGTGCATACCTACAGAATACCACTCCTTTGATTCCTTCCAGGATCTGATTCAACCTTATAATGCTTATAACTAGTTTTCCTTTGCTATTCAGTTCAGGATACTCTGTAAAAATTGTGTAATCTTTTAATCATTTGTGACACTCTTTTGAAGCTCCCAGACCGAGTGTTTTTTGGTTGCTTAGATAATACCCAACACTTTGTGTGTAATGTTCGGTCTTTGGCTTCACTTGTAGACCATGTGATAAGAACTAAATCTTCTACAATGAATGATATAATCACATACTAATATAAGTAAGATTTATAAGATTGGATTTATACCACAAGGTCTACAGGCACGGCACAAGACTGAATGTGTCTAAGTTTTTTCCTGGTGCTATTGCTGATTCTCGTCTTAATTATGCTTTCTTTTTTTGGGAATGAGGGGAGGTGAGAGGAGAAGGGATGGTGCAGATAAAAGTTCATATTTGTGTTTTTATTTTTGGGTGACAAAGGGGCACAATTGCTAATTGATCTGCTACCTTCCAACACACACTTTTTTTTTTTTCCAAACACATATTACCTTCAAACAATTATTCACTTAGGTTTTGACAGCATTTGCTACAAAGTGGAGCTGTTACTTCCCTGTATTTACAGGATACTGAATAATTGACTTTTTAAGTTTCTTCTCTATCTTATTGGGTGCAATCTAGACATGAGAAAAGTGGAAATTTCTTGTTTTCATCACGAGCTACAGATATGAACTGAGGAAAATACTCATTTGATGCTTTGCTTTGTGGCTAAGGGAGGAAGGTTAGAATCAATGAATGCTGAAATTTTTAACCTAACAGTTCATGCATTGCGTTCCATCATGGACTTGCATCATAAGTATCCTTATGAAGGCTGATGGACACCATTTCCTGCACTCGTAAATGCATGGGATGGTTTCAACTAGTATGGATTTGGGAAGGTTGTCGTACTATGAGGATTGGGTGATAAGAAAAAAATCTGGCATGATGCCATTTGAAGAAATCGATAATGCTTGAGGTAATGTAGAGTTTGCATCCGGTGAATGTTAGGTTATTAAATTTGTATTCGAATAAAATGATTTTTTTTATTTTTTATTACTAATTTTTGAAATTAGTGTGATCTTCAATGAATACAAGATCACACAAAAATTAATAGCCCTTCTTTGTTTGTCGTCTACAAAAATTAAATTTTCAGTAATTTCGCATTTATTAGATGCGACACCATACTAATATTTTTAAAAAAAATTACTCAAGTCAATTAGCATAATTCACTCTTGCTGAAACAACATTCAAAATTGTGAAATACATTCATAATCATCACTGGTTAACAACGATTTTCTCAAATGGCATTGTATCAAAAAATTTTCAAGGTGACGAACACTAAAATTGATAGTTTACAGCCATTTGAACAATCACAATTCCAGAGAATAGATCAAACAAACCACCAAAAATTTAAAGTAATGAATATGAGATTAAATTCAAGAGGCTAAAACATAAGGGTGTTTTTTTTTCATGTATTCATCAAGCATAAATTGAAACTCAAGCAACGATAAGCCAATTTCTACAATTAAAGGTGGAATTTCTTTATTTAGTTACTACTTGCACTAGTAAAATATTAACACTATTTTACTTAATTATTTATCTAATTTGTTAGTACAAACCATTAAAGGTAAAAGATACAATTTCATACCTTGGAATTCACATAAAGATGTGGATGAAATTTCGGCGTTTTATCCACTAATTTATGTTAAAACCATTCTATATTTATTTCATTTCCGTGACATGCTAATCAATCTCTACTTCCGCACACAAAATTACATCTGCAGCTCATGTGTTTAATTATCAAACACCATATCACACCTTAGTTGCACACCTTTTTTGTGTTCAAATGAACGGATAACAAAAGATAGCACCTTGTAGTTATTTCACATTAGAAAACACAATACGGGATTGGGGCATTTATGAAGTTTTTAACTTTGTAAAATAGCTAAAGACTCAATGAATTAAGGAAAATTATTTTATAGTCAATTCGTACGGTAATTAATAATAATTGTTATATCATGTATAAAGTAAGGAATCTTAATTTTTAAAATGACTTCTACTTTATGAATATCCAATCACTATACTGGTCAATTACTCATTAATTAAGGAGGTGTTTGGTTCAAAATCAAGATTTAAAATCGAAATAGAAATCATAAATTCTATTATTGGTATGATTTTATATCATTTTTCTTTACTTATTTGATTTGAAATAAGAATGGATTTCATTATACTAATGAATTACTTAATTTGAAACTCATGTCAGGAGAGTATAAAATAAAAGTAAGTATTTTTTAACACTTTGATTATCATATAATGATTCTATAATACTTAACCAAACAATATTTTTGAGTATCATTAATTTTGATTTCCATTCCCTTCTCTCACACTCATAAACCAAACACCTCCTAATTCTTTTTTGCTAATTTTCACTACTTAGCCACAATTAGTCTCCCCGTGCCCATTTCCCGTCTATTCTTTGGCAAATATTTAGATACATTCGATCTTTTAACTTTATTTATAAATTTTATGGTATAGATTAAACGTTAGAAAATATATGACATCAACTAATTTAAACAAAATTTTTTAAAATTTAATCCTACCTGTTACAAAATTTATTGATGAACCAAAAACCGAATGTTGGTAAAAAAATTTCCTACCCTTTTATGGAGCCAGAGATTTGAATTAAAAGCCTTGAGTAATTTACTTTTGTTCGAGTTCAAATCGAACTTGAACTCTTCGGATTAGTTGATGAAGCAATCTTTAAGTCCTAGCTCCTTACCAAGTTACTTGAGTTCGGTTCTAAGTATTTGAGTAGTTGGGTTCGTCCTTCAGTCTTATGTATAAGAATGTGAAGTTCAATTATTCCATTTTTAATGGTTGATCATCTTCCAATTTTAACTTCAACCCATGATTTATTTCCTCGAGTTTTCAAGATCAAGTAGTTTCTTACATGTGAATTCCCTATTTACAGTTTGCTGGTCTTGGAAAAGGTGTATCTCTGAAAGCTAAGCTATTGAACAGGTAAAGATTTTGCCTATCTAACCTATATTACATGATTCCTTTTAAAATCCCTCATTTACTATTTCTGTTTCCATTGAAATTGTTGCCTATTTAATGCAATTCAGGTTGTCTGCTATTCTTGTTAAATCTGTTTTTTCCTTCCTCTTATGCACACTATTTTGTTAGCAAGCAGTTTTCCTTTTCTTAAAAATTGGTAATTTTTTCTTAGAATTTTTTTGGAGCAGGCAGGGGACAAGGTGGATGGTTGGGGTTTTATGAGACCTGTTTTACTTGAAAAAATGTGTCATTTCTAGAAGATAAAATGAGTCATTTCGATGCCCTTCCAAAAAATATTGCAATCTTTCGTTGCTTTGTTTGCAATAAATCAAGAATTCATTTTAATTCTTGGAAGAATCAGTTAAGTTACAAACTTGGAGGACTGTATGCAAATTTGAATTTGCTGGTAAATTTAGGTTTTGGTGCAAATAACTTTTTGAAGGTTTTATTGTTTTTAAATTTTCATGGCATATGCCATGCCAAAAAGTTAGATCGGTGAGCAATTCGTGATTAAGCGAAAAGAATTTGAGCATAGTGCTGATAAAAACTTCTTTCTGGATGATTTCAATGAAATACATGCAACATATCACATCTATCAGATATATGAGAAAATGGCTTATGTGATTTTGTTGGTAGGTGTTTGAAATTTTGTAAGTATAGCTTCCAATTTTTTATTTGTCATGTGTTATTAAGCCGGCTTATTGATACTTTTTGTCTATAATATCGTTTTGATACTTGTAATAACTCATCCAGGAAAATATTACTTAGGTTCCAGATGATGTGAACATATTTTTGTTTACTGATTTTGTGTTAAATTAGGCACTGCTTTGCATGATATGCGGCTGTGAACTATATGTCTTCTTGTGGACAAGATATTGTTGGATTCTGATATTTGAGAAGACCTGCATATTTCGTAGTGAAGAATAATGTGTTGATGAACTATACAGCTTGATATTTAGATTAATTAAGACGTTAAAGAAGCACTTCCCTAGAAATTTCTATTCACAAGTGGCAGAGTACACTTAGGTCATAATGATAGAAAAGCAAATATCCCAGAGATAGATTTTCTTGACCTTTTGTCTCTTTTGAATTTCCTGATGCAGCTATAAGTTTTTTGTTGTCAGAAATATTATTTTAACACCCCACCATGGCTGGAAAAGACTTTGGAGTGTGCCAATTGTTGCAATGAGCAGATGGGATTCTTTACTATAAGGCTAAAGAATTATTTGCTTTTTCTTTTTTTTTTTTGGAAATATACGAAATTTTGCTTATGCGTGCCAAAGAAAAGAAATAATTTTTGTTCTAACCAACAATGATTAAAACCTTTGTGGAGTATTTTTCAGATGGCTAGCAATCTTTCTTGCATCTTTTTTGGGTTAAGTTATGCTTGCTACCTCTAATATTGTGTCCCACATTCCACATAATTCACTAGTTAACATGTCCTTTAATTTTACTACTTGGAGCATTGCTGTGAACTGCTTATCACTATACAGATGTTGGAAAGTTGTCAGTTTTCGCCTAACAACTTACTTATGTCTTTTATCCTCCTTAGAATTTTGCCAAGTTTTACCATAGTATTTGCTGCATTTCATAGTTCTTGGAAGCTTCCATTTTTCACACGTTAATGTTGGCTTCGTGACTTGCCTCATAATAATATGGTTGGATCTATTCTGTATCTGCAAAATTCAGCTTTATGTTATTTGCCCGTCTAATAATGGTTTCTCCATATTCATGCATATTACTGCAGTTTGTTTTTGCCTTTTATGTTTCGATCTCTATAGTTTACTTTGTTTAGCTTTGAATCTGCGTTCTTCTAGTTCTCTATCTTGTCTTTTTTCTGCAATTAAAGTTTTTGCTTCACCTATGCATAAACCTTATATATCCATTTAGTGGTGTGTGACCACTGGCTTATATTACCCATATTCAAAGTGTTTTGGATTGAGTTCACTATTCGAGCAAGTTCCATATGGCTTTACCTGGCAAGTGCACAGCTCTAAAACTCTGTATAACAATATAGGAGTGACTTCAGTATTCAGAGCATTTCAATATTCTGTTGTGAGATTTGGCTGGTGGAAAGTGGCTGTATTTGTTGAATGCCAAAGGGACTAGTGTTCAGACTATAACTGCTAAAGTCAAGGTCCAATTCTGCTATTTTTTTCTTACATTGGCCGGCTTATATTTTTCTGGTTTCCAATTCATATTCTTATGTTCTGAAACTGTCCTTTTCTGTTTGTTTAATTTGCAGAGAATTTTGGAATCTTTTGATTTGACTATTCTTTGGTAATTGTTTATATGAATATGTAAACATAGCTTTACTGTTCTTGTTAATCATAGTTATGACCTCCTCTTGAGTATTTTGAGATACTTGTAGTTGTAAGATAGTTTGTGGAAGTGAGTTTACTGGTAATTAGTTTTGCCTTATGAACTTATGGCTGTAGGTTGCTTTGAGAGTTGGAAATGGGTTTTAGTTTGATATTGCTTTGATTAGAAGCGTGTTGATGTTTTATAATACCCGACTGAGTTTTGCTCCAGTTTTATATCTTTTCTACAGTCTTGCAGGTTCTGTTGCACCAGTTTCAACTGGACTGCTGATAGAAGCATTCTTTTAGTGGTTATACACATGGCATTATCAGAGTATGTTGCTCTGTTGTGGCGCACTCAACAAATGTTTTTCATGTCATTTCTTATGATTTAGATTTAAGCTAATATATTGGGCTGGATAGATGGAATCAGTGTTACTCTCTTTCATTTAGTTAAGTAAATTAAGAAGTTTTTTCCATTACCAATTGAATTTGCTATACGTTTAAATTGAAAGGCCTCTTTTTCTCTTTTTCGTAATTTCATTTTTTTTTTAAAGATGCTTTTTAATTCTATAGACTTGGGATTCAGGGTTCCTCTTTCATTGGTTCTTTTTCTTTTGATATGCTTGTGGCTTCTGGAAATGAAATAGGAAAAAAAAAATTAATTAGTTGGTATAACTTAATCTCTATATGTTCTTGACTGCATTCAAGGGTTTAATTTCATCTTATTTTGAAAGCTTTCATGATAATCTTATGATATTCGATGCTGTCTTTGTTGTTGCTCATTGCTTTTTTCATAGTAACTAACCAAAGTTTGTCATACTGGGTAAACTTTATTACTAAACTGTGATCACAATTTAGCATCAGAAAGTATATGATTGGTTTGGGAATGATTTTTGTTGTTACTGAATCTCTACTTTTATGTTATTAAATAAAAGGTTCTGCTGAATGATAGTTTCCATGAGCTTCATTTTCCCTTGCATATTGACTCAGGATTGGCGAGATGAGTGAAAAACGTAGTGGACATCCTGATTGCAGGAATGCATCGAACCCGTATCATGAATGCAGTGAACATTGCTTCAAACGTTTTGCTATTTGCAGGAAAGCATCGAACCCTTACCACGAATGTAGCAAATATTGCTCTAAAATTGTTGATGAGGTCCAGAAGAACATTAAGCTAAATGATCCAGGTTGGTGGTTTTCAATGCTCATTTTATTTTTCTTCTCTTGAAATTTAAGATAGCAAGAGATCAAGTTGTGCCTAAGTGCAACTTCTCAATATGCTAAGTGGTTTTCAGGGAATGTAAACTCTTGTTGCACTCTTTGTTTGCTAAGCACATATCCTCCACACTCCACAGTTATGTACTAATCCCTATGTCTATGGGTAGATACATTGTAGGATAAGCTGAAGTAAATATGGTTCCTCCCTCAGAGGCTCCTTCTACAGGAAACTTCTTCAATTGTAGTCCTAGTTAAGTAACATATTCAGTGTCTTGCCTAGTCTCCCCCAAATAGTATAACCTTAATAATGCATGGCAGGTCTAAATTTGAAGTTGCTTTTTTAATATCTTCAAATTTCTCTCAGTGCCAATCTCCTTTCTTCGCCCACAGGCTTCCAATCTTCCTGTTAACAGCCCTTCGGTTGCTTAACTAATACAATTACACATGATTTTGCCAAATGCACTGAATGATTTTGCTTTTGATTACTAGGTTGATCTGGGGATCAGCCATTTCAGTGCACGGACTTGTTAAAGTTAATTAAAAGGAGGATTCAGTATGTTTTGCGATGCAACTGATTTCTTTAATCCACCAATCCTTCAAGGGGGACTTTGATTTGTTGCCCTTTTTGCACGAGTATATCAGTTTCGTGTTCTTTTCCTGAAACTTGCTTAGCTTATTGATTACTTTCCGATCCTGCTTTGTTTCCTTATTCTGGTATGTTTTCATAATCCCACCATTTGTAATTCTAGAAGAAGCTAGAGAATTGGGAAATAAATTTGGAATTTCTTTGCATGAAGGCTACTGTACTTTTGAAATACTTTAAACAACTGCATTTTTTGATAACTCCACAGATCACATAGGAATAGAATAGGGAATAGTATCGGAGGATCAAGAGATACTCGTAAGTGAAAATTTTAAATATTTAGATTCAATTCTTCAGAGTGATGGTGGTATAGGTTGAGATGTTACAGAAGGTTGGGCTAAATAGAGAATGACATCGGGAATATTGGCCCCGTATGGATTGCATTGTTTGGAGTATTATTTTGGCACAATCTTTGAGGAATGATTTAAGTGATGTGGCAAATAACAAAAAAATGTGAATAATTTGAGTAAGTGTTTGGATTGTGAATAGTGCAAATATTTATTTGTAAATAAGTGTTTGGATTGTGAATAGTGCAAATATTTATTTGTAAATAAGTGTTTGTACAGTATTTTTTTGCACTAAAAAACAAAAAACGTACGTGAAAGTCGAACGAAAGATTTTACTAATATCAAAATATAATCCCGTTCACTTTCTTTTTCGTACCATCAAATCAAGTACTAAAAACCACACACAAATGTAGTTACCTTCTCGTCGTTTGAAATTCGAATCTCAAAAAACGAGATATGCTCATCCATGCTAAACATGTATTTATTTAATATAAAATAAAAATACTATTTAAAAATTACTATAATATTTTTGCACTAAAAGACAAAATACGTACACAAAATTTGAATAGAATTATTAATATCAAAATACATAATCCCGTTCACTTTCTTTTTTGTACCATCAAACCAAGTATTAAAAATCACACGCAAAGGTAGTTACTTGTTCGTCGTTTGAAATCCGAATTTTGAAAAACGAAATGTGTCCGTATGCATATACTAAACATGTATTTATTTAATATAAAATAAAAATACAATTTAAAATTTACACTTTTTTTGCCCATAGTTCGAATTCTCCAACATAGATTCGAAAATCCGAACCTTATATACCATTTTAAACTCTATATTTTCCCACCCATACATCGGACTTCCGAACCTAGGTTCGGAAGTCCGAACCTTATATACTATTTTAAATTTTATTTTCATGCCTATACTTCGGACTCCCAAACCTAGGTTCAGAAGTTCAAACTTATATTTCCATTTTTTTTGGCCCGAAAAAAATTCAAACCAATGAATAGTAATGGATAGTATAAAAAAATTTAATTTTAATATGTGTTAATAATATAATACGCGTACAGACGAATAGTAGAATAATTGATTGAATAGTAATGAATTGTGAAAGAAAAATTTGAATTGTGTAAATAATGAAGGAAAAAAGTAAAAAATGTTGAGCAAAAAAATTTTTGCTGACCAAACAAATATTTCATCAAAAATATGAATAGTAAAGTAAAAAGTGGTAAAAAGTGATGGAAAAAAGCAATCCAAACGAGGCCATTATGCGACCGCAAAATTCTTTTACAACTTAAGGGTAAATTTTATATAACGGTAATTAGGCCAACAATGCTTTATGGGTCTATACAATGGAATGTTGGGCAGTGAATTACACACATGAGCAAAAGATGAGTGTAGCAGAAATGCGAATGTTAAGATGGATGTGGGGGTACACTAGGATAGACAAGATACGCAATGAGCATAATCGTGATAAGATTGGAGTGGTACCTATTGATGAGAAAATGAGAGAAATATATAGCTCATCTAGGAATTAAGGAGCATATGGTCCATGATAGAGTACAATGGCATAACAAGATTTATGCAGCCGACCCTATTTAGTTGGAACTGCATTTTTTGATAGTTGCTTATTACACTTCCTCTGATTATGCTTTCTAGTTATCTCCATATCATCCATGAAAAAATCACTTGCTTAATTATCTCTGTCTTCCATAATAGTATTTTGTTCTTTTAATAGGAATGACCGGAACAGGTAAACAACCTGGATCTTCTCAATCAATTGATCTCGTTGTCTCGGATAAAAATTCAGGACAGTACACTAGGTGGAACGATAAAATGGATAGACTCCTGGGAAATGTACAGCTTGATTGGCCAAATTGCTCGAGGGAATAAATGTGATATTGATACCTGGAAGCCTCAAGATCTGCAAGCTGCAGTAAAGTTCATGAAATCCATTTTGCATCTTAATGTGACAAAAGATGACATAAAGAATAGAATGGAACTGTGGAAAAAGTATTATACAGTTGTTATGGATGTCAAGAAGCAAGGTGGATTAACTTGGGATGAAGACCAAAAGATGATTAGAGTGACATCAAATGAAACGGATAAGTGGGCTTCTTATGTTAAGGTATGTGCATAATGACCAAGTTATTTTTGTTAGATAATCAAGATGATTGTTTACTTCATAATCAAATTTTACTTGCAGTCGCATCCTGATGCTGATGGCATGCAAAACAAAGTGATAAAAAACTGGGAAGATATTGTTTTCTTATATGGGAAATATAGAGCCTCACCAAAAGATGCTGGAACATCTAACGGAGGGGTAGAAGCAATAGGAGGAGGGGAAAATGAGGTTGATCTAGATAATGCTACAATTAGATCTCTGTTACAGCCTAGTACTTCACCAAGTTATGAGCCTAACTTACAAGAAGAAATAAGGAAAGATGCATTAGTTGATGCACTTATAGATGTAGCTACATCAATCAAGACGTACTTTGAAAGCAAGAAAAAGAAAGAAGAAATCCAACAGCCTAGTGGAACAGAAATTCATGAGACAGTTTCCAAGTTAACTGGGCTCACTCCATATGAAGTTTTCAAAGGTGTTCAGCAGTTAATAAATGGAAATCCTGAACAGTTTTTTCTGTTGAAGAGTCTTCCTGATGAAGAGAAAGAGCAGTGGATCAAATTTCTTTTGTTGCCTTGATTTGTACAATGTGTTGGTTCATTTAACCACCTTAAAATGAAACTACAACTATTTTGTTGAACTAGCTAGGCCAACTTATGTTATTAATTTTGTTGTAACACAATATAAGGTAGTTCATTTTTTTTTTTTCCTTTTAAAGAAGATCAGGATCTCTATCTACTCACTTAGGTAATTCAAACCTGTGGGCTATAATAACTAATATACTTATTACTTATTTCTTACTCAGATCGAAACTGGGCAACTTCGCTCTCTAAAAATTTCTTTCCAACTTCTCTCTAGAACCTCTCCTTCTCGGCTTCCTTGCCGTGGAAAAGGCAGTTGCCCTTCAGTGGCAAGCTGAAGGGCATCAAGCCTGTTCATTTGTAGATGTCTTACAATGTAACAAGCAAGGCTCCAACACATTTTCCTCAATCTAGTTGGTGTTATGAAGGGAGAACCATCATTTTTTTTTTTTTTTTTTTTTTCTCTAAAGAGGAAGTTTCAATCTTGTATAAGATTTTTAAGTTGGCTCTAATTGGTAAGTTTTCGAGCGGCAGACCCAATATGGAATCAATAAGGTAGGCTTTTCAAGCTATTAGTTTCAAAGGCACTTTTACAATTGGATTGATCGACCACAGGCATGTTCTGATTCGGTTTAAGATGGAAGAAGATTTTTTAAGATGTTGGACTAAATCATCGTACATTGTAACTCTTTTGAAAATGAATGTGGCTACAATATCGTTGTCTAGGCCTAGCCACGCTAAAGTCTATGTGGAAGTGGATTTAAAATCAGAACTTCCGCATAGATTGTGACTTGGGGTTTGGGGAAGAGGGCTATTGGCAAATGATAACGTAGGACAACCTTTCTTCTTATTGTTGTAAAAGTAGCAAGTAATGGCACACTGAAGATAAATGTAAAGTAGGTCAAAAGCCTTTTACCAAGGTGGTTGTTCAAAAGGTTCCTGGTGGGGAAAAGCAACTAGCAAATCAAAGGAAGGATAGAAAAGGGAAAGGGAAGCAACTTCAGTGTATTTATCAAAAAAAAAAAAATATAAGAGACAAACAATAGTCAAATCATCAAGTTCAGCTCTAAAGTCAGTTCAAGCAGCTCTAGCAAAGGATAATGGTGTTATCAACCTCGAATCAAGCACTTCAGGTACAAAAGATGTTTCAAGGATGATCCAAAAGAGATGATGAATGCTAGGGTTTCATCCTATTGTAAATCACTACTAGCCATGACATTCCAGCCACTGAAGCAATTGATTATCGAGTTTTACTAATAGCAGAAAACATGGAAGGAAAAAAGCCTAGAAGCAACTAACTTTCAAATTACTAATGGAATCAATAAGGATCAGCTTTCAAATTTGAATGAAGAAGATTTTTAGGAAGTTGTTGTAGAGGATGAGTTGGCTTCATTATCTGTTAAAGAGGGTTTGAATATTTCAAATTCCAAGGATGAATATTTCAACTATAGAACTGTTAGCTTATTTCTCAGAGTTGGATTGTCCGAGTAACATCCCTGCCCTAAAAAATACTCAAAATGGAGATTTTTAAGGCTTAATATCTAAGAAATTGAAGATGATGGGCTTCCTTTCTCCAAAGAATGCTACGTTGATAAGGAAGCCCAGAAGATGAAAAGTTTATGTAGCTCGAACATATGCCAAGCAAACTAGGCTGAGCTCACAATCTAGCAAAAAGCCATCTTTAGTTCAATCTCAATTGAGATTGTGATTAAGTGTCTTCTACGGTCCACTTGTGGAGTAGCAAATGTTTGAAGCTTTGAATCAAACAAAATAATATCATCTTTTATGTCTGATGGAGCCTATGGTGAATGATTCTCAAATTTATGCTTATAGCTTTAAATTAGACTTTCATCAATTCCTAGCAAACCCTAATGACAAGGCGTGGGTATTCTAGCCTTCTAATCTTCAGGCTACAAAAGTTTGTGATTCTAAACAATTCACTCATGTAAGGATTTCTTCTTCCCTTTTCAAGAGGGATTGTATGGCATCTGTCTATGGGAAATCAACAAGCTTGGATAGTTGGTCTTTTTGGGATTCTGTAAGGGCAGTTTAGGAAAGCTATCTTCCTTAGATAATAGGAGGTGATTTCAACGTTATCCGTTCAAATTGAGGAATACTTGGGCTCTTTTTCTCCAAATCTGAATGCTATTGAAAATTTTAATAATTGTCCACAGAATGCAATTTGATGAATTTGCCATTCACTGGCAAATAAATTTACTTGGCTAGGTAATAGATTGGGTAGTGCAGTTTGGAAAAGGCCAGACAGGGTGGTTTGCAATAATTCTTTCTAGGAAGATTATGAACAAGTATCTATTGGGCATCTTTCCAAGACTTGTTCTGATCACTTCCCTTTGTTATTTTCATTTGTTGTTTCTTCTTTTGTTGGTCCTAGGCAATTTCGATTCCTCAACATGTGAACTAAGCATCCTTTGTTTTAAATGCGGCTCATAGTTGGTCTTTGCCTGTTTCTAGTACTCTACAAGCTGGCTCCCAAGCTTAAGAGATTAAAGGCTGATTTGAAGTCCTGGAGTAGAGTAGTTTTCGGTGATGGTTTTGCTAAAGTAAAAGCTACTGAGAATAAGGTTCAAAGCCTGGAGAATTAGTTCCGGTCTTAAATTTCTTTAGATGCACAAATTGAACTTTCTAAAGCCAAGAAAACTTGTTCAAAGTTGTGGCTAAGGACGAATGTTATTGGAGGCAAAAAGTATGAGGAATTAAGTGGCTCAAAGAAAGGAATCACAATACTAAATTCTTCTGCTCGAAGTTGCTAGCAAAAAGGCATGTACTGAATATCTCAAGAATTAGTGGACTGAAGATGGTGCAATAATTTAAGAGCAAGGGGTTAAATTCTTTCAACTCCTCCTTACTGAGGATTGTATTAAGGGATGGTCATAATCTGCAATATTTCCTCAGCTAGTTTCTAATGATAATAATGATCTACTGGGCGATTTTTTCTTTTTGGAAGAACTCAAGCACACAGTTTTTAACCTTGATCCAGAGACTGCTGAAGGTATTGATGGAATCAATGGAGTCCTTTTCAATTTATGCTGGGATATTACTGATGATGACTTGTTTGAAGGTGTTAAGGCTTTCTTGGAGGATGTTTCTCTACCTAAAGTTTTCATAAGTACTTGAATCACTTTGATCCCTAGAAAGGAAAATTCCTCTTCTTTTGGAGAGTTTCAACCTATTAACCTATGCATTTTTGTAATGCTTTAGCGTCTAACAAAGTCTGTACAAAAGTGCTTGCAAATAAATTTTCAAGGATGTTGCCACACATTATTTCTCCTGAGCAAGCATCTTTCACTAAAGGAATGAATATCACTGAGGGTATGCTTCTAGTTCAAGAAATGGTAGATTTCATTGATAGGAAGACTAGTGGGAGGTTATCTAATTTTAAAGTTGGATCTCACAAAACCTTTAGGTAGAGTTTCTTGGGGCTTTCGTTACGAGGTGTTTGATTCCTTTGGTTTTCCCAGAATTGAATAGCATTGATGAAGGTAGTGATTGAGAAATGTTAGTTTTTAGTTTTAATCAATATAGTGCCAAAAGGTTTCTTTAAATCTTCCAGGAGTGTGAGGCAAGATGATCCCTTGTCTACAATTCTCTTCATTATTATGATAGAGGCATTTAGTAGGGGATTGAATCAACAATGCTCTCAGAACAAAGTAGCACACTATGCAATGCCAAGAAGTTGTATTCCCATCACTCATCCTGCCTTTGTAGATGATATGGTAATATTAACTAAATGACGATCTAAGTTACTTAAGAATTTCATGGATTTTCTTGCCAAGTTTGAAGCTTCTTTAGGTCAATTGGTGAATATTGCTAAGAGCTCTTTCTATGTGGCAAAGAAGTGTTCTCCAGGATGATCAAGGTTGATTCAACAGCTGACAGGGTTTGCCAAAAAACCTTTCCCATATTTTACCTTGGATGTCCAATCTAGAAAGCAATGTAGAGGAGAGTTCTCTTTCAACCAATATTGGAGAAGATTAGTTCTAAAATAAGGGGGCAGCAAACTAAATTTCTTATAGCTGGATGAAAATTAATCTTATTGAAGCATGTACTGACTAGCATTCCTTTATATTTGTTATCAATGCTGCAACCCCCTAATGCTATTTTAAATGATATTATAGAAAATTGTTTGCTAAATTTTTCTAGAGTTCTTCTGAAGATGGCACTAAAAAACACTAAATTTCATAGGATAGAATATATCAGCTTGTGGATTGCAATGGCCTTGATATTCAGTCTATAGAGGTTTATTCTTAAGGCTTTGCTATGAAGTTATGGTAGAAGTTTAGGCTAGAAAACTCTCTTTGGGCAAAATTTCTTACTGCAAGGTATTTGGGCGCAGGTGGTACCAATCATTGTCAAATGTACTCATAATCAATCTTCAGCATGGAAAAGAATGATGCAATTTAGAGAAGTTGTAGAGTCTCGTATTCAATTTCCTATTAGAAGGGGGTTGATATCCTTTTGGTATGGTCATGTAAGGGTCCTTTATATAAGGAGTTGGCATAAGTTTTTAATCCTTATCTCACTATTGCTGATATTTGGGACTTTGATCATTAGAATCTTGACTATCTGCATATGGATTATTCTATTGAGAAGGTTGATTTCATTAAGTCTTTTCTTGTTGGGATCCATTTGACTCTATCTTAGGAGGACAATGAAGTGGTTTGGAACTTAGTAGCTAATAGCTAATTCTCAATTTTGTCCATTCCTTTTAAGAATGGGTGGTATTTCTTCTTTGTGGCCAAGGAAATTCATATGGGGTTCTAGATTGCTACTAAAGATCTCAATCTTTATGTGGAGACTTTTGAATAGTAAAATCCTTATTGATGGGATTTTGTGCAGGATAGGGTTTACTAATGGTTTCAAAGTGTGGATTGAGAAGATCAGGAGACTTTGAAACATATTTTCATGACCTGTAGAATGGCAATATCAGTCTAGTCATTTTTTGAAAATTTCTTTGAGTTACATTATTTAGCAGGTTCTTTGCAAAGTTGTTTGCACTCTTGGTGAAGCAATTCCAATTCAACTGGTATTCTTAGAGTGTTGCATAAAATCCTTCCTCCTCTTACTGGCAGCTTTGTAAATTAAGAAACATTGCAAAGTATAAGTGTATTGTTCCTACTTCATCTTAGCTTATTTCTGATATTTTGGCAGCAATCAGCTCACCCTTTTTAGCTTTTCCAATGAACAAAACATGTTGAGCTAATGATAAATTACTAGAGCTAGTGGCTTGATATCTAGCTCAGCCTTGATCAAACTATTCAAGATTATGAAGCTGGCTTGGAAACTTTCTATACATGGATGGTTTAAACTTAACACTGATGGTTCATTAAGGCAGAGTTGTTCTTCAGGTAGAAGACTTGTCAAAAATGAATTTGGGGATATTTTATTTTCCTATTCTAATTACTGTAAAGATTGTTCATTATTGGAAGCCAAGGCATTAGCGTTACTGCAAGATATTCTTTTATGCCTAGGCAAAGGTTTGAACTGTATTGAAGTAGAAGTCGACTCTCTCATCGTATTTAACAACAGCCAAAATTTGATCACCATGCCTTGGATCACTGACAACACTGTCAGAAAAGTACAAGCCAGTATCACGACTTTCTAGTTCAAAATTGTTCATCTTTTTAGAGAATGTATTGCAACTACGAATTACTTTGCAAATGACACTCATGAACTTAGGAGTTTTATCACCTATGATTCAGTTGTTCCTTCTAGGGTCTATAGCGGTTTAGCACGACTAGATAGTCTCAGTTGTTCCTATTTTAGAGTTGGTCGTGCTTAACTTTATAATCTCATTTTGTATTTTCTTTTTGGAGGTCATGGCCTAGTCCCCTCCATATATTTTCTCTCAATCAATTAATAAAAAGGGTGCTGACTCCACACCAACGAATCAATGGTTTAACAAAATAAAATACTTATTGCTTTGTTATGTGATGTAGAGTTAATCATCTTCATTCACTCCTTTTCATGGCCATTGGTTAAACTAGTACTTACAGTATATCAAATTATTGTTTGAGATGTACATACTAGAGACACATTGGTGTTAAACTTGGTTGGCTAATTGTGAACAGTAGCAATGACAACAAATTTTCTTTTTTTTCAACATTTTGAACTTTATGACTTGTTGAGTCAAGTATTATGTAGATCATGCATATCTTATGGTCGTATAGGTACTATAGGTAATTAATACATCTATATGTCCTAATCAAATTTGTGGCTATATGACATCACGGTCCTTTAAATTTTTAATGAGTGTGATTGATGTTTTCAATAACATAGTTACTCAAATTTGTTAATTTACACAATCTTATTTGGTTTACTCTCTTATAGGGTGTGATTGATAATTTAAATCAAAGTATATATTTTTTAAACTATATTAGGTGCATGAATAACACGACGAGAGGTGCAATAAAAATTCATTTACCACCTTTGATTGTATTATCCTAATCTTGTTATGTTTTTTTATCCATAACAATATCATTATATTATGTGTCTCATTTTCATGAAGAATGAAGATTTTTATATATCTTTTCCTAATTTATTGTAGTTTTTTATTTTTCTAATGTTTCAAGTTCATAATAGTAATTTTGAAAATTTTAACAATATAATATTGCAAAACCACACACAAGGTGGAGGAATTTAATAGTGAACCAACTACCAAATGACAACACATTGACAAGGTTAACAGTGTAATTTTGGTAAGGTATTTGTCATCAATTGTTTAACCTTGTAGTGCATTGTAGTTGGAGGACTCTTAGGAATCTTTACTGAAAGAATGGTCCAATATCTAAGGAAATAGTTATTCAAATATAATAATGGAACTTTTACAAATCATGCAATGTTTTTTAACCTAAATAAAAAGACATGTAACACTTGTCAACCACTCGGGGATTGTTCAAAATATTGGAGGAATAAATAAATGTGAACAACAACAAAATGTGATTTTTAGATGTGGGTGAAAATTAGAAACTTTGTATAGTTACCCCCCAACTCTTGATTTGCTCACAATTTAGCACACTAATTTTTAATTTGTCTATATCTGCTAATAATACTCACTTTTATTTGCTTAGCATATTATCTATAATCTTTAAAATCGTCATATCATTTTGACTGAATAATTGTTCGCACTTGAGAAATTTTTAATTAAGAATAGCATATTAATGTACATAAACAATCTTTATTTAGCAGAATGATTTCTATATATCAATTGAATGAATCGTAATTAAAAATGTTTATTTGTATAATAATAACCACTACACTCAATGATACAATGAATAAGTTCAATTATTTATTTGAACAACATACTTGTACAATAATGAATAATGTGTATTTAATAACACGTATATTTGAAACTATGGTGTATAACTTATATCCAATATTGAATATGATATTTGCTAATAATGCTAGATCAGGCAATTTAAAACTAACAATTCTATTAGTAGTATTTGAAGCGTGTATGAAGTTATATGATTCAATTTATAGAAAACAAAATACTTGGTATGAATGAAGAAATTATGTTGTATACCTTATATGAAATATTAAACGTGATATATAACAAGAATGCTAGATCATGCAATTTAAAACTAACAATTCTATTAGTAGCACTTGAAGCATGTATGAAGTTATATGATTTGGTTGATAAAATAAGATAATTGATATGAATGAAGAGCTATGTTAAATAGCTTATAGGCAATATTAAATGTAATATTTAATAACAATGCTATATCATACAATTAAAATTTACTAAAATTCCATTAGTAGCACTTGAAGTGTATATGAATTTATATGCCTCAGTTGATAAAATAAGATAATTGGTATAAATGAAAAAACTATATTGTATAGCTTATAAGCAATATCAAATGTAATATTTAGTAACAATGCTATATCATGCAATTAAAATTTACAATTCTATTAGTAGCACTTGAAGTGTGTATGAAGTTACATGAACATATGTCAGATGATTATGACAATTCTTAAGTTTAGATCAATTTCCTAACAACTCAATCGAGATAGATAGAAAAGTATTTGAGATTTTGAACGTAAAAATAGCTTAGCAGGTTATATAAAACTAAGACAAACAATTTAGTAAATAAAAATATATTAATTGATAGAGTTTGAGAAGAGAAAATATTCAAGATGGTATGATGAGTTTGGCCCAAAGAATCGAATTAAGAAAGTAATATTTAAAATGGTTTCCATTTAAACTGTTGAAGCATGGAGTTTTTAATCAGCAAATATGAACACTTCACAGTTCTTTTTATTAGGGAATAAATATATTTTACATATCTTTCTTTAGAATAACATAATTTGTTTGGCGAATTTATGTTTTCGTACATAAGATTTTTGTGCCTTTCACATTTTATCTTGAGAAGTCTTATCCCTATTACAATCTATATGAACTGTGTAAATAATAATATATTAACTAAAATATAAAAGATAGATGTATTCAAGAAGTATATAAGATATTTAAGCTAATACGATGACTCTTGCTAGCAGAGATAATGATTTAAACAAGAAAATAATATCTATTTCATTTAAATGTCTAAAGTATGGAGTTATTGATAATCATATATGGAAGCATGTGTGAACATTTACTTATCTCAAGAGTAAATGATTCTAATATTTTAGGAATAAATATATTTTCATGTATTTCTCTGGTATGGCACATTTTTTTGGGGAATTTTTTCTTATGCACAACTAATTAGTCAAACCAAACTCCTGGCATAGTGCTTATAAAGTAGGATACATAAAAATCTAAAGTTTAAAATACATAATTCCTAACAAATATTGTGAATTGAAAATTTCAATACACAAAGGCGATTTAGAAACCCAATCATATTAAATATAAAAGAGTAAAGATATCTTGGAAAAAAAAAAAAGGAGAGAGAGATCAAGAGAGTTCATATGGAATCATAATATAAAATTGTTAAAATAAATTGAATGAAGTTGAAAGTGCAACAAGAATATAAAGAATTAAATTAACTCATCTTGCAAGGAATTTAAGGTTTCTCTCAAAAAATTAAATAAAAATATAGAAGTTAAGATGGTATGGTTGGGTAATTTTTTTCATTAAAAATTATCTATTAGCTTTTAGGGGTTGTGAATGTGTGAAACATGAAAAAAAAAAAAAAACTATTGGTACTTTCATCTTCATGCATTTTGACCTTTTTGTACTTATTAATAGTTATAATATAGATTATAGCATGAGAACAAATTTGTTGTTTCAAAATTTTTAAAACTCATACTTTTCGCATTAATGGTTACCTAATGTAAGTTGCTAGAAATAGTTTCGTTGATTGTCTAAAGCTACATAATATAAAGAGAAGAAGATAGAGAAAGAGAGAGGAAATGGAAAGCACCAACATTAGGTGCACTTTTATGTAAAAAAAAATTATTCAAGATAAAATGCATAATGAATAAATATCACCAATATCCAAACCAACTGACTGATGAACTATTATGTAATTGAAAATTTATCTAATGAACGATAATGTTATATGCGATTTATTATAGGTGCATATAAAAAAAGAGTACAAGGTGAAGTAATTGTGAGAGTATGCAAATATGTATTTTTATTCCTAAAATGCCCCTCATATAGCTGTTGATAAACAAAACAATGTTTGAGACATCTAGGAAAACTTTGAAAAGTTAATGATAAATATTTAAATAATTTATCTGCGGGGAATACTAATTTAAATGACAATCAAATTCTCCAATTTTCGCTTGATTAACATAGCGACAAAAATAGTAACAAAACCCCATATTATGCATATTTTCTCCTCTATAATAGTCTTATACAACTAGCAATGTATAGACCAAGGGATATAGGAATTAAAGAAGGCATAACAATAAAATATGCGTGATATCTAACAAGTGTTGGACATTTCTATTACCTTCAACATTAAAATATTGAATCAAACAAATAAAATTTTTAGATCAAAGATAGTAGAGGGAGATATGACAGGTAAATGTATAATATTGAAAATATACTTTATCATTGATGAAATCCAAAGAATCAGGTTTCAAAGTTATGTTTTGCTCATATTGATATTAGAAATATAATCTAGAACAATATACTTCATATTTTATTTTGTATTATATTTAGTTATTCATAATACATCCTATATGTGTCATCCATATTGCAATTGTGTGATAATATTTACATGAGAGCATATAGATGAACCAAGTGTCTAATGCAATTTTGTAAAATGTTCAAATACTTATTACTACATATATAAATGATTTATATTTGGTATTTTTGATTAGTGCTGAACACTTTTTTATTACAGCGAACTATAGTGCAAAGTCGTATCTCTTTGGTTAATAAGATCCAAAAGGTTTATCGATCCCAATGGGTGTAGATTCATAATAAGCATATAGAAATTATTGTACATCAAATAACAACAAAAGTGTTGGTTTCAGAAGATGGAATGTCTAACGTTTTTTCACTCGGAGAACTAATTGGATTGTTGCGAGCAGAACCAATCAGGAGTTCTTTATATTTTACACGCTAACAGTAAAGATAAAATCAAAAGTATATTACTTTGGTTATTTTTTTGTTAAATTTTGTATGATCGAGGGCGATCTTCCAATTGTTTTGCTTTTCAATCAACAAGTTCTTGCTCTTCAGCCTTACTGATAAATAGGGATGACAAATGACTATGTCAACCTATAAAAGCAGAACTTGTGGATTTATCCACCCTGCATTTGACCTTCTTAGACATGAAATTGATGAAAATGGTTGCAGCCCACGTCTATCGATAAAACCTTTGAGTATTTGAGAAATTTTGGGGTAGTCGTATACTAATAACGTGTATTCATATAAGGGAATACGTGAAAGTGTACCCACTATCCTGCATGCAGCTCTTGAATTTGAGGTGAAATATTTTGTGGGGGTCTAAAAGGATGCTTCCCAGCGATGGGCAGGCTACAGTCTTACAAGCTCTCTACAGCCATCTTTTGGTTGGGCTAGTGCCGTATTATCCTATTCTTTACAAAAGTTATGATGGAAATGGCAAACACAATATTTATGTTAAGCCTTTCTGTAAAGAAATACTATCAGAGACTTGACATTTCATGGAAAAACATTGTAAGCTCTTGGTAGGTTTTCGCAAAGAAGTATATATAGAGTTCTTCTTAGCTCAAAATTCTTGTGAAGAAAATTGGGGAAAGAAGGGATATGTAAAATTAAAAGCAGGCTTGGTCTATAAATTCATTTTTCCCACCAATCCTCGATAAGTGGTACAGATGTTTAATCTTGGTGATGCTGGTAACCTTTGATCAACCTTTTCAAAATAAGAACCAGATTTGAGTAAATAATAGAAAGAGATATTTGTTGAAAATTTCAGATGCAAGTATGTAATAGGCTTCTTTTGTTAATTACCCTTCTTGAAACCACTGGTTCCTTCCACAATTAGTACTATTTTAGTAGTTTATCTTCAACCATTTTGGTCATTATAACAAAAGAGTAAAAGATGGTATTAATTGATGGTATCCCCATTAGCGGTAGTTTTAAAATGGTAAAGTTGATATCTTTTTTATAAACCCATCTATTTTTCAACTAAAAGGTTTGTCTGGCAGATTTTACATAGCATCTTAACATGTGAAAAAGTTATTGATATTGTGCACCTCGCAAATTCGAGTGATATGTGGTTGTTATCTTGGGATAAACATGATGCATAATATTCTTTGCTCATGTATGCCACCAAAAACGAGGATGCTAAAGCCGTGCAACTAATGCCTATGAAATGCCATAAACTTTCTTGTTCGCAGATGAATGTGTACTTTGTTGAACCTGACATACTCAATCTTTTCATTCTAATGGATTGTGGTCCCTAGAGAGCAAAAAATAATGATGCAGAAGCAAGAAAAGGCTGAAAGATGACTGAGAAAGATAAGGCTAGGAAAGTGATGGATTGTACTTTTGCGTTGTTGATTAGGTGAAAATGATTGGAAGTTTTGGTAACACTGTTTGCTATAACCCCAAAAACATGCAACCTTAAGTGGGTAGATGGCTCTTAGTAGATAAAGGATAAGAAGAAGATGCAAGTTGGACCTTTTATGTGCAAGTTAGCTGAAAGGAAACTTAAAACATAGTGCAACTTAAAACTCTTTGTTTTAGTGTCTAGAGTTTTTTTTCAAATGTATCTTTATGTATGTTAATATCTTTTTAATTGAGCATTGTAATACTAGAACAATGGATATCGTGTGAATACTCATCAAATGATCATGAACATTCACCAAAAGAATGAATTAGAACATTAGCATATGTGCACAAAAAAAGATGGTATTACTTGATGACACACAGAGGTGATCTTATAAACAGAATAGAGCAGTAACTTAAATTGAAGAAAAGATATATTATATAACATAATATAAATTTCTTTAATTATCAATTTCATGTGCAATGCAGTGCAATATTGCCAATAAATACAATAAAGTCGAGTCCTGATACTTATCTACCCAATCTTATATTTCTTATTTAGCACAACCTAATTGGAATGTTTCTCTCACTCACTTTCTAAAGTCCTCCCAGAATTTATTCTTTTACTTTCCCATTTTCTCTCCCAACTCTTTTACTCAATATCTCTCTCACACCTCCCATTTCGATTAATGAACATTGAAACTCAACCTCCTGTCTCTTCCTAAAACAATTCAGCCATGTTCTCATACCTTACTCCAAAATTCACGCTCATCTCACTTCTATTCCCCTATATCTTTTCAAATTAGAAAAATCCTCAAATTATTAAGATATGCCTCCTATCTATCTATTTTCAAAATCAAATGTATGACCATATGCCCCCCATCTATCTATTTTCAAAATCAAATGACTATTTAAATACCCATGATCATTCATCTCTCTATTCAAATGGATGATTATCCTTATTATCTAAACCCTTTTGTGTAGTCAATTAAATCACACGCTTATACAGATCATTAAAGTCATACAATCAGTGGTAAAATATTGTCGTAGATACCCAAAATTAATAATTCTCAATAATAATGTAGTAGTGGTTAGTACAGGTCGTCCCACAGAGAACGGAGTTTATTCTTGTGCTCAAAAGAAATGAGGTTTTTGAATGCTTTTAATCTAAAAACTATAGCAATAAGATAACTGAAGAGAATTTGATTTAGGAAGAATCTTGGTTCCGATCATATCCACCATGAAAATTTTACTAGTCGATCATTGAACACCAAAGATAATTCAAGTTCTATACCAAGCACTAATTGAAGAATTAACCCGAATTCCAATTCAAAATTGATTCTTATTTCTTTCCAAAGTTGGCTAATTTTTAATACGCGATCCAATTAACCCTAACCATTAATTTAACCGAGACATGCGCCAACCTAATAGATTAATTAATAGAAATATTAAAATCAACAAGAATAATTAGGCTAATTAAACACACGCGGTTATGCCAATTAGTTATTATTTTTCCTAAATTCAATAACACTGATCGAGCAATTATCAAACTTAGTTACTTCAGAGATTGAATTAAGCACAAGCCGTTAAAACAATCTAGTTATAGATTAATTCCAATAACTTAATTATTCTGCAGCAATAATACGTTAAAAAGAACAATCATAAAATTAATTGTAGAAAAATAATCAATACTTGATATATAAGTGAATAAATTCAAAAATAAAAGCCTCACAATACAGTAGAATTTACCATGGCTTCAAATCCCTCTACCAAGAAAAAGGGTTTAGGTACTAAGTGCCATGAAAGAATAACAAAGAATTTTCTCTGCTGAAAATCTTAGATAAAACGAGAAAATAAAGTGTCGACTCTCTTCTAATCGCCCTACATGGGGTATTTGTAATGAGTACTAGGGTTACAATATTTGTTTAAAGATAAGAACGTGAAATCGTATGAAAAAAAGTCTAACCGGGAGAAGAAATCAGCCGAGAATTAAAAAATCATGCAACTTCACAGTATCGGGCGCACATGCTTTGCCTGATTATGCACATGTGCGTCCTAGATAGTGCTAAAATTTTCCCTTTTGGACTCAGCGCACATGCGCTACACAACCCCAGCGCATGTGTGCTAGGCTTAATACTGCACTTCACCTTCAACTTTGACTTTGACCTTGATGCTTTTGGAATTTGGAAAAAGCGTAAAACACAGAAGTTGTAGCTTTTCTTCTTAGCTTTCCAACACATCTTGAATCACATCGATCAAAGCCTGTACTCAAAAGTTACACTTAACATATGAAACGGTGTCCAAAATGGCTTCATACTCATGCATGTTCCGCCCTTAGCATTTTCTTTTATCTTTTCCATCTTTTTTAGCTCTTTTTCACTTTAACCCTACAAAAACTAAGAATAACCAAATTAAGCTCAATAACAACTCAAATATTTCTGTACAACGCATAAAAATATGGTAAATGATACATAAAAAATAGTACAATGATGAACTTATCAATTAACGACGTGATTTCTAGCACAATTAAACACTGAAAGTGAGAATGCCATTGACTCCCTCACCTCGTCCACCATCTTTGGCTTGATTCCTACCACAACGAATCCAAGTATGAAAAAAGTTTAACTTTTTTAGAGTTTAGTAGGATTTAAGTTGATCAATATAGCATAAAGATCGGTTCTTTTTTGGTTGGTGATGGAAGAAGGAAAATAAGGGAATAGCATTGTTGACATTACTCCAATGTAGTTATCTGTCTTGACATTTATGTTGTATCCTTTTGAAGAAAAGTAAATAATATTTAGATTCTTTATTTTTAATATATGTTTTCTTTCAATTAATTTTGTTTTTATCTATTTGTTTGACTATTTGTTTGATTTTGTAAAATAAAATATAAATTTTTTTTATTGTTATATGTATGCTTGCTTTTTGTTGATTTTTAATCTTTATGGCATATTTAGTTGGTTGTTTGTTCGATATTCTAAAACTGAAAATGTATGTGTTGGAATTCTTGATGATCTAGCTTGGACTGAAATTTTAAAAATTTATAAAGCTAATAGAGATAAGTATATCTCAATTCTTTGTTATCAGTAATCTCAAATTTTTTTTAGGGCTAATTGTTTACGATCTCACCATATAACTATGGATAAATCTTGAAACCCAGATGAGTATTGGCTTAAGAAGATTTACGTCAGATTTTGAGTCATTTTTGTTTATACCCTCTTCTCATCTCTCTAAGTAATTGATCTATTTGTATTTAATTGATATTTCTATTCGTAATAAACATTATTTTTTCCTTTATTTCTTTCCATTGATTTCTAAGCAAAGATACTACAAATCATTGAATTGAAAATAAGTGCAAATTTTAGCATAATAATTTAAAACCAATATGGGGTTGAAGGCCAACTTGCAATTTGCTTCATTGATGAGTGCTTAATTAATGGATGATGCACATGTATCTCTAGAAGGATTAATTATCTTAGCGATTCAATACTTGCGAACTTCTTGGAACAATGTTAAACTCTCATGTGTAGTATTAGTCACCATTTGGTTTCATGCACACTGATACTAAATAAGTTAGTAAATATGATGTATTCATTTTTCCCCACTTT
Source organism: Cinchona pubescens (assembly GCA_025175665.1). Classification (NCBI taxonomy): domain Eukaryota; kingdom Viridiplantae; phylum Streptophyta; class Magnoliopsida; order Gentianales; family Rubiaceae; genus Cinchona; species Cinchona pubescens. Next base: position 3,990,146 of record JANKKI010000062.1, read on the forward strand.
GTTGTAATTTAGAAATAAAGTTATGTTTCTTTAAGTGGAGGAAGTGATTGTACTCATGAAATGTTCTATATTGATTAGACAACATTGTTGAACTGGTTTATGTTGTATATTTTGATTGAACTTTGTTAAGTATATAATTATATTCTATAGTCTATACATCCTATCTTTTTCATTTAAAAGGTATTTTACAAGTTTAATCTTTTTGTATTGTTGCTCATAAGTGCAGAACAAGTTTGTTCAAGTGTTTTCTATTTTCTAAAATTTTAGAACCTACATTAAATTCTAGAAAAGTAGTGGCTCTTTTTCCTCTTTGCCCTATTAATTTATAAAACTCACTGACTCCACTATATAAGTAATTACATGTCTTCTCCGATGTAGGAAGATTGAAAATGGAAGAATACTTATCACTTGGTACTTATATTTTCTCTTATTCCACTCAAAGTTGTCTTCACTCTTTATGTACAAATTTTAACTCCTATTATTCTTGAGTAGTGGGCATGAAGAGAATACTGTTATGGACTTGAAGATTACAATTTGTTTTATTTTGAAATTGCAATGAGATTAGACACTTCTTCATTTGATAGGTGTCATTTTTCTACTTCCTTTACAAATTATTAAAATTTTTCACGGAGTTATGAATTGATGACTACAAGAGGCCGGATAAAGTTGCATTTTGAGAAACTACAGGTAATGCAAGAGAGGTAGAAAATGCCAAAATTATAGGACTTGCTCAAGTTCTTTGTTTAGCCAAGCTGATAGATTCTGAGAATCACTAGCATATTAAGCCGGTGAATACCAATGTCTTTGTACATGTATATATAAAGTGGGAGATTTTTCTTCAGTTGATGTGTTGCGTTATTAAGAGTTTTTTTTTTTTTTTTTTTGGTAATTGATTTTGGAACTTCAAAATAAGTTTTAGACACTTCATTCTTGCATATTTATTTTGCTTGCTTTGGAGTGCCTAAAGTATTTTTAGAGTGCCGAAATCAGTGAACTTTTTCTTTTCTTTTAGTGTGTATATTAAGAGTTTGTATCACAAGGGCTGTTAAATTGTTTGTTCACTATTCTTATTAGTACTTTTCATAATTACATTTTATAAAGAATATTTAGCATGTTATGATTGTTAATTATGAAATTTTATGCTTAGGTACCTTAAGAAATTTGCGTAATTTTATTTTTGCAAACTATACATTACTTTTTAGAATTGGAACATGACGAAGTCATAATGTATCACATATATAATATAAAATCGTACAAATGGACAGATTCCTCGGTTTTCCTTATCAAAGAACGGGTACAAAATTATTTTATTTCATAAGAATAAGATGGTATGCACGAAATTAAGAAATAAGGCTAACAATAACCCATGTGATACATAAAATGTCATTTTAATTGGACAATTAAATGTGAAATTAGATGAACAAAGTTTAATTGGGTATAAAGGTAATAACACGACTTGGTGAATATGTGATGTGTGAACATATTTGAATATATAATGTAATAATGGTATTGAATTAAATTTCGGAATGAAGCTAATAATACTACTTGATGAACATTCATACCAATACGGTATGTGTTTTGTAAAACAGCTACATTCATATTTTGGATTTGTTTAGTAAAAATTATTGTATATAGCTTAATTATTAATATGATAGTCAATACTAGATCATAAAGTAAAGTTAAAAATTCCATTAATACCACTTGAAGGATGTACGATATTATATGATTCAGTTTATAAGAATTAAACATTAGGTATAAATGAACTTTAAGAACAAAATATAATAACAAATTCGATGCACAATAGATGTTTTTCTCGAACAACTACATCTATATTTTTGGATTGTTATAGGATAAATTATTTATAAAAAATAACAGAAAGAAAGAAAGGGGGAATTTCTGTTTGATATTTAGGATCCATAGTTCTTTGGATAAAAGAACGTGATAGAATTAATATTGATGCCTAAAAAGAAATCCATCAATGCTAGTGTATAATGGGAAAGAACTTCAACAGTGAAACATGTATAGCTCTGATAAAAACATCATACAAGCCATAATGTTAGGTTGCATTTTTCTTATGTGAAGAAATTGTCATGATCATCTTCAACAACATCAGTCTCAAAATGTTTGCAAAGTGAATATGACTAATCATCTTAAAACATAAGTTCATTTCTATTTCTAGCGATTCAACTGTTTGATTGTGATTATCTTCCTCTTCATATCAAAATAGAAAATTCTCAACTTGAAATACTCTACTATTAAATATCTCACCCAAGGGGCTAATGCCTTCAAAAGGAAGCCATTCATCTATTTCTTTGTCGTGTGGAAAATCAATGTTCTCCTTCACCAACAGCTTACTCTCATGATCCTTCAATATCCTAAGACATTGAGATCCTCTTTCATTCACAAGAAATTGCAAACTTGTCAATTGTCCTCCAGCAGCTAACAGATGTTTAGTGCTAAAATATACATGTTTAGATAGCCTAGTAACGTGAAATCTTCTTTACCAACACAAAAAACAACAATTAGGTTGCTACTACTATTAATCCAATGTATAGCGTATTGGCAGAAGAGATAACCAACTCCTTTTAAGGCCAACTACAGGATAAACCTCTTGGAGGAGGATTCTCTAATTTTCTCCTCAAGGCTGTTCGTTAGGTGTAAATTTCACGGTTTCTTCAAATAAGACCATCATCAGTTTCATAGTTCCTGTATTCTAGGAAATAAGTAATCGGAAAGGATACTACATGACAAGTGCTAATGTTTATGGTAAGGATAAGGGCAGTAGAAATATACTATCCCATCCAGAGGTTGTGTAGCTGAAATTATATTTTTCAATTCCAATTCTATAGGATGTTACTCTGGTACCGTTCGTCAATTAGAATTACATCAAGATCTACACAAGATATTCTTATATGTTTTTTCCAGGACAGTACCAAATAGTGTAAGGTAGTTACCATCATACCGAGTATGAGAATAAGTCTGGTGCAATTTTGCCAAATGATGATCACAAATGATGGAATACCATGATTTGTAAACACACATAAATTACATGAGAGACTTCGCAAGAAGTTTTTCCAGCAGTTACACCACTATATCGTGGGAAATTGACATAGTCTTTATCATCATCAATTGTTTCTTTTTGTATAAATGAATTATTTTACATAGTATATTATATAAAAATATCGAGCAAAATTATTCAAATACAGTGAAGATGAAAAAATATTGCATTGAAAATAGGAATATTTGCAATTTTGGTTCCTTATCTTTGCATAGTGCACAGAACTAGCCCCCATTGTATTCAAAAAATGCAGTTTTGGTCCCCAAACGTTCGGTTTTGTGTGAAACTAGGCCAACAAATGAAAAAGTATAAAATCCTAATAGTTTTTGTCATATGCATTTTGCATGTGGGCATTAACTCAAAAAAAATCCTACAAAATCCTAATGGCCACGTGTAGTGCATGTGACAAAAACTGTTAGGATTTTATACTTTTTTTTTGGTTAGCCTAGTTTAACACAAAATAAAAGTTTGGACACCAATACTGCATTTTTCAATACCCTCGAACTAGTTTTACATAGTACCCAAAGATAAGGGACCAAAACTATAAATCTCTCTTAAAAATACTATGTAATATAAATGTAATGTTGAGCATTTCAAATGCCAAGTAATGGTATATATTGCAATACAGTAAAAGCGAAATTAAAAGTAGTATTTTGTAATTATTGCAATAATGTAACTAAAAAGTGAAATATATGTATGAGGATGAGTGTCCAAGTTTATCCATTTCATGTATAATACTTTTTTTTTTTCAAAATATGCATTATTGTTAATCAATTTATGATTGAAATAATGTCGATAAAATGTTATTTATAATATACTAATATCGCTATACTTTATTTTACTTATCAAAAAAATTAGTCCAATTTTTGTAGGACGAAAATGGTCTAGAAATTATATTTAACTATTACAAAAAAATGCGCACATAAGGCGAATCCGTTGTCATTTTAAGACTGCCCCTATCCCCTAAAAACATCTATATTGGGGGAAACACTTCACTCATCTAAACGTTAAAATTATTGAAAAGTTGTTTCTCAAAGACATCCATACTTCAGCAAAAAACACTCATGGTTGCAACGTCAAATTCAATCATCAGAAACTCTTCAATTTGTTTCTCCATGTCAGATTTTTATTTTAGGCTTGAAACCAACTATTATGTCAATTTCTTTTTTTTTCAGTTGATCGAAATAATCATTGTGACTTTTGGAATGGCTTCTTAAGTAATAGAGGACACGGTGAAGGGCTTGGCAGAGGATTAGGGGAAAATGTTTCTTCAACTCAAAATGTGCCAAAAGGTACAAGTCATATGCAAAACAAAAAATAGTCATATGAGGACAGTGGTGCAATACAAATGATTAATAACTTGTAGATTAAAACCTATATATAACGGTATTTTTCATTTGAATTGGTTAAAATTGCTTCAAATTCAAGGGCCCTGTTTATAAGAATTTAGTAAAACAATTCTAAGTTGGTATAATTGAAACTGATGATGCTGTGGTAACAATGGTTGAGGGAGTCCAAATTGAGATTGATTCTGAATCCTTGAATGTCCTAATAAAGGAAATGATTTTTGTTCCACAAAAAAAATGGTCTCACATTTATCACTATTGTTGAGCTTATGCGAAATTGTTTTCCAAATCATGCACGAATAAAGGATTAAGAGTTTCAATACGCAAAGCTTTATCCCTAGTCATCGAGTCTTGTATTACATTGTCTCTCACATTCTTGCTCCTACCATAAAGGCTATAGAATGGATCCATCCCACATTGGAATTTATCTTATATATGGCACACTATGGCAGGAAAAAAAATTATGGTGTAGGATACATGCTTTTGAGTCAAAAAAAGAATTGAAATTTGTGTTTTAGGTTGAATTATTACGTTGATTCTTAAGAAAAAACTTGTTCCATAGATGAATGGGAAGGGGAAAATGTCTTCCACTGACACTATCCAAAAATTGAACATGCCTATCATGGTGTAGTTGTTGGATGGATTTGACTTAGTCGAATGCAAATAGACAAATCTCCTGGTTGTGCTTTACCTGACTTCAACCATGATCATACTCGCATAGAAATGACGTGGTGCTGTTTCAAGTACCCAAACTACCTCCATCGACTCTTCAAACAGAAATAATGAATACCTTAATTGCATTGAATAATCGGTTGGCTAGGATTGAGGCTAAAATTGACTAAACTATTACACTTGATCAACGAGCTGGTTTTGAGGGATATAATGAGTTGCACTGGATAGCTGTAATTACATACAAAAGTGATAGATCAGGAGGTGATACATCTGAAAGTGAAGATAAAGAATAAGATAGTTTAGAGCATGATGCCCAATACGAGATGGCACGATGCACCACAGAACGACAAGTAATCAAGACTCGTAATATCTTAATTCTCATAGACTTCTATTTAATGAGAACTCCTACTATCTTAAAAAGTTGCAGATTTCTTTTTTGTGGACTTCTGTTCAATATCTAACAAATAAGCCTGTGTGTTTTGAATATATAGTACTTATTTGAATTGTCATTGATGAGGTTTATGAACTAATGATGTTTGTACATGACCAATTGGCTATTCATGAAGAAGGATCTTTTTCAGGTCTAGAATAGAGCAAAAACTAGAGCAAAACACAGCAAAAAATGTTTCGAATCAATGTAGGGGGTGTTCGACTGCCTTCTGATTTGCATTCGTCTAATGCGGAAAACACAAAGAAACTGCTTACTGTCCACTTGCATAGGCTAGGCTATTTATTTAATATTCTATTCCTTTTATAATATAAAATTTTCATACTAGATAAAAGAAGGTTTTGTAACTTTCTAAACTCCCTCGTTTGGTATTTGTTTATATATCGACTATACTACTATGAAAAAAAATCAAGTTGATCTTAGATATTGAACCACTACTCAAAATTTTAGTTTCAAAACAACTGAAAAAAGACATGACATTAATGAATATACGATATAATACCACCAATTATAAGTAGAGCACTTAATTACAATATCATCTTAATTTCCTTGTTTCTTATCCTAAATATTGAATCCGTAAACCTAAATACAAAAAAATAAAATTATCAATAGTAAATAAATATTCACAATGTCTTGTCTTAAGTAAACAAGCAACGATATTTTCCATAATGCATGCAATAATTGGATCCACAGAAACTGATTTAATGTTTATTTTAAGAAAATTGGTGTATTCAGCCCTCTCTACCACGATGGATATGAAGTCTTTATTTGGATTCCAAAAATATCCTTGCCGAATTTTCCCAGTCCCCAAGGTGATAGCAACTTTCATGTTTTTTATGAATCCTTCGCTTTTCAAAAGGTTGTTGGTGGCTAGTTCAAACTCCCAACATTATCCATTCTTCTCATAGTCATTGTGTTATAATTTTCAATCTGAATATAATTAAGTAATAATTGCATTTCCAAATACATATATGTATATATTTGAAATTGAAACATTTTGCTCCCTTACAATTTACCAACATTGCATTTTTTGTCCCAAACTCTATATCTAATTTATTTTTTGTCTGAAAAGTGCTCGCACATATTGCATTAATAACTTTTTAAGGGCAAAAAATGAATTACAGTAGTATTCCTCTAAAGGGAAAAATGCAATTTTGGTCTCCAATATTTGGAAAGGGAGCCAAACCAATCCTCCAATGCTCATTAAAAACAAATTCGGTCTCTAATGTTTCTAATTTTGGCCAAAAATAGACAATTAATAGAAATTGATTAGTGACTAACATCAAAATCAAATTGTTGTTAGTCAAACGTTTTGACTTTGTATTTTTTATAATCTAAAGTTTGGATTTTGGATTAATATGATCCACTAATTTTTGAATAGTTATAATTAAAATTTTAGGATGAAAGGAGTTGAAAGTTGAATTAAATATATGTTAGATCTGTCAAAATGTAATTAAAATCCTAATAAACCAAAACATAGAAAAAATAATTAAGTATTCTTTTTCATATTTTCATGCCACTACGTACCTTACATATTTATTCTCCTTTACATACTTGGAATTAACTCTTTTGTCTTTTTCACAACATTTTCTTGATTTTAGTTTAACATTTAGATTATTGTTATTTTATACTATGTGTAATCAACTCATTATGCATTCTAGAATATTTTCTCTTATTAGAGTAATTAAATAATTTATTAAGTATTCCCTTAGAATGTAAATGATACATACTATGTAAATTAATTTGATCATCTAATAAATTATTTAATATTGCAATATGTTATCAATTCACTACCAAATGAAATCAATTTTGTTAAAGTGATTAGATTTATTTGTTGGAAGTGTCAATACATTAGGTATGTTTACTTTTAATTAAAAGGAAAGAGTATAAAATAGAATCTTTGTTTAAAAAATCCTTAAAAGCCTTTAAATTGGTAAAACTATTTAAAACTTGCATTTACTAGTTATTACAAACATGTTCCCTTGGTACAATCATTTGAAATCTGTGTCAACTAGTCACGTAAGAATTGTGTAATAGTAGTTTTTTTAATTGTAGTTATAATGAAGTTACATTATTGCAAATAATATTCTCCTTTAATTTATCAATATCTTTTTATTTATTTTATGTGTATTATTAATCAATTGGAACTAAGTTTTTTTAAGACACATGTTTATTGGTGGGGGATCGGATACCCATTTTATTAAATGCATGTTTTAGGTACAAATAGTTATGTCGAAGTGATTTAAGAGATTTTTAGAAGGAATTTTGAAAAAATTTCACTTAAGTGTCGCTAGAATAATAACTATTTAATCATTAAAAATTTCATTATCTTAAATTTTTATATATTAGGTGGTATATATATATAGATATATGATCAAAATAAGGTTTAATTAATTTTTTCACATTATCATTTATTTACAATACTAGAACACCTCTGGCATATATTTAGTTCAACTCAATTTAATTCATTTCATCCTAAAATCCTAATTATAGTTATTGAAAAATTAAGGATTATATTAATACAAAATCCAAACGTCGGGGACCAAAATTGTAGAGTCAATATGTTTTACTAACGGCAATTTGATCTTGACCATTAGTCACTATTGAATTTTTGTAAATTGTCCTTTTTTGGCCAAAAATGAAAATATTATAGACCAAATCTATTTTTAGTGAACTCTTGGGAACTAGTTTGACTACTATCCGAAATAGTGGGGACCAAAATTGTATTAATACCTTCCTCCAAAATAAAGGCCTATGTTATAGCCAACATTAGATTCACACCATTATATTAGTACTTTTTTACCCGTACAAAGTTAGTTATTTTTTCCTCTGAAAAAATCATAAGGGCAAATTCCACTTACTCCTATGGTTTGGCCGTTTTCCACATAATTCACTTATGCTTTAAAAACTACAAAAACACCCTTATTGTTTCGGTCTAAATGTCCAACTAACAAAAGATGATTAATAAGTAATTAAACCATTAAAATATTCAGGTATATCCTTGTGTGGTTGTGCTTTTCTATTTTTTTTATGTATTACATTTTTATATTTAAAAAATAAAAAATCATAAAAATAAAAAAATTAACAAACTAAAAATTTTAAAAAGGCATAAAATTTAGGAAAATAAATAAAATAAAAATGAAAAAAATGTGAATAATAGAAAAATGAAAAAAAATCAAAGCATAAGAAAAATAGAAAAAATAATAAAAGTAAAAATAAATAAATAAGAATTCTTTTTTGATGGAATGTAAAAGAAAAAAAAATAGAAAATGATAGAATAAAAAGTAAAAAATAGAAACAGAATAATAAGAAATTTATTAGAAAAAGATAAAAATGCAAAAAAAAAAAATGGTCGATGAAGGTAAGAAGAGGGTTAGGGTAGCTGGGGGGTTGTGATAGGTAAGGAAAGGAGTCTTGGATAGTGGAGAGGGTTGGGGAAGGGGATATTATATGGTGGAAGGTGGTGGGAAGAGTGGACTGTGTTGAAGGTGGGGGTGGAGGAGAGATGAATAGGCAGGGATGGGAAAGCAGAGGGGTAGCAAGATGGGGATGGCACAACACAAGGAGGGTTGGGTGGTAAGGGAGCAAAATATGGGGATGGGGTTGATGGGAAAGTAGGAGGGATAGGTGGTAGGGAAGCAAAGAAAGGGGTACGAATGGTGGGTTAGGTGCAGGGAATAAAAAGGGGTGGTGTGGTTGGGGGTGGGCCGGATCTCGGTAGCAGGGTAAGTAGATTTGGGTGCTTGAGATGGTGGTAAAGGTTGAGTGACGGCAGTTATAGATGGTGGGAAGAGTGGATGGGTGGCTATGGGAAAAAGATGACTTTTTTTTTTTGTTTTTGAATTTGACTATAAAGTTATGTTTAATTCTATTTTGACTCTATAGTAATTCTATAATTTAATTTGATTTATTAAGGGCAATTCGGAAATAAAGAAGATTTCAAAAATTTTAAAACTACCTATATATTTTTGTGCATGGCATCCAATTTTAGTGTTACCATATGAATTTTTCATCCATTGGACATTTAAACCAAAATTATAAGGGTGCTTTTGTAAGTTTTTAAAGCATAAGGAGGTTATATGGAAATGACCAAACCACAAATAGTGTAAGTGGAATTTTCCCACACCATAATGATAGTATTGATGATAAACTTTCAAGTTACATGTATAAGGGTAACTACCCTATATCTAATTTGGTAGCATTTTCTACCTAAATAGGAAAGTAATCTTCCCAACAAACGTTATGTTTCAAATATTTTGCAACATGATCCGTGAACTATCTATTCCACTGTGAACTTTCTTCCATCTGTGTTATAATATAATGTTAACTTTATTACTTTAGCCATTTCCAGTCCTTCTAATCTTTGCTTCTCTATTTCAGAGCCCATATGATTGAGATTTCACCCTTCTAGGATCTACAGACGACCTGAATCCCTTATATTCCTAGTTCTTATTGTTTTACTACTTCACTGTTAAGCATCACTGTTCTAGGTTACTGGTGGTTTCCATTTTCCTCTCTCTCAGCGACATGTGTTTTATTTCTATTCCCTTTCTTAACATCTTTCTGTACTTCAACTATTTCACTCTAGTGAGTCTTTCTGAATAATGCTTCTAGCATTAGGGATGGATCCAGAAAATTTTTTGAGTGGGGGCACCACTTAAATAAAAAAAATTCATATTACATTCCTGTATCTATTGGTGACACTTTATAAATTATCTAAAAAGACTATTATACCCATATATTTTTTTGATATTCCTATAACAACCCTTCCATTTTTTTGAATTGTCATTATATAAAATATAGCATATCATTGCCTTAACAATAATGGGAGTGCTACTATCAATTTCCCACAAATAATAAGAAATTTTCGTATTTTTCTAAAGAATGGTTTTTTTTTTTGTGCAAGTTTTCTATAGAATAGTTGTAACAATATATTTGCATATGAAGCCATAGATATCCATATATTTAACAAATACTATAATATAAATTATGATACCAATAATGTTCATTCATAAATATTATTTTTTAAGAATCCTAATAACTCTAATAAATTATAAGTGATGAAAAAATTTGCATAAGAAAGTCCACTAATGGGCCAAAAATCTTTAAACCAATGTAGTTGTAGTCATAAAATAACGTCTAATCACTTTTTCATTTATTTTATTTATAGTTAGTAACAAATTATTATAATCGTTAAACACATAATTATTTTTTTAATTCAGTGGGGGTGCACAAATATATTTTTTTGCAAAAGTCTATGACAAAAAAGCAATTTCTTATTAGGCTAGTAGGGACAACATTCAACAGTACCTAGCATCCTCTTCATAATTCTGAAAAGTAAACCTGTTTCTAACTTTTCTGAGTTGTTAAAGGATGTTAGCTGTTAGAGCTATATGGTTCATACCGACTTGCCTATTCTTTACTTCTAGAAGTTTTTCCCACCAATCTCAAAGACTCTTCTATATATACTTGTATAGTCCCTACCATTGAATTGGAGCTATCCTTTAGACAGAATAGCCTCTCTTCACCTTTCATACAAAAGAAAAATATGTGCTCAATTATTTCTTTTTCCCTTCCACAAGACTAACAGTTTTGTACCTCTTTCCCAAACCTCTTGTATATAGTCTCATTAGATGGTAGCATAGTTCAAAGTCGCGGTGGCAGATGTTAAATTTCTATATCAGTCGCGACATATTAGTTATGAATCAGGCAATATGAGCTTTTTCTTTATATAGTGTGAAAAAAATTATTTAAAAAAAAAAAAAAAGCACAGAAAGAAAGAAATAACCTTGGTAGAATCCTCACAGATAGTAGGACTAGAAAAAAAAAATTGACCCAGGACTCAAACTTTAGACCTTGAAGTTATTAGTCCAATACAACTACCAACAGAGTAATATATAGTTGTTGCTTGTTAGGAAATTTTCTATAAGAAGTAAAATTGTTCCTTTACATATTTATTAAACCAAAAAAATTTATTCAACCAAAGGTATTTGAATTGCAGTTCCAGCACTATAGTCTCTATCATCATCTAGAATGACAAAAAGAAAGTGATGGGGAGAGCGTTGAGATCGAAGGATGCTCAAGCACCCATTCATTCTCTTCGATCTGCATTCCGAATTCCGACCATCATCACCAACATTAGATTCCATCCATCTATCCCTCTTTCTTTATTTCTAACTCTACATAATCAAATCCATGTTAAATATTTTTTAATCCTTACAAAAATTCATTTTCTCTCACAACACCAAGTTTTTTCACGTCTCGCCTTTCATTCTTTTTCTTCTCCCACTTCCCTTTCATATTTTTGTGTATTCTATTGTTTACTCGATCAATTCTCACTGAGTTTTTGACTCAGTAAGTTGAATTGTGATCGAGTTTTAGTTATGACTGGATCAAGTCTTTGACTCCTGGTTAGTAGAATTAGGTATAGACTCCTTCATAAAAATTGCCTAATCTTGTGTTTACATTAAGTGCCCAGACTTTCCTCCAAATTCTTTTCTCCCTATTATTAGATTTATCTCTTCTACAACCTTATCCTCCTAATTGTACCCAGAGTTGATAATATATTGACTGTTGGTACTAGCTTGCCAGTAAAATATGTCTTTTCTTCCAATTAGGCTAATAGGTATTTGAGAGATTTTTTATAACATCCTCTTCATTAAAGCATTGCATTATCACTTGCATATCCCATCCAAAATACTTGATTAGTTGATCCATTGTTTCTAAATTGCAATCACTAGGTCTTATTGTGCTTGTTCTGTTGTTTGGAATCATCTATCATTTCAGATGTTCATAGATTTACCATCTCCAATTCTGTAGCTCAATCCTATTTCCATCAGATCCCCAGCAGGCATCATCCTCTTCCAATACCAACTTATAATATTGGGGACTTGTACTTTGAACATCGATTCATTTCTAGACTATCTTGATTTCAACACTTTTCTCACAAGAAAATTAGGTTGAATTAATATTCTCTATATTTATTTAGTAACCGGTGCTGAGTTGAAGTTGTACACATCCTTAAAACCTAAAGACCCATCATTTTTCTGAAGCTCGTATTATCTTCTTCCAAGCCATCCAATAACGTTTTCGGTTTTCTTGAGTTTACCCCTACGAAAATTGAACCATTGGTTTACTTATATCTTTGCACACTTTTCTTGAAAGCCTAAAGCAAGACATGGAGTGTGTTGGCATTGCTATAGCCACTGATTTCAACATTACTTAACAACTTGTTCTTCCATCCTTTCAGTCTATCATCAACCCTTTGATTTATTTACTTAAATGTCTGTTTCTTGCTTCTAGAGATAACAAAGGCAGACCTAAGTATTTTCTTTGATTTACCACTTCAGCTGCCCCAAAAATATTGGAGACTTCTTTCTTGATCTAAGGCTAAGTATTCTTAGTGAAACAAGTTGAGAACTTGTCCATGTTAATCTATTGACCAGAAGCATGGTTATATGTTTTAGTATTCCCTAATATTCAACTTCTTATTTATCAGCTTGGCAAAATATGAGGGCTAATCTAAAAAAAAAAGAAGAAAAAGTAGGACACTGCTATATTCCTTATTTGCACAACTTCACACTAGTTAGGCAGTTCTCAAGGTAGGGTAATAGTGGATCACCTTGCACAATCCAACCAACCACTTAGAACAAAAACCTAAATTTTGTATACATTGTCATTAGGAAAGACCATTCTATCTATTATAGACCTTGAACATGTCCAGTTTTATTTCAGTAAAATAGTTTCTACCCTGCCTTTTGTTTAAAGAAATGCCGAAAAAAATAATCACATTGTCAATGATGAGTCTACCAGGAATAAAAGTAGCTTGACTGCTACTAATTAATGCAAAGGTTCAATACAAGTTTTAGTATATTGGCTATCAATTTGGATGTTGCTTTGTATACTACATTACGAATAGCAATTGGCCTAAAATAAAACATATTAAGGGAGCAACAATTTTTGGCATGAGAGTGATAATGGTTGTATTCAAGGATTTAAGAAGGAAAATAGAATGAAAAGAACTCTTTATAGCCATGACAATATCATTCTTAACAATGCTCCTAGAAATTTTGAAGAATAATGGTGATAAGCCATCAGGACCTAGTGCTTTTGAGGGATTCATAGAAAGAAAAAAAAAACTTGATTTCCTTCTCCTTAAAAGATCTAGTTAATTACTAGTTCATTTAATCAGATTTCTCTCTGGGATCCCTTTTAAGATTTCCTAAAAGTCCCTTGAGGCAAATGTTTTGAATAGATCTTCATAATAAGAAGTAATTACCTTTATAAAATCAAAAGTATCCCTCTACCAGTTACCCTGAGAATCTATGGCATTGATGCTATTTCTTTTCTCCTTCCTCTAGCAAATGCATGGAAATAAACAGAATTTCTATCCCCTTCCTTCAGCCACTAAATTTTGGAATTCTAATCCCAAAATACTTCTTCATTTTTGTAAGCTTTGCTCAACTGCAACTTAAGTTCAACTCTTTTCCCCTTATTCACCCCAAGTTGTTAGTTCTCATATCCTTTAACTTCTCCTTTAACTTCTCCTTTAACTTCTCCTTTAACTTCTTTTGATCCTGTGGTTAGCATTTATCTTTATAGATTTACTCAAGTAAGGCAATTCTGACTGCTTTCATATTTTAAATGATTTAAACTGCCTAGATCCTAAACATTCTTTATCCCAAGTGTCCATGATCACATTTTCAACTTCTTGATGTTGCAGCCACCTCTTGTCAAAAAAAAAATTCCCTTTCTTTTTAAATGCCTTAGGGGTACAATCTACTAGAATCATAGCATGATTAGATGCTTCAGTGGTAAGGTTGATACAATTGGCCTCAGTAAATGACTCCATCTACTCAATGATACACAGAACTTTATCCAATCTCTCTTTTACTTTTTGATTAATCAAGCCATTTCTCAATGTCTAAGGTTGCCCATCATATCCTAAGTCTACCAATTTACTATCCTAGGTCCATTTCATGAAGTTTGTAAAAGTTCACTCCACTTTTACCCTTCACCTCTCTTCTCCTCATTGGAACATATCTCGTTGAAGTCCCCTACTATAATCCACTTGTTGCTATTGTCTCCTTTTCCTAAGATATAAGATTTATTTTGTTTCTTTCTAATTTGAAGATTAGAGCTTGCATATATCCAATGCACCACCTGTGGCAATCGTTATTAGGATTTCTTAACTTACTTCAATTGTGAAAGCAATAGGTATCATGTCAAAAACCTAAGTTTCTTTACTCCAAAATGTTGTCATTCCATAAGAATTCCTAGTATCCATCATAAAAGGTTGTAAAACCAAATTTTTCCTGACTTTTCTGTAAAAACTTTTTATTCTTTGTTTCACTTAGAATGATCACCTTTAGAGAGTGAAGGCTAATAGCTTCCTTAAGCTGGGGAATTGTCAAGAAGCTTCCTGCCTCTCGATAATTCCACACCAGTATTCTCATTAGGAATTTGGAGACCAATTTTGGTTGGTTCACTCAACCCCTACTTGGATCGTAATACAAAGTACCTTCTTTACCCTTTTAGCCATTTTTAGTTGTATGTCCTTCATAGTTTCCTTCATGTCCTCTTCAAGAATTGCAGTCTAAACTTTCGCTTTCCCAATTCTATCAATACTGACTGCTAGTTAGATAAGTCCTTAATGGCTCTCTTACCTTTTTTGTTAGTTTCTCAAATTTTTGAGCATACTGTTTTGCTTTTTTCCCATGTCCCCCCTTCTATTAAATCAACCTCCATACCTTCTACTTCTTTATCCTACTCCTATAGTCTTGAAGCAATTGACACTAGTTGTAGATCCCCTTTAGTTATCAACTCAAGTCTCTCATTTTTTTTTTGTTTCCTTTTTATCTTTTCTATCTCTCTCTCCTCCACCTCTTCCTTCTCCTCATCTAAATTAATTAGAGAAAAGGTAGAAGTTCCTATGCTTATCCTTTTTTCCAGTCTCAATTCTTTAGTGGTGCTTTCTGTCCTACTATTGTGATATACAACCCTTTCCATTTTGTTCTTCCTTATCCCTCATCTCCTTATTTCTACTAGATTCCATTCCTCCAAACTTAACTTCTTGGGATCCATTCACCTCTTGCCCTGGCTTTAATTTCCTCCTTCGCCTGAGAGTTTCAAAGTCATTCTTTCTCCACTGCCTCTATTCTGTATCTTCTTTTTTTTTTTTTTTTTTTGAAGAAGTTTTACCATTGTTAACTCTTAAAGGAGTGTAGAAATAGACAAGGAAGAGTTGAGTGAAGAGATAAAGATGTGGATAAAGGGGTTGCAAGGATGGAGAGGGATTTGGGAGGAAGGGGTTATAGGGGAACAAAAATAATGGTCATGGGGGTCACAAAGGGGTGCAGATCTTAGCCAGAAGAGGTTTGGGATTGGTGGGTTGTTTATTATTTAGCATTGTCAATTTTTGCGTCCTAAAACTTTTATCATGATATGTACATTACTTTTCAGGCCATAGTTAGAATGGTATCTAAGGACTAAAGTGGAGCACTTTGAATTTGTAAGGGAAGAAATTGCATTATTTTGAAAGTGTAGAACTAGAAAACTATAAATGTGTTGTATGAGGAGTATTTTTTTTTAATACTTATACAATGAGGCTTATTTAAGTAGTGTTATGAGAAGGAGATGTAATTTGTCAATTTTTCCACTATAATATAGAATTTATGATGAATACATGACTATATCAAGTTTAAATATTGTCAGAATTGGATCTAAAGACCAAAATGCTGTGTATGTGTATTTTAAATTTGTGACAAAATTTTTGCCATCATTTTTAAAGCTAAAATATAAATGGACAAATTTATGATTGGTTTTTTTAATGTTTTGAGGTCAATTGCTTTATTTGTTATTTTCTAAAAAAAATTAACTGCACAACTGTACCATTTTGGGGTTGTTTCTAACATAATTTAGATTTTGCACTTTGTAAGTGCAAAATGCACTCTTGTTTGATAGATCTATTTAAAAAGAAAAATAGTTTCACACTTTGTAAATGCGAGAAAAGCTATTTCACACTAACAAAGTGCAAACACATTTTTTTAAAATATTTAAAAAAACTCCAGCATCGCCATAAACCTTCAGTAATTTACCGTAATGTAATCCTAGGTAAATCCTAATTTCCTAATACATTCCCTAAATATTAATAGTACATGTACCCTTGTTTATACAATTGTAATGTAAACCTTAACACTTACTTGTTGACGTAAGACCAAACTAACCCTAATCTATAAATTGTAAGTTACATAAGAATTCACCTCTCTAATGGGCAAATTTGTTCTGTTGCAAATGCAAACTCTAACCCTAATTAGTGAATGTCACCCTATTTTATATTAGTTCATGATTTCAGTTTAGTTGGTTAAAAAAGGTTGTAGAGTTTAGCATAAATATGATTATGCAATAAAAAAACATTGTAAAACCATGAGCATTTGACAATAGCTGAAACTCGAAATAGAATTCGTCTAATTGGTGAATGAGATAATTTGAAAAGTCAAGTTTCTGACGATGCCAATTTTAGGAAAAAATGTCATCTTTGTTCTCCAAGCCCACCACTATAATCAATATCCTTAATGAAGGATTAGTTAACGTAACAAAATTGAAAATAGTACATTAGTTGAAAAAGATGTGCAAAATCAAATTTTAGTTTTAGTATAAAAAATTCACTCTCATTTTGGAAATGACATTTCAAATTAAATTGGCAATTTGTTAGATGCGAATGGCTCATTTCCAGAAGATACCAAATCACAATTAGCAAACTAAATTCACATTTGCAAGATGCAAATGGCACATTCTTAGAATTCAGGAAAAAAAATATAGTCACAAATACATGCTCATTTTGATAAAGATCGTATATGAACTAATTAGTTGTGATTTACACCTAATGCTATGAACTCTGCCCAAGTATAGCATATGCATAGCTCATTAAAACTTAGTTTGGGAGTTTTGAGAGAAAAGAAGATAAGGGAAAATTTATGTTAAGAAATAAAAAAAGGGAAGAGAAATAATGATAACTTTCTCTTACCTTATTTGTGAGTTTAATAAGGAAGGAGACAATTTTGGATTCATAAGGTAGTATAGTTTTGGATAAATTACAACGAAGCCTCCTATGATCTAGAAAATGTGGCCTAATTACCACCCTATAGTTTGTAAACTAACAATCCACCCCCTAGTAGTTTGGATTAAAGTGAAAACATTAAATTGATTCCCAGGAAGCTAAAATTTTTTTAATGGATAAATTACAAAGGAACCCCTTGTGGTTTAGCTAATGGTCAAGTTAATTTCCAATGGTTTGTAACCCTATAATCTGCCCTGTTGCGGATTGGGTTTTTTTTTTTTTTTTTTTAAATGACGTAATGGTTTTGTTCAAAAGGTAAAAAATACTCCTAAGTCTAATACTCCTCCACCACCTAGAAACCCCTTTTCCTAAAAGGAATGGATTGTATTTTATATTAAAAAACACACTAACCTTGATTAAAGATTTTAAATTACTAAAATAACCCTTTACATCATTTTTAGCCTCTAAATGGTTACTTTAGAATATTTAACGATTTCAATTTAAACCCAAACTACAAGAGGCAAACTTTTGATTTGTAAACTATAGGAATAAAAGCTAAACATTTGTCAAACTATGAGTGGGGTTCCTTCGAATTTATCTTTTATTTAAAGGGTTATTTTAGTCATTTAAAATTACTAATAAATGTTAGTATTTAACATAAAACCTAACCTTTTTCTACCGGCGGAGGGGTTTTTGGGCTGTGGCAGGAGTACTTAGGTGTATATTTTTACCTTTTGCACAAATCCATTATTTTTTTTTTAACTTTTATCCATTTTACAAAAGAATTCAAACCATAAGAGGATGGATTATAGAATTATAAACCATAGGATGATAACCTAAACATTAGTCAAACCGCAAAGGGTTCCTTATAACCCCATAATTGTTTTTTTCTTGAACGTTTAATGGGTAAAGTTAACAGTTTAAAACAATTTTAAAGGTATAATTTGACTTTTCTTCCATTTCATCCTACTTTCAAAAGGAAAAGTTTTGAAGTATTTCATCATCCTAATTCGTTCTTTTTCTCTCCTTTTCTTTCCACCTAAGGCTTAGTTTGGGAGTTTTTGAGCTGAAAAACAAAAAAGAAATTGGAGATTTGGAAGGAGAATTTTAACAGTTCCTTTGGATGGAAAGAAAATGGAAAAAGAAGACATTTGGAGAGAAAGTTAGAACTTTTCTTTCATTTGGGAGTTTAATTAGGAGAAAAAGAAAAGGAATTGAGAGATTTCTAAATCTCTGAAGAAGCTATTTTTGTGTCTCTCCTTTCCTACCCAAATTTGAAAAGAATTGGAGAGAAAGTTAGATATGCATAATAAATATTATTGTATGACAAGTTTACCCATCAAACGCAATCTTAAAGATTTAAATAAGAGGGTAAACTTGTAAACAACTACATTTTTAATCTTTTCTTTCCCAAAACTTCTAAACAACATGGAATGAAAGTATAATCTCTTATCTTCTTTTCTTCTCTCATAACTTAAAGATTTCATTTCTTTTCTCTTCTCTCCTAAACTCCCAAAGTAAGCCTAAGTGCATAGTGTCCCCCAAACTTTTCACTCCAAAATGGGAGGATTTGGAAGGAAAGTTGGTGGTAGTTTATGATTTTTTTTTAAAAAAAATACCCAATTTATCCTTGGAATACTAAAGGCCCAAAATTTAATGATTTACTAGTGATAAAAGACACACTATATATGTATGTGATGAAAAAATATATTTATGATATATTTTTTTAAAATTTACTTTATATTAGTTAAATAACAATAATTTATCCATAGATTATTTTTACAACAAAATTTCACACATAGTTTTTGCCTTTTTGCTTATTTATACATAGTTGAAAATAAATTAAAACTTTTAAATAAGTAAATTTAAGAAAAAAATAAATGATGATGAGTAGTGATCGTTTTTAACTTTTCGAATCTTAAAATTTTACAAAGAGACCAAAGGAGAGGCTACCATACTAATTTGATATTTCCCTTTATACATAGTACAGATGTAAACAAATTCTTCACCAAACTCCCAAGATTTGAAGCCCTTCTCTCCTCTACTTCTCTTCTTTTCCCTCGTAACTTAAGTTTTTCATTCTTTTCTCTTCCTTGTGTCTTAATGTCCCAAACTAAGCCTAAAAGTCCTAAACAAAAGAGAAAAATATCCTTCTTTCTCTTATTTTCTATCTAAACCATAGTTTTTAAAACCAGTCTGTCCAGTAATTCTACCAGTTAATTCGGTGAACCAACCACTTTACTGGACTAGATTGCTGATCTAATAGGACATGGAAGGCATTAGTTGACTTGTGAACTAGGAGTGAGCATCAGTTAATCGATAAGTTAATTGGTCAAATAATTCGGCCGGAATTTAAAAATGAGTCTTAAAATTATTAACCAGTTTCAATTTCAAACTGAATTCAAAATAAAGTCTGGTTAACCAAATTCAAATTCAGTATCAGTCTTAAATTTAATTAACCATATTTTCCAATTGGACCCATTGATATTGGATTGAAATCCTTTATACAAAAACTGACACAATGTATATAACACAAAACCCAACAAGGAATAAAATGGTCCATAATTCGAAATCATCAAATTTATGTTATACTTGAATGGATGCTATATGTTTTATGAATATATTTTATACATACATACATACATACAAATATATATGACTTTATCTATATTAAATGTATATATATGACTGTTTGTGTTCATGTGTACATATATAATATCATTTGTATAACGATATTTGTATTTTATAAGTAAAATCATGGTATTAGTTTGCAAGACCATGTTATATTCAAAAGTATATTTGCTTAAAAGAAGTAACATTGTAAATCTTCAACTTGCTTTGGCGGTAAGTACTAAGGATTTTTCTTGAAAAAGAAGTAGCACTCATTCACACAAGGAAGCTAAATACCAAAATAAATTCAAAAATCGATTAATTCAAAATTCAGAACTCAATTCTACTAATTTCAAAATTTCAATACTAAAGTGAAAACAATTACAAATTCGATCAACCGATTTCGTGCTCAACCTTATTGCCAATGACCCATTTTGTACGTTGTTTTTGCCATATTTCAAACCCTAGACCACTCCCTCAACTCATACCACCTTCAACCTGACTAGACCACATCCCATGATGGTTTAAGATTCATTTTTTAATTATTTAAATAACTTCTTTTTCCCTTCTTTTTAAATAAAATAGTTACTAACTCTGAAAAAAAAAAAACCATAAATGTCTTGAAATAAAAAACAAATTTTCTTTTTAAAAGAAAATTTAAAGATATAAATTAAAGAAATAATATTATGTCTTCCACAACAATAAAATACTCCATATAGTATTGTGCCACAAAAACTTAAAAAACCTAAACAAACAAACTTATTTGTAAATATAATATTATAACACAATCACCACTTCAGAAATAATAAAAAGATCATTTTCTATATATATGTTCATATTAAATTACACGTACAAGAATTTAAAAGGAACTTCTATTTTAATATATTTAATTATATTTAAAAGTTGATATTATATATTGTTATTAATTATTTCACTATATGCCATCTATCTAAGAATTTTAAAGTATTATATATTTATAAAATAAATATAATATATTTTAGTAATTCACTGTTAAACTAGTAACCACCTCCTCTACGACTTCCTTTTTGGAATAAAAGTTTTATAAATAATAACTTGTCTTAATTATAGTTTGCCCCTGCAAATAGGGGTTTGTTGCAAATTACCTCTGTATTAATTTTGTCTATAAAATTTCCTTCCAAGGCTTAATAGGTTAATTTTTCATCCAAGAAATGGTGAAATGTCATAATTACTCTCAAATTTTTAGTTGCATTTTGATGTGTATAAAATTTGGTGTTGGACTTTGGACCCTAACTTTATTTTATAAATAATTTGTTATTTGAAAATAATGGTGGTTAATTTTTTAATTCATCCTTGTTTTAAAAAATTTTTTTGTTATCCTTTATCATCTGTGTGCTTGAATTAATTTGCTATTTTATTTTTTCTAGTTCATATTATTTTATGACAAGCCATCACATACTTGTTCCGTTATTTTATATCTAAAATAAAGTATTTTATTCATATTGTCACATTCTTTTAATGAATTTTTACTTTACTTTTCGTATTATTAGTAATTAATTCTTCACTTTGTGTTTAAAAATTATGTTAGTTGAGTAAATATGTTACTTTGAAATATAATCAATATATATTTTATATAAACTTAAGTTGATCAACCCAATCACTCATACTCTCCAAAAAAAGAAATATTTGCAGTAAATTAAAATTCAGAAAAATAAATTTAGTTATTTCCGTTTCATGTCTTAGTAGAAGAATTTTAGCAAAAGAAAAATTCATAAAAATCAATTGCTAGCATAAGCCACTTCTAAAAGAACAAAATTTTAACTAAAATTTGATAATATTGATTTACTACGTTATTTTCAAATGCATCTAACATTTATGACATAAAAATGATAATAAAATTAAAGCTATTATATTAAACTAATTTTTTTTCTAATTATATAAAATATAAGAGAAAGGGATAGTGATGAAAAAGTGGTAGAATGACAAAACTGAAATAAGGAAAAAAAAAAAAAAGAAAAGAAGGAAAAATAGTTTATGCACTCAATATTAATAAAGTATAAAAAAATGTTTCATACTAAGGTTGGATAAAAAAAAATTAACAACAGTTATTTTTTAATGTCAAATTACTTAAATAATAACATCAGGTCCAAAGTACAACTCACCCTAATTTAGGTTGGCAAAACAACTAAAAGTTTGAGAGAAATCATGACATATCACCACTTTTTCGGATGAAAAATTTAATTCATTATATCTTAGGAGACAATTTATAGATAAAATTATTATAGGGATAATTTGTAACAGAAGCTTATTTACATTGTCAAACTGTAATTAAGCCTAATAACTATGATCTAACCCTTTCCATCCGAACGAACTGTAACTTTCTCCTCTTGCTCTATTTTTAACAAAAATTTGTTGGGCTCAAGGTATTTTTCCGTACACTTTAATTATTTTTTGGATCGATGTATTGATTGTTTTTCCTTGGAATTTTGATGGGACATGAAGCATTTCTGAGAATGGTTACATTGTTAATGGCTTAGTTTCTGTCTATAATGTTGAGTAGTATTTTGCAAAAGAATGGCTTTTATATATATATATATGGGAAAATTTACAATCCCTTATAGGCAGCTGCAGACACAGGAATTGTACATTGAGGGGACAAGACTTAATAGTCACATAATTATTAAAGCTAATATATATTTCTCTAAAAAATTTAGAAGGAAAAATATAAATATTATAAGGATACAAATTAAATTTTTAAAATTTTAAAGGGTAAAATTTCTAATTTTTAGAATCATGGGGGCGCCCGCCTGCCCACCTAAATCAGCCCTTGCTTTTAGGGAACCATTCCTTAGCTTTAAAAGGTTGCACAGTATAAATTTTTTAAGCACATGATATTGTACTGTACAAGTATTCAAAGTACAAAGGAATGGTTCCCTAAAAAGACCCGTATATATATAGGGGAATTCTACAGTATATATATTCTGAAAATGATCTTTTGAACAACCCTTATGGTGGATTTGTAAACTGAATTGACAAAATTTAGCTGTGTCAATAATTCTATTGTTTTTTTTTCGTAATGGATGTATTTTGGTAGTGTTTCCTGAACACTGGATGTGAAGGGCTTTTTTTTTTTGGGGTGGGGGGTGGGGGGGTTGCTCGGCGTGGAGGGGACGTTGTGCACTAGCCATTATACAAGTTTGGCCTAATGCTACTCTTATGTATACCTGTTAATTATACTCTGTAGTTGTAGTTTTTTTTTTTTGTCATTCTCTTTTCTGTGTCTTTATTTTGCGAATACGGTCAATTTTTGGGAATGAAAAATTGCTCAATGGTGCTAGCAGTACGGTTTGTTTCCTGTGGTGGTAATATGTGGTTGCCTTATTCATTCCGGCCCAACTGAAAATTTTAATCTCCTTCATTTGGCTCTGTTGGTTTATGATAGTGAAAATCTAGAACAGCTGCTGAAGTAGTGCCATTATTTTTATTAATGGAAATTCTCTCTGCATATTCTCAAACTGTTTTGAATCCCAGGAAAATATTCTCCCGATTTTTGTTATATATTTTTGGGTTAATAACACTTTAACCCCTTGAAGGTAATTACACTTTGCCCCTGAACTAAAAAACTACACTTTGCCCGCTAATCATATAATTCATCTTTTAAAATTTTTATAATATCAAGTTAAATGACTTAAATACCCTTAACATTATATTTTGATTTTTGTACTTAAATTTTGATACTGATGTGATAATTATTTAAAAATAATGAAAAATAAATTATATGATATTTTAATATAATCCATTCAATATATATCTTTGTCAAATTTTTAAATTTTGTTATTTCATTTTATATTATTTCCAATTTGAATGTCTAATTATAATAGTAGAACAATTCCTAAATGGGTTAATTTTCTATTGAAAATTCTTCTTTAAAAATATTGTGTGACAATAAATATTTTTTTTAATAAAATTTGTGATTTTTTGATATCTCTTAATATTTTATAATTTTAATATTTGGATGAAACTGTACAAATTACAATGCCAAATATAATATAATTTAACATTTTATCACATTTTCACTCTTTAATTAGTACTTTTGTTGTCATATTTTGTTATAATAATAATTTTTATTATAATATTAGTTTGCTATTATATTTTTCCTAATTTTTTTATACGTATTGAACATCAAAATTAAAATATATGAAAAATAAAAAATATAATACTAAGGGTATTTCAGACATTTAACTTGATATTATAAAATTTTTAAAGGACGAATCACGTGATTGGGAGGCAAAGTGTAATTTTTTTAATTTAGAAAGATAAAGTGTAATTACCTACCTAATTCGGGGGACAAAGCGTTATTAACCCTAAATTTTTACCGCAGCTCTACTTATCTAAGTGGGACATCCAATTTAATGCAGTATCAGGTTGGCAATGTTTTTGAGCACTTTTACTGGGCCTACGCACCGTTGCTGCTTTGTTCTTCATAATTTTGAAGATATGTTCCTTTTATTGTACACAACTTGTTTTAGGAATTCAGTGGAAGTATATTAGAATGGTCTTTGTTGCACCATCTCTTAAGTTCAGGCTTCAAATGAAGTGAATTATGTTGGACGAATTGGATACTAAAGACTGCAGAATGTAGAAATGAGATAGCTTGCAACAGTCATCCCAATCTCATCTTTAGCTCCTTATATTGCTCTTTTTTATCTCAGATCCTTTTTTCTTCTTTTTTTTTATAAATTATATGACAACATATGCAATTTTTTAGTCACGTTCGACCTTTTCTTTTGTCCCTGTACATGGTAATAATGATCTAGGTTGACTGTCAATAACAGAAAAAAATCATAAATTCAATTAAGAAGTCTTTTTGATCAAATGGTGATTGGTTGATCTAGTTTGTGCAGTCACCAGATGTTTGCCAGATAAAGATGCATCCACTTTTCCTATGGTATCATGATAAAATCTTGTGTCTGTATCCCATGTCAAAAGGAAAGGGATTAATGATGCTCTTATTAGAAGAAGGGCAAATGCAATAAGCTTTGCTTTGATTTGATTCTTCAGTTTTCTTTATTTATTAGTCTTTTTCTGATCTGATATCCTGCAGACCTTTATTGAACCAAATATTTGTGGTTATGTACTTCCATTTGTTACTTTATTTAGTCAAACATATACTGACTAATTCCAGAACCGCATACAAAATTATATATGCCTTTATCTAAGTATGATGCTATTTTAGAAGATGTTAGATTTGGGAATTTTCATTTCTTTTTAGGTGTTTATGTGTCCAACTGTGGTTCCTGTTTCTCAGAAATCCAGAATATACAGACAGTTTTTCCTTTGCTGGAATCAGATAAAGTTTTTAGCATGCTGCATTGGAACTTAAAACTTCAAACTTTGTGCGCGGTTAATTTATGTTTCATTTGGAAAAGTTGTTTTGCTAGTCAATTGCATGCTTTTTCTTTGTAGAAGATGGTAGTTTGTTTATAGGAGAAAATTTGATGATTGTGTTCATAAATCGACCTCCGAGTCAGGGCTCTGTTACATCTTCTAGTTCTTTCCAAATAATTCTTTTTTTTTTTTACCCTTCTTTAGTTGGTTCTCCCTAGTTAACAACAGTTAACTTGCTCTCTTTCTTTGACTATATCCATTACTCATTTTTATATAATTTAATTTCGACTGCTCGCCTGATCACTGCGTAGTGTCCATTGACGAGATTTTCTATCGTCACCCATGCATGGTTCGAAGACTCGGCCGAGTCTGAGTTGACTCGGCCGAGTCGGAACCGGAACGGAGCCCACCGGTACGAGTCGGAACCGGGACATGTCGGAGACGCCGGAATCGGCATCGGAACGGGAAGACTCGACCGATTCTTCACGCTTCTGTTGGGTAGGACGCTGACTCGGCCGAGTCGACTCACCGCGACTCGGCCTAGCCTCCGTGGCGTGCTCTGTCTTTTAACTTAGATCTTGAGACCAACTCCATTTGCCATCAATTGCATTAAGTTGCTTTTCATTACTTTCTTGTGTGAGCTTTAGAATTGATAGCCGGAAAAATTAAGGTCAACCAATATTTTTCTTAATCTTTGGGTTCTAAATGTTGCAGAATTGAAGCACAATTTTTAGGCATCAAACGGAGAGACTGGTGAATGAGTTGAAAAAATCAGCTGAATATGCAGAGGAAAAGCTAGAAAGCATAGAGGAGAGAGGCGAGCAACTGTTGCAAAATTCAAAACATATTCACGATTCATTGACTGTAGTTGATCTCAGAACTCAACAATTAGCAGAAGCCTCAAAAGATGTGGAGAATCATGTAAATGTTGTGCTCAATTATTCCAAAGCAGTTCATGAGCAGTCTATGGCAATTGCAGGCGGTGTGAATGGACGATATGCGGCAGCTGGACCTCCATGCAGGTGATTCTAGAGCGGGCAGGCCAGCAAGTGATGTTGAGGAAGATGACGAGAGGCAACAAGCACTGGAAGCAATGTGTATCTGAAATTATTGAGTCTCTATTTTTATATGAAATTATTGAGTCTCTATTTTTATATGAAATTAATGCTTCGTAGCCTTAGGAATTATTGAGTTTCTATTTTTATATGAAATGTGTATCTGACATTCTTATTAGATAATATATTTGTAGTATTTTGTGGTTCTACGATTTATCATTCTCTATGTATAATAAACAACTACAACTAATATGTAGTTGTGATTGTATTTTGCTAATTTAATTTGACAACTTAATTTGTTGTAGTGTTGTATATTTTTTAATTTTCTTTTTAGAATTTTTTAGATTTTGTATATAACAAAATATGCATGGCGCCCGATACGTGACCGATACACCGAAACCGATACACCGAAACCGATGTGGAACGATACGTTCCTCGATCGTTACCGCGACCGCGACTTTGAACCATGCACCCATGCTGTAAATGGTTAGTAAGTTTATATGCCAGGACAAGAAAAACAAAAACTTTACATTTCTTAGAAGTGCACATATAATTGTTACCTAGAAGATGAATACATTCTTGCTAAATTGTCAGTGCTAGTTGCCTGAGCCTTAGAGAAAATTTCTTCCTTATTGCTTGTTTTCTTATTTCTTTTCTTCTTGTCTTAATGTATTTCTAATTGTCTTTCTAAATTTGGAATAAGGATTATTCATTATCGAGGATTCACTGCTTTAATCAGTATGAAGATGAAGAAAGAACAAAGAAATTTAAGTAGTTATCTGATGTCTTCTTATGACTATGGCTGCAATAGCAGTTTGGTGGCACGAGAAACACAAATGAAAGAGCCTAGTTTCACTGTAAACTAGTGGGAGAGGGGTAAGGCACCTTATAACCAAGTCTCAACAATACATTGTTTTACTAGATTATTTAGAAGCTTGAGGGAACATCGTGGGTTGAGAGATACAAGTCATTTTTCAGTTGAAGATGTAGTTAAACATGTTGACAGATTATTTTCCTAAATGCAGTTTGGAAACCTTCAGAAATTTTCGGGTTCATTTAAGAAGCGAAATGATAAAGGTGACGCTTCTTCTATGATATCTAGAAACTTTTCCAAATGAATGTTGACATTGCCTACTCTCACAAAGAAAACCAATAATACACATTCCTTCTGTGTAGCAGCCAAGAAGCTTTAGTTTTAAATATTTTGCGACATGTAGTTTTGTTTTGAAATGTTGCAAGAGTTTATGGGAGATATTGTGCTGTGTCTAGTCTCTTTGACTGGGTGATTTGGCTGGAAAGACATTCTAGAACATAACGAAAAAGTTTATGACATGTAGTCTTCTTCCTCGTAAAGCACATTCATGGGAGGACTCATTATTAAGGATATTAGGCAATGCAGTGACTTCTAAGCTTGCAAATGGCCTGAAATAATTAATTTATGGTTTAATCCTCTTACACTATGAGGCTACTTGTTTTAGATTCTTTCCAAGGTAAAAGCCTGGAATGGAAAGAGACAACTTCTATAAGGAAAATGAAACCTGGAATGGAAAGAGACAACTTCTAGAAGGAAAATGAACCAACTTTATTTGGGTGCATTGACTACTCTTAATGCTAGAGGATTATGCTTTATAAGACATCGTGTTTCTATGATTCATGTTGTTGTTATCTGCAGACCATGAAGCTTTCTGCACTTCTTAGATCCTTGAGAGGAAATTACCAACCATCTCACTCTGTGAGATTACAGGCCCTCTGCAGTCTCGTTCATTTCAGTCTAATTTTGTTACCAGAGATCCCAAATCAAAGCCCTTAAAATACAAATATCCTCCTCTCTAGATCCGATCCATATGACACCAGACCCCCACCTTCTAGTATGATCATTCAGCTTGCTGAGCGAATTGTAGCCCTTCCTCCTGAAGAGCACATCCTGATTGACCCCAACCTCAGAGACAAACTAATGCATCCCAAGATGCTACCAGTATCAGTAGAGGGCGTGGACTTGGGTCCCCAGGGAGGGGCTGGTGCTGGATCTTCAAAGACTCGGGAGAAAAAGGTAGAGAAAACAGCGTTTGATGTCAAACTAGAGAAATTTGACGCTACTGTGAAAAGTAAGGTGGTCAAAGAGGTTCGTGCATTCACCAATTTGGGGTTGAAGGAAGCGAAAGATCTAGTTGAGAAAGTACCTGTTTTACTTAAGCATGGTGTCACCAAAGAAGAGGCCATCAACTGAAAGACATAGAGAAGATCAAGTCTGCAGGGGGAGTTGCTGTGATAGAGTAAACTTGCACACCAAATTTTGCTTGCTTCCTATTTTCCTGAGATTTCTCTTGCCAATTGTGCATCTGGTTGATCAAAGCATAACAGCCATTTGAAAAATGAACTTTTATCCTCATTATTTTCGACCTAGGTTGAGGAATACTATGTTTTCAATGCCCTAATTTCATTTTGATAATTAAATCTTCTGTGCTGACCAACTTTTGGGTTTCGTCTTCGCTGAACTGTTTCTGCATGGATGATAATCTAATATGTTTCATTTTAGGTACAAGTAATATATTTCCTGGAATGAAGACACATTCTTACCAAGTGAAAAGTATTACCAAATGTTCTAATACTTCATCAGTGAGAAATGCCCTCAATACTATTTAGATAAATGCTTTTCTTAGGAAGTTCGTTATTGCCTATTTATATTACAGAAAACAAAAATGATTCTCTTTGTTTAATCCATCTCCGGTTACTTCCTGGGTTGAGTCCTGTATGGGGTGGAGAAAGGCTTAAGAGATGGGGATGGATAGTAAGAGATGGCAACTCAGTTTTGGTTGCATGATAATTCGGTTCCTGGTGTAGTAAATCGTCAACTAGGAAACCAGTACTATTGGTCAATCCCTTAACCGAGAGGTTGCTTGATCTGACTGAAAATAGGAGGATGGAGAATGCCCTTATTCAGAGTATTATTTCCTCGGGATGTAGTTCACAAGATTGCTTCAGTCTATCTTCCAGTGAATCCCCCTAAAGGTTCACCATTTTGAAATCAAACAGAGAACGAAATTTACAGAGTGAAGTCAGGATTTCATTTTCTGAGTAAGTTGACAGTCCATGAACGTTCTTCATCCTTGAACTCTGGAAACAAACCACGAATTCCAAAATCTATTCAGGGGTTGAATGTGCCCCTCAACCATATTTCCTCACTTACGTGTACCCACTGAACCGCTTTGCGCCTGCGGCAACTTCTTTAGGCTGTGACGAGTTACACCAGCCAATATGGAGAATGGGTACCCTGAGACAATTGATACACTTACACCAGCCAATATGGAGAATGGGTTCCCTGAGACAATTGATACACTGGCGCCTAAATAATCTAGCCTAAACTCACTTTTTAGGTGCGAGGTCTTGACCTTTTAATAATGCATCACTTTACAAGAAAGAAGGATGTATTATGTTAGCAATGGCAGGCTAAGGATTAAATTTTTTCACACTTGTCATGATTGTCACCATTCTAGAAATTTGAAACGTGAGGATATGATCCTAAAATTCCATAAACCCAATTGGTGTATATGATATGTATAACTCATATTGCACAGCGAAGAAGATCCAACTAGAGCCATGTAGTACGGGACATCAAAATGCATTCACACGTCAAATAATTTAATCTAATTCTACAGCAATAAAGTGAGGTTGAATAAATAAATTCCAATACCACTTGAGAATCATGGAAACCAACTGCTATTCAATTCAATTCAACAGAACGTTACAACTAGTGAAGCACATACAGTGGGACCTAGTTCCTTATAAGGTGCAAAATCCTCGACACAACGTCAATTAACTTGTACACGTATGATGCTTCTTTATCTATGAAATCCGGAGGTAATTGGATTGCATTTAAGATCCTGTATCTTGGTATGTTCCCAAAAGCTTTGTTCTGCTAGCCTCTGTGGCCCAATCGAGTTACCATCTAAGCACACCTTAGATTAATCTTCCTTATCTGTAACCCGACGTACAGGCTGAGAGGTTGAGCTGCTATCATGATCTACATCCTCCCTCGTACCAACCCTCAGAGGTTCCTCTTTGGTGACTGTTAGGATTAGAATAAACACACCAACAACAAAAATAAGGATATAAACAGTTCTGATTCCAAAGAGCGAGTTTATGAAACCCATCAAAGAAGGACCACTAATATGTTTCTCGATTACACTCCCTTCTCGATAACCTTCAAGAAATCGTGTTATTTGTGATCCCTGGTCATATCTTCCTTGATGCTGTCTGATCCAACGACCTGGATGACAATAGACAAAAGATATGAATGCATGTCAACTTCAATATGTCTAACCAGCATGCTAAAGATATAATTATCGAAAATTGGAACTAAAACATAGAATTAATCACGTCTGAAGTATTATAGAAAAGGAGATCGTGTTTGAAGCAAATTCAATAGGTAAAAGTTAAAAAATCAACTCACATGTTGCTGCCAAAGCAAATATCTTAATGGTTTCACAAGATCAACATGTGAAAGCTTTTGGAAAGATTAGTAGAACACGCATAAAGTTTTGAGTTTCAACAGAAACCAAACACACCACATCTAAGAACAAATGTTTTAATTAATTATCACATCGTTGGAACTAAGAAAGGAATAAGGATCAAAGCAAAATGTAAGGAACAATTATGTGAAGATAAATTTGTTTATCCCCAAAAAAAGAATTCCATTCTCGAGTTTTGATTTCCCAAAACCAGAAGAGTATGAACAGTGTAGTTGGAATGAAGAAACTCCCAGAGATGTATCAACTTAATAAGAATGAGGTAATTTCCACCAAAAAAATATGTGAAAATTTGCCCAAGTAGACTGTCTTAAAACTAGAAGTAATAGCCAAAGAGCCTCGCAAATCAAAACAATCTTAAACTTCAATTTGTTTCTTTCTTCTGGTTACCGAAATTTTTTTTATATAGACATTCTATGCTTGGATGTGGATTGTGTCTGTCTGTGTATCTTTTTAATAATGTAGGAGATATATATAGCATGCAGCAGAAAATACAATACCACAGAAAGTGAAATAAGTTAAATAACACATACTCAGATTGCATTTAAGGATTACAAGTTTGCCTTTAATTCAAAGCCCTGGATGTTGCCATATACCTCACAATAATGAAGTTGAATAAAAGAATGACAAATACAAGAATAAATTAGATGAAAAGTTCAGAACTTACTGAAAAGTACTTCTCATTTCCATCCCAAATAACCATTTTTGGTAATTGGGTAAGAGTTTCTTATTAACTTCAAATGATTCAACAAACTCCTCAAATTGCTTGAACCCAACAAAACCAAATACCAAATCGCGGTTTGCAGAAGCTGCGGCCTTTAACAGCTTGACTAAATCCATGGTTTTTTCATCCGACTCATCCTCAACAATTGTCAAAGCAATCTTCCTCTCATCGTCTTTCAACAATTTCAGTGTCTCCTGATTTATTGGCAAAGCTAGAGGCAACAGACTTTGTTTGATGTAGTCCTCAAAGAAATTCTCTGCAGATCAAATTGGCAAGGATAAAATTCATAAGAATTTGTTTCCTGTGCATTGAATATTCAAGATCTATATTGTATGTACCTGAATTTACAAGGATTAAACTTTTTACACATAATAAGCATAAAATGACACATCAGAATAAACAAAAGCACAGAACTTTGCTCTAGAAAACTGAAATTTCTATGATGTAAAAAAAAAAAAAAAAAAAAAAGTAGAAATAAAACAACAGAAGAACACCTCAACTGCAGCATTCAAAACAAAAGAATTAAGATTGATTTCAACCATTCAAACGTGACTTACAAGAGTTATATTGATCCTCAATATCCATAAAACAATTTACTGATTATATCAGCAGTCAATGGCCAATGATGCCTCTGAATTAGATAAATCCTGAATTCAACTTTATACGTGCTGGGTAACTTGGATAATTGGAATAAAAAAAGAGTAATTTTAACCAGTGCAAATCTCTGCTCCTTAGAAAGACAGAAGAAAACATACTATGTGTATGAACACCTAGAGTGGGCAACTGCCTACATCGTGGATCAAAATCAATATATTGCATCAATGACGTGATTAAAATTGAAAAGTAGAAGTGTTCCAGCATAAGAACTAGCTACATGCATTAGATTGATTTAAATGATCAAGACGAGGCTTGTTAAGTTTCAGTTTCTTCAAAATCTGGGCTAAAAGAACAAGAATAACATCAACACCACCACCAAGGAAAGAAAATAAATGGCTTAAAGCAACCTTTGTAAGTTTCCTGGCATTCATGAAAAGAGGAATAGAGAGGAGTACAGAAACGGATGTCATGTCCATTAGATAGCATCACTATCCTTCATGATGAAGACACAAATGTCAGTTGATAAAGACACAACCAGTTATCCGCCTTCCTTTAAAGGATTAGTTGTCAGTTGAAACAGCACTTGACAAGAATAAGTTTGAAAACCTTATAATGCAGGAAGGAGGCAGCTTCCATATTTATATGGCATATGATGGAGTATAGGACCAAGTGTTCACAGAAGCATAGTAGCACTGATCAGGATGCAGAGGTATCGAGACTCTTCTTTCTCCATTCTAATTTGCTTAAGGATCTGCTAAATTCATTAGTATTATGAATCTATCTGTACTACTACCCTTTAAAATGTATGTGTGGCTAAATTACCAAACTTATAATATCCAACTACAAAATCAAGGTTTTCTACCTTATTCTTAAAACAACTCCAGTGTATAACTATTAGTATATGTCATGTCAAGAACCAAGAATAATTTTATTTCTAGCAATGTAAAACTTAAATGACTGTGGCCGCCAAGAATATAGAAAGTTATCTAAGCAAAATTGAAAGGAAATATGTAACCATATTTTCTTTCCCTTCTTATTTCCCACAGCAAAACTTATCAATTCCAGATTTTTTTTTTTTTAAATAAAAAAACTTGCTTACAGCCCCACAAAAAAAAAAAAATTCACAGTTCCCTCCACGACTTCACTTCTGTCAGAATTTCAGCACAATAACAGACTCAGAAGTAGTGGTATATGAACAAGTGAATCCTTCCAATAAATCCATTCAGCAATTTAAAAAAATATCCTTTCAGTTATTTGACATAAATAATCTAAAATTCTCAAGAATTATATAGAGATCTCAATTTAAGTCGCAACAAAAAGTCAATCAGTTAGGCAACAAATTTTCTGGTCCTAGTACAATTGATGGACTCTACCAAGAAAACAAGTTCTTTAAAGGTAATAAAACATGATACTTGTCTAAAGAGCAGCAAGTTCAAATTACTTGCCTTATAGGCTTTTATACGAAGTACAGCCAGAATAGCTGACCACTTCAGTTGACAGGCATTAAACATTAAATATGATTTACCTTCAAATGGACCATAGAAAATATTGTTCTCATTGTACCCTGGATGAATAGAGACTAATGCCGGCACCTTATCAAAGTCATAGAAGGCCATGGTTTCATCCGAAAAATCTTTTGCAATAGAAAACCAAGCTTTCTTCTTGTACTTGACAGCCAAATTAGATATCATGGATTCATTCAAGCCAAATCCTATGAATATAGGAAAATGAGTGTCAGCTGCTTCAACAAACTCCTTAATAGCAGAGTCAGAACTGAGAATTGCAACATCTTGAGCAACAAATTTCTTCAAGAACCGAACAAGTAAATCAGCTTTCCTTGGTCCATGATACTCCGTAGGAACCCCATGCATAAATATCTTTAAGGTTGGATACCCACTGCATAACAACCAAACAAACATTCAGCAGCGTTTTTCTCCCTTTTCTAGCTAAGTAACTTTTTAACTTCAATGCTTCTATTTCTATGCTGTCTAGATCGCTAAAATTAACCTAGAAACAACAATCTCAATTTCACTGCTATAGAATAAAAATTGGCTTCTAATCAATAATTATTTTTAGTTTTGCATCAAGCATAAAATCATCAAAAGCCTCAGGCTAGCAGGCGTCATTATATTATTTACATACTTCTATGGACGAAAAGATTAGTACAACATACTCAATGTCATGTTTATTAGCAAGCTTTCTATATTTGTCAGCATCTACTTTTGCAACAACAATAGGGTGCTTCAATCCAGCAAGAACAGGGGCCACCTTTTCTAACTGCAATGTAACACTTAGAATTCATCAGTCAATCGAAGAAAAAAAATAATAATAAACAACAAAACAAAGGGTGAGAATTATCATTTTAGTAAACCTCTTGACTCAAGAGCTAGGCCAGGTAACATTGTCTTAAAAACTAAAATATATCCATTTTTTTTCTTTTGGTCTAGCATTGCACACATCATCCAACAACAACAAGAAGAAGCCTTATTCCCACCAGGAGGATCGGCTACATGAATACTTGTATGCCATTATGCTATGTCACGTACCATATCGAACAAAATTTATTCATAGATACATCAAATCTAATCTATTGAACTATATGCAAAGGACGCATGAGCACTGCTCCTTTCATGTAATGTCACTTTGTAAAGTCATGTGTGCTATTGAATTTCTACCCTTTTTTGAGTAAACCCCAGCGGTAAAACTTATTTTGGTCATTGAGCATCCTAGTAGTTGCTCAGCCCGTACCTTGGTGGGGTCAGACACCAATTTTATTAAATTTAAAGTCAAATTACAAGAAGGGGACTACTTTCTTCATAAATTTATCACAATTCATTCCCAAAAAAATAATATTTTGTTGAATTTGATCAGATTTCAAAAAGTTCCACATTTCAAAATTTCATTTTACATCTGTACAAGTGTCCACATTAGATACTGTATACAAGTACAATACAAAGTCAGAATATATTTGAATATTATCGGATGTTGAAGAGCTCGATCTTTTATTCCATGTCTACAGCTAGTAGTAGTTTCAAGAATAATCGAATATCAAAATCAAATAAATTTTATGCAGAAATTACGACAAATGAAAAAACAACGAAGGAAATCTCTTACCTCGGGAGCAAGACGCTTGCAGTGGCCACACCACTGGGCGTAAAAGTCGATGAAGATGTAATCGAAGGTAGAAATAGCCGCGTCGAAATTTGACTCATCGAGTTCCAGTACTTTCCCATTCTCGATCGCACCGGCGAACTGATTTTGTTGCGTCGTCGCCGTAGCAGCCACCGCTGCTAGGAAGAAAGGCAAAAGAATAGAAACTGTTGTAGTCAATTTGCAGAAGATCGGAGATTTGTAGCGCCACAGCATCTTCTCAAATTATTATTTGCGGCGACAATTGTTATGGCTGAAAAAGGATAGAATTGAAGTTGGAGTCTTTGAATCGGGGAAGGGATGTTTTGGTAACAATCACAAAATCATTTGGCAAATTTCGGTTCTGGTCCCTTGGTTTTGGTACTGATCTCAATTTAGTCTTTTAAGTTTTACTCTTGCGGTTCTCCCAAAATAAATAAAATCAATGAAATTATAGATATTTAGTCCTCTATAACTTGGAATCATCCTAATTTACCTTTTTTTTCCTCTATAACTTGGAATCATCCTAATTTTCCTTTTTTTTTTAAATTATTATAGGAATATTCAATTTGTTTTTTTTTTTTTATATGTTAATGGTATTTGAAAACATTAGCAATATACCTTAATTATGGCTAACAAATAGTTATTAAACCTAGTTCAGAGAGTAACTTAATAAAAGAGGTGATTCAACAGTTGTTAGTTCAACTAGTAGTTGCTGGTAAAACCAATGGATTAATAAATTATACTTTTTATTGAATACTACATAATAATTATGGTGAATTATTGTAAACCTATATGTGGCATAGTCTTTGACATATAGTCCCTATATATTTTAAAAATAGTTATAACTTAAAACCTTGTATATTTTGGATCTAAAGGTAGCATGGACAAAAGTACATCCAAACTAACAAATTTTACTAAAATTACTTGTGTACCATCAAACCATTTTTAACTAAATGGATCTCTTAACCTATTGACCCACCACCACCAATAATAACCACTGTTAGCCGTCCACTCTCCCTATCACATCCGCCTTCAATACACACTGAAAAAAGGAAAAAAAAAAAAAAACTCAAATAAAAGCGCATTAACCACTCTTCCAACCAAATTAAAGATTTTACATAGAACCGATTGGTATTTCATTTGTTCAAGTGAACGAAGTGAAGTTACTTGTTCGTGGATATCTCTAATTTCAATTCAACAATCCATTTAGCTACATAATCATTATCTTGCAAGCTAACGAAATAAGTTGTTAAGGTAGGTGTACATCTTATTCCACTTATTCAAAATCCAGAAAGTTAGCCACAGGTCTCATTGTTGTATTGTGTATATTAATGTTATTAGAGCTGATCTTTTAAGATTAAAGGACGGCTGCAGGGTAAGAAAGTGGCGGAGTGAGCTGCGAAGGTAAGGGAAGAGGGGACAGGGAGGCTGTGGGGAAGAACAAAGGAGAGGGAGGAGTTGCTGCGAGGGTAAGGGGACAAAAGCCAGGGACAATAGGTAAGAGGAGATGGAGGGCAGAGATTGCAAGGGATGGAAAAAGGGGTGGATGACGGGAGGAAAGGAGAGGGGCAGCATGAGGTAAGGAGGAGGAATGAAGTCATAGGTGGTGGCCCTGATGGATGGTGGTAGGGTGAAGCAAATTTTCTTTTTTTTTTTTTTTTTTTGGTAAAATAAGGGTATTTTGTCCTAGAGCTATAAACGAACCGAGCCGCTCACAAGCAGTTCGCAAGCTGCTCGACTCAAACTTGAGTTGACCGATCTCAAATCGAGCTTGCTTGAGCTCGAAAGTCTTGATGAACCGATCTCGAGTATATGTATATTATACTCGAGTGTTCATTGAATTTTTTGAGCACTACATAATTTTTTTAAGTTGTTTTTTTATTATATATAAAATTATTAAAATGTCCATACTCTTTAGAAAAATTTCAACTTTTATCTATGAAAAAAGTTGAACTAATCGAGTTCGAGGTCGTTTTACTTATTTTCAGGTGAGCTTGAATCGGCTCGAGTTTCGTCCAATTTTTAAGCTCGAGCTCAGATTCTAAAGTTTGTTCGAACTCGAGTTCAAGCATCATAAAAATTTCAAGTTCAAATTCGAGTAAGACACTATTTGTATTCGACTCGACTCGTTTACACACCTATTTTGGCCATAATATGTTAAATTTTTGGAGGGAAAATGATATTTTTCATGAAAAAATCACAATTGAAACGTGAGCATTTCAAAGATTTCTATGATTATTGTCTACTTTATCAAGAAATTTTTTCAAACATACAGTGTAGGAGTTTAAGATATATTTCAAAAATATATAGGGACTATGGGTCGGAAGGCTATAAAATAAGAGCCTTTACTGTAATTTACTCTAATAATTATGAATCATTGAGTTAATATATGTATATATGGTGAAAATATTAATAAAAAATATTACATCAAATATTAATAAAAAATAAATATTGACCACCTCCAATTTGACTTGGAGGTCAAATAGGTTAGCATTCCTCTCGTCCTCTATCTTCTTCTCGAGGTCGGCCAAAGCCTTGTCTCTTATTATTTTCTTAGGTGGTGGAAGAGCATGGCATCTTGGCTATCGCATGCCTTGCCAAGCTTTACAGATAAATTCTAATGTTCTGAAGATAGGGCTGAGTTACAAGGGCAAATATAAATATTTTAAAAATAACATGAGAAAAAACACAAAATATAATACAATTTAAAAAGTTATGAGGCAAAGGATTGAGTCTGCTTCGTCCAGGCTTTCGATCAAGAAACAGCTATTTGTGTATATTATATCCCAATAGGTAAGCCATCTTGAAGAAATTCGTGAGCCTCCCTTGAAAATCATAACTGATCCCTATAGTTGATCGATCATTTAGGGATAAGGAATTATAGCTATTTTGTCCTATGGGGATCAAACAGATGAATGGTTCAACGAGTCCATGGAATGTCTTTATAGACACTTCAAAATTGCACCTTGAACATCCAAGGCTGATATCTTAGAGCTACACGCCACTCAACAACTTTATTATTATTGGATACACAAAAAACTTTGGACTTGTAAGACTGGGGAAAAATGACCTATATGGATTTGAGAGAATGGTAGATATGAACAATTTAGTGGCAATGGTGGAGGTTGTTTGAATATATAAGGATATTT
Organism: Cinchona pubescens; assembly: GCA_025175665.1. Classification (NCBI taxonomy): domain Eukaryota; kingdom Viridiplantae; phylum Streptophyta; class Magnoliopsida; order Gentianales; family Rubiaceae; genus Cinchona; species Cinchona pubescens. Next base: position 4,028,888 of record JANKKI010000062.1, read on the forward strand.
TGCTTAGAAAGCTTCTTCCCAATCCTGGCGATAACAGGTTGAGGCCCAAAGATTTTGTGCTGAGTTGATGAAGGGGCGATTGCTGTCGTCAGCTGCTTTTATACTTCTATAGCCTAGGAGGAAGTGTAAGGGTCTTTCTTTTTCCTCTGGCCAAAGGTCCGCTAACACTGAACTGTGTATAGCCTACAAGAATTGGGGCTTTGGTTGGCTTGAATATATGTTCAATTGAAGTCAAAGCTGAACTAGCCATGCAATACACAGTTGGGCATTAGCCAAGAGGATTGAGCATTCGAAGATGTTTCACGGTCTAGTTCCAACCTTTGATTTGATAGCTTCAACCGGGCAATCTAAATTAGGCTTTCGAGGAGAGAGCCTACATGATAAATGAAACTAGTTAGTGAAAAATGTTAAAAGAAAAACACGAGAGAAAATAGAAGAGTTGATCCACATACTAGATTGAAAAAGGAAAAGGAATTTACAAGGTAGAAGCCTTTTGGATGGCTAAGCCAAGGGGACAAATCGAGCCCGGCTAAGAATGGTTCTTCAAAATGATATTCTCCCTACTCAAAATTTACCATGACATATATGAAAATTAACTTTTGTACCTCGGCTTCTATGCTCAGGGACGTAGGAGGAATGTTATTGTCAAATTTGGTTTGGTGGAGGTTCCATGTCGAGTTGGTGATGCTTATGTCTTCTTACTTGGCAAAGGAAAATGTTTTCTTCTAGTGTTGAATGGAAGTGGGATAGTCTTAGACCAAAGTTTCTTTTATAGATATATCAGTTCACAAAAGTAAACAGGTTGTGTTCTTTATTGGAGGATAACTTGTAAAAGTACCTAAAGCCTCTATCAATGGCTCAAATGTCAAGATGCTTATACAAGATGCTTAGACAAGATGCAATATCTGAATACAATCCTAATGGCATGAGGTTGAACTGAGACACACTAATGTCTTAACATTTGGATAAAATAGTGAAAACTGAAGGAAGAGGGAGCCAAAGGTCAGCAATTAGTTGTTGCTCATATACAAAATAGTACCTTTGAGGGGTCAGTGGACTTGGTCGATAGAACTGGGGCACTTTAAAATAGAATATTTCTTTATGATCATCACAAGATCTGAAGGGGTGATCTTTTAGTTATTTTCCTTGGTTGAGGGATGAAGTTCTTTAGAGATTTGAATAGGAGTGACTTACGGTCTGCTTATTGTTGATGCCTTTTAAAAAACCATTAGTTATAAAATTTATAAAACACCTAAATCCTACTACTAACTTATAGGCAGCATCACGTAAATGTATAGTGGTCAATTAGTAGTAAGGGGAAATAGATATCGAATCCACAAGGATTGGTTGGTAATTATCGATTATTTGATTGGATTATTAGTTGAAGTGATTGATTTAAGAAATTTAACTAGAATTTAAGAGATTAAAAAGCAATTTAAAGGTTATTAATGAATTAAAACAAAACTAACACTAATGAAAGCAATTTTAAAGAAAGCAATTGAAGTAGGCGTTTGAAAATGGAGAATTTTAGAAAGCAATTAAAGAAAGCAAAAGAGATAGCATCTTAAGTGAGCAATTAACTAATACTACTCATTAACACTAAGGAATCATTTTTACAGAAAGTCCATAAACTAATTTAACAATTGCACTAAGAATTCAAATAAAGAAAGCAATTAAATGGAAAGCACATAAACTAATCTACTCTAATTTGTTAATCTAATCTATAATTTATTGCTAAGAAAGCATTTTTAAAGAAACGTTCAAGAAAAAAAGTATAAAATAGAGGATTTAAGAAAGCATTTAAATTTATTACCTACAAATTACTACTAAGATAGCATAATTAAAAGACGACAACAAATTAATCTACAACTTAATTTAAGAAAGCACAAGTAAATAAAGAAATTAAACAAAACCACACTAAATTAAGACAAAGCAAATGATTATAAACATAAATTAAAGAGAACTTACACTATGAGTCTTTAATCTACAATTAGGAGCTTTGAAACTACACTAAACTACACCAATCTAAGAAAATCCTTCCCAAAAGGGGGAGAAAAAAATGAAGAACTAAAACTAGGCTATTTCTACTCTACTTCTACACTACTTAGCCTCCCAAGAGTTTTAATAGAGTATTCACAGTGCTAGGGTTGGCGAAGGAAGCTGCAGCTACAATTTGCCCTTCAAAATCACTCATATCATGGCCAATGACTGCGGTCACCGAGAGCATGGTAACCGCGATTAACGAAATCATTCTTTAATTTGTTGACCGCAATCACTCCCTATAAAGCTCACGTGAATTTCCCTAGTGACCGCTGTTAATGAATTTCCTTCTTCATTTTAATGGTCATGGTCACAGAAGCTTTTTGTTAGTGACTGAGGTAAAGGAGTGAGGTCAAAGTTCCAGTACCAATTTTTCTCTGGTGACTGTGGCCAATGATTTCCTTCTTCAAAATTTTGATTGGATCAATGGCTACTTGACGACTTGATTTGATTAGTTTCTAGTCCGATTATAGCGCCATTTTCTGCAATAAACGAACCCTACAAAGACATATATTCTATTAATTATATAAAAATACTAAAATAATATTAAAAAACTAAATTAACATAAACTAACACATGCTAGAACATAAAAAGCAAAAGTTGACAAAGACAACACTTAAAACCTAAAAATGTTCGAAATTAAGGCAAAAATACTCAAGTTTAGGGTATATATAACTCTAGTTTTCTAGAGTTATCAATTGTCCCAAAAAATGGAGTCTCGGATAGCACATCAAATCAGAGGTTGGCAGGTATAAGGCATATTCAGTGAACTGATGGTGTCCTCGAAGTTCGGATCATAAAAAGAGGAGAAGAAGACTTACATTTTTGTTGACTAGATTGGCTAGAGCTACTAGATTGGAATGAGTGCTCGGTTGACTCTGTGAGGAGGCTATTGATCGTATTTTTCAAAAGCAATGACAATGAATACTAAAAGATGGTAAAAATAGGAAAACACTGGAAAAAAAAAGCTAAACCAAAATTAAAGAATGCAAAAAAATATGGTAATTAATGCAATTTGGCCGGAGATAAGGAGGAATTACCAAGAAAATATGGTAAAAATAGGATGAAAAGGGATTTTTTATCGAAGAAGGTGTTAGAACATACAAAGGCGATAAAAGTGTGAAATGGGTTGAAGGTGGTAATTTATAGGAAGATAAATAGGTGTTTGATCGGTATTTGAAAGAGAAAGAGATGCAATCTATAGAAGCATGAACGACGTGACCTTAGGAAGTGTAACAGGCAAAATTGCTAGATATGTTTGATGAAGCTTGAATGGACAAAAAAATGGTTGAGGACTATGGCATGAAGATCAAATCATGATGCTAAACTGAATGACTATAATGAGCAGTAGAGGAAAGACAAGATACAAGCTTTATTTGGGATAAAACCCCAAGTCTAGGGTAATTAAATATGGCACTAGGATAGCAAGTGGGCAATGATATTACCACAGCAAAAATCTTATCACCACAGCACGTTATCATTAAATGACAAAATTGCCCACTTAATGAGTCACCTATTTTCTAGACCCAGCAACAAGCATTCACTTGTCATCCCTAGGAGCACCAACGCCAGCAGCATCACCATCACACCTTCTCTCCAAGACTCATCAACCTCACTCCATCTTTCTCTCTACATAACCTTCATTCTTTCTAGGTCCATCTTATCAACTAGAAGAATTTTTCCAAGCTAATATAATTTTATTTGGCAACTTGAATACTAGATCAATTAAGTTGTAAATTTTTTAGCTGTCATCAACTCAAACTGTAATAGCGATTAAATTTCTATTTTGTAGAAAAAAAATTCAATTTTTAGTGATACCTAAGGTAGAAGAAGCCAACAAGAGAGAAAGTCACTGAATAGAAAAAGAAAAAGAAAAACATTTGTACAGAAAGCTCTGACGGAGAAGAAATTCCCAAAAGAAACCGGTGTCGCAGTTCTAGAGATAAGAAAAAGATCTGAGACCTACAAGATCTACATCTTCAAGGTGCTAAAGCAAGTCCACCCCAAACATTGAGGTCTCCTTCAAAAAGTCGTAGAAATCATGATCAGCTCTATCAAAGATAATTTCGAGAGGGTTCTAGGATTGAATTTACCAAACCCTTCTATTCTTTCAATTTGAATTTTCACTATCTTTTTTCTTTTTTTTATAGAGTAATTATTGAACCCCAAACATTATGACTGTAGAGATGATGAATCGGTTGATTGGGTAGAAATAGAGAAGAAAGATGTGTCGGTCAGGTTGCTGGAGAGAGAGAAAGGAGGTCGAAGGGTTCATTATTCCTGGGCATTTGAGGGGCAATTTTATCATCTCATAAGATTTTGTTGTGGCAATTAATAAGATATTTGCTATAGCAATATCATCGTCCATTGGACGTTCAGAACAAGTTAAAAAGTGTGGGAAAGATAGACTTATAAATGATTAATCGAATGTCAAGACAGAGTCGATGAGATTAGCTAGACAAAGCAAGCAAAAGAGTGTGATAACACCAAAACTAATCTTATTATTGTTCAATCATGAACACAATGGATTGGTTCGATCAAATGCCTACGGCTCAGTAGGGAATTGAGAAGATTATTGATGATTCATGAATAAGATAGCCAAAAGGAATATGGTACGTGTAATGCTAATTAAGGCCATATCTGTAAATAAACATGATAGGATGGTGGGCACACCCCTTCCCTTTACCGAAATGGGTAAATTGTAAGGAACCCTTTGTTGTTTGGCTAATGTTCAAACTACCCCTTATACTTCGCAAACCTACATGCCTCCTTGTGGTTTGAGGTTTTTTTTGAATTTTTTTCCTTTTTTTTTTTTTAATAAAATAGATGGAAAGTAGGAAAGTAATAGATTTTTTATAAATAGTAAAAAATATTCCTAAATCTAGTAATCCTCCACCACCCAAAACCCCCAATCGCTTATGTTTAAGTTGCATTACTAACATTAGTTAGAGGCTTTCAATGACTAAAATAACATTTCTAATCAAAATTTTCATTATCCTAACATTTACTTAATGAAATATATAATGATTTCACTTTCATCCAAATCTCGAAGGGGTGAGACGTAGGTTTGCAAACTATATATTAACCAAAACACAAGGTTCCTTCTAATTTACCCTACTAAAAAATCTATGAATAAGAGATGCTCGCATTCATTTTGTAACTTTTACACTATTGAATTCACTTAATACCAATCAGACTTTCTTTCTCTACTTTCCCTTTTTCGAACACTTTAGAATTTAATAGTTAAAAAGCTATCAGTTGAAAGAGAAGACTACATGACAACCCAAAAAAAGGAAATATGAATATCTTAATTAATTAGTTTTTGGAAAATTGAATCTGGTGAAAAATAAAAGTTGGTAAGATAACCTATATATTATAGTAATTCCAATTTCCAAAACCTATGCAAAAAGTAATACAACCTAGTACTACTATACTTTCAGAAACTCTTTTGGAAAATATGCCATCTCCCGTTAACTTTGGTCTCTTCAAACTTTCTAAAATCCATCATTGGCGCTTTCCAAAACAGAATAACGATGCCCTTTTTCATTCACTAGCTTTATTTTTCCTTTACTGCCATTGTCGTATATATAGTAATATCCTACCTCTATAAAAGTATAAACAGCTCCCCAAATCCCTCTAAAATCTCTATTTCCTTTCCAAGTTCCCCCAATCTTCAATTCAAAAGCAAAGAAAAATGAGTTCTTTTTCTTCAACCATTAAAGGCTAGGAAACAACGAGTCCTTCCACTCTTGTAGAACAAGAAAAATAAGATCTTTTTGATAGATTACTAGACTATATTGCGTTATTGATCCTCAAACAAAGTGCTTGATGCAAATCTCTGTCTTTCCATGTCTGTTTCCAAACATTTACATTCAATCATCCCAAAAATAGATATTGTTCTCCCCTCAATGCAGAAGTAAAAAAATCAGCAAAATCCCATAAGGTCAAGAAATCATTCAAGAAAGTCGTTGGTAAAGATATCCCAAAGCCCTTTAAGTATCTCCATAAGTTACTAAAATTAAAGCCTAAGTATGGTGTTTATATGACCCAGGAAGTTGAAGGCTTTTAAAGGTACTTGAAATTTAGAGATTAACCTATAGTTTAAATTATGATGGTAAAAGAACTTGAGTTGGGCAAGAAGATACACTGTCTTAAAGAAACTATTTCTATTGTGATGAAATGTTTCCACAAGATTAAACAAACCTTTCTCTTTGGAGTAAAAGGAGCAGGAATAGCAAAATTAAACTAGCATTTAAGAGTAGAAAAATAGAGGAAGAATTGAGTTTTTTTTTTTTTGGGAAGGGGGATGATTCTGAAGCAGGAATGGTGAGGCTATATCTATAGGGAAATTTTCAGAATGTTGAGTTGAGTGATACAATTTTCTGCAGATTTTTAGCAAAACGTTAAAACATAGGGAAGACCAAGTAAGTGAGTCTGACTTGATCAAAATTCTATCCAAAAAGGTAAATCGTGGGAAGACCAAGTAAAACTCTAATAAACAAGTATAGTAATTTAGTAAAACGTCAACATTGGTTTAGTGAGGCCAAATAGAAAAAGCGTAAAAATTGGACTTGGTCGTTTCTAACCATGTGCTAGGAGGGGCAAATCTGCCAATTTGCACTTGGATTGGCCCCCCACATGCACGTGAGCCTACCACTAGTTCTCTTGTTATCACAAACCCACTAAGGTGTCGATCAATATAAAGTAATGTAAGGTTCAATAGTTTTCCAATGTGGGATAGAAAATCTTTTAAAATACTCAATGTGTGCCAACAATCCCCCACATATTTTTTAAAACAAAATTGAATAAAAGGAGTAAAGATTTACTGAATTTATATCTACAAGGGGGCAAATGCAATTAGTTTGGTGTCTTTTGGACTATAAACAAAACTTAGATTGATAAAACATATCTTACAGAATTATTGGTGAAATATAACATTTCTATGAACCAACAATTCTTCTTATACGTCATAGATTTCATCAATCACATTGTAGACCCACAATTTTACTGTTCAACGCATTTTTGTGCAAATAGCTCGTGCACGTGCCTATTTGTTCATGAGAGCTCTAAATATTTGAACAAAATCTTATAGGAGCTGCCCTAATCCACTCACATATAGGTGAATTTATCAAGATTATACTACTTTAAATACACCATCTCTAAGGAATATGAATTCATTGCGAGTTTTTTTAATTCATCCTCACAAATTATAGTAGTCAAAGCACTCATCTTAGGAAGGACTGAACTTGAAGTGTTTCAGTGTCAATATTGATTTGTTTTACCCATATGAACCTATTTCATGAGATCTCCAATTGCATAGGTTGGGTTACCATTTTCATTGATTCTCATTCATGTCTTGTTGGCCTAAGTCCAATTGCCTTCGAGGTTTGAAGAACCAATTTTTTTCCCACAAGTTTAGTCCAAGGATTAGCCAAATTCACTTCTAACTTCACATAGTTAATGGAAATTATTCCATCTTTGCGCTGCTACTTTACAACATCATGTCTCAATTTCATGTGTCGACTTTTACAATTATAAGATTTATTCTTGGCAATAGCAATTGCCGCTTGACAATCACAGTGTATAGATATAGGAAGCAACAAATCCTCAGTTAAAGGAATATTAACTAAGAAGTTTCTAATCCAATCTGTCTTAGATCTAGCCAACTCCAAAGCTACAAACTTTGATTCCAATCGATCTAGCAATGATAGTTTTTTTAGCTTATTTCCATACTATTGCACCACCACCAAGGGTGAACACAATCACTAGTGGATTTTATCTCATCTGAATCAATAATCTAGTTTGCATCACCATAACCTTATAAAATGGTAGGAAATCTACTGTACAGGATGCCATAGTATATCATGGTACCTCCAAGTATTTCATTAGTCTAATTAATGCATACCAATTTTCTAGATTGGAATTATAAATATATCTACTCAATCTACACACAACATAAGCTATATCAGGTCTTGTAAAATTCATTAAATGTATCAGACTCCTAATAATCTGAGTATATTTAGACTGAGCAACTGATCACTACGATTCTTTTTCAATTGAGTGTTAGTATCATAATGAGTGCTCATATATATCACATCAAAATTTTCAAACTTCCTAAGATATCCCTCTACATAATATTCCTGTAATAACATAATACCATCTCCTCTCCTTATGACTATAACACCCAATATCATATTTTCTTCACCCAGATCTTTCATATCAAAATCATAAGACAAAAAATATTTAGTACTTTATACAATATCTAAACTCGTACCAAATATAAGCATGTCATCACTATTTACAACTTTAGTATAAATATATTTATCCACTTCAATAGAAGAAAAACCGTCTCTCATTAAGACTTGATCGTCTTGGGAATTTCTCATGTCATTGTTTAGGAGCTTGTTTAAGGCCATAAAGTAATTTAATTAATTTACAAACTTTATTTTCTTATCCAGAAATAACACATCCCTCAAGTTGAACCGTATAAATCTCTTCTTCTAAATCACCATTTAAAAATGTTGTTTTGACATCCATTTAACGAACAAAAGGTTTATAAATAGAAGCTAAGGCAAATAAAACCAAATAGAAGAAATTCTAGTTAATGGTGCAATCATATCAAAATAATCAATATTTTATTTTTGAGAAAATCCTTTTGCTACTAATCAAGCTTTATTTTTATCTACGGATCCATCAGGATTAAGTTTTCTGAAAATCTGTTTACAAACAATAGGTTTTGCACCAGGTTGTAAATCAACCAAACTCCAAATTTTATTTTTCATAATAGAATCAATTTCAGTCATTATTACTTCTTTACACAATTCTGAATCAGAAGAAGAGATAGCGTCAAAATAAGTTAAAGAATCATTATCAACAATAAAAGTTGGTCTGATAGTCATTTCCACATGAAAATTCTTTTCTAACCCTTTTGCTTCTTCTCAATTCCTTATCAGAGGTTACTTCTCTATTCATCTCAACATGTACATGAGAAATTTTATTAGACAGTAGAAAAATATATTTAAAGAATTCAATGTTCTATATCTCAAATGTTGTATTACAGTCAAGCACGTCACTTTTGAAAACAAGAAACCTATGTACATCACTATGTTCAACACATCCAATAAGCATTCAATCAAAGGTTTTGGAACCCATTTTTATCTTCTTAGGTTCAGGCAATAATACTTTAGCAAAATACCACCGCACTTTTACATATTTCAAATTAGGTTTATAACCTTTCCATAATTCGTAAGGTATTTTGCCAATTCTTTTATGTGGAATCCTATTTTGTAAACGACATGCAAATAAGATAGTCTCACCCCACAAATTATCAGATGCATGAAAACTAACTAACATTTTTAGTGTTCTATTTTTTCTTTGAGCTACTTTATAAGATTCAGGTGAATAAGGAGGTGTTATTTCATGAATTATTCCTTACTTTTCACAAAAATCATTCAAAGATAAATATTCTCCTCCTCTATTTGATCTAATTCATTTTATTTTCTATTAAGTTGATTTTCTACCTCAATTTTATAGGAATAAAGGCATTAAAAGCATCATATTTACTTCTAAGTAAATACAACTTAGTAAATCTAGAAAAATCATAAATAAAAGTCACATAATATTTTTTACCACATCTAGTCATAGTTTTTTTTTAAATAACCTAAATTAGTGTGAATTAAAGACAATAATTTGATTTCTCTATTTACAGAAAATTAAGTCTTTTAGGTAATTTTAGTTTCTGCACATATTTTACATTTACCAATACTAGTTGAATCTAAGCCAGGTATTAAGTCTAGAGATTATATTTTCTTTATACATGTAACATTAACATATCCTAGTCTAGCATGCCATAAAGAAATTGAATCAATAATATAAGTAGAAGAAGATGCATTCTCATTGATATGACATTTGAAATGTTCAGTACAAAGAGTCCCTGGTTACAATAGCCCTTTCCCACAAACATATTTTTTTTGGTCATTACAATCTTATCATATTCAAATGACACATTCACCCCAATTTTTTCAAACAAGGCTATAGAAAACCAGATTTTTCCCTAATAGTTGGAACATACAACACATCCTTGAGGGCAAAAGTTTTTCCTAAAGTAAGTTCTAAGAGCACTGTACCTTTACCCAAGACCTTGGCAGTTCTTGAGTCTCTAAGATAGAACACTTCTTCATCATCTCCTATTGGAGTATAGAAGGTAAATTATTCTTGATTTGCGCAAATGTGTCGAGTAGTCCCAAAGTCTAGCACCCATTCTTTCACATTAGTTGCAATGTTCACTTGAGAAATTACTGTAGCAATAATTTCATCTCCTTCAGCTAGGTTAGCCTTGGGAGGATTCGCTTTTGCTTTGTTATTTCTCACTCTTTTCCTGCACTGAGGAGCATGATGACCTGATAAAATTTTCACAAACCAAACAACAGCCTTTCTTTTTCTTAAAGTTGGGATTATTAAGCTTGTAATTTTGGGACTTATTCTCATACATCTTATTATTGCCCTATACCAAATTTGCTTTGAGGGCCATCTCCTTGTCTTTGGTAGACTCCTTTCTGTTGGTCTCTTCAATCGGGATGTATGCTTCTAGCTCATCAATGGAAAAAGTTTTCTTCTTGTGTTTCAAGCTGTTTTTATAGTCACTCCACAAGTCTGGTAGCTTCTTAATTAGTACCCTAGCAGGAAACTTCTCTGGCAGTGAGATCTCTTCAGCTTTCAAATCTTCAAGCAAATTTTTGGTATTCGTTGATCTGAATCTTCATTTCTTTCTCATCAGTCATCTACCATTGATAAATTTTCCTTACCACAACCCTTTCCTTGGTAGCATCTTCAGCAGTATCTCAAATAATTTTTGCTTCCTTATAACTGCAGTACCCGTTACACAACTCATTATAAATAGTCTGTAAAATAGTGTCAAGATGGCGACATACCTTATTGGCATGTTGCCATGCTTCCTATGTCTTGATATCATCATTTGGACTAAGTTGTCGATGAAGTAGTGCATAAGCAACTCCATGGACGTCGAGCAGGGAAAACACACATTTTTTCCATCTTTTGAAATTTTTGTTTGCGAAAATTTTAATTTTGGATTCATCAAGAAAAAGCTTAGCACATGGATGGGCGACAAGAGCAACTGCTGAAACAAATGTAATAGTAGACTAGGAAGGATTGAGTTTTTTTTTTTTTTTTTCTTTTTGGTGATGAATTTATTTGTTTCAATTTCTCAGAATTGAACCTATTGCAGCTAGAGTACATGAATTATTGATTGCAGGACTAATGTTTTGCTTTTGATTATGTTTTTCTATTAGGCTATTGTTTGGTTCAAATTTTGAATTGTTTGATGTCTGTAGTTCACCTGGGAGGTTAGCTTTTGTTGTTCATGTGTGGATCCTCTGTAAGTGCTCGGAAAATTTCTAAGAATATGCCACTTTGGAGTTGCTATATCAAATTTCTTCTATTTGTAGATGTATATAAAAGTGGAATTCCGAAGCAGTGGAACTCGCATTACGGAGCTGTCTCTTAGTTCCAGAAATTTTTTTTAAAAAAAAAAAAATTGTTCTTGACTGACCTCGCATTCCTCGAATGCGAGGTCAAGAAGACCCTTATCTTCTGGCCTCGCAAAAGATAAGGCCCCAAATACCAAACAAAAAAATTTTGCCTTCTCCTCCTCCTCGCCCTCCTCCTTCGTCCTCCTCCTAGATCCTCCTCCTCCTCATGGTCCTCCTCCTCCTCCTTCGTCCTCCTCCTCCTCCCCACCACCATCTATTTTTCCTTCCCTCTACAACAATCACCACCTCCATTCCACCACCACCACCACCACTACAACCAACACAACCACCGCCACCGCAACCCACCACCAAAATATTTCAGGTAAATTTAATTTTTTTATGGAGTCCAATAATTTTAATTAATATATTTTTTTAATTTTGTTTAAATAATTAATTTTGTTAATGTAAATGTTTTATAAAAAATATATTTTGTGTAGGTAGTTTATATTTTCAGTAAAATAGACCACGCATTCAGGGAATGCGAGGTCAGTCAAATTGACCTTGCATTCAGGGAATGCGAGGTCAGTCAAATTGACCTTGCATTTCTCGAATGCGAGGTCAGTCAAGAACAATTTTTTTTTTTTTTTTTTTTAAAAATTCTGGAACTCGCATTCTCCGAATGCGAGTTCCACTGGTTCAGAATTGCCCATTGCAATAGGCACAAAAATAGAAGAAATTTGAAAAAGTGGCATATTCTTAGAAATTTTCTGTAAGTGCTCCCCTAAAATTGAGGAGCACCACACACGTAAATTTGCAACTACTTTGACTAGTTGCTTGAAATTTTTCAAAATTTACTACTTTAGTCCTTACTTTGCCTTGTTCTTAATATTAACATCTTTTCAAATACATAGTAATTTTCTTATTTGACCCCTATAACTTATTGGGAAAATTTTTTGTCACTAGTTAAAAGTTAAAACCTCATCAATGGAGCTCAAAGGGTGGGTGCAGTCGTGAGAACCACCACTTAAAAAATTTTCGATAACAGATCCAGACAAAAGTTTGCACACTAATGTAAAATTTTTTTTTTTTTTTTTTTTTTTGGGTAGATAGTCAATCTAACCTTATATTTAGCGAAAATCAACTGAAAAATTCCCAAAATGAGCCCAAAGCCACAACTGCCACCGGAAAAAAATCAACTATAAAAATTTTGGATAATAAATCGAACAAAAGTGCACACCTTAGGAGGATATTTTTTGTGTAGATAGTAAATCTGACCTTCAATTTAGCTAAAAATAACCAAAAAGTGTCAAATTAGCCAAAGAATCTGCAAAAAATTTAAAATAATCAAACAAATTCATATTTTTTTTGCGTAAATTTTAGTAAATGTGTATTCTTCTGATTGTAAGGATAATTTTGGTATAATTTAAGTTATTTGGATAAGTTTTGAAAATGACAAAAAAAATTAAAAAAAAATCCTCAGAGAGATGAACAGTATCTGCTCATTTTCGTTCTCAAAGGACTATTTTATAATTTGAACTCCTTAATTTTTTTTTAAATTTTTTTGAACCCTTTTATTTTTAGTTTTATATCTTTATTTTTTAAATTTATGTTTTGACCCCTGATAAAACTCAGTGGTGTGATTTGATGTCCTTTTAAACAATTAAATATTTAATGTCCTTTTAATCATTCTACTAAGCAAATGCTTAAATATTTTATATATTATCCATTTTTTAAAAAAAGAACTATTCTCTTATCCTCTAGTGACTCGAACCCATGACTAATAAGTCGTAGGAGAATTGTCTATCACCTAAACTGCATTTCGTTGTTTATATATTATCCATGTAAATTCATCTATCAAATGGTTTTAAATGTTTGGATGAATTTCAGTCACTATCCATTTAAGTAAGACCACTTACCAACAATTAATCCATTTTATCACCTCTTACTAAGAAATTAAGAAAAGTAACCAATAGCACATTGGGTTGTTAGCCACTAGGAGCATGACAAGTCACTCCTGGGGTTGGACCACAAGGTCGGGGGATCAAATCCTGACACCAGCTGGAAATGAGTGTCAACGTAGAGAAAGAAGCGCTCAAGTATCAAGTAAATAATAAATTAGGAGTAGAGAAAGAAGCGCTTAAGTATCAAGTAAATAATAAATTAGGAGTAGAGTACGTAGTATAGGTTTATAGTCTCACTATATGTGAGTTTAGTTCTAGTTAAATGTTAGTATTAATTCTACCATGTGTGGGTTTTGGTGCTTTGATTGTTTTCAATCCCACAATTGTGGGCATATTTAATCATTATCAAAAAAGAAAAAGAAAAAAGAACAGTTATTTTGTAGTGGGGATAAGCAAAATTATTAGTAGTTAGTTAAGGAAAGTTATGAGAGGGAAATAATAAAAAAAAATTATTTTAATTATAAATTATACTAAAACTAAACCAATGTTGAGGAGTTATATATATATATATATATATATATATATATATATATATATATATATAGTTGACAAGTCAACAAATCACACCATATCCCCATATGTTTGTCACGGGAATGACACCATAATAGGAAGGTCATTTAGACATAATAAGTTTTTACTCAAAATAGGCAAAAAAGGCTTATTTTTATCTCATTGTTTAATAACTTAAGTTGTTAGGATGAAATGTGTTTTTTTTTGTTTAGTATAATTTTTTGAAATTTTAGAACATAATGGATTTTAATTTTAAAAAATATCATCAAACAACTAAAACCCAATATCTAATGATGCTACCATTTTTAATAATATATATATATATATATATATATATATATATTTTGGGATTTATTTATAAGTTGATAATTGTCACGTTTTACAAATCCCATTCTAGGACATTTTATTTTATTGTTTATTTTATTTTTCTTAATTATTTTAGATATTAAAATGGATTGACGTCTTTTCTAGAAATTTGAAAAAATAATTAAAAATTATAAGTTATATATATTATTAATATTGAGATTGATCCAATCTTGTTTTATTCGTTCATTAGTTTGGCATATCAGTCTTGATTTTAAAATACACAATTTGATAATGTTTATACTATAATAATTATGTCCTTAATGTATAGTATTTCAATCACTAAAATTAATTATTATCAAAATTATTACTTTGTATAAGACTATAATGTTATTTAAGTCAAAATTACTACTATGTATAAGACTATAATGTTATTTAAGTCAAAATTACTACTATGTATAAGACTATAATGTTATATAAGTTAAAAAAAAACTACTATGTATTCCACATCAGTTTCATTTAACTTAGTGAATATTCCAGTATCTATGCTTCTTAAACTATAATATTACATAAATTGCACTAGAGTTTAGTCGCCAACAAATACAATAAAAGAAAAATAAAGCAAACATAAAATATTAATAACAATCATAATTATGTGTATTCCTTATGTAATGATACAAACATTTTACATAGTTTACCAATCATGTATTCCAAAATACATTCTGCGAGGACTATACATCTGTTTATTTAGGTTATAAAGAACGATTTTACATTTCTGCTATAACATTCTTAAAAAATTGTGCCTTCTCATAAGGTTTGGAACATTTATGATGTACGGATCTTAATAACCGTAAGCATTATATTTCGATCGCTATAAATATTTTCCATATTTTGCCAATTTTTTGTATCTATTTTCTTAACGATATGTATATGGCCATATGAGATTTCTACAAATCAACAATACTATGTGTTCTCACAACATTCTGTTACCATTTCTTTATTTTATTTATCGATTGACTTCACAATACATATTTTGCTATAATAATATTTAGAGCAACATTTTATTTTTATCCAAGCCTACACTAAAGGTACAACAAATACTACTTAGTATTTCAGGACCAAGTAACTTTCTTGCGTTTGGCTTTCAAACTACCGTTAGTGGATGCATTTTTCGTTCGTTGGATAATTAAATTGAAAGCACAGGAGATATTTGTAGGTTTTTGAATCAAAAGGGGTAATGAAGAAAACACACAAATCACAAGGCATATGGGGGAATTTGATCCTTTTTTTTAATTATATTCTAAGTTTAAAAGGTTAATATGACTTTAATATTTAAGTAGGATTTTTTTGAGTAAGATTGAATTAGCTATTTGTTAGACTTTATTTAGCTCATTTAAGTATATATTAAGAGTTTTTAAGTTCATTATTTAATTAATTACTATTATTTATGTTGTCTTTCTCTTGTATAAGACAAAAATACTAGTAAAAGTCATTAAATTAATTATAAATTACAATAAAATTCTATGAAAAGTAAGAGGCCATTTTAATAAATATAATGGATCTTAATTAAATATATATATATAATCAAACAACTAAAACCCTATATCGACTTCATGTACATTATTTCAATCATTAATATTTATTATCTAAATTTTCCTATTATTGCAATATATGTATAATACTAATCACAATAAACTACATATTTCATTTGTTTGAACCAGTTTTGCACATATGGTATTAAAAAAAAAATTCACCTCTCCCTCATCCATTAGTGACTCGAACACAGACGACCAAATAAAACACTTCCAAATTCATTCAATCTCTTAATTATGTATCTGATTTTACATCAAATAAATTTTCATGTATCCCTACTAATTCCAATACATCAAAAGTTAATCATTGACCACAAAATAAAAAATAACACCTATTATCATCCATTATTTATAAGGATCGGAGATATATGTAAAACTATACTTTGTATACAAAATTTGCTTGTCAATGTTTTGTAGTTCATACCTACCGATCGTTATTTTTGCTCTGCTATAAATATCAATTAGAATATATGATTGTTACTTAGTTATCTATTAGATTTATTTAGCAGATATACACACCATGTAGCGATTATAATTATAAGTGTTCACAAATTATAATTTTTATTCTTTTATTACCAATTTTCATTCATACTATAATTTTCAACTTTTAGTAAAAAAATCTGATGAATTTCAACATTAGGTACAGGTCAAAAGCAAAAAATGTTTAATTCTAACAAGTATGATAAATTTAAAAAAACTATAGTTACAATTTAGATTAAGTACTAACCATTATTATCTGTATATTTTTTGTTTGGATCAGTAAATGAATGTGATTTATTTCACGATTTTTTTTCTACCTCCATGTTATGGGAGGAAATAAAAAATTAGTGGGTTAAATGAGGGAGATAATGAGCTAGTGTATGATTTTTCAAAATAAAATTACACCAAAACAAGTTAAGTTATTAAAGTAGCAATAACTTACACCTAAAAAGTTGAGAAGTTTGGGGAGGTAAAGTTAATTATTTATATACTTTAGGGGGTAAAGTGTAATTTACCCTATTTCTTAGCATACTTTAACAGTATAGCCACTCAATTTGTTAAAAAAATTTGCTTCTTTCCTCCACTGTCACTCATTCATTTGATCCCGTCAATTCAAGCTGCACGTGTCAGGCTTTTGCCTCCTTTTTTTTTTTATTCGTATTCCATAGGGAGCATTGTATTCCCTTAAAATTAGGGGAATGCTTAACAAATTTCCTTTCATGTGTTATTTGATCAATTTGAGCTGCTCATTTTCTGATGTTGCAATTGACAAACACTACTTATAGTTTGTGTATCTTCTACTGTTCCTGAAATTTTATTTTATTTAGACAATTGATTATCTTCTGTATGGTGTCATAAATTTCTTCAATGGATGGTCTTTCTCTAAACTCCTTTTTTTTTTCTTCTTAATTTTACTATTATAGTTTGGTGAAGACTTTTGAATGTTCAAATTAGAACTAGGGAGAATGGGGTTGTAAATATTGGACTTAAGAGTTGAAAGCCTCAGCAACCGACGAAAGAAATTCATGCAACCTGGATTCATAAGAATATTGTCATCTATAATCAAACTATTTACCTCTACAACAGTTTTGCAGTCACAAATTCAAGAGGTGGAACTATTTGTGGGAGCTTTTCAATTTTAGTGTTTCTCATGGTGTGGAAGGATTAGAAGGACATTCATCAGGGTTTGGAACTAGACAATTCACTATGATAGTGCTTTATATGCACAAATTCCAGTGAAAATAAGCAACTGCAAGTGTATTTGCATATTATATGTACACCAATGGATATGTTGTACTTTTCAAGTAGTATAAATACTAAATCATTTTTTTAAAATCCACTTCTTCCCCTATCCCTAGTGACTCGAATCCATGACTAATAAGTCATAGGAGAAGCGTCTTACCACCTAAATTGGATTTCGTTGTCATGCATACTAAATCAAATGTACACAGAATCCTTGCTTAGTACATAAACTTGCTACAAAATTTCTAGTTCCGTCCTAACCTAATATTTATTCTAAAAAGTCTATGTTGATGCTAAAATTTGCTCAGTGTTAAGTCCAAGAATAATTCAATCTAGTGATTAGATAAGGATCTCGTGTATTACCTATATCTAGAATACCTAGAAAAAAGAGTTTTGGGATATATCCCCTACGGTGGGTTCTGACGCTCAAGCCAGCTACTTTAGACAAAAGGAAAATTCAGAGAGAATTCAGAACTAATAAGAATGAAAAAGTGAATGTTCTCTGAATTAGACTTGCCATTTGGATATTTATACCCATTGAAACCTACTTTGGCTATGAGGGTAAAATTATCAAAATGCCCCTAATGAACAAGAGTCTGGAGATAGGTTTATATTTTTTAGTAGGCTTATAATTTTGACATCATCACTTGTCCTCATTCTCAAGTCACATATTCTCAGATTGAGAGTAATAATTTTGATGTTATTATCGCATTCTAGCCAGAGCCATAAAATTGACTGGAGCTAATTCTAAAACTTAAAAAAGTTATTTCACTGGGGTGAAATAATTTGGGTTAAAAGTAGTGTTGTGATACTTTGAGGATGATGTCTTGGCCAGAACTGTCATGTAGTCACCTTAGGTATTCTGCTTAGAAAGACTTAAATTTTACTCTAAAAAGGGTGAGTCATACTCTTGGAAGCAGATTTAGCTTTTGACTCTGTAGGGGTGACTTGATTCCGAAGTGGTGTCAATATGGCTCAACCTCATACGGTGTAGGCAAGTGTTTTATCCTGAATATATACGTGAATAAGGAGTAATTTTGGAAGGCATGAAAAAGTCTTCTACCTAAAAAGATGTGTGTAGAGAACAACCACAAAAGGCGCAAATAAGGCTCAACCCTGGAGGGTGTCAATAGAGCTCAACCTCGAAGGTGTTAGCAATGTTTCTACTCGGAGGGTGTGATCGCTAGGGAGAGATCGAGGAGGTAACGAGAAAAGCATGACCTTGGAGGGTGTCAGTAGAGCTCAACCCCGAGAGAGATAAACAAGTCTTTCACTCAGAGGGTACGAAATGAGAGCGACTATGGAAGGTGCAAGTAGGATGTGACACCAAAAGGTGCAAGCGGGGCATGACCCCCCGCAAGGTAGAAGCGATGCTTAAAAACTTGCCTTTGTTGGTATTGTTCTGGTGAGTATTACGCATGTTACGTTTCATGACTTATGATGACTTTTAGTTCAGTTTCTCATAGATGGCGCCAAACGTTGATGCTGAAATTTACTCAGCGCTAAGTCCAAATGTAATTTCTATAGTCCAGTGATTAGATAAGGAACCCGTGTATATTATTCATGTCTGGAACACCTGAGAAACAAGAGTGAAGGGTTATGTCCCTCGGGGTGGGATCCGATGCTCAAGAGTACAAAGAGAATTTAGAACTAATGAGAATGAAAAAGTGAATGTTCTGAATCAAACCTGTCATTTCGTTATTTATACCTGTGATTAATGGGTCAGGTCAATCCACGATTTGTGATTATTTATTTGACCCATCGAAACCTACTTTGACTATGAAGATAATTATAACTTTTAACAGATACAGATTAGGTGTTGGTCACATGGCCGTTAAGTAAATATCTAAAAAAATTCAAAACCACAGATAAAAGCAAAAAAATATTTAAAAATAAAAAATAAAAACTTAAAAACCATATTTAATACTAAACTCTCATTTTAACCTAAAATATCAGTCGGGTTTGAACTCTTTCTTTACTTAATCCAAATTCCTCTTTTCTCTTTAATTTAAGAAGAACCCCAATCTTTTAATCCATTCTATCACTTTGTCTTCCTTGATGACGATCATAAATTCTTTCTATTTCCTTTGAAGATCAAGGCAAATTGACAATATGGGATGAGGTTGAGGTCAATGGGATAAGCATTCAAAAGAAATGCAAGGAATTGATGATCTTCATTAAGGAAGACAAAGGGATGATAGAAGAAATTAAAGGATTAGGGTTCTTCCTGGGTTAATGAGAAGAGGAATTTGGGTTAAAGAAGAGAAAAGGGTTTGTACCCGACAATGAGAGTTTAATGTTAAATGTGATTTTTAAGTTTTTATTTTTTGACTTTTTTAAATTTTTTTTATTTTATTTGTAGTTTTTGATTTTTTTGGGCATTTACTTAACGGCCACGTGACTAGCACGTAGCCTATTTCTATTAGAAATTTTAATTTTGAGGA
This sequence comes from Cinchona pubescens, assembly GCA_025175665.1. Lineage (NCBI taxonomy): Eukaryota > Viridiplantae > Streptophyta > Magnoliopsida > Gentianales > Rubiaceae > Cinchona > Cinchona pubescens. The sequence continues at coordinate 4,048,948 of JANKKI010000062.1, forward strand.
TTAAATTATTTTAGCCAAAACTTGATAGACCAATTTATGTATTACCCCAAATATTAGAGACTAAAAATGCATTTTACTCTTGAGCATTTTAAAGTACTCTTGGTGCTGCCATAAAATATAGAGAAAATTGCAGAAAATATGGCCTTTTGCAACCATCTTTGGAACTTTACCATTGTAAGGTTGAATCATTCATAAAACCTACTAGACTCCAGCTAGAACAGATTCTGCAGTTATTCAACCTAAGAAACAACTAATTTTTAAATAGTCTTCAAAGTACTTGCAAGGTCACAAACCAATAATAATAAACTACGGTTAGTTCTACTAGTTAGGTTCGTTCAATCGATATCCAACTTTTTAATTTAGTGACTTGTTTGACTTTCAAATTTAAAAATCTCAAAATTAAAGTCAAGTCATATAAATTCAACGTCAATTAAAATCGAGTTAAGTTTGACTTATTTGGTCAATAAATTGAATATGTCAAACAGAAATCCACTTTCATTCCATATTCTTATTTTAAAATTTAATACGTTATCCCACAAATGTCATATTATAATTTCAAATTTTAATACATCATTCCACAAATTTAAAATATGACATGCAAACTATAAGAAATAGAAATTAATTCAAATATTATAAGCTCATAGTTAATACAAGCAAAATACATAACCAAATACATAATCAAGTTACAAAAACTAAAAATCACAACATTCTTTACTAAGTACCAAAGTATAAATAATTACTTAATTCTAATCTCTATACGAACAATAGATCGTGTGTGTGTGTATATATTTCAATAAGTATTAAAGTATATACAATTACTTAACTCTAGTACCTGTATGTATTAAAAGAAAATTAGTAATCTATTTAATAATTTATTAAAACGAAAGTATTACATGAATAAGTTGTACACTTTTATTAGTGTATAAATACATAGATTCTACACAATATGAAATATTACATTAATAACACTAACAATTATACAAAGAAAAGATATTTAAATATTAGTAAGAATTAAGAATATTATCAATTACTAAAATATTTAATTATTAATAATATTATGGTTAAAATATTATGTAGACAAATACATTAATATATTATTATCATAGATCTATATGGCTAACGTATTAAAAAAAATATAATTCTTTGACTTATTCAACCAGCAATTTGACTTGGAAACTGAAGTCAAAATCGAGTCGAGGAGTCAATTACTTAATTGACTTTCAATCAAAATCCAGTAGAAAGTTGAACAAGTCAAGTCATTTTTTTTTTTTTTTACTTGACTCAATTTGGTAGTTTGACTTGACTGACTCTTGAATACTCCTACTACCAGTACCAGCGTTGTAACCAATTAGTAGAAAATTCTACCATCTCATTAGGTCAATCCCTTTGTGCTTTAGTTCTTAAATAGTCCAAGCCTTTAAAGTATAATGTGATAGTTCTATAAGGAAAATTCCTATATGGACCAAGGTCTATGCTCACACAAGGTACAAAGTCTATGAATTTTACATGGGCCCCACAATGAGTCCTACAGTAGGACACACAGTCTTTGTGCCTTGTGGATCTATACAAGAATTTACGATTCCCTAGAGAGATGGTAAAAGTCCATGCAATAATTTACTATTTACTAGATGTATCTAGAGAGACGGTCGAATATTTCCCACTTATATTCCAGCATCGGTAAACATATCCTAAGTTCACTTTTATAAACTTAGAAAGGTTAATATTGTATTTTACGTATTTCTTAGTTTTAGGGTTTTGTAACACATGTCACACATGTTAATTTATTAGGATAAATGATACTAATGTGAACCCGTGCTTGGTCAAGGGTATATATATATATAATTGAATGAATTGATTGCAAATTACCTTTATTGAAATAAAAACGCCTAACTTTTGAATATCAAATTCGTAGATCTAATATTGGAGCAAAATGTCAATTTAGTTACTAAACTATACTCTGGTTGTCATTTTAGTCACTAAACTTGTTAGATGGCCAAAAAGGTCACAATTTTTAAAACTGTATCTAAGAGGTCATTCCATCTATTTTAACTATTAGTCTTAATGAAAATTAGTTTTTTGAGAGTTAAAATTGTCCAACTACATTGAATTAAGATTACTAAAAAAAAATTAGGGGTCTAAAAATTAGATAATGAAAAACTAGTTAAATTATAAAATGGGTCATACTAAAAGATATGAAAATTTTGGAGTCAAAAATTAAATTTAAAACACTAACCATCCCTCCCTAGCTAGCCCACGACCACTATCCACCTCCCATCTTCTACCACTCCCTTCCACCAGCCAACAACCATCTCTTTCCTCTTTCCCTAGCCAGACCACTACCACCCTCCGTCTCCTTCTCCCAACCAACCCACCACCTCCTTCCTCCCAACCTCTTATACACATCCTTCCTCCCTTTTTTACCACCTTCCACCTCCAACCAACCACTACCCTCCATTTTCTTCTTCCTCCAATACCTTCTCTCCTCCACTTTACACCTATTACTCCTCCGTCTCTTCTCGATGTAACTTCCTCTCCCCTTCCCAATCTAACTTCCCCCCTCCGGAACTAACCTCAGTCTGATTCTCCCTTTCTACCCCCTACCTGACCCTCCTCCCTCCCTCCATTCTTTCCCAATCTCGCCAATCCCCTTCCTCCCTGCCTTGCCCCCGCCATCCCTTCTCTCGCCCTCCACCGATCTAACCCCAACCATCCTTACTTCTTTTTTTTTGTTGAGAATTCTTTAAAACTATATCGTTTTGACTCATTTTAAGTCTAAACTACGTCGTTTGATAATTGTCGAAGATAAAGTATGGTAAAGAGTGATTCAACAGTTTTACCCCACTAAAAGTCACATGATATGTACAAAAATGGATTAACGCAGCTCTTAACAGCTAAAATAGATAGAGTGACCCCTTAGATGTAATTTTAGAAGTTTAGTGACTTTTTTGGCCACCCAAAAAGTTTAGTAACTAAAATAACAATCAGAGCATAATTTAATGACGAAATTGGCACTTTGCTCTAATAACTACAAATCCTTCTGAAGCTTTTGAAGAACCAAAAATCTTTCCCACCTATAAGTTGTTGAACCTAGGAAAAATAACAAAAAGACCCTTGAATTTACTAAATAAATAAAGGAAAAGAAATGAATGGTACATACCTGGCTTTTCTAGTTTTTGCTATGGTATATGATATAAATGTGTCAATTATTTCCACTTGAATTATAGCTTAGTTTTAGTTCGGACTGTAAATGAACTCAAGAATTTTGGAATTCAGTTTGAACTCAACTCGAGACAATCTCGTTCAAACTTATTCATTGAGTTATTGATCGAAACATGTTTGAACCTTGACTTTTTTAACAAGACAAACACGATCATCATATTGTCTGACTTAATAAATTCATGAACATAAAATAGAATATTGGAAGTAGGCAATTTAATTGCACAAAGTATCTTCTATTTTTTAACTCACGAGTTATTTCCCTCATTGGATCTCTCTTTCCTTTTTGTTTGCATATATTTTGAATCATAAGATACAAATCACTTCCTTAAATAATCGTAATATGTATCCATATCATATCCTTTGACCATCATAATTGAATTTTAGACTATTATATAGCAAAATTTTAAGGCAATAAAATGGCAAAATAGGGTGAAAGTCACAAACATGAGAAACGAACCATAGATGCGTCTAAATTCGCCTCGAAAGTTATGAGCCAAGCCAAGTATTTCTCAAACAAATTATCAAACAGTCAAACTAAACTTGATCATCACTCTTTGATATTGGCTCGAGGTTGAGATGAACACACAATCTTCTCTATTTAATGAGCTAAGTTTGAACATTCTTTTGTTCAACTTGTTGAGATTTGATTACAACCCTAGTTTTAGGGATATATATTCTTTTATAATAAACAGTACGATTAATAAACCCAATATATTATTTGGTTTTATTTATCCAAAACGGTTATAGTAATTATTAGCCTGATAAATCCGAATGACACCATAAACATATAACTAACTCATTAGTCCAATAAACCCACAACAAACTCGTCAACCTACTAACCCAATAAGTTTATAGAATTTACGTGAGTATTTTTCATATTTAACCTCTAGAATATTTGTAAAATTGTTACAAATTATCAAAAATGCCCAAATTATTATTTAAGAATTATAGTTAAAATAGTTAACAGGTCAAATAGATTAAACGGGTCGTTTCGCAAGTATCGGCTTACTCGATAACTTAATGGGTTAACGTGTTAACCTACAAGTTAACACAACACAATCTTTTATTTTTCGTGTGGTTAACGAGTTGACATGTTAACAATTTGATTAATTTTATGTCGTGTTTATAATTGTTAATTTGGGATCGTGTTCGCATCTTGTTGTATCATAAATTGCTACCTGTACTACTCCAAACCCTTTTCTTTACCTTGATATTTGTTGTTTCCATTTTTTTTAATCAGTTTTTATTATTATTATTTTTTAAAGTTTTGCTCCTGGCACAAGTTTATTTGCATATGATCTCAACAGTTCTCAATATCATAGAAAAAAAATTTAACCACGACTAATAAAGATTTTATAATTCCTCCAAGGTGTCATAAAATTTTCCTGTGGGGATACACAATAAAGTTCAAGATATTTGTCAAATCTCTACATTATTTGGTGGTAAAATCCCTAAACCGAAGGGATTATTAAAATTTGTATCAGAATAAACTTGTGGCGGTAATAATTCTTTGACTTTATTACACTCTCGGTTGTAAATCTATCTATATCATTATATATATGCGAGTTGTTTCTCCCCATAAAGTGTTTCTCCCCCTTTTATGTGATTCCAAATATACCCTTCATTAAAATTTGTTTCGACAACACAAAAATCCTATTAATATTTCTTCCTAAAATTTGTTTCCTACTCTTTTTGTATGAAACACAAATCCTATCAAAACACACATTTTGGCTATTTCCTACTATACACAGTATTCCTATTTTGAACAAAAATTCTCCTCCTACACGATATAATTGTTGCAACAGGCTGAATTTATATTAGTCAGCAGTATGAGCACGTACAGACCAAAATTGTTGGAGTTATGCGACATTCTTTTTCTATAAATTCAGTTCAGCTCATTGTATTGAATTGTTGATCACCTGACTTCCACTCCAAATTCAAAATCTCAATCAATCAACTAGCCGTGTCAAAGGATCCAAATTCAAATTCTCAGCCAACCATCCAATATAGTTGACTTAAAGATTTGTATAAGGTAACCCTTAACCCATGTATATAGGCGTTAGGGTATGCTCATGTTTTTTTTTTAATTTTTTCAATAATGACTAATTTTTCCATACTTCCAATTTGAGTTTTTCCTTGGAATTGGAGAAATATGTAGAAGATTTTATTTTTTTAATTTTTTCAACAATGCTTTGGAATTGGTGAAATAAGTAGAAGATTTTAGAAAAAGGGGGAAAAGAGATAATGACAAATAATATCATAGTCTTCCAATGCCATTGCAGAAAGATATGATGTTCCAAATTCTTTTTTTAATTTTTTCAATAACGCTTTGGAATTGTAGAAATAAGTAGAATATTTTAGAAAAAGAGTGAAAAGAGATAATGACAAATAACATCATAGTCTTCCAATGCGATTGCAGTAAGATATGTTGTTCCAAATTCTTCTCCTCATTATTCCAAAGATAACCTTCCTGTAAGTATAAATTCTATCTACAAAGCATTAAGAAAATATTTCAGTCCAAAAAACATAATTCATGAAAACTGGACCGTGAATGATATTAAAAGAGATAATGACAAATAACATCATGGGCTAAGTTGTAATCTCCAAAGATAACCTTCCTGTAAGTAAAATTCTCATATGCTCAAGCATCCTGTGCAAATTTGAGAAGAAAGAGAAACTTTTTATGGTTGCTTGGGTTCCTCTATTTTGTAGCCTATCTCCAATGCAAGGCAAAAGCTTGAGCTTTTTCGAGTTGATGTCATTTTTGTCCTAATTTCATTACAACGCCTTCAAGAATCCCATCAGCACCAAAATTACCAGAACATTGATGAGGATCAACTGGACCTGCAATTCTCCTGCACTCATGAGACAATGGAACTGATCACTAACTCCTTTACCAAAAAGAAATAAGAGAGAAAACTAGCAAAGTAGTCAAAGAAACCAAATGTAGGGCCTAACATAGAGAAAATATATATAACTAAGTTAGAATCTTGTAGTAAATGGTCCCAATATAAAACAAGAAGAATGAAAGGATTCCATAAAAATTTGATGAAACTAATATCTATTTAGTAACAAGCATATACACAACCAAACACACACAGCCCATAACAAGCATATACAGACAAACAAACACACACACACACAACTACTTGGTGCTCACAGAGTTTTGAAATTGAAGAAACAGAAAAGTAAACAATGACATTTTAATACTGACTAAAATACAGTTTAAGAATCAATCTACAAATATAGCAGAAATTCAGTTAAAATAATTAATAATAGGTTCAATAAACTAGAGCTGGATGGGAATGTTAAGAACTGCACTAGATATTATCAACTCAATATAAGAAGAGAAAGTTTCATTTAATAAACTGCATTTTTCATTTCAACACTACAACAAAATTGCCTATTTGTGACACACAAAATGTGTCACAAAAAGTCAAAAAACTGCCTTAAAAAATCATTTATGGCACTATTGCAACACAATATTTTTGTGTCCGCTAATATCTCCGTCGCAATAGAAAGCGGTAGTTTTTCAAGTTGTGCCACAAGTATTTGCAGCACATTTGCATAACCAGTTTATTGTGTCACAACACAAAGTTTTTGTGACATAATTTCATTATGCCGCAAATATTTTGCTACACATTTTCAGCCGCAAATATTTTGCTACACATTTTCAACACATTTGCGATTACGGGAAATGTATTTGTGACGCTTTTTTTGCAGCACAATATCGATATAATTACTTCAATACGCGCAAATGCAAATAATTACTTCAACAAAATTAGTAATTTATTGATGCACAAAATATTCATAAAATACCATAATTACAAAATAGACTCTATGAATCTTTATAACATATCATCCTACTACGAAACATAAAGAAAATAGTATACTTGTTGTGGAGTTAAACTAATATTTTTCATCATATACAAAACAAGTATCTATCATATTATGCTTGACTTCAAAAGTACAACTTCCAAATTTTTCTCTAAAAAATAATAAAATCCCCACATCTCATCCTCCTGCGATAGTACAAGTACAAGTATATCAGTCATAACTTGTCATGATGTCATGATGAGAAAAATGCTATGAACACTTCTCATCTTAAGGTGATGCTTGAATGATAAGTACCTGAAAAAAAATGAGGAGGTGGCATCAAAGGCTTGATTTCCCCTATCAAAAAGCTTTTTAGGTACTTATCAAAGCTCTAATTTAGGAAGCCAAAAAATGTGAATAACTAATGCAGAATTGCAACTTTTTTACACCTGTACATGCCAAGTCTCTGGATTATCATCATGAAGAGTGGACAGATCTTCTATTCCTAATAAATCAGGAATCTTGTCAAGCTTGAGCAATGAAATGTGTAAGATATCATTAAACTACAGTAACTTACTGAAAAATCACAACAAATAGAAAGTAGAATGATGAAGCAGCAACAATGATATTATGTTTATGCACATATAATAAAGACTTTAATCTTACAAGATTGGAAAGAAAGGGACTGTTGTCAGCATAAGCATTATCATCCAGACGACCAGATATGCATGATTGGATCACTTCATGAACTTCATTGCACTGCAGCCCCAAAAGCTTACAAAAGATAATTGTGCTTGCAAGAGTTAGTCACTGAGTAATTCCTCCATTGCAACAAATGTTATTTTCAAAATTACATTCTTATTTATGCACTTCAAAAATGACAAAGTTGAGCACAAACACACTTCTATACTATTCAAAAACAAACGTTTATATACTATTCAAAAACCATAAAAGATCAAAGAAAATTTCATATAATATCCAATTGCAACTAAGAATGATAAACAGAAAAACAAAGCATAATTGTTGACTACAAAACCAGGAGCAAAGTCTATCCTACCTATATGTTCTCTCATATTCCATGCATATGCAAACCCGTTATCCCCAACTCATATAACTTTTCTTTGAACATAAATGAATATATCAAGAACCTCTAGATACTTTAAGTACCTTTATATATCTGAAATCAAGAAGAAAAGGTATGAAACTTTAGCATTTAAAAAACACATTTAACAAACTGGTAGATTACCCATTTTTAAGGTTTGAACCTCAAACTGCATTTTGCATCATTCTTTTGGCATCATTAACACAATTACTAAGATCCAATAGCTTCTTTGACTTTCTTACTTTAGGTATATCTAGATTATATTTTGCTTGATGCTAACAAAGATACACCTGACACAAAGAGGAATATAAATTAGCAATAATACATTAGCCAATATAAATATATTTTAGTCCAAACTCCAAATGATGTCTATGATTACAATTATTAATGGCATTAGTCGATCCTGAACACTAGCGCATCCTAGTCCTTGGCTCATAAATCACAGTGCTAAACCCTATGCTTAAGATTCACCAAGAGTCTCCCAATAAAACAAGTAATGATAAAAAATCTAGAAAGTGCAAATGATGAAATTCACCAATATTTCACTCAAAATTCGCCTAGAGAAGATCACGAGAAGAAACAGAAAAGCTGAAAAAAAAATTCTGTGACACTTACTTAGAAAATCTGTCACTTTAAAATCACCTAGAGAAAATCAAAAAAGAAACGGGAAAAAGCAAAAAATAATTAACAGCCATGGATTACTCTGGTTTCCTCCAATTTTCTTATGTACCATAAAAACTAAAAAATTACCACCTAAAATCACCTATTCTAACTGCATGAAGGAGCAACTTGGTTTTTCATTTGGTAGATAGCCTAACACAGGCAGAAATATTCATGTTTCAAAACATCATTAGGGTAACAATTCTCAATAAGCAACTGTTTACAACAAAAACATAATAAGCAAAATTTGCTATCAGAAAGTCACTTGTGATTGGCTTATCCACAACAACTTTTCCATTTGAAAGATTCCAGGCATTTTTTCAGCTACAATTCATGAACAAAATTAGCATTAATGTACAAATTGGAGCAGTTAAATCCAAGAACTCAAGTAAATGGAAGAAATAAGCTCATGTAGTTAAAAGTGAGCAATTCATGTACAAGCATTTTAAATGATAACAATAAGACTCAGAAAAATATTAGGAAGACAACCACGAAGATGCTCAACTACTAAGAGCAGTTTAAAGTGAGTGACTGAGATACCTCAATAATGAATTCTCTTACTACACCCTGCAAAAAATTGAGAGAATACTGTTACATTCATAAAATAAGCGTAAAATAGAAGAAACTACATTTATTTTTTAATGAAAACAAGAAATGCAGATTTTGCTACTCACTGAAAAGTAATGTCCCTATTTCTTGTCCAAGTAGTCGCGGTCTTTAAAGAAATCAGGAAATGAAAAAAAAAAAAAAAAAAGAACATGGCATAACTACAACCTCAGAAAAGTAATCATGAGCTTTTCTGATAGGGAGATTTGTACCCAATGGTAATGGTAGAGATGGAGAAAGTGGAGGTAGTGATTTGTACTCATAAGGAGGTGGTGGACAAGAGTATACAGAAGGGTATGCCGCGACCACCTAAATAGCGAAAATGGCCAATACCACTGGCAACAGATGACCCCTGTATATATAGGGTTGCTGCTGTGAAGCCTCATTTCTCGCTGGAAAATACTTCAAGCTTACCCAATTTGGAAACGTGCAACACCTCTAAGTAACAAGGATGAAAATTAAGGGGGTTTTTTAATTTAAAAGAGAACATATGTTAGTGTTTTAGTTGAGAGGTGACACATTTTGTATTTAATGCATCAAATATATATACTGCAACTTTTGCATTCAATTGTCCAATATATATACTGCAAAGAAGAAATATATATACTGCAAAGGAAAGCATATATTTTTTATAATTAAATGAAACTGGAAAAATCAATTCTAAATTCAATAATTGGTAAAGTACAAAGCACATATATTCATAATCCAAAAAGTAATTAAATATGCAATTTTTTTTCACTTCGTAAAAAAGACATTAAAAGAATCGGAAACTAGAATTATTGCAACAAAGATAACCCAAAAATGAAGTGATAAACCACAAATTCATTTTAACATATTATTCAAATTAAAAAGCTAGTGACTTGATTGATAACGAATGAGAAAACGAGTCGTACTAGTAGAGATTGCACTTGAAGCGGTAGTATTGAGGAACAGGGTAAGAGAAGACCCATCATAAGTACTTTGTTTTGTACACCTGTTAATGACCAAATAGCACAAGCCAAAATAAAATAACATCATCCAAATAAGTGGGAAAAGAACAAGTAAAAAAGCTACCTCATTCTTCTTGTACACAACAGCACCAATAACTTGTAAAGTTGCAGTAGGGACTGGTTTATCTACAGTCTATTTTGGTGGAATCAGAAAAGAAAGAAAAAGATTAGAAGAGTGCTGATACAATACTCCTAAAAAAAAAAAACTCTTCAAGGCCAGTACTCTTTACCAACCATATGAAGATCCCCAAATACTGAAGAAGAAAAAGAAGCAAACATCTAATCTTAAATGAAAATGGTGAGTGCACACTACCTTGTGTGATGTAAAGCTTTAAAATTTCAAGTGAAAGATTTTGGGGGATCACCAAAATCCATTAATTCGAACTTGAATTGCAAACATAAACATCAATACATAAGAATTTGTACAAATAGATACTTGCTATCAATTTAGCTCCAACAAATGCAAATAAACAATTTCAAGAACACAAGATAATGCAATCTATAAACTAAAAAAACACATTGACAGAGACTTTCATCTCACACGGCTCCTAAGTGATAAAAGAAAGAAGAACTCATCTTCTTTCTTTTTTTGATTACCTTCCTCGCGTATGTATAAGACCGAATCCATTCGATTTCTAAATTTCTAAAAAGGATTACTAATCCTTAACTTTTCGAGGAATCCTAGAGCAAAAGTGAAAAATCAACAAAACAGGAAAGGCATTTAACAGAAACCTTTTGGTACTCATCACGAGTTCTAACAAGCAGATTATTGCTGAGCTAGAATTAATTCACTAAACCTTACAAGAAAGGACTATAAACAAAATTTTAGGGCACAAAATCTTCCAAAACATAAAGATAAAAAAGGAGTAGATATTTCTTCTCTTTTTATTAGTTCTGTTGGGTAAGAAAGAAATAGAATAAGTCAATAATTGTTCTCATTTTCTCAGAGAGGCCAACGTACCTATTTAGTGGTGGTTGAATAGTTCGTCAAAGGTAAAATGGTTTTTTTTAGAATCTAAAAATGGAACTAGTAAAGGGGAAAGAAATAAAAAGGGAAAAAAACTTCTTCTTAATAAGAAAGGAAAAAAAAAAAAAGCAATGCAGCAAATACAATTGCCAACAAGGTTGAACGATTGAGATTGAAAAAAAAAAGGAAAAAAAACCCATCATGTAGTAAGGGTCCATTTGGTTCACAGACTGGATAAGACAAGATGTCTTATTCTCGGACAATCAATCCTGGGATGAGTCATTCCCAGATGATTAGTCCAATACCACCCTTATAATCCAACATGACATCATATGTAGGGTCATAAAGTTTATTAGGGGTAAATTAGTCAAAAGTAATTTTATCCCATTTAGTAGTCATCACAGGATAACTAATATCACCTCCCCTATGGTATTAATTTGTCCATTCATTTTTATCCCTTCCATAAAGGACTAAGTTAGTTGGGCTAACAATCCTATGTCAAAAAAAACCAACAAAACACTGGATGACATGGGATTAGTTATCCAATCCTACACCATCCCATGAACCAAATGGACCCAAAGGGAAAAGAACTATGTTATACTCATTAAACTTACCAGTTCTTAGTGTCCAGAGACCTCTAGCAACCAACTTCTGCCTTATTATCTTCAACATTTTACATCTTCTATACCAAAGAAAATAACAGTTGGAGAAATAAAGAAGTTAGAAGAAATAAGATAGTTCCAAAGAGATCTCTAGTTCAAAATCAACAAATTTAATAAGATTTTCCATTATAACTTTTCCTTACTATTCCAGTAAAGAAGAACTTGGAAAGACTTTATATAGGCAAAGCTCTTTATATATATATTACATAGACAAAACTTGTCCTTGTTTAACATACCAACACCATTCACTTGTTAGTAGTTGCAGCTGAAAAATGCAATTCATTGCAATGCCAAGAAATAACAACAAAATTGAGATAAAGATAGGTTTAAATCTCACCATTTTTTGAGGATTCGACAGATTTGAAAACTTTGAGAGGAACAAGGAAGAAGAGTACTAGAGAGAGAATTTAAATCATTTACTATGCAATAGCTTTTCTACAGTTAGATAGTAAAGAAACGGCAACGGCAACGGAAAGAGATTGAATTCACTTGCAGTTTCAAGATTTCATTTACATGGGAGTCGAAGTTAACACAGGATTACCTATTATAAAATACGCTACCACAAAGATTTGTTCCAAATTCTAGTCTACAGGTCTTGAACAAGTATGCTCCCCAAAAATTATAACTTCCTCAGTACATCCAAAAGTACATAACCATGTTTAATTTTATGAGAGCTTAACAAATGGCCATGAAAAGAAAATTTAATAAGGTGAAGAAACATAGATACTTACATCATATGTGAAGAAATGAAATGATTGGACTTCTTGAGAAATCAGATAACACTTCTGAAGAACCACATATTACTTTTATCCTAACTAGGAAATATAAACTAGCATGCGAGTAAAAGTGACATCAACTAAACACCAAGTCCTCCATCAATACATCCAAAAGTATAAATCTGTAAAATTTCGATAAACTAGGACAATTTGTTGACTACCTACGAAGGGTAGATATACACTTGCTAAAGCCAGAAGAATTTAGCTGAAGCTAAAACTAAAAGTCAACTTAAATTATATGCTAGTAAACACAAATAAGTCATTATTCAGACTATTTGAGATAAACTTCATAATTGCCTTCAAGGTTTGAAAGATTAACTAGTCTAAGATCACTTCAAAAGCCTCTCCCTTTTTTAGTAAATTGAAGAAATTAACTTTATAGCCCTAAATCTGTATCCAAAACAGCACTAAGCATATTAAGAAGAGATGAAGAGAGAAACCGAGAGTCTTAGGTAGAGAAGGATGAAGAAAAAGGCTACCAGCAAACAAAGCTACCACTTGCATCCAAAACTTTTCAATAATGTTTTTATTCTGAATTACATAATTATAGTGCTAATACGATACCTCGAATAGACCACAAGTGCCAAGAAAAAAAATCTAAACTTAAGCCCAATTCATCCATTCTAAAACCTCCATATGAATTCATCCATTTTAAAACCTCCATAACTTTTTTCATAGTAACCTAAAAAAAAAGATAAATTTATAGTGAATTTTGCAAAAAAAACATGCTGCAATTGCTTAAATAAGAAACAAAGAGCTAAATTGTTATAGTTACAGCAAATTCACTTGTACATACTGTATATCGTCTCAAAGCTTAAACATTAAGCTCTTATTCTTTTTAATTCCTTAAATTTGATGAATTGTCGATTTTTTCTGTAAACAAATGATAATTCGGAAGCAAGCTAAAATTCTACGATTTACTGTAGAAGATTTGAAATTTACCTTTATGAAGGTTCCGACAATTGCTCTGTATGCAAGTCCACCGAGTAGTGTGTACGACACTACATCCCTGCCAAATCAATTCAAATGTTAGACATTCATTCAGCTATGAGTTTGATTAGAACATCTGATCATCTATGGCGTCTCCTTCCTCGATCAGAAGCGATCATCGAAGGACTTTTGAGGCTTTTATTATGTCAATCAACTGTTAAACAAGCTAGTTGTTCGAGTTTTACGAAAGAATTGTTGTCATCGTTGTTCTATGAAATTTGTGTGCTCCGCTAAAACCTCCGATCCTTGTGCGAAATCATAACTAACAGCGAATTCTTCTTCTGCTCTGCCATTTCTTCTCCTTCTTTCTTGTCGAATCAATTTATTGAAAAAAATTGATCCTTTAGGTCGACGGAGAAAGAAGTGGTGGCTTTTCATACGAATTTGCTCGGATTGGTCGAATCTCTCAATGACGAAGGTTGTGATCGGAGCTTCATTACTTCTACCATTAGAAGTGATAGTGCTGGTAGTGGAGTTTGAAACCCTAGGTAGTAGTGTTTACAGAGACGTAGAGAGAGAAGTGAAATATTTTACTTTTAAGTTCATTTTTTTAACTTTTTCTTTTTGCGCTTTTCTTATTAACTCTTTATTTTGATTTTTAGTTTTAATTTTTATTTTTCTTTTTGTTTTCCGATCATCTTTGGGTCTTTTTGTAATTTTATAATACGTTAACAGCAAAAACTTCATCGTTTTAATGTGTACATTTGTGGTAGTTTTGATTGTGCCACAATTGTGCCGTAAAAAGCTCCTAGAGTAGTGAATTTTGCGGCACAAGTTTAGATGTGTCGTCTATTAACGACACTTTTGGTATGTGTCACAAGAAAAATGTCAAGAAAAGCTTTGTTTTCTTGTAGTGAAACTTTACATCATGACAGAATACATGCATACATAATACGTACCTCCTAGTTTCTGAAGTTGATCTTGAAATCACACTCTATTGTTACATGTATATAGAATGAAGTTTTAAGCATTGTATATATTTGTTTCATAATAGATAAGTATCCCAGTATTCTTAACAAAAAATGGACGAGGGGAATAAACAACCCTATGTTAGTCAGGTTAGATATCACATTTTATTATTTCTCAATCAATTTTTTTTGTTATTGTATCTTTGTAATAGTATTTTAGTACCATTTATAGATGACCACCTACGAAAGTCAAAATTAGACAAGAAAATGACTAGATATGCCAACTTAACAGAGTAAGAACGACATCAAAAAGTTCAAAAAGTGACAGAAGCAATGAGAAACAAAAAACAAGCTATCCATGAATCACTCACAGCTGCAATTAGCCTGGAAGACTCCCAAGGTTATAAGCATATTCCACAAACTTTTAAGAAATAACATATACTATGAATTTCATATCTTTAAAACATTTTGATACTTAAGAATCACATTATTATTTTGACCATCAATTGATTTGTATTTTTTATTTTGACTGTTTATAGATGACCTTAATAAACGGAAATTGGAAAAGCAGAGAACCCAATATACCAATTTAACTTAAGAGCAATGACGTCAAAAAATTCAGAAAGTGACAGAAGCAAGGAAAAATAAAAAACTAAGTTGAAGAGGTGCCACTCACAACTGCTATTAATCCAGGAGACTCTCAAGGTTAGCAACATATAACATAAAATTTTAAGAAATAATCTATACTATATATTTCTAACCTTCTATCAATTTGGTGATTAGATATTATATATTACTATTTTGTCCATCTATTATTTTGCCATTTTATTTTAGTAATAGCATTTTACTATAAATCCATATATAGATGACCTTCGAAAGCAAATACTGGAAGAAAAGAAAATTGAATATGCTTAATCAACAAAGGAGCAACGATGTAGCAAAGTCCAAAAGGTGACAAAAGTAAGGAAAATCAGAAAACAAGCTATATCGAACGACAATCTCATGGTTAACAATATATATATATATCAATTTTTTTTTTAAATAATCTGAATTATATTTCTTATCATTTTGCCATCTTTTTGTTTTATATAGGTGAAATATTATATGATCTCGTATGCTCAAAACCACATCAATTGAGTGAAATGCATACTTGTAATCATTGTTAGGCAAAAAAATTTCAGTATGAATCAACTTCATTTGTAGTGATAATGGAAACATAAAACTTGCATGCCCTGAAATTTCAAAAGAATTGCATGATGTTTTCACTTCTTAATCAGAAGAATCGATTGAATTTGGAAGAAATTTCGGGCAGCTTATAACAGTATCTTCTTTCACGTCATTTGGAGTTAAATTGGACAAAGATTTAGCATCAAATAAAAAAATGAGTTTATACATTTCGAGTTCAAGGCCAAATTTACCATGACCTTCCTGGTTTGATTCCAAATGAGGATGGTCCTATCTATTGTCAACTCTACTTTTATGATACTGACAATGAGATTCAGAATAGGATGAATATACTTCCAAATGGCAATATTCAAGAAGAAATAGTAAAGAAGTTGATGCACATTATGGAAGAAAATCCATATGCAAAATTTTTTAAAAAGTTCAGAGATTTTTCTTCAGTAAAGGATGTTCAAATTCATATTAAAAAATATGTCAAAATTGGATCAACGAGTTTATAACTCGCCTTCAACTGATCAAGTTGCAACCATTTGGATTGAAGGAAATAATCTAAGTATTCCATTTGAACGAGATTTTGTAGTACACTCTCACTGTGGAAATAGATATCGAGTGAAGTACTACTTTGGATGCTATGATCCATTACAATATCCACTTCTTTTTCCTAATGGTGAGATTGGATGGCATCCAAATATTGAAAAAATCAATGTGAGAAAAAATAATGCATCTTCAAGTAAAAACCAAGCACAGTTGCCAAATCTCAGATCTGCGGAAGACATAATCAGTCATGAGCCAAAAGTATTGCTTTCATGACAATAAATTTTATTGTATTTTTTCCCAATATATCCTTGTTAAAAATCCTAATAAACTACATCATGAATTGAATTTAAATTTTATAGTAGTACGTGGTAAATCAAGTACAAAAGTATCATGTCGAGAGTACTATAGCTACAAATTTCAAATAAGGCAACCTAGACAATCAACATACATTCGTAGATGTGTACTACTTGCAGGAAGATTGTTCCAACAATTTATTGTGGACATGAATATAAGCTTGAAACTTCAAGATTGGAATACTATAGAAGATACTAGGATGAAATGAGAACGAAATTTTATTAAGGAGTAGTAGATAGTGTAATGGCTAGAGAAACAAGAGGTTGTAAATTCAGGAAGAGAACTGTGCTTCCAGGAACATTTGTAGGTGGTCCTAGAGATATGAGACGCAGATATCTTGATGCCATGGCTTTGATACAAAGATTTGGAAAGCCTGATCTTTTTCTCACAATGACTTGTAATCCATAATGGGATGAGATACGAAAAAACTTGCACAAAGGACAACTACCACAAGATAGGCCTAATCTTACATTATGGGTGTTCCGAGCTAAGTTAGAAGATCTAAAAGACCAGTTGTTTACAAAAGAGAGATTTGGTAAAGTTGCTGCACATGTACATGTTATTGAGTTTCAGAAAAGAGGTTTACCGCATGCTCATATGTTAATCATACGAGGTTAAGTCTGAAGACAAGATAACAACACCAGATGACTTTGACAAATTTGTTTCTCTGAACTTCCAGACAAAAACAAATTTCCTGAACTCTATGATTTGGTTGTGAAACATATGATGCACGGGTCATGTGGAAAACTAAATCCTAAAAACTCTTGCATGGTTAATAGAGAATGTAAGTCCGTGAGAGTTTTGCAATAAAACAATACAAGGACAAGATGGATATCCAATTTACAAAAGAATAGATGACAAGAAAGAAGTGAAGATTAGAAAAGTTATTCTTAATAATCAATGGGTCGTGCCATACAATCCTTATCTTCTCTCCAGGTACAATAGTCAATTTGATGTCCTTTTAGTTATCTAAATCTATCTGTCTATTACATATTACTATTAGGTTCTATCTGTCTTTGTTACTTCTACTGCATGTGGACTCCAACAGTCTAATCAACATAGAATCTATGCTATTTTAATCATTTCTCTTATTTCAATGAGAGCTCTATTCGTAGCTTTACTTTAAATTTTAAATTTCATCACTCCAAGTACAATTGTCACATCAATATTAAAGTTTGTTTAGGAGTGCAAGTAGTAAAGTATTTGCACAAGTATATTTACAAAGGACATGATCGTGTTGCAGTATATATACCTCATGCTAACCGAGATAAATGGATGAAATTCAACAACTTCAGGATGGTAGAAGGGTATCAGCACAAGAAGCAGTTTGGAGGATATATAAATTTAATATGAATGGGATGTACTCAGCAGTTATAAACTTGCAATTTCATCTTCCTGATAAGCAATGTCTATCTTATTGGAGGTATTAAAATTTGGCAAATCTTCTCGAAAACGAGGATTTATCAAAGACAATGTTAACGAAATATTTTGCAGCTTGCAAGCATTCCGATAAAGCTAAGAAACTCCTTTATAATGAGTTCCCAGAGCATTATGTATGGCACAAAAAAAATACATTTGATTTTTTTAAGAAATATAACATTTCTTTTTAATTCATGTTATCTTAACATTTCTATGGGTGTGAGAAACTTTAAATATTTTATGTTATGGATACAAGTTTTAAAAAAGTACATAGTTATATTTTTGCATTCAAATACACATTAAATAATAAAATTTAACTAATTTATAATACTATATTTATTTAAAAAGATTTATGTTCATTAAATGAGATAGCTCTGCCAAAAAATAATAAATAATTGATCACTTGTGTTTTATTAATTTATTTATTTTACATGTAATTATATTTGCTAGTGGATATTATATTTGGATTCAAATTACAAAATGACGAT
This sequence comes from Cinchona pubescens, assembly GCA_025175665.1. Taxonomy (NCBI): domain Eukaryota; kingdom Viridiplantae; phylum Streptophyta; class Magnoliopsida; order Gentianales; family Rubiaceae; genus Cinchona; species Cinchona pubescens. Next base: position 4,067,623 of record JANKKI010000062.1, read on the forward strand.
ATAAAATTGACATCACATAATTTTATTTTTTCAAGTTGAAGTTGGGATGAACTTTTCTCTAAATTTTTGAAAGAATGAACTTTCAAATATATAATTGTAATGACTTTTGTTGGTGGAATTAGATTTCTAAGTTAGAACTGTTATATTAAATAAAAAATAAAAAAATATTTTTATTGTAAGTTATTCTTGCGTACTAAACTGAGTAGTAAAAGTATACGAAAAGATTAATTTTTTCCACCAAAACAATAGTAAAAGTATAGAAAAGATTAATTTTTTCCACTAAAACAATTCGACATATATCCACTTTTCAATCTATAGATTCCAGAACCCAACATCCACGCAAGGATGATACTTTGCCACGTACTCAAAACCACTTGTGTTCATTCTCCAAATACAGTCTGACTAGTCTGCTGTGTATCTCCCCTTGGATTGGTGTCTTCAAACTTTTTAGCTGGTCAACATTGCCGCCTTTCAAAATAAAAACGTGGTGGCCCTCTTGTTTCTCCGCGTTTCCCTTCCCTACCTCGTGTCTTCTTCCTTTATTCGCCATTTTCTATTAATAGCTTCACAAATCCATCTAAAATTTCTATTAAGTAGTACTATTTTTTTCGGCTCCACCATTTTCCAAGTTCCAAAACCAGCAAAAATGAGTTCGACCTTTGATGAGGTAGAAGAAGAAGATTACTTTGATAGATTACCAGACCCTATTGTGCTTTTGATCTATTCAACAAAGTACAAGATGCAAAATCTTTGTGTTTATCCATGTCTGTTTGCAAGCGCTTCCATTCAATCATCCCAGAAATCGACACCGTTCATCTCTCAATATGCAAGCAAAATCAGCAAAATCCCATTTCCAAAAAATCCAATGAGCCCAAGAAATCATTCAAGAATGTTGTTCGTAGATTTCTCGCGAAGCCCTTTAAGTCTCTGTTTCAGTTTCTGAAATCCAGGTCAGGATCTTGCGATCACGATGATGAGTATTCTTGTTATATTCCCCATGAAGTGTTGAAGCCTTTCACGGATATTCGAAGTCTAGAGATTGTAGTTCCAAAATCTGGTGGTGAAATCAGTTCGGATTTGTTGAGATGGAAAGCAGAGTTCGGTAGCCAACTCCAGAGCTGTCTATTTCTTGGTGCCACAGAGATTTCAAAAATCGACGAAACGGACAATTCTGATTCATCAAGAGATTCATCAGAGCGGATAGGTGATGATGAGCTGAAGTTGAAGGATTGTATGGGCGATAACTTGTTTGATTGCCGCCTCTACTAGACATTGCTTGTTTCAAAAGACGCTGATGGATCATCAGACTATTAATAATTTGATGATCAGGGATGAAAGTAATCAAGGAACTTTTAGCATGAATCGCAAACAGATTGAAGAGTTCAAGAAAAGTATGATGGATTCGGGGGTTCTTGATGACAATGAAACTTTGTTGGAGAGGACTAAATTGCCTGCTCTGAAGATGAAGATGTGGTATGTGCCTGAGTTGAAGCTGCATGAATCGAGGTGTGTAATGAAGGGAGCGACTTTGGCGGTGATTAAGTCGGTTGAAGAGGGGAATGAGGTGGAGGAAAGAAGGGATTGGGTGGCGAAGGCTTTTGACGGGGAGGGGGAGGGGGAGGAAGAGAAGGTGTTTGGTGAAGCTGTTAGGGAATTGTTGAAGAAGAAAAGAAGTTACATCTTGGAAATGAATTCATTTTGACTTTTCTTTATTTTTTCTTTTTATTTTTGGAGTTGTACTTAATTTTTCTAGAACTTGGACTTTTAGAGGAGGAACACCCTTAATCAGTAATTCATCAAAAAATAAAGACTGTAATGTATATAGGCTCCATTGTAAGTCCCATCCTAAGACTCATACATCCTAAGACTCATAATTTTTATTTTTTGACGCATCAAATATTTATATATTTTTTGACGTATCATATACTTTGATATGCGAAAAAATTTACTCGATTAATCAATTGCCTTATATTTAATTTTTCTTTTGGACTGCTCAATATTGGAAGATTTTGGTCCCTGTAATTAAGGGTAGTTCTTGTAAAGAAGTCTTGTCGTATAGATATTTTCTCATTTTTAAAATTTAGTTACATATCTCGGGATGATTCTTCAATTTGGAAGGCACTTTAAACTGTTTTTTTTCTTTTTTTTTTAATTCCTGGTGTTCTTGTAATTTTGTACAAATGCATTATCTTCTCTATGGTCTTTATCAATTTGTGCATAGAATTTTTGATCGTTGGTTCGTTGACCTCTTCTTTTTTCCCATTTTGGTCTGCCCAGACTTTTGTTGAAATTTTCAAGTAGAAAAGGCAAGGGGTTCTGGAAATCGTTTTGGTCAACTATACAAATGGGCTCGGTATGCTGACTTAGAAATTTAGGCAATATATGGAATAAGAAATTATTCTCTGAAAAATCATTTATAAAATCACAATTTCATAGTAACTTGCTAAAACTATTATATATGATTTTATTAAGTCACGACCTTTTTTATTTTAGATTCTCGATTAAATTTTTTTTCTTTTTTTCTAAATCTAGTAACACATGAATAATTTTTATTTATTATTTTAAATTTGTTATTTTTTATAGATATACTTAATATTTTCTTGTATAACTCAGCCCTGTATACCTACGAAATCTTGTATTTGCTTTTTTATGTTTCAGGCCGACTGGTTTTAATTTGCTTCTACCCCAGCTGGAAAGTAGTAGGTAAATTGCTCGGGCCCTTCTTGGGTGTGGACTCAGATATTCTAAATTGGAAAGTATATTTAGTTATATTCGATTTTTAATCTCATTTATAGATCCCGTGGTCATAATTAAATTTTAAAAAATATTATTTATATCAACTGATGTCATAAATTCTCTAAAATTTAATCTACACTACAGAGTTTACAAGTAGAGTTAAAAATTAAATCTAAATATTTACCTTCTAAACTAACAGATTTACGGCACAATGTATAATCGAATCAATTTTAGAATTTTTCCAATTGCAAATCAAGGTAATGAGAGACTAAATGCTACCCAGTCTATATTTGGGGCTGCACAATGTTGACCATTGTTGTACGTGAATAATACATGTTATGTACGCTGATCGAACTATATGTTCATTGGCAAATATTTAAATAGATGTAGTTTTTTATTTTATTTATAGATCATATGATATAAATTAAATTTTAAATAATTTATGATATTAGTTGATATAAGTAAAAAAATTTAAAATTTAATCTTGATCATAAGATTTACAGGTGAGACAAAAAATTGAATCTATCTAAATAGAAATTTTCTATGTTCATTAAATCATAAAAAAGTGCATAAGATTGTTGCATACAGACTACAGGAACGGAAAATTCGTACATGAAACCGATCTACTATAGGTGAAATAGACTCCTTAATCCATAGTCCTCCACATCACCTTGAAAGAGTTTATTTTTAATGAGTTAGAGTGATATAAATGAATATGGATCAATGGATTCATCCCACCTACTATAGACCAGTCCATATAAAAATTTTCTGCATCAACCCCAGATCCATCCTTGAGACTTTGACTTGTTCTGATTGTCCAAAATGCAATGATAGATATAGCTTTTATGGTATCTGTTCTGGATAGGACTGGATAATGTTGAACTCACCAGCTACTTAAGTTAGTTTTTCTGAATTCTGAGATTTCTGGTTCACGATTGAAATTGTCTTCAATGTTAAAGAGATCTTTTGGCTGGTGGAGTAGTGTGAGTGATTAATGTGTTAAAAGGATATGTATCCTGGAGAAAGCATAGAATAGGTCATTAGAGGGGTGTAAATGAAGATAAATGATACAGTAATACATAATATGTATTGTTCAAGTGGTACAATTCATTAAGAGTAATACATAATATGTACTGCTCAAGTAGTATAATTCATTAAGACCAATATATACATTAGTCACTGTGCTTATGTGGTTTATGACAGTTTGGGGAATCTCCATTTATATTTATAAATTGGGAGTCTTTAGGTTGTTCTTTTTGTTTTAAAATAATTATTATTTTAGATAATTTGTCTTGTGTTATATTATCTGTCACTTTAAAAAAATCAAAGAATTATTAAATGATATTGTTTTGACTTTTACTCTTAATGCCACATTAATGATAGGAGGATTATGTAGTTGGAATATTAATGTAAAAGGGTAATTTAATCACTTTGAACTATCTTTTTGTACTATTGATGCAACTTAATTGCTTCCTTAATCCCTATGCACCAATCAATGGTTGCAATTATTTTAAAACAGAAAGTATTTCAATCTCTCGAAATTCACACTGAACAATTCAAGATATCTTGTTTGCTTTTTCTCTCTAAGTTTTCAGTATTCATCAATAAATAAGTCAAATACTCTACTGTTTAACTTTGTTTGATTATTTCAATGAAGTTAAAATTTTGTTCAAGTTTAACTTATTTATTTTTGGAGGGGAATTCACATGAATTTTTATTAGTCAAATTTGAATCAAACTAAGAGTTTGGAATTTTTACATGTAAATTTAAAATTTTTATCTTATTGAGTCAAATTTGACTTGAACACAAAAAATTAATGAATACTAAATCTTCTTCAAATTTAACTCGATTATTGAAAAAAACCAAACTCAAACGGGTTCATTTACAATCCAATCAATAAGGTCCCAATTAGATCAGTATATCTATGTAAACATACAATGATAGTAAATTATTGGATTAATTATACTTTATCCAGTAAATTTTAGTGTCACCATCACTTTAATCAATAACATTATTTTTTGAGAGCTAAAATTCATAGACTAACGATCAACTCGGAAAAGCGTGAGAAAATTTGGCTAAATAGACAAATATAATCATGGTTAATTGCATTTTACCCACTTAAATAAATTTATGCATTTATATTTGTCTATGTATAATCATGATTATATTTGTCTATTTAGTCCCTTCTTATATGTCAATTCAATGTTATGACTATTATATCCCCATTTTATTCCATTCTTTTTATATTTTTAGATCAATTATACTTTACCTCCTTAAAACTTTAGCATCACTTATACCTTAATTCCCAACGTTATATTTTTTAGCATTGATTCCCAGGACTAACGGTCAACTGTAATAGCAGTATTTGAAATTTTGGCTAAATGGACAAATATACCCATGGGTTAATTACAGTTCACCCCCTTAAACTTTAAAATCATTAGCACTTTAGTCTTTAATATTATTTTTTAGCACTTAACCCCTTCTTTATGCCAACTTAATATTTGACCATTCTATCCCTATTTTATTTCATTATTTTTATTTTTACCTATATTAATTGGAATCTCCATTCCTCTACTTGCTATGTAATATTCCTTCAATACACATTGAAAGTGTTATACTTTTCACTTTGGGATGTCTCAAATTTTTTCTCACCTTCACAAAGTCAAAGCTCGCTTTGTTTTACTTTCCATTAGTGCCTTTCCTTTAATTATTGTTCTTGTCATACCCAAATTCAAATTTTGAATTTTGAAGGGCAAGAACAAAAAGAGAAGCACAAACATCACAACCAAAGCACTATTTTTAAAAAAGTTACATTCCTGAAAAGCGACGAAAATATGGGACAGAGGGAGTATTCTTTTATAGACCTGATCCACAATCCTAGTTACATATGAATTTTGTAGTTAAAAAGAAGAGCTATGCCTTCACTTTCTTATATTAGTACTATACATCATTTTAACACATATGCCTCTAATTTAAACTACAAAGTCTACAGGTGATTTAAACCATATTCCTACCTATAGATTTTATAATATCCAAGAATCTCCCAACTAACCATTATCACCTACTACACCACCAAAATAATGCTCTATATTTTTTTATTATTCTTTAAAATCTATACCTTTCCTATCCTTCTAATGGGTTAAAATCACTTCAAAGAATAAAAATCATTTTAAAATTTTAGATATATGAATATATTTGTCCATTTAGTTAAAATTTTAGGCTAAAAAGTCATTTTAGCTGTGAAAAGTGACACGATCATATTTGAACATCAATCTAGGGATTTAAAATGTTCAAAAATAAAGCCAGTCATGGTAAGTCATCTTTTTTCAAATAATTTCGATGAAAGCACCAACAAAAACGTCAAATTCATTTTCGAGACATCTTTTTATGTTAAATTCTACATGAATCAATTCTTCTCTTGATGAAAAATAGATTCATAAGACCAAATTTTGAAAGAGAAAGAGATTAGAGTAAAAGGATTAGCATGATAAAAATACAGGGCTTACATAATCGAAAAACTTTAGTGCTAAAAAAAATAACGTTAGAGACTAAAATATTAATGGTACTATGTAAATTTAAAGGATAAAGTGTAATTAAACTAGAAAACTATAAAGTGAAATAAGAGTAATATAGTCAAAACATTGAGTTACCATAACAGAAGGGATTAACTATACTCCAAAAATAACACTAGAGAGTAGAATATTAGTAGTGCTAAAGTTAAAGGGTAAAGTGAAATTAACCCTATATTTCTACTTCCATTTGCTCTAAATTCCTCCACTAACTACAAAAATTTTTTTATATGGTTTCGGCCACGTCTTTGCTACGGACAAGATCGTAGAACTTGTGGTTAAAATAAAAGTCATACTCTAACTTTATTATATTAACATATATCATTTAACATACTAAGTCTATTTAAACTGTAAGATCCACAATTGAGGCTAAATATTAGGTCCGTACATGCAAGAATTTCTCACTAACCTCTAATACACTCATACAATAAAAAGATACACTGCTTTTTTCTTTCTACCTTAAAAATATAAATTTTATATTCTAATGGGAAAAATTCAATCTAAGGAATAAAAAAATATTTCAAAATCTATATTATTAATATATTTGTTCATTTAGTTAAAATTTCAAGCTAAGAAAATAATTTTAGACGAGAAATGTGACAGGGTTATAATTGGCCATCAATCTAAGGGTTTTAGTGATTGACAAATAATGTTTGTTATGTAATATTATCTTTTTCAACTAATTTCGACCAAATCGATTAACAAATATGTTGGATTTCACTTTCAGACATCTCTTCAAATTAAATTTTGCATGAATCTAATATTCTCTTGATGAAAAATAAATTTATAAGACCACATTGAACAGAAAAAGAGATTAGAATAAATAGGACTAGAATTGTATCAAAATACAGAACTAGTATAATCAAAGGATTTTAATATTAAAAAAACAATGTTAGGAAGTAAAGTACTAGTAATGCTACAATTTAAGGGGTTAAAGTGTAATTAAAACAAAAACTAAAATTAAATAAGGATAGAATGGTCAAAATATTAAGTTAGCATAATAGAAGGGTTCTTTTTGGTTAAGTTGGCAAAATCTTAACCTAACCTACTCTACAAGAGAAACCCAACTGGGCATCAATTGAGCACTATTAAGGGATTAGAGAGAGAGATGACCTCACAAGGGTGCTTTGGTACCTGTCTGGATTTCTGCAAGGCCTGAGCTTTGAATCCTAAATCTCATAACAGAAAATGCCTTATGAGGCATCTTCTGATCAATTCCACTATGTGGAGTTGGTTATAATGGAAAGGGTTAAGTGTTCAAAAAAAAAAATTAATACTGTCAAGGATTAAAAATGCTAAACTCTAAAGGGCAAAAAACCAAACAGCCCCCTGAACTTTTAAGTTTGTTTTCTTTTAGCCATTGAATTATTAAACGTATCTTTTTGACCATTAAACTTTTAAGAATGTATAATTTTGGTTACTTCATCTATATTTATAGTTAACTCTAATAGAACAAACCCCACGTGTTGTGCACAAGCCATTTTTTATGGGCAAAAATGACAAATAACTAGTGTGGTAAAAAGCATAAACATTATCCGTTCTCTTCAACTATAACCCTCAAAAATCCTATATTGCTAACATTGACATTAGGAAAAAAAGAAGACAAGAGGAGACCTATAGTGAGAAGGATGCCAAGATCTACCCCTCCTCTATCTATTTGTGAATGTGAAAGAAAGGTGATTATGATAACAACTTAAACTTAGAGGGATCCAAGTCGAAGGTTTGTAAAACGCGTATTAGGAAAGATTTGTAACTTCTTAAACTCAAAGGAATCCAGGTCGAAGGTTTGTAAAACGTGCATTAGAAGAGGTTTGTACCCAAATGTTTGTCATTGTTTATATAATCTAAAATTGTACAAAAATTTATAAGCCTATTTGAATTTGTAGGATGGCTGCGGATTTTGGAACTATATAGATGACGAGATGTGTGCTTGATCTGTTGAAATTATAGATGGTGTTCTAAATAAATTAAATTATATAATCTAACAATATCCCCATTACCATCACTTTCCTCAATTAGTACACCAGATATGCTATCCCTCNCTCCTCTCATATGTTTGTCTTACCAAAGGAGAGTTTTGGATAATCTCATTAACTTCCTCCCCTATGTTGTGATCACAAAATATACCTCCATAACCTTGAATTTGTAAGCCCAATTACAAAACTTATTAATATCTCCATCACAACATAACTCTCTCAACCCATTTGACATATCTTTATTAGGCTCAAGTTAGAATATTTAATGAATATCTCCACAATATAAATTTCTCTACACTGCAATAGGCACAACATGCCATAAAATTCAGCACTTTAATGGGTTTACTCCAGTGTTTCCATCAAGGACCACAAAGCACAACTAAGGACCACAACTATTAACCTAACAAACTACTCAAATTTGTAGAACTCACAAACAAATTCTAAAAATTACGTACATATAAGAAGTTAGGATTTAGGATTTTTACACATGCCGTAAATAAGATATGGGTCAAAATAGTACGCCTCCTTTTTGATAATCTAGTCTATTGATCTATAATAACAGTTTTTCAGGGGTAAAAAAGAATGGCCAGTTTTGTTGTGATGATTCTTTTGTTGTCGAAAAATCGAGATTAATCGCTCAAAATAAGTTCGCTTTTCGAAAATTTGGTAAAGTGATCGATTGGTTTTGATAAAAATAATGAACAATTATTCTTTTTACCGTGTTAGTTATTTGTCATTTTTGTCCCTCGTGAATAGCTTGTGTGCAGTAAGTAGGATTTGTTCTGTTAGAATTAACAAGAAATATGAATAAAGTGACCAAAACTCTACATTCTTAAAAGTTTGACGGTTAAATAAATACATTTAATAATTTAATGGTCAAAAGAATACATACTTAAAAGTTCAGGCTATCTGATTTTTTTGCCCAACTTTAAAAGGTAAAGTATAATTAACACTCAATTAAATTGGTTTTGCTTTCTAATTTATTAAATTAAATACACCTCTTAATATTCTCGCAACCAAACTTGCAACTTTCTTAAGGACGTCAGAGTTCACACATATAAATTGAACAAAAAGTCTTATCGTTGCAGCTGCCGTAATATATTACTATTAAACCAATTTCATCCAATTTTATTTATTTTATTTGTAAAAAAGAAAAGAGGCAAAAAAGCAGGGGAAGAAAATGGAAGCGAAGATTGGGAATTTCTTCGGATCAGTCACCAATTTCTTCACCGGCGGTGATCAGATTCCCTGGTGCGACTCCGACATCGTCGCCGTAAGTTCTTTTTTTTATATATCTCTGCACTTCTCTACATATTCGAAATTTTTGTCTCCGGAATTTCTCAGAAATCGTTAAATCGAATTAGGGTTTTGATGTTTAGAAATTTCGATTATGACCAAATAGGTAGAGCCAATAAAATACATAAAAAATTCCTCAATTAAATGATTTAAAACCTTTAAACCCTAAGCATTAGTTGCTAGAGGGATTCTGGATATAGCATTGGATATGTGTTTTTTTACATCAAGAACACATCTTTCCTTGATGGGTTATTTATCATTTTTGTGTGATTTTGTTTTTGTGCTTGATATGCTTCCATTTTGTTTATTGACCACAAAAAGGTGCTGGTGGACGAATTAATTCAAATTTAAGTAGTGTTTTTTTTTTTTTTTGGGTGAAATTTGTTAAATGCTATAATGAGAGGTTTTATGGAGTTAAATGATACATTTCCAGATGATTTGATCTTGAGGGATGTTAAACAATCTCTGCAAATATCACCTTTAAAATCAACTTACGAAATTTAATTTGTGAAAGGTGAGTTACATATCTTGATTGTCAATTTTAGAAGCATTTTAAAGTTAATCATATTGCCTTTTAAAGTCCATTGCGAAGCACATAGGCACGAAATGTATGGAAATAGATTTATGTACATTCCTTGGTCGATGGGCATATTTTTAGTGACATCTCCTTTTATAATTTCCAGACATTTGAGTAGGATCAAATGGGATACCTTGTCTTCGAAAATAAATTTCTGAATGTGATTTTCCCTCGACAAAAGTGATTTTCATTGTTAATGCATCATCATAATGTAGATGGAGCAGTAGGGTATGGATAAGATGCTATTTAGAGACATGACCATTATGGGGATCACTGACAGTACTAAAGAAATAGGAACAACAACTTTAAATCATTAGATAATATATGCCTGATTTTTCAATTGTGGACTTCAGTTGGTATCTTCTATCTCCCTTGATTGCCGACTGTTCACTCACAAAAAGTTGTTATATGATCTGGTGGTATGAATTCCATCATTAGCCCAAACGTGTATTTATTGAAATCTAGCTACAGGTACAGAAAATTGAAACAAATTCAGTATTTGATCTTTTTAGTCATGTAGCCTTTGCTTTTGTTTGATGACTACCTGTAAAGTGGAATTTGTGCTTATTACTAATTTTAGGTGGATTTGGTTCGATTACATTTCATCACTGCTTGTGTTTAATTGCATATTTCTTGCAACAAGTTGATGATGCTATCCTCGTCTTGTTTTTTAATTTTCTTGATTTGACTTGGCTCCTCTAAAAATCAATGAATGTCCGAGGGTTGTGAACGTGAAGTTGCTGAGGTTGAGAAAGGTTCCTCTGATGAGCTTAAAAGTGAATGCATCATGCGGTTGTCCTGGGCTCTTGTTCATTCAAAACGGCCAGAGGATGTACAAAGAGGGATAGCAATGCTTGAAGGTTAGTGTTGAATGAAAAACCTTGGCTCTCTTCCTCTCTGCCAGGTATTTTTGTCCATGTGTGTTTTTGAGTTAGTGTGGGTGTATTTGCCACATTCCCAATGGTTTGATATATATTTGAGTTAGTGTGGGTTAGTGGGGTGTATTTGCCACATTCCTGATGGTTTGATATATATTTGAGTTAGTGTGGGTGTTTTTGCCACATTTCTGATGGTTTGATATATATTTGAGTTAGTGTGGGTGTCTTTGAGTTATTGTGGGTGTATTTACCACATTCCTCTCTGCCATGTATTTTGATATATATGGTTTGAACTTGGAGATTATTAGGATTTTTGTTTCCCTTTTTTCCTTGTTCTTTCTTCATTGGTCGGTGGTGTTCTGGAGGAGAGTTGTTTTCTCTATTTTTTGTTTCTTATTCTTTCTCGGGTAAGTGATGCAACTTTTTCACTTTCTATTTGCTTTTCTTTCGTCCTGCTATTTAGACCATCACATTCACAGCTCATGCAGTTTAAATAGTGTAGTGTTGTGTGCCTAGGCGTCCAGCTTTAAAATAGCTCACTTTGTGAACTTTCAGTTTTTTAAATATTTGCCTTTGATTCTTTTTTGAAATAATATAAAGATCCACTCTTTTCTACCTTCGATTAGTCTGGCTTAACTTTTTTGGCCATTGGAAAATACCCATCGAGCCATATCCGCTTTTCTGCGTATACAGGAAAACAGGGTGCAGCTTCTCTCTTCCCCTGGCTTATTTTTCTTCTTACTGTCCTCTATCTTTTCTTTTTCTAGACATTCTGATATTTTTTGTCTTCTCCTTCATCTTCACCTTATACTATTTTTAATTTTGCAACTTGACAGTCTTAATTATTTTCGCTGTCTTCAATCCCCACCCCCAACCCCTGCCTCCCTTTATTTTTTGATTGCTCATCTATTGGGTTGATGATAATGACTATCTTTTATTTGTTTGAATAGCCTCATAAGCTTAGAAGTTAGAGAAATAAAGAATCTTCTTACTTTTTCATGTGTAGCATGCACATAACTATGAATAACTTTGAACTATGGGCTGTAGCTGCAGGCCGGCCTTTGTGCTAGGATTCACTTTGCCTCATTGACAACTATGATTCTTAAAACTCCCTCCCTCCTTACTTTCTTTATTATTTTATTTCCCATCTTCTGTCTCTCTTTCCTCTATATCCTTCAGTGTTTTGCTCAATCTGATATTTTATTGTACATTATGCCTCTTCTCCTATACATCTGTACTTCTTCTTATTAGGTTTCTTTTGTATAGCTGGGTGAAAATTTTTGTTTCTTTTTTATTTTTCACTGTTTTAGTCTTTTATGTGTCTTCGCGTAATTTGCTATTAACTGTAAACATGTCTCCAGTTGCTGTATGCAGCTTCTTTGACTGGCAGTGCTAGCCCCTTGCAACAAAGGGAAAGGCTTTATCTTCTGGCTGTTGGGTACTACAGAAGTGGTGATTACTCAAGAAGCAGGCAACTGGTTGAGCGCTGTTTGGAGGTTTGACCTTTGCATTTGATGATTAGTTACCGTTGGAAAATTATACTACTTTTTTCATAATGTTATCAAACTGGAAATGAAGCTTTCTACATAACTAAATACTGTTTAGAAGGTTAAATGATAATCAATTTTGAACAGAACTTCATCCATTGATACCCCTTAATTTGGGAAATGCTGCTATTGAATTTTTTCTGATACCATAGTTCATAGGGTAACTTATGGTCATCTGCAGGTTGCACCTGACTGGAGGCAAGCCTTGAGCCTCAAGAAAGCAATTGAAGAAAAAGTTACAAAAGGTGACAACCTGTGGTTTTTTGTTCGTTTTTTTTCCATTCAATGCTGTATTTATCTTGAATGACACATATATGTTGGCTCATGAACGAAAGCATTGGTGTGTTTCAGTTAATTAAAGAGGCCGTGGCTAATACTTTCTGGTTTTTATTTTGCCTGATGCAGATGGAGTAATTGGTATAGGCATTGCTGCCACTGCTGTTGGACTTTTGGCTGGTGGGATTGCTGCTGCACTCTCTCGCAAGAAATGAGCTCAACTTGATTGTAACCTCACCATTGTGCAGACGAAATTTATGAGTCCGCTAGAATGTCCAGTTTTATCTGTTTTTGCTTATCTTAACGAATCAATGCTTGTAAAAATCTAAATAAACAGTTCTCTCTACTTTCTAGTTTGATGGTTTGCCGGATGTTCTGTAGATACTCAAAATGGTCTGTGTTTTATGCTTCTTGAGTTCTTATCAGTATTTGTGCCTTGAATACTTTTTTCTTCATGCTCTGTATGTTGTCGATGGTGGTGATCTTTCTGTTTCAACTTTCCGAGCTCTTGAGCAATGTATTTCGGCTAAGTTATGGGAGTTGTTGGATTGGGAGATACGAATTTATCTTAGACCAATTCATGCATTCAGAAAAATAGTTTACACCACAGAAAAGCAATGAAATTTTGTGTTTTTTTAGGAAATTTAGTAAAAAGAGGATCTTTAGGAAATTTTGGTGCAACACAGTTTGTTTTCAGAAGTGGATGAACAAGTGTACTCCAATTTTTTAGTTCAGGAAATAAATGACACAAATATCAAAAAGAATAAGAAATCACATCGCAATGGATAAGGCTCTGGTCTATGGAACCAGAGAACCAGTGGAGTCGCCCATTCTCTGTCACTTGTCCAATTATTTAGTTCACAAATTATACTTCTATTGACCATTTTTTAAATTCATTCGGCAAATGATATTGACAGAGCCAAAATGTTAATGATCAGGGTGTTGATAATTTAGTTTGAGTAAATAAATTCGAATCAAGTTAGTTTGGTTTTTGATTTTTGGATAATCGGTATTTGAATAAATTGAATAAAAGAAGATTAGTTATATAGTTTGAGATTTGGTTATTGAAAATTAAAAATCGAGTAACTAAATTTTAATTTTATTAATTTTTTTTTTTAACCCAATTATATTTTTTATTTATATATTCAACACTAATATTATTTTTCTTTGTTATTTTTTAGTTTCTATTCTTAGTTTAGTAATTTGAGCTTTTTGTTTATTAATTTGATTAATTTTATATTTAATTTTATACTTAATTTTTACATTAACTAATGAATTTCGGTTAATTGAATAAAGCGAAAATTTTAAATAACCAACCAATCAAAAAAAGTACAATTCAAATTTGGTATTGGTATTCTTGCACTAAAAATTAAAAATATCAAGAAATTTTAACTAAATTTCCAAAAAATCGATCCATAAAAACCCTTATTAATGACCGAGCAAATTTAAATGAATGACAAATCTATCCACCAAAATTAGTACATATATAGTCCAGACAGAGATGTATGTCTGACGTATCAGAAAATGACATGCGGTAGACACAATTGTTAAGTAGTTATTTATAACTACGTTAGATCCATGATTTTTTGTCATGTACACATAAGGAATTGCAACCGGTTACGTGTCATATCAATTTGAAATAATTTAAAAAATAAAAGGGTAATTTTGTAATTATAAATCCCAAAAGGACTGCAGCTTCCCGACAAAAGGATGTAGTAGAAAGAGGCGCGGTTTGAAATTATGGTTAGGCAGCCGCTTCTCAAAATACTATTCCATTTTGGGTGTTCGTTTGGATTAAAAATATTTTTTTAAAATTTTTTGGTATCAAATATCAGAAAATATTTTCTAATTTTTCTTCTTCTGACTGAAAATAACTAACAAAACTTTTGAACGTAATTATTTTTCGGATAATTCAAGAGTGATATTAAATCTCAAATATTTATTTTTAAAATTTTGTTTGCTAAACTTATTTTTGTTTTTAATTCTTTTTCATTTATTTTTCTCTCAATCATGGTCCCACACTAATATAGCTATCATTATACATATTTTACTACTATGTTATACTATGTGTGTTATTTAATTTTGAATAATTTTTTTTTTATTAATCACAATTACTTATAAGGTATTTATTACATTTGTTATAAGTTTTTTTAACTTGTATTAAAAAATTAAAGATAAAACCGTTAAAATTTTTTATTTCAAAATATTTTCATTTTGTCAACCGAACACCAGAAAATTGTATGAAAAATAACATTTTTCATGTAAAACATTTTTCAAGGATATTTTCAATCCAAACGAACACACCCTTAATTGATTTTCTTACATATTTAATTCAAGTTGATTTAAGAACAGCAATAACAGGACCAGTTAAATGTTTGTGTGATGCAAAACCATTCATTTATGTGGATATTGTTTTTTTTTTTGTATAGTTTGAAAATTGTGTGTAAGCAAATTAAAATTTTGGGGTTGTTTTCTATTGCAGCTGAATTTCAAAAGGAAATGCATTGAATGTGCTGGAATTCACATACAGGATCCTGAATCCACCAAAATTTGTTCCTTACATAATGTAGTTTTGAATTTGATGGTCTGCACAGAGAGTATCAGTAGCAAGGATTTCTCCATTAAATCAAGATCTCACAGTGACATCAGAAGCTGTTGATATGACTATGACTTGATGGAATTATATGGGCTTCTTTTGTCTGTAGATGGTAAAGGTCAATGGCAGCCAAAGAACCAATTTATAGAACTTGTCATGGTTATATTCTTGGTTGACAACCACAAAAATTTGTATGAATTGAAATTTCGTGGAAATCATCTTTGCGACAAGCACAAAACCATTTATGAACTCAATTTTTGTGAAAAATTTATTGGCCGCAAAAAGATATTTGGCTTTCCATCAATGTGATGAAGTAATTGAAACATATTTCACGAAAATTCTATAATTCTTTTTAAGAAATCATTCTCTTGTTTTTAAATACTTGTACAATACAACATTATATGCTTTAAAAGTTTAGGAAAATTCTACGGTCCCTTTTAGGGAACAATTCCTTTATGCTTTAAGGGCTTTACAATACAACATCATGTGCTTTAAAAACTTGTACGGTACAAGTCTCTTAAAGTTAGGGGAATGGTTCCTTTAATCGGACTGTAGAATTCCCCAAAAGGTTTATAATATTATATAAGTGATTAAAATTAAGAGAATAATTTCCTAAAAGAGACAGTAGAATTCCTCCATATTTGATCTCACACCCTCCGATAGATATTCTCCATGGGTAAGTACATCATGTCCTTGAATTTCTTAACTTTATCCTATTTAGTCCCTCATGTTTTAGACTCAACATAATTGACCCCAATTAAAATTGAGGTTAGTTAGTTGATTACATAACACAAACATGACTCAAAATTAACAAGTCTAAACATGAGTTGAAATTAATTGTATTGTTATCTTGTGAACGGTTAAAGTCAAAATTAAATCGTGTGAACCCGTTAAATTCAAAATAAAATAAGTCAAATATAATTTTTCTTCCATTCCATATTTTAATTGCAACATTTGGTACATCATTTCACAAATTCAAAATATCACATAATAGAAATAAAAGATAATATACATTCATAGACATCCATAATACCAAAAAAAAAAAAAAAGCCAAATTACAATCGCGTCATTCAATAAAATGTGTGTGTGTATATATCAAAATAATATGCTAAAATATCAAAATAAATAAAATTGTTTGACTTATTTAACTTATATTCGACCGATAATTTGAATTAGATGTTATAGTCAAAGTTGAGTTGAGGAATTGCTTAACTAATAGTTAGGACTCTTTTGGTAATTAGTACAACTTTAAACCTATTTTAGACATAAATATTAGTCCCCAAAAATTTAGTTTGTATAATAATAATAAAAATGTTATTATTTAGTAAATTTAAAAGAATTGAAGAAAATAAATGAATTCTCTCAATGTTGTGTTTCGAGCGATCAATTTGGTGTTCTCTCAATACTCTATTATTCATCTTCTGATTGATGATTCAGTATACCAGTAATATGGCATGATTGATTTGTTTTATGTGCTCAATTTTGTATAATAACTCTCATTTTAGTTTTAACTACATACAATAACTATCAATAGTAATATATTCTCAGTTGATTACACTGGTGTTTGATTTATTATCATTTGAGTAAAATAACTTTTGCTTTGGTTTATATTAAATACAATAAATTTTAGTTTATTTTCAATTGTGTGCAGACACGTTTAATTTTTTCTCATTTAAGTAGAATAACATTTGCTTTAGTTTCAATTAAATATAACTTTTAAATGTTTTTAATTGAATACATTGACATTTGGTTTATTCTCAATTGAGTAGAATAACTTTTGTTTAATTTTAATTGAATATGTTAACTATTAATTTGTTCTCAATTGAGTACACCAATGAATGATTTGTCTTCAAATAGAACTACTTTTAATTTGTTCAGTAAAATAACTTTTGACTGCCATTAGATTCAATATATCAATTTCTATTTTTTCTAAGTTGACTATAACAATATTTGATGTGTTCTTAATTAACTATATGAACATTCGATGTGTTCTCAATTAACTTCAACTTCTATTTTTTTTTTCAAATGATTCAATGGTGAATGCATTAACATTTGGCTTGTCTCAATGGAGAAAATCAAATTTTGATTTATTTCGTGCAAATTACTTCTGATATAATTTGAAGGTAAAATTGTAACATAAAGTTACATTTCTTTCCTTGCATTACTCATAGGAATCTACAGTAATACTTAAAAAGTTTCATATTTCTAAAATTCACACAATACTTTACAATGAAGAAAATAACATTTTTGTACTAAAAACACATCAAACAAAATTTTGAACACAAGTTCAATATTTTATCCTTTTCTAGTTAAAATATCACTAAAAAAATGCCAATCAAACCCGAAAAATAATGTTTAACATAACTAAATTCATTATGAATTTTAGATTATCACCACAACAAAAAAAGAATATATTGCTAAAATAATTTTCCAGTTACATAAATATGTAAAGGTGATAAGTTATTTTATAAACTAGAGTGTATAAGCCACGTTTGGTTGGTACACATACATAAAGGAAGTTATTAAATTACATCAATTTTATGACAATCAAAGATAATTCAAAGTGATCAAATTACCCTTTTATATTAATATCCTAACTACATAATCCTTCCTTTATTAACATTATACTAAGGGTAAAAGTTGAAAAAATATCATTTAATACTTCCTCGATTTTTTAAAGTAATGAAACAAAACAAATTGCCTAACGTGACAGTTATTTTGAAATAGAGGAAGTATTAAATTGCATCAATTTTGTAAAAAGATAGTTCAAAGAGATTAAATTATCCTTTTGTATTAATATTCCAACTACATAATTCTCTCTTCATTAATGTGGCATTAAGGGTAAAAATTAAAAAAAATATCATTTAATACTTCCTTAATTTTCTAAAATGATAGATAATATGATACAAGATAAATTATCTAAATTGACAACTATTTTGAAACGGAAGGAGTATTTTCTTTATTACTTTTATTCTCACATTAATTTCATTGGGCAATGATATTGCCATAGCAAAAATCTTATTGCCACAACATAGTTTTCCTGAAGTGACTAAATTACCCTCCAAATCATGTCACCTGTTTTTTGAACCTACTACCAAAGCCTCCTGCACATTTATCCTCAACTTTTGTTTTCTCTCCTCAGCCCCGCCGCTCAATTCTTCCTCCGTGGCTACTTCCTCTTCTTACCCTCACACCACAAATCTCACCACGAACCATTCTCTCCCTCTTTCCCTTCTCTCTATTCATACATCCTCAGATGGCAACCATGAGTGCCTTGATTATGTTGATTGTGAGATTGCATTTAGTTCAATAAGGGAAATCTCTATCCTTTTCATCAGCAGATAAAAATTTTAATATTTTATTTATTTTTCTGCATTTATATTAGACTCTGCTGAAAAAAGCCAAAATGTTTCAAAGAATAGTTGGAGGGCAAATTTGGTCGAGAAGAAAAGGAAAAAGGGTGAAAGGTCAGTTGGAATTGGGGTTGTTGGAAAATTTGGTTGGAATTGAGCTAGAGAGTGTGAATAAAAATGGGGTGGAGGTCGATTTTGTAGTCTCATACTGTTGATTCTTGCTTCTGTTGATATAGCTTCATGGTCCAAAACACTAGTCAAGAAATGGCTCAATTTTAAAGAGCATAGCAACGATTTTCATGCAGATCTTTGTAAATTTTATATTTGATCTGGTTGTTGAAGTCGCTAAAAAAGATTTTTGTAGGTTGTACAAATCTGATAAATTGAGAGAAAGAGGAAGTCGGGGACTAAATGGGGACTTAAGATGAGCTGCTGGCAGTGGGGGTTAGTGGTGGGGTCCAGAAAGCAAGTAAAAGTATTTGGATGGCAATTTCGTCATATAATAAAAATTTGCTATGACAATAAGATATTTGTTGTGGCAATATCATTGCCCAATTTCATTAGACAACTTGTCCCACATGTCTAAATTTCCATCACCATCACCACTCGACCAAATCACATAAATAGTAGTAACTACTTTTACATGAGGGCCCCACTACAAATTTATTCCAGTAACTTGCCCCTCATAATGTTAAATGTAGCTGGGTTTGTTTAGCAATGGTGACTTTGAGGGATCACTTAACACATGTCAACATATAACTAACGCTTGAGAAAATCTGTTCTACGGCTAAACTATTGCTCTAACTATTGAAAACTACGAAACTAAAAATAGATAATGATAATCTCTCTTGTTTCCTTCCCTTCTCTTTGTGTATTTATATGTGTTTAGGGTTTTGGGGTTTTGGGATGATAAGCTTACAATTTCTCATGCAAACGGGCCTACGGAAGGAATTTTCTTGCAAAATAAGAAAATTTGTAAGACCTGTCCATTGATCAGCACATCTGCGCTGTAATTTTGTCGCGCATGTGCACGCTTGGTAGAACCAAAAGTCGAGCTTCTGTAGCTGGCGCACATGCGCTGCAAACCTAGCAGAATTAGCTTTAATTTTCTCCTTAATTTTGACCATGATGCAGACTGAATTTGAAAAAACTCCAAACATGAAAGTTGTAGCTCTATATATTACTTTCAAAAATATCTTGAATCACCTCAATTGGATTTGAAACAAAAGACAAATTATGCTCAATCTACCAAACTGTGTTAGAATCACTTCTTGCTGGTGCATATTTTGCATCTTTACAATTTTGATCGAGATGCCTATAGAATCTTGGAAAACTCAAAACATGAAAGTTGTAGAACTCTTCCTTAGCTTTCCAAATCATCCAAAATGACAACAATTGGAATTCAAACAAGAGAGTTATGCTTGATCTGTCAAACTATATCTGATTTGCTCCACGCCAGTGAACGTTTTTCTCCAATATTGTGATCCATTTTAACTCATGCTTCACTCAAACCCTACAAAACTCAAAATAAATTATTTTAGCTCATAGTTACTCAATTCTTGATCAAATTACATTAAAAACGGAGGCAATGACACATAAAATATACTATATTTACGAGTTTATCAAATACCCCACACTTGATTTTTGATCGTCCTTGAGCAAAATATAGAAATAAATCACAAACATACTCAACATATCTCATCAATCATCCACATGAATAACCAAGAAGCAAACTATCAGACAAGGAAAATAGTCAAAATGATAATAAACCTCTATACATGAATTCTGGTGTAGGTGTATATATAGCCATACAAAAATAACTTTTAGAACACTTAGCTCACTTACTCTTCTTATATTTCTCCACTAATGTAGACATTTCACTCGACTTAAATTATGTAGGACTTTTAATTAGTAACGTAAGGCTAGGGTATTGGCTAACAAAGAAGGAAAAAAGGATAAACAAGTAAGAGAAAGAGCTTTAAATTACTGTGCGCCTCATTAATATAAAAATTATTTTTGAACATTAGAACACCCATCCTTCAAAGAAGTAACCCTACACTTAATTCTCCAAACACCCATAAAAATTTTGTGCAACAAGTAGAATAAAATAATTCCTTTTCAATTTCAACCCTTCTCACCAACACCTTGTAAAAATATCTCCTTACTTCATTTTTTCTTATTTTTCTTCGATTCCCCAAAACGGGTACTAGTGATAGGCACTATCCGCAAAAAAATATCTACGCAGGATATTACCAGGGATAGGCACAACCTGCTAAGACTCCAATCCTGGTTCCAGTGATGGGCACAACCTGCAATTGTCCCATGCAAAATCACCTCAACACCTTAAATTGTACACCATTCATTCGAACATTCTCATACAACTATCTTCCATCCTTATATTGCCTTAACAATTAATGTGGCATTAAAAATCTTAAAGGACATTTAAGATAACTCACAAAGGTAGATAAAAAATGAGTCAGAAAAAAGGAAAAAAAAAAAAGAGTGGTGCTTCTGTCCATTCAAAACAAATTAAGGCTCGAATAGGGTTCAAAGGATAAATTTTACAGTAATGTTTGGCTTGAAAGGCTCAAACGTCCAAAGAAATGCCTACCTTCATCTTTAAATCAAATCAAGTTATCTAAAATTTTGCCTCGAAAATGTAGTAAAGCAAGTGTTGGAGTGCAATATAAGTGAATCTATACAATTATATCTTAGTGCAAAAAAGCTACAACATTGTAGGGCTATTAGTGCTAAAAACTTACCAATGAAATCATGCTAGGAAAATATTAACACCGACTACCCTACTCATGACAACTTAGCTAAAAAATTGTCAAGTAGAAAATCAAAGAAACATGCTAAGCAATTTGGGAACAAAATTTTTAGAAATTTGAAAAGCACTCAAATCAAAAGCTAAGCTACAAATATAAAAGCAAAAATTGAACAAAATGAACAAACAAACGCCAAACCAATAGAAATTAATAAAACTCCCCACCCCACACTTAGCGAATAGCATTGTCCCCAATGCAAAAATAAAAGCATAAAGAAGGAAACGGAAAGCTTCTCTAGCAATGAAGAACGCTTGGTGCCGTGTATTTTGAAATAAATTCACCGGAGTCGAGGTGGAACATATAAATTACTAAAGCCAGAAACAAAACTTAAAAACACTTAAAATAATAAGAAAAACAATAAAACCAAGAAACTAAACAAAAACATAAGAAATAAAATTAAGAAAAAATATGGGTTGCCTCCTATGCAGTACTCTTGTTTATAGTTCTTAGGCTCGGCTATTGCACTCCCTCTCATGTGAAACATGCTAGGGTGGTTGGCCACATCCTTCCTTTACGCCTACACGGGAAAGGTTAATCCCACTCTTTTTAACTGTCATTTCTTTATTCTCGTGTTTTTTTTTTTTTTTTGAAGAAATCAACGTTTCCTTGTAGTCACCAAAGCCAATGTCCTCAGTAGCACGTCCAATTATTTTTTGAACCATTTTCTCTTCTTTTTACGCTCTTTAAACTTTTAGACATCACAAACTTTCTGATGCTTTGCACACTTTCTTGATCCTTTCTCACCCCACACACATCGTCATTCGTTTGACCTGCCAATAGAAGGATCATGTGAATTATTAGCACATTTTTCTTCAAAATAGGAAAATTATCATTATAATAAAAAACATCAATTTGAACCGATTCATTTTCAATTTGTAAAATCAACTTCCCTTTATTAACATCTGTCAATGCATATGCAGTTGATAGAAATGGTCTCCCAAGAATCAACGGTATATTTCATTGTCCTTGCCGATGTCCAACACCAAGAAATCAACGGAAAACATCAGCTTCTCTACTTGCACAAGCACGTCCTCCAACAAGACATATAGTTTTCTTTCAGTCAAGTTTGCTAATTGGAGTGTAACATTAATCTGTTTAGCGTTGGTGATTCCTAACTTATCATAAATAAATTTTGGCATAATATTGATACTAGCCCCTAAATCACAAAGTGAATGATGTAGCATTGTTTCTCCAATATTCACTGGTATCGAGAAGTTACCAGGATATTTGAGTTTAGGGGGTAATCTCCATTGAAAAATTGCACTACACTTATCATCGAGATAAATTTTTTCACCATCATTCTATTTCCGCTTCCTTGCCAATAAATCCTTCATAAACCGTGCGTAGTTGGGCATTTTGGTGAGCACGTCAACCAATGAATGTTGATATTAACCTTGTTGAACATGTTGATGAATTATTGAAATTGCTTGTCTTTTTCCTTCTTTTTGGAACTATGGAGGTTCCTTTGATGGAATAGAATCTTTATCGAAGGATGCAAATTCAAAAGCTCTACTACGTGCTTCTTTTTCAACTCCTTACTTTCATCCACTTTTGTCATCTTGTCATTATCACAGACCAACCTCATTCTTCTTCTCAATCACCTTGGATTTTTTCTTTTCTTCTTCTTTACCATCCTCTTGTTTTTCATTCGGCACAACCAACTCTTTTCCACTTTTTAGGGAGATAGCATTCCATTGCTCTTTTAGGTTTGAGATTGTATCACTTGGCAATGATCCAACCGATCTCTCATTATTTTGTTGGGCTATTTGTTCCAATTGTAGCTCAAGGTTTCTTGTGGTAGCCCACAAATTTTCACACTCCCTTTGCAACTTCTCAAAATCCCTTCTAAGGCTATTATCGTTAGTTGAATCATGATTCACATGTGCAAGATAATTTAGATTTTGAGATGGTGGTCTTCTAGGTAGAGGCTGGTATGAGCTATTTTGTTGATTTGAAAACTTTTGGACACTGTATACCTTTGATGTGGTGGTTAATATGGTCTAGATAATGAGGTTTGGTTGAAAAAATTTTGCTGTGTTTGGTTGGGCTGAAATGAAGGGTTTTGGACATTATTTTGGTTAGTCCAAGAAAGGTTCAGGTGGTTTTGCCAAGAAGGGTTGTATGTATTGCCATAGTACGTGGGCTGATTATATGAGCTAGAATTTTGATTAGAAACGTATTGAGCCCACTTATCTTGCAGCACCGAAACATTATAGAAGCCATTTTCTTGATTTCCTCCACAGAATTCACAATTCAAAATTCCTTGGTTTGTCGAACCTATAGAGTTCACTGAGCTCCTTCTCATATTCTCTACGGCTTTTATCAAGTTCGTAATGGCACTCATTATCATGTTATGCTGAGATAAGAAAGAATTATAGCTAGACATATCTCCTTGTTGAGCGTTGGCTAGATGCACTTGTAGATGTTGATCTCCAACTAAGGGAGTTATTGCTCCATGATAGTAATGGGTAAGACGGATGCCATTGTTTCCGGCAATTCTTGCGCTTCCTCCGGAGTTTTATAGGGGAAAGAACCTCCTGCACTTGCATCAACTATTAGTCTCATCTCCGAAAATAGTCTATAGTAGAAGGTTTGGACTTACCGCCATAGAGGAATAGCATGGTGTGGACACTTCCTCAACAGCTCCTTGAAGCGGTTCCACGCTTCACCCAAACTACCTCCAGTGATTTGTCTAAATGATGTAATTTCATTTCAGAGCTTAGTGGTCCTAGCCGGTGAAAAGTATTTGGCTAGGAACTCTTGAGCGAGTTGATCCCATGTTGTGAAAGTGCCTTGTCAATATGATTGCAGTCAAGACCTTGCTCTATCATGTAAGGAAAAAGGGAATGCTCTCATTCGGATACCATCGAGGTGGACTCTATTGTATCGGAATGTATCAATGACCTCTTCAAATCTGATTAAATGCTCATAAGAATCTTCATTTGGTCCTCTTCCAAACATAGCATGTGTTTGGAGCATTTGATGTAAGTATTAGTGTAGGCTTGATTTCAAAGTTATTTTCTTGCATGGACAACCAAGCAATGCTAGAACTTGCCTCTCAAAATTAGTTATTGCGTAATCTCGAAGTTGTCGGGGAATAGGATTAACATTAACTAGATTACCATTGTTGTCTGCAACCTCATCTTTTCATTAAGAGCACGATTTTGATTCTCTAGTAGATGGTCACCTCGGTTTGAATCTTGTTGTCTATGATTTCTACTTATTGTCCTTTCAATCTCCAAGTCAATAGGATGAAGTGGTTGATTGGATGAACAAGTATCGACCATAAACTACAAGAAAAGAAGACCAAATCAAATATTGTAGACAAAATCCAAACAAACTCGAAGAAAAAAAGAAATAATTGTAACTAAATAACAAAAGAAATTAAAAAGTCTAATTTAATAAGACTCACTACACCTAATATTGTTACCAACAAAAAAATAGTCCCCGGCAATGGCATTAAAAACTTGTTCAGTGAAATATTGATTAGGTTTTATAAAGAAGACAATGAACAAGTAATAACAAAAGAAAACCTTAATTACCCTAATCAACTCCCACACTCTCACAAGTATACGAGGTGAGTTTGTATATAGGATCAGTAAGGATCGTTCCCACGAGGACTATTAGAACAATTACTAGGTTCACAAGCCTATTTATTAGTTAGACAAAATAATCAGGGATTTTTGACTAAACTTAAACTAAATTTAATCATAAGAAATTAAAATAAACACAAGAATGTAAAATATTAATTCTATGAAAAGTAATTAAATATAATTGACCAATACCCTAATTTAATCTACCCTACTTGCGAGAATTTAATCAAGAACAAGAATTCAAATTAATCTACTCTATAAAAGAAATCAAAAGTGATGGAATAAAACCCTAACTAATAAACTATGAAAGCAATTAAGAATTTAAAAGTAATAAGACTAGAATGATAATTAAAGAAAAAGAATGCAATGAAAACAATAATTAAATTGCATAAAATAAATCAAATTCAGTTGTGAGACAGCGTAATCGCAGCGAGAATCAATGTTGGTGATTGTTGAGTTATGAATTCTTGACAAGAGAATAAAAATCTAGCTTTAACGCTTAAGAAAATCTACTCTACGGGTAAACTATCGCTCTAACTATTGAAAATTAAGAAATTAAAAATAGCTAATGATAATCTCTCTTGTTTCCTCCCCTTCTCTTGGTGTATGTATAGGTGTTTAGGGTTTTGGGGCTCCGGGATGATAAGCTTACATTTTCCATACAAACGGGCCCATGGGAGGACTTTTCTTGCAAAATAAGCAAATTTGTAAGACCTATCCGTTGATCGGCGCATGTGCACTGCAATTTTGTCGTGTGTATGCGTGCCTAGCAGAACCAAAAGTCGAGCTTCTGGAGCTGGCGCACATGCGCTGTAATTCTGTCACGCATGTGCGCGCCTGACAGAATTAGCTTCAATTTTCTCCTCGATTTTGACCATGATGCAGGCTGAATTTGGTAAAACTCAAAACATGAAAGTTTTAGATATATATCTTAGATGGATTCTTCCAAAAAATCTTGAATCACTTCAATTGTAGCTCAGACAAAAAAGTTATGCCCAATCTACCAAACTATGTCAGAATCGCTCCTCGCCGGTGCATATTTTGTAACTTTGCAATTTTGAAAGAGATGCCTATAGA
This sequence comes from Cinchona pubescens, assembly GCA_025175665.1. Classification (NCBI taxonomy): domain Eukaryota; kingdom Viridiplantae; phylum Streptophyta; class Magnoliopsida; order Gentianales; family Rubiaceae; genus Cinchona; species Cinchona pubescens. The sequence goes on from JANKKI010000062.1 coordinate 4,093,925, forward strand.
ATTCTAGAAAACTTAAAATATGAAAGCTGTATAAATCTTCTTTATCTTTCCAAATCCTCAAAAATCACAGCAATTGGAGCTCGAATAAGAGATTTATGCTTGATTTGTCAAACTATATTCGATTTGCTCCACGCCAGTGAATGTTTTCCTCCAATATTGTTATCCATTTTAACTCATTTTTCACTCAAACCCTACAAAACTCAAAATAAAATATTTCAGCTCATAATTACTCAATTCTTGCTCAAATTACATTAAAAGCGGAGGTAAACAACACATAAAATATACTACATTTACGAGCTTATCACGAAGAAATTGAGATACAATAGGATTAAGCATAGGATGTGAAGAGACCGTGATAAGAAGAGAAAGATAGGAAGAAATAGTAGGAGAAATTGATGGACTATGGGACGTTGTGGATAAAGAGACATAGGAAATAAGTGTTCATTGCACACAACATGCGTACTAATATCAACCTTGTTAATGGTTGGATCAAGACACCGATATCACTTGGAATTTTGTGCATATCCTAGGAAAACACACTGAATAGAGCATGCATCCAGTTTGTGTAGGGCTTTATGTTTTAAGTGAGAAAAAAATGCACAACCAAAAGCACGTAAAAATTGATTGTCAAGTCTCCTTTGAAAAAGAATTTGAAACGGAGAATAATTTTTCAAAATTACTGTGGGAAGTTTTTTAATTAAGAAGAAGACGTAAAAAGTGCTTCAACTCAAAATGCTGGAGGGAGATGTTCTTGAATGAGTAAAGCACAAATGGTTTCAATGAGATATCTCTATTTCCTTTCAGCAATACCATTTTGCTGTGGCATGTACCAACAAGATAGACGAAGAGAAATCCCGTTCTTATTAAGAAAGTGTTTGACTGGAATTGAGAGTTGGTGTATTTACGTTCATCATCACTTAAGGGAATTCTAATTTTAGTATAATATAGATTCTCAACATTATTTTTAAAGTTACAAAAAATGAGTAAAGATCAGGGGTTTAAGGTGCATAGAATAAACTCAAGAAAATCTAGAAAAATCATCCACAAATAAAACACAATATTTATAACCATAATCAAACTAAGTAAAGAGGTTGTAGACACTTTTTTTTTAAAAAAACTTTTTTTAATAAAACTCCAAATAAATATATTTATCTCCCTTATATTTATCCTACACTTATCATCGTCTATATCACCACCTCATTCTACTCTATCATTACCTTTCTCTTCTCTATCTCTATCACTATCATGTCCATCCTTATCTTCACCTGTATCCCTATCCTATTTTAACTCTATCTCTAGTTCCCCAAAACTTCTATAATTACCTCTTTACTCCTCTCTACTTGGAAGACAATGAACATATTCTGTTAAAATTTTCTTAGATTAGATGTAGTTTAAAGTGTAGTTTCTAAACTTCTGGTTGTAAATTGATTACTCTTAGTGTAATACTTTTATTTTATGTTTATGCTACTATGATTTATGTTAATTTAGTTTAGTTTAATTTAATTGCTCTATTTATACCCTTTCTTAAATTAATTGGTAGATTAGTTTGTTGTCCTCTTTTAGTATGCTTTCTTAGTTATGCTAGTTAATTGCTTTCTTACAATGCTTTCTTTTTACATGCTATATTATAATAGTTTATAGGCCTTATTTAATTATGCCTAGTTAGTGTAATTAGGATTGTAGATTAGTTAATTGCTCACTTAAGATGCTTTCTCTTTCACTTGCTTTCTTTAAATGCTTTCTTCAAAATATTCTCTTTTTACATGCCTTCTTTAATTCCTTTCTTTAAAATGTTTTCCTTAGTGTTAATGTCCACTTTTAAATTGTTTTATTAGATAGACTTTAAATTGCTTTCTTAGTCTCTTAAATTCTAATCTAGTTAAAGCTCTTCTCTTAAGCATCAATCACTTTAACTAATAATATAACTGGATAATCGGTAATAACAGACCAATATTTGTAGATACGATCCCTACTTCCCTTTATTAGTAGTTGACAATCGTATATTTGTGGGATGTTACCTAGTTAGTAGTACGATTTAGCTGTTTATAAATGATATTACTGGGTATTTTTCAAATGAGGCATCAGCCATGTTGATCACGACCCTGTCCTACGACCTTGAGAGCTAAAATTAGTAGTGGCAATAAAAGCTATGGAGTTGTCCATGGAAGGACCTTGAAGTTGCTGGACACGTTGTTCTTGATGTAGAAGCTTGGTTTTTAAATCCTCAAAAGTATTAATGATGTTTCCATGGACTAGTGTCATGACAAAGGATTCAAACTTAGTAGGCAAACCAGTGAGAGAATAGATGATTAACTCCTTGCGAGATACAGGAGATTTGCATTATTTTTCAAAGATAAACCTCCATTGATTGGTTGCTTTATTTTTCAAAGATAAACCTCCATTAACAAACAAAACACTTTTCTAAAGCTAGCCAAACCGCATGAGTAGTGGGAAGACCATGGAAATCTTAAAGAACATCTTTTGTAAGGGTAGCATTAATCAATGACTTGGGACTTTGATCGGTTTTAATCCATGCAACATATGCTAGATTTAAACTTACACTTATATCATCAACTAAGATTTCGGAAAGAGATGGAAAGGTACCATCAACATAATCAAGAAGATCATGACCAACAAAACTACAGTGAATTGAGATTTCCGTAGAAGGTAATTTGTTGAATCCAGTTTCATGATGACATGATGAGTGACATTTGATGTGAAGAGTGTAGGTGGAGAAGAAGTAATGATGAAAAGAGGATAAGGGAAAGACAGAGTGAAAAATGGACTAATTGGGGCGAGAAAAAAGGAATGAACTAGCAGATTAATAGAGGGGAAGGAGGAGGACATGGTAGAAACTTGTGGCATAAAATTGGGAGATAGAAAAATAGAATAAGAAAAAGATGGTGTGTTGTGATTGCATAAGAGGGGAAACTTGTGAACCGAAGATTAATGAACTTGTAGACAAATCAAAGGCATTTTGTGATGTTGTAGTAGATTGCGGAAGGCCTGTGGAAGACATGGGAACATTAGGAAGAGTAGATGAAGAGATAGCCGCCATCGAGGTGATAAAAATGTTTAGTAGGAAATTTTTGATCCTCTGATACCATAGATATGATTCTGTGTCCCCTCTATGTCAAGACACACTCTTATATATACAAGATATTCAGAAATAATTACAATTTTAGCCTCATATTAAGTTAGGCCTAAACTATACAAATACAAGCCCACACAAGAAGAATAGTTGTGGAAACCTCCTGTACTAAATAGAATTAGAATTAACACTGATGCAACACTTAGGAAAGACAAACAAGCAACCTGGGGTACTTTGGGCCTGTGGCAAGGATCCATGAAGGGAAAATAGTAATGTCTCAGGCAATACCTGTATTGCAATGTACTAATATAGCAATGGAAGAAGCAAATGCTCTAAGATATGCCTTGATCAAAGCACTGCAGGAAGGGTATGAAATGGTAGAAATACAGATAGATTGTAAAGTAATTGTGGAGAAGATAAACAAAAAGGGGAAAGACATGGTTCTGGAAGCTATAATATCCAGGATATTAGAAAGATTCAAGAACAATTTGTGAAATGTAATTTATCTTTTGTAAGAAGAGAGGGAAATGGTGTTGGACATTTGTTGGCACAATTTGCCTTGCACTGTAAGAGGGATTTGAAGTAGTTTTAGATTTCCCTTCTTGGCAGGTATTAGCAGCTCAAGAGGACTTGAAGGACAATTGTCCTAACTAATTGTACCTATCATGTGGAATAATATATAATTGTTGCTATTAAAAAAAAAAAGAAGGAAAAGTAACGTAGTTGTAGGCTTGTACTTATTATACAAAGAGCAAAATGCCTATTTGGTCAACCCAACTATACTCGGGTTGTCTTGGTCACTAAACTTGTTTGGTGATAAAAAAAAAGTAGTCACTAAACTACTAAAAATGCGTCTCCGTGGTCACTTCATCAATTTGAGGCATTAAGTCTCCGTTAGTCAACACATATGTCACATGAATTTTAATGGGGGTAAAATTATCCAATCACTTTTTATCATTCTTTAGCATCAATATCTTATTTTTCCATCACCATATCCACCCTCATCTTTTTCTTAACTACCTTCTACCACCAACCAAATCCCATAACCACCGACCCCAACTCATCCTCCATCCCCAATCCCCCATCCCAGTCCTGCCACTCCCTTCCCTTCCTCACCCAAACCCCTTTCTTCCACCCATTCCCCACCCCAAACCTGCCATCTCCACCCCTCCCCAACCCAAACCAGCCACCCCCATCTCTCCCCCACCCAAACCTACCACCCTATCTGCCATCTCCACCTCTTCCCCATCCTAAACCCGCCACTCCTATCCCTTTCCCACCCGCATCTCATCACTCAGATCTAAATCTACGAGATGGGGGTGGGAAGGGATAGGGGTGACGGGGTATGAGATGGGGAGGAGGAGGAGGAGCGGGGGGTAGTGGGTTTGGGGTGGGGAGAGGGTGGGGGTGATGGGTTTGGGGTGGGAAAGGAGTGGAAGATGGTGGGTCTGGGTGGGAAGGGCAGGGAATGGTGGGACTGGGGTGGGACAAAGGGGTTGGGGGTGGAGAATAGGGGTAGGGAGGTGTTAAGGTGGTGGTAGGGGAGAAATGTGGTTAGGGGCTCAAATTGTAAATTTAATAAATTAAAATTATTTAATTTGTACCCAAAATTTTTTATAATAAGACCTCATTTATAATTTGTACTTGTTTTTTATCATTTAATTTGACCCCAAATTTTTTATTAATGTTAGTTGATTGTAGCTGGAAAAAACGCCCTATATGAGACGCATGTGACATGCACATGCATTGACTAATAGACATTTAACACCTCAAATTGACGGAGTGACCACGAAGACGCATTTTTAGTAGTTTAGTGACATTTTTGACCACCAAACAAGTTTAGTGACCAAATCGACAATTAGGACATAGCTGAGTGACCACAATTAAAATAAGCACCTTGTTCTTGTACAAATTGCTACCCAAAAAAAAAGATAAAAACAATAATTACCCCTTCGACTTTCCCATCTTAAATTTAGTAAAGTCCAAACTTCAGCTTTAAAAGTTGTTACCCAGACCATCCATTGTGTGGGCTCGAATAACTGGGCTGAATAGTCACAACAAAAGCCCAAAATCAATCTCCTAAACCAAAAATTTTAAATCCCCACAAACCGCCTTCAAATTCAATAATTCCATTTCCATTTTCCAAGTCTTTCTTCTCTGACACTGTCTTCTGCGTCTCACATCGCCTCCTCTTCCACAGGTAATCCCTTTTATCTGCCTCTTTTATTTTTCTCTTAAAAAAAATGTTCCTTTTTTTTTTTCCTCCTCTTGAAATAATACTGCATAAAACAACCCATTTTTTATGTAATAAAATGTATGATCAAGATTTCTCCTTTTATAACCAAGAATGTGAAAATAATTCAAAGGGTTTGTACTTTGTAGGATTTATTTAAATATCCAGGGACAGTTTCTATGGCCATTTTATTTGAAATTTTGTTCAATTGGATTTGGATATTTGGATAGGCTTTTAATTATTGATGATGCAATTAGTCATAGTATTACTCATATGTCTTGCTTTTAATTTTGTACTTTTTGCATGATTTCTGAATGAATGACTAATCTTTGTCACAACCCTTTGAAAACCTTTATCTAATCCTTCTTTAACTGTGGAAGATTGAAAGGGTTTTTATTATATTATCCATAGTATTGTTCATTTTCTGCTTTCAAGAAATATTTGGGGATCTGAAAAGAGGTTTTTTCTTGATTTTCTGTGTTATTTGGAATAAATTATTTGCCTAATTTTTAGCAAATTTAATTTTGACATTATAGTTAGGATGGATGAGCTATGAAACCTTAGCTGGCGTGTTAAAGTTACTTAGGTTGAATTTCAGTTGTGTAACTGAATTTTCTTTATGCTGCTTTCTTCCTACTTGTTTTTTAAATTTCCATTTTGAGTCATCTTACTATCACGAAATTTAATTTTTCTGTTAAGTGGAAGTGATAGATTTTAGTCTTGTAATATGGAATATGCATAATTAAGTGTGAGTTAAAAGATGAATGACAAGGCTTTGGGAAGTGGATATGTGGATGGTCTGTTGTGTCTGGAAAATGAAATAGAAAAGGTATGAAATGAGGGTAATAAGACATGATTTTTCTTCCTAAACTATAGCATTCACGAGTAGCTTAAGATTTTGAATGTCCGAACTTCATGAATAGGATGATTTCGATTTGCTCAGACCTTTCGGAGGAATAAATTACAATTTAAGTCTTCATAGACATCCAAGTTCATAGTTTGTTTGATATTAGAACTCATGAATATTTTAAGTTACATGTGACTCTTTTGTGGTTAATGGTTGCTGTAAAGCTATTTTTCTTCCTTTAGGTTTTCATTGTTTGGTTTTTCAGTGAAGTTTTATTTAAAGAATTTATCTTTTAGAAAATCTTTGATACCAACATTATCTTTTTCATTTGTTGCGTGGCTTATGTTAATGTTAGTACTAGTTTTAGTTAATTTGTGCTTCAAGTTTGCTAGTGAGTTCCACAACTTGTTTTGAGTTCATGTATGTGGGGTTCTATTTCTCGCATAACATTTCAAACTGCGGCATGTGCAAAACTAGGGTGCTGACATTAACCTCATTATTAGGCTGAAAATGTTCAGGAGGAAAAGATGGCTTGCCTTCCATAGCATTGAGAGCTATTGTTCCTATTTCGTTTTATTTTGACTTGGCTGCTAATTATGCAATAATGATGTTGCAGAGATCTGCAATTTTAGCTTAGCTATCAACTACAAGCGAGAACCATGGCAAGACACCTCACTCAGAAGTCATTGATCCCGCAAGATGAGAATTTGGACATTCTCAGGAAAAGTAAATTCCATTCTCATTTGTACTTTTAATACTTTTTCTGTAAGAGATAAGCTTCCGGAAAAAGCAATCTTGTAGAGTAAGAAGATCAATAAGGGATTTAAGAGATTCAGTCTATTCATGAATAGCATCACATATGAGCTTTGTTACATGGACACTTAATTCAAACTCAAAGTATCCATGCCAGTGTGATATCAGATGGTAAGAGATATGTGTTGAATCTGGTCAAACATCAGCTGGGTGCAGTAATGTGCTTTGATTTGATATGGAGACCTTACTGCTCCCTATTAAGAACAACTCCACAGCTTGACAATAAGTTCTCTTCTTAGACACATTACTATGTAAGAACTTATGAATTGAAGGCACTTTTGTATGCTGCCTTCCAGGCAATCATGAAACATCATTAGCTGTTTGCACTATGTGTGTATCAAAACTGACACAAAGTTTCTTGGGCTATGTATTTATGTGTACTAACAAAAATATGTTCCTGGCAGTGTACCATATCCTGTATTTTAGGACATTGGCAAACTTGACATCCCAACACATTTACCTAGTATTAACACAGGAGTCCATGTAAGATAGGATATGAGAATTGAGTTTGCTATCATTGATCGTTAAGATCTTTGGACATTGTATCATCTGCATATTGCAAAATATGCAGGTGATCCTTATAGCTATTTTAATTGTCAATCGAGTTAAATTTCTTTGTAGAGTCTGTTGCTAAAGGGAAACCAACTGGTGGCTCCAAACTGGAAGCAAAGAAACTTGGTGCAGGGTTTGGAAGTCGCAAAGCTCTTGGTGACATTACAAACAAGTCATCTCTTCCTCATGAAGCATCACTGAAGAGAAAGAAAACACCAAAGGAGGAGCCTAATATTTCAGAGGAGACGTTTCTGCATGATCATAAGAAGTGCATTGAGTCACAAAAGGTGGCCATGAGAACATCTTTCTGGGATATAGTGTTGCCGGGATGTGGTAAATTTTTTACTTGATTTTAGTTTAACATAAATTCATGCTATATATATCATCTTGTCACTTTATACGACACAAATAGACTGCCACTTTATTAGTTACAATTGGATTGGTAAATTAGATCTGTTGTGTTCAATTAATTGGGCACATTGTAGGACAATGTATATGGTCCTTGCAGGATCCAATGTTTCATTGACATTCCTTGTGATGTACAATATTTATTGCCTGTCAGGGATATTTTCCGGACAACATAAATCAGAACCAGAACATCCCATTGTGGAAAACTACTCTACTGAAGGTTTATTGCTTGAGTTATGATTTGACATGGGGCATGTTTGAATTCATGTTAAATATTAAATAGGGTACCAATATTGGATGGTTGTGTTCTAACAATTCAAGTAACAAAAACTTCTGTCTTATTTTTCTGTTTTAACATGTCCTGCAATGAGCCTTACGGCTCCAATCTGAAATATGAAGGATCATTTGAGTTTGAAACAGGAGCAACATTTAGACATTAATGCAACCCCTGCCTACTAGAAAGAGATGCATTTATGAGAATTAGAATTATGATAAGCTACTTTCTTCCTATGATTCCCTTTCTTAAATTGTTAACAGATATCTAAACAGAAGTTTGATCCAACCCACATCATTAGCTTCTTGGAGGAGAAAGTCTTATTTAAACGCTCTTAATATGGTTTCTAATAGGCTTTTTTTGCATGTCACAATAAATGAAGACACTGTGTTAAATGACATGTTCTACACTTGGCCAAATAAGTGAACTTCTCAAAAAATAGTGCTGACTTGATTATTAGCTGATGGAACACAGTTTATTTATTTATTTTTTATGTTTGATTAATGTCACATGTTTCCTCATAGTTCTACTTTAAAGTATTTTCTGATGCAGTGCCTGTTTCTCCTCTGGGAACTCTGGAGATGAGATCTATGAAGGTAATGATCGTATATTTTGTCTTGTAATTTACATATATTATAGAACTGCTTTGCAATGCTACAACATTTGACACCATTGAGTTGATCGGATTTATGTTATGTCTTTGAGTTCCAGAGTGATCTTGATATAGATAGTGAATGCTTCTATCCAGAACCAGTAGAGATCCCGATGTCTGACTTCACCGATCTTTTCAAGAGTTCATCACTGCCATCCCCACCTTCTCCAACATCCTTGGATTCTCCACCTCTATCTCCATTTGCAGAATTTGGGCCCGTGGAATTCGTGCTGAAGGAAGATAATGATCCTTGCTCATGAAACTATTCACAACTGCCTATTAGAAAGTGTCATTTAACCGAATAGCACTATACTTATTCTCAGATTCTACTTGATACATAAGAACTCTTATCTTCCTGTTGTTTGCCACTAGGAAGCCGGTTGACCTAGATTTTTTTTAAGAATGTGCGCTTGAATGTGAGCAGATGTTGAACTTTCATTTTAATTGGTATGAAGAGGAAGAAAATTTTTTATTATTTCATTTATGTATCATCTGGCATTTTCACTCCTTATAACACATCTAAAAACATTTTAACGTAGAATCCCAGCTATAGAAATGTGGATAACTGAATCTAGCTCCATCTATCAAAGTTCCGTTGCTTCATGGAGCTTGAAGACAAGAGATAGAGGAATGCAGCAAAACAAGATGAACTAAAGGCATTTACTATAGGAAAATTCTACACTGCATTAGGTACTATACCTTGCTCCTCCTTCTGTAGTTTCTTTTCTTTATATTGTAAGCTTGTGAATATAATATAATATCAAAAAATTGAATTTTAAAATTAAGATACAGTACCTTAACGGGACATGATTCGTTAATAGGACTGTAGATTTATCCTAAACTATATATTTAACGATAACAAAAAGAACATAACATGTCAGCTGGGGTGGTTGTCTATCAACTTTCCTTTTTTTCATCTATCTGGTAATGGAGAATAGCACGAAGTACGAACACATAGTACTTAAAAGTCACAAGCCCATGAAGTACGAACTCAGTAATTTGTTTTTGTTTTATGAGAAGAGGGAATTACTGAAATAGTCCTTGAATTATGTATTTTTTAATTATTTAGCTCTTAAAGTTTAAAATGAAACAATTTTATAGGGATTAATTCATTTTAACTGCAGCAAAAATATCGTCAAAATGCAATAAAGACTTGCACGAGTGTCATCTCTTATATGTTTAACTATGAGAGCAAAATTTGAACTCTAATAAAATTTTCATTAAAATTAAATTAATTCAAATGTTTAATGCAACAGTTGATTATGATCAGATGGTCAAAACAGTGTACATGCTGCCAAATTATATTAATTAAAAAATTTCTATACTACTCCGTGATGACTTGTGCACATTTTGTCATCAGATGAGATTTATTCTATTCAAAAAATGTAACATGGATTTTGGATTATGAAAACAGCCATTAACAATTGTTTCAAAGAAATAAAGATTGGGAGGATACAAAACTAATCACATCACATTCCTAATCATATCTCAATTATTTCAGCCATTTAAATTTGGTTATAAATTAAAAGCACGAATAAAACGGTATAATGGGAGATAAATAATCTTTTCTAATGAAGGTGGTTTCGAGGTTTGGTGTTGCATGTAAAAGAACTGAACAGTAGATTGATAGCCACCTCATCAATCCTTATCATCTTTGTTGGTTCCTTAGTCCATAGTTAATATCCTTTATAACAAATTGTTAGTTGTAACTGTATCTCAGCTGTCCGTAAGTTGTAATTGTCACTAACAGTTGATCATGATCATTTTGATCAACTGAGCTATGATCATCATCAGGAGTAGTTACAGCTCACAGCTCAAACTATACATAAAGGGTATTGGTTATCATTTTGTGAGATTCTTTGATTCACCATCTTCATTACTTCTTCTGTAATCCATCTCATGTAATCAATAAATCAATACCTCTTTTCTCACTCGAGTTGTATTCTCCACTATTTTATTGCAATTCCTTGAGTTTAATGTTGGGATTTTCTACAAAGCCATCAGTGGTATCAGAGTTGTGGTTTGAAGAAGCCGTAGTAGATGGTACTAGATCCCAACATGCTAGGAAACTTGAAGAAAATGTGAGGGGAATGTTGAAGGAACAAAGGGAAATGTTGGAGAAAGGCTGATGGTACTAGATCCTTTAAGAGTCTTGGTTCTGGAAGTGAGTTCTGTTAGAGAAATTCATCTGAAAACAATTCTCAGTCACCCAACTTTGATTATCAAAATAATCAATACCAGGTACCCACAAGATTTGCTAGAGTGGAATTTCCTAAGGTTTTTGGACATGATTTCAGAGGGTGGTGTACAAAAATGAACAATTCTTTGAAGTAGATGCAGCTCCCAGCAATGCCGAAGTCAAGATTGCTTTTATGCATCTTGAGGGTAAAGCTCTATAATGGCATCAGGTATACATGAGGTCAAGAATTACCATAGATTTGGCAAGTTGGGAAGAATACATAAGGGAAATGTCCTTCAGATTTGGGAATTTCTCATATGATGACTCCATGGGAGAGTTAATGAGCCTGAAACATAAGGGATTAGTGCAAGAATTCCAGGTGCAGTTTGAAGAACTCTTGAATAGAGTTGATTTGCCTGAAGACCATGCCATAAGTTGCTTCCTCAGTGGACTCAGAACTGAAATTCAGTTAGCAGTGAGAATATTCATGCCTAAATGAAATCATTGCAGCATGCTAAAACTTTGGCAAGATTAGAAGAGGCTAAATTGTTGAACCAGTCCAGTAAAACCAAAACTTGCCCTAAACCTTTTGCTTCTATACCTTCTTCATTTTCCTTTGAATCCAAAGAAACCAATTTTCATTGGAAACCAGCCAACTGACCTTTGTTAGCCAATCCCCCATTTACCAACTTTACCAGCACCAGAAAAATTGCCCAAGCACTTGATCAAGAAACCATTCAAGAAATTGAGTTCCACTGAAATGGCAGAAAAAAGAGCCAAAGGATTGTGTTTCTGGTGTGATGAGAGATACATCATTGGTCATAAATGCAGAAATAAGAAGCTGTATAGGTTGGAGGTGGAAGATGAGGAGGAAATGGAAGAAGTTGAATTGGAGGAAACTGAGGTTGCAGAAGTGAAGGAGAAGGTGAATTAGCTCATATCTCAGTCAATGGTATGTCTGCTACGGCAATTCCCAAATTCAGGACCATCATGATTCTTGGTCTTATCAATGTGAACAAGAAATTTATAATTTTTTTTTTAATTGATTGTGGAAGTTCTCATAACTTCATAGATCCAGAAGTGATAAGGAAATTAGGCCTCAAAACTCTTCAAGCGCCATAGGTGGTGGTAGAAGTGGCATATGGCAATAAGATAATCACTTCTGAATCATGTCCTGCTTTTACTTGGAGAATGCACGGGCAAGAATTCTCTGCAGATATGTTAGTGCTGCTTGTGGGAGGTTATGAAGCTGTGTTGGGTATCCAATGGCTTTCTACACTGGGAAATGTTAAATGGAACTTTGAAGAATTAAGGATGGAGTTTGAGAATAAAGGAAAAAGGGTTGTGTTGAGAGGGATCGAACAATAGGCAATCCAAATAATAAACCAGAAGGCAATGCGGAAGGTTTTGAGGAGTGATCAGGTGGTAACAGCCCAGCTGTGTTTTATTAGTTGCCTTGATCATATGGAATCAGGATAGATACTCAGCTTGGAAGGTGATCATCATGATCAACCTAGGTACAAATGAATAATTCTTTTGATTGCATGTTTGAGTTAGATCCACTTTTTTCTGAATATAAAGAATGATTCCAAGAGCCTAAAAAATTGCCTCCTAAAAGAAAACATGACCGCAGGATTCACAAAAAGAAGGGACTCAACCAATAAATGTGAGACCTTATAGGTATCATACACTTCAAAAAGGTGAAATTGAAAAATTAGTTTCTGAAATGCTTCATTGTGGGATTGTTAGACACAGTACTAGTGCTTACTCTTCACTAGTGGTGTTGGTTAAAAAGAAGGATGGGTTATGGAGAATGCGGGTAGATTATAGAGAGGTAAATCAGGCCACTATCAAAGATAAATTTCCTATTCCTATAATAGATGAGTTATTGGATGAACTGTGTGGGGCAAAATTCTTTTCTAAGTTGGATTTGAGGTTAGGTATCATCAAATCAGGATGTTCGAGGGACATATAGAAACAACAGCTTTTGGAACACATGATGGGCACTATGTATTTGTCAGTTGTAATGCCTTTTGGCCTAACAAATGCACCCACTACCTTTCAAAGCCTTATGAATGATGTGTTCAAGCCTTATTTGAGAAAATTCATCTTGGTGTTTTTTGATGATATTCTGGTATTTAGTCCAACTTGGAATCATCACATAGATCATCTTAGCACTCTGTTAAAGTTGCTAAGTGAACAGAGTCTAAAAGTAAAGAAGAATAAGTGTGATTTTGCTCAACAACAAGTGGATTATTTGGGACATGTTATTACTGCTGAAGGAGTAATGGCAGATCCTCAAAAGATTTCAGTTGTCCAAAATTGGCCAGTTCCAAAAACGTTGAAAGAGTTAAGAGGATTTTTGGGTTTAACTAGATATTATAGAAGATTCATTAAAGATTATGGCAAAATAACTGAGCACTTGACTGATTTGCTGAAAAAGAACAATTAGATTTGGCATGAGCAGGCTGATTAGACTTTCAGCCAGTTGAAGTCAGTGATGAGCCAACCTCCTGTTTTAGTATGGACTTTGCCCAACTTTTCTCAAGAATTTGTCCTGGAAACTAATGCATCAGGAAGTGGAATTGGTGCAGTATTGTTACAAAATGGATGGCCACTGGCCTGTTTTAGTAAAGCTTTGGCTACTAAACATCAAGGTTTCTCAGTCTATGAGAAGGAAATGTTGGTTGTAGTGAGTGCCATTCAAAAATGGAGATCTTATTTTCTGGGAAGACATTTTATTATCAAAATAGACCACCAAAGTTTAAAGTACTTGTTGGTATAAAGATTTTCTATTCCTATTCAACAGAAATGGATAGCCAAACTCATGGGTTATGATTATGAACTTCAGTACAAAAAAGAAGTGGATAGTATTGTTGCAGATGCTCTCTCAAGAAGACCTACTGCTGCGGTATAGTTATGTGCTATTTTTTTGGTTAGAACTCAAATACTAACTAAAATCAAGCTCAGCTGGGACACTGATGTTCAACTGCAGAAACTCATTCACAAGCTTGCTGATCCTTCCTTTGCACCAGGGCAATATTCATTTTGCTTACACTTGGGGCACAGTATTAGTTAAGAAGAAAAGGTAAATTGGTAGTTGAACAAGATTAGCACTTGAGATAGAAATTGATAGGGTTATGGCATGAAGGAGCAATGGGAGGGCATTCTGGAGTACCAGTTACTTATAAGAAGTTAAAAAGTGTAGCCTATTGGCCTCATATGCTCCAAGATGTTACTTCTTTTGTTGATGCCTGTGATGTTTGTCAAAAGCATAAGGCTGATAATTCAGCATGGCTCATTACAACCTCTTCCCATCCCTAATGCTGTCTGGATTGATATTTCATAGGATTTTATTGATGGTTTACCTAAGTCTCATGGCAAGGATGCTATTATAGTTGTAGTTGATGGAATCAACAAAAATGCCCTTCCATAGCTTTGCAACACCCTCACACTGCCCTAACAGTGGCTCAACTATTTATTGATCATATTTACAGGTTGCATGGTCTACCCTAATCTATTGTCAGTTATAGAGATGCAACTTATAATCTTTCTTAGTCAATTCTGGCAGGAACTCTTCAGGCTGCAAAAGGTCCAGTTGAACATTTCTACAGCTTACCACCCTTAGTCAGATGACCAAACTGAAGTGGTTAATAGGTGTGTGGAGAATTACTTAAGGTGCATGTCAAGTGTCCAAAGGAGTGGTTTTGTTGGCTGCCAATGGCAGAATATTGGTATAATACCAATTACCATACTGCTACTCATCTTACTCATTACGAGGTGGTGTATGGTTAGCCTCCACCATTAGATTTGCCTTATATCCCCAGCAGCATTACTATGGATACAGTGGACAGGAGCCTAATAGCCACAGAATCCACTCTCCATTTGTTGAAGGATCACTTGCACAAGGCTCAGAATAGGATGAAGCGGCAAGCAGACAAACACATGACTAAGAGACACTTTGATGTAGGGGACTTGGTCTATGTGAAACTACAATCTTATAGATAGCACTCTCTCAGAACTTATCACTTCCAGAAGTTGAGTCTTACGATACTTTGGTCCCTTCAAGGTGTTGGAGAAAGTGGGGACAGTGGTCTACAGACTCCAGCTACCCGTTTTTGTTCAGATCCATTCTACCTTCCATGTCAACATGTTGAAGAAGAAGCTAGGTTTGCAAAGGGTTCTAGAATCTTTGCCTACTGGTCTTACTTCCCAAGGACAACTGTTAATGGAAACCTTGGCTATTTATTGAAAGATGGTCAAGAGAGGACAAGCAGCAGCCACAAAAGTCTTGGTGCAATGGGCTAATGGATTTCCAGAGGATGCTACTTAGGAATTCTTGTATGATTTATAACAGAAGTATCCTGACTTCAGTTCTTGAAAATAAGTACTATTTTAGGGATGGGCATTTGATGCATGTAAAAGAACTGAGCTATAGATTGGTAGCCAAGTCATCAGTACTTGTTAGCTTAGTTGGTTCCTTAGTTAATTCCCTTTATAACAAATTGTTAGTTGTAACTGTCTGTTAGCTGTCTGTTAGTTGTAACTATCAAAGTGACAGTTGATCATGGTCATCTTGATCAACTTAGCTATGATCATGAGGAGTAGTTACAGCTCAAACTACAGATAAAGGGTGTAAAAGAGGAAAGGGCATTGGTTATCATTTTGTGAGATTCTTTCATTCATCATCTTCTTTACTTCTTCTATAATCCATCTTATCTATATCTATACTATATATAAAAGTATGAAGAGGTTAATGTTTTTGACATTTTTTTATTCCAAAAATACCCCCAATTTAGATACTTTACAATCATTTAAAGAGAGGGCATTAAAGAAAATTAAACAAATAAAATTAAATTCAACTTAATTAAATAAATTAGAGAAGTCAATAAGAAATAAATATCTAACCCCATCAAAAATCATTCTAAATAAAAAACTAATATTTTAATAAAATTTTAGCAATACTCCAACAACACTATCCAACAAAAATATATATATATATATATAAATGGCCAGAAACATCTACCCCTAAACTGCAACTTTCTACCTTTTACATTAATGAAATCACAACAGTATTATTACCACATCCCGAACATTGTGTTCCTATTTTTTCAAAACATTTACACACATTATTGACAATTACTGAGGATGATCCTGGTTCATGGGATTTTTGTTTAGAAACTGGAGTATAAAAGTATGAAGAGGTTAATGTTTTTAACATTTTTTATTCCAAAAATACCCCCAATTTAGATACTTTACAATCATTTAAAGAAAGGGCATTGAAGTAATTAAAGAAATAAAATTAAATTCAACTTAATTAAATAAATTAGAAAAGTCAATAAGAAATAAATATCTTACTATATATAAAAATACCGACTAGTTTATTATTTTTGATATGTTTCATTCCTAAAATGCCTTTTGATTTAGTACTTCAAGCATCATAAAATGAGGGGTATTTAGGAAATTTGAAAAAATAACAATTAACTGCAAAATGAATTCAATTAACTACAAAATGAAGATTAATTAAATAATTCTCTAATTAATGAACACCAAGAAAATAAACTAGAGTCTCACCTACAAAAAAAAAGAAAATAAGCCGTCAAGGTATTAATTAAGAAAGATTACAATAATGGAAAAAAATGAGTTGTCAAAAAACTATTTCTTTTAATTTCTTGATCCCCTTTAATTCCTAAAACAAAATAACAATTAACTTCAAAATGAATAAAATTAACTGCAAAATGAAGACAAATTAAATAATTCTCTAATTAATGGACAATAAGAAAATGAATAGTTACCTAAATAAAAGAAAAGAAAATAAACCGTCAAAAAATCATTTTTTTAAAGTAAAAGTTGGCTCTTAAAATACCTTTTGATTTAGTACTTTAAGCATCATAAAATAAGGGGTATTTAGGAAATTTTGAAAAAAGAAACAATTATCTGCAAAATGAATTCAATTAACTATAAAATGAAGACTAATTAAGTAATTCCCTAATTAATGAACACTAAGAAAATGCACAGTCACCTAAAAAAAGAAAATGAGTCATCAAAAAACTAACTAAGAAAATCAACAGTCACTAAAAAATTGACGACCATCAAAAAACTATTTCTTTTCAAGTAAAAATGCCTCGTAATTCTTGAAACAAAATAACAATTAACTTCAAAATAAATACAATTAACTACAAAATGAAGACTAAGGAGGTATTTGGTTTATGGATATGAGGGAAAGGAATGGGAATCAAGGTTAATAATACCCATAGATATTGTTTGGTTAATCACTATAGGAATGAAAATATTAGAAAATGCCCACTTTTCATTTCCCACTTGTGATATGGGTTTCAAATTTATGAACTTATCAATATAATGAAACTCATTCCTTATTCAAACCAAACAAGTAAATGGAAATGATATAAACCCATACCGATAGTAGGGTTTATGATTCTCATTCTGATTCCGATTCTTGAATACAAACAAACACCTCTTAATTAAATAATTTTCTAATTAATAAACACTAAAAAAATGAACAGTTATCTTAAAAAAAGAAAATGAACCGTCAAAAGATCATTTATTTTAAAATAAAAATGGCTCTTAATAGAAGTACCAACTAACTTATTGTTTTTGAAAATTTTCATTCCTAAACCTTTTGATTTAGTACTTCAAGCATCATAAAATGAGGGTATTTAGGGAATTTTTAAAAAAGTAACAATAACTGCAAAATGAATTCAATTAACTACAAAATGAAGACTAATTAAATAATTCTCTAATTAAGATCGCTAAAAAATGAACAGTCACCTAAAAAAATGAGCCATAAAAAAAACTAACTAAGAAAATTAAGAGTCGCATAAAAAAAATTGAGTTGTCAAAAAACTATTTATTTTAAAGTAAAAATGCCTCTTAATTCCTAAAATAAGATAAAAATTAACTTCAAAATGAATAAAATTAACTGTAAAATGAAGACTAATTAAATAATTCTCTAATTAATGAATGCTATGAAAATGAATAGTCACATAAAAAAAAAGAAAACGAACCACCAAAAAACCATTTCTTTTAAAGTAAAAACGACTTTTAATTCCTAAGACAAAATAACAATTAACTTTAAAATGCTAATACAATTAACTACAAAATGAATACTAATTAAATAATTCCCTAATTAATGACCACTAAGAAAATGAACAGTCGCTTGCAAAAAAATAAATAAAAAAGGAAAACAAATCGTCAAAAAACAACTTATTTCTTTTAAAGTAAAACCGCCTCTTAATTTCTAAATCAAAATAACAATTAACTACACAATGAATACAATTAACTGCGAGATGAATACTAATTAAATAATTATCTAATTAATGAACACTAAGAAAATGAACAATTTCCTAAAAAAGGAAATGAACTGTCAAAAAACTATTTCTTTTAAAGTAAAAACGCCCATTAATTCCTAAAATGCACATTAGTTCAGTATTCTAAATATTACAAAATGAGGGATATTTAAGAAAATTTGAAAAATTAATAATTCAGTAAAAAAATGAACTCTAATGAAATCATTTTCTAATTAAAGAATACTAATTTCTGACTACGTCTAGAGAATGAGCTTATCATTTTGACATTTTGAAATCATAAAATACTCTTTAATTTAGTTTTTTTTCAAGTTTCTTCGAAAAGAAAAAAAGTTAATTAGGGAACTTTGAAAAGTTAACAATTAAATAGGAAAGAATACTAATTACATAATTCTCTACCTAATAAATATTAAGAAAACGAACAGTCAAAGAACAATTTCTTTTAAAGCAAAAATGACCTTCCATCATTTTCTAAATTAATGAATACTAACTCCTTCGTCTTATTGCAATATTGAAATTGGATATAAGTAAATCCCAACATTACATAACGACAATGTATACTAATAGAAACCACCATTATACATCATAACAACCATAATTTTTGAGAATGAGGATGATATCCAGCCACCACAAATTTATAGAGAATTTCTCATCACTGTTTTCACAAAAAAATTAGTTTTACATATGCTTTATAAGTAACCCACCAGGAAGTTAAAACTAATACATTGTTTATCCAATTCTACGATTTATAATATATCACAAGTTTCTATGGTGAAGGAGGAAGAGCATATTCTATCTTTTATTGTAACATTTCAATTATTTTGTTTTAATTTACAAATTCACTACCAATTCTTAAAACTAAATTTATCTTTCCCTATATTTCAGATCAAGCTGGTTAACCTCATTATCAACATCAAGAAATTTTATTTTAGGAATTATTCTTTGATTTCTAATATAATTTTACAAATTTAGCCCAACTTTATACGTATATTTTGGAAAAAAAGACATACTACTCAAATGCAATAATAATAAATTTGAAAGTTATTATTACCTCTATCTTATTTATTTTGTCATAATTTGATTTTTAAAATCAACATATCAAGTTTTCAAAGCTCAAATTTGTATAGATTTTTATATGTTTATAATTTTTCATAAATACAAAGTTTATTAAACACTAAAAGAGAGAAATAAAAAAATATATAATTCAAATAATTTTTAATGTACTCTCATCAATCACGTGTAGAGCACATGTGCAATTTCTAGTCTGTCAATAAATCAATGCCACTTTTCTTACTCGAGTCATTGTATTCTCCATTGTTTTATTACAATTCCTTGAGTTTAGTGTTGGGATTTTCTACCAAAGCCATCATTTGGTTCATTACTCTTGTTTACTGCCAATGATTGAGTTGGACAAATTGTGATCCCATATACATGAAACTGAAATTAAATTGATATTTTCATGAATTGAAGCCTTGTGCAACCCTCTATCGAAAATTGTCAGGCACTGATCTCTAATGTTCTTCTGATCATTTCCTCTACTTGAAGCTTACATTAAAAAAAATGAATATTTCGTCTTCTCCTTTTTATTAGATTTTGTGCCTAAAAAATTCACTATTCTTAAAAATTTTGGTTTCCTTTCATATTCATTCCCTTTAATTTGGAAAGCACTTGTTCCACATTAGAAACTAGTAGGGATTTTCTCAACATATATGTGAGTGATGTTTTGGCTTTAGGCATCACTAATTGAGAGGCAAGATTATGCATAGTTGTGATTTGGAAGAATTTCGTACTTCTTGTACAAGTTTTCTTCTTTTATATTTGGTGAGTGGTGTGTTTGTAGAGAGTTTAAACTAACATGTTTTTCTATCTTATTATGGAGCACTTCTATAGTGTTCAATTGCTTGTGGAGCATTGAGTAGAAACCTTGGTTGCGAGTGCACTCGACCATGGCTACCATTATATCCTGGAGAGTTACCGCTGGAGATCCGTTTTGCACCAATAGATATGATCCCATGGGAGGCAAAATTACTTTTAAGGACAATGATTAGACACCTTGGCTTTGTTCTTGTTCTAGTGTTCTATTGTTGTAGTGATGATTTTTTTCACTTTCCCTAACAATCTTGAAAGTGATTTTGATTCGTGTTGGTACGAAGGCCAATACTGGTATTCTTAACATGTCCAAAATACAACTATTCGATGACAAAAATTACAAACACTAGTCTAAGTAGAATCTATTTTATCTAGTGGATTATGTTTTGTTTGTTGATCAAGCAGCTACAGAGGCCACTAGTGTTTATGTCGGTGGCAACAAATTTGCTAGAGCCACATGCTGAACTTTATGTCTGATACCCTGTTTGATCTATACCGATTATATAAATCTGCTCATGAAAATGGGCCCTGGAGAAGAAATAAAACTTTGAAGATGTTGGAAAGAAGAAGTATGAGGTCGGTAAGTTCTTGGAGTTCAAGCTAGTGGACAACAAGTCTGTTACAGAATAAATCCATGTGTACCAAAATACTATTCGGGACATAATTCAGGAGGGAATGAAGACCGATAATGTTTTCCAAGCTACCTCTATCCTGGAAGGAGTACTGTAACATGTTGAAGCATGACAAGTCCGATCTAACACTTGACGAGATCCCACATCTAGATTGATGAGAGTAATCGTTAGAAGGAAAAATCTGATTTGGCTTATGAGTTCACAACCAAGGTGAATCTGGTGGATGGCAAGCTCAACAGAGCTTCTTAGAAGTTCAAAGACAAACATCGTGGATCCAAGCAGGTTTGAAAACAGAACAACAGTCAGAACTGGAACAGCTAGAATAAGCTATTTGGTAAGTTTAAGAAATTTCACAAAATTATTAAAAAAAAGTTTAAAGGATCTTGGTATGTCATGGAGTTATAGGTCACAAGGAAAACGTGTGCAAGTTTTTCAAGGGACAAGAGCAGCAACTAATCAAACAAGTGAACCTTGTGTAAAGGATACTATTGTCTCGAAAGCGAACTTGACTCACGATGTGACCGAATGGATTGTGGATATTGCAACAACAAAGCATATCATTGTTAACAAAAGCCACTCTTGATATGAAGGAGTAGGTGATGGGGAGCAAGTCTTCCTAGATATGGGTAATGGAAAGCTCCTTTTGACGCTTACCTCTAGAAAATTTATTACTCTAACTAATGTGCTTCATGTTCTATCCATGAGAAAGAATTTAATTTTTGATTCTCTACTTAATAAGGTTGCTATTAAACTTATTTTTTACGGTGATAAATTAATTTTGACTAAAAATGGAGAATTTGTGGGTAAGGATTTTTGTTGTGGGGGTTTATTCCTACTTGATGCTACCTATGATAGAATGAATAAGAATGCTACTTTTGCTTGTATTGTTGATTCTATTAGATATGTAGCATGTTAGATTAGGACATGTAAGTGCTGATTTTAAGAAGAATGAAAAGTTGAAAATTGATTCCTAATCTAACTAATCCTAAGTTCACAAACTATGAAATTTGCGTGGAAGCCAAATATCACAAAAAATCTTTTAAATCAATTGAAAGAACTAGTAGTCTTCTAGAACCAATTCATAGTAATCTTAGAGATTTCAAAAATACATGAGTAGAGGTAGAAAAAAGTATTATATCACCTTCATTGATGATTACTCAAGATACACTATATTATATCTCCTAAGTCAAAAAGATAAAGTTGATGTAATGTTCATTAAATTTATAAATGAAGTCGAAAATCAGCTAGAAGAAAAGATTAAAAGACTAAGGTCTGATAGAGGATGCAAGTATGATTCAAAATTGCTCAAGAACTTTTGTGAACAAAATGAAATAATAGTATGAGATTACTTTACCTTACTTACCTCAATCCAACGGGGTTGTAGAAAGGAAAAATAGGACTCTTAAACATGATGAATACAATGCTAATAAGTTCTAGAATGCCTATTAATATGTGGGGGAGACTGTTATGTTTGCCTATCATATTCATAACAGAAAATCCTCACAATAAAACTTCAAAGATAACTTATGAACTGTGAAAAGGTTATACTCCAAACTTTGTGTATCTCAAAGTATGGGGTTGTCTACCTAACGTAGAAATACCTGATTTTAAAGAAGTCAAATTGAGCTAAATTTGTTGACAGTGTCTGCATAGGGTATGCACGTCATAGCCCTGCATATAGGTTATTAATTTTGGAGTCTAACCATGTTTTGGAAGCTAAGGATGCTGAGTTCTTTGAGAATATTATATAAATGAAAGAAAATACTGTAAAAACACCATCTCAATAAACTCAAGACATAGAAGAACATGAAAAACAAGAGAGTCAAGAATTGAGAAGAAGTCAGGATTCACAAGGGAAAGGGTGGAAATTAATTCTGGGCCTACTTTTGTAATTGCTTTCATAACTAAAGAAGATTCAAAAAGATATAAAGAGGCAATGAATTCAATAGATGTTAGTTTTTGGGAAATCGGAGTTAGAAATAAACTAGAGTCCATAATGAGTAATTGCATCTGAGAATTGGTAGATTTGCCTAGAATGTGTAAATCCATTGTGCGTGAGTGTTTAGGACAAATTAATGCCAATTGATTCTATTGATAAATTTAAGGCATGATTAGTGATTAAGAGATTTACACAAAAAGAAGGCATTGATTATTTTGTCGCTTATTCGATTGTCACTAGAATTACTACCATTAGGTTGCTTGTTGCTATTGCTTTCATGTATACTTTGATTGTGTACCAAATAGATGTGAAAACTACTTTTTGAATGGTGATTTATATACATCAATCTAAGGGGTTTTTTGTTAAAGGACAAGAACATAAAGTGTGTAAACTTTTTTAAATCCTTGTATGGAATAAAACAACCTCCTAATAGTACAGGCATGAAAAAACTAATAAGACTCTTGCTTCTAATGGTTTTGAAATAACTGAATATTATAGATGTGTCTAAAGCAGATTTAATGAAAATGTTGGAGTCTTGATATGCTTGTTTGTTGATGATATGTTTAAATTTGGAACTGATGAAACTATTGTTAAATAATCCAAATCTTTCCTTGTTTCTAATTTTGATACAAAAGATAGGTCGGTAGAGTTCACGTAATTTTAGGTCTTAAATTAACTAAAGTTAATAATTGTTTCATGCTTTCTCAATCATACTATGTGGAAAGAATCCAAAAAAAGTCTAACCACTTTGGTTTACAATCTGGTTATAAAATTTATAATATATTAATCCAACTATTAACTAGATAATGTACAGCAAGTATACGGGATCAATAGTATATAGCAGAAGTAGGGATCGAACCCACAAGGATTGGTTTAACAAGTATCAGTTATTTGATTCAAATGCTATTTGAAACAAATTATGAGCATTAAAGAGATGTAACTAAAATTAATCTACGAAAGCAAGTAAACTACATTAGCCATTAATCTACAAAAGTAATTAAAGAAAGCAATGAATTGAACGCATGGAAGAATAATTATAAACCCTACAAAGCATTTAAAAGAACAATGAAACTAGAATTAACCAGGGTAATAAAGGTTTAATAAGATTAAAAATACTTCTTTAATGACGATTTTCAAATTTTCAGTACAAGATTGTCAATCTTAAACCTTCTCTTCAACTCTTCTTAAAAAAAAAAAAAAATCTTAATCTAATCTTGTAGCCCCCAAAGGGAAGATAAAAGTAAACGAGTTTTTGAGGTTCTAGAGACCCTTATTTATAGATTTTAAGAATTACAATGCATAGGACTCTGAATAAGTTTTGGAACGCACTAAAACGGGCCCAAAACGGAAACCAGAAACCCTAAAAATAGTAAAAAATGAGAAACTGGCCGTTACTTGGTTGTACCCTTGCTACAATGAGGGTCCCTTCTGCCCAATAACGCATCAACCCTTTCGATGCCAGCTTATGTGGTTTCACCATTTTACTTCTAAAATCTCTATCTGACATCTGATTCATGCGTTGTTTGTTTATACACGACCCTAAAACAAAATCACACATTAATATTTAGAATATAACACTAAAATAACACGAACACTCACAAAAAATAGAAACAAAAGACAAACAAGAACGCACAAAGAACTCTAATTTCGAGAGAAATTAGGTAAACAACTTAAACACAACTTGAAATAGATGCACACATAAATATAAGTTAAATAACATTAAATAAAAACTAAAAAACTACACTAAACATATGTAAATATATAGAAATAGAAATGCACATAAACACACACATAAACCCCAAAAAGAGTTAAAACCAGTATAAAAACTACACGAAAATGATTAGGAACAACCCTAATTTCTCAGGATTATCATTAGTACACCTTATAATCCTAGTATGCATTGGAGAAAAAATAAGGTGATAATATCTCATAAACTGAATATATCAAAATTGATTTTATTAGGAGTGTGATGTATTTGATGAATTATACTCGTGCTGATATTGCATATACTTATAGTAGATTCAATAGATAGATACATAATCTTGATTGAAGTCGTATAACTGCATTATCTGTATTGCTTACATATTTAAAAGGTACCATGTATCTAAAAATTTATTTTCTGAGTATTTCTTCTGTGCTAGAAGGTTATTGTGATACTAATTGGGTGTATGATAATGATGAAACTAATTCTACAAGTGGTTACCTCTTTACTCATGCTAGAGGTGTTGTTTCTTGAAAATCATCCAAGTAAACATGTAATACTAAATCTACCATGGAGTTTGACTTTATTTCTTTAGAATTGACATGTTCAAAAATTGAGTGCTTCGAAATTTATTGACTAACATTTCTTTGTCGGTAAAGCATGTGCCTTCTATTTCTTTGCATTGTAATTCATAGATTGCGATTGCTAGGGCCAAAAGTAAAACTTTTAATGGGAAGAGCCTGCATATCCACTTGAGATGTCAATATTGTAAGACAACTCATGAGAAATAGGGTCATTATCATGGAATGTTTGAGGTCTGGACAAAATCTAGCCAACCACTTAACTAAAGGATTGAAAAGAAATTTGGTCTGAGATACATCGAGGGGGATCAAATTTAGACCCGTTCATGTGAATTGAATGTGATGGCAACCCAACCTGCAGTAGTGGATATCCCATGAAACAGGTTCAACTAGTAATAACAAGTTACAAAGATATTTTATTAGCACTATCATATTGGTTCCTCCCTGTGGTGTCGATAATGTTTACTGTCTAAAATTTTGAGGGATGAGCCTACGAATCTTAATGAGCTTATATCATTTATAGGTAGTGTGTGATAGTACACACTTGATGACTTCATAGATATGAGTATGGCAATGAAGACTGCTTCTTATGAGATTGACGGGTATATCTGTAGAACAGTCATGAAAATCTAGATAGGTGCGTGACCTAAAGAGTATCAAACTGAGAGTTTACAATAGATTGTACAACAATAATAGTTTGAGATGTGCTCAGTTGTAGAAGTGTGTATTAAGGAGTAAGGTTCAATACCTTGATCAACTATCCTCTATATCAGTAGATTGTAGCCTGAGATGTGCTCAGTTGTAGAAGTGTGTATTAAAGAGTAAGGTTCAATACCTTGATCAACTATCTCTATATACTTCTCTGTTGAATACACTAAGTGCGATTCAAGTCCAAAAGACATTATCATTTATCTGTTAGACTTCTTTACTTAGCACCGCTTCCATATTTTTGAGTCATGTGGTGGACGGTTAGATTTTGTACCTCAAAAATTCATATTTGTTCAATTTTTTGATTTCCCTCCATTTTCACTCCCTTCAATTTGAAAACTACTTGTTTCATATTGAAAACTGGTAGAGGACTTTCTCAACATATATGTGAGTATGTTATGGCTTTGGCATCACTAGTTGGGGCGCCAAAGTTGGGGCCAAGACTATGCATAGTTAGTCGTTTGGAGGAATTTCTAAACCATACACGCACCAGCCTGCCCAGAACAATGCGGCATGGTACGCACGTATTAAAGTTTTACTTTCTGTACATGTTTTCTTCTTTTATTTTGGGTCGATGGTGTTTTTGTTGAGTGTTCTAAACCGATTTGTCTTTGTAGTTGCTTATGGAACACTGTTACCATGTTCAGTTGCTTGTGAAACACTACTACCTTTGGTGTTCTTTTCTCCCAAGTTCGACCACTTGTTCCTGAACTATGGCAGAATCGTTTCCTATAAATACCAGCCTTGGGACCCTCTTTCTACACATTGAATTCTCTTCTTCAATTTTGTTGTCTTTTTCTTCCTCTATTCTTGGTACTGAATAGTTCCTTAATAGGCTTGAACCCTTGCTTGTGAGTGCACGTGACCAAGGATGTTATTGTATCTTGGATAGTGACCACCCAGAGATCCTTTTGCACTAGTGAATATGATCTCATTGGGGGAAGAAGAGGGGGCAAAATTACTATGAAAGACAGTGAATGCATACCTCAGTTTTGTTCACACATGTGTTGTTCTAGTATTCAATTATTGCAATGGTGATTATGTCCATTTGCTCCAACACTTTTATATCACAAACTTCATCAATTTTTGCTCCTAACATGTTATCCAGTTCTATACTCATTCATATCCAACTACTCAAATCCGATCCCAAATTACATTAGGTAGCTCGGGGATGGGCATGCACGGTTGTAGAACCCAAGATTAATATATTGCGATCAATACATTGTTACATTTTTTGGTGTTTATTAATATAGGTTTTAATAACA
Organism: Cinchona pubescens; assembly: GCA_025175665.1. Lineage (NCBI taxonomy): Eukaryota > Viridiplantae > Streptophyta > Magnoliopsida > Gentianales > Rubiaceae > Cinchona > Cinchona pubescens. The sequence continues at coordinate 4,120,995 of JANKKI010000062.1, forward strand.
GTTTGCCCCCTGTAAATAGGGGACAGTGACAAATTGCCCCCTATGTTTACTCTATTCACAAATTACCTCCAATGTTAAATGAATTAAAAATTTTTGTCTAAAGGAGTAGTAAAATGTCATAATTGACCTCAATCTTTTAATTGCCTTGACCAATACAAAATTAGGGTGAATTGCAGTTTGATATCTTTTTTTATTTTTTTATTTTATAAGTAATTTTTCATTCAAAAGTAATGACGTTTTTTCATTCATGACATTATTAAAAAAAATTTTACCAGTTCAATATTAATTGTATGAATTAATTTAATATTTTATGTTTTCTGTTTTGCATCCATTAATTTTTTGCATGCCATCACATACTTATTCTGTCAATATTATTTTTATATCTAGAATAAAGTATTTTATTTATTAATCACATTATTTTAGTTTTATTTTTTTATTTTCTCTATTATCAATAATCAATTCATTACTATGTATTTAAAAATTACATTATTTGAGTAAATATACTACTTTGAGATACAACTAATATATATTTTAAATAAATTTAAGTTGATCAACTAACTCATTCCTTCATGCTACTTAGAAAAAATCTCAAAATAATAAATTATATTTCGTAATCATTTTCAAATTTTAGAGAAGAATTTTAGTAAAGAAATTCACAAAGTATAAATAAAAATATTAAGGGCAACAATGACATTTTACTACTCTCTTTAGATGAAAATTTTGACTTCATTAAAGTTTGGGGGCAATTTATAGATGAAAATTAATACAGTGGGCAATTTGCAACTGTAGATGTTATATTTACATGGGGCAAATTATAATTAAGTCTTTATATAAAGAGAAAAGGTCATTTTAGTCTCTTGCTTTTAGAGTGTGTTCCAATATGGTCACAACAATTTAATTTAGTACCATATCTTTCAAAATGTTTGTTAATTTACTATTTTTTACGAAAATATTAGATAAATTAATTGTGAAATTTACGTGAACATCACATGATATTTAAAACACAAATGACTAGAGGTTAAAAATTTAAAAATGATGAAATATGATTTATTATTTTTTGCCATTGAAGATTGCTTGAAAAAGATGAGATAAAATTAGACTGGGGAAATGAGAAGGGGAAAAAATCTTTTGGAAAGGGAAGAAGACTGGTGTTTTTAACCTACCACCACGTGATGTTCACATGACTTTCACTGTTAATTGGTCCAAGTTTTCTATTAAAATTCTTATATTGGCTAAAATTTTAAAAAATGAAGGATTAAATTAGTTTAGCCTGTTTTAAGGTATGAAATTTGGAGCACATTCCAAAAATAAAGAAACCAAAATAACCTTTTTGTTATAAAAGTTAAGTACAATATATGAAAATTTAAAGAAAATGTATGAAATTGAGAGAAAGAAAGAAATTTGGGAGCTTAGATTGTCTGTACTATTATTCCTCATGTAGTGATGTATTTATAGGAGTACAATAACCCATAAGTTACGTAATGTAAATAACGTAACTTGTATCTACAGTTATAAGATATTTAGATATAAATAGACTTCCACTACAATTTATCAAAATTAAAAAATATGTGTAGACATCCACAACCTATAAAATTTATAATACTCCTCCTTGGATGTTTATTGACTAGATCATGTGTCTCGTTAAAACATTACTAGAAAAAACCCGATGGGACAAAAAATCTAGTGAAGGAGAAAGAGTACACAAAATTTGTGATATACTTTTGCATGCTGCCTCATTAAAAACCTTGCCTAAAAAACTCATTAGGATAAAACCATAAGTTAGGCCAAGAGAAAAAGAGTATAGCGTGTACTATTACTCCCTCTCATGAAAACGTCACGTAATATCCTTGAAACGACGCATTTCGATAATGTAAATATCTTCTCAAATGTTGATGTTGGTAGTGCCTTTGTGAATAAATCAGCTAGATTATCACATGTGAGAATTTTTTGGATATCAATATCACTATTCTTCTGAAGATCATGAGTGTACAAAAACTTTGAAGAAATATGTTTTGTTCTATCTCCTTTGATATAACCTCTCTTTAACTGGGCTATGCATGCTGCATTATCTTAGTATAATATTGTTGGCAGCTTCTCTTCTAATATTAAACCACATATCTTCTAGATATATTGAGTTAATGATTTTAGCTAAATACTTTTTCTACTTGCCTCATGTATAGCTAATAATTCTACATGATTTGAAGAAGTAGTGGCCATAGTTTGTTTTGTTGAACGCCATGATATAGTTGTATCTCCACAATGTGAATAAATAATCCGTTTGAGATATTGATAATGTTGAGCTTTATATGGATCAGATAAATATCTAACATCTGCATAGCCTATTAATTGTAATTTTGATTCACTTGAATAAAGTAAACCTATATCAATAGTCACTCGAAAGTATCTAAACATATGTTTAGCACCATTCCAGTGTCTTCGTGGTGGAGAAGAACTAAATCTTGCTAACAAATTTACAACAAATGTTGTATCAGGTCGTGTATTATTAGTAAGATACATTAATGCTCCTATAGCACTTAGATATGGTATTTCGGGACCAAAAAGTTCTTCATCATTCTCTCGAGAACGGAAAGGTTTCTTTTTGATATCAAGCGATCTCACAACCATTGGGGTATTCAATGGATATGCTTTATCTATATAGAATCGCTTTAATACTTTTCCTATATAAGTTGATTGATGAATGAAAATTTCATACGTTAAGTGCTCAAATTGTAGAGCTAACAAAAAAATTTGTTTCACCTAGGTCTTTTATCTCAAATTTTTTCTTTAAATAATTCATTGTCTCAGATTTTGAATCTCTTTAGGAGTTCCAATAATATTTATATCATCAACATATACAGTCATTATCACAAATTTTGATCCAATTATTTTATAAAAACACATGGGCAAATTGGATTGTTTTTGTAACATTCTTTCAAGAGATACTCACTGAGTTGATTATACCACATACGTCCAGATTGCTTTAATCCAACAAGGATTTACATAGTTTTATTGAACAATTTTCCCAAAAAACTTTATATGTCTCAGGCATATTAAATTCTTTAGAGATTTTCATATGGATTTTTGTATCAAGCGAGCCACATAAATAGGCTGTCACAACATCCATTAGAAGCATTTCAAGTTTTTCATGAACCGCCAAACTAATAAGATATCTAAAGGTGATTGTATTCATGACAAGAGAATACATTTCTTCATAATCAATGCCAAGTCTTTGTGAAAATCTTGTGCGACAAGGCGTGCTTTATATCACACAATTTCGTTCTTCTCATTTCGTTTTCACACAAATACCCCATTTGTATCCCACTAACTTTACACTTTTAGGTGTTTGGACTACAGGTCCAAAAACCTCACGTTTTGAAAGTAAATTTAATTCTACTTGAACTGCATCTTTCTATTTTGGTCAATTATCTCTGTGTCAACATTCTTCCACATATTTAGGTTCAAGATCCTCGTTTTCATTCAAAACATTAGCTACTATGTTATAAACAAAGTTGTTGTCGACAATAATATCTTTTCGGTTCCATTTTTTTCTAGTATAGACAATTTATCGACATCTCTTCATTTTAATTTTATTTAGGTACATGTCTACTTTTGGAGTTTTATAATTAGTTATGTATAGGGTCTATTCAGGAGCACCTACCTCCATTGTATGACCATTTTAAATATTTGCTCGATTCTTTTATAAGTAGTTTTATCTTTGAAACTGATTGATTAACCATGCCTTATGCATGACTAACTATCATTTGTATTAACAGGCTGTCCTACTGGGACACTAATTTGAATTGGAGCATTTGACATAAGCTAGTATATGAGATTTCATAACTTATTTTAAATCAGTAAATGAGTCTGGCAGTTGATTCGTAATGAATTATCTTTTGAATTTCTATTTTACATTACTTTGTACAAGGATAAAAAATGTAATAATTTATTTCATTTAATTTTTCTATCCACCTACTTATCTTCTCTCCCTAATGTTGAGAAAATATTTTTCATCAAAATGACAATCAACAAATCATGCTCTCTTATTAATATTTCAAAATATTTATTATAAAGTGCAAGTTATATCTAATATGTATTCTCAACCTTCATTAGGGACCCATCTTTTTGCATTGTGGTAGAGCAAATGAAATTTATATCGCACAACTAAATATTTATATGGGAAAAATTAGGTTCCTGACCAAATTTCAATTATAATGGATAGAACTTAAAATATATTTTGGCTAGATGCGTGTAAGTGCTCATGAATGCAACATTGCATGTCCCTATATATAATTACTAATTTTTGTTCTCATAAAGAATGATCAAGCAGTTATCAATTGGAGGCATTTAATTGATCATTTTGTTAGACCATTTGACTATGAATATATACTTCAGGATGTTCAATATTTACATCAATTGACATATATATCATTAGATATATGGAATATAAATTCACCAGTATTATCAAGATAATTTTTTTTGATTGCATAATTTGAAAATCATGCTTTTAATCGAATTACTTGAGTTAGCAATCTTGAAACTCCAGTTTACAATTTGATAATAAACACACATGTGACCATCTAGTAGATGCATCTATTAAAATTATAAAATATCTAGTTGGTCCATAACACAGGTGATTGGACTCACACACACACACACACACACACACACACACATATATATATATATATATATTTATATCACCTTGAATTTGTTCCAGAAATGTAAGAGATTCAATTCATTATTTTAACTGGTGATTATCTAAATTAATTTTGTTTGAGAACAATCAACACAAGAGAATTCACTGAATTTGAAGAATCTTCAAGTTTTACATCAATAAATGTCTATGTGAATTTTTCATGATTTTACGCATCATAAATGATTCGGGATGATCTGACCGGTCTTGCCAAACAATAAAATTTTTTGAATCGATAAACTTCTGGTCTACTGTAACATATGTTTCAATTATATGTACAAATCAAAACAAAAGTAATTTGCTGATACTATTCTGTGATATAAAAATATTCAATATTTTTCTCATTTACCGCTACAATATGATATCTATTTCAATAGATATCCTTGAAATTTAATAGATTTTTTTTTTTTAAAACTCTACTGGTAATAATATGGTGGTTCTTCGGGAACCATCAATTGATTTAACACTACCCAATGCAAAAGCTATATATATATGTGGTTACATTGTCAGTGAGACATAATTATCATATTTCAGATACATTTGGATATATATTCATATGTTTCTCATTAAATAAGAAAAATATAATAACAGAAAATATGATATAATAAATTCATGCAAAAGAATAAGACATATTGAATTTTAAAACGGTATATTATAATAAATATATGCAAGATAAAATATCATAGTATTTTCTTTCTTAAATATTTTCGCAACGAACTTAACAGTTAATACTTTTTTCAGAGGAGAAATCATCAATAACCATAATAATTACAGAAAAAATTATTTATATAACTTTAGTGTACGACAGATACGTGAAGTCATTTTGTTCGTACTTTGGCGTACGACCGATAAGTGAGCAATGTATTTTTCATGCCACAACAATAGTATTCATTTTTCAATATTTTCTGATGAGATTATTTTAGTTACTATTTTTTACTTTTTTTCTTTAGAATTAATCCACTTCTGGTAGTATGAGTAATTATTATGGTCTCATCTACGATCATATGTCACATCTACAATCATAATCGCAATTATTTTTAGGAATTGTTTTACCGCATTCACTTTAGGAAATGGAACAAATCCAGATATGATAGCATTCAAATCAGGGAATGAAACAAGTTTAATAGTATAACTTTCATAATTTATTGTTGACAATTCATTATTTAATTTAGTCACAATATGACATGAATTAATTCGAATAAAATCCTTTTGAGATATTGCAGTTGCAGGAGCATATTTTCGGCAAAAAAAATAAATAATATTTTCTTGAATATATTTTTAATTTTCTAATGATTTGCTGGATGTTTTAAATAAGATATTATTTTTTTCATAAATCTGCAGGATCTTTTACAGTAAATATTCATTTTTAATCTTTTATAGATATATTGACGTAGGAAAATCATTGATTTTATCATGTCCTAATTGGATGCAATATTTTCCTTTCTTGATGGTGTTTTCAAGACTCATACAATATTTTTTTTATTGACGGTGTTTTCAAGACTCATAGATTCCAAATGTATTTCAATATTCAAATCTTACCTATTACGTCAAGGGCTATAAATTCAAATTTGGTAAGATATGATCTAAACCAATTTAAATAATAATAAATAATGATACTGAGGTAGTATAATTAAATCAATGATATATAAAAATTAAACATAACTATATACACAATAGAGAATACCCGATATCAAATCATACATTGGTTGTGATGATTTAAATTTCTACCCTTGTTGTGATATTCTACCAATTATACGTCAATTGATTAGAGTCTCGTGTTAATAATGTATTATAAAAGTTAAACACAATATATGAAAATTTAAAGAAAATATATGGAATTGACATAAAGAAAGAAATATGAGAGATTAGATTGTCTGTCCTCATGTAGTGATGTATTCATAAGAGTACAATAACCCATAAGTTACGTAATGTAAATTATGTAACTTATATATACAGTTATTAGATATTTAGATATAAATAGACCTACTTATGTAACTTATATATACAGTTATTAGATATTTAGATATAAATAGACTTTCACTTTGACTTATTACATGTATACACAGTCACAACCTATAGAATTTATAACATTTTTTTTTCCTTTATATAAAGTTGGTGTATTATTTTGTAGTGTATACCAAATTAGTGAACAAGAACCACAATTGTATGCATGTGTGCATTGGTACAAATTTGTAATCAATGCACCACCAATCGCACCAAAACCTAAATTTAACGCTAGCTCCAGCTCAATAATAAGATCAAGAACCTTAAATATGCCACGAATGCCGAAACTTATCCAACTTCGACATTTCTAAAACTGATAAGTATAGTTGGAAAAAAAAGAAAAAAGAAAAAAACAAAACTGATAAGTATAAATTTATTCGAAACAAGACACTGTTTCATACATCAGTTATCGCTAGAATACAAATTCAGCTCAGCATCATCTGAAGAGGAACGTCATTTACTCTGGAAGTGTAGTCGACTTCAAAATGTATTACGAAAAATCATTTTGGTAATAGTCCTGAACACATTAGATCTGTTAAGATCTTAATTTCTTCTAGTTAATATAGCAGAAAAATAGATAAATTGGCAGTGCAGACCATGAGAACATCACTGGCCATTAAACATAAATGTTGGAGGTTAAAAATGAAAACGATGAAATATGTTTTATTAATTTCTGTCATTGAAATTGCTTGAAGAAGACTAGGATAAAATTAATGTTATAGAAATGAGAGAAAAGAAAAATAAAATATTGCGGTTATGAGGAATAATGAATAAGATTTTTTAACCTCAGCATATTTGTATTTGAATGGTCACGTGATATTTATTTGGATTTCATCGTTAATTTGTCCAATTTTTTCGTCAAAAGTCTTACATTAACTAATATTTTTTAATGAAAGACTAAATTAATTTATTTTAATGCTCAAGTATCGAATTAAAACACACTCATCAAAATAGTCTTTTTCGATTATTACAATTTACATCTAAGAAAGTAATGCAGGAGAGACAATAACATGTTGACGTTGGTTGTCGGCCCATATAACATCACGGAGCATATGATATGGCAACCTTGAAACCTTCGTGGCGAAGCCAAGGAGCTTAGCCATGCTTGTCTCCCTTGCTTATTTACTAAAAAAAGAATATGTCAGTCAATTTTAGGATCATATAGTTTCAAGATTGACCATATAGCACCCTATTCTCTCTTGTGATTTAAAGTTAAACATTTTAATTTGCTACATACTCTGCTAGACATGATCATTTAAAAATAGTTGAAATTACGTAATGAGTGGGTGAGAAAATAAGGAACACTTAATACTGATTAAAGAGATATTAGGAAATATACGATAAAATTCATGATGTATTATAAGGTATTAACCTAAAAAAAAGAAAAAAATTTATTTTATGGTTTAAAATATTTTCTTGGTATAATTAAACATTATTTTGAGGATTAAATAGACAAGTAAGGAATTTAATGTCCCATAAAAGAAGTTTCTTCAAATTAAACCAGTAACTATTAATAGATAATATTCTCTTAACGAATTCAGTCCCTTCCTTTTATTCAAGCTATCAGAAACACATGCACAATTGAACCTGAAAAGATAATCCAACTCCGAAGATTTATTGCGAGTAAAAGAAATTCTGGAGATATATGGAGAGCAGAACGCCATGAAATAATATTAGAAACCATGGACCATCTCTATATTATCAAACATTAAATTTATATAAAGTGATAAAATAACAAAATCACTAAGTATTATTAGATTTGAAAAAAAAATACAAGATCCAATTGAGTATCTAAAATGAATGATTGATAATTTTCTATAATTTTTCTGCATAAAGTAATAAAATCACTAAGTATTATTAGATTTGAAAAAGAAGTACAAGATCCAATTGAGTATCTAAAATGAATGATTAATAATTTTCTATAATTTTGCTACATAAAATGATTTTGAAAAATGATTATGAATTTGTGTACTTATAAATCATTTTCCATTATCAAAGTTCTCTGAAAATCAAGGAAATTGAATTAAATTTAATTAGCCCATAGTTGTTGTTGTAATTGTTTTCCTGATTTGCGTATGTGTAGTTGCATATTTTAGTCGTAATTGGTGTGTCCTTTTACTATCTTTATTCCAAAATGATTAAGGTGTACATTGTCATTGATAGCCGAGCTGTATATTAAAAGATCATAATAGTATCGAGAATCACGTTTTGAGCTTTTCCTTTAGCGTTATTGTGAAAGTTTATTAATGTTTTAGTATTTAATATTTCTTTTACAAGATTACAAGTAACATTTACTATTTTATTAGGAATAGTTAAGAAGCAGACTGATAGCCTATAGACGTATATTAAAAGATCATGGCTTAATTACACTTTGTCCTTGTAGACAGGGATTAGTTGCGTGTTTATTTTAAATACACATTGTTCCAAGACTTAACAGAGTTAAATTTTCTATCTAAAGGCATTCGTAACATTTCATAATTATCCTTAATATATTTATATATTTTGTTACTGTGAAATTAGGGAGAGTTGCCCTTTAGTATCGAATATTATTTTTGAGAAATTCTATAGGCTCGTTAGAGTATCAATATTGTTGTGTTTTAAGGTTTATATTGTACAAGTATTTAAAAGATTTGGTATCATATTATATAATCATTCAAAAAATAACAGGATAATACCCTATCGGGACCATAAATTTTTATTTTATTATTTTATAAGTAATTTAGCATTTGATAGTTAACGGCGATTAATTTTTCTATCAAACATTATTATAAAAAAGATTTATTACTCTTTAGTATTAAGAGTATGAACTATTTTTTTTCATGTAAAATTTCTCATTTGTGCAATTTTATCATGCCACTAATTTCCTCTCATCCTATCTTATATTTTGTATATTTAGAATAATATTTTATAGTTTATTATTATGACTCATTTTTTATTTTTAATAAGGGATTGTTAATATGCATTGAAATGTTCATATTTAATCAACATTGTCAAAGTTCAAAATATGTTATTTCAGAAATGATTGATGCCAGTGGTTGATGATTGTGAATCTCTTCTTCTCATAAACTTGAAACGAAAATAAATTAAATTTATTTTTCTTAATTTTTTTTCTAGATAACACGAGTGAGTGAGTTGAGAAACTTAAGTTTGTACAAAATATGTACTGATTATTCCAAAGTAGTATATTTACTTGAATGTTGTGATTTAATAAAGTAGTTATAAATTGATGAATTAATTATTAATAATAGAGAAAATAAAGCAAAACTTAAAAAACTAAAATAACATGACGAAATAAATAAACTTTATTCTAGATATAAAAATAATAATGACGGAACAAGTTTGTGAAAATATGTCAAAAATGGATGCTAACAAAAAATAAAATAACAAATTAATTCATACACTTATTATTGAAGGGTAAAAAAAATCTTTGATTAATGGTTTATGAAAATAAAAATCGTTAATTTTGAAGGATAAATTGCTTATAAAATAAAATCAAGATATCAAAATGTAACTTACACTAACTTTAGGATGGTAAAATACAATTAATACTTGAGGGCAATTATAGCGTTGCCCCACTCCAATTGTATGAAAAATTTGACATTATTAAATCTTGAAGTGTAATATGTAGATAAAATAAATATAAAAGACAATTTATAACTGATTCCAATTTAAAGAGACAAATTGTAACTAAGCCAAAGACCATAATGGTATGAATCACGTATCAGAGCTTTTCCTTTAGCAGTTATTGCTCAATTTGATTAATTTGTTTGGTATATAATAATACCTTGTGATGAAATTAATTTGTTTGGTAGTATATAATAACCTGTGATGCAACCAGGACAGATACTTGTAAATTTAGGTCACTCCAACCCCTAACCACCCCGATAAAAATTTCAAAAATCCTTCTGAGCCAATCTTGTTGAGTGGCAGCTCAATGGTTTTAAAAGACTCGAGGCTTCTTTTTTAGAGTCAATATAAATTTTCATACAAAATTTATTTTCTAACTTTCTAAAATGTAAAATTACTAAATAAAATTTTCTAATCAATTTCTTCTAATATTTCCTTTTCAATTAATAATATAGTTAATTCATTTAATTTTTCTTGAGAAATTATTGATTTTAAGTAAAAATTTATTAATTTTAGTTTTAAAAAAAACTTTTGTTGAAGCAATAGAAATAAGAACCTTTAACATTATTCTATAGGTAATATATACATTAGGAAAAGAAAAACGATACATCAAACTTTTTATATAATTAAGTGTGTCAATTGTCCTGTCTTTCGTTTTTACAGTTTCACATAAAACATTTTGTTTTAAATATAATTCTAAACTATAAACGTTAGAATGTTTTAAGGAATTTTCAAAATTAAAGTAGCAGTCTTCCAATTTTTCATTGTATATATATGATTCTAGAAAATTTACACTTTGAAGTGAACAAAATTTCTTTGTCGATTATGTATAAGAAATAGGAAAAATTCTATTTTGTACCTCTTAACTTATAATCGATTTTCATTTTATACCCCAAACTTTAGTTTTAGACACTTTACATCCCAACTCTCAAATTTGTCCTATTTCAGTCATTTTTTAATACGGTCTCAAAAATTAATGAAAATTTTTCATGTGTACGACAAATTCAAAAGGATTAAAGTTTTAAGGTGCAAAGATAAATATTCCATTAACTGTTTTGATAGTGTTAAAAAAAGGAGTAAAATGGGACAAATTTGAGAGTTGGGAGTGCACAAGTGTCCAAAACTAAAATTTAGGCCGCAAAAGTGAGAATTGGATATAAGTTTAGGGTATAAAATAGAATTAGTCCTAAGAAATACTCAATTTTAAAATATTATTCATGAAAATATTTTATTTCATTATTAACAATCTCATCAAATTGCTTCAACGTACAATCACACATTTCTCACAAAATTTCAGTTTTATACTTAGGATATTATTTAGTGCAACAAAACAGTGAAATTAAGTGGTGCAAAATAATAGTAAATGATTAAAACTAAAATTGTGGATTGATAGAGAGAAAGAAGAATACTAGAAAAAATAACGTTGTACGTTGTGGAATTCTAGGGTATTGTAGGAGAAATAATGATAGAGGAAAATTGAGAACGAAATATACATTAGATGGTAAAGTATTTTTCTTATGACTTATTAGTCATGGATTCGAGTACTAGATGGCAGGGAGGAGTGGTGGGTTTTTGCCCATAATAATAATAATAATAATGATAGGGGAAAAAAGGAATAGAGATGACGAGGAAAGAAAAATAGGAGTTGGTGAAAAGTAAAACTAAAAGGAATATGAATTTAATGTTGGGGTGCATGAAAGATTAAATTAAGAGCAGTGGGAAAGTTGGGGAGTGATTAGATTGATATTGGTGAATTAATATGGAGTATTGATTATTAAAAGAAATAATACTATTTTAAACAATAATAATTACTTATCATTATAATTACCAAAAATTTTGGGTCTAAATATTTTGAGGCATAATGCGATGATTTTAACTACCTTACTCTTGAGACGCCGTGATCCTATCTCATTTAAAATTTAGATTCCCGTTGATATTGTGTATTCTATTAATAAATACTAGCCTAAAAACTCATACTATGCACAAGTCTAGAAATATAATAAAATCTAAATGACATATAATATATTGATAGTATAAATATTTTAATAATTAAATCAAATGATGATGAACAAAAAAAGTGACAATAGTATTACATCGTAAAACATCAAAAACTACTAAAAGAGATAAAAGTAACATGATTGTCAAATGAACACTTGAAAATATTCTGAACTCAGTCCTGTAAAAAAAAAAAAAACCAAAAATAGTTATAGGAAATAAATATTAGTTATATAAGATTTATATATCATAGTAACTTATATATTAAACTTTATTGTTTGGATATTTTCCTGAACATACATTCTTCTTCCCAATCAATTTTAAGGATAAAAGATGCTACGGATGGATAACTAATATCGTGCATAGTCTCCGATACTGGGATAACAAAAATAGAGACAGTTTTCCTTCAATGTTTGTATAATGTTTTGAAGGATTTGTATTCTATTTTCCTGTACCAATTTTAGCATATGAGAAATTTATATATAAACGATAAAAATTTTGACAAATCTAAATTAAACCTTCAATCAACTTACCTGTAATGTTAAATTCTTTAATTCATTTGCAATATATTGAAAAATGCATTCTGCTTTAGTATCATATAAAATGATATATCTCATTCCGATTCTATCATTTATAATCATTTGTATTCCATACCTGTATCAATATAAGTACATAATTTAATAGCATTCTATCATTTATAATCATTTGTATTCCATAAAGGAATCAATATAAGTACATAATTTAATAGCATAATATATATATATGGCTCAGCATTTTTTTGTCTCTTATACACATATATATATATATGCAAGTTGTAGGATATGATCAATAAATTGGATGATAGATATTTGGTATTTCAAAAAATTAAATATAGTTGTAGAGTTAATTGTTTTAAAAAAAAATGGAGTCAGACATAGATTCAAATTAAACATAGAGAAAATCATTATTTGCAAATGGAGTTAGTTGTAACCTATAAGTGATAAGATAAGGTAGATGATTTAGTTGTTAGTTGAGTGACGATAGGTACTTTTTCAAAAAATGTTAATAATTTGCTAGAATATCTGATTAGTAATTAGATAAAGATAGAGAAAGCAGTTCAAAAAGGTTAAAAAATGTTTTATTAAAAGATATAGATTTTATGTTGGAAAGAAATTATATAAAGATAATAAATAAAAGGAAAGCATGACAAATGTCATGCTCTTGTTGTTCATTGTTTAACACCCCCTTTGCTTTACATACATACATACATGTATACATACATATATATATATATACACACACACACACACACACACATATATATATATATATACATACACACACGCACATACTAGCAAAATAACCCGTACTATGCACGGGATGAGGTATAAAATCTTTATAATGATAAGGTTTTAACCAATGTTTATCTATTTTTCTAGTTTAAAGAATATTGATAATATCAAAAAAATGAAATTCTTACTCTCTACCCTCTCATCCTTTTTCTCTTATTTCAACCAAAAGAAACAAACATCTACTAATGAGAAATTGAAAATTGACTATCCACTTTTTATATCTTTAATAGAGGATAAAATATTCACAAATAAGAAAGAAATAATATAACAACTAAAAAAAAAACTTAAAAGAAAGAACCAAAATAAATAGAAATCAATGATTTTACAGGTTACTATTTATTTCCACAACCATGCATCCGATCAATATCCAGAATAAGTAAAATAAATTTCTATACGGATATAAATTGCAGATACAATTGCACAAAATCCATGCACAACAGTCCTTGGAATTAGAAAATAATAAGGGAAAAGATTAACAAAAAAGTCACACTTTTGACAATCGTTCCCTCACTAATTTTTATTAGTAATCAAGTGTTCATCACATTTCGTGCTTCAACCTACCCAAGAATAATATTCAAATAAATTAAATATCTCTAGATGTGTAAAAAAAAAAAAGTTCGTAGGAAAGTTGAAAATTGAAACTAAAAAAAGCAAAAAAGAGCTCGCCCGTCTTGGGATTACCACAACAAAAAATGCCCTTAGTCATCCATCGATATTTCTACTGTTGAGATACCATCCGTAGAATCATCTTTTATCATTGGAGAAAAAAAGAAAAATAAATAGCTCTATATTAGAAGTAAATATCTATCTCTCTCTGATTATTAAAATTATACACAAGAAAAGCAACAAACAGAACTCTATCAAAAAGCTACTTAACTTATCTATCCTAGAAACCCTGCATATCAGAAAAGCTAATATATTGTAGAAAAAAAAATGCACAAAAAATTAGAAAAAATGATACTTTAAGAGAATATCAAATCAAAAGTAAAAATTTACCTTCATGAAAAAAGAGAGAATAAAGGGAATGGATCATGATCCCAATCCACTTGAGCAATCTGAAATTTTTTTTTTTTTTTGATATCTCAAGAGAATACCAAACTGAAAATAAAAATTACCTTTACGAATGATGATGAAGAAAGGAAGCAGATCATGATTCTGCAAACCATGATTCTAGAGAAACTCTCTATTACAAAACTACAAACTCATTTAATATTTACTCAATAAGTCAACAGAAATATGAAAAAGTGAAGAAAATGGGAAGGATGAGAGCATTTAACCTTTGATGGAAAACTTTTTGAATTTGAGAAAAGATAGATGGATAAGTGGACTGAGAGATGGATTGAGTATCCTTTTTTTTAATGTTGAATTATTATCTAGTTTATTGTATATTAAAAAGTATTAATTTGTTAATTAATTAGTTAGGTGATGGGTAAATATGATTGCAGATATATAAGTATTGTTTAAAAAAAAAGAGTAAATTGCACGGTATGATAATCTACACAATAGTAATTGTTATTTTAAAAAGATTTATAGTTACCGATAAATAACAATTATTTTTGAACAAAAAAAATTAGTTGTAAGATATGATTAATAAGTTAGATGTTAATTAAATGTTGTTTTGAAAAGAAATAGTTGTTTATTATGATTAAGTATAAAAAGATTTCATTTCAATTAAAATTTGTTTAAGATAGAGTAAAATGGATGAAAATATTTTTCGAAAAATATAGTCGTAACATTTATTTCTTTAAAAAAAAAAAAGTTGTTAATAATGATTACTATAAGTAATTGAATAACGATAGGTATGTAAATGGTTGAAATAGGTTAGAATAATTTTTGCAAACGTTTTTATAATTTTTAATAAAAAGGTTTTAGAAAAAGTAAAGAATGACAAATGTCGTGAAAAAAAGTAGATATAGTTCTTTTTTTTTTTTTTTTTTTTTGAAAATGGACTAATTTTTTTTTGCGAATATAAACGGTCTGACAATATAAAATTAAGAATTATCTTTTAGAATGCCTAATTAGTTTATACTCATTTTTCCTAATAAAACTACTTGATGGGTGTTAATTATGCATTTAAAATATTTATTTTATGATAAAAAACTCTTTTTGTTTTTTTTTTGTTTTGTTTTGAGAATAAGCTAAACTTTTTACAGATATAAATGGTAGAACTATATAGAAATTAGAATTATTTGCTAGAGTCTATAATTAATTTGTATTCATTTATTCTAATAAATAACTACTTAATATATTTGAAGATAAAGTTAAGATTTTGAATATTTAAACCTATATTAATTTTTTTATTTAATTAGTGATAGAAAATAAGCAATATATATATATATATATATATATATATATATTCTTTTGGTAAGTAGAAAAATAAATTAAAATAAAACTAACTAAAATTATTAATATGATATAACTATAAAGTAAAGAGAAAAATAAATGATTAACTAAATTAGTATTTAGTATCAACTTAAAATTTTTGAATATGTAAGATTTATTAAGTTTGTTAATAGCAAAATCATTACACTTTTTGAATCAATTATTAATTATTAAGTTGTTAATTAATTAGTTAGATGATAGGTCAATATGATTGCTGATAGATAAGTATTGTTTAAAAAAAGAGTAACTTGTATGGTATGATAAGTTACATGATAGCAATTGTCATTTTAAAAATATTTAAACTTACCAATAAATAACTATTAATTTTGATTTAAAAAAAATTAGTTGTAAGATATAATTAATATTAGTTAAATGTTGTTTTGAAAAGAAATAGTTGTTTGTTATGATTAAGGTAGATAAAGATTTCATTTCAATTAAAATTTGGTTAAGATAAAGTAAACTGGATGAATATTTTTTTCGAAAAATATAGTCATGTAACATTTATTTTTTTGAAAAAAAAAGTTGTTAATAATGATTACTATTTATAATTGAACAACGATACGGTATGTAAATGGTTGAAATAGGTTAAAATAATTTTTGCAAAAGTTCATATAATTTTTATAAAAAGGTAGTGGAAAAAGTAGAGAATGACAAATGCCGTGAAAAAAGGTAGATATAGTGTTTTTTTTTTTTTTTTTTTGAAAATTGACTAATTTTTTTTTGCGAATCTTAAACACATCTGACAATATAAAATTAAGAATTATCTTTTAGAATGCCTAATTAGTTTGTATTCATTTTTCCTAATAAAACTACTTGATAATTATGCATTTAAAATATTTATTTTATGATCAAAAACTCATTTTGTTTTTTTTTTTTCTTGAAAATAAGCTAAACATTTTACAAATATAAATGGTTGAACTATATAGAAATTAGAATTATTTGCTAGAGTGTTCTAATAAATAACTACTTAATATATATGAAGATAAAGTTATGATTTTAAATATTTAACTAAACCTATATTAATTTTTTTGTTAATTAGTGATAGAAAATAATTAATGTGTATATATATATATATAGATTGTTTTGGTAAATAAAAATTGAACAAAATAAAACTAACTAAAATGATTAATATGATGTAACTATAATGTAAAGAGAAAAACAAATGATTAACTAAATCCGTATTTAGTATCAACTTAAAAAATTTTAAATATTCAAGATTTATTAAGTTTGTTAAGAGCAAAATCATTACAATTTTTTAATCAATTATCAATAATTAATTAGTAATAGTATGTTGGATAGGAAAAGAATAACAATGGAGCCATGTGTCATCCCCTCATCACTTGTGGTGGAAAGGGGTTTTGCTATAATATATATATATATAGATTTTTCAATAATACAATTCAAAAAGTTCTTGCTAAATCAATTTTATTCTTGCAAAATGTTAGAATAATATAGTCAATAATCAGAATGAAGCAACAAATAAACAAAATTATACGCATCACTTAAATATACGTACTAAATCTCTTGTATTTTTTTTCTTCTTAAACTACCTACAAGATACAACATAAAGAAATTTAACTTCTATAATATTCAACTCTTTATTATGCTATAATTTGTTATTTGTTACTTCAAATACAGTAATACTCCCTAGAAAAGGGAGAATAGCTACAAATTTTTGAAACCCAGATTCTGAAACGAGAAAATAAAATTCCTATTTAGTGAACTACATTTAGCTATTGTGTGGACAACTTATAATACAAGTTTTGATACACAATCTAAAATACTGTATGAAAATTCCAGTTGTGAATCTTGAGTTTTTGAATTTCCTAATGAATTTTCCTTTTATAAAACATGGAGTACACTTAAAATGAAAATATCCGGAATTCGGATTCAAAAAAACATTTTCTTAAATTAAGATACTCTAGGTTACGGATTGGGATAAATAATCCAAATTTTTCCAGGCACTAGAGGACAGCCTTGGACGTGTGAGAGGACCACTGTCGGTGAGTGCGGCATCCGAAATTCGGTCCATTTACCCTTATTTTATAGGGAAAATTGCACTGCTAGGTTACGGATTAGGATACGCATGTTTTCGCATGTTTTCGGAAGAATAAAAGAAATCAGAATTTAGTTTGGTGTCATGGTTTACCTTTATTTATTAGGGAAAATTGCACTGCAAGTTACTTGAGAAAAATGTATTGCAAGTTCACATCAGGAGTATAAACAATGCAAAACAAGTCGAACACTTGTGTATTTAATCTTGTTTCATTATTATTTGATTATTTTAACAAGTTTGTAAATGTATTTAAATTTAACTTGTTAATTTTTTGAGTCCAACTCAATTGAGTTTTTACCAAGTTGGGATTGAATTAAGATTAAATAGTTTGAAATTTTTACATATATATTCAAAATTTTGAACTTATCAAACAGAGTTTGAGTCGAGTTCAAAAAATTAACTAATGCTAAACGTATTTAAACTTTGGTTTGATTACTGAAAAATCAAATTCAAACAAGTTGTTACCAAAGTATTAAGTTCAATTCGAATATTGTGTAGTTTACAACTCTAGTTCACGTAGTATAATTGTGTACATGTGAGATTCATATATTTTCGGAAGAAACACACACACACACACAAAAAAAGCATTTAGTTTCGGGTGGTTGGTGTGGTTTACCTTATTTTATTAGGCAAAAAATGTATTGCTAGTTCTGAATTTCACATAAAATATATAGGTAGAAGGAAGCTGTGGTTACTCATAGACTACTCATTAATGGAGCTCCAAAACTTCCCCTCAAACTTCATCAAATTCTTCTTCTTTGCAGCCATTCTCTCGACTTTAATCAAAGAATGGAAATCATACAAAAACTCCAAAAACATCCAAAAACTGCCTCCAGGGCCATGGAAGCTACCATTTATTGGATGTATGCATCATTTGATAGGATCACCTCCACATCATTCTCTCAAAAACTTGGCTAAAAAATATGGACCTATTATGCATTTGCAGCTTGGTGAAGTTTCAGCCATCGTTGTATCTAATCTGCAAATTTAGCAAAAGAGATCACGAAAACGCATGATATTGCTTTTGCAAGCAGGCCTGAACTTCTAGCATTCAAAATTATATGCTATGGTTATAAAGACATTGCATTCACCCCCTACGGTGATTATTGGAGACAAATGCGAAAAATCTGCGTTCTAGAACTTCTAAGTGCTAAAAGTGTCCGGTCTTTCCACAATATCAGGCAGGATGAGGTTTTGCATCTTGTTGAAGCCATTAGGCCTTTGGTTGGTAAGAAAGTAAATATAACTAAACAAGTTTTCTCATATTCAAGTTCAGTTGTTTCTAGAACAGCACTTGGTCAAGTCTCTAGAGAAGATCAATATGAATTTGTACAATTAATGAAGCAAGTAGCAGCATTAGGAGGAGGGTTTGATATTGCTGATTTGTTTCCACAGGATGCAAGATTCTTCATTTCTTTAGTAGGATGGTGCCTCGATTGCTGAAGGTCCACCACAAAATGGACATCATATTTGAAAAAGGACCTCTTAATCAACGAGCACATCGAGAACCAGTCTAGAAAAAAGGAAGGTGTTGCTAAGTCTGGTCAGGAAGATCTAATTGATGTTCTACTGAGAATTAAAGATAGTGGAGACCTTCAATTTCCAATCACCAACAACAATATCAAAGCCATCATCTTTGTAAGTACTTAGCTCCGAAGTTTTTCCTTACTCTGCATCCTAGTATATAGTTGTTGTAATCATTTTCGGCTAAAGATGGCAAATGGGCTGTCCTGGCCCGTGTTCGATACGCTGCTATGACCCAGCCTGGATTTTAACTGGCCTAGTAGCTCGGCCCGCATGTTACTGAAGTGGTCATGCTAGACCAACTACACAACCTGTGAGCAGCCGAGCTATGCTTGGATTTTCTGACCTGCAACTCGACACATCTTAGGGCACAGGCCGATTAACCTTCAGCCCGTAACCGGCCCACATGGGCCAGTCCACATACTTTTAATCAAATTACTTATATGATATAAATATCCATGCATGTGCTATATCTCAAGTACATGAACAACATAACACTTATAAATTGAACTTGGAGTAATAATTAATAAGTAGTAATTTATAATAATAAATAATAATTTGGACTAATAAGCATAACTTGAAATAATAAGTAGCAATTTTGAATATTAAATAATAACTTAGAATAATAAGTATTTAAAATAATAATTAATAATATCTTGAACTAATAACTTGTGTAATAAGTACTTTGGAATAAAATAAATAATAACTTGTACTAAGTAATGAAAATAATTTTAAATACAGAAGTAAAAACATGAAATAAATAATAAGTAATAATTTGGACAAATTGCAAGGAACACCCCTGTGCTTTGTCTAATATTTATATTATTTCCCTATCATTTGCAAACTTATGTTTTACCTTCTTGTAGTTTGGACTAAAGTGTAACTGTTAGTTATTCCGTCTTGATTTAACGGTTAAAAGTAAAAAAAAAATTCATTTTAAAAGTAAGATTGTCTTTTACTAATATTTCTTTTTGAAATAAGTGTCTTTAAATTTTTTTGTTTCACTAAAGTGAAAATGAAAAAATAGAAAGCTTTTAGGTAAAAAAAAAAGAAGAAGATGAAAGTCCCTTAAAATCACCACCCATCTAAGCCCGCCACCGTCTCCTGCCTCTCCGCCTACTCTCCCAACCCTGTCACCCACACTATCTCTACTTCTGTCTACATCCTCCCATCCCCTGTTCAATCTGCCATCCCCGTCTCCTTCCCTTAGCCTCGCCATCCTCTCCCAACTCCATATCCATTTCTACATCTACCTTCGTTTGCCTCACCAATTCCCAGCCAGATCTGTCACTCTTTCTCCCTCCCCCAACTCCTGTAGCCCTGCTATTCCATCCCAACCCCGCCTCCGCCTCCACCTCCACCTCCATCTTCATCTATCTCCTTTATTCCCTAGCCAGATCCACCACCCAATTCTTTTGTCAAATCCTTTTCAACTTACTATTTGTCATCCCAAATCCTTTGCCTTTTGTATATTTGGTTCAAATATGTTTTTATAATCTTTTCTAGGTTGGGGTTTTTGTTATGGTTTTGGTTGTGTGTTGAAAGATGAGAAGAAGAGGCATGAAAGAATCCTCTCCTCCCCTCCCAAAAAAAAGATGGAAAAAAAATCAAAGTCAATACAAGCAGAGGACTAGGAGAAGAAGAGTATTTTTTTTAGATTTTCTAATATCTTTGTGTAATTACGTATTGACCTTAATTTTGCCAAATTAGATACTTGAATCTATGTTACTAAATTATTTAGAAGGCAAATTTGTAATTCAGTTATTAACTTGTTTAAAAAGGTTGACTTTTTTTTTGTTAATCTTTTAAGTATGATGGACAAACTAACATGTTCACTTTAGATCAAACTACAAGGAGGTATATTGTAGGTTTGCAAATGATATGGAGATAACATGAACATTAGGCAAAGTACAAGGGAGTTCCTTGTAATTTATCCTAATAATTTGGACTAATAAGTAATAATTTGAAATATATATCTATTATTTATTACCTATATATAAATGCGAGTTGTTCTCCTTCTTTTTTTATTGTTCTCTCTTTTAAATGTTTTTTCCCATTTTTGTAATACCTAAAATACTCATCTTTAATGAAACATAATTCATTGAAAAATATAACTAAATTATTTCTCTTCTAATCTAACTACTTATTTTTTAGAAAACCACTGCCTATTTTTACTCATACAATCATACTAGAAATATATAATCTTTTATTTTTTTTAATGTTTTTGTCACACCTAATATACTCTTAATTAAATAGATATATCTAATATGTCCTTCATGAAATATAATTAGCCTATCTAAAATACTCTCCATTTAAGATAATAAGATTATCTATCTTTTATAATACTACTATTATTTATTATATATATATATATATTATATTTTAAACTGCTATAACATAATTCTTTAAATTTATATGAAAAATTTGAGCATAAATGTATTAAGACGGTAAAATTTTTATTTTTATATAAAAAATTATTTTTGATAAAAAATAAAATAAAAGTAATTTTTATAACCTGTTATGTATATTCAAATTTTTTCTTCTTACGTTAGTATGGAATTTTGGCATAAATACATCATAAAAAGGTATAAATTTTTAAGAGTAGAAAAATTATTTATACATGAGAAAAAAATAAATAAAAATGTTATTTTATAATAGTTATATATATTTAAATTATTTTATTTTTTTCCTCCTAATAAAATAATCTTTTATAACTTTTTATATATTATTAATTCACAAATAATTATTTTCTATTCTCTGACATTTATTGAAGTATGCTCTTGCATGTTAGTTAATTACTCTCAGTTATATATTTATACATGCCAAAAACATCTATAACTATTTTGATTAAAAATATAAAATTTTTGACGCTATTATAATATGATTAATTATGTATTTATTTTAGTTTTAACATGAAATTGTTGTGATTTAGGATCTATGCATAGTAACTAATTTGTTGTTCATTGTTGCAGATAAGTTAAATTGTTAGATCGATTTTCAAATTTATTAATTTTATAGACTTTTTTCATTTTAATCTTACCTTGGCCTTTTTAGTATCAAATTTTTCCTCCACCTTAAGAATTACAAAATTAATACTCGTACAAACAAAACTTTAGTATTTATAAAAGTGAAAAGTATATAACACTATTTTCTTATCTCATTCAAAAAATTTTTGTTGCAATTAATTTGGATTTGTTTTTCCCTTCCTTACATGAAGAGAAAAAAAAAAAAAAACCAAGTAATGAAACTAAAGTTCGGTGCATAATAGAAAACTCACAATTTTTAATTAAGACAAAAGTATTTGTTAATTATATATATATTTAATAGTAATATTTGATTACAAAATCCTTATCTTTAATAATATCATTTTGTAAAATATTGGTTTAAGTAATTATTGATGAGATAGAAAATAAATTCAACCCATGATACGATGCAATGCCTAAAATATTTCAAAATAATCATTGTAACACATAAAAGAATTCTATGCATAATTTGTGATGCTAATATAGAAACTTAAATAAGTGATTAATATTGAAACAATACATATTATGCAAATAAATCATAGTATTAAGTACTCTAAGTATTTCCCGGTATATATTGAGTTTAAATGTTAATTTCTACAATACTAATTGTTACAGTATTTATAAAATAATATTGGTTTAGATTAACGATTGATGAAGTAAAAACATGTTCAACAAATAGTACAATACATTACCAAAATAATCTAGAATAATTATTATAAGACCTATTAAAATACTACCCATAAATTGTTAGAATGACATATAAAAAAAAAAGTAGATAAATAATGTAAAACACAACATGAATTATGCAAATAAAATCATAATATTAAATATTCTTTGCATTACTTGTAAACTTTGGAAATTACAATGCAATTTTTATACTATTTAACAAAGCAATAAAAATGTAAATTAAATATCTTAGTAAACAATACAAGAAATTAATTAGAAAAGTATTAAAAAAATAAAGATGTATTCACACATTTTTTAGGTTTAATTTTTTTATATATTTCATGTAAAATATAAATTTTAATTTCATAGTAAAATGCTATATCAAAATATAATTTTGAAACTAATCACGTTCAATATCATTCAGAATGAAAGGAAGAGTTTAGAATATCATTGAAATTTTGAAATGAATATTTTCATAAGGTTAAAAAATATGGAACAATACCAATATATTTTCTATTTTGATACATATTGACACAATATGTTAAAAAATTAATTGCAATAGTGATTATATAAAAACTAAGTGTTATTTTGAATATATTTAGAAATTACATATGTTTCAGTATAGTTCTGTATATTTAGATTAAGATATATAAAGAATCTTTTCATTAATGTTTTCTACATTTAAAGCAAGATAAAAGAACAACATTTTATTTTTATCTTTTGATAATGATCTTAATATATTACGTGATACTTATCCATATTATAGAGAATATATTAGTTTAATCTATTTAGTTTGATGTCTTTGCTATTTACATTTTACTTAGATTCATTTTTTTCTTATTTTTTGAAAATTTTTATTAATCATTTTGTAGTTATTACCACATATTATTTGATCTCATGTAATATTTTCCTTAATAAAAGAATTTTAGTGAGCTTAATCTATAAAATGATGTTTGATACTTGATTATAATTTTACCTTTTAGTAATATTAAAGAATATATAGATACGTCTAAAAAGTTTAATATTATGGAAAAATCTTTAATTTTAAATGATCAAGTCATTGGTAGTGTCATTATAACAAATTATAATTTGGGAACCTAAATGGGAAACAGAAATTTTTTTGGACCAAAATTAACCACATTTTGTATCATCAATTTGAATGAAGAGATCGAACTTTAAAGTTTCAATAAAATACTAAAATAGATGTTATCATAAATTTAAGAAAAATAAAAAATACCAATATATTCACTATATGTATATACATTTATACAATATGTTAATGATAACTAATTGTTACAGAGATTTATATAACATCCCAATTAAAGTAACGTGTAATTTTGGACATCTTTAGAACTATCCTATATTTTTTCATTAGCATTGCATGTATTTTATAGTAAGCCAAAGGATTGTTTTTGTTAACATTCGGTGCATTTTAAAGTAACATAAAAGAATAAGTTATCAATTTATTTTTTTATAATGATTTTAATATACTATGTGAACCTCTCAAAAATATGCAGAAATATTAGTTAAATTAGATTTTAAATTTTTATCATAATTTTGTTGATGTATTCGTTATTTACATTTTAATCAGATTTATTTTTTTATTTTTTGAAATTATAATTAATTTTTGTAATTATTATCCATATATCATTTGATTTCGTGTAAATATTTTTAAATAATCAAAGAATATCAATACTTCATTTGCAAAATAATATTTCGTATTTGATAGTGATTTTGTCTTTAAGTAATGACAAAGCATATCAAGTAATTAGTGATGCCGCTATAAGAAATCATTATCACAGCATATAGAAGAGAAATAGAAATAAGATATAAATAATGTCATATATTGTAAAAATGAATGACATTTTTTAAAATAAATAACAAACAATAGTAAAAAAAAATCTAAAAAAAGAAATGTGAAAATAATTACGAAAAAAAATCCAAGAGATTAAATATGTATTTTAAAATATATACCTTTCGTATAAAAAAATTCAACAAATAAAATATTTACACTTTGTACTCTATGTTATCATTCATTGATTATTTATTTATTTTTTAAAAATGAAAATGTCTAACAAATTAGGAGTATTACACGTGCATAGCACGTATCTTTTCTAATATATATATATATATATATATATATATATATATATATATATATATATGACTTTATATAAAAAAATTCAAGGTAACATGCAATATGGAATGCTGACATTCATATAAAACATTTAGAGACAAATGTTACTTACCCAAATTTTCATGTGATAGTATGATTTGTTCTTGTTAACAAGAAAAAAGTTAAACAAGTCAAATACAACACAATATTATTAATTAAATTATTTTAAGGTATAAGACTCATGCCGAATATAACTATAACACGCACTCAACATAAAATGATTTCTAACCCTAGGAGGGAGGCCTCAACTATTACTGCCCCTACAGGGCTACATACGGGGAAAGTGTAGAAGTTGAATTTTAAACCCAAGTCTTAATGATCATATTTACTGAAAGCAAATAGGAAGATTATAGTATGTAATTTCACTTACACTCTTTATAGTTTACCTAAAATATAATTAATTTATCAATCAAATATTCTCTCTAACAAGCCGTCATTCTTACTTTCCTCATTCCTCAATTTTAGTCATAATTAATTTCTATTTTTTAGACACTCGTACAGTAAAATATAAACTCATCCATAGAGTTATAACTAGCATAATTATTTTGAAAATTGCATTGTTTGTACGTGATCAGTGCATTTTAGTGAAACAACAAAATGTTGATTGTTTCTGGATTAAACCTTTATAATTAAGGAGGCATTTGGTTTATAGGTATAACATCTAGGAATGAGAATCAAAGATAATGATACTCATTGATGTTATTTGGTTGATCAACAACTATAGAAATCATTCTATGGAAATGAAAGTGTTAGAAAATACTCAATTTCATTCTTTACTTGTAACTTTGGTTTCACATTGATTAACTTATTAATATGATAAAAGTCATTTCTTGTTCAAATCAAACAAATAGGAGAAAATTATATAAACCTATACTGATAATAGAATTTATGATTCCCATTTCGATTCTAATTCCTGAGTACGAACTAAACATCTCCTGTATATTACTGCTATATTAGTGTATATTTTTGTATTTACATTATCTGTAGGTTTTTTCTAACGATTACTAGAGACATTTGTTATCGACTGCAAACACACATAACTTACCATTGTTTTGAATTTTAACTACATCACATCCATTTTGCATGTATTCCATATTCTTAGTTTGAAACTGGGATAGACTGTTTCATGATTCATAGTATATAAATATTTCTATAATCAATAATATAGCAGTATTAATGCAGGATATCTTCGCTGCTGGAACTGAAACTTCATCCTCTACTAACTGTTGAATGGGCTATGTCAGAGCTGATAAAAAACCCAAATATTATGGCAAAGACACAGAAGGAAATCAGGCAAGCCTTTAAGGGAAAGCAAAAAATAGACGAAACTGATATTCAAGGATTAAGATACCTAAAGTTAGTGATCAAAGAAACCCTTCGGCTACACCCTCCTTTACCTATGCTCCTCCCAAGAGAATGAAATGGATATACTATTCCTATCAAAACAAAGGTGATAGTTAATGTTTGGGCGATTGGAAGAGATCCCAAATATTGGCCTGATGCAGAGAGTTTCAAACCAGAGAGATTTGAAAACAATCTTGTCGATTTCACAGGAAATCACTTTGAATTTTTACCCTTTGACGGAGGAAGGAGAATTTGTCCAGGAATGTCATTTGCTTTGGTCAATGTCGAGCTTCCATTAGCTCTACTACTTTACCACTTCAACTGGAGACTCCCAGATGGTATGGACTCAAGTGATTTGGACATGTTAGAGGTAAACGGAATAGACAGCATCATCAAGAAAAAACAACCTTGAGTTGGTTCCATCCTTGTATGATCCCGCTACTATTGATGTATACTAAATGCTTATGCAGTATTAAATAATTTGTGTACTCATCATTGAAGCACTGCCTTTAGGGACTGTTTGGTTTGGGATGTGTGTTTGCAACGGGATTGTTGAAAACATTTATCTAAAGTTAATGAAATATTGAACTTCCATTAGCTCTAGTACTTTATGGTTAATCATAGACAATATTTGCGCATACTTGTTCTCTACCTAATTCTTAAGAAAGGATCACCACAAGTGCACGTGACCCTTTGTATAATTGGGATGGAATGAGGATCCTTCCTACGAAGATCAATCTTGAAAACTACCAAAGAGGAATTGCTTTATACACTAAAAGGGATAAGAAAACTATAAGTCAAGACTAATAATGAGGTAATCAATTTCCTTAATCAACTAAGGATGTAATAGACTAATTTCCTTAATCAACAATTAAATCCAATGACATCTATATGACCAATCAATCTAATCCCAGACAATCAATTAGTTTAAAGTAATTGAAACCTAACCCATATGAATTTAGTTTATAATTAGGGTA
This sequence comes from Cinchona pubescens, assembly GCA_025175665.1. Taxonomy (NCBI): domain Eukaryota; kingdom Viridiplantae; phylum Streptophyta; class Magnoliopsida; order Gentianales; family Rubiaceae; genus Cinchona; species Cinchona pubescens. Next base: position 4,148,793 of record JANKKI010000062.1, read on the forward strand.
AATAAAGAAAAATGCAAAACAAATTGATTACTACTAGCATATTTAAAGACACAATTCAAAAGCTAGATAGAAAGTTTAACTAATAAAAAGCAAGATTAACTATTGCCCAACTTGAATTAAAAAATAAAATTTAAGCAGTTCAACAATTAAAGTACAAATTTAAAGAATATTGAACTAAAATGAAGAAAAAGTAAAAAGACAAGTTTGCTCACTCTTAGATTTACGATCATCTGTACTTTCACTATATAAAAAAAAAGCAAATAGCGATGGATATAGTGATAAAGTTTTAACCATTTTTTGTCACTAAATTTTTCAGCGACAAATTTCGAAATGAAAAGTATTCATGGAAATATGGTTTGTCGCAAGCTGAAATGGTGATGAAAAAACATTCTTCACCATGATGCGACGGAATTTCATGTTCGTATTTTTCGTGGATAAATAGCAACGAATTTAGATACACCATAGCATTACTAATTTTGTCACAACATAGCAACAGGTTTTTGTGGTGACTTGTAAATGAAGTGAATTAAGACGAAGTGTTAGTGATAACAATAGAAATTTGGGGCTAACTGATATTAATTATGAACTTTAATTTAATATTTTGCAATCCTAATTTAGGTATTTTGTGTGCAATTTAGGGTTATTGGGTTAAAATTAGGTTTTTTACATTTTAATATGTTTTAGTAATTTTTGGTGTTAATTTTGTGTTAAAAATTATTAGTAATGTTTGGTGTTTGTTTATATGCAGTTGGAAAGGTAATTTTGGAAGTTCAATGAAGTTGGAAACAATTATTCGAAAGCTTGCAAAAGAGAAAACCAAGTTATCCTGGAAGAAAAGGAAATCAAGTCTTTGAAGTAAAAGGAAACCGGATACCAACAAGAAAAGGAAAATTGGGCTTTCCAAACAATCTCCCATGAAACCCATTTGGTATTATTATATATACAGCCCTCCTTCATCAAATTTATGCAGTAGTTTTAGAGTAATTTTTAAGAGTAGTTGGTAGTTAGTTTTTTAGAATATTTTATAGAGTAATCACTAAGATTTTTTTAAGCAATTCAAGACACTTTTATTGCAATTTATTCTCAAACAATTTTTAACTTTTCAATTTCATAGCAAATTTATTCTACTTTGTGCTTTTGGATTTGTGGATTTACTAGAGAACCTGTGACAATTTTCGGCGAATTCTTGCACTTCATTATATATATCGGTTAATTACTTTTTACTTCAATTATTTAATTAATTTCTATTTATTTTAATTAATTAATTTTAGTTAGGATTAATTTATACTTAAATTTCATTTTTATTTTAATTTGCTTTCTTTAATTCTCAATTAATTCTAGTTAGGGTTTTAATAATCCTAATTAATTAATTCTTCCATGATCAAATTAGTTTAGTTCATTCAATTTGTGCAATTTTTCTCTTCTATAATTAGATGCTAGGTTTAGGTCGTTGTTTAATTTATTTTTGTAAAAAAATAAAAATCCAAAAATAACTCTTAAATAATTTGTGATCATCTAAATAATAGTTGATGCTAGGTTTTTGGTAATTGACCTAAATTTGATTCTCATGGGAATAATCTCTGTTACCTATATACTACTATGCGGCCTGTATACTCGCCGGATCATGTGTTAGTATGTAGTTAATAACTGAATTAGGGTTTGACACATATCAAATTTTAATGCCATTGTCGGGATGAGTTAGTTTTGCAGAGAATGACCATTTCGACTTGGTTTTTCCCATATTGGCCTGAGCAGCAAAGAAAAAATTGGATTTCCAATTCTTTATGGAGTTCGGCATGTCAGTAGCTATGCTGGCTCTCTTCGATCGGCCAGCGAAGTAAAAAAATCCAAATTCCTTGCCCTGCACTACCTTGTAGAAGCACCTAAAGCCATGTGCAGAAGTCCTAACATTTGAATACTTGCAAATTAGGGCATATGCGACAAAATGGATTCGAAAGGAATTTGGGATCAACTGGGATAAACAGATGCCAAAGAAAGGAGCACAAAGATAATAAAATTTTACAAATTGGAAATCGAAGACCTGCACAAAATTGATTTTCAAAAACTGTGACAAAACCCTCAGGAGGGTTGTGTGTCCTATTTTCTGCATCAGGAATTTGAATATCTACCTTGTCGGGGATGTGGTGGATAGCCTTAAGGCAAGGGATGTCACCAACTTGCAGAGTAGATCTAATATCCACTGTAGCAGGAGCCTGTTTAATAGGAGAAGATGTATGAGTTTGAATAAATTCCTCAGACATTGGAGCTGAATTGATTGAAAACTTGAAGATCTAAAAAGGACTTAGAGAACCAGAAAAAGTAAATAAAAATTGCTGGGAAGTACAAGTGATTTTTGAAAGGAAGATAAAAAGGAAAAATAGGGGTAGAAATATTTGTAAGGTAATTTAAATTCTTGGAAAGTGAAACGGTTGTATACTAGAAATAATGCACAAGTGTAGAGCATGTCTTTTCATAAATATGGAAAGGATCATAATTTGCTAAAATATTAATGGCGGTTTGGTTCTGATTTGAGGTAAATTTTAGTTCCTTGTGATTAGAAGAGTAAAGGTCGACTTGCCAAAGTGTTGCAAATGGTTCGGCCAAATAAGGACTAGCTCGCCGAAATACTTTAAGTGGCTTTAACTCCCTAATGTAATGACATCAATAAATGTAAGTTCACTGACGTGCTCAAGTAGCCATTTATAATACAAGCATGCTCGATCACAAAGGATGACTCAAAGAAAGGTTGTTCTTTATAAAGAAGAATAACTTCTTATTTAAATTCTGAAGTTCTGATCTAATCCGAATAAGGATTGACCAACATTCATATACACGAATCTCAAGGAAATAAATCAAATTTATTGCAGAAATAAAATGCTTGTTACATTGAAGAATACAAATAAAAAATATTTTATACATAATCAGCAAAACAAGTTACAAGATCCTAATCTACTCCTGTATATGATCTCCTTCAACTTGCTTTACTGAAGGGTTTTCTGCCGAGGTAGGAGTTTTTCTTATATCCCGATTGTCAAAATTAAGAAAAGTTAAAGGATTCTTCTCTATATCAAAAAGTTCCACGTCAAAAGAAAAGCAAGGTCTATTGTTCATACAAGCTAGTAGACCTGAAATATTTACCTTTTGCTCAGGTACTTCTATTTCTACTTCTTCCTCTTCTTCAACTACCTCAATCATTTTAGCAGGTTTTGTGGGAAGGACATTCTAATTCAAAGACGAAGTAGTTTGAGGTTTTCTAAAATCTGTACCCAAATGTGTCATTTTGCTAAAAGTGGCTGGTGGGTCAAAAAAATCAAAATTATTCTTATCAAGAACTAAGTTGGGAAATTGAATTCTAACGTCGTCTAAAGCCTTATTAAATCCTGCTTTAGTACTCATCGTGCAGAATTTTCCCAAACCCTTGCCCAATGCTTCGGACATCATAAAAGAATTGACGCTTTGAAGAGGAAGCTCGTTTTTTGAATTCTGAATTGAGGTTAGATGCTGAGAGATTTTAGTTTGAGGTTTCTGAACCTCAGATTGAGCAACTTAATCAAGTCAAGGGACACAGAAGAAAGGCTTTGAGTAACCTATTTGAATTCTTCTCTCATTCTCAACGTTTCGGCAGAATGAAGAGATTGAAGTTCTTAATATTTTTGGTTAAGCCTTTTTTCCAGATTGGATAGTCCTTTAAGATCCCTTTCTTGTTTGGCCTCCTTTAAGATCCCTTTCTTGTTTGGCCCTTTTCACCTCTTCTATTTTTATGGCCTTTTCATTATTTATTCTCTCTAAGGACTTCTCCAGCTCGAAAATCTTATCCCTATCATCAATCCAAGATAACATGATGCTACGCAAGTACAAGAACCAACATGAAGGTGCTCAAATGGCTTTTAATTTGTCTGGACAAGTTTCAGATTCCGATTTATCCCCCTTTGAAAAGGAAGCAAACAAGTAATCAATAGTTTTAGCCAATCCACCAATTATTTGATCACTCTCGAAAATTGGCCAATCGAGAATAAAACATTGAGCTTCTGAACAAGAAGATTCAGGTGGTTTCTTCCCATTTCTAGTATCATGAACTAGTATTGGAAGGCTTTTGAGGGGTTAGGATTGTCTAGCAATATAGGGTTTCAATGGTTGTGGGGGCTTCGATTGCAGGAACAGAAAAGTAGTCCTCTCAGGCGATTTGAAGCTTTCTGTTTCCTGGTAGATACTTCCTCTCCATCTTGAGAAGGCAGCACATATTCTATTATAATTTGAGGATCTAGAATCCTAGATTTTGAATTCCTAGAAATCACTCCCCCTTCCAAGGATGGTGGATCTACTAGGATTATCTTCTTACAAACTCTCTTGATTATTTTCTTGGATGCTTTTCCACGCAATATCACAGCACCCAAATCAAATTTATCTTCAATTGGGACATTATCAGTAGATCCTTCCTTTGATTCTGAAGTCATGGGTTTTCTTTTGAAGAAGTGCAGGAGAAGTTGAGAGAGATAATTTTTAAAGCAAGGATTTTTAAGAAATTTTTGCTGAAAATTTTGAAGTAATTGGATATTGAAAAGATGCTTTGGATATTAAATATACGAAAAATGCGAAATGAAATGACATTTGAATGAAGCGAAGCCACAAGAATTTAGTAAGGAGTTCTCAAAAGGCGTGACAAATAAATATTCAAGAGGAATGATAATCAATGAAGTCTGATCCATGATTCAAAATCCATCGAGTGGGCTCATGACGATACCAAAAGTAATTAAGATCGGACAAGGGACACGTGGTATCATTTACTGACCTTCATAATATGAAAATATTTATTTAGGTCGAATCGATTATTGTATAGCTCAGTTCGCCCAAAAGTAGCTCAACACTTATAGCTCGGTACAAGTATTGAGCAGTTCGAGCCATAATTTGGCAGATGAAGTTTGTCACAAGTAGCTCAATAGATCGGAAGGTCGGATATGTAATAATCTTGTAGATCCCATTATTATGGGTCCCACTGTACTCAAGTCTCTATGAAATTGGGTACCTACCCATATTTGTAAGAGAGGCCAAACTTGGCAACTACTAGCAATCCATTAAAATAAAATAATACATCATCTTTCCCCAAGAATATTGATCTCTTTTTTTTGTCTTATCATCTTTTTGATTCAGACTAATTTCTGTTTTGTCAGATCCCTAAGCTCGTTCAAATGCGTTGTTTTCTAGATTTATTCTTCCTTTTGCTGGAAATATGGAAATATGCCTTTTGCTGGAAATTGTAGGAGTGAAGGATGACTTCTTCTTGTTCTTTTCACCTTGTTAATTATGTTCTGCATAAACTCAGTCTGTCTTTTTCTTGAAGATCATGTAGATCATAATGTCAGTGAGTCAGTTCCACCCACCTACAGGTGAGTTGCAAAAAATGAAAACAAAAATGAAAAATTATTATAGATTAAGTATTCTTGAAATTGATTTAAAAATTATATAACTTGCCCTTTTAGCTGAATTCCTGCCATTACATCTCTCGAAACATTATTCGGTGTGGTCGTCTAGTTGGCACTCTGACCGTGCCACTAGGCGTGTGATGCTATTCACCTATGTTATCATCATGGTTGAATATGAGAATCTGACATGTTCGAAATTAAATTAAAATAGTTACAATACACTATTTATAGTAGAAAATTAAATTTAAATTTAAATTTAAATTAAAATTAAAATTAAGTAATACTTACGTCTTCCTATCATGGAGGATAAGCGACCTGGCATTTATTGATGAAGTGGCACTTGTATCATCACCAATCCTAGAATTAATTGGTGGCTAAGACCCTGTGATAGGAAAATCAATTGTACTCTCGAAGCCAATATCAAGTTCCCAACCCCAATCCCGATGTAGCCGATATCATCTCATTCGACCCCACGAGGATAAAGCCACTAGTACCCGAACCACCAGGTATACTGCCTATAGAATACAATTGGAAATCCTAAACACCCTAATAACCTTAATTTTACCCTACTAACATGAACACTTGAGAATCCACCAGTTTTCTAAAACCATCAATTTTAGGAATATATATTTAAATGAACCAAAATTAACCGAGTTAACCCTGAATGAAGAAAGTTTACTAAAGTTTAATAACAACCAATTAAAAATGGGTTAATAACACTTTGCCCCCCAAACTAAGTAGGTAATTACACTTTGCTCTTGTAAACCATATAAATATACACTTTGGCCCCCATTTACATTATTCATCCTTTAAAAATTTTAAAATATTAAGAAAATCCAGTTAAACGACTGAAATGTCCTTAGTATCATATTTGATTTTTTAAGTATTTAATTGATTTTTGATAATTATAAAAGAATTAGGAAAAGAATAAAATATAATAGCAAGTTGATATCTTTGATTTTAGGGAGTGAAAATGTGAGAAGATGTTGAATTACATTATATCCGACATCGCAATTTACACAGGTTAAACCAAATATTAAAAGTATAAAATACTAAGAGGCATCAAAAAAAATCAAAAAATGTTATAAAAAATATATTTATTCATACAATACTTTAAAAAAAAAATTCAATGGAAAATAAGCTCATTTAGGAATTGTTTAATTACTATAGTTAAACATTCAAATTTGAAATAATACAAAATGAAATCTAAAAATTTAAATGATTAGACCAAGAAATATATTGATATAGATTATATTGAAATATTATATAGTTTAATTTTGCTTATTTTTAATTAATTATCATGTCACTATCAAAATTTAAATACATAAAAAATCAAAATATAATACCATGGATATTTTATTTATTTAACTAGATTATCTTAATAATTTTAGGGTTAATAACACTTTGCCCCCCTGAACTAGGTAGGTAATTACACTTTGCCCCCCTAAACTATAAATATATATACTTTACCCCCATTCACATTATTCACCCTTTAAAATTTTTTAAATATTAAAAAATCTAGTTCAATGACTGAAATGCCCTTAGTATTCTATTTTGATTTTTCATGCATGTATTTAATTGATTTTCAATAGTTATAAAAGAAGTAGGAAAACAAAAATAAAATATAATAACACATTGATATCTTTGATTTTAAGGAGTGAAATGTGAGAAAATATTGAATTATATTATATCTAACATTGCAATTTGCACAGGCTAAGTCAGATATTAAAAATGTAAAATACTAAGTGACATCAAAAAATCAAAAAATGTTATAGAAAATATATTATCATACAATAGCTTTAAAGAAAAATTTTCAATAGAAAATAAGTACATTTGGGAATTGTTCTACCATTATAGTTACATATTCAAATTCGAAATAATACAAAATAAAAAAGAAAAATGTTAAAAATTTGACCAAGAAATATGTGCACATAGATTATATTGAAAAATTATATAGTTTATTTTTAATTAATTATCACATAATTATCAAAATTTAAATACATAAAAAATCAAAATATAGTACTAAGGGTATTTTAATCATTTAACTGAATTATCGTAATAATTTTAGTTTTAATAACACTTTGCCCCCTAAACTGGATGGGTAATTACACTTTATAGCTCTCCTAAACTATAAAAATATACACTTTGTATCCCATTCACATTTTCATCCTTTAAAATTTTTAAAATATTAAGAAAATCTAGTTAAATGACTAAAATGTTGTTAGTATTATATTTTGATTTTTCATGTATTTAATTGATTTTTGATAGTTATAAAAGAATTAGGAAAAATAAAATATAATAACAAATTGATATCTTTGAATTTAGGGAGTGAAAATGTGAGAAAATATTGAATTATATTATATCCGACAGTGCAATTTGTACAGGTTAAGTCAACTATTAAAAGTGTAAAATACTAAGAGATATCAAAAAATCACAAAGTTATATATAATATTTTCATACAATACTTTTAAAGAAAATTTTCAATAGAAAATAAGCCCATTTGAAAATTGTTCTACCACTATAGTTAAACATTCAAATTCTAAATAATATAAAATAAAATCCAAAAATTTTAAAAATTTGACCAAGAAACGTATGTTGATATAGATTATATTGAAATATTACACAATATAGTTTATTTTTGTTTATTTTTATATAATTATTACATCACTATCAAAACTTAAATACTTAAAAAATTAAAATACAGTATCAAGGGTATTTTAGTCATTTAACTAGATTATCTTAATGATTTTAATATTGGTAATAGATGAATAGTGTCAATGAGGGGTAAAGTGTATATTTCTATAGTTTAAAGGAGCAAAGTGTAATTACCTACAAGTTTAGGGGGCAAAGTGTTATTAACCTTAAAAAAATTGAATAAATCTGAGTAGAGTTTCCCTTGTTTTTGACCAATCCCAAATTTTTCAAAAAACAAACAACAAAGTTTTCCTTTCTGTTTCATTTTCCAATATAAGAAAAACTACTGTATAGTAGCTACAACTCAGCATAGGTTGATCCAAGTCAGAGAAAGACAATATTATCGCTGTAGATATCAAGATTGCTTAACTATCATTAGTTAAGACAATAATTAAATAATTGTCTTGATTAATCAAAAAAATTCAAGTCCCAATAATTTTGTATGATGTGACAAGTAGATTTTCATAGATTTGGACTCAATCAAATAAATTAAAGTGACTAGTGTTTATCAAAGAGTTTTGGATTAATGTCATCGGGTCGACCCAATAGTTTGTCTTTAAGAATGAGTGACGTAGTTCACAAGTAACCCATTAGGGTAGGAAACCCTACTTTTACCTATAAATAAGGGTTTTCTCCTTAGATAAGATGGACAATACAGCATTAGGGATCAGTTGCATACTTCAAGTCTTCCAAGTCCTTGAAGCTTTTTGCCTTCTTCGATCATTAAGTCCTCAAAGTCCTGCAAGATCTCCACATTCCTTAAGTGCTGATCAATCCTCGAGTGTTCAAGTCTTCAAGTGCTGTCAATTTCTAAGTGTTCAAGTCGTCAAGTGCTAACAAATCCTCAAGTGTTCAAACCTTCAAGCATTCAAGACATCATGGAGCCAATGAGCATTCTTGTCATTATTTGTCCACGCGTCATTGGTAAATAGACTCTTTTCGATGAAAATCTCCTTTTCGATGTCTACTTGAGGACATATGTGAATGTTTTGTGGGGATGTTTGCCTTTTGTGTGGGATCTCTTGGCTTGGGTATTCCTATCTACTGAGCAAAATCTTTACAAGCTATCCCGTTCAACTTAAAATGGATAAAATTCTCGGTCTTTCGCTGACAAATCGAGGATTTCATCGCAGATCTAGAGATATTGTTCCTCAAGATCTGTTCAAGTCTTAAAGTTCTTCGTAGATTGAGAGACGTTTTTCCTTGATATCTACTCAACTATTTTTTCTACAGACAAGTCTTCTTTCAATTACCAAATTATTGTGAGAAGATCTATTGTCTACTTTTTTTTTCTAAATCTATAGTTCAAAAGGAACAAGAATCAAGGGAATATTCTTTTGTAAAAAAAAATACAAAGTTAGAGTTGTATACCTTCTTTTTTATTAAATCAATAGAATTGACTTTTTTTACTATTTGTTCTTGATTTTTAGTAGCTTTCCATACTTGAAATTTGTGTGAAACAAATTTTTGGCACACCTAATAGGACCAACTCTTCCCTTCATCTCTTTTCCTCAAAGTCTTATGGCTCTGCAAGGAAATAATTATTCTCAAAAGAACATCGCGCTCGAAGCCCTCTCTGTGGATTCATACTCCAGACGTATGACCCGCACTATGATTGAAGCTCTCACTACCAAAATTGCTCTATAAAAAATTGAAAGTACGTCAGCAAGTGAAGTAGGGCATGCAATCCTGGTGGATCCGCTTACATATGATCAATTCACTAAAAAAAAAAAAAAGAATCTCCACACTCGTCGCGATGAGTTTTCTATTGGGGGTAAGTATGCTGATTATTTTGTATCACAGCATTCAAGAATCATTGCATCATGAGGTAACTAGTCATCAATTCTCTATGTTTATGATATGTCCACTACTATGCCGTCAATGGTGACTAATGCTTCTAACATAGAAAAGCAAGTGGCCGAAATATCAAAGACAATCGACGACCTGAAACTGATCGTAGAAGAGAAAAGATCTTCAAATTGCAAAGTTAATGGACAAGCTAGAAGTTCTTAGTGGAGCAGAATCTAGCCATTAAAATTAAAATTATGATTCATTGAACCTAATTGCTAGGAGCAAGAACATTGAAGGAAGTCCTTATAAGTCAACTTCTTTGCAAGGTCATGCACAACATACATCTCTAGCCTCTCTTTCAGTGCAACAACTTCAAGATATGATAGCCAATACTATGAGAGCTCAATTCCATAGCCCATCACAATAATTGATTCTTTAATCTAAGCCTTACACGAAGGGGATCGATAGCCTAAGGATACCATTTAATTATCAACCTCTGAAGTTCTAGCAGTTCAATGGCAAAGACAACCCAAAGCAACATATTGCACACTTCATAGAGATATGCAACGATACTAGCACTGAAGGTGATCTTCTCGTAAAGCAGTTTGTGTGATCTTTGAAAGGAAATGCCTTTGCTTGGTATGCAGATTTAGAATATAAATCAATCGACACTTGAGAAATACAAATGGAGCATGAATTTTTTGAATCATTTCTATAGTGCACGTCACATAGTCAGCATGATAGACAAGTTGTCTAAGACTTCTGCTATAGAAATGTGTATATAACATATGCATTGGGGACTTTCATATATTCTTCAAGGGATCTAGCCGAAGTCATTCAATAAATTGGCAACTAAAACTCATGACCCGGAGCTAAGTATTGCTAATTGTGGCATGGGTGCCTACATTGAAGATCAAAAAAGTGAGAAATTATAGAATTTTGTAAAGGATGAAGTCAATGAAACTTTTTGCTAATTTTAAGTTAGTAGACAAGGACACCGCTAAGATTTTTCAATGAAGTGAAAGTTTTGGAGTGATATCATAGTCAAAAGTGATGCCTCTACATCACACTCCTTGATAAGATTCTAAAATCTCCTTGACATGAGGCATAAACTGTCTTCAAATATCAACTCATTTGAAGCCTCCTTCACAAGAGCCTAAACTATTTTCAAGTTCTAAATTTTGATACAGTCTCCTTAACACGATCATAAAACTGTTTTCAAGTTTAAAGTCCTTTTGATTACTCCTTGACACGAGTGTAAATTGTCTCCAAAGTTGCAAATCTTCAAGTGCTCCTCGACAAGAGTGTAAACTATCTCCAAAGTGGCAAATCTTCAAGTACTCCTTGACACGAGTATAAACTGTCTTCAAGTTGCAAGTTATTTGAAGTCTCTTTGATAGAAGGATAAATTGTCTTCAAAATAGCAAGTCTCTAAGTTATACGAGGATAATCTTCAAGTTTCAAGTCAAAAGTCATCACGTACTCCTTGATACACAAGTCTAAACTATATGTTACTCTTAGCCCACATAAGTATAAATTGCAAATGGCACCCTAGAAAAAAGAGAGAGAGAGGGAAAAAAAAAAAACTCCTGGCACTCTTGAGTTGAAATTGAATGGCACCATGTTCCCTTGAACTACGTGATAATTTGATTCGCTCTTTTGGAATAGATAGGCACTTGAGAATTACTTCCACATATGTTCAGTCAAATCAATGTCAAGATCACATTTTGGTATGGTAATTTTGATGCATGAATATCATTGCAGTAGCTGTTGGCCTCCAGGAGTACCTTTTTTTTTTTTTTTTTTTTTAATGTTTTGAAAGGATCCCACGCCAAGTAACCAATAGTGTGAACCAATTTCACCAAAATTAGAAAATGGAGCATCGCAAGCAATCTTATCCAAATGGGAGCTAGAAAAGAGAAGCATAAACTTTTTAGCTCCATCATGGCCATGAGACAGCAATACTCTTACTTCTTTGCTCTTAAAAGATGAAGAAGGGTCGATCACCACTATCGTAATTGTGCAGACCACTCTGAAATATGATGCATCACACTTAGGGGACAAATGTGTATGCAAAGTTGTCACATGGGAGGTTGGAGAAGACAAGTCGTTCGAGCCCTGCTTTCCATCAAGAAGATAGAAGTTTGAGACTTGTTGTCTGGTATCGCCATCTTTGATTTGCAAACTTCCTGTCTAGATTGAAGGGAACAAGTGGAAGACTAAATAAGGCTGAAAAAGGAGTTTATCCAGTTTGGAGAAAAAAAAAAAAGGAGAGGGCATGAGCAAGTTCAGTCTCTGACTAGTATTGTGTTCACATAGTTACGACGACAGATTAGCCTTTGTTCTGGTTTCAAGCCCCAAGCGTTTACGATTGACATTGGTCCCACCTGAGCAATTTTAGGACCGCTGTGCAAATTTTGTAGACAATTGGCATGCCAAAGTAGAACATAGGAGAATTGCAGTGATAACAGCAGAATTTAGCAGATGCAATGTCAACAAAGGATTACAACAGCAAAAATATCAACAATTGAAAGAGGATTCCATCAACTTCAAGATGTTGCCTCGCTAAATGATACTATCGTCGTGGTGGAGTTGCAGACTTACAGTGCACGTTGTATGTCAAAAATCCAAACACCGTAGACATGGAAGAGGGATGGAAGGCATTGATAGGGTTCCTTTTGTGTCGATTAAGAATTGCCAAAAAGCCAAAAAGCCGAAAGCTAAATGCCGAATGCTGAAAGACCAAAGCCGAATGCCAATGGTTGATTAGAGATTTAAAGGATCTAGCAGTTATAGATTTTGAAAAGCATAGAGCTCCCATGTAGTGTTATCTCCACGAGTTGAAAGTTCCAGTTTCTTTGTGGCAATTCATCTGAATAATTGCAATGCAGGAGCAAGGCAAGAGGATTCTAGCATCATTGAAGAGTTGACAAAAGCCAAAACAGTATTGACCACGATTTAGTGACTTCGTTGTTATTGATCAAAATGAATTCTGTAGTTCATAATTTCAAAAAAAAAAATAAAAAAAAAATCAGTTGTTTAGCGAACAAGGTAATTAAGAAGCTACATACTTACCTGTAGCTTGATGACAGACGTCTTGAGGTTGAAGAATAGGGTGTCCGGCATCCCCTTTATATAGGAACTAGAAGGCTGTTGGTGAATCCGGAAGTATCTTTTCATGGAAGGTGAATAAATTTGCAATTTTTCTAAAGCTGAAAATAACTGCTGTGTTTTGGGAAAAAAATTTGGAAGTTCGAAAGAAGCAAGCATGTGACTTGCTTGTGTTCGTGTCTGTTGACTATTGCCTTCTTATTTCAAATATCAGTCTCTAACAGGAATGCAATAAAAATTGAACTTGAACTCTCCAATTTGTCGGGAGGAATTGCTAAAAAGGTGAAAGTTTTGTTGGGAGGAATTGCTAAAAAGGTGAAAGTTTTGTGAACTTAAATCAAAATTGATTTTGGACACTAACTGTAACACCCCGGTCTTAAGCTGGCCCAACAACTTTTGAACGAATATAATGGGTTCAAAATGTTTAAACCAAGTTGTAAGTAGCATACAACCCAAGGTGTTATATGCTAGGCTTTGAGTTTGAGAAAGTTCAAGGTGATGCTCTTTTTGGAAGCTTTTTAAAATTTTAGTTGCGGGAAATTGCTTTAAAAAAAAAAAAAAATTCTAAATCTGCCTACGATGAGCTTGCCAAGGAGAAGGAATTCAGTTTTGTTGAATTCTCACAGGTATAAAAAGAAATGTGAGATGCTATTCAATAAGAAAGGAAAAGTTGTGTTGGTTGCCTTGTCCTCGTGAAGGGAACTGGAGCTCTATTTTATCAAATTTGGAATAGGAAGCTTTGGATGGACGTTAAGGTATGGCAAATGGAATTCTTATTTCGTGAAAATTGAAATAAGATTGGAAGTTTCTTAAGCAAATCGATTGAACTTTGCTTCTGTGATGCTAGTGGTGAAGAACGTTCGAGCTGGCTGGAAAGTTTTGGTCCTTGGGCAAGATCAAATGTAACCTTACCATAGACCACAGGCCATATCATTTTCATGGGCTCATGTTGGCTTGGCTAATGCCTATACCTGGTTAATTGTCTCTTAAAGCTTACACCGAGGGCTCTAAATGTTCTAAAACAATGGACTACTGTTCATGTGAAAAAATATCCAGTACTTCAAGCATCGTTGTTGAGCTTTCCAAGCAAATTCTTCACTGAACCTTGAAGTGGGGGCATTTGTAGACAGGTCAAAATTTTTTAATTATCATTAGTTAAGACTATATCTAAATAATTGTCTTGATTAATCCAAAAATTCAAGTCAAGACCCAATAATTTGTAGGATGTGATAAAGTGGATTTCATAGATTTGGACTCAATCAAATAAATTAAATTGACTAGTGTCTGTTGAAGTGTTTTGGGCTAATGTCATTGGGTTGGCCCAATAGTTTGTCTTTAATAATAGGTGATTTAGTTCACAAGTAACTCATTAGAGTAGAAAATCTTATTTTTACCTATAAATAGGGATGCTCTACCTGGATAACATGGACGACACAACATTAGAGATTGGTTTCATACATCAAGTCTTCCAAGTTATTGAAGCTCTTCATGTTCTTCGATCGTTAAGTCCTCAAAATGCTGCAAGATCTCTGCGTTCCTCAAGTGTTCAGTTCCTCAAGTGTTGATCAATCTTCAAGCATTCAAGTCTTCTAGTGCTGTTAATTTCTAAGTGTTCAAGTCATCAAGTGTCGAGACTAAATCCTCAATTGTTCAGCCCTTCAAGCGTTGACAAATTTTCAAATCCTTCAAAGAATGAGAGACATTGTTTCTCAAGATCTATTCAAGTCTTCAACTGCTTCATAGATCGAGAGATGACTTTTCTCGTGATCTACTCAAACATTTTCCTACAAACAAGTTTTCTTTCAATTACTAAATTATTGTGAGAAGATCCATTGTTTACTTTTGTTCTAAATTTACAGTTCAAAAGCAAAAACAAGAATTAAGAGAGTATTTTTGTAAAAAAAAAATACAAAGTCAGAGTTGTGTACCTTTGTTTTATTAAATCAATAAAATTGACTTTTTTTATTAATTGTTCTTGATTTTTAGTATCTTTTCATACTCGAAATTTGTGTGATGAAAAACGCTTATCCAAAATAACCCTAAATAACCAAACTTGGTTATGATAATAGTAAATTAATTTAACTTAAAAATAGCTAACCCTAAATTAACCTAATATGCTTTACTTAACTTTTATTTAGTCTAAATAGCAATTTTAATTATCCCTAAATTAAACTTTTTTGCCCAAGTAAACCCTAAACTAACCTAATTTACTTTAGTTAACCATAATTAACCTAATTTACTTTAATTCACCTAAATTTAACTAATTTCTTTAGTTAACCTTCATTCTTAGTAATTTTATCTAACCTATTGTAAATCGCAAAATTTACCCAAATTAATCAAAAGTAACATATTTATTATCATATAATAACAAGTTATGCCTAATTTTATCTAACTATTATGAATACCCTATTTTCCTTTCTTATATTATTATTATTATTATTATTATTATTATTAGTAGTAGTAGTAGTAGTAAGCTTATCATATATGACTAAATTTACACAAGTTAAATAACAGTAACATAATCACTATTAGTTAAAAATAAATCATCTCTAATTTTATGATATTATTATCGTGTGTTTCGTAATTAATATTACCTAATTACTTTAATTAACCCAAATTTTCCCTAAAATTAATCTATCCTTATAGTATAATATTACTAAATTTCCTGAATTTAAACAAAAGTAACATAATAATTATTAATTAACGGGAAACTATCACTAATTTGTTCTAATTATAATTAGTACCTTATTTTACCTAATTGATATTGTTACCCTTATTTTCCCTGAATATTATTACTAAAAAAAATAGAAAAATAAAATAAAGTGTAATTAACAAAAAAATAAAAAGAAAAGTCTAAAATTAAAATAAAATAGAAAAAATCAAAAACTATTACTAAGCTATAATAATCTAATAAAAAAGAAAAAATTAACATAAATATTAAAATTACAAAAAATTAACCCCTTAAAATTAACAAAAATAGAAAATTAGTATAAAAATTACAAAAAAAAAAAAAGAATTAACAACATAGCAAAAAATTAAAAAGTATAACCATAAATTATAAAAAATAGAAAATTACACTAAAAATGAACATAACAAAAAATAACTTAATTACTTCTAGTAAATAAGAATATAAAATTTTCTCTAATCAAAATATTAACCCTAGATGTAAGCTTTTAAGCCAAGCTTCCTTAAAAATTACCTTGCGTAACCAAAAAATAGGCATATAAAAAAATGGCAGATAAGACTAACGTTTTAACAGAACAGTAATCAAAGATGAGGAAGAGATGGCAGGCGGAAAAGGTAGAGGAAATGGTAGCAATACATCTCTTAACTAGCGGTGGAGGTGTATGGGATAACCAAGGTAGAGGTAGAGGTAGAGGTAGAACAGGTGGGGATGTGTTAGAGTACATGATAGAAAGATAGCGACAGAGTATGGAGTGTGTCTGTGTATGTGTGTGTGTGTGTGAGAGAGAGAGATAGAGAAAATAAGAAGAAGGAAAAGGAGGAGCAGGAGCAGGAGTAGCAGGGTTTTAGCATATCTAAATATTCCATTCTGTGACGGATCTTGCAACAAAAATTTGTTTATTGTGAATTCAAAATTGCATCCAAACCCACGGTGAAAGAGTAAATCTACCACATTAGGTGCAATGAATCTAGCAATGAAATTGTTTATGAAATAAATTTGAGATGTATAGTTGGATGTCCTGTAGCAGTAGTTATGTGACTACGTGCTACGAACTTTGCGACATGTTAGATCAATACATTCAATTGATTGTTTACATCTCGCCAAGTATTGGTGCAGGCAAGAAGTGTGCTTTCCTAAGATATGATTTTACACTTCTGAAAGCATTAGTGCATGCCTCACCCCACTCAAATGGTACACTTTCTTCATAAAGCGACTAAAATATTGGCATCTCCAAGCCAAATTGAAATAAACTTTCAAAAATAGACTAATCTCTGTTATAGGCTTTTCAACTCATGAATATCATGAGACTCAGACATTTTCACTATGGCATTTATATTGTCTTTGTTAATCTCAATGCATTAATGACAGACCACAATGCCAAGAAATTTTACAAACATGACTCAAAAGCACATCTTAGTGAAATCATGTTGATATCTTCTCAATCGATTGAATATTTCTTTGAAGTCCTTGAGATGAGTACTTCTCTTATTCTCTTTGATAACCAAATCATCAACATAATATTCAGACATTTTTGCCTTGCATATCATAAAATATATCCTGCATTTCATCACCCCAACAATTTTTAATCGAAAAGGCATAAGTTTATAGTAATAAATGCCCTTTGGACTACGAAATGCAATATGCTCTTCATCTTCCGATACCATGAGAATTTCATTGTAACCTAAAGGGGCCATCCAATGAATGATATAAACTCATGCCTAGTGGTAGCATGAACCATGACTTCAGTGATAGATAGAGAGAAATCATATTTGGCACATACATTGTTGAGATCCCAAAAATTGACACAAACACAAACTTTTCCATTTTTCTTTGCTCAGGCACAATACTTGAAATCCATGTAGAACATTATCCTCATGGATGAATCTAGCTTTGATGGGTTTAATTATGTAGAACATTATCCTCATGGATGAATCTAGCTTTGATGGGTTTATTTATTTCAGTTTCGATCAATGGAACTAAGCTGAACATAAATTACCTTTGAGCTTATTTATGAGAACACACTCACTGCTTGAAAGCCAAATGATAGACCGTGACCTTGGTATCTGAACTATGCATTTCTTTGTATGTCCATGGAAAAATATCTTGATATTCTTTCAGTATCTTAATATATGTTTTCTTTTTATCAGGACTTAAATGAGCACTCACATATATATGGCTTCCATCCTCCAGGGTACAAAGGTTAACTTCTTTCAACTCGTCGACCATAGCAAGCATACATTCTTCAAATTAAGAAAGAGCATCCTCGGGATCTTTTTCTTCTATAGTAGTGCTATCAATTATAGTTGTATGGTTGCATTATGCCATGCTCACCTCATCTTCCTCATTAACTTTTGTATGCACTATGATATGCTTCTCAGCTTTCAATATACCCGCACGACACATGAAAGACTTAGTGCACCTCCTCATTGTAGAAGGGATAAGGCTATGGTGTGTACTAAGAATGGTAACAAATAAATTAAATTAAGTAATAAAAACTTTCAACACTAAACTACCATCTATACGCCTGCAATGTATATGGAGAAGATTAGTAATAAGTGGTAATTAGAGGATCATTCCCTCGAGGTTTGCCAGCAAGAAGTACTAGGGACTAGGAATTAACTCACTATTTAGACAACAATTAAGTTGAGTGCAATAAACTACAACTAAAGGCAATTAATGCTATTAAGACAATAAAAAGTTGATTTAGCTAGCAACAAGTAATAAAGGTGGATCGAGCTAGGAAAATGCTCTCTCTACAAGAATGGTCATTCCAATTTTCTATACAATTAGTGGGTCTAATTTGGGGTTCATTCCCAATTTTTGAATCAACCCCTAGTCTGGCTAATGATTCTAATCTATTCACTCTATGGAAACTATATGAACCAACTAAGAAAAATGGTATTTTGGCCCGACTATCACTCTTCCTAATCTAGTAAATGACTGATCTAAGATTGACCACAATAAAAAATTTGCCTTCATGATATTTGTGATCACGGTTTGTGCTTTGCATTTCACATGTAATTTGGCTTCGTGACCACGATCATGGATTTTCCTTCTTTAATTTCTAGATCGCGATGTAAGTCTCCTTATGGACTCTTTAAGATTCTTCATGTTTACACCTTAATCCTTTAGCTTCCAATGCCATCTACTTGAGCTCAAATATGCTACTAACTTATAATAAATTACTCCCTCTATCCCATTAAAGTTATCACCATTTGATTTTTCTGGTCAACACTTAAGTTTCCACAGCTTAATTGTATATAAATTTCTTTAAATTTTTTAAAGTTTTAAATTTGTATGTGTTAATATTTGATATAAATTTGTACCTTCTTTGGAACAACTTGGGTTAGATTCACCCACTTGTTATCGCTAATAGGGTAGATTATAGTGTGTCTAGTAGCTTCATCACTTCTTTCTAACAACCTCTTGGGTTCATTCTTCTTTGGAGTTGTCTAGTTGGTTTATACTCTTTATTCCTTAGAATGTTGTGCATACAAATAATTGGATTAATGTCCTTATGTTGGTTATGCTCCAAGCTATAGACCGTACTATACTTCTTCAGCATATCAACCAACTTCACTAATTGCTTACTTTGCAAGTATGCATTGACAATCACGAAAAAAGTTTCATTATCACCAAGGAACACGTATTGCAAATTCAAAAGGTAAAGGTTTGAGTTTAAGCTAGGGGGGGTTCATTGTTCGGAGACTCCCCTTTACCTTTATCTTCATCACTAACTTTCCCCTCCTTAGTTGAGCAATTCTCCTCTAGAAGATTTAGCCACTCTTGTGTCTCCCGATCAATTATATCAACCTTATTTGAGTTCATAAGTGCCATTTTCCATGAAGACTTAGCTATATTGTACCTACAAAATCATTGACAATTTTATCAATTACATGAATTCTCTTAATATCATCATAATTAGAAGGAAGTTTAAGGGAAACACATACATTAAAAACAACAATATCATTATTTATTCGAAACTTTAACTTCCCCTCTTGGAGGTCTATGAGAGTACGTCTGGTGGATAAAAAATGATCTTCCAAGTATGGTGGGTATTTCCTTGTCTTCCTCGATGTCTAGCATAATGAAATTCACTAGGAGATGTAGCTTGTCAATCTTGATGATCACATCTTCTATTATCCACATTGAAACCTTTATGCTCCTATCTACTAGTTGCAAAGATACACTTGTAGGATTCAAATCTCTATCTTTGAGCTTTTTGTATACCGAGTACGGAATAAGATTGAAGCTCCCAAGTCGCACAAAATCCTTTCAAAATGAATGCCTCTAATGTCACATGGAATTAAAAATGAATCGAAAATTTTCAATTTCAACGTAGGCTATTGTAATAATTACACTGCATCTCTCCGCTAAGTAAAGTATTTCATCCTCATGAAACTTTTTTTTAGAAGAGAGACCTTTCTGCATGAATTTAGTAAAGCTCGGCATATTCTCCATCAAAGGAATGCTATTTCGACCTTCTTGAACACTTCAAAAAACCTTTTGAACTTCTTGACTTTCTTATCACCTTTCAACTTTTGAGGAGATAGAAGCTTTGATTTTCTTAGTTATTTCCATTTATAGGTCCTTGTCTTCATTGTTTGATTTACTTGGGCTTTGGGGCTCTTCGACTACCTTGCCTTTTCCCTTAAAAGACTCTATTTTTATTGTCAAGTTCACTCTTATCATTCCCTTCCTTTTCAACCTACTTGTCTATCAAAGGTGTATCACCCTCAACATTTTCATCCAATTTTTTATCACTTCATAATGGCTTGAGTATGTTCATGAACATTGTGATTTCTTGGAAATGGCTCTCTTGTAATTGGAAAGGTATCACTTGGATGGGTACGGGCTCTTGGATACTATTCTAGTAATTTGGTCCAATTGTGTCTCCAAATTTTTAATGGTAGTATTTTGATTCCTTGCAAATGCTTCTTGATCCCTTCGGAACATCTCTTGATCTTTTCAAACCATCTTATGATCCCTTTGAAGTGCCTCATTTTCTCTTGTTATCACTTCATTTTATCTTCTCAAGGCTTCAAAATCCGTTTTGTGATTCCTCATTGCTCTTCATTAATTGAGAGAATATGTCCGCTATACTTCTTGGAGAAGGTGGACCAAGTATAAGAGGTTGGGATTGATTATAATGTAATTGAGATTGCTGGGAAACACTTAGTTGAGAATTATGAAAGTTGAGTTGGAAGGTTTTTGGTTGGGTGGTTTATAGGGTCTAGAGGAAAAGGCTTGGCTCCCATCCTCACACAATCTAGATGTACCCCATTAAATTTTAATGTGTCTAATACCTTCCCAAAGTTCAATTGATGAGTATGGAGATCTTTATTTGGACCACCCACGAACATAGCATGTGTTTTTCCTAAATCAACATGCATTTTTTATCAATTTACCTTACACTAACTTTTAGCTAATTGAAGTTATATTTGTGGTAAACATTAATATTACTTTTAGGAATTATGAGTACAAGAAAATTTGAGTTTCTTGAGTTAAATTACAAATTTATTTATCTTAAAAAAAGACATTATTTTGAGACCAACAAAAGGGATTTTTTTTTTTTTTGGTATGCAAAACCGACATTTATTAGATGTAGAATTCCCCTTCCCCCCTTCCTCAAAAAAAAAAATCTTTCTTCCCCTTGTACAAGCTCTAAAAAAAAATATTATTGTATAGAAATATATCCATATTGGAACCTAAAAAGACAAAATCTAGAGATTTGTCGAGAGTAGAAGAGACAGAGAACAAGAGATAATATTATGGGATAAATGCAGAAAACCTCCCCGAACTTACACCCCAGTTGCAGTTTACCCCCCTCAACTTATTTAATAAGTACTTTAATCGCTCTTTTATGTTTCGGGATAAAATTAGCCCACTATTATTTTTTCTTCTTCTTTTTCCCTTTTATTTATTTTCTCTCTCTTGTTTTTCTTTTTCTTTTTTTTCACTATTCTTTCTTGCTACTACTAAACAATTATGTTATTTTTAATAATTAATTAATTAAGCACTAACTTTTCACATGTTTCTAAAAAATTTAATTTACAAATTAATCATGCTTTAATACAATAAATGATATAACCTTTAAAATAAAGTTTGTGATTAACTATTAATAATAATATTAACAAAAAAAAAAAATTTTGAGCTAGAGAAAATTAAAAAATTTATTCTAGTATACAAATAAAATAATAGGATGAAAAAACTTAAAGAATCTTTTATTCATGGTGTTATATCAGTAAAATGTAGTAATAAAATATTACTGCTATCTAATATAAACATTTTTGGTATTACAGTAAACTCAACCAAAATACGACATGCGAATGATATGACATAAGAAAATTTTGTTTGCATACTTAGAATATATATTTTAAATTTTTTTGACAAATTATTTTATCTTTTTATAGTTTTCGACAAAGATATAGTCCATCTAGGAATTGAGCAGGATATGGTCCATGACAGAGTGTAATAGTGTAGTAGGATTCATGCAGCCGACCCTACTTAGAGGGAATAAGGCTTGGTTTGTTTGTTTATAGTTTGTTCATTTGTTAATTATAGCATTAGTAAAACTCACAGAATCCATGTTATAGCTGCTATTAAAATATATGTTGCTTGTATTAAATAACTTATTTATTCTATAAATTATTTATACACATGTAAAAGAAATTAGAGTTTTTAACTAAGTAATTACTAGTAGTATAATAGTTCATCGGTAGCAAGAAAGAATTGATAAGAAGATAAAAGGAAAAATATGAGACAGAGAAAATAAATAAATTGGTAAAAAAAGGGGGAAAAAAATTATTAAAATAGTAAGGATAAATTTGTCCCAAAACATGAAGAAGCATGGAGTAAGGGGTTAAAGTGCTTATTAAATAAGGAGTAATTACATTTACCTCCCTTAAGGTTTGACTATATTACCAAACAAACTCTGTAATTTGATCAAATTACAAATACTCCCTTATCACTAACTTCCATTAACAGAATCAATCAAAGACCAAATTACCCCTATTCCTCATCAGTTGGAATTTGTTTTAATGTTGAAAAAACAAAAATAGAATTCTTAAATGACAAAATCACCTTAAACTAATTATGTTACTGGAAGATTTATCCCCGATTCCCTTCTCTTTCTCTTCCCCCCTGCTACTCCATTAAAGTCTACCTTAATATAGTATTTTCTAGGTTAACAAAATGTAAAATTATCCTCTAGATTCTCTACATCTCTCTTTGTTTTTTTTAAGGTAAAAATATCAAGCCTTTTATTAGAATCAAAATTGTAAGAACAGTCAAGAGTGGAAAAAAAAAAAAAAAAAAACAGATTACATCAAATAAAGCTATATTTTCTATTTACATTAACATATATACTCGTACACTCCATTATTGAACCTCATCTCTTTCTTAGTAATATGTTTCAGTTGCTTGAAGGAACTTTGCTAGACCTAATTCAAATCTCTCAAACACAAATTTTTTTTATTTATTTTTATTATCCCAAGTCTGGAATTGGAAGTGGTGGTGGGTTTCAAGGGAGTAGGCATATTGGACATAGATGGGCAGAACATGGGGTGGTGGGTAGGCAATGATAAAGATGTGGTGAGGGAAGGAGGCATAACGAAGGAGAGGGGTCTGAATAAGATCATATCAATGGTAGTGGATTATGTTGCTAAACAAAGAATTTTGGCTGGCCAGAGTTTCTGGTGACGAAGAAGTCCAAGACAAGAAGAAAAGGAACAGAAAGAAGAACAGAAAGAAAGAAAAAAATTAAAAATAGAGGAAGAGAAAGAATGTGTGTACGTGTGTGCCGTCGGTGGAGGTGCATTTAGTCAGTGGTGCTACCATCTTGTTCAGCTATGTTTCGATGCAAAATTTCAGCAAACACCAAAGGGAAAATGAGGTCTTTTTAAATTTTATTTTAACCCTCAAAAGTCTCTACTCAACCCCAATAAAAGCCCGATTGTTCAGGAACGGATATTTTTGGTAGTAAAAATATTAATTATGATTCTTTAAGGGCAATCTTGACCTCTCACACTAATTCTTTGCTGACATCAGCAGTAATTTTAAAATCTCCTAACAGTAAGGGGGTTTTTGTTAAACATTTGTACATTCAAGGGGGTTGATTGTAATTTAACCAAACAATGGGATTTGTTTGAGGTAATACGATAAAACCTCAAGGGAGGTGAATGCAATTAACCTATTAAATAAGTTGAGGGGGACAAATTGCAGTTGGATTGTAAGTTAAGGTTTTTTTTTTTTTTTTTGCATTTAATCATATTAAAAACCATGTTATTGAAGTTTTTTTTTTTAAACCAATCAAGCAAATTGACTTAAATTTAATTAGTCCATAATTGCTGTTGTGAGGATTTTGAATACATATAGTTGCATTTTTTAAGTAACTAGAAAATAGCACGTGCTTTGCATGTGTAACACTTTTATATATTAAAAATATTCATTTTTTAAAAAATAAATGAATAGTCAATGAATGAAAACCAACTATAAAAATTTTGCCTATTGAGTTTTTTATACAAGATTTATATATTTTAAATATATTTTCTCTTTCATTGTAATTATTTTCTCCTATCTTTTTTTTTTTTATTTCTCAATATTGTTATTTTTAGAATATTATATATAAATTTCATTTTTCTTAAAAAAATTAAATCAATTTTCTACTTTTATGAGAACAATATATGATAATTGTATTTTCTTATTTATCTTCTAGGTGCCTAGTTCATAATTTCATATAGCATCACCACCAGACTCTAAACTCTTTATTCATCTTTCTTAGCGTAAAATATAGCTAATTCTGATCTAAAATAGTTTTAATTTTTCTTTTAGATTCCTAGGTTATACTTGATCAATATAAATGAAGACTTTTTCCATAATATTGAACTTTTTTGAGATATATCTATATATTCTTCATCGTTAATAAAGGATAAAATCACTGTCAAGTAGTATCAAATATCATTTAGTAGATGAAGAATGTCCAAATTCTTTCATTAATGAAAATATTTACAGGAGATTAAATAATATAGTGATAATTACAAAATTGATTAATTAAAATTTCAAAAAATAAGAAAAAATAAACCTAAGTATAAAGAAGAAAGATATCAAATAAAAATCCTGTTTCCTGTACAAGAAAACCAACAAATTAAACTAATATGTTCTGTATAATATGTATATTATAGGTATCACACAGTATATCAAGATCATAAACAAAAGGTAAAAATAAAAATTTATTCTTTTATCTTACTCTAAAATGTACAAAAAAATAATGAAAAAATCCTCTATATTACTCTAAAATACACGCAACTCGAATGAAAAATATTTTGTTCCAAAGACGTACAAAATAACATGTAATTTCTATAATTTCTATTCTAATTAAATTAATTATGTATCCAAATAGAAAATATATTGGTATTTTTCATGTTTCTTAACCTTATAATAATATTGATGTTCTGCAATCTTCCATTCATCCTGAATGGCATTGAATGTGGTTAACTCTAAAATTGTATTTTGATAAAGGGTTTTAGTATGAAATTAAATTTGCATTTATTAAATATATAAATAAAATGAAGCCTAATAACAGTTTATGGATTTATATTTTCATTTTTGTACTTTTTTATTAATTCATTTTATTATTTACCAAAACATTTAATCTATATCTTAATTGTTTTAATATATAGATAAAGAATTGCATTGTAATTTCTAAAATTGATATGTAAAATCAATCTATATCTATAATTTTTTCAGAGTATTTAATAGTATGATTATGTTTGAAAAATTTATGTAGTCTTTTACAGTACTTACCTGTTTATTTTAGTCCTGCAATAATTATTTTAGACTATTTTGGATAAGAATCATACAATTGGTTGAACTATTTTTACCTTATTAGTAGTTACTCTACACCAATATTTCTTTGTTGTTTTATCATCTACAATAACAACTGGTATTATTATTTTCGTATTTGACATTTAATTACAAATATTATTTTAGAATATTTTGGGCATATGCAGTGTATCATGGAGTGATCTTATTTTCTAACTCATAAATAGTTCCTCTAAACTAAACTAATATTGTATAAAATGATATTATTAAAGATAAAGATTTAGTAATCAAAATACTATTAAAGAGATATAAGTTAACAAATACTTTAAGATTGTGAGTTTTCTATTTGTGCCTAAAGTTTACGTTTATATTTCATTACTTGGTTAATTTTCTATTCATCATATAGGACAGAGAAAAATAAATTTAAATTAATCATAAAACAAACTTAAAAGAAATAAGAAAATAGTGTTATAGATTCTACTATTTTTTTACTTAATAACATTTTAATTTTTTTTATTTGTATGATTATTAATTTTGTAAATTTTAAGTTATAACATATTTAAAAATTCTATACTCATGGGTATATCTATCTTGTCAACCAAAATTTCAAATCAAAGAAGTCATTATAATCAAGATCATGAATCTATTATAGCTGACTATCTGTTAAGGAAAGTTTTGCTTAAAAAATGACATCGGTCAGATTTTGCATTTTCTACAGTTAATCTAGATTAATTTTTATTTGTTGAAATTTTAATTATAATAATATTTTTTTACAAATTAAAACTTCTGTCTTATTATGTATTTGTGCTGAAATAGGTGTTTGTATCATAAAAAATAGGTAGAATAGATGATGAGTAATTTAATTATATTTTTCTACTAGGAATTGGAAATTATGATAAATATTTTTATAATAAATGTCATTTTAATTATTACTTTTATAATAAATATGATTCATTTTTTCTATTTTTTGAAATTTTAATTATAATAAATATTTTTATACGAATAAAAATCTTCCATCTTATTATGTATTTATGCAAAAATAGGTAGTTGTATCCTAAAAAATATGTAGAATAGATGATAAGTAGTTTAATTATGTTTTTCTATTGGAAATTAGAAATTATATTCATTAAGGGCAGGTGTTTTAGGCATTACAAAAGAGGTAGAGAAAAACATAAATATGTTTTCCTATTGAGAATTGGAAATTATATTTCATTAAGTTTAAAATTTTAAACATTATGAAAAAGGGAAAAAACACTTATATACGTTTTGTATTGAGAATTAAAAATTACATTTCATTAAGGGCGGGTATTTTAGTCATCATAAAAAAGGAAGAAAAACTTTGAAGGGATAAACAAAAGTTGGAATAAACAAAAAATTAGAGAAGCTAACTACAACTCATATATATATATATAATAGTATAGATAAATTGATGTATCCTTTTACTATTTTATTTGAAAATAATTGAGAAGCTGATTGATAGTCTAGCTGTATATTAAAAGATCAGTCAAAACGTATGAATCAAGTTTTGAGCCATTCATCATTCAACTTGATTATTTTGTTTGGCATACAAATTTTTTAATAAGATTATGAGTAAATTTTATTATTTTATTTGGAATGATTGAGAAGCGCATTGATAGCCTTAGTTAAATATAAAATGATTATAATATTATGGATCCCGTTTTGAGCTCATCCTTCACCAGTAGTTATTGTTTAATTTAATTAGTTTATTTGATAATATAATAATTAGGGATGTAACCGGGCATGGAGGAGTTAGACATTCATGTTAGGGAAGGCAAGGGCAACGATTGGTGGTACTTCGGAGTAGATTGATTCTGCGAATTTTTCGAATCAATAGATCAGAACGAACACTTGTACTAAAAACTAAAAAATACTTATCAAAATCATTACACATTAAAAATTATATTAAATCATGACTATCTATAATTTTTTTTTATTAATTAAATCGGATTTCATTTACTTTTTTACGAATTCAGTGACACGTTATGACTTTGTCACATTTTATGTAAGTGTTGTTTGAAATAACATGTGGATGCGATTCACAAGTTTCCGGAAGAACAAATATATATATATAGGTTGATGACTTGATGTAGTTTACCTTAATTTTATATGCAAAAAATGTACTGCAAGTTCTAGATTTCACATAGTAATTAGGATGTAACACGGTTTGTATACATGGACAATTTGCAATAGAAAACTCTATGGGGTTTCTTTTGAGACATACCGTTTCAATCCACCCATCTGCATTAACTTTTATTTGGATTTATTAAAATTAAAAAATAGTTGAAAATGGTTAATGTTAGAGAAAAAAATTATTTTAAATTATTAGTTAAAATGGGCCAACGTCAGATAGGAAAATAGATTTTATTTGGATTTATTAATATTAAAAATTAGTTGAAAATGAGTTAATGTCAGAGAAAATTTTAGATACTTTTTTTTTTTAGAGAAACATAGATACTTTTTTTTTAGAGAAACATAGATTTATATTTTAGAGATACTAATAGTACGATTTATCACTTGTAAAATCTTGATGTTTTAACAAAACATGACTACAGAACTTGTGTAATAGATTATAGATAAAGTGAAGGGTTGGGAACGCTTGGTAAGTTTGTTTTGCTCAAAAATAACGTTTGGAAAGTTTAGAAAATTCTCCCTAATAATTCGCCTAAAACTTTTGACTTTGCTTCACCCTGGAGCCCTTCCACGACGCTTTGTGAGATTCACCATTAGGGGAAATACTTAGTTAGATCTAATTTTTTATTTTACTTATAAATTTTGTGGTGTAAATTAAATATTATGGAATCTATGACATCAGTTGATGTAAGTAAAATTTTATAAAATTTAATTTTGACAGTAAAATTTATAAATGGAACCAAAAATCAGATTTACATAAGTATTTTCCGAAAAATAAATATAAGTAAGAATGCCACGTGGAAGCCTCCTAGAGTTGGAGGCCTCCATTATGGTATATTACTATTGATATATATGTCGAAAAATTTCTAAAAATATGCTTGTTTTTAAAATTATTCTTTTTTTATGTCTATTCCAAATTACAGTTCCGGACCAGTGGAACTCGCATTCAGAGAATGCGAGTTCCAGAAAATTTTTTTTAAAAAAAAAATAATAATAAAAAAATATTTTTAGAAGACCTCGCATTCACCGAATGCGAGGTCTTCTTAATTTTAAAAAAAAAAAATTGACCTCGCATTCTCATAATGCGAGGTCAATTTGACTGACCACAAATTTCAGTCTAACAAACAACATAACCACAAATTTCACCACAATCAACAGAAACCAAACCTACAACATATATCCCGAGTCAAAAATCATTCTCTCTAAATATTAAAAAAAATAAGGGATATAATCAAACCAGCATATTATTAAACTAAAATACAAAAACATAAAAAATCATAAACTACCAACACAAAATATATTTATAAAACATTTACATTAACAAAATTAATTATTTAAACAAAATTAAAAAATATATTAATTAAAATTATTGGACTTCATAAAAAAATTAAATTTACCTGAAATATTTTGGTGGTGGGTGGCGGTGGTTGTGTTGGTTGTAGTGGTGGTGGTGGTGGAATGGAGGTGGTGATTGTTGTAGAGGGAAGGAAAAATAGATGGTGGTGGAACGGAGGAGGAGAAGGAGGAAGTTTTCTTTTTTTTAATTTGGGGATTTATCTTCTGCGAGGCCGCCTCGCAGAAGATAAAGGTCGACTGACCTCGCATTCTCCGAATGCGAGATCAAATTCCAAATTTTTTTTTCTTTTTTTTAAAAAATAAATTTCTAGAACTCGCATTTTCCGAATGCGATTTCCACTGGTCCGGAACTGCAATTTAGAATAGACATAAAAAAGAACAATTTTAAAAACAAGTATATTTTTAGAAATTTCTCTATATATGTCACAGGATGTAGTGGTTACTAATACATTAGTAGTAATTAATTATGGAGCTCCAAAATTTCCCTTCAAACTTCATTACTTTCTTCTTCTTTGCAGCCATTCTATTGACTTTAATCAAGGAATGGAAAACATACAAAAATTCCAAAACCATGCAGAAATTTCCTCCAGGTCCATGGAAGCTACCATTTATTGGATGCATGCATCATTTGATAGGCTCTCTTCCACATCGTTCTCTCAACAACTTGGGTAAAAAATATGGACCTATTATGCATTTGCAGCTTGGTGAAGTTTCAGCCATAGTTGTATCATCAGCAAATTTAGCAAAAGAGATCATGAAAACGCATGATCTTGCTTTTGCTACCAGGCCTGAACTGCTAGCATTCAAAATTATATGCTATGGCAGTTCAGACATTGCATTCGCCCCCTATGGCGATTATTGGAGACAAATGCGAAAAATTTGCGTTCTGGAACTTCTCAGTACTAAAAGTGTCCGGTCTTTCTACAATATCAGGATTCAGGATGAGGTTTTGAACCTTGTTGACGCCATTAGGCATTTGGTTGGCAAGAAAGTAAATTTCACTGAACAAGTTTTTTCATATTCAAGTTCCATGATTTGTAGAGCAGCATTTGGTCAAGTTTCTAGGGAAGATCAATACGAATTTGTAGGATTGATGAAGCAAGTAGCAGCTTTAGGAGGAGGGTTTGATATTGCTGATTTGTTTCCATCTTACAAGATTCTTCATTTCCTGACCGGGATGGAGCCTAAATTGCAGAAGGTCCATCACAAAATAGATATAATATTTGGAAAAGTAATCGAGAAGCACATTCATGAGAACCAGGCTACAAAAAAGGAAGGTGTTGCCGAGTCAGGTCAGGAAGATCTAATTGATGTTCTGCTGAGACCTTAGAGATACACATCTTAATTTCCAATCACCAACAACAATATCAAAGCAATCATCTTTGTAAGTACTTAGCTCCTGAATTTTTTTTATTTTTATTGGGTCTTGAAGTTCAAAATGGTTGCCATTCATTCAGCAAAAGTATACCTGCATAATTCACGGTTAATTGCCAATGATTGAATTACCGGGGATGGGATTAAGTTGCACATTAGTTACACCTCAATCACGGAACGATATTAAATTATAGTGATACCGATTTGTTAACAAATATCTGATTCGATGATATATTTGCATATTTAACTTAGATGGTCAATGTCCCTGGTATCATCTAGCATAAGGTTGAGTTTGGGAGGTAATCTAATTTTTCTTTCTATTTAATATCTCACCTCTAGAGGTAAAATTTTAAAATTTTTATTCTTTCATATTTCTCATTTTCTCTTCTTTTTTCCTTCGTTCCTTTTTTCTTTCTTCCATTTCCAAGAGTCCAAACTCACACCCTAAAATTTTAAATCCATAAGGAGGGCAATGATATTGCCACACCAAACATCTTATTAAAATATTAAATTACACAACTACCATTAATGATTTGCACCTGTTTTGTGGACATGGGAGTATGGTGGATAATTAAAGAAAAATTTTATGAAAGTGAGAATATATCATTCCTCTAATAAATCCTGCTTATGCCGGTGGAGTTGGTGAGAATTAGCTTATTCCCAAATTGAGATCTTCTTTGGCTACTTCATTTATTTTTTTTATATATTATTCTTTAGATTTATTACAAAAGCTCCACCCTTCATTCTCTTCTAGCTTGAGGTTCTATTTGAACAGCATAAACAGGATTAATTAAGAAGGGAAGAATGATTCTTCCATACAGTCTGAGAGGCATTCAAGTTCAGCTCAATCAATTAATCGTACCCTTCATAACAAAAAAAATAAAAATAAAAAAATACAATAAAGCAAAACATTTTCTAAAAAGTTGTCCAATATTTTCACTATAACTTTTCAATTTTCCGAAAAATTTTAATCCAAAACAATTACTAAAGACTAGAAATTGTACAAAATAGGATGAAAAAGTTGAATTTACAGAGCTTTCTCTCCACAGAGGGATAGAGGGTTTGGGTTACTCTCGCAGAACATCTGTCGGTAACCGAGGGAGACGAATAAGTTGGTTTTTTTAGAATTTAGGTTTCATTGCACGACAAGACATGACATTGTTGGCTCTGAAACGACTTATGCGAGGGAGACGTCTACAGCGCTGACTTTTTAGTTAAATTGAACTAGAGTACATTAAAGATTTGTTTTATACTTCTTGTTGCATTAATATACTCTGTTATATAGGATTTTTAAAAGGGTAAATAATACTTTACCCCGGAATTAGGTAAGTAATAACACTTTATCCCCTGAATTAGGTAAGTAATAACACTTTACCCTCTTAAATTAAAAAATTTTTACTTTATCCCCCAATCAAATGATTTATTCTTTAAAAAATTTATAATATCATGTTAAAGTACTTAAATACCCTTAGCACTATATTTTGATTTTTGTATATAAATTTTGATAATGATATGATAATTATTTAAAAATAATGAAAAATAAATTATATAATATGAATATATATCATGATCAAATTTTTATTAAGATCTAATTTTGTTATTTTATTTTATATTATTTCAAATTTAAATGTTTAATTATAATAGTAGAACAATTCCTAAATAGGCTAATTTTTTTGTTAAGAATTCTTCTTTAGAGATATTGTGTGACAATATATATATTTTTTTATAAAATTTGTGATTTTTTTTCTGTCTTTTAATATTTTACAATTTTTATATTTGGATTAACCTGTGCAAATTTCAATATCAAATATAATATAATTCAACATTTTATCACATTTTCACTCGCTAATTATTTTGTTATTATATTTTATTATAATAATAATTTTTATTATAATATTACTTTGTTATTATATTTTATTTTTTTCTAATTCTTTTATACGTACTGAAAACCAAAATTAAATACATGAAAATCAAAATATAATACTAAAAGATGAATCATGTGATTGGAGGGCAAAGTGTAATTTTTTTAATTCAGGAGGCAAAGTATAATTACCTACCTAATTCAGGGGGCAAAGTGTTATTAAACCTTTTTAAAATGCTAACTTTGTGTAACAAATGCATATTTTATAAAGGGTTAAATATAGCAAACACTCTTAATGTTTAGGCTATTTTGTACTAAATCCCTTAGCGTTATTTTTTTTCACTTTGTCCATTTGACTAACAGTCAAAGGTGACTTCTCTGTTAGTTTTTTCAAAGAGACAAATTTATCCCTAAAAGTCAATTGCATTAAATCCCCCTTAAGATTTAAACAAAGTTTTACTTTATGCCTTTATGTAACTTTTGTAGCATTTAATACATTGTGATAAAAATAAAATTTAATAATATTCTCAGTATTGTTAAAAATATAAATATGTTCTAAATTAATTAATATTCTAATTCTCAAATTATACTTTCTTCAATATTTAAAATTTAAAAAATGATGAAATAATTAATTTTAAAATTTTTGATAAATTATTAAAGGTATTTCATCTAAATTATTTTAATTTGAGTTTTTGTTTATATGATAAAATTACTTCATATAATTTAGGTATTAGTTAAATTATCTATTAACAGAGGAAAAAAAAGTAAGAAGAAAATCATTTTAAATAAAAATAAAGAAAAGCAAAAAGAAAATAAACTGGTACAACATTACTAGATGCTCATGAGTATCGTATATTTAAAAATTTATTTTTACATCAAAATAAAATATAATGTTAAAATATCAAAAAATACTAATAGTGTTACGTTTTTTTTGTATTTAAATTTTTTTCTCATTTATTTTTAAAGAACCAATAGCAATGGTGGGCAATGTTATATTTTTAGTTGTTTTAACAATATTTTTATGTTGATTAATGATTAAAGTAGGTTAATTGATACAAAACTAGAATTCGGAACTAAAATGACAAATATAATAAATTTTAAAGGATTAATTTCATATTTTCTTATAGTGTCTATAGGTAAAAATGTCTTTTTTTTATTTTTTAAAAGTCAAATTGTTGATGTGTACTGACGGAAGAGACAAAATAAAAAAAATAACATTAGAAAATTTAGTGCAAAATAACTCAGACTTTAAAGAATATCAGGTTTATTGTATTTAATCCTTTTAAAAATTATATGACTTGTTTAAGGTATATATATATATATATATATATATATATACGAGTGTGTGAGAGAGAGATAATTATACTAAAATTCTAGATAACTTTCATTGTAAATAATTTGGTCTAGGTAATGATAAATGGGTTAAATGGCTTGTTAAAATCACACAAATGTTATAATTAATAGGATATTTAGGTAGATCTGATTTATAATTTTATTTTTTATGATATAAATTAAATATTATAAAATTTATGATATCAATTAATTTAAATAAAATTTTATAAAATTTAATTTTACTAACAGAATTTACCGATAGAATTCAACATCGAATTTATAATAAATAAGTTAAACACAATTAGACACGGTACCAAACTTAAACACGACAAGACACAATTAGACATGGTACCAAAATTCAACACGACAAGATACAATTTGGCACAACACTGACATCATTTCCAGGATTGCACTCCTCGGAAGGGGACCTACACAATTACTGCCTCGTACAAGTGGATAAGTTTAGGGATTGAATTTCCCACGTAACACTGAAATGATCATGATTATAAGATAACAAAATATTGATTGTTTATGCCTTTATATTTGAATATTATAATTACAGAAAATATTTAAATAAGTTTAATTTTTAGTTTTATTTGTAAAATTAGTAATATAGATTAAATGTTATAAAATTTATAACGTTAACTAATATAAGTTAAATTTTATAAAATATAATTTTGATTATAAAATTTACAAATGAGATTTAAAATCAAATTTATATTAATATTTTTCTACAACTAGTACTACTAATTAGTGTGTGGAGTAATAATATTATTATTTTTAAAGTTACAAACATTTGATAAAATGCTAGTTATAATTTAATTAGAAGAATTTTTAGTCTACACGAGTGTATAAAATATAGGAATAATTATGTCTAAAAGTTTAGGAAGATAGAATTAGAATGACGCTTTGTTAATTGAATAAATTACAATTTAAACTGTCGCTATGAATAATGAAACTCCTATTTTCTTTAATGACTACATCTTTCGTATAGGTATGCTATTATGGACAATTGTTGAGGTTCCAAGTACATGGAAAATCTGAATTTGGTTCATGACTTTGATCTCTGAATATCACGTCTGCAAACGACTCAAAAGTTTAATTTACTACTACAATTTTTCTATTATTGGACTATTATTGGACTATTATTGCTTGAATGTCATAAAAAAATAGTAAATTAAACTTTGGGTTTTGCGTGCTGACAAATTGTCCTTTGCAATGTTCACCATGACAGGCCCTTGGACTTAATGAAATCGTCGCAACTCCCAATGGCATACGCTTTTGAGTGTCAATACGCACTTGTACTTTTTACCAAAAAAAAAAAAAATACCCACTTGTACTATTTTAAAAGAAAATCTTTATAGAAATTATCAATAATTCTTTGTTCCCTAAATTAAGTGTATAATTAAATTTTATTTCTTAAATTAAAAAATATATACTTAAATTAGCTAATTGACACTATTTATTTATAATAATTTTAAAATCATCAAAAAAATCTAATTAAATAACTAAAATATCTTTAATTATATTTTTTATTTTTTATACCATAAGCATTCTTCAGAAAATGAGGCTTTCACATTGATGTAGACCAAATTGCCTTGTAACGCCTGGGAAGAATATTAGATAGTTTTTTCTTGAATTAGAAGAAATGAGTTAAAGAACTTCAAACACAACGGAAAACCAAGACTTAAGCTCAGTCTTTCATCTTAAATATGTCATTTCATCTTTATTTTTACCTAGTCATTCTTTCAGTAAAATAGAAAATCTTGTAAAATACTCAACCATTCCCCAAGATGTTATGGTAGAACAATCAACTACGCTAGTTAGAAGCCCATATAATATTTACAGAAAAAGAAACCCCATCAAAATTATTAGATCTCTCATATTCACAACCCATCCATAGGTCAAAGAATTTGTCCAATCTTCCACGCTTGGCCAATGTGATCTCCGTGTCCACAGATGAAGAGCAGAATGTAACCATCCCCATTCTCCAGGAATTCATTACCAGTTGGAAAGCAGAAGGATATACGCACATTCATTTGAAGTAATAAGGCTCGTTTTATCTACCATGAAAGGAGAGACTTTCCAATTACTGCAAGAATCGTTCTCTTAGATATTCGGTTCTTGGAATACCAAAATATAATAATAGGCACTATACTTACCACCCTTAATTTCAGAAGTGTTGCGTTGACTTTCTTTCCAGTCTTAATTTCGGAAGTATTGCGTTGACTTTCTTTCTAGACTTCTTTATTTTTCTAAAGGATATCAATTTGTCCATTGCCATCAAAGTCCAAGTCTAGATCATGGGAGCAGAGCAAATCCTGTCGGCCATCATGGCAACTCTATATCATCAGGTTGTATATCGGCCACAAAACCATGCTCTAAATCTACAAAATTGTGGTACTTTAGATGCTCTTTTGGTTCTTGAAGATTTTGGAGAAAAAATACCTACTAGTGTCCCAAAATTCTGAGACAATTAAGTAGATTAGACATTGTAAAGCTCATGCCAACAGAGTGGATTACTAGTTATGAAACTCTTCTCAAACATCAGTCCCAACAGACCGTGAAAATAGTTCATGTAGAGTTTAAAAAACTATCAAATGAAAAAACAAAAATAATCTTTGATTTCCAACAAGGACCTTCGGAACCAATTTCAAACAATTGTTGAAATCTCGTGGAGAATCCAGAGATGAAAGAGATGAGATCCTAATTCACTTATTCTATCCAAATGGATCATGGATCTGTACAGACAAAATAGACAAACAATTCATTCGGGATGTCGATCCATCCATGTGTGAATCTTGGATGTTATTATGATGAATGGGATTTAGAAAATGAAAACGAATCTGCCAAAGGAAGAAGGAAGAAGAAATAAGTTGGGAGGTTCTTGCTACAAAGCTATAAAGCTCAAGACCCAGATCTAATATCCAACAGGAGTTAAACCACTTTCTTGTTAAGACGGAAGTAGTATCACTCAGACCATTCTCAGGCCACAGCCCCTGTCTTGTATGATGTTTCATTATGATAATGGCTTTCTACCATTAAAAAGGTAGACAGATGAAACAAACAGAGCTTCATCCCAACCTTTTGTCCAGCTAACTCTAGATAGCATAGAAAGGACCTTGCAATTAATCCAAGGAGAAGTGATGACCTAGCAAACAAAAAATGCTAGAGATCAAAATAAAATTCTTTCAAATGTTGAATCTAAGGTAGATCTAGTTATTAAGAGAGCTGATAAGACAGATGCTAAAATCGATGAATTAACTAAGATCTATTAAGGCATGCTTCAAAAGGTAGACTCTTTAGACAAAAATTTCAGATCTTTGATTGAAATAAATCAGTTCAGATTTGGATTCAATCAAAAAGAAGAAAACATTTGGAGGCTTAAGAGACAAATAGCTCAAATTGAATAAAAAAAGGATACAACTTTAGTCTCTCCTTTCACATCAAGTATATAGTCAAGACAACCGGTGTCTCTACCATTGTATATACTTCTCTATCACCATGAGTCCAGAAGTAATTAAAAAGACTCTATAAAGAAGGTGACCCAAAAAGGAAAGCAAAAGGAGCCAGTGAAAAAAGTATCAAATGAAAAAGACTCCAAGCCCGATTATAATGATTTATCTCAATCATTTTTCAGCGGCTCAATTAGCTATTTTTGATAGTCATCCACCCCAAGAAGATACGTCAACTAATCAATTGGACTAAAAAACACATGAAAATGCATTTTCAGAAGGAGGGTTTGATAATCTACAAGTTGATTCTGAAGAAGAATTTGCAGATATTTCCACGATGATGATGGCTGATGGAGCTAAATTTAGCACTCAGTGGAGAGCCCAAACAATCGAAAATTTTGACGAATATGATGCAAAATCTGTTCTAAAAAAAACTAGAGATTCAACTACACCAACATCATCAGTCTCAACCAAACTGTCAAGCAGACCTTGATTCACATTTGATGATATCCCTATTCACAAAAAAAGGGAAATGATGCTCATATTTTCAAATGCGGCTTGGCTAGATTTACAAAAGAAAGGAACACATTTGCCTAATATCTCAAGAGAATTTACTTCTCAATTCACAGGTACATTTTGAGATTGGTTTATGAGCTTATGTGAATAGAGACAGTTATAGTTTTTTAAACATGCAAGCTCGACCTAAGCTTTGGGGAAGATCCATCAAGAATTCATTGTAATGAAGCATTGATTCTTAAAAACTAAGAACAGCATTTCTTTGATATGAAGTGTTGCTCTATGAAGAAAACAGATTTGGATTCACTTCAAGAGGATATCTATACTATTGTTTTAACGGAGTAAATTATCCAAATTTTAAATATATACATGCATTTTCTCTACCTTAACAGTTTCAACTTGAACTTTTTAGGATGATACAAGCAAGTGGCGGCAACATAGAAAATTACGGATTAGAAGAAATCCACTAATTTGCCATTGTTGCATTAACCAAATTTTGTGAACAACTCAAAATGTTCAAGCAAATGATAGATTATAAAAACAGTAAAGGTTCCAGAAAGCATGTCGTAAAATAAGTCTCGAAATAAAATGCAAAGAAGATTCATGCTCTTGCAATAAAAAAGCTAAGAAGAGATACAAAGGAAGATTTGAACAATCCGAAAAGAAAAAATCTTTGAGGTTTTTTAAAAGACAGATCGGGAAACAAAAAAAGTCCAACTGATGCTTCCTGTGTGGAGGAAAAGTGCATTTTGAAAAAAAATTATCCCAATAAAAAAGAAAAGTCTACTAAACTTGTTTCTTATATTCTTCAACTAACCAAATAAAATTCTAATATAGAATCTTTTTATTCTGAACAACAAGAACAAACTTCAGAGACAATTTTTGCTATCCAAGATTTCAGTTAGAAGAAATAAGTTCATATACAGATTCAGACGCTGAAGAAATTCTTTTTATATATATATGCTTAAAGCCCAAACAACATCCAAGGAAGAAAACATTTCAATTTCTCCCCATATAAATGTCAAGGTTTTGCCCTCAAAGTATGATAGGCCTATTCCTGGCGAGCAATTGAATTCACAGATACATGCTCAATGAGATCTATGATGAATCCTGCAGTATCGCCATCAGACTCATGAATAGCTCATATAGAATCTTCTAGAGCAGTAGACAAAAAATTTCCACTCAAAATTAGTCACGAAGAATGAGATTATAATTCAATTTTTTCCAGATGGCATAGTTCGGACAAAAATCCCACGGTGCAATCTACCAGATAAAGATGTTCTCATTGGTTTTTATCTCTATCATAAATCTCATTTCTTCATAGCTCTTCCGGAAGGAATAAGGTGGAAAAGAAATTTTCAACCGTATACAACGATAGAGAAGATGTTTGTTATTTTAGATTTCCTAAAGGATTTTTAAGAAAATAGCTAAAGAATTGCAGAATTTTTATGCTAAATCTCATATTGATTTTCATCATCCTTCTCGTATCTAGAAAGATCTAGATTTCTTTATTCAATTGCCCTTCAAATTAAATGAAGACATTAATCCAATGAAGGAAAGACACTTCCAGCGATGACGCCAAAAGATTTAAATCTAGCAAGACAAGAATGTAACTAGCTTTTAAAGCTTAGACTAATCGAACCCACAAAATCAAGTTGGGCTTGTAAAGCATTTTACATTAACAAGAGGTCAGAGCAGGCTTGAGTGAAGAAAGGCCTTGTAATTGATTACAAGTCCCTCAACAAATTCCTGCAAAATGATAAGTTCCCATCACCCAAAATACAAATGTTGTTTTCCCATATTGTTGAACCCCAAGTATTTTCAAATTTTGATCTTAAGGTGGGTTTTTAGCAGCCCAGCATTGATCTAAAATATAGATACAAGATAGCTTTTAACATTCCTATAGTCCATATATCAATGACCTGTCATTCCATTAGCCTAAAAGTAGCCCCGACAATTTTTTAAAAGGCAATGGTAGGAATATTTGAGTCTATAATGCACAGTGCATTAATATATATTGATAACATTCTGCTATTCTCTAAAGACATAGGGTTTCATCAACAACTTCTGTTGAAAAATTTTGAACTTACTCAAAAACTACGGCAAATTGTTGTTTGAGAAGAAAGGTTTTATCGGACAGGCTAAAATTGAATTCTTAAGTATGAATTTCTCTTAAGAAAAATATCAAACCAATCCTCATATTACCCAAGAACTTCTAAAGCTCCCTAAACAAAATCTTACTGTTAAAGAAATTAAACAATTTCTTGGAATTGTAAATTATATTAAGGATTTTCTTCTAGAAACATCAAAATATACAAGCCAGCTGTCCAAAATGTTGAGAACGAAACCTCTATCTTGGGGAAAAGACCAGACATTAGCAGTCCAAAACTAAAGCAAAATTTTCAGAATCCACAACCTCTGAAAACTCCCAACACAGGTCATAGGATCTCACAAATACATGCCAACGATGAGTATTGGGGAGCTATAGTCATTAAAGAGATTGACAAGAAATAACACTATTGTGGCCATACAAATGGACAGTTTAAAGAATCAGAGAAATACTATCATTCTATCGACAAATGGAAATCTTGGCCATAAAATATGGAAGCAAAAAGTTTGAATTTCATCTTATCGATCACAATTTTACTGTGAAGATGAATAGTTCATCCTTCTTGAGAATAATGGATTTCAAAAATAAAATGATTCTAGAACCCCAATTATTGAGGTTAAAGGATTGGTTTTCTAAATACCAATTCAATGTTCGGCATATAAAAGGAGACTCCAACTTAATCCCAAATCTTCTTCCAAGAGCAAAACAAATTCATCTCATTTCCAGATCCAAAGTTATCCCTATCATCTTCACGGCCTCTTTAGTTTCTCGGGTTAATTCTGAGCTTAGGGCAAAACATTTAAAAGCTTTTCCCCCAAGAAACAGATCTTTTGAGAGTATTTCTGATATCAAGTTCTATGTTAGAAATTATCTCTTCTTTTCTAGCCAAGTTCATGATGATTAACCACACCTATCTCAATCAAACCTTTTCTTTCCATGCCGTTATTTCAGTAACCTGGTCTACATTAATACGAAAACCTCATTTTCTGAAGAATGTTTATTGCATTTTAGTGTTTAGGTATTCTTTATCACTTCCCAGTTCCGTTTACTATAACTCACCTGCTAGCTTTTCTCTCTGAACCAAATAATCAAAGTTTGTTGCTAAGGACTTTTCTAGAATGGTATTACACTGCAGAATAATGGTATGAATTATGTATTGATCAGATCAATAGTCATTGTAATGGGCATATTTATACAATCTTTACACTGTATAGCCTTTATGTTTAGGGACCAATGAATAGTTCAAGACTTATGTCATCTTGCTATGTCTGGAACTTTCTTTCTCAGAAGATCTCAGAAATGGAGAAAGAAAATAAACTCATTATGGAGCACCTCTACTTTAAGAATTAGATTTCTTTAAAATACCAACGGGACATCTGTCATCCACTTCTATGAGTTCTTTGAAGAAAGATAAAGCCACACAGACCGAGCCAAAAGAGCACGAAATTGATCTAACCCAATCAGACCCTAATGCTAAGTATGTTGATTGTCTTTAGGATCCCAATTGTTACTATTCTGCTGATGAGGTTAAAGATTGGGATAGCTATGGTCACTATTGGGACATCCCTCATTCTGAAGCATACCATCAATACCATAATTTGCTATGAAAAAAAAAATTCACCAATCAAGCAATTTCCTTATTTTAGTTATTTGTTTGCTTGCAATAAAAGTGAGAATATGTCCCACAAGTCCTTTATGTAATCAATAAGGAATCTATACCCACATGTCTTTAAATTGGTTTTAAGTTTGAATTGTTTAAAGTCCGTATTTTAAGTCCAGATTGTAATTTATGTTTGAAGTCTGAATGTCATTAAAATCCGTAGTTGAAATCCGGAAGGCTTTATAATTAGAGTTCTTCCCCTCTTTTGTAAGACATCATTTGTTTGAATAAAAAGTATCATTGTTCTTACATTTCTATGGATTTCTAAAATATTCTTTTCTTGGAAAGTTTTGAAGGTCTTGAAAAGCTTGTCTAATATACTTTCTATTAAGGCATAGAGTACATGCTCTGTACTTGCCTCTTATAAGAGGATTCTGTACATTAGAAATATGTAAGTTTAAGATTTGGATTTGATCAATATGCTATGGTCCTCACAATAGAGTTAATTGGTATAAAAAGTTTAACTCTTTGAATCCCTGAGCTGCTCATGTCTAGAAAAGACTTCAAGCATAAAGGACTAAAAGAGTTATTCTTTTAAGGCTTTTGACTTTGTTTTGTGAGGCTCACGAATAGCCTATAGTATCAAAGCCAGGTTATCTTTTAATGTCCGAAAAGAATATTAGATAAATTTTTCTTGACACAGAAGAAATGAGTAAAAGAATATTAGACATTTTACTGGTATAAAAATACGAGGTAAAGATAAAGAGGAAGTGACATGTTTAAGATGGGGGACTGAGTTTAGGTCTTGGTTTTAGATAAGTTTTTTGAAACATATCTTGATAGATCTTAGTTAATTCATCGATTTTGGCATCTGTTTTATCTACTTTCTCAATTACTAGATTTACCTCTTTCTGAATTCAACCTTTGTAAGAATTTTATTCTGGGTTCTGGCATTTTTTTTTTGCTAATTCATCACTTATTCTTCTTGGGTTAATTGCAATACCATAGGCTGTTCAGGAGCCTCACAAAGAAAAATTAAAAAACTTAAAAGAATAACTCTTTTAATCCCTTATGCCGAAGTCTCTCCTAGACATGAACAACTCAAAGATGCAAAGAGTTAAACTTTTTATGCCAATTAACTCTACTGTGAGAAGCGTCGTATATTGGTCAAATCCAAATTTTAATCTAACATATTTATGATGTACAGGATCCTCTTATAAGAGGCAAGTATAAAACATACTCTATGCTTTAATAGGAAGTATATTAGACAAGCTCTTCAGGACCTTCAAAAACTTTCAAAAAAAGAAAATACTTTAGAAAACCATAGAAATGTAAGAACAAGGATATTTTTATTCAAACAAAGGATGTCCTATAAATGAGGAGAAGAGCTCTATTTATGAGCCTTCTGGACTTCAACTACGAATTAGATCCTAAAGACATTTGGACTTCAAACGTGGATTTCAAACATAAAATTACAATTTGAACTTAAAATATGGACTTTAAACAATCCAGACTTAAAGCCAATTTAAAGATGTGGGGACAAATTCTCCATTGATTACATAAAGGACTTGTGGGACGTATTCCCATTTTTATTGCAAACAAACAAGCAAACAGCTAAAGTTAGGGAATTGCTTGATTAGTGAATTTCTTCATGGATAATTACGGTATTGATTGTATGCTCTAGAATAATGGATGTCCCAATAGAGATTATAGTCGTCCTAATCTATAACCTTATCAGTAGAACGGTAACAATTGGGATCCTGGGAATGAACAAACTTATCATCCAGGTTAGACTCTACTTGGGCAGGATTAGTTTCTTACTTTTCTGGCTTAGTCTGGGTGGCTTTATCTTTCTTCAAAGAACTCATAGAAGTGGATGAAATATGTCTCATTGGTATTTGAAAGAAATCTGATTCTTAAGACAGAGAAGCTCCAATAAGGAGTTTCTTTTCTTTCTCTATTTCTGAGACCTTGGAAATTTTTTTCAAAACATAGCAACATGGCATGGGTTTTGAACTGTTATTTGGTCCCTGGCATAAGGGCGATGTAGTATAAAGATTGTATGAATATGCTCATTACCATGACTATTGATCTGATCAATACATAATTTATACCATTGTTCTGCAGTGTAATACCACTCTAGAAAAATCGATAGTAACGAACTTTGATTATAAGGCTAAGAGAGAAAAGCTAGTAAGTGAGATAGAGTGATAAAGAACACCTAAGCACCAGAAATGCCCTAAGCATTCTTCAGAAAATGGGACTTTCACATTGATGTGGACTAGGTTGCTGAAAGGATGATTTGGAAAGAAAAGGTCTTGGTCAAGATTGGTGTGGTTAATCACCATAACTCGGATAGAAAAAAGAAGAAATAATTTCTAACATAGAACTTGATATTAAAAATACTCTCAAAAGGTCTGTCTACTGTGGGAAAAACATCAAAGTTTTTTTACCCTGAACTTATAATTAATAGGAGGAAGTGAAGAAGCCATAAAGATGATAGGCATA
Source organism: Cinchona pubescens (assembly GCA_025175665.1). Lineage (NCBI taxonomy): Eukaryota > Viridiplantae > Streptophyta > Magnoliopsida > Gentianales > Rubiaceae > Cinchona > Cinchona pubescens. Next base: position 4,192,580 of record JANKKI010000062.1, read on the forward strand.
AATTTGGATTTAGAAATGAGATGAACTTGTTTTGGTGTGGAAAGAAGGTCTGGGATTATTTTGGAGTTCTCCTTTTATATGTCGAACATTGAATTGGTATTTGAAAAACCAACCTTTTAACTTCAATAACTGGGGTTCTAGAATCATTTTGTTTTTTGAAATTCATTATTCTCGAGAAAGATGATTTATCTATCTCCACAATAAAATTGTGACCGATAAGATGAAATTTAAACTTTTTGATTCCATGTTTTACGACCAAGATCTCTTTATAGACAGTGTGATAGTGTTTCTCTACTTTTTTAAACTATTCACTTATATGTCCACAATAGTGTAATTTCTTATCAATCTCTTCAATGAGTAAAGTTCCCATAATATTCATCATTGATATTTGTTTGTAAGATCCTGTGACCTGTGCTGGGAATCTTTAGAGGTGGTAGATGATATCTGGCAAATTTTCTTTAGCTATTGGATTGCTAATGTCTGTTATTTTCCCCAGGCCGGAACTTTCTTTCTCAGCATTTTGGACAGCTAGCTTGTATATTTTTATGATTTTGGAAGAAAATCCTTAATATAATTTACAATTTTAAGAAATTGTTGAATTTCTTTTACAATAAGATTTTTTCAGAGAACTTTAGAAGTTCTTGAGAAATATGGGACTAGGTTGATATTTTTCTTTAAAGAATTTCATATTCAAGAATTTAGTATTTGCCTATCCAATAAAACCTTTCTTCTCAGACATTATGCCATAGTCTTTAACTAAATCCAAAAATTTGAGCAGAAGTTATTGATGGAAACCTTTATCTTTAGAGAATAGTAAAATGTCATCAATATATATTAATGTACTGTGTATTATGGGTTCAAATATTTTCACCATTGCTTTTCGAAAAATTGATGAGGCTACTTTTAGGCCGAATAGTATGACGACTCATTGATATTGGGCCACGAAGGTGTAGAAAAAAAAATTGTCTTGTATTTGTCTTTTGGATCAATGCCGAGCTACCAAAAACCATCCTTAAGGTCAAAATTTTAAAATACTTAGGTTTCTACAATATGGGAAAATAGCGTCTATATTTTGGCCAATGAGAACTTATCATCTTGCAGGAATTTATTGAGGGGTTCGTAATCAATTACAAGCTTTTTCTTCCCTCGAGCCTATTCTGACCTCTTGTTAACATAAAATGTTTGATAAGTCCAACATGATTTTGTGGATTCGATTAGTCCAAGTCTTAAAAACTGGTTACATCTTGTCTTACCAGATTTAAATCTTCTGGCGTTATCCATGGGTATGTTGCCTTCATTGGATTAATGGCTTCATGTAACTTGAAAACAATTGAATAAAGAAATCTGGATTTTTTTAGAGAGGAATGGGATGATGAAAATCAGCATGAGATTTAGTGCAACAATTCTACAATTCTTTAGCTATTTCTTGAAAATTCGTTGGAGAATCAAAAATAGCAAACATCTTCTCTATCGTTGTATAAGGATGAAAATTTCTTTCCACCTTATTCCTTCAAGAAGAGCTCTGAAGAAATGAGATTTATGATAGAAATAAAAACCAACGAGAACATCTTTATCTAGCAGATTGCATCCTAGGATTTTTGTCCACACAACACAATTCGGAAAAAAATGAATTCCAATCTCCTTTGTGATTAATTTTGAGTGAAAGATTTTTCCATATGCTACTTTGAAAGATTCTATATGAGGTATCCATGACTCTGATGGCAATACGGTAGGATTCATCATAGATCTCATTGAACATGTATTTATGAATCCAATTGTTAGAATAGGCCCGTTATACTCTTAGGTCCTTTATATGAGGAGAAACTAAAATGTCTTCTTCCCTGGATGTTGTTTGGGCTTTAAGCATAAAGATAGGAAGAATTTTTTTTAGCATTTGGGTCTGTGTATGACCTTGTTTCTTCTAAGGTTGAGTCTTTGATAGCAAAAATTATTTCTAAGATTTGTTTCTTCTTGTTTAGAATAAAGAGATTTTATATTAGAATCATATTCGGTTATTTGAAGACCTTGAGAAACAAGTTTAGCATACTTTCCTTTTTTATTGGGGCTTTTTTTTTTTTGGCAAAATGCCCTTTCCTCCTCACAGGAAGTATTAGTTGAACCTTTTCCTTTCCCGATCTTTCTTCTGAAAAATCTCGAAGATTTTTTCTTCTTGGATTGTTTAAACCTTCCTTTGTATTTCTTCTTGCCTTTTTTATTGCAAGAGTATGAATCTTCTTTGCATTTGATTTCGAGGCCTGCTTTATGATACATATTCAGGATTTTCTTTTAAGATCCATCATTTTCTTAAACATCTTCTTTTGTTCACAAATCTTGGTTAATAGCAAGGGCAAATTGGTAGATTTCTCCTAATCTATAATTTTCTATGCTGCTGCTACTTGCTTATATCATCCCAAAAATATCAGGTTGACCCTCTTTGGGTAGAGAAGATACGTATACACGTTCAAAATTTGGATGCCATTTTCTCCATAAGGCAGTAGTATAAATTCAACATCCTCTTGAAGTGATAATCCGAATCTTTTTTTCTTCGAAAAGAAACACTTCATGTCAAAGATATCCTATTGTTGCTTTAAGGATCAATGCTTCATTGCCAATGAATTCTTGATGGATCTGCCCCAAAGCTAAGGCCGAGCTTGCATGTCTAAAAAATTGTACCTGCCTATATCCAACTTGTCTCATAAACCAATCTCTAAGTGTTCTTGTGAATTGAGAAGCAAATTCTCTCAAGATATTGGGTAAATGTGTTATTCCTTTGTTATAAATCTAGTCAGGTTGCATATGTGAGCATCCTTTCTCTTCTTTTGTAAATAGAGATATCATCAAATATGAACCAAGGTTTGCTTGACGATTTGGTTGAGGTTGATGATGTTGATGTAGTTGAATCTCTGGTTTTTGTTTCTAAAACAGATTTTGCATCAGATTCGTCATAATTTTCTATTATTTGGGTTCTCCACTAAGTGTTGTACTCGACTCTATTAGCTATCATTGTTGTGGAAATATCTACAAATTCTTCCTCAAAATTATTGACTTCTAAATTATTTGACCCTCCTTCTAAAGACGTATTTTCATGTGTTAGTAAGTCTAATTGATTAGTTGATGTATCTTCTTGGGGTAGATGGCTATCAAAAATGACTTGTTAAGCCGTTGAAAAAGGATTTTGAGATGAGTCATCATGTCTGGTATATCATTTTCATCTAGCACTTTTGCAATTGGCTTATTTTGCTTTCTTTTTTGGGTCACTTTCTTTGTAGATTTCTTCTTAAATACTTATGGATTCATGATGATAGAGAACTGTGAAGGTGACAGGGGTTGTCTTGAGTATATACTTAATGTAAAAGAGATAATAAAGTTGTACCCTTTTTTCTAATTCAATTTGAGCGATCTGTCTCTTAAGCCTCCAAATTATTGCTTCTTTTGGTTGAATTTATATCCAAATTCATTTCTTTCAATCAAAGCTCTTAGCATTGATCCAATTTTTGTCCAAAGAGTCTACCTTTTGGTTCATGCCTTGATAGATCTTAGTTATTTCATCAATTTTGGCATCTGTCTTATCAACTCTCTCAATTACTGGATCTATCTTGGATTCTACCTTTGAAAAAATTTTATTTTGGGGTCTGGCATTTGTTTTGGCAAGTTCATTACTTCCTCTCCTCGGGTAATTTGCAAGGTCCTTCCTATGCTATATACAGCTGGCTGGACAAAAGGCCGAGATGGAACTCTATTCATTTCATCTGTCTGCCTTTCCAATGGTAGAAAGTCATTATCATAACAAAACATCATTACATGACAGGGGTTATGGCCTGGGAATGGTCTGAATGACTACTTCGGTCTTACATCTCCTTAACTTGCCTCTATCCTTTAATAGGTAGTTAGAGCACTCTTCACAACAAGAAAGTCGTTTAGCTCCTGTTGGATCTAGATCTAGATATTAAGGTTTATAGATTTTGCAGCTAGAACCTTCAGCTTGTTTCTTCTTTCTTCTGATTCTTTTCTTGGCAGATTCGTCTTCATCTTCTGAATCCCATTCATCACAAGAACATCTAGGGTCGCACATGGATGGATTGACATCACGATGAAATGTTTGTCTATTTTGTCTATATAGGTCCATGATCCATTTGGATAGAACGAGTGAATTGGGATCTCATCTTTTTCATCCCTAGATTCTCCACAAGATATCAATAATTATCTGAAAATTGGTTCTGAAGGTCCATCTTGTTGGACATTAAAGATTGTTTTTGTTTTTCCATCTGACAGTTTTTTAAATTGTGCATCAACTGCTTTCACAAGTTACTGGGACTAATTCTAGTGAGTTTCATAACTGGTGATCCACACTGCTGGCATGAGTTTTATGAGGTCTAATTTACTTAATTGTTTTAGAATTTGGACAATAGTAGGTGTTTTTTTCCCAGAATTTGCAAGAACCATAAGGGCATCTGGAGTACTACAATTTTGTAGATCTAGAACATGGTTTTGTAGCCGATATACAAACAGATGGTCGTAGAGTTGCCATGATAGTAGATGGGACTTGCTCTGCTCCCATGATCTAGACTTAGACTTTGATGGTTGTGGACAAATTGACATCCTTTAGGGAAATAGAGAAGTTTGGAAAGATAGTCAGCACAACACTCTTGAAATTAAGGGTGGTGAGTATAGTACCTATTGCTGCATTTTGTTATTCCAAGAATTGAGTATCCAATAGAAAGTTTCTTGTAGTAACTGGAAGGCCTTTCCTTCTGTAGTATGATTAAACGAGCCTTTGCTCCAGAATAAAAGTGAGTATATCCTTTTACTTTCCAACTGGTAATGAATTCTTGGGGAATGGTTACATATTGTTCTCCCTCTGTAGAAGGGAGATCACATTGGTCAAGTCTAAAAGATTGGACAAACTTTCTGACCTGTGAACCGATTGTGAATATGGGAGATTTAATACATCTAATGGGGTTTCTTTTCTGTAAATATTATATAGACCTATAATTGTTGGAGCTGATTATTCTACTATAGCATAAGTTCTTGGAGAATAGTAGAGTATTCTACGAGATTTTATATTTTACTAGTAGAATGACAAAGTAAAAATAAAGAGGAAGTTTAAACCTTGACCTTTATACGAGAAGAAATTGAAATCTGTTCTTCTCTGAATGTTGTTTGGACTTTAAGCAAATAGATAGGAAGAATTTATTCAACGTCTGAGTCTGTGTATGAATTTGTTTCTTCTAAGTTGAAGCCTTGGATAGCAAAATTTGTCTCTGAAGTTTATCCTTCATGTTCGAAATAATTAAATTCTATATCAGATAAAGGTCAAGGTTTAAAATGTCATACTTATGTTAAAATAAGGAAATATAAACTATATAATATTTCAATATAATATATATCAATATGTTTCTTACTCTATTTTTTTTTATTTTTGGATTTTATTTGATATTATTTCGAATTTAAATGTTTAACTATAGTGGTAAAACAATTTTCAAATGGGCTTATTTTCAAATAAAAAATTTTCTTTAAGGGTATTTTGTGATTCAATATATTTTCTATAAAACTATTGTGATTTTTTTTATGTCTATTAATATTTTATACTTTTAATAATTAGCTTAACCTGTGTAAATTGTAATGTTGGATATTATTTAGTTCAATATCTTCTCATATTTTTACTCCTAAAATCAAAGATATCAATTTTTTATTATGGTTTATTTTTTTCTAATTCTTTTATAATTATAGAACATTAAAATTAATATATGCAAAATTAAAATATAATATTAAGGATATTTTAGTCATTTAACTAGATTTTTTGATGTGTTAAAATTTTTAAAAGATTAATAATGTAAAAGAGGGGGTAAAATGTATATTTTTAAATTTAAAGAACAAAATGTAATTATCTACATAGTCAGGCGCAAAGTATTAACCCTTATAGAAAAGACATCTCGTAAATGGGATATAAGCTTTATTTTAGCCACAAGTTTACTTTAAACATACTATTAACTATTGACTGCATGTTGTGTAGTTCTTTTGCTCAACTATTTATGAATACTTTCTATTTAACTTATTTTTGTTTTGGTCAACTATTTTTTTTTGAAGGATTGTTTTGTTCAATTAATGGATATGATTTTCTCGTCTTACCACTTATTGATTTTTTTTTCTTGAATTTATTTAGTTATATCATATCAATATTAATCATCTAAAAATAAATTAAATTCTCAAGTACTAATGTAAACTTTTACAAATATCAAAAGGTTAAACTTTACTATCAAATGGGTTCAACTAAATTCTTCGAAGAAAAACCGAAACAAATCCAAATAATTAAAAAATATGGCTTCTTTTAGTTGATTCATTTACTGTAAGTGAATTGAATATTCTGCCTGATTAGTCGTTTGATATCACTTTGATGAATATATGAAATCAGCTTGTTAAAGTGCTATTATATTTTTCGTTGCTTATCTAAAGGCTCGGTGGCTCCACTACTTCATATGGTATGTCTTAGTGAGAATTATAGTTTGTTCCAATATTCATGCATCAATTTAATTAATCCAAAAAAGATCAATTTGTTTCACCACTTCATTCAACATATTGACAATTAACTGTCCAACTGGGACAACTTCAAGCCTCGCGTGAGGCTTCTGGTGCTAGATATATATATATAATCAAGAATCATGTACCAATGCAGGATATGTTTGCTGCTGGAACTGAAACTTCATCCTCAACTGTTGAATGGGCCATGTCAGAGCTGATAAAAAATCCAAATGTTATGGCAAAGGCACAGAAGGAAATCAGGCAAGCCTTTAAGGGAAAGCAGAAAATAGATGAAACTGATATTCAAGGATTAAGATACCTAAAGTTAGTGATCAAAGAAACTCTTAGGCTACACCCTCCTTTTCCTTTGATCCTCCCAAGAGAATGCAGGAAGCAATGTGAAGTAAATGGATATACTATTCCTATCAAAACGAAGGTCATGGTTAATGTTTGGGCAATTGCTAGAGATCCCGAGTATTGGCGTGATCCAGAGAGTTTTGAACCAGAGAGATTTGAAAACAATCTTGTCGATCATTCGCCGGGAATCACTTCGAATTTTTACCATTTGGTGCAGGAAGGAGGATTTGTCCAGGAATGTCATTTGCTTTGGTCAATGTTGAGCTTCCATTAGCTCTACTACTTTACCATTTCAATTGGAAACTACCAGATGGTATGGACTCAAGTGATTTGGACATGTTAGAGAATAATGGAATAACAGCAACCAGAAAAAACAACCTTCAGTTGGTTCCTTCCTTATATGATCCTGCCGTTGATATATAGAAATTAACGTTTGTATTAAATAATTTGTCTCCCCATCACTTAGGGTTTGTTTGGTACATGTTTGCCACTGGATTATTAAAAACTTATTATTTTGTGCGTGCTAAATTGTTATTCTCATCTAAATTACCAAATCATTAATAAAGAGATTTTGAACTTCAAACGCTAGGTGGGGAGTTAGCAGCAGTTTCAGTCGCCCTCAACATTTAAGAAAATCCTTAGAAAATGCTTGTCATACAATGTGATTAGTACTTTGTGATGCCCTAAATTTGTTTGTTAATGTTGCTCTCCTATATGAAATTCTGGCTCAATTACCGGGTAAGTCTTTCTTTTTGAGGAGATTGCTTGATGTTTCTGTAAAAAATGTGGGACTCCGACTTGTAGAGTACCTAAAAAAAAGTGGGGGCTGCCCATCAAAAACACTTTGATGCCTAATTCAGTAAGAGTTATGAATAGCAAAGGTTGGGAATACCGTAATTGATAGAGAAATTTTTGGTAGTGCATTTGCTTCAGTTATGGGAAATCATACTTATATTTATAGAAGTTTCAATAAAGATAATGGGTTGGACTGGAGGTCAAGGCCTGTTAGGAGACCAAGATCAGGTGTCTTATGTGTATGTCGATTCCGTCACATGATGATATTTTATTGACAAATAAATTATTCGTAATAGATACCCCTACTCTCGTTGACTTGTTTATAAGCTATGAGAGGAAAAAATAGATACTGTGTACTGTAGTTTGGATATTCTGCCATAAATCGAGTTGTGACCTGAATTGAAGAAATTTTATGGTGAGATAAAAATTGATTTTTACAAAGATGGGGGGGGGGGTCAGTGTTGGTGCATCGACCCGGGCCCGAAGCTAATATTGACCCCGGGTCGTACGAGAGGCAACAGCCCAGTGTGAAAGAGCACAAATATTTAAATACGTATGATACTTATTGATTTGCTATAGACAAAATTTTCCTTTATAAGGTAGATTATATGTTGTTGGAGTATCAGATCATTTTAAACATATTCTAGCTGTGGGAGCTTTCTACTTCTTTACAAGTAAGATTTTGTTCTCTTGTTGTACGCATTTCTTCATGTTCATCTACTTGCACATATTTTTCATACAGTAAGTTCAATAGAATTGAAATGCACTTTGGAAGGAAGTAATGACCAGCCGTCATCCCTTATGGGGCAACCAGCCAGCTCCTTCTGAGGGGGTGAGCAGCCATTCCACCCTTTATGGGGGGAGGGGGGTGACCAACTCGTCACCTTGCAAAGTATGAGTGGCCACTCAACCTCTCCTGAGAGGGCAACCAGCCAGACCCTCACAGAGGGCGGCCAGCCCACACTCTATGTGGGAGGTCGGTCCACACTAGCTGTGGGAAGATGTGCAACGCATTTGATGTGAACCTTGGAGATAAATTGACAAGATTCGGACTTGATGTGGAACTCAAGAACGCCAAATTGGATATTTTGTAAGATTGATTCTTACAACTGCCTATTTTGAACACTATCGGTTCTTGTCTCGTTATAGACAACGGGTCGATATCTCGTATAGTCGAGAACAAATACTTCAGATTCTTGATTTCTTAATCAACGGGTTTGAATCCATCAAGTCGGATTTATTTAGGCGTTCTTGGGTTCTGCATCAATTCCGGGTCTTAAAAAATCCAAGAGTTTTTGAGCCCAAGAATTGAAGAGCTCCAAGAAAGGTTCGAGAAAACGAAGGGTTCAAAAAAACTCTAATTTGGACCAACGCCCTATTCAGCCATCCATTCCTGATTAAAATAATTAGGATTTATTTTTTAACATTTGTTTATAGGATAGAATTCTCTAGAAAATTGTTGAATTAGAATTAATGTGGTAGGATCTAGAATACACTTTTGTAACTATATAAAGGGCCCAACCCCCTAATTTATAACATACCTCACAAGTTTGAAAAATTCAATACATAGAGTTCTTATTCTCTATTCTCTTGTAGTGAGTGTAAAGAAAGGTTAATTTAAGGTGAAAATCTAAGTGCTGCACAGATTAGCAACACTAGAAAGAGTGATCTCGTGACAAGTAAACTTTCTGTAGTTTTCATCTCCTGAACATGTACATTATTAGTCTATCCATACTCATATCAGCATGTGTTTTTTTTATCAAAAATTTCAAGTAATAGGCAGGTTTTCTTATATAATGACTAGTTATATGGATGTGATGCTTGCTTACTCTGAGGAAGTAGAGATAGTTGCTCAAAATTAGGCGGATACAGAGTTGAGAATGTAGGGGACAACAACTATGGTCGTGGTTATATTTCAGAAAAGGCTCCCGATCTATAACTATTCCCTCAAAGAAGAAGATCCGCTTAACTTATCCTACTAAAGGAGCGAAAAGTGCTAGCAAATAGACCAAAAAGGGAGTGTCTGCTGCTATTATCTCGGATTCGCCACAGGAAGTTGATACTTCTACTACAAAATGTCCTTTCTTGGCTAGTGAATAATGATTCTCTGCTGACAAATAAGCCAACCTTTTGTCGAGGCAGTGGCTGACAGCAAGGCCTGTAGACTTGGCTTTGTTGAGCTATTATCATTTGGCGAATGTAAATGATATTTGTTATTTCTTTCTCTTCTCTCCAAGTTTGATTTGCCTACCCTTACTCCTTTCTTTTGAACAGGTTTGTGCGTATTGTAGTCACGTCGTGGCGACTAGAAACCGCATCATACAGTTGTCAAATGAGCAACTAATAAAGTTAATGATTCAAAAGGAGAAGTTGGACGTTCTACAAGCTGAGATGGACAAGGTATATGTAATTTTCACAAAGAAAGTTACAGATTTGGAGGCCTGCATGGAGATGCAAGAAGAGTCACTAGCAGCAGCTAGTGGTCAGTATCGTTGTTTGATAGGGAAAAGTGTTGACATGATGCACAAGGGCTTTGCTTTTTCTGAAGAGCAACTGCAAGATTTTATCCTACTTTAGATGTTAGTCAACTTTCTATAAACAAGCAAAACAACCTTTCGAGGAAAAATTGAGCTTAGATGCCCCATGCTAGTTGGTATTCAGAGAATCGATGGTGCCAAGGAGACTTTCAATGAGTTGTTATCTTAGTGTAGGTTTTATGTTTTTATTTCTCATTGTTGTTTCTCGTGATGACAATAAAATATAAAGTTTTTTTCTTTTTACTTTTATATCATATTGACAATAAAACATGAAGTTTATTTTACTTTTATATTTCTTTCTTTGCATGCTTTGAATTATGTATTATTTAGCCCCCCAGTGAGCTTTGTGACTTTTGAAGTTAGGTAAAATATGGTTGTTCCATCCTTCTACTAGTTCACAAAAGTTAGGATTTTTGCACTGTCCTCCTATAGGGTAGAAGTTAGTAGTTTTTTATGTAGTACAGTCCTCTTTATCAAAGTTAGGATTTTTTGCACTCTCCTCCCGCAGGGTAGAATTTAGGTCTTTTGCACCGTCCTCCTAAATGGCGGAAGTTAGGATTTTTTGCACCGTCCTCCTAAATGGCGGAAGTTAGGATTTTTTGCACCATCCTCCTGCATGGCAAAATTTATAATTTTTTGCACCAACCTTTCGTAGGGCAGAAGTTAATATTTTCTACATCATCTTCCCGCAAGGGGAAAGTTAGAATTTTTTGTACTGTCCCTCCCACAGGCAAAAAGTTAGGATTTTTGCTTGCTTGTTTATAGCTTGGACCGTATACTAGATCACCATGGTCGATACTCGCGTTTATGTCTTTTTTCTTGGAACTTGTCGACCAGAAAAAAGAAGAACATAATAGACGAAAAGAAATTCTACTGACGTTCCTATTACAATACCTTAAACATTTATTCTTTGACAATGTTTATGATGGTATATTCCGAACTCTACTAGTAGAGTTGCACCATTACATTGTTTTTATTCAAGACAAAACAATAGGAAAGATAAGTCTTCTCAGTAGCAACGACCAAAGTAGATGGAGATGGAGTGTTTGAAAAATCTTTTGTTCCTCACATGATATGAACTTGCCTCATGGAAGGCTTGTATAACACTGCAGATAACTACTAGAGTTGTTTTCATGCCGAAAGCTATATTTCTTGCAACTTGCTGCGACTAGGAAGACTAAGAAACTATTAATTGTTTAAAGAATAGGAGCAAGTGTGTCACTGTTCTATTAGAAATAAAATATTTTTAGATTTTGTGCATTCCAAGTATGTGGGAGGTTACGTCCTTCCTTTGCTCAGAGCATGTATGTTCCGTCAGTGTAAGCCTTGACAATCTCATACAAAGTTTCCCAAGTAGGTGATAACTTATTGTGCCCTTGGGGCTAACTTATTTAGCCATCACCTTTCATGTCACCTAGTCTCCTACTCGAAATTGTCTTTCCTTCACTTTTTGGTTGTAACATCTGGCCATCTTTCTTTTGCTCAACTCCATTCCTAAATATGCTTGATTTCTAATTTTTTCAAGAAAATCTAAATTAACTTGTAGCTTTTCAGTGCTTGTATCTAAACTAAAGTTGTAGACTTTGAATCCTGGCATCCCTATCTCCACAAGGGCGAAGGCTTCCATTCTATAGCAAATGTTGAAAGGAGTTTCTCCTATTGCTTCTTTGGATGTAGTTCTTTAAGACCAGAGTACATTTTGTAACTCTTCCACCCATAATCCTTTGGTTGTGTCCAACCTCTTTTTGATTCCTTCCAAAATTGTACCGTTTGTCACTTCTACTTGCCCATTCTCTGCGAGTGAGCCACAGATGAGAAAGATTGTTGTATTTTTAGGTTGGAGCAAAATTTCCGAATTGGTTTAGAATCAAATTGCTTTCCATTATCAGAAATGTGCACTGTTTTGAGGAATCCAAGACTGACACACAATGTTCTTCCAAACAAATTGCTCAATTTGATGGTAGGTGGTCCTTATTATGGCATCTTCTGCTTCCACCCATTTAGTGAAGTACTTAATTACTGCAATTACAAACTTCTTTTCCCTATTGCTTCAAGAAAAGGTCCCAAGGTATCAATGCCCTTTCGTTCAAATGGTCAAGGAGAAGACATCGGAGAAAGGTCCATGGATAGAAGCTGGGGTGTGTGGACATACAATTGGCACTTTTCACAGCACTTCACATAACCTATTGCATCTGTGTGAGTTTTGGCCAATAGTATCCTTGTCTCAGTATTTTCTAAGCAAGGTAGCAGCTACCTATCTGATGTAATACGTAAACTATCAAGTTATAAAATATATAATCACCTAATCGAACTATTAACTAGATAACGTACCATAAGTGTACGTGATCAAATAGTATATAGTAGAAGTAAGGGTCGAACACATAAGGGTTTGTTTAACAAGTAACCGGTTATTTCACTCAAACACTATTTGAAAAAATCATTATGAAAGAGATCTGACTAAATTAATTTAAGGACTAAATCTAGAATTAATATGTGAAAGCAATTAAACTACTCTAGCTATTAATTTATAAAAGCAATTAAAGAAAGTATTGAATGAAGGCATGGGAGAATAATTGTAAACTCTATAAGTCATTTAAAAGAACAATAAAACTATAATTAAATAGCATAATAAAGATCTTACAAGGTTAAAGAACACTTCTCTAATAAAAAATCTTAAGGTTTCAATCCAAGTTTGTCAATCTTAAACCACCTCTTCAACTCTTCATAAAAACAAAGAAAAACCGTAGTCTAATCGTGCAGACCCCAAAGAGAGATTGAAAGATAATGTGTTTTTGAGGTCTTAAAAACCCTTATTTATTGGTTTTAAGAATTACAATACAGGTCTCTAAATAAGTTTCAAAATGTAATAAAATGGGTATAAAACAGACACCTGAAATCCTAGAAAAGGCATGAAAAATCATGTAGCAGCCTGACATGTGGCTAGCTAAGTTTACCCCTTCGATGACCTTGCTGCAACATGTTCTTTGCACTTGATATACCTTGCTGCAGCAAGGTTCCCCACTGCCCACGCATCTTGCAAGCTTGTTGTTGCTTTACCATTTTGTTTCTAAAATCTTCGTTTGATGTCCGATTAATGTGAACAAAAACACACATTAATATGTATAATATAATATTAAAATAATACATAAATACTTACAAAAACTAGAAACCAAATACACACAAAGAACTCTAATTCTAGGAGGAATTAGATAAATGAGTTAGATAAACAAACTAAACACACCTCGAAACACATAAACGCACAAATATAATTTAAATAACATCAAAAAAAATCTAAGATACTACATTAAACATATATTAATACATAGAAATTGAAATTAATAAAAAATCCTAAAATTATCAAAACTAGTACAGAAATCGTACAAAAAAAGAATAGGAATACCCCTAATTTCTTATGGATTATCATGATGGCCACAAATTCCCTCATGAATTTTTGCCAGCACATACGTTGATTCCTTGGGCGTTAGGCACTGAAAATAAGGTGTGGAATGACTTGCGATACAAGACTCCGTCTATGATGGTGTACTTGATAGCCCTGCACTTTATGTTTCTACTTCTATCTTGTCCTAGGGAAGTTTCCTTTCTTGCAGATAGCTAAAAGTAGGAGTAGTCCAATTACATGGAACATCTATGCTCATGACCTCAATTTCTTGCTCACTTCTTTCTTCCATTATTTGAAGGAAGACTTCTCGTAATACATCCATGTGAGCTGAGCTAGCAATCTTTAAAAAAGTATCGACTTCCTTATTCTTACTCCTCGACACATGGATTATATCCACTTTTCCAATATTTTCTCAGAGTTTTGTTACTTCTTGGAGATAATGTTATAAATATGGTTCTTTAGTAGTATATTCTCCAATAGTTTGTTAGATGACTAGATTGGAGTCAGTGAATATTTAGGCTTAGATTTTTCACGCCTAAGCCTCTTGCTATCTTAAGTCCAAATACCAGAGATTCATGCTCTACATCATTGTTGCTGGTATGGAATTTGAATTTCAGGGCATAGCTCATCTTGGATCTTTCTGGAGATGTTGGTATGATTCCTACTTCGTATCCCTCTTGGTTGATGGAACTATTTACGTGTATTGTCCATTAGGCATGATGTTTTGAAAATGGGTGCTCTATTCCAATTGTGAGGGCGGCTCTATTGCTTTGATTTACTATAGAGTTCTTATCACTATTTTGTTCTATCCTCTCTACGGTGAAGTCAGCAAAGGCTTGAGCCATGATGGCAGTGTGGAGTTAGAATTGAATATCATATTCACATAACTCAATTACCCATTTGACAAGTCGGCCTGATTCAATGGACTTCTGAATGATTTCTTTAAGCTAATGGTAAGTTAAGACAATTATTGGGTGGCTTAGGAAATATGGACATAGTCTCTTGTAGCAATGACTAAGGCAGTTCGAAAAGGCAAGCTTTTGATATCTTGATACCAGGACTCCACGTTTGTGTGCACTTTGCTAACGTAGTATATAGGCTTTTGAACTCCTTCCTCCTATTTTAAGAGCATGGCACAAATGGCTGTGAGGGAAAAAAGAGAGGTAAACATACAACACCTCGCTAATAATTGGCTTGGTGAGTTGCGACGATGAGGTCAAGCAATTCTTTAAATCCTCAAAGGTTTGCCGGCACTCGAGAATCCATTGGAAACTCTGTGTTGCGAAGAATCTTAAAGAAAGTTAAGTTCTTTTCTCAAAGAGATAACTCTGCTATGGGAACCCAGTCTGTCCATGAGTCTTTGCACTTCCTTGATATTCTTATGGGGTTCCATATCAAGTATGGCTTGAATCTTTGAGCCATTGGCCTTAATTTCTCGCCGTGTGACAATAAACCAAAAATTTGCCTCCCAAAACACCAAATGCACATTTTCTCGAATTGAGCCTTACGTTGTGCTTGCGGATGGTAGAGATTTGAATTTTTCACAAAGGTCATGAATGTGATCCTTCTTCTTCTTCCTTTTGACTTGCATACTGTCTGTGTACACTTCTATATTGCTCTCCAATTGCTTGGATAAGAGTTTGTTCACTAAACGTTGATAGGCTTTCTCACTATTCTTTAATCCAAAGGGCATAACTTTGTAGCAGTAGATACCAAAGTCTGTTACAAAGACAATTTTCTCCTGGTCTTTGAGGTTAAGTAAGATCTGGTAGTACCATTTATAGGCATCCAGGAAACTCAACAGTTCATGTCCCGAACCGAAATTCACTAGGATGTCAGTATGAGGTAAAGAATAGTAGTCATTTGGGCAGGCCTTATTTAGACAAGTGAAGTTGATACACAATTTTCATTTTCTATCGAGTTTAGGCAATAACATCGCATTACCTACTCACTAGGGGTACTTAATTTCTTTTATGAATTTGGCTTTTAGAAGCTTCTGTACATTTTCTTGAACTACTTGACTTATTTCTTTGCCTATGGTTTTCTTTTTTTGTATTACTAGTTTACATCTAGGGTCTACATCTACATAGAGCATGATAATGTTAGGATCAATTCTAGGCATATTCGATGGCTCCCAAGTAAAGATATCTTTGAATTCCTTTAAAAGAATGATCAATCTCATTTTTTAGGAGGTAGTGATTTGCCTATCCTAAATTTTTATCTGGCTAATTGCCGTCAAAAGCAATATTCTCCAACTTCTCTGGGGCTTCACTCTCTAGCCCTTCCTTGGTGCTAATTTCCAAAGAAGTTATCTTGCCTATTTTAGGATCCAGATCAAGTGTAACTCGCTATATAGGGGTTCTTTTTGTTCTTGTAGGGTAGCCAATGATTCAGCAACTTTTTGATGTTCAATTTTGGAGAAGTGGGAGAGTTCCTGTCAGAAAGGTTAGGAATATTTGTTTGCTTTTCAATTCTTGAATCTAAGGAAGCATTAGGGAGAGAAGAGGTGCTAGGCATTATAGTTTTTAGGGGAAGTGGTGAGAGATTCCAGCAATCTTAGCCAAGCATCGCTAATTGGCCTTTTATTGAGTTCCCACAGATGGTGCCGAATCGTTTCTATAAAATATATATATATATATATTGTAGTCCCGACTCACTACTCCTGCTTATAGAGTACCTGTAAAAAAGGTGGAGGTTGCCCCCTAGAAACACTCTGGTAACTAAGTTACCAAGAGTTATGAATAGCCAGTTATAAAAAATCGTACATGTATTTATTGGAGTTCCATAGGCATACTAGGCCTACAAAGATAATCTGCCGAACTGGGTCCGGGCTTGTTAGAAGACCGGAATCGTATGTCTTAGGTGTATGTGGACCAAACCACGTGATGATGTTTTATTGGTGAATAAATTATAAGGATAATTTTATAAACCTCCCCTGAGGTTTGTGCTAACATCACTTAGCATCTTCAAACTTTTAAAAATATTACAAACTCCCCTTACTTTCTATATTTTATAACATGTCAACCCAACTTAGAAAAAATAATAGTAAATATTTCAATTATGATAGAAAAGCTAACTTAGTTCCAATTTTACTCTTTGTTTACCAACTAGTTAATTTAGTATCGAATTTTATTTCGTTAGATAGTTGGAAAAAGGAATTGCATATGAATCTAATTTATTAACAAATAGAAATTTGTTAATATATTATTAAACTTTAATTCTATGTTTTTTTTTTCTTTATAATTTTTGTGGATGAAATTTTAGTTTTGGAATATATGAAGATAGATTTAGCATTCCAAATTAATTAGACAAATTTGTAATGAATTTTTTTTAATACAAATTTGGGAGAATAATACTTTCGAGCTAATTTATTGAATTGATAAAAGGTACATAAAAATTAACTTTAGATTGGAGTCCAAATATTTTTATACAATTAAGTAATTTCTTTAGTAAGTAAATGGACTAAAACTTTTTAAATTAATTTAAAATATTGCATTTAAAATTTGACTATTTATTTTGTCCATAACAAACCAAAGAGAGAACATAATTCCAAAAGAAAATAAAAAATCAAACTTGAAAAAAATTAATAATGGACTAACACGTATTAAGTAATATATTTTCGTTATATGTCTAAAATAACAAGGGTAAAGTTGTCAAAATGACTTTGTTAATAATTTATTAGTGACTTGGGCTCACATGTTAAAACAAAGAGAAAATTAAGGGAGGTTTGTTAAATTTTTTAAAATTTAGAGGTGGTACGTGATATTAACATGAACCCAAGAGAAGTTTTTAAAATTATCCCAGAATTATATCGTAACATTTGAAAAGGGAATCTGAATAATGATGTCAATTCTCGTTTTAAAAGAGTAACAGAAACCCTTAGTAAATTGACTACGTGCCATCCTCAGATGCTACAATCTCCTTAGCATTATTCAGATTCCCTTTTAATTAAACAATGGACTTGAGGAACATCAATAAAAGTTTCCTTCTTCTTAAACTTATGATTACATAACAAGATAATTACTTGAAGAATGGAATGACTGCCTAATAACTCATTTCTAGTCAATTTCTTTAATAAAATGCTAAGGGAATCACATACAAACTACTAACAAGTAAGAAGTAAATACTAACTTAAATTCCACCAAGCAAGCATTGCGCTTATACTTTAACGATTCTAAACTTGGAAACATTACCATTATTGCATAGTGGTTTTAGTGCAGTATTGATTATTCCCTGTGGCTAAATTACTTTTCGAATTCTTACTTTTATTAAAGGTTCTATTTACTCCCACCATCCTTAATTTCTTCATTTTATTCCTTAATTTTCAATATTGATTCCATTTAAAATTTCTTGGAATACTGTATAGGTCCTTTTAAATGAATTATGACTTATTTTTTTTAGGTAACTCTCAGTTGAATAAACAGCCATACAACTGCTAGATTTAATGTATAAACATTGTTAGCAATAGATTGTGAGTCTGAGACACCCAATCGCACATCGATGGGAGAAAAGGAAAATGATTAATATAGGTAGTATCTTGGGTTATTTTACCATCCAACTATTGTTAACTTGACTTAAATTTTTTGAGTTGGTGGTTTAGGACTAAAAATTAAGTTAGTGACCTCCGCAGTCAATGTTTGTTCCAATAGCTGTATCAATAAACATTCATGTCAATTGCGGAATATTTGCATCTGCGAGAAACTAATCCAAAGATATTAATGTTAATTAGTTGGCCTTTTGGCCTAAAACATGTGTCCCAAAATTTCTTTGGTTTTCCTCCTTATTTCCCTTCATTTGTAAGTCACTTTGTCTCACAATGAAAAATTCAAGAGAACTTTCTCAACTTATAACTGGGAAGTGTTTTAGCTACTAGCATTATGTATAGTTGGAGGTTTAGCCGTTAGGAGACTTTCCTATATCAAACGCACGCTCACACTTGCCCGGCTTACTTCTTGTGTTATTTTTCTTGTTGTTTTCTAAGTCGATAGAATATATTATTCTAGGATCTTCCAAAGAATTCTAAATCGACTCCAATACCAAATAAAAAACAGATTTCTTTCCTTGACTTTTCTACCAAACAAAACCACTTGTAATTGAACTTTTTAGGGTTGACCGGCTATATATACCCTCTCATGACTTTGTTTGCATCATCAAATTCTCTTTTTTATTATTCATTTCTATTTCTTCTGGTACTAAAAAGTCTTGTAGTAGTATCGAAACGTTACTTGCCAGAGTACACTATATTCTAGAGAGTTTAATGTCGGTGACCCCTTTGTATAAGTGGAAACATTCCCATTAGGAGCGAAATTACTTTCAAAACAATGATTACACTGTATTCGTTTGGAATGGTGATTCAGATCCTTAATTCCAACAATCTTGAAAGTGATCTCTGATCATTATTGTTGCGATGGCTAGTATTGGTGTTCTTGACATGTCTAAATTACAACTATTCGATGAGAAGAACTACAAATGTTTGTCCAAGAATGTCTTGGTTTGTATACAAACCCTCAAGGTTGATTATATATATTCTGACAATTGATCAAGAAACTGTTGATAACTTTATTCCTTTACGTACAGTATTTGTGGTTATTTCTATATACTGTAGTCTATATTTTTTGCTATGTTTCTAGGTTTTTACAGGGGTTTTATGGTGTGACTTTAGTATTTTTGTGTGATTTTATAGTACTTCTAGTGTTTTTTTTTTTTTTTGGTGTTTTCTAGGTTGTTGGAAGGTTTGTGATGTGTAAAAAGTGCGAAGAAATGCAAAGTGACAAATTGAAGTTGGAAGACAGAATGAAGAAAGTTGCGAC
Source organism: Cinchona pubescens (assembly GCA_025175665.1). Lineage (NCBI taxonomy): Eukaryota > Viridiplantae > Streptophyta > Magnoliopsida > Gentianales > Rubiaceae > Cinchona > Cinchona pubescens. The sequence goes on from JANKKI010000062.1 coordinate 4,211,998, forward strand.
ATTCTGAAATGGAAAGGAACCAAACACTGTGTCATTCCAAATAGAGAGCAAGATAGAAATAGAAAACCGTCGCATTCTGGTCATGGCCATTTCAGAAAGCCGCGGCATTTGGGGGATTTTCTGAAACCTACAACTTTCCTATTTTTACGACTTTGAATCTATTTGGGTCTGCTTGGGGCACTTTCAAATTGGTGCTGGCTCCAACACCTAGGGAACTTACCTATCTATAAAGGAAAAAACTTACATAAATCCGATCTTTAACCACCTATAAATCTTAGACGGTTAAAATTAAATTTTATAAAATTTTGTTTACATCATCTTATGTCATAGATTCCATAACATTTAATTCACACCACAAGATGTACAAGTGAGAACAAAAAATAGGTCTACCTAAGTCTTTCCCATCTATAAATAGAATCTGTTAGGAATGTTTTATACATCTTATTATTACTTTTTATCAGCTTTTAATGTAGAAAAACCCCAATTCCCTTTATTTTCTGATTTTAGTGAAGAAGACAAGAAGAAAGTGTATCAACTTCTTGGTGAGGTTGCATCTGCAGCAGCACCGACTATGAGAAAAGAATTCTAACTCTTCTAGAGTGGTTTCTCATTGATGGCTTGGACCCTTTTACTTTTTTTTAGCAATTAATCACTTGTGTTATTTAATTTTTGTGGCATTCAATACAAGGTCTATGGTTTTTTTTTTTTAACGGTAATTATGTTCTAAATTATTTAAATTAGGGTTTTGAGATGCATCCAACTTGTGGTGGCATAAACTTTTGTTCTTATCTTATAAGTTGACTGTGGTGAATTTCCTTCAAGTTGAGTATTTGTTTTGTTTTTAATGCTTTCAATTTCCGAATAATTGATTAAACTTATGGTGAGACATAAAAGTAAATCATACATTTTGAATCAAGTAATAAGTACCAAAAGTTGACTTAATACTAGAAATAAATTACCACGATTTGTATGGTCTTTTGTACGAATTCTATGAATTAAAATCATGCCTTTTGTATTCAAATTTTTGTGCTAAGAAATTAGAGAAGTAATTAGGTAAAAGATGGTTACTATTATGCGGCATCATGTAACTAAACAATGGAATTCGACCAACAACTTTAGAAATTAGTCACCAATAGTTTTAGTTTGCATTGATGATTGACCAACGGGTGGAATCAAAATGTCTTAGGTTGTATTTAGATGAATGAATTTGGAAACGATTTGAAATCTATCTACTTGTTGGAGGAATCTAAAGTTAAAATAGAAGCATTTCAAATTTACTCAAATTAGATATAGTTATTTGAAATCATTCCTTTCACACATTATAATTTGTTCATATTTAAAATTCATTAGTTTTAGGACTAAAAATTACTCCAACAATGTGATATATTTCAAATCTTTTGCCAAATCTATCAATCCAAACACAACCCAAATATTTTCTTATCTTGACATTTATCCCATATTTATTGATTATTCAATCTAATCTCTCCATTTAAAAAAAAAAAAAACCCATCCCTTCCACCTACACTCTAGTGACTCGAACCTATGACCGATAGGTCATAAATGAAGTGTCTTATCACTTAATCTACTCTTCGTTGTCACTCTCTTTAATTATTATTGTTCAAATACTAGTAGAAAACTTTAATCTCCAATTATTATTGTCTAGTGCTCGTTATCATATTCTTGTGAGTACGACAATCATCTATAAAATATACTACGTGAAACTAAGGTGTGTATTGATTAATTGATCGATTAATAGGTTAATAAAATATATTAAAATTTAGAAAAGGGTTATAATAAACTTTTTCACAATTTCCAAATTCGCTATTCAATTTTGAGTTCTATTAACCAAATTCAACTTTGGCTATATAGCCCCTTGACATTGAGTTAAAATCTTATACAAAAAACTATTTTCAAACAAAATTTTGCTAGATATATTTATTTTTACCACATTATTTCATATGTTTGTGTGGATTTTATTGATTAATGATCAGACAAAAATAGGTAAAAACTATATCATTTAATTTAATTCAATAATAATCCATATAAGTTTAAATTTGATCCCTAGTATAACCAATAATAAATTCAAAAAATGTGAAAATTATGTAGAAGTCAAACATTACAAGAAACCTTTACATCTGTTGCAACAACCACCGGACTTTTAGAATTCATCCACAGTGATCTCGGGTATTTTAAAAATAATATGAATACAGGTAGAAAGAAATATTACATCACCTTTATGGATTACTATTCAAGATACATGAAGTTATATTCTCCTATGTTAAAAAAATTAAAAAAAAAAAAAACTTCAAGATACATGAAGTTATATTCTCCTAGTTAAAAAAATTGAAGCTAAAGAGGTGTTTATTGAATACAAAAATAATGTTGAAATCAACTGGAAAAGAATATTAAAAGACTTAAATATGATAAAGGAGACAAATACAACTCGAATATATTAAATAAAGTATGTGAACAAAATGGATAATTCATGAAACAGTTATACCTTACTTACCTCAGTATAATGGAGTTAGAAAAGAAAACAGGACTCTAAAATATATGATGAATGTAATGTGTATAAATTCTAGGTTACCTACAGACATATGGGGAGGTTATCATGTCTACGTAGTAGAATATCTTACAAAAGAAGTTGAAGACGCCTTATGAATGATGGAAAGGTCTTGCTCCAAATATTGGTCATCTTAAAGCGTATGTCTAGCTAAAATGGGGATCCCAGGCATTAAGGGGATGTTTGGTTATGAGAATGAGGGGTATGAGGGAGTGCAAGGTGATGGTAGCGAATGATGTTATTTTATGCAAATACAATAGGAATCACTCTATACAAATGAAAATGTTAGAAAATATTTCTTTCAACCCTTACTTGTGATTGTGTTTCAAGTTAATTATCCCATTTATACAAGGAACCTCATTCCACTTTAGAACTAAATAAATAAAGGGGAAATGGCATAAATATTCTGATTTTGATTCTCGAATGTAAACCAAACATCTCCTAAAAGAAATAAAATTGGCCTAAACAATTGACAATGTCTTCAGGGTATACACAACAGAGTTGTTGAACCCCAGTTATGATAATCATGTTTTGATGATGACCAAATCGCACTAATGGTTTGAAAAGTATGCAGAAAAACAAAACAACCAGAAGACTCTACGGACGCAAATGACTGCCCGAAAGACAGAGCTTCGGACGATGGTAATCGTCCGACACAAAGAATTTGAAGCAAGTCTCAGACGAAGAAAAGCGTCCGATCATATTTCCAGAAGACTTTACTTCGATCGGACGCATGTTCGAACGCATCCTCGGACGATATCCGAACGAATATCCTCAGAGAACGGACGCAGCGTAGGACGTAGGGATTAGCAGAGGCCGTCCGAACGGTCCAACGGCTAGTTCGTTCGGACGCACACTTGCTACATCGGCCGTCCGAAAGGTCCAACAGCTAGTTTTCCAGTAAACAGAAAATAGCCATTGGAAAGTTGTTGGAAGCAAATTTTGGGCAACTATAAATACCCCTAAGCCTGAATTAAATGAGAAGAGACTTCTACATTGATTACAAATAATACTTGAGCTATTTGGGAGAAATAGTGGGTACAAGTGTTGTAAAAGTGTAGGTAGTTTTGTGAAAAGAGCTTAGAAGTGTAAGAGTTCTTCAAGTGTAATAGTGGAGAGATAACAATTGTAACAAAGGGAGGTTGTGAGTGTAAAACTCTTGGCTCAACTAAAGGTAATTAGTGTGAGCAAGAGTGATCCTCATTTGTGTACAAGAGGTTATTGTCTCACCTACTTTGAGGAGACTTTTAGTGGCTAAACTTCCAAGTTGTGAACTTGGTAGTTGCCGTGTAAGAAGCTCTTTGCAGTTGTAAGCTCCAAGCTTGAGAAGCTTTGGAGTTTGGTTTGATTCTCTTAATCTCAATATTCTTATTTGTTCTTTAAGCTTAAATAGTTGAATATCTATTGTATTCATTTGTGCTTAAGTTTTTATTTGGTGCATAAAGTTTGAATTTCTATTAAGCACATAAAAAAGTTTTATTTTAGGTACAACCTAATTCACCCCCCCTCTTAGGTTGCTCTTTGGGGCCAACAAAAGTGCATCCAAAGATACTAAATTTTTTGACAATATCTTTCCAATGAATAAAAAATTTATAAAGATACCTTCTCAAGATACTCATGACACACAAAGAAATATGAAAACCAATATATTCAAGAACTTATCAAATATATGTAGCACTTTATTGAATGACATTCCTTTGTTGGCAAACTTGTGTCTTCTTCGTCTTTGTATTGTGATACATAGGTAATGAGAGGAAAATTCTTGGATGTAGTGAGTGCCATGGACCTCTTGATCCTCAATCAGCCACATCACCCAATTGATTCAGGACCAAGGGTTCCATGCACTATTGCATGGACCTGGTCCACCTAAGAATCTCCCAGTAATGAGATTGCTAGATTAAAAAGCAAAATTTACAATAGAAAGAATCAGCAGGCATATCCATTTGAGACACAATAGTGTAAGATATCTCATGAGCAACAGGGTAATCATATACACTTTGTGAGGTCCAACAAGATTTTGCATGCCTTTAACTAAAGAACTAAACAGGAATTTAGTCCAAGATACATCGAATGGGACAAGACTTAGACCAGTTGCGGGACTTGAATGTGATAACAATCCAACCCGTAGTAGTAGAGATCGCAGAAGTAAGTTCAATGGATAACAACACCTCACAAAGGGATTCTATTAGCACTTTCAAATCTGGTCTCCCTCTATGGTTTGTTGCTTACTACCTAACTTTCTAAGGGATGAGTCTAAAACTCTTAATAAGTTTATAGTCAACATTTATAGGTGGTGTGTGGCAGTGTACATTTTATAAATGGATAATTTCATAAATCTCTCTTGCAGTTTATGCTAGTATCACTTAGCACTCCTGAACTTTTAAAAATATCGTAAACATATCAGTTTTTTTTTTTTTTTTCATGTAAGGCTTTACCCCAAAGGGAGCCCATCTAGAAATTCTGAATGGCCCAGACCAAACCCAAGCCAAAGAGAGGGTTTGGAAATAGTTTTCAACCAGTAATAGATGTGCTTCAATTAGAACCTCATGAGCTGTGTCATTACTCTAAGCGCAAAAATTGTTATACACTAGTTAATATGGAAAAAATACATATTATTCTTTTCTAGTTTTTGAGTTTATAATTTGGCAAAAAAATAATAATCATATTTATTTTGTTCTAGTATGTATTGTTTTTCTATATTTTTCGAATTTTTGACTCATACAAGAATATTATCACGCGTACACATTTTCCTTTCATTTTTTTTTTTAGATCGCATACACATTTTCATAACTATGTTACTAAGAAAAAATATATATATTGAAAAGTAAAATTTATATTTTTTTTAAGTTTATGAGTTTGTAATTCTCCTTAATAAATATCATACCACATTTATTATATAATGTATGGTATATTTCTACATCTTCTACTTATTTATTCAAAATGAAATAAATTAAAGTACTCGTAGATTTTCATAAATGAGTTGGCAAAAAAATTTATCAAAAATTATATTTGATCTTTTTAGTATAGGAGTTTGTAATTCTCTATACAAAATACTAATTATATTTATTTTATTATGATATACTCTAAATTACTTTTCCAACTAGATAAAGATAAGAACATTAAAATATGCATTCATTTTCACAAATAAGTTGACAAAATAATTATTAGAAAATTAATAGGTGTCAAGTGAAATTACTAGAAAACTTAGGAGAGGTTTTTGACATATCCCTTTATGTTATTTATTAAAGTACAAAGGCTATGAATGTTATTTCATGGTGAATTGGCCCCATTTACAAAAGAAGAGGGGAAATAAGTGAAATTTTTAAAAGTTAAAAGGTGCTAAATAATATTAGCCTAAATCTTAAAGGAGGTTTTCAAAATTATCCCTTCAATAAATTCACCCATATACTTGTGGAAGTGGATATCACTTTCTATGAGATCAATGCTTATAGCTCTAGATCATTCTAAAAAAATCCCAGTACATGGTTGAAGGAGCATTAAACCGAGGGTTTACTTGAATTATATTTGACATGTAGTCAATGGTTGAAGTGTACATTAAAGGGGAAGATTTAAAACTTTGATTACTTATTTTCTGTATATTTCTCGATTACACATATTAAGTGATAATTTAAATTTACAAGATACTGTCATTATGTATTAAGTTTCTTTATTCAATACCATTTCCATAATTTAAGTCGTTTGGATTGGTTGCATCTACACGATTACATGTAGATGCAATCCACAAGTTACCATTATTATGTATTAGGTTTCTTTACTCAATTCCATTTCCGTATTTTAAGTTGTTGGCTAGATTGTTTGCATCTACACGACAAATTAATCCAAAGATCTTCAGGCGCATTGCAGACAACTGCCTTGTCAGTGGACTGATGGGCAACACCTTCCAATGCCCATTGTGAAATCAATTGACTATGCTTGAGGTTATTGCCAGGTGAAAACCGCTGCTCTTACCATAGTAATTCATCTATGAGATTTTGATCTTGATATTTGAATGAAAAACCACATTTGTCACACTGTTAGTGATTTCAGTTTAATAAAATATGATTCTCCAGAGAATTTTCGTGGATAATGTTAACATGAAGTGAAAAATTGCTTCACCTTTAAATCTGTTGTGATTTTTGTTGAGACTTTTTTTGGCCCCCTCTAAGAAACAACCCAGAATCTATAAATATTGTGGTAAAGGTTTTAAACTGGTATTATTATTTTTTGGGTGCAGTCGAGAGCCAAACTTGGCTTCCTTCTCTCATAAAAATACAAGAGGAATTTCGTTCAGATGGCCATTTGTTATGATTTTCTCCAACTATATTAAGCATCCCTCGCAAGTTACAATTTACATATGGTACGAGGAGTATTACAGAAATTAATTAAATCGACAAACTTTAAAAAGCTCAGTGACCAAAATAAAATTTCTCTTCAGCTATTGTCTTAGTACTTTATCAATTATGCGCATTAAGCGTCTAAAAAGGAAGAAGATAATGGTTTACGGTATTGTGTTTATTTCATTAGAAAAAATGCATAATATATACAAGAACAAGTATCAATCTCAACCTATAATTATGCTAATCTCATCCTATAATTAAGCTATGCCATCTCCTATTTATAGAAAAGATATACAATGACAAATGGTAAAGATAATTACAATTAACTGATTAATATTTTCCTTAATACTCCCCCTCAAGTTGGAGAGTGTATGTTCTGTATTCCCAACTTGCTTCTCAAGAACTGAAATTGTTCACGTCCCAAAGCCTTTGTGAAGATATCTCGATTACAGCTAGCAGATATCCTGACATACTGCGGTTTGAGCGTATGTAATGCTGCTTGATTATCACAAAACAAAGATGCCGGCCCCGTCTGACTTACTCTTAGATCACGAAGCAAATAATGGATCCAAGTCAACTCAAGACATGTATTTGCCATGGATCTGTATTCTGCTTCTGCCGAAGACCTAGAAACATTAGTCTGCTTCTTTGACTTCCAGCAGATTAATGAACTTCCCAAAAATACGCAATAACCTGAAACTCATGTCGTGTTGTCAGACAAAAAACCCAGTTTCTGAGTTCCGTTAAAGGCTGTCAACTTCAAATTATTTTCGCGCGGCAACAGCAAACCTTGCCCTGGAGTACTTTTAATATACTTTAAAACCCGAATGGCTGCTTCCCAATGTGGTTTTCTTGGTTCATGTATGTATTGAGATAATGTGCGCACAGAATAAACAATATCCGGTCTCGTTATAATATAATATCTACCGTTAAATAGATCAACCGACCGATCAATCGTCTGTACCTCATTGGATCATGTAATTTTTCTCCATCTGTGAGTGTACACATTTAACATTTTGTTCCATTGGGAAGCTCTCCGGCCGTGAACCTGTGTGACCAGAATCTTTCAAAATATCTAGCGCATATTTGCGCTGGGACATAAAAATACCCTTTTTAGAATGAGAAAATTCTATACCCAAGAAATAATCAAGTTTTCCAAGATCCTTGATTAAAAATTTCTTGAGTAAGAATTGTTTAAGGACCATGATTTCTTGCATACTGTTCCCTGTTACAAGGATGTCGTCTACATAAATAAGCACTGCAGTAAAGGATGTACCTTGCTGTTTGGTAAACAAGGAATAGTCTGCTTTTGACTGTGCAAAACCGGCGGATTCCAATGCCCCAGAAAGGACAGAAAACCAATTACGGGATGCTTGTTTTAGCCCGTAGAGTAACTTGTTGAGCCAACAAACCATGTTCTCTCCCTGTCGGCGTAATCCGGGAGGCGGTTCCATGTAAACAATTTCTTCCAAGTGTCCATGTAAAAAAGCATTTTGTACATCCAATTGATGAGTAAACCAATTTCTGGCAGCAGCAATAGTAAGTAAACAACGAAGAGTTGTCAATTTTGCTGTAGGAGATAAAGGTTTCCTTATAGTCTAGACCTACAATCTGTGTATATCCTCATGCACCGAGGCTCTTATTTATATCGCTCAATTGTACCATCAGAATGATATTTTATTTTGTAGACCCACCTACATGAATGGGCTTGTGATCGGCGGGAAGAGGAACAAGAGACCAAGTGTTATTGCGTTGCAATGCTTGTAATTCAGCATCCATAGCTGCTTGCCAATAAGGGAATTGGACAGCTTGGGATATGTGGTAGGTTCAACTTGTGATGTTATATTGGCTAAAAAAGTACGATGAGATAATGAAAATTGTGAAAGAGATAGATGATAAGACAGAGGATACCTTGTATGTCGACGAGGACTTGGGCGAGAGGAGTATTGTTGAATGATTGACTGCAGCAGACATGAAGTACTCTTGATGCCAGGCTGGAGGTTGTCGGTCGCCAGTTGAGTGACGAAGATGTTGGAAATTATCATTCGGTTGAGGTGGTGAAGAGCTGGAAGATTCTGACAAAGGGAAAATTTGTGGTGATGACAAGGTGGAATTAATGGGCAAAGGTCGGTTGTTTTGAGGAGATAAAGGAGGATCTTGGGGAGATGGAGATGGCGCTGAATTATGCGCGGGTGAGGATGAATCCAACGCAATATGTGGCTCGGATATCTTGGATTCTGCTGCTGGAAAAATTGGCAATAAAGGAAAATTATGTTTCACAGAATTAGGAGAAGATTGTGATGACTGCATATTATTTGGAGACGTAAATGGAAAAGTGTCCTCTTGGAAGTAGACATCTCTGCTAATAAGGAATTTTTGTGTAGATAGGTCATATAATTTATAACCTTTCTTGCCATGTATATATCCCATAAAAACGCACCGAACGGCACGGGGGTCAAATTTAAATTTTGGAGGGAATGTATTCTTACAGCCGTATATTTAACCAAAAATTCGCAAGTGTTTAAGTGAGGGTGGCTTTTTGTAGAGTTTTTCATATGGTGATTGATTAGATAAGAGAGGAGTTGGAAGCCGGTTAATTAAATATACGGCTATAAGAATACATTCCCTCCAAAATTTAAGAGGAACATGGGATTTAAAAAATAAAGAACGTGCCACATTGAGTATGTGACGATGCTTGCGTTCGACTACTATATTTTGTTGTGGAGTATAAACGCATGTTTTTTGGAACTCGATGCCTTGATTGAGAAGGAAATTTTGTAAAGGCTGAAATTCACTCCCATTATCAATGCGAATGATTTTAACGGAAGTGTTATTTATTCAGTTTTTGCAAACTGAATAAATTTGTTGAGTGATTCAGATGTTTCTGATTTTTGTTGCATAAAAAAAACCCAAGTACAGTAAGTAAAATCGTCAACTATGGTGAGAAAAAAACGTGCCCAGAATGCGAAATGAAGGAACTTTATGAGGTCCCCATACATCACAGTGTAATAGTTCAAATGGAATTTTGGTTGTGATAGAACTCATTGGAAAAGGCAACCTCGTTTGTTTTGCAAGAGGACAAAACTACAGTTATTATGAAATGAGACTGTTTCTTTATTAATTGGTAATGAAGGGGAAAGTAATTTGAAACGAGAAAAAGAAAGATGTCCGAGTCGTGAATGCCATATATCGAGACTATTTGAGACTTGGAAGGAAGCTGGAGAAATGGAATTCGGCATCATGTAATAGAGTCCTCCATGTTGTTTACCCGAGCCAATCATCTTCCCCGTCGTTAAGTCCTGCAAAATACATGAGTCAGGAAAGAGGGTGACAGAACAATTAAGACCTTTTGTAATTTTGCTGGCTGATATTAAGTTTAGACGAAAAGTGAGTACGCATAGGACATTTTTGAGTGTTATATCCCGATTGAAAACTATGTTGCAAGTGTGTGTAATCGGTGCAGATGTGCCATTTGGCAAATTTACTGTGTGAGAGAAAGGTGGTTAAATTTTTGACAAGAGGGAAGGGTGCGATGTCATGTGATCGGTGGCACCACTATCTAAAATCCAAGAATTGGTAAAAACAGAATTGACATGAGACTTGGATGTTGAAAACAAACCTGTTGTGTTTGCAAAAACATCACTATTACCAGAAGAGGAATTCTGATTCATGGTAGATAATGCTTTGGCCAATTGTTGAAGATATTCAGGCGATCTACATCATGAGTTTTTCGCCTGAATATCTTCAACAATTGGCCAGCATTATACATCCATCTACTGAACGGCTTATTTACGTAAGCGCTGATTCTTGTTGCGGCGGTCCGGCAACAGAATCATGTCGCTTATACATCATCTAGCAGTGTGTTTAAGAGACAGAATTTGCAGAAAATTGATAAATCATGTCCTTAAACAATTAGTGTGTCTTCAGAGACGATTGCAATAATAACCTAATGTAAGCAAAATGAGGATCCTCTTGCTCACATTAATATCCTTTAGTTGAGCAAAGAGCAACCTAAGAGGGGGATGAACCTCCCTTTGTTACTATTGTTATCTCACGGGAATACGCTGTCGACGTTGGGTAACGGTGTCATCATAAGGATATTTGACCTTACCCCTTTATACGATTCATTTAGACCTATAAGAAACTGCATCAACCTGTCCTCCTGAAGTTGTTCCTGATGTGCCTTGGCATGATCACAAGTGTAGGAATCTCGATAATTTTCGAGTTCATCCCATAAGGCTTTGAGTTTGGTATAATATGAGGCCACGGACATATAGCCTTGTGAGATGGTTGCAATAGATTTCTGAATTTGGAATATTGCCAGTGCATTCTTTTGGGAAAATTGATCTTTGAAGTCTGACCAAACTTGGTATGCTGTTTTAGCATGAATGACACCTTCTACCATGTCTGTTTCAACAGAATGAGTAAGCCAAGAAAGTATTAGGCTGTTGCATTGATTCCACAATGCAAACTCCGTTGGTTTTTCTTCTTGGGACGGGGCATTGTAGCGACCCATCGATGAATCCCAACTTATTCTTCGCAGTAAGAGCGTGAATCATAGCATTACTCCATGACTGATAATTTGCTCCATTTAATTTAATTGGTACAAGCATGTGACCAGGTTGATCTGAATGTCTCTTATACACATCTAGATGTGTATAAGTGACAGGATTCATATTACCAGCTTTTGATGATTCGTCGCCCATTATTGACTATGGAAAAGAAAAAAACAGAAGCTTTAAGAGCACCAGGAAAGGTGCTCTGATACCATCTAAAAAGGAAGAAGATAATGGTTTACGGTATTGTGTTTATTTCATTAGAAAAAATGCATAATATATACAAGAACAAGTATCAATCTCAACCTATAATTATGCTAATCTCATCCTATAATTAAGCTATGCCATCTCCTATTTATAGAAAAGATATACAATGACAAATGGTAAAGATAATTACAATTAACTGATTAATATTTTCCTTAATAGTTTACAGTGAAGCTTGATGCTTTAAGGCAATTATTGATGAATCAAATAACAGCTGAAGCTATTATCTTTGTACATTGATTCAACAAATAAAGCGTTTTCCACTGAACATTCCCAACACAAAGGGAAATTTATAAATAGATTTATAACAGGTATCATGAATCCTTAATGCACAATCACCCATATTATTCTTTTGGCCACAATCACCCAAATTACCATATAGATTGAGGCCGTTTATTTTAATTATTTGAGGTGATTTAAATGACGGTGACTCAATAAAACATGACATCAACCATGAATCCAATCCACCTAACAATTCCTTGCACACAATACTATCGTTGTCTCCTGAGTTCTGAATCTGACATGGACCGTTATTGATATGACTTTTTAAACTGGCTTTCATCAGTGGAAAGGTACCAATGGACCTATACCCGTTTTCTTCGCAGGCACAACCATAATTAATTTACAAGAGGTAGTAAGCCTAGGAGTACATTGATTGTTGAACCCCAATTATGTTAATCATATTTTGATGATGACCAAATCGCATTAATGATTTGGTCAATAACAAGTGTACAGAAAAACAGGTAGGTTCGGACGCAAATGATCATCCGAACAAAACAACCACAAGACTTCATGGACGCAAATGACTGTCCGAATGACAGAGTTTCAGACGATGGTATTCGTCCGACACAAAGAATTTGAAGCAAGTCTTGGACGAAGAACAGCGTCCGATCATATTTTCAGAAGACTTTGCTTCGATCGGACGCATGTTCGGACGCATCCTCGGACGTCCGAACGAATACCCTCAGAGAACAGACGCAGTGTCGGACGCAGGGTTTAGTAGCTGCCGTCCGAACGGTCCAACGGCTAGTTTCTTCGGACGCACTCTTGCTGCATCGGCCGTCCGAAAGGTACAACGGCTAGTTTTTCAGTAAACAGAAAATAGCCGTTGGGAAGTTGTTGGAAGCAGATATTTGGCAACTATAAATACCCCTAGATCTGAATTAATTAAGAAGAAACTTCTACATTAATCACAAATAATACTTGAGCTATTTGGGAGAAATAGTGGGTACATGAGTGTTATAAAAGTGTAGGTAATTTTGTGAAAAGAACTTAGAAGTGTAAGAGTTCTTCTAGTGTAATAGTGGAGAGATAACAATTATAACAAATGGAGGTTCTGAGTGTAAAACTCTTGGCTCAACTACAAGTGTTGTAAAAGTGTAGATAGTTTTGTGAAAAGAGCTTAGAAGTGTAAGAGTTCTTCTAGTATAATAGTGAAGAGATAACAATTGTAACAAAGCGAGGTTCTGAGTGTAAAACTCTTGGCTCAACTAAAGGAAATTAATGTGAGCAAGAGTGATCCTCATTTGTGTACAATAGGTTATTATTTCACCTACTTTGAAGAGACTTTTAGTGGCTAAACTTCAAGTTGTGAACTTAGTAGTTGTCTTGTAAGAAACTCTTTGCAGTTGTAAGCTCCAAACTTGAGAAGTTTAGGAGTTTGGTTTGATTCTCTTAATCTCAATATTCTTATTTGTTCTTTAAACTTAAATAGTTGAATATCTATTGTATTCATTGTGACTTAAATTTTTATTTGGTGCATAAAGTTTGCATTTTTATTAAGCACATAAAAAGGTTTTATTTTAGATACAACCTAATTCATCCCCCTCTTAGGTTGCTCTTTGGGGCCAACAATTGATATCAGAGCATTGGTCCCTTCATTTTGCTTAAATTGCATTAGAATAAAGATCATGGCAACCAATAGTACTTTGTTTTTAGAGGGGCATTCTATTTCTATACCTCTCATATTTAATGGAATTAATTTTATTTATTGGGGGGATAGAATAAAATTTTTTGTTCAATCTATTAATATTGAATTGTGGTATATTATTTATGAAGGTCCTTTTGAGGTAAATATTCTTGATGAAAATACTCATAGATTAAGGCCTAAGACTATATATGAGTTAAATGCACAAGATAAAATATATTTATCTTTAAATACTAAAACCATTAATATTTTGTATAATGCTTTGGATGCAAATGAGTTTTCTAAAGTAAAAGGTTGCATATCGGCCAAGAAAATATTGGACAAATTGAAAGAAATTCATGAAGGAAGTGAAGATATTAGAGAGCAAAAGAAGTCACTTCTTGTGGCTAAATATGAATCCTTCAAAATAGAACCTCATGAGTACATTGACAAGATGTATTGTAGGTTCAATGATATGGTAAAGGATTTAGAAAGTTTGGGTAAAGAATATTCCTTGGGTGAAAAGAATAGAAAATTTTTGAATGCTTTACCTAAGGAATGGGAACCTAAATCCATTGCCATAGAAAAGTCTAAAAATTTAAATTCTATGCCTATTGATTCATTGATCAATTCTCTAACCTCCTTTGAATTGAAGTTGAAATACAAGCTACAAGATGGGGAGGCAAAGGGAAAAAGAAACATAGCATTTAAAGCTTCATCAAAAAGGAGAAAAGATTCAAGGAAGTCTCACTTCAACAACTTCCAAATCACTTGGAATGATTGTAATTCGAATGGAGAAGTTGAAGAAGAATATGAGGGGACTCAAATGGCTTTTATGGTATACATCACTTGACAATAATGAGGTATCATCTAGTTGTGATTCTTGTGATGATTCATGTGATAATGATAATGATAATGATGATGTTGAATCATTTATTTTTAAAATGCATGAATGTTTGAAAGAATCATATGCTAAGAACAAAGAGTTAAAAATTAAAATTAATACTTTATTGAGTGCCAACTCAAAAGTTGTGCATAAAAATAATTTTTTGACAAAAGAAAATAACATTTTGAAAGAAAAATTTGTTGGAGAAACCAAGATCATGGAAGAACAAGTTTTATTAAAGAAGAGTTTAGATGATCTTGAAATAGTTTGAAAAAGAATAAAGAAAATGTTTTTGAAAATAAAAGAACTAGAAATATATTTTTGAACAAAAATTTTATCATTAATTTGTACTTTGTTAAATCTAAATTTTCTTTTTATGGCAATAAGAACATTATTTGTAATTATTGTCATCAACATGGCCATATAAAGAAAAATTGTTATGTTAAAAGAAATGAAAAATTAAGGAATAATGCTATTTAGGTGATTAAGCATGTTACTAATCCAGTTGGACCCAAAAAAGTTTGGGTACCAAAAATTATTGTTTAACTTTGTATGTAAGTATGCCTAGAGAGCATCAAGGAATTCAAGATAGATTATCTATGAAGGGTGCTCAAGGCATATGAGCTAAGATCATTGAAATGGGTAACATCTAAAGTTTTGTGTGCTTTCATTTATCAAGTTAAACTATGTTCTCTTGAATATTACTCATCTATATGTTCAAATTTGTTTAGAATGCTAGGAAATTTGTTTCCCCAAATTTTGTCTATAATAAGTCACTACTTGCAAAAGAAAGGGGGAGCATTCTCTTTTTTAAATGGATTTATTTTTTCAAGAAATTGCATCACACATACTTCATTGTTTTGATGATACTTTTTGGTAAGGAATGAGCGAAAATTATTTTGATCATAATTCTTTGCAATTGATCATAATTCTTTGCATAAATTCTCTCTTTCTCCGTGTACTTACAAGTTATATTCATCTTTCAAGGGGGAAAATAAACTTAGAAGGAGCTTGAATTGTATTATTTTTTCTTGTGTTTTGATAATGCCAAAAAGGGGAGAAATAATAGACAAATTCTCTTTTATAGTACTTCATATTTTATGGTTATTTTTTAAATTGCCCAATTGATTTGTCATCATCAAAAAATAGGAGATTGTTGAACCTCAATTATGTTAATCATGTTTTGATGATGACTAAATCGCACTAATGGTTTGATAACAAGTGTACAGAAAAACAAGTAGGTTCGGACGCAAATGATCGTCCGAACAAAAAAACCACGACTTCACGGACGCAAATTCTGTCCGAATGACAGAGTTTCGGACGATGATAATCGTCCGACACAAAGAATTTGAAGCAAGTCTCGGACGAAGAACAGCGTCCGATCATATTTTCAGAAGACTTTGCTTCGACCGGACCCATGTTCGGACGCATCCTCGGACGTCCGAACGAATACCCTCAGAGAATACATTTATAGTTGTCAAATATCGTCGAAGCTGTCTCTTAACACATATCTTTGTGCATTTTACAATTCAATATCCAAAGGCTTTTTTCACAAACAGAATTGACACTTCTAAACTCCTAGTTGTTATACAAATCTAGATATTTGGCAACTATAAATATACCCCTAAGTCTGAATTAATTAAGAAGATACTTCTACATTGATTACAAATAATACTTGAGTTATTTGGGAGAAATAATAGGTATAAGTGTTGTAAAAGTGTAGGAACAAGTATTGTAAAAGTGTAGGTAGTTTTGTGAAAAGAGCTTAGAAGTGTAAGAGTTCAAGTGTAATAGCGAAGAGATAACAATTGTAACAAAGGGAGGTTCTGAGTGTAAAACTCTTGGCTCAACTAAAGGAAATTAGTGTGAGCAAAAGTGATCCTCATTTGTGTACAATAGGTTATTGTTTCACCTACTTTGAAGAGACTTTTAGTAGCTAAACTTCAAGTTGTGAACTTGGTAGTTGCCTAAGAGTGTAAAAAATTCTTTGCAATTGTAAGCTCCAAACTTAAGAAGTTTGAGAATTTGGTTTAATTATCTTAATCTCAATATTCTTATTTGTTCTTTAAACTTAAATAAATGAATATCTATTGTATTCATTTGTGCTTAAGTTTTTATTTGGTGCATAAAGTTTGCATTTTTATTAAGCACATAAAAATATTTTATTTTAGATACAACCTAATTCATCCCCCTCTTAGGTCGCTCTTTGGGGCCAACATTGATCATTCCAAGTTCAAACCCTGAAATAGCTAGGTGGTAAAACCCTGTCATGTTTACATCAGCACAGTCAAACCCAGTGGTGACAAAGGCAAAGAAATGCCATACCGAAAGACAAACCTAAACCCCATGGAGCCGTTTAACCTAAACCCCATGGAGCTGTTTTTGCAAAAGGGAACAGAAATGTTGGCAGGACAAACTCTTGGATAATAAAGGCTACTGTGCATATCACAATAAATCATTCACAAAGTTCAAATCCAGTGCATAGAAAATAGCAGGGTGGTAAAACCTTGTCATATAAATTTCAGCACAGTCAAACCAACAATGGAGACAAAGGTAAAGAAATTTCATACTGAATGAAAACCTAAACTCCATGAAGCTGTTTCGTAAACAAGTGACAGAATGTTGGCAAAACAAACTCTTGGATAATAAAGAAAAATACTGTGCATATCATAATCAAGAGTCATGTTAACATCAACAAATTATTGCATACAGACAAAACTTAATACGACTTCCCGCAATGTATCAAGCTTCCAGCACTCAAGAAAAGGCCAAAAACTGCAGCACTTCCCAAGGTGGTTTGTCCAATGTACCTGATTTTTAGAAGCCCGGGAACCTGTAATGGTGCAGATCAATATATTGGATGAGGTAAGCAGAGATTGAACCAAACGACTTCAATCATCAAAGATACTTTCACTACATTGCAAGAACCACCCATTGTTGCTGACGAGAAATATAATTTCAGCTGGCTTGAATCAGAGAATTTGCAATATAACCCACACAAAGCATGTGATGACATACCAAATATTATGCCATATTGCAGTAAGTAATCCAAATAATAGTCAGCTTACATTTCTTACTCCCAACATACAGGATCTAATAGTATCTGCAAGTTCAATGTGTTAAAATTATTCATTAACTGGGATATTAATTTGAGTTTCTACGTATATGTGGGTGAAAATCATGCTTTGATTGGCTTAACAAGTCACAATTTTTAAATCGAAAAAAGCAAATTAAAAACCAGCAGTCCTGTACGGTCTTTCATGTCCAGCAGATAATTGTCTACACTAGGCCACTATCACATTACAAAACACTGTTCAATTATTATAATTGCACTATCTATCGCTCACAAGTGCGGGAAGCAAACAAAGAGAAGGACAGAAATGAAAATTAATTTGGCTGCATAAATAGGGAAAAAGGAAAAGCAAACAATCCGTTGGTTCTATATGGCTGGAAAACAACAACCCTAGTAACTGAAGCTACTATTTACAGTTCTCCAGTCGAGCAGATTTTGCAAACAATCCGATCACTCGAACTTCTAGTGATTCACGCATCAATGACACATTCTAATATAGAAAGAAGAAGTATACAAAAATTTTAGCTGGTATTATGTATTACCTACTAGAGCATTTTCCATCTAATTTCTTTCCAGACACAGAGAGAGTTTGTATTGGGTTGATAAGCTCTGAATCATCAATATAAAGTTCAGAAACCGAGCTTACTTGGTTTCAATCACTATTCCAAAAACTAAAACCTTGACATCAAATAATTTATACGCACAAAGTTTGTTTGAATTTACAAAGAATTGAAAATAGTTAATGTAGTTATAAACACACTTCAAACTCACAGCAAAATGAGCAAAGCACATCACAGTTATTTTATTCAGAAAAACTATTCCAGAAATGAAGTTCCTAGATGGCAATTGCCACCTCAATCCATAAGACCAGTTATCCTTTTGTTCCCTCCCTCCCTCCCTCGCTCTCTCTCTCTCTCTCTCTCTCTCTCTCCCTCCCTCCCTCCTTACTGGAAAAGAGGAAAGAAAAACAGAAAGAATTCAAGCTTCAGAGTGTCGGACTGGGCGACAAGACAGAAAAGGAAAACCATGCATTTCAAGGTTCTAACATGTTATGGTACTTATTGTCCCCCTTTCCCACATATCATATTACACAATGGAACTGCCTTTTCTTTCAAACTCTGTCACTGCATTAATTATGCTTCTGAAACTTCTGCAATTTTTTTTTGGGGGTCCAAAATAACAATGATACATATAACTCTATAACACCAATATTGTCACGCAAAATGGCCCAAAAAAGGATCAATGTAATTGTATGTGAAAAATTAAATTTACTAACAGAATTGGCTACTTGTAGAAAATCACTGGCTCCCAACCAGTGTTGCTAAATTCGCCTCACACCCCCGCAATTTCCATTCCGGTACACACATTCCGAAATGGAGTATGTTCACATACAGGAAAAGTAATATCGGCGTTCCGCCAGAGCCAGATCATCTGAAACAAAATCAGAGAGAAACTACATCAGATGGCGCCGGGACGGGGATATTGGCGGTTTCTGCAGAGGAAGTTTTCCTCGTCGGAGAATAAGCAGATTCCAGTAATGGCGAAACTCAGATGAAAAATCCTTCATCTCCTTTGATTTCAGATGTGGTTTGTGCTGGAGAAAGTGAACAATCACCAAAAGAAAAGAGAGAGAGGTGTTGTTTTGAGGAGATGATTGAGGGTTTGTATGCAACTGACTGTTGGAGAAGGTGTCACGGTTGGTGGAGCTGTGAAGGAGTCTTGGACAGCAGGAGAAAGGCTAGACAATAAAATGATGAGTTTAGGGTTTCATATGATTTTGTGTTTGCAAATAAACCCCTAATCTTTGATAAGATATGAAAACTGTCCCAATGGTTCATAAACTGCCCCTAGATTTTAGTTCTATAACTCGTATATTTTCTTTTGGACCAAAAAGGAACCTTTTGTTCAAGCAGGCCACAAAAAAATACCAATAAAAGGGGATACCAGACTTAGAAACATGTTGGCTGAATTTTTTACTAAGAAACAAAAAATATACCTTTTATCATTATTTATGAAAAAGACATTCTTGAATTTTTTTTTTTTTTTTTGGAAATAATTTTTTTCTCACTTGTTGTACGCCTAATTAATATGCTTCTGGTAATTTTTTGAAGGTTGGAAGTTTATATATATATATATATATATCGAATTATTTAGGATAATACACCGTACCACGAACCATGAAATGCATACTGATCAAGCCTACCCCACGTATTACAAATTATAAAAACTATCGTACCC
Organism: Cinchona pubescens; assembly: GCA_025175665.1. NCBI lineage: Eukaryota > Viridiplantae > Streptophyta > Magnoliopsida > Gentianales > Rubiaceae > Cinchona > Cinchona pubescens. The sequence goes on from JANKKI010000062.1 coordinate 4,231,821, forward strand.
CATTTTTGTACCCGTACCGCGGCAAACCACAAACTATGCAACACTACTCCCAACCTTCATCCAACTAGTTATTCAACTAGTGAAGCTGGAATATTTGGTGTGCCCAGCTTTTGGTGTATAACCAATAAGCTAAAGGGGGCTTAAACCAAAGCAGTATTCTATTCCCCAAGCATGAAACCAACTTGTGCGCTTTCTACCCTTTGAAACCATAGTGAATATAAGTGCAAGAAACACAACACATCACCTCAAAAACCTCAATACAATTAAAGTAAGAATAGGTCAATCCTTATTTGTTTATTCTTCGATACATAGGTAATCGCATATTCTGAGGAAATCAACATTCTTTAAGAAAAATTATTACTTGAGGATTCACAATCACCTTAAAGCACGAGAAATTGGATGTTGATAACACCAGAGGACCACTATGTGTACCTTAAACTAAATAGCAACAAAGGCTGCGGCATACTTGTGTCACTTAGTACCAAGATAATATCTGGGAGAGTTTGAGGAAATCCATATAATGCAAACTAACAAGTGCATTTCCAAGTAGAGAAAACTATTCATGGAACCAATATTTAATTTAAAAACATATTCTTCTTAAATTCTCTTATAATGTCAAACAATCCTTTTGAAAGGCTAAGTGGAGAACCATTTATAACTTTGGATAATTTTTGCAAGAGAAAAATAACTTCTAAAGATTATGGCTAGGTGATATTATTAAAGATGCAATTCAATCATGTATTCTTAGTTGTTCCAAAAGCATAATCCAAAAATGCAATGAAAATGGTGCAAATACTTAAAAGAATTTTGCTCTATACTTCATTAAGCACTGATTTTTGAAAGAGAACCGTATTTCATATTGTCCACACCTTCATACAGGGGAATATAACTTCTAGATATCAAATACAGATGAATCACAGACGAGTCATGTTTCAAAATTTATTAGAGAAAGAAACTTCCAATCAGAACAAAATAAAAACTTTAGAAGCTGTGTCATTAGACAAGAGCCAAAAGCAGTGGATCAGATAATGAGCAATTTACCTTCTACTTCACATCATATTATTTTTTAACTAGATGAAAGATAATCCTTTAACCAGAATACCATTCCTTACCCCAACCAACCACATCAATAAATAAACAATTAACCCTTTACCTCCAAATTGAAAGCTTAAAGCACGTAGAGCTAATAACAGTTAGTTATTGTTTCCAAAGCTTGTTAAACCACAAACACTCATCTAACTCACCACAATCACAAATTCAAGACTGGTTTTTTGCTTCTAAATTAGGGTAAGTGTTCAAATATCAATAAACTTCATCCTGATCACCAAAATCTACGAAAATATTGAGTAAATTGAAATTTGGAATAATACAAGATACTATGTCCTGTAACATATTTCCATTCAGCAAACCAATTAATAATAGCATATAAGATTCATCTTAACGAAAATTAACCGAAGAAAACATTTTACCTTGAATCTAACAGCCTCGTAAGTTCCATAAACAGCACCTGGGCGGACACATAAATTTTGTAAAAATCAATTCAAATAAAAAAAATTAAAAAGGACAAAATCATCAAGGATTAAGATTCAAGGTACATCATTAAAAAACTTCAGCAGATAAATAAGTTATATAAAGAACAAATAGTTTCAAAAAATGAGCAAAAATTGAAGAGTGCTAGGATTTTGAAGAAAAAGGTAAAATTAGGGTTTAAAGGAGGGTGGAGTCTGATACTCATGAAAATAGTACCAACAGCACCGCCAACGGCGCCGCCGACGGCAAAACCAGCTGTGACCCTTGCCAAACAGGTATCCCTTGCCATAATCTCTTGGCTTTTTTTCTTTCTCTTTTTTGTTTGGGAATCTTTCGTTTGATTTTTTCTCTCTCTTATATACTATGAGAGACCAAGGGGAGGGAGCAGGGAGGGAGTGACTACACTCGGGGGAAAGAAACCTCTATTTATCTCCTTTAAGTTATATTTGCTTATTCATTTTATCCGGTTATAATTATTTTATTTTAAACGTCAACTATTTTTATAAATATATTTCATATTTTTATAAAGAAGGTCACTAAACTAATCCGGGTTGCTAATTTGGTGACCAAAAAAGTTACTAAATTTTAAAAAATGGGTCTCAATATTTATTCCATCTATTTTCCCGTTAATTACTTAGTCACCGTACATGTGATTTATGTCACCTTTTCAGGACAATTTTGTACAAAAAAAGCTTCCTTAATCTACTAAATAGAGCATAGTGCCATTTCCTAGTAAGGAACCTAATTTCTCTTCACAAAAATCCTTATTTGATTCTATCTAATATATTCGAAATCATAGTTTTTTTTTTTTTTTTTAAAAAGCAAAAGATCTTGGAGATTTGGGCTTAGAAAATATGAGAAAATGGATTGATTGATACAAAAGAATAGAGTCTAATTTGATCCTTACTTGATTTATTGTAAGTTTTCTTAATCTTTATTAAAAAATTGACTTTTCTAGAATCTTGTGTAAAATGTGGTTTTAGTACAAAAAATAAAATAAATTTATGTGTTTTTCTTAAATGTTTGTTGTAAAGTTTATGGCTTGTGGTCCCTACAAATATATTGGTTCTGGGCGATATTGTGGCCATCCATCATGTCTCCTTAGTGCTATTTTTATACAATACATATGATTGCTGGGTTAAAACGACTATTAGCTCAGTGATATTTTATGAGTTAGAATATTGGACAATGAATTATTCACATGAACAAAGAAGATAAGAGTAGAAGAAATGCGAATATTAAAATGGATGTGTAGGTATACTAAGATGGACAAGATACGCATGAGCATGTTCGGGATAAGATTTAAATAGCACCTATCGATAAGAAATGAGAGAAACAAGTTTAAGGTGGTTAGGTCATGCGCTAAAACGACCAGTAGATATATCTGTTAGGCAAATAGATTTTAAAGAGAATAGTCAATGTAAGAGGGGTAGGGGAAGACCAAAAGTGACTTGGTAAGTAATTTGTAAGAAAGATATAATCCATTTACAAATTTAAAAAAATATGGTTCATGACAGAACGCCATGACATAATAGGATTCATACAGCCAAACGTATTTAGCAAGAGTAAAGTTTGGTTTGTTTGTTTGTTTGTATATGTGATTGCTGGGTTGTTGTGTCAAGTAGTTAAATGATTGATTTTTTTTCCTTTCATATTACACCCGAAGGAAGTTTATTGTTTACTTTGTGCCTCTATCATAGTGGTCAGATTGTAAAGAAAAAAAATATATTACAAGTCTTATGCTGGTGGGGAATCTAATTATATCAATGTGTGTAATGGGGTAAAGTTCTGTTTGTGTGATATTAATAAGATGGTAGAGGGATTCGGGCATTTTAAGAACTGCACAGTTGAGCCTATATCAGTGGTCTATTTGAGGAATTTTCAAACTAATAAAAATGTGAAGGATTTTTTTGCAGTGAGTCGAGAATTACAAAGTGAAGGAAATTTATTGTGACCATAGGTTTAGAGAAGAAATAAATTAAATAACAAGCAAAGATCTTGTGAAGAAAGTGGCGAAAATAAAAAAAAACTAGAGTAATATTAGAGGAAATAGAGGAGCAACCAAAGAATGTTGTTAGGAAGAATTAAATAGAAGAATAGCTCTTACCATTGTATCATGACAACCTGAGATTATTAGGCTTCATTTGAATGGTTCTAAAAATAATGAATCTTCCAAAGATAATGAAGCTCCTAAGTATACTAAAAATTGTAAGGAAACAGAAACTTGTAAAGAAGTTGGAGGAGCTACCTAAGGATTATAACATACATGATGCTAGAGATGAGCGAATACAAAATGGTAAGCAATTTGGAGCTGATCATGAAGTGCATAGTGCTGAAAGTGTTGAAAATATAGGTGATAAAGGAGTTCATTAATAGCATGATACTGAGCAATCAAATGGTGGTGGAGCCAACTTTTCCTTGGATCTCTTGAGGTTCAAAACATGGATTCTAGGTCTGATCAACCACAAAATGATGTTGGTTGCAAAGAAACTGGCAAGTTGTTGTTAATGTTTTGCTGTGATTAAATTCAAAAGCCTTTTATGTAATGTGTAACATATGATGTAAGAGACAATGCTAATAGAGATGGAGCTGCAAATGACGAGGATACAAGTTTTGATGAAAGGGGATTTGCAGGATATTCTACTGCATTGATGACCATTTTGGGTACGAAAATGAGAATGAGGAGCCACCAATATTCAAATGTTCAATGAAGGACCATCACAATCTTCTCATGAAGGACAGAAGAGAATGGTGAGCAAACTACAAGGATTGATGATGACCAAACAGAATCTGGCAAAGTAGAGAAAAGTTTAGATGGACAAAAACCAAATGATGGTCAAAACATGGAGGAACAGAATATTGGGTAGTAGTAGGAGGGGGAGGATTACTGTGATGAAGACCTTTTTGTGGAAGATCAAGCCAGATGTGAATTGAGTAGTGATCTCAACTCTTCTGATAAAGAAGGTGGTGAAGTAAGAGTCAAATACACAAATTTAAGAATTGCTTTAGATATGACAGATCCCCAATTTCAGGTTAGCATGAAGGAAATTTTTTAAAAAGTTATAGATAATTACCCCATTGTGTATGGGAAACCACTGTACCTAAACACCAATGACAGTAATAGACTTAGAGCCAAATGTCAAGACCATTGCAACTAGTATGTTTATGCATCAAAAGGTTAGGGCAATTGGTACACAAGATTTTATTGACAAGACATTGAATGATAAGCACACAAACTGCAATCATTGTGTGGGACAATAAGCGTACGTCATCAAAATGACGAGTAAATAGATACATGAAAAGGATAAAATCAAACATGAATATGACAATTAAGGAATTGCAATAAACAGTAGATGAGGATTATAAATGTGAAATTGGTAGGGATAAGGCATACAAGCTTATTAGGATGGCTATGAATGCCATTAAAGGATTTGTGGAAGAGCAATACAAGATGATATGGAGATATGATGAAGAACTGAAAGCAACTCATCTGGGTTCAACCATTGTAGTGCATTACCTTCTTTTTAGAGAAGAAGGTGGAAATCCAAAGTTCCAAAGATTTTATTATTGTCTAGGACCTCTAAGAAGGGATTTTATTACTATATGTAGACAACTCATTGGTCTTGATGGTTGCCACTTAAAAGGTGCATACCTTGGGTAGTGGTTGGTTGCAATGGGGACAGATCTTAATAATTGTTGGTGGCCCATAACTTGGGCAATAGTAGAAAAGAAAGCAAGAAAACATTGGTTCAGTGATTTTTAGAGTTATTAATCAATGACACTGAAGTTGACAATTCAAGTTATTGGACATTCGTGTCAGACCAACAAAAGCCAGGCAAAAATATGTTCTTTTAGTACACCAAGTAATTAACCTATTTTAATCTATACTAGTTGTCACGCCTCTGACCCGTACTTGCCAGGCACGTGCCATTCGCCGTATTCATGAAATAATATTTCCACAAATACAAGGCATCAAGCATATATCAATAAACCTCAAACATTAATAACAACAGTGGAAACGTCTATTCGTAAATGATAACCAAAATAATGTCGTACTTATTCAATTTAATAAATTCTAAAGTGCAAAATTTGTAAATAAAAACATAATATCAAGAGCATGCAGGCTCAAATTATCCCGAGTAACTTGTCTAAATTTTATTCTCCATTGTAACATGAACTTTAACTTAGAATCCTACTAACTTCTCTTTTGGTTTCCACTGGCTAGACCTCGTCTTCTATAACGACGTACTCATATTCGTCATCTGCACAAAAATATGGGAAATGGGATGAGCGACAAGTCGCCTAGTAGATAGCATATACCCCCTGCTAGACCATACAGTTACATATACATATACTTTTACAAACAGTCATAGTATCACATGTTCATATTTTCAAAACTATATAGTTTATATTTATAAAATCATTATCTAATGCTTTTAAATTACTCAATAATATACTATAATCATAAGTAAGTCATTTTTCATTTGACAAATTTCAAATCATACATGCATCAAGTTTTCATTTTCATAATCGTAAAATCATGTTAAATCAATTATTCACTTAGCAGAAGAGGTTCAAAACTAACTATGCCTTCATTGACCTCTGAATATTCAGCCTAGTGATTAGCCTTACTAGAAAAGTTTGTCAAGAGGTTTCCATGGAGTCACATGACGGTTTCTCTAATCATATTAATGTTCATAATCATAATCATGAAGTTCAGGATTATAATCTCTACCGGCTTGCCACACATAACATTCATATGATTCAAAATATGCATGTATCACATTTTCAATAACTTTAAAACCAACCAAGTCAAATAGCCATACATGATCCAAACTTTCATAGCAAAAGTAATCATTTCATAAAACACATTTTTGTGAAACGGCTTTGAAATTCATGTGAGTTCATAAAGCAATTTTTAAGAAATATCAAACTTTGTAACACAATTTGAAAATTTAGAGGGTGAACACCACCTACTTCAAATAAACTCGAAAGCCATGCTTAATCTTGATGTTAATATTTTCTTATAAGAAATCACGATATTTTTTCATTAATGAACACATAATAATACCTTATTCCAACTCTATATAGCTTTATTGTAAATTCTTAAGGACCATGATTGGTTTACTACTTTATATACATACATACACACATATATATATATATATATATATATATATATTTACGATTTACTAGTGACATAAAATTGTGAAAAGTACTTTCAATTTGTTCAAAAGTAATAATATAATCTTTTAAATTTGTCACTTATAAATAATTTAATTAAGTCTTTCATAAGTTTATTCAAATCAATTTATATAACAAAATAATGTTCAGTTGCCTATCATAAGTCTTGAGAAACTCTAAGGTCAACTCTTGGGCTACTCGATAGTTATATAAAACAATTAGAGAATTAAATAACTTTTGAAAAATATTTTGAGGACATTACTATATTTTTAAAAAAAATTGGGTCCTTAGCATGATTTCTTAAAACTTTCCAGGCTACTATACAATTTTTCAAAAACTTCAAGGGTTCAAAATATAATTTAGAGAGCTCTGGACTAAGTTTTACCACTTAAAAACCATTTTGGGTAAATCTCTAATTCTTAGATGTTCATAAGGATCAAATTTGTCTCTTTTAAACTTGAATTTTTGATGTATAAAATACTCAGTAACTATACTGGCTCTTATACACATCTAGATAATCATCAGAGACTTCCTTAATTTTCTGGCAGCTATCTTTTTCCTTTCCTTTTCTATTTTTTTGTTTTTTTTTTCTAACAAATCAATTTTTTCCTTTTACTTTTCTTCAGAAAATTAGATACTAATTTCAAATTATTCCCTACAAAAATAATCAATTACAAATGTATTTTCAACCCACCATATTTACTCTAAAATAATATACAAAATTACTCAAGAAAAATAGCTAATAAATTCGTAAAAGTCATTGATTAATTTATACATGGTCCCTAATAACTATACGATTAATATAGAAAAGATTTCTCATAAATCTATAATAAGCATAAATTAATAAAATAATTGCAAAAAAAGAAAACTAATTAAAATAGAAGGAAGCTTACTTTTGTTTTGTTAGAAAATAATCATCTTCTCCTTTTCTCACGATTTTCTGAAAAATATGTTGTAGTTTTTTTACCTAAAATACCATATTAATAGATTATTAACTCCTACTTTTTCTCCTACAATTTAGACTAGTCTCCAAGAATCACAAGAATTAATATTCTAGTGTTACTTTTCTACTAAACTGTACTTTAATAGTCTCTCGCTTGTATCTTATTTTTCTATATTAATATGACTATTTTTTTTTGAACAAAGAATCACGAGTATTACACTAGTTATTGTAGATATTAAACTGTTTTAATGGTTATACTAAATATTCCTTTCACTCTTTGTTTGTAGTCTCTTACTAGTGCCCTTGCAGAATTAATGCCTAATACAGAGCATAGGTTCTGTCCAGCACATGTATAGAAACTTAAAAAAAAAAAAAAAAAAAACCCTGGTGACACAGTGAAGAACATGATATAGGGTCTTGCAAATTGTAGCAGTGAACAACTTTTTCAAAATAAGTTGCAAGAGTTAAAGGAATATGACCTACAAGCCTATGCATGGATAATAAAGGCCCTAGCACCAAGTCATTGGTGCAAGGTTCTCTTCCCTACTCTCACCAAATTTGATATGGTGGTCAAAAATATATGTGAGTCCTTCAATTCTAACATTTTATAGGCTAGGAACACTTCCAGTTATTCGTATGCTTGTAATGGGTGGAATAGAAAAATCTCATGACTAGATGGCTGAAAAACAAGGCCAAAGGCCCAACAAACCCCAATATAAGACTCTTGATTGACGACACCACTAAACTATCTAGATGGTGGAAACCATTGTCAAATAGTCATGGTAGGTATCAAGTAAAAGGTCATATAGGAGTTTAGTTTGTTGTTTATCAGGACAATAAGACATGTTCATGTGGTTTGTGGTAGGTGAGTGGTCTACCTTGTAGTCATGTTATTGCATGTATACACAAGTGTAAAGGAGATTCTCATCAACATGCAAATGCATGTTATAATGGGGAGCTATTCTTGCAAATATATGAAAATGTCTTGTACCCTATAAACTCCAGTGAACTGTGGCCATAGTCCAATCAGATGGTGTTGGACCCTTCTATCCCGTGAGTCTAAGCTTGGAAACCTAAAAAATCCAGGAGAAAATATGTGACAGCGCAAAATCAACCAAAAAAACAAATAGAGTGCAAAAGATGAGAAAACAAGTGATCATGCACTGTAGAATAAATGCAAACAGCCTAGCCATAATACTGCCACCTGCAAAGATGTCACAGATCAGAATGATATTGACCAGCAACAGCAGTAGCAAGAAGGAGATATTGGTCAGCAGTAGTAGCAAGAAGTGGATGTTGGTCAACAGTAGTAGGAAGGATATATTGGCCACTAGTAGCAGTAGTCGCTGCAAGTAAATGTTGGCCACTAGCAATAATAGCAGCAAGTAGAGCAGGATGATGCTGATCAGGAACATGTGTAGCAAAATATTGATCAACAATAGATGGAGAACAATGATGATCGGCAGTAGGAATAGACTATTGTTGATCAGTGGCAAGAGCAGACTATTGTTAATCAACAATAGCATGTCATTGAGGATCCACCTAGGAAAATGGTGAGTCTTGATATTAAAGTATTTAATGTATGTCAAAATCATGCGCTGAAATTTACCTTTCTTTTAGGTAAGAACATTCACTAATGTTGAAGCATTGGGGGCCAAGAATAGAAAGATTCAGCAACTTTTGGTGTATGCTAGGGAAAAGAGTGGTGGTTGCCACTAATGCTGAAGCAAGTAACTCAACACCAACCAGCAGGCTAGCAGATGCAACATTGCATAAAAGAGTTGCAAAAAATAGGAAAAATCTCACAAATGTGGATAAGGGCGTGATTGACCTCAATGCAGCATATTTGGAAAAGGGACCACCATACAAGGTTGGGTAATAGGCAAAAGATAAATGATCCTCATATTTAGATTATGAAAGCTATTTTGTTAGGTAAGAACAATTTTTGTTGTTACCTTTTTTGGGGTTTAAGGTTGTGTTTTTGTTATTGGATACATATACTTTTGTTGAACTAGATATATTTCCTTTGTTGGTGAAAATCTTGGTTTTATGGTGAATTAGATATTTGTACTTGTGTTGGTGAAATAGATATTTGTACTTTTGTTGAATTGGTCACAACTTATCATCTTAAATTTCTTATTTTGTCATGCATCTACTAGTTTGTTAGCAGCAACAAAATTTTGTTCATTTTCAAGATGTTGTTTTGTTTGAAATGTTGTGACTCTTTAAAGAATTTTTGCAAAAACAACATCAACAACATCCAAAATCACAGTCTATAGAAACAAACAACCTATTTTATTACATAAGAAGTTTGGCAAGCAAAATTTTACATAGAAACAGTCCCATTGCATTAAAATAGTTCAAAAATCAATACATTTTCAATATTCAGTTACCAATTTATAGCATTCTTTCACCACTCTCATTGCCACTACTCAAGATCCAAATAAATATAAACACCAAACTCAAAATTAGTGTGACTTTGACCCGACAAACAACCCTTCCTTTTGTGCACAATAAATCTCTCAATTTCTTATTTTCCATTTCTAAAGATGCAACCTCAATCTTTAACCTTCTACCATCAGCTTGTTAAGCTTGGTTTTCACGTTTTAACCTATTACATTTTTCTAAGAGTCCGAGTATGACTTCAGTAGATCTATCACATATTTTGGGATCATACCAATCCTAAGATTCACAATGTTGACCATTCTATAATTACAATAATAGAGACGTCATTGGAATGACCTTCAAGGCTAGTCTATGAAACATAACTATCAAACTTTAACCAAAACCCACCTAAAATCCTGCACGCATAGCGTACCTCCTTGCTGGATTTCGATTTGCCCAAGAAGTTTTCAAGATTGTAATTCTACCAAAGGAGCATATAGGTGGTGGTAACCTTCTTGGCATGATTTGTTATTCAAATACAAAGTGAAGAGAGATAAAAGGAAGATTTGTTTTTGAGAGAGAGGAGAAGAAAGAGATTGCGATTAGATTAGATGGGATCAAATAGGGTTTTTTGTGAAGAGAAATTAGGGTTCTTGATTAGGAAATGGCACTTTGCCCCATTTATATATTAAGGGCACTTTTTTTTGGACAAAAAATATGATGCACGTGAATTGCACACACAGTAACTAATGGAGCAATTAACAGAGAAATAGATGGAGTGACCATTGAGAAGCATTTTTAGAATTTTAGTGAGCTTTTTGGCTACCAAATAAATCTTTAGTTACCAAATTGGTACTTTTCTCTTTTATTGAAAACATAAAATATATAATAAAAATAGGGAAATAACTATTTTGGTTCCTTATCTTTAGGGTATGCCCTAATTTGGTCCCTTGTGTATCTTAACAAGCCAATTCAGTTCCTCATCTTTTAAAATCATGGCCAATATGTGTTTTTTTATATAGAAGTTGAACAAATTAACAATGAAGGCTACATAAACAACATGTGACCTTCAAACACAAATGATTGGAAGTTAAAAAGTTGAAAATGATGAAATTTGCTTCATTAATTTCTACTATTGAAGATTTCTTGATCTTCATGGGAAAAATTTAAGGCAATGGAAATGAGAGAAAAGGCAAAAAAAATAAAAAAATAAAAAAATGAGTAATAGGAATAAAACTTTTTAACCTCAACATGTTGGTATTTTAATGGCAATGTAATATTTACGTGGTTTTCCTCATTAATTTGTCTAAAGTTTCTGTTAAAATCTTATATTGGCTAATATTAGACTCACATTATTTGAAAGATGATGGACTAAATTAACTTGTTCTTATGCATAAAGTACCTAATTGGTACACACCTCAAAAAAATAGTATTTTTTCCGTAAAGATATGATGATTATTTTTTTTAAACACCAACTATTTTATATATAAATTTTATATTTTTGTAAAAAACATAAAATATATAATAAAAATATGTTTTTCCATAGAGTACACATAAGAGTGTGGAAATATGATTTTCCATAAAGCACACAAAAAAGTGTGGAACTATTTTTTATAAGGTAATTAATAGAAAATGTATTTGTCAAGATTCTTGGTAATTTTCATACTGTGTACAGGATTGTGCAAGAAAAATCTAGGATGGGTGTGTTTTGATTTTTTTATTTTTCTCTTGTCATGACTTTTAAATTGTTCAGTGGGTCATGATTTTTGGGTAAATTTCTCCACACAACCGAGAAGCTGTGAATGGATTCCCTAACCCAAACTTGCCCATTTTCTGATTGCTAATAATGTAATTCTTGTTTCCTTTTTTTATTTTTTTTAAGACCATGTATTTATCTTTCAAATAATCTTTCTTCAAAATAGAGAAAGAGCTCTTATTTTGTTATTATACATTTACTGTTTCTTATTATACTTTTCCTTAAGCAATTTTAAAACTTCCTGCCTTTTATTTCTTTACATATTTCTTCAGATTTCTCTTGATAGTATCAATATATTCTTTAATAAAAGTATAATAATATAATAAGAATTTGATTTTTTTTTATAAAGCACACATAAAAGTGTGTGCAATAATCGTTGGTGTTATATAATGTGGGAGATGGATATGTCAAGATTTTTGGTTGTCGTCTTCCTAAGTACAAGTTACGTGACTGTGTAAAAAAATTTAGGATATGTGTGTTTATTTTTTTTCCTTATTGTGATTTTGTTATTCGATGTGCGATGACTTTCAGATAAATTTTTTGCGTGCGAAACTAAGAAGGTCTCTTCAACCCAAAAAATACGGTGACAAAACATTACAAATTAGAATGGGTATGAGAGGCTCGATGTACTTTCAAATTACTTGTCTCGGACAATCTTTTGCGTCTGAAGCACTATCCTTCAGACAGTTATCTACGTCCGAAAGATGTGTTCTTCCTCGGTGTTGTCTGATCATGTTTTGGATGCTCCCTTGCGTCCGAGCTCCTTTCTTTCAGACGCTTTTCATCGTCCATAAGGTGTTGTTCAACTTTTGGTTGTTTTTCTTGATTGTGTTCGGATAATCATTTTCATCCGAGCCTCTCTATTTTTTTGCACACTTGTTTTCAAGCCGTTAGTACGATTTGGTCATCATCAAAACATGATTATCATAATTGGGGTCCAACAACCCCTACACGTAAAAGTATAATCAAGAATGGATAGATTATCCTACTTTTTCTCCCCATGATAACATTATTAAACTAGTCATTGTTGGAATCAAATAAACTTTAATATCATGATAATTGAATATTATAATAACCCAGATCATTCATATTTAATCATCTAAAAAATAACTAGAGATTAGATGCAGAAGCAGATACTTGAATTCATAAAAAAACGGATGTGATTCTTGTGTTTAAGGATGTGATTCTTTAGTCTTGTGATTTTTGATCTTACAAATTAATGCGTTAGTATTTTAGAGGGTAGGGTTTTCATTTTTCTGATGATGTAGGAACTAACATATGTATAATTTGGGGACCATAATCTATTATATATGCATACACTTTCTTTATTTTTAGGTTTTGCCCATCATAAAATAGAAAATAAGAAATTAGGATTTCTAAACATAAAATCTCAAATTAATTAAATGACTTACACTCATTTATTCTTAAGTCAGATTTGATCAATTCAAATTAATTAGCACATAATAAACAATACACACACACACACATATAGACACACACTATAATAAAACCTTATGAGTTCAAAAACCTTTTGCTATCATGACCAAAATCATCTCCAAACACTTTTGTGCATTAATCATGTTAATATAGGATCAATACAATTTTCGTTATATGAATCATAACTAAATCCAATCTTGTAAGTCACATATATCAACACAACCAAATGCATAGATCAAATATGGATGTGTAGCATAGAAATTACATTTATTGTGATCTAAACATGCCTATTTCATCAGTCAACTTTATTCTCTATTGAAACTAAATTAAAATTGAATCAGAGTGAAAATAAACTGAATACTTTATTTGTGAAAAAAAATCTATAAACAAAAAATATGTTTAAAATAGAAAAGTAGATAAATACTGACTCGTATTAATCTAGAATGTCATCCAATGGTATACATCCATATGAGTAGTATGCTCATGAAAAACTTTGGGTAGTAACTCTTTAGTAAGCGGATCTATAATCATAGAGTTTGTGCCAATATGCTTTATAGACACTATAGTACTCTGAAGTATTTTCTTAATAATTAGGAACTTGATGTCTATGTACTTCGATTTTGTGAAACACCTATTGTTGCTGGAATATAAGACTGCTGATTTGTTATTACCAAATAACTTAAGTGGCCTTTCAATACCATGCCCAATGAGTCTTTCCGTAGCCTTGTGAAAAATTCCACAATCATATTCCATGATTGGAAGTCTCATACTATAAATTCAACTGCCATGGTGGAAGAAGTTATGATTGTCTGCTTGATACTCTTTCATGAGATAATTTTTCCAGCAAGTAGATAAACATAGTCTGAAGTGGATCAATAATGGTTTTGGCATCCAACAAAGTTGGAGTCGGAATACCTATGATCTCTAACTTATTCAGCCTCTTATATAGTAGCATGTAGTGTTTCATTCTCTCAAGGTATCACATGATTCATTTGGCTTCTTTCCAATGATCCATTTCCAGATTGCATAAATATCTTCCTAACATTTTAATAATGTATGTAATATCTAGATGCGTATAAATTTGAGTATACATCAAACTTCCTACTATTGAAGTATGGGAATCTTCTACATCTCCTTATTTTCAAAATCATTATTAGGGCATTGATCAAGACAAAACTTTTCTATCTTAACGACATGGATGTCTCCTATTTTGGTATGTAGTAAGCCTACACCAAATCTCTTAAGTACCTTCTCCATACAATCCTTTTGTGATAATTTAAGAATACCTCTAGATCGATGTATGTAAATTCCTAATACAATTGATAAGTCCTCAAGATCTTTTATCCTTAAATTTTTTTGATAGAAATCTCTTGATTTCAAACAAAAAGCCTATTTCATTACTTGTGAGTAATACGTCATCGACATATGGAACTAGAAAAATGCGCTTACTCATTAAACTTCTGGTATATACAATCATCAACCATATTTATCCCAAAACCAAACAAGATGACAATGTGATGGAATTTGTAATACCATTGGCGAGAAGCGTGCTTAAGCCCATAGATGGATTTCTTTAATTTCCAAACCATATTATTTGCATCTTCCGACATAGATTGTCAAATTAATGCACTATTGAGAAATATAGTCTTTATATCTATCTAATATAATTCAAAGTCAAAATGTGCCACTGATGCCATTATTATCCTAAAAGAATCATTGATGAAACCGGAGAGAAAATCTCTTTATAATCAATGCCTTTAAATCCACTAATAATCAATGCCTTTCTTTTGAGTAAAACCATTTATAACAAGACGTGCTTCATATCTCTCTGCATCACTCTTCAAATCCTTTTCAGATTTAAATATCCATTTACAACCATTGGGTTTCACTCTTACAGGTAACGTGACAAGTTATTGAACATTATTTCCTTCATTTATTTAATCCATTCATTCATGACATCAATCTGCTTTTGAAAATTAGCATTTTGCATGGTTTGATGGAAGCTGATTGGGTCATCTTCCACCAATCCAATATCATACTTATGTTTCTAGAAAAATATGATATAATCATCAGAAATCCCACTTCTACTTTCTCTAGTGGATCTCCTCAATGACATTTATTTTTTGAGGTTATTAAGTTTATTCTTCAGTAATAACCTATTGTTCTTGATGGCAAAGATTTTCAATTTTGTCTTTGTGGTTTTAGTATTGCTTCTTGAACAATGGTAGAAACAAAATTGTGTGCTAATCATTTTCAATGTTTAATAATAGGAACAAAAACAGATTGCTCTTCAAAGGCAAATTCTCAAATCATGTCTATATCTCCTTCCTAAACTCAATATCCTTAAAAATCCAGCATTCCGTCTAAAAAATTGACTTAGTTGTTGGATCATGAAATTTGTACTCTCGAGACTATTTAAAATACCCAACAAAATAGGTACTATTTGTTTTTGAGTTTAATAACTTTTCATTTGATCTATGAGGTTTTGCCTTAACTAGACCACCCCAAATATGTAAATGTTTTATGTTGGAATTTTTGCCTATCCATAATTCATAAAGGACTTTTGTCGTTGCCTTAGTTAGGACTCTATTAAGGATATAAGTTGCAGTTTTTAATGGATAGGGGTTAATAAGTTGATTAGATCATAAAATTGATTAATTAGGCAATATTAATTGACTGAATGGTACATTAAGGAAATTAGTTACTTTCTTAGTTAGTTTGGATTAATTGAGGTGATATGGGGAGTTGAACCTTCATTATAGACTTAGATTAGTATTGAATTAAGTTTATAATTAGATCTTGCCGGATTAATTCATCTAGTTGCTTGTTAGGATTTCATGGTTAGTTAATCAAGTTTGATTAGTCTAGGTAGTATAAGAGATTCACACAGAAGTTATTCAGATTGGTAACATTAATTATAGAGAGTCTAAGACTAGATTATAATCAGGAATCAACCTCTAATTTGGCTTGTAGAATCACTTGATTGACCTAATTAACAAAACTCAAGAAATTGGCTAGCATAAACCCTGAACCCTTTTTAATCATTCCTAGTTGCTAACTTAGTTTTAGTCAAACCCTTTTCTTTAATCAAACCTTCAACTAGCATTCTAATCAAATAATTTGTACTTGAATATCATTCCTTATGAGAATGATCTCTATTTATTCTTAAATATTTTGCGACTCATATACTTGTAGTGTGGGTAAGTATTTATAGTTAAATAGTGGTAAAATTAGATTTGAAACGTGCACTAGTATTATTAGTGTAGAGTAGGTATATACTTGGTTTAATGAATGTATAAACATCTTATAAAGCTAATTTTTGTTTTAGCAGTAAGAGGATGTAAGCCTTGATGATGGAGATGCAGTTTGTAATGACTTTGAGGTAACTCATTTCATCTTATATGGACCTTGGAAAGTATGTGTAATGGCCAAGATAACATTGTCACTATCTGTAAAAGCCATGACATGGTCTCAAGGAGAGTTTATTCCCGATAATGCTAGTTCATCTATACTTTTGTTCAGTTGCCAAATTTTAAAAGGCCAAAATATTTGTGCTTTGCTAGCCTGAAATCTGAAACCCAGATTTCATTTCATCCCGTTATAGTTCAAATTAGATAATATTTGTCAATATTGTCATTTCGTCTCATTATAGCTTGAGCATCTTCGAATTCAAAGTGGATAATGATTTTGTCCCTAGCTTGCCCTGTTTTTCTTGTTATGTGATGAATGAACTGATTTGTTTATTAATGCTCTTCATATTATTCTGTCTACTTAAATTCATATTCTTTTTAGTACCTGCTAAATTGAAGGATAATCCTCTGCTATTTAACTCTAATAATGAGTAATGAGCTATTGATTTTATTTTTACTATAATGGATTGTGTAAAATTAATTTTAATGTCAATCTTTCTAACTTTGAAATGTCCCAAATTAATTTTCTTTGATTAGTAATGTATAGCATTGCAACTAGATGATAAAAAATTTGACATTTTACCACTAGAAAATTGTAGGAGTCATATGGCATGCGCTTGTTTTCTACAATATTTCATACATTTTTTTTATTGTTATTGGAAATTTTGTTCATATATTTGTTTGGAACTATACTAAATATAAGTTAGTTATAATTTGGTTCAGAAAATAGAAAATATACTTTCATTTGCAAGAATATGATGGTAATTACTTGAAGAAAGCATCTGTGCACTACTTTATTGTGTTATAGTAGAACAATAACTGTGATTTCTTGCTAGATTATCACTTAAAACATTCTTGTCACTCCTTGCACTAAAAAAACTAACTCCTACAAAATGTGTTCTTAGTTGACCTTATGTATTGTGTCATAAAGCTGGTTTCTCTACAAAAAATCAGGAGTTCATTAATTATTTTTGGTATTCCAAATATTCGCCAAAGGATATTTCTTCATCTTTCTTTTTTCTTCTTCTTTTATTTACCTTTGAAAACAAAAGAAAAACTAAAAGTTTTATGTCTACTTCTTGAGCTTTTACATACAACAAGATTCTTTGTTAGCAATGTGTTTTGCAAATATGATCATTAAAAGAATGAATGGCAATATTTTTTTCAAGCAATTTATACTTTTTTGTGCCAACTAGTTTTGTTTCATAGGAGCCCAAAGTATAGGCAATTGTTTCTGCATAGTGCATGGCCAAATGTCTCTATTGTATGTTGTCTTGGTTTATTGGACACATTTGTTGGATGCTTATACTGTTGCATATTTTTCTTACAATACTCTTGCATATCTTAGAAATTACATTCATGAGATAGTCTCATTTTATTCATTTTTTTTTCTATTCATGCAGTTCATCTCGATTGTATAAATTCTTGGAACCAAATAACTTAATCTCACTTGTAAGACAAGTTTCACATTTTTTTTTTCTTTAATTCTCTTTCTATATTTAACATATTGTTTACCTGATTAATCTTTTACTGGCCAAATTTATTTCTATTCTTTTGAAATATGTGAATATTCATGCTACTTCATGTTATCAAGATCTAGATTCAAAGAATTAGTCGTGCACACCTTGATGATACTTACGTTGTCATGAAGGATCATTCAAAAGATTGACTATAAATCCATTTAAACTTTTGGTGTTGGTTTCCTAAAATATGTATTGGAGAATCTAGCCTTTCTCTTTAACTAAAACTCAAACTTTTGAAAAGGATATTTATAGAAAGATATGAATAATAACTTTGATTACTTTTCTAAACTTGGGGAAAAAATTACTTAGTTATGGAAAATTCTATCATTTTCTTCATCACTCAATAGCCAAAAGAAAGTGAGAACACAATTATGCTTTCGTATATAAACCCAAAAAAGAAGGCAGATTCTAAGACTTATTATTTTACATATAGTGACATTTTTGAAACAAAGTTGCTTCTAATGTCCTGTATACTCTACTCGTAATTATCCTTATGACCATAACTCTTTAAAAACTAGTTTTGAATTATGTTTGCTCAACGGGGGTAATTTGAGATAATTCCATTCATTCACATATTTCATAATAAATAGATATACTAAAATAATATAATTAAAAGGCTAAAGATAAATTTTCTTCATGTTTCATTAGAGCTCAAATTTGGAAGTATAAGTCACTTTATCATTCAAGTCACAGTTTTTTGGTTAAATATTTTACGATGGAAAAGAATCTTGGAAAGAGGAAAAAAGTACATGTTAATATGTGAACTTGGATCTAGACACAATATAAAAAGAAAAAAGAAGAAAGCGAGATAATGTAAAAAGAATGAAGCAAAAAGTGAGATATGAGTGTTTTCGATTAAGAAACTGATAATACGGAATAGTTTTTATCACGTTTGCAATGCGAAGTAACTTTTATTGGGTTTGTAATGAAATATTCAATTTCTTATCCACACATAATCACTATGAACAACAATATAGTTTTACCTTCTATTAGGCTATAGTTAAATCAAGGTGAAAGTAACTTTTCTTTTGAGGAGAAAGCTAAAATGAATGTGAAGTATAATTTACCCTATTTAACTGTTGAAAAGAAAAGAAGATTAATCCTGTATTTCAAATATAGAAATTTGAATAAGAAACTAAATGATATTTATACAAAGTAAATTCTTGATGTACAATTGTTTAAAAAGAAATGGAATGTAGAAAAATTTAAATCTTGATTTCAACATTGTGAATTCACTGATGGCCTCATAAAAAATCATGTTATAGTGCTGTTAAGAAAGTAATTGATCCCTATCTTAAAAACTTATCAATTTTTAGATATATTTCCTTCTACTAAGAAGAATTAGATAGCCTTTATCATCCCACTATGATACTCAAAAATCAGTGTAAGACAATTCCCATTTATATCCTCCAACATTGCTTTCCCACAAAATCCATAACTTTCAGTCACTTGACTCTTTTCATATTATTCCTGTATCAACATCAAGTCAAAATTTAAAAAATGGGCTTAACTGATCACCAAGAACTCAAATTCAATTTACAAATAAATCTTGACTTTTGAAAAAAGGAGCGGAACAAAGAAAATAACCTAATAGAGGTCAATATCCAAAACTGAGATTCAGTACCTAGTAAGTTCGTGAATTAAGATAGGCTTAATATTACATTAAAAGGAAAGAACAAAATATAAAAGGACAGGCTGACATTATTACATTAAAACTCCAAAGCATGCTAGTTCATCCTGATCAACATAAACAATCAAATTAAAAGTTAGTAGAGAGATTCAAATGACAACCAACTAAAAAGCATATGAACTATAATGCACATAATTGAATACAGCGAACATCTTTCCTTTAAAATAATTGGGTTTCAAAGAGAAACAACAAAAGACATGATAGGCATATCTCAAAAGGCTAGATATCACAGCCAAAATGTAAAAGAAAAGTTACCAGTTCCATACTAATTTTTTTTCAAGCCAAGAGGTCCCACAGTTCTTTGATTCTCAAAGACCATTTTTTTAGTTGCAGTTACCTGCTTTAATCAGTATATAACTAAACTACTAATTTTTAGATTCATGAAGGTAGGGCATTGAAGACGAGCATGTTAACTCTTAGACATAAACGACATATTAGAATTTAGAATAAGAGATAATCTACAACACTCTGAAAGCCTAAATGTCAAAACAATACATGAGTAACTACCCAAACACATTCTCTTCTCTTAATTTGTACCTCTTTGTATGTTTTTTTGTTGGAACTTTTATGGGTTGCCAGTTGATCATTAAAGTGATATGAAATTCACTTCAGAAATTCCATGTCATCAACCTAAAAGCTAATAAAGTTCCTATTGATGGAGCATATCAATAATCAAATATAACATATATGATGATCAAGATGATGCAATAGCATGCTTTACCAAAAATATTCAACCACAATTCAAGATAAAATAAACTTAATTCTTGAAATTCAATAATTGTAAAATACCAGAGGCAGAAGAACTAATATACAAATCTAAGAACATGATGGACATGAATACCATACCTAAAAGAGTTATGGGGAACTCGAACCTTACTGTTGCTTCTGAATTTTTTAGCTACTCTTTATGAATTTTAGCCTCTTGAATGAAATCTATCAAACAACCAATATTAGCATTGCTCAATTTAAACTTTTGTCATTATTATAAACAATCCAATCAAATTCATACAGGGTTATTCTTGAAACATATTAAAAGATTCAAGAATGAATAATTAGCTAAATGTAAAAGTAATAGAGTTGAGCCACTCTTTTTTGTACAAAGCATAAGCATCAAGTTTAAATAATAAAACAAAAGTGGTACAAAAATAACATATCTATCATGCTACTCCTGGTGCTCTACGAAATCTAGGTTCTAATGTATACACCAACTCTGTCAACTTATTCTCCAGTTGCAAATGTATGTACTTTAAACCCTTCCCATTGCCTTGAAGTAGATGTGCTATTATTGAAATTATCTTGCTTTACTTGGATCCATGATCATCTAGTTAGCTCCTGTATCATACTCCTGCAATAAATCAACTAAATTGATGATATGCAATCTCATTTATCAAAGTATATAATTGTCTCACAGTTTCATATTTCTGAATGAAAATAATTTCTTTAGGAATAATATCAATTTCACAAATCCATGTCTCACATTCTCTTATCTTTGTCTTACCTTTTTTTGAGAACAAAATCAAGTTGATCAGTGCTAAATTTGAGTATGAAGAATGAAGTAATTTAAAATCAAAAATAGAAACAACACCATACTTATATAGTTAAAGCATTCTTATTGTAACCAATTGCGTAACTAAAGTTATTTAATGGATCCTGGAGAAATTCAACTGGTATTCTTACTATAATTAATTGAGAATTTAAATCATAGCAAACAAAAAATTAAGTAGAAACTAATTACAACTATCAAGTGTGAATGAAAATCTTACAATCTTCACCGCAACTATCTTGAAGGTATCAATTGTGTAGTTGCATAATCAAATTCCACAACCAAATTAATATATAATAATTAATAATTCCAAAAACAAGAAAACACAAATTTTAGGAAAAAAAGCCAAAATCATCTCAAATCTTTACCAAAATAAAAGATTCAAACTTTCACAAACCAAGAGCTTATATAATGATAGATGTTTTGATAAGAACTCTTTTTTATTTTGAAAATAGATAAGAGGAGGGAACATCGTAATAAGTTAATGATATTTTGAAACTGAAAAGAGATAAAAGATGGAAAGAGAAAGAACTAAGCAGAGAGAGAAGAGGGAAGAGGGAAGAGGGCCGTGAGTGTAGATTTTAGGGTAAGGGAAAACAGAAGCAATTATAATTTCAAAATTAGAGGAGGAAAGGAAGTAGTGCCTGATTGGGAGCGTGACAATGATAACTACTTCCATGCACTTAGGTTTTTTCCATGTAGATACAAAAGTAAATGTAGATAAGTATGAGTGATCAATTTTAATATATCTATATATATATATATATATATGTATAATAACTTAGATAGTAAAGCAACTAATTCTTGAAAATATTATTTGCAATAATACTAAACATGGTTGATGCTAGGAAAAAAAATATTTGAATTTCTTTCAAAATTGACAAAGAGCCACTTAACACCATTAGTCGATAAAATATAAAGAACATAATTAACACACTACAATGTACACACAAAATGTCTTCATCTCGTGTACTTGACATATTGATAAAATTCTAAAACGATAGTAAGAAACATACAGAAACGTACAAAAGGGAGTGAAAGGATTTAGAATATGAAATATCAAAAAAAGGATGAGAGAAAAAATTTAACAGCAGTCAAATAGGGTATTGTGAGCAGACTTAGTTATTGTTGGATTTTGGATAACTTGTAACCAATTTAAAGATAATTTCTCAAAGAACTCTTATGTGATTAGCTAATCAGAATCCTCCTGACTACTCTTGATTTGAACTATATTTGAGTGATATAAATTTAAATAAACAACTTCTTTTGAGATAAGGGAGGAGAAAATATCTCTATTAGGTTGTTTCTATTTAAATTTCAATTTTAGACATATTTTAGTTGTATCTATCATAATCTATGTGATATTAAAAGGAAGATGACTTTATCATAATTTTAGTTTTAGTTTTACCTTCTTCTATCAACAAAAGGAAAAGGGAAAAAAAAGAGAACTTTTAAATAATTGAGAGCATGTGGTAGTCTCTCGAAAAATAAACCGGTGGAGGTTAGTGTAATTCAACAACTAAATGTGCAGAATTGGGGTTGTGAGGGACATTGTGATTGTTAAATATTTGTTGATACTTATAGAAAAATAGTTTAATGCAATTCTTTGTAATGTAGATATTCTTGTCGTAGGCTTGTGCTCACCTAAGAATTTAGATGTAAAATCATATTTTGATATAATATATATGTAGCATACTATAGAGTTGATCAAGATGGTGAAAACATAACTAAAAAGACATAGAAAAAACTATAAAATAGGATGCACAGTTTAGTTTAGAACAATAAATACAAAATACATGTTTATGTTAAATAATACTCTAATAGTAAAATATTAATAGAGCAAGAAGTGTGAGATGAGAGTACCATTATTGGTCATAAGAGTAATCTCCCATCCATTTAACTAAGGGAGACAAATATCACTTTATAGAAAAACTAATAAAACAAATCCAAATAAATGAAGGAAAATACACTTCTTGAATGTCCAGTTGCATAAGCGTAAAAAGAAAAGGTCACACAATAAGCAAACCAGATACATAAATTAGTAGTAATGACACTTTGAAGTTTGATCAAGCGCACATACTATAAAAGACTGATTGTTTACAAATATACTTCTCAAATTCAAAAAGGAATTCTTACCAACAATGCATATCGAAGCCCTGATCTCCAAAATTAGAACTCTATATATTTGCATGTCCTCCCAAGCCTTGAGTCTCCAACTTCATTAATATCATTCTACATGGTTCACAAAAACACACAAATGCGATTTAGACCCTTTCTTGTGCGATAAGCCGCATGCATCCCCACCATCACAAGGTCCTTCCTTTTTGTTGCCTTATGGAAAATGATAGTCTATTACAAGAAGTAGAAATCAAACCTGCAAATAAAAAACATCATACATAAAAAATTAAAATAATGCAAAAAGATGGCTCCAAGCCAAAAATAAACCTTTGGAAAATGGACAAATGACAAACACTTTCTTATTTCAACAAAACCATATACAACATCACATGTGTTTGCTAACAGACATGCTTAACCAACAAATTTAGGTATTTCATGATGCTTAATAAAGAGAAATGAAAAAGATACTATAATATGTTGAAGAATATCATTAAATTTATCTTCAATTCGAGCATAACATATCAATTAAAGAAAAATTTTCCACTATAAATATATGTACAAAGACATTCTTATTAAAAGTAATACAAAATTGTTAGTTAGATGTAAGAAAACAATATGCATCCTCATACCCACAAACCCAAATCTGGCCAAAAGATGAATAGGATCCCCAAAAATAATGCAAAATTTTTCTCAACAAAAACCCATAATTTATTACTCAATTAGGAAACTTAAGTTGACATATCGTTTGCTTGAGAATTGAGAAAAAAAAAAGGAGAGGTAGGGGATCATGAGAAAGATTGAAACTCATCGATAAAAGCTTGCACCTATAAAACTTTTTCAAACAGAAAAGGAAACAACTTGCAATTAATCTATATGATTCCATGAATAGAAGATTAACTTATTGGTTTTTAACTTTAAAATTATGCCCTAATATAAGATATCAATCAAATTAAAAACCACCCAGGCCACACAATTCGTCAAGCAAAATTACTCAAGTATACAATACATATATGAATCCAAATATCATTTCACAACATCTTTTATAAGCATTTCACTGAACACTTTGACTGTAGTGGATTTATGTAATCATCACGTAAGTAGGAGTATATAAAGAGAAGTGATACCTGAAAATGAAGCAAAGAATAAAGTCAATAGACACTGTGTCAGTTAAAAGCTCCTTTGCTCGAGGGATTCTCTTGTATTATCCCAAATTTCAGAGTTGTCAACTACCAAATTACTCGTAAAAAATTTTAGTAATTCTTCATACAAATTAGAGTACTAAATCTCCAAAATCAAAGTAATAATGTAAAAAAACATAAGTAAACGTAAAAAACTCAAATTGCCAAATTAAAACCAAAAAATGATAAAAGGAAATAAATTGAAATAGGAGAAGGGATAGGTAGAGATACTTAGAAGAAGAGTGATTAGGCGCGGGGAGAAGAAAGAGACCAATGGTTTTATTTTACATATCTCCCTTTCTTCATCTTCTTCTCCATGTATTTATGAACATCTCTTCATTTACTATATCTAATCTTGATAGGTTGAGATTTTTTTGAATTTAAAAGAGATAAAGGGAACAATTTATTAAGTTATATAGAATTTTGTGGGGTTTGAAAAGAGATGGAAATTTGTAGAAAGGATTTGAAAAGGGAAGGGATAATATTATCGAAAAATGGGAAGAAGGGGTGAGAGAGAAATGGGAAGGCTTGAAGGAGCAAGTGAAACAATAACGTACTTCTAGGTTTTGCCAAATAGGATAGATAAGGCATGATGGATGAGTGATTGACTCTCTCTCTATATATATATAGAGAGAGAGAGAAAGAGAGAGAGAGAGAGACACAGACACACACCATTATGTATAGCAAAGGGGGTGTTAAATAGCAAGCTATGAAAGCATGACATTTGTAATGCCCTCATTTTTTTACTACCCTTTTATATATAAACTTTTACAAAAAGAATTTTTTCCTATTTCAACCGCTTAATCTATCTTTATCTAATTACTTATAGCAATCATTACGAACAACTTTATTTCAAAGAGATAAATATTATAGTTGTATTTTTGAAAGACTTTGGTCTAGTTTACTCTATCTTTATTACTACTTTATAAATCCAAACAAACAACTACCTCTGTTTCAAAATAATATTTTCCTAACGTTTTACTTATTAATCATATCAGATAAACACGTATGCATAGAAAAATATTGTGAAGACATTGCTGGTATAACTTAGTCAATATTAAACCAAATAATAAAAGTTGAATACTAAAATTATGCTATTATGTTGGATCTAAAAGTAATACTGATAATGTAAATTAGATTCTAATTATATGTTGAGATCTTCTTAGGTGGATGTGCCTACAAAGATTATAGACAACTTGATAATGAAGAGTTTGTCTGAAAGGAGCTTAGTCTTAAAATTTTTATTTGTTGAACATTTATCTCTAGGTATGCAAGTATATATTAGATGTAAAAACTTGTGGCATCATTCAGTTTTTATGGGAAAGAAATGAAAGAAAATTATAATTATATTAAGTAAAAATTAAACAAGATGGGGAAGAAGAATTACTGAATTTTATGGTTTGAAATTATTTGTTGCAATCCTTTCTTATGTTTGCATAGATGAAATGTAAAAATAAGGAAATATTATTATTTACTTTTTATAAGGAAAAAAAAATAAGAAGGATAATCTAGTGCATACTATGATGATTAACACATTCCATAATTGACATCTCCAGAAAAGATTGACCATGTTGCATGTTTTCATTGGTTGTTTCATTACCACAAAGTTGTTGACCTCATTATAGTTGATCTTTAAAGTTTCAATTTTTACTAACAAAGTTTGATAAGAAATTCCACCACAGTATAAGTAAGAGGGAAATGGTTAAATCACAAAATCCACAAATTTATACATTAAAGAAATAATAAGTAAAACAAAACATGAAATAGGTAAACTAAAAGTAAAAAAATATAAGTAAAAAATTACTACCTGAATAAGTAGAATAAATATACTTGTACATGCCATGGTGTAACTCAACCTTATGTTTGTGACTACGTTAGTCAAGATTGTATTAGGAAACTTTATTTTGATGCGTTATATCTCCTCCAAAGTAGTGCAAATTTCTAGCATTATTATATGTATGAAATGACATTCATCACTGAAAATGTTACTTGAGATGGAATTACGAATAGTTGAAATAACAAACAATATATTAATGATGATGTTTCTCTTTTGTTTGCGTTTTCTCTAGTTGTGGGATTGTTTTCTTACCTGTCTTCTACATTACTTCTGTTTTCTTTGTTTTCTACCAATTTTATGATGTAGTCGCCTTAGGTAGTCTTTGAGTGCATTGAATATCATGTTAAGAGAATACATGAATAACCTATGAAAATACACATATTAATAGTAGATGAATTTTTTGATGCAAATTATTCACAAATGCAAATAAGAATTGATTATGAAAAATTAACATTATATTCTTCTTATATGCAACTACAACTTGTAGTTAGTCTTCTTCTTACTTGTCTCCACCACCAGTGGACAAATCTTGCATCTTACATATAATTTTTTCATCAATTCCTTTTTATCAAAGAATTTATCCATATTAACTTATTCTTTCTCTAATGAATGGATCAATCTATGCCATCCACGACACTATTTCTCTCAACAATAATATTTTTAAAAATATCAATCACAACTTTTTAAAACTTTTTTCCACAAATTCTTGAAATTTTTTCTCACCGCTTAGATTTTTTGAGCTCTCTTGGTCAAGTTCTACAGCTGATAATTTGATATGACCTTTGCTCGATCGTTGTCTAACACAGGACAGGATCCTCTTTTTATATCACTGTCCAACACTAACACAATAATCATGATAGTATCTCTCTTTTTATGTCACTGTCCAACTAGGGTCAATTTCGTTACACCCTAATTGTCAAATGAGTACCTTAGACCAACCTCTTGTGATCCAATTTTTGAAATTTGAGTACTCTACCACAAAAATCTTTTTTTTTTTCTAATTTTTTTGACAAATACCAAACACCTCAGGATCAGAACTTAGGGCTCGATACCGCTTGTTAGTATAAAAAATACATAAAAATATGTGAGAAAAGACTAGGAGTTACAAAATAATGGACATTGGACTCTCAGCATATTAAAACCTATATAAACCCATAGCATAATAACCTTCATCTTTACTTTAGAATTTCTCTATTCTAGACTCTCAACTCAACTCTTTTCAATTGGATACTCCAGCAGACTTTCTATTTATAAGTTACAAGACTTGATTACCAAGAAACCTAATTGGATTAGGAAATATAACTAAAATAGGAAACTACTAAATAATACTTAATAAATTAAATAACTAAATTATCAAAATATAAAAATAACATATTTTCAAATTGATAAGGGGTTTGGTTTAATTATGCCAATAGTAAATGGGAGTATCTGAACCCTACCAAAGGATGAGTAGGGGTATAAAAGAACTTGAACAAACTGGACACTCTAGAGTTCCAAGTTTATTCAATTATTTTATCGAGTTTGAAATGCTGTTTAAATTTGGCTTGTTTATATTTCGAGATGAACTCAAACAAGCTTTTATCAAGCCAAACTCAAATCAAGTTTGAGTGGTTTGGAATTTTTACGTTCAAATTAATGGAAAATTTTAGATTATCGAGCCAAGTTCTAACCGTATACAAAAATTAACAACACTAAATTCTTTTCAAGTTTGTCTTGATTATTGACGAACTAAGCTCAAATGAGCTCTTACTGAACTGAGTTCAATTCGAATATCGAGTAGTTTGAGTTCATTTATAGCCATAGGGATGAGGGTGAGAAGACTTGAGAGGTAATTTTATCATTTGGTAAAAATTTGTTGTGGACAATGTTTTTGGTTATAGTGCATGCACTACTTAAGCTCATCAGACCATGCAAACCTCCCTCTATAACTGAAACATAGCTGCTGAACTTTCTGCTATATTTTGGCTGTTGTAGGATAGTCGAATAACAAATGTTCAATGCTTTTTATGATACAAAATTAGCGAGATGGGGTTGGATTTTATTAGGTTCAGGTCCTAAACTAATCAACTCATTTATGACTCACAAACAAATAGGTCAGGTTTGTTGGACTTTTGCATCCAAAATACCAATTATTTAAGTTTTGATGGTTTCCCCTCATTGTTAATCCTTCCTATTTGGAAACCATTTGTCCCATATTCAAAAATAGTGCGGAATTTTCTCAACATTTATGTTTTTGGTATTTTGGGTTTGGGCATATCTAGTTGAGAATCAAGGCTATAAATGGTTGGCGGTTTGGAGAATTTATCCATGCCACACATGCATGCCTGCCCGGCACAGTGCATGCGTGTGAATGTTAGAATTTTACTTCTTGTGTAAATTTTCTTCTTTTATTTTGGTCTGTTAGAATTCTAAACCAACTATGATTTGCAATTTCGTGTAAAACTGAAAAAGGACGTCCATGGTTAACTTCTTGTAAAAACTCTGCCTTCTTTGGTGTTTACACTAATGTTCACACTAGTGTTTGCAATGTTAACTTGGTTCACTTCTGTTAGAAAAATGCTTCATTCCTATATTTTTTCCCAAGACAGACTAGTTGTCATTGAAATCTGACTGATTTGTTCCCCATAAATACCACCATTGGGGTTCTCTTACACATTACACACACCAAAATCCCTTCTTCACTTTCTTTCCTCTCATATTCTTGGTATTGAGTAATCCCATAGTAGTTTGAAGCCTTACTTGCAAGTGTAAGGGATCGAGACTGCCGTTTGAATCTTGGAGACTGGTTGCTTTATGACCCCTTTTGCAATAATAGATTACGATCTCATGGAGGCCGTACTTTCAAAGATAGTGATTACATGTCTAGCCTTTCCTTCTTCCAATTTCAACAGTTTTTCTATCCATTTACTCTAGCAATCTTGAAAGCAATTTCTCTGTGTTCCTGCGATGGCCAACATTGGTGTTCTTGATATGTCCAAATTACAACTGTTTGATAGTAAGAACTACAAATGATGGTTTGAAAAGGTTCTGCTTTATCTGCACATCCTCAAAGTGAATTACGTTCTATTAAGTGATGATGTACCTACAAAATCCATTGGGTGTTTGTTGAAGATAATTGAACAGCTAGGGGTCATGTGTTGAACTTCATGTTTGATGCCCATGTTTGATTTGTACCTCCCATATAAGTCAACCAAACAAATA
This sequence comes from Cinchona pubescens, assembly GCA_025175665.1. Classification (NCBI taxonomy): domain Eukaryota; kingdom Viridiplantae; phylum Streptophyta; class Magnoliopsida; order Gentianales; family Rubiaceae; genus Cinchona; species Cinchona pubescens. Next base: position 4,261,556 of record JANKKI010000062.1, read on the forward strand.
TGGGTTGCACCAGAGAAAAAGTATAACTCTATAGGTACTAGAAAGAAGAAGTACGTGGTCGATAAGTTCCTAGATTCAAGATAGTGGCCGAAAAGCCTATCATTGAGAAAATCCATACGTACCAAAGTATTATTTTGAGCATGACTCAAGAGGGCATAAATTTGATGATGCCTTCTAGGTTGGTGCTTTCATCAAAAATCTGCCACCATCCTAAAGAGAGTACCAAAATATATTGTAGCATGAAAACTTGATAAGGTGATATCCCATATCCAGGTTAAGGAAACAAATCATTAGAAGAACAAATATGTAAGTCTCATGAGTTTGCGACCAAAATCAACCTAGTGGATAACAAGCTTGGGGTGTTTCCAGAGGTTCAAAGGCAAAAATCATTTATCAAATAAGGGTTAGAACCATAACAATAGTCAGAACCAGAACAAGCAGAACAAGTAGTCTGGTAAATTTAAAATTGGATTGGAGAGATTAATAAAAAGTTCAAAGGATATTGGTATGTCCATGGAGTTATAAGTCACAAGAAAAACGTGTGCAAGTTTTGCAAGGAACAAGAGTAGCAATCAACCAAACAAGCAAACCTTGTTGAAGGCAATGAGGCAATTATTGTTGTTGTTTTCGAAGCGAACTTGGATTATAATGACCCAGTGGATTGTGGATATTAGGGCCACAAAGCATATTGCTATTGAGAAAAGTAACTTCCTTGAGTATGAAGGAATGAGTGATAGGGAGCAAGTCTTCTTAGGAGATGCTCATGTTGCTCTAGTTATGGGCAAGGGAAAGGTCTTTTTGATGCTTACCTCTGGAAAATGAATTGCTTTGACCAATATGTTGCATGTTCTATTCCTGAGAAGAAATTAAGTTTTTGGTTCTTTGCTTAACAAGGCTGCTATTAAACTGGTCTTTGGTGGTGATAAGTTAATTCTGACTAGGAATGAATATTTTGTAGGAAAGTGTTTTTGTTTTGTGGGGGGCTTATTTGTACTTGATGCTAATTGCAATAGAACAAATAAGAATGCTACTTTTTCTATATTGATCATTCTATTGGTACATCTCATGTTAGATTACAACTTGTGAATGCTAGCTCCGTACGGAGAATAAAAAATTCAAAATTGATTCCTAATCTAAATTATCATATGCTCACAAAATGTGAAATTTATGCATAAGCTAAACATCATCAAAAACTCTTTTAATCTACTAAAAGAACCAACAAACTTTTAGAACTAACTCACAATGATCTTGGGAAATTTAAAAATAATATGAGTAAAGGTGGAAAGAAATAATCAATCACATTCATTAATGATTACTCAAAATGCACTAAATTAGATCTCCTAAACCAAAAAAGCTGAAGTTTAAGAAGTGTTCGTTAAATTCAAAAATGAAAATGAAAATCATGTAGAGGAAAAGATTAAAAGACTTAGGTATGATAGAAAAAGTGAATATGATTCTAAGCCACTCAAGAATTTTTTTGTTGCACAAAATGGAATAATTCATGTGACTATTTTACCCTCAATCCAATGGAGTTGCAGAAAAGAAAAATGGGACTCTTAAATATAAATTAATACAACATTAATAAATTCTGGGACCTATTAACATGTTGGGGAAGACTATTGTGTCTACTTATCATATTCTTAACAGTACATCACAAGAAAATTTTAAATACATCTTATGAACTACGGAAAGGTTATACTCTTAACCGTGGCTATCTCAAACTCTAGGGGTATCTAGTTAAGGTAGGAATGTTGAACTTTAAAAGAAGCAAAATTGGGCCCATAACTGATGACAGTGTCTTCATAGGGTATACAAATCATAGTGTTGCTTATCAATTCTTGGTTTTTGAGTCTAATCAGGCTATTCAAACTAAAGATGCTAAATTTTTCTGACAATGTTTTCCCAATTAATATACTTTGACTTTATTACTATAGAGTTCGAGTATAGTGTAAATCATGAAAAGAAATATATGATCAGTATAGAATTATTATAATCACCAATCCTTATAATACAATAGCATATCCTAGTATGACCACTTCTTGAAATACGACTCAAAAATCTTTGTGTAAAGTGAAAATAGAATTAAAAGTGTCTCAAGTTCTATTTCATGTGAGTTGTATTTTGGAAAGAAGTAAATTTATTAGTGCAATAAAAGTTGGTATTGTATATGTACTTTTGAACTAATCAGGATATAGTGTGGTGAAAGTATAATAATTACACGATAACTAAATCACTGATAGGTGAAGTTGAACCACTTGACATGTCTCAACACTTGGGTAGTCATAATGCATTGCTAGAAGCCAATCTTGATCTATAACAGTAAATTAATTAATTAGTGAATTAATGATAAATTAAAGTTATTTAATTTATCTGATTCTAATTAATTTAGTATTATAATTTGTACTTATTACCAACATGAGTGAGAACCTAAATATCACAGACTTTAAGATGATTAATTTGAGATTAAATTGATTATTTAATAAATATGAGATACTTATTGTAAGTTAATTTATGAGAAAAATTAACTTTTGGGGCGAATATGTAATATCATAAACATTCTTAGGGTTATTACCCAAGCTATATATATTTGATACCCAAGCCTATTAGCCGTGAAAACATCCAGGGAAAAGTCAAATCATGATTTTGTTGAAGAAAACGTGTGAGAAAAAAAAGAAAAATATTGAAAAACTAGCACTTCGTGATGATACGTGAAATATCTAATTATAAATTTGTAATATCATAATCCAACTATTAACTAGATAACGCACCGCAAGTATACAGCATCAATAGTATATAGCGGAGTAGGGATCGAACCCACAAGGATTGGTTTAGCAATTACTGGTTATTTGACTCGAACACTATTTGAAGAAATCATTATGGAAGAGATTTGAATAAATTAATCTAAGGAGATTTGAATAAATTAATCTAAGAACTAAAATTATAATTAATCTACGAAAGCAAATAAACTACTCTAACCGTTAATCTATGAAAGCAAGTAAAGAGTGATGTCTTAGCATTAAATTTGAAAGCAAGGAAAAATATATAACCCTAGAAAGCATTAAACAATAAAAGAATCATAGAACAAGAACTAAGTAACATAAGAAAAGGTTTAAGAATGCTTTGCCAATGAAGAATCACAAGTTCTTGGTCCAAGGTTGTCAATCTTGAACCTCCTCTTCAATCCTTCTTAAAAATAAAGAAAGCCCTAGTATAATCTAATGAATTTCTATTCTAATGGCTAATCTAACTAATAGCTGTGTCCTTCTTCAACTCCCCTCATAATGGGGTATTTATAGGTGTTTTTAGGGTTTTGGGGTTCCGAAATAATAAGTACACAATTTTCCATGCAACCGGGCCCATGGGAGGATGTTTCTTGCAAAATAAATTAAGTTTTGTAGCCCACCCATCAATTGACGCACATGCACTGCAATTTTGACGCGCATGTGTGCGTTGGGTAGAGAGCTTCTGGAGCAGGTGCATATGCGCTGCAATTGTGTCACGCATGTGCGCACCTGCTATTGTGATGATACGCATACTCAGTTTCAACTTCCTCCTCAATTTTGATCATGATGAAAGTCGAATTTGGAAAACTCAAAACATGAAAGTTGTATATCTATCTCTTATCTTTCCAAAATATCTTTAATCACCTCAATTGGACTTTGGATAAGAAAGTTATGATCAATCTACCAAACTATGTTAGAATCGCTCCTCGCCGGTGCATATTTTCCAACTTTGCAATTTTGAATGAGATGCTTATAGAATCTTGGAAATTGTAAAACATAAAAGTTGTAGAAAACTTCCTTATATTTATAAATCATAAAAAATAACAGAAATTGGAGTTCGAACAAGAGAGTTATGATTGATCTTCCAAACTATATCTGATTTGCACCACACTAGTGAATGTTTTCCTCCAACATTGTGATCCATTTTAAGTTATTCTTCACTCAAACCCTACAAAACTCAAAATAAACTATTTTAGGTCATAATTACTCAATTATTACCCAAATTACATTAAAACAGAGGTAAACAACACATACTTAAAATATATGACATTTAGGAGCTTATCACGTGAGTTCGGTCAATTAATCCTGAGAGGATCCCAAATTAATCATTTATGTCAATGCCATTGGAGGCTAGACGTTTGTGTGGCTCGTGAATCAATATCCTTGATTAATTTATGCATTGTAAAAAAAAGAGTATAGAGATTGTAGATACTCTTTTTTTACAATGCATAAATTAATCAAGGTGATTTGTGGAAGGAAGTAAAGATTTTATACTCCACTGCATGTTGAATGATTTACTTTTTTACATTGATATCAGAGCCACACTTGATTTATTTATGATATAGATGTGTTTAGTTGTCGTAGATATTGAATTTGTTCAAGCTATATGAATTTTTTATGTTGTTTTTGAAAATATTGGAGAAAAAATTGAATTTGATTAACAAATTTGATTCTCGGCTTTGTGCCAATATATTGATGGTGTCATTAGATGACATCATCAAATTGGATGATGTCTATCACTTTTAGTGACAGTTGTTATTTTTGTCACTAAAAGTGTTTAATTAGTTAAATAACTTTTAGTGACACTTAATTTCATATTTTCATTTTAGAAGGTTTTTTTAAATTTAATTTTTGAAATTACCAATTAATTTTTGAGAAATGTTGTTTAAAATTAATTGTTAATATTTAGAAACTCTCTTTATTTTAATTAGATTAAAATTTTGAAAGTATAAAATTTTTGAAAATATTTATTTAATTCTAATGAGACTGAATTAGACAATTTGTTTAAATTTAGAAATTTTATAATTTTTGAATAAGATTGGAATTTAATGAATATTCAAAAATTATTGAAATTGTTTCTAATATAATTTTTTACATTCTGTTATTTAAAATATTTATTTTCTAATGAGATTGAAAAATAATATTTCTCCATAAAATATTTTCAAACATAATTCAAGAATGATAATTCCAATAAGATTGGGATTATAATGTATACTCATTCATGATTAGATACTAAATGCGGTTTTTATACTTTTATTTAATTATAGGAATTGTATAATAGTACGATGGATTATTCAAATTTATTGGTTGGAAATTTTATATAGGGACTGCGTGTCTTACTTTTCTTTAATATTCTGAATGTAATTGTTTTCTCAGCTCAATCCCCTTGAATGTAACTCAAGATTTTTTGATCAATCATGAAATTTACATAGAGGTTGGTTAGAAATAGGATAGAATACCTAAAATATTTAGATTAGAATTACATTGAAATGTACAAAAATGATGGAGATGGTGCGAAGGTGCAACCATGAAGGAAATTTTCAAGAGTTAAATATTACCCTTAGAATTAGACCACTTAGTTACATTTGTGATTCAAGGAAACTAGTTTAATAAAAGTCCATAATCATCAATGGTTTTATGCACGTTTTATTTGTTATATGTTGATATGATAATATTATATGCAATTTGATAAGACCTAATTAATAATTGAAAGAAAATCTCTCAATCAATATTAAGTCAATAAATAAGTTGCCTTTCATTGTTATATCTACTGAAACGAGAGTTCTTTTTTAGATATAACTTCTTGACTTGATCCAAGGTTACTCTATGTTGAAATGTTTAAACTGTGAAATGATATTTATGAATACTGGTTATGATTTAACGGAGGCATATATTTTATTGAGTATACCCAAGGTTGTATATCTTTCAGGTAAAGGGTGGAGTCACATCAGATGTGTTATCAAGAGTTGATACCTATTTATCTAGGAATTACAAAGTGTTGTAATTAGTAAGAGTTACTTATATTTCAAAATTGTTTTGTTTTGTTAGGTACACCCAAAATCAAAATAATTAGATGGGATCCTAGCCCACTAGGGGTTCTTTGAGAGCCACGGAATCAATATGTAATGGTCATTGATTTAAATTAAAATATTGGGAGCAAAACCAAATTAAATGAAGTCCGTATTATATTTTGATTTTGTTTATGCATACATAGAAAATTCTTATTTTGTCGTTATTTACATGTTGTAGAATATGAGTAGCAATATAAATTTGTGACATAGCTCTTATTTTAAATAATACAAACTCATTGAGCCAAAATTTTCAAACTGGCAATGCAACTTGAGAATTGTTCTCAAACGTGAAAAAATTGGTTATGTCTTTAATCAGCCTATTCCTGATAAACTAGTAGATGATGCTAATTAACCAGTTCGGAATGCTTATCGTAAGCACATGGAGGACAATGATATTGTCACTTGTATCATGTTGGCCACTATGAATTGTAATTTGTACAAAATATGTATGCTCCTTCTATAATTCTTCATCTCAAGGAATTGTTTAATTACAAGTCAAGGAATGAAAGGCATAAGACCTCTAAGGAGCTCTTTCATTGTAAAATGGCAAAGGCTACTTCAGTTGCTGTTCATGTATTGAAATTGATCGAATATATTGAAAAATTGGAACGATTACGATTTGTGCAAAATCATGAGGTAAATGTTGATTTGGTCTTTTAATCTCAAAACGAAAGCTTTTCACAGTTTGTGGTGAACTATGACATGAATAAGTTAAACTCTCAGCATCGACAACTCTTTCAAAACTGTTGAATATGCTTCAGACTATTGAGACAACCATCAAAAAGGATAGTAAACAAGTGTTGGTTATTGATTCTTCCAACAGGAAGAAAAAGAAATCCAAAATTGGCTTTGAAAAAGCCAAGTCTGAAGTAAAACTAACATCTATGATAAAAAAGGACAAGCCTAAGAGCACTTGCTTCTATTGCGGACAAGATGGACATAGGAAGAGGAGTTGCAAGGATTACTGGTCCTTAGAAGTAGAAGAGGTTTGGTGAACTTCTACTTCAAGTATATTTATGATTGAGATCAATATTTCTACTTCAAAACTAGATTCTAGGATATTAGATATCGGATCCACATCTCATATTTATAAAAATATGCAGGGACTAAAGAGAAGTTGAATATTGGCTAAGGGAAACGTGAACCTTTGCATGAAAAATGGAGCAAGTGTTGCTGCTTTAGTTGCAGGGACATATTATCTCTCTTTACTTAGTGGTCTTGTTTTATATATTTAAAGACTGTTGTTATGTTCCATCTCTTATTAGAAACATTATTTCTATTTTGTGTTTAGACATTGATGGTTGTCATTATGAAAAAGAATAATTGTTGTTCTTTATCACATGATGGCTTTTTGTGTGGAACTGTTGCTTTGATTAATGATTTTAATATTGTAGACATGGAAAATCCAATTCTCAACATATATCCTAAAAGGTTTAAATTGATAATGTGAAACAATCTTTCCTTTGGTATTGTAGACTTGGTCATATAAATCCGTAGTGCATTACCAAATTACACAATAATGGTTGTTTGAGATCATTTGATTAAGAATTATATGACAAATATGAGTCTTGTTTACTTAGTAAAATGACCAAATTACCTTTTATTGGAAAGCATGATTGATGTAGTGAATTGTTAGGGCCAATACATACTAATTATTGTGGTCCTATGTCGATCTCTTCTAGGGATGGTTTTTCACAATTCATCATCTGTATAGATGAATATTTTAGATACAATGGTTATGCATACTTGATGAAGTATAAGTCCAAAATCTTTGAAAAGTTCTAGGAATTTATGAATGAAGTTGAAAAATAATTTGGTAAAAGTAGTAAAAATATTTCGGTCTGATCAAGGTGGGGAATACTTAAACTAAGAGTTTTAAGATTATCTTAAGGAGAATGGAATTCTGCATCAATGGACACCTCCTTATACACCACAACTAAATGGTGTATCTGAAAGACGTAATCGAACTCTATTGGATATGGTTCGATAAATAATAAGTCTTGCAGACCAATCCAAATCATTTTGGGTTATGCTGTTAACACCGTCTCCCATTTACTAAACCATGTTTCATTGGAAGTTCTTAATAATACTTCGTATGAGATATAGTTTGGAAAGAAATTTGTCTTTCATACGTGAGAGTTTAGGGCTACCTTGCTTATGTGGATAGGGTAAAATCTAATAAAATTGAAGTTAAGACAAATAAATGCTTATTTCCAGGGTATCCAAAGGAAACATATAATCATGGATACTATTTCCATAATCCCATTGAGCAAAAGGATGTCTCAAAACATGCCATCTTTCTACAAAAGGAATTTATTCTTAAAAGGGCAAGTAGGAGCAAAATAGGTCTTGAAGAAGTTCAAGAAATACAATGTAGCATTAATCAACAAATGAAACAAGAGCTTTAATTACGTGATAACGTGATAGAAAATGTAGTTAATGATACACAAGTTCTTTGTAAGGCTACTAGAATATGTCGCATGCCAAATAAATATGAATTTCTTGTCAGTTAACATAATGATGTATTAATCATTACGAATGATGAACTTGCATCTCATGAAGAAACACTATCTGATAAATACTCTTAAAAGTGGTTACAAGGTTATGAAATTTGAGATAGATTCCATGTATGGCAATAAGGTTTGGACCTTAGTTGATCTACCTAAAGGGATTAAACTAATAGGGTATAAATGGGTCTTTAAGAGAAAGATTGACATGGATGGTAATGTAATTACCTATAATTCGGCGTGATTCGTGGCAAAGGATTACACACAAAGACAAGGATGTGATTTTGCTGAAACTTTCTCACCAGTTACATTACTGAAATTTATTCAAATTTTACTTGCTATAGTTGCATATTATAATTATGAGATTTGGCAAATGGATGTCAAAACTGTATGTCTTAATGAAAATTTGCTGGAAGAGGTATGTATGATGCAACCTGAGGAGTTTATATCCACAAATCCTAATAAAGTATGCAAGCTACAAAGATCTATTTATAGTCTGAAGCAAGTTTCTAGGAGTTGAAACATCTGTTTTGATGAGACAATCAAAGAGTTTGATTTTATAAAAAAATGAGCATGAATCTTCTGTATACAAAAATGATAGTGGGAGGGCTATTTTTTTCTTGATACTTTAAGTGGACGACATATTGTCGATAAAAAATGACAAACCTATGCTTCATAGTGTAAAGGTATGGTTGTTCAAGAATTTTTCTATGAAAGATTTAGGAAAGGCAATCTATAGAGCATAGATCTAAGAAGTTGCTCGGTTTTACTCAATCAACATACATAGATAAGATGCTAAAGAGGTTTATATGGATCAATCAAAGAAGAGTTACTTACCAATGTCTCATTATGTGTACCTTTCTAAAGACATGTGTCCTAAGACAGATGTCAAAATAGATAGCATGAATCCTATATACTTCAACTATAGGTTATATAATATATGCTATATTATGTACTAGATCCGATGTCTTTTATACTCTAGGAGTCATGAACAGGTTTCAATATAACTTTGGGAGTGGCCACTAGATAGCAGTCAAGAATATTCTTAACTATTTAAGAAGGACAAAAGATTTATTCTTGATTTATGATGTGTAAGAGTTGATGGTTTGCAGATGCATAGATTTTAGCTTTCAATCTGACAAGATGCTAGCTTTATATGGACGACATATTGTTTATAAAAAATGACATACCTATACTTCATAGTGCAAAGGTATAGTTATCCAACAATTTTTTCATGAAAGATTTAGGGATGGAGGCAACCTACATTCTGAGAATAAGGATCTATAGAGCTAGATCTAAGAAGTTGCTTGGTTTACTCAATCAACATACATAGATAAGATGGTAAAGAGGTTTATATGGATTAATCAAATAAGGGTTACTTATCAATGTCTCATGGTATGTACCTTTCTAAAGACATGTGTTCTAAGACAAATGTCAAAATAGATAGCATGAAAAAGATCCCATATGTTTCAACTATAGATTCTATAATATATGCTATATTATGTACTAGACTCGATATCTCTTATGCTCTAAGATTTACAAACATGTTTCAATCTAACTTAGGGAGTGGCTACTTGATAGCAGTCGAGAATATTCTTAACTACTTAAGAAGGACAAAATATTTATTCTTGATTTATGATGGGCATGAGTTGACAGTTCGCGGATACATAGATGCTACCTTTCAATCTACAAGGATGATAGCAAATTGTAATCTGTTTACTCTTAATGGTGGTGCAGTCAATTGAAAAAGTTTCTAAACAGGATACCACGACTGATTCTACAACTGAAGTCGAATACATTAATGATTCTATACTCTCAAGATATGATAACAATGGAGCTATTGCACAAGCACAAGAACCCATGTCTCATTAGCGATGCAAACATGTGTTATGGAACTATCATTTGATTAGAGAAATTATTGATAGAAATGAAGTAAAGATAGAAAAGTCCCCAGTAATTATAATATAATTGATCCCTTCACTAAAGACTTATCCTAGAAGAAATATGAAAGTCATGTTAAGTCATCCGGTCTTAAGCACATAAATGATTGGCTTTAGTGCAAAAGGGAGTTTGTTAGTATATACCCTAAAGCCAATCTATTTTAGACATAAATTACACTTTCATATTTATGCGTATTTTGTATTATGGCATTTTTTTTTTATCTATTTAACATGATAAATTCTTTTGAACAAAATATATGAGAAAAGTCATAAATAGTTATGATGATAAGATTCTCTATATAGTTTTATTTTATTCGTAAGCTTGCCCTATCTCAAATCTTAGTATTTTACACAGATAGATTAGTACATAGTTGTATGTGCATGCTTGTTGAGAATATGTATATCGGATTGATCCGCTAAGAGTATTCCACACAAATTGTTATTCACATGCATGGATTAAACTCTTTGTGATAGTAATGTAATGATTCTTAGACTTGAGGTCATGAGTTTATCTTGATTGTGGATTACTATATTTTGATTCTATTAGTTGTTACTCTTTTGGAGTTACACATACTATAGAGTTCAGGTATAGTGTGAATCATGAAAAGAAAAAATATAACCAATATAGGATTCATCACTTCTTATAATGGGAGAATATATCCTTTGTACAACCACTTCTTGAAATACGACTTAGAAATCTTTGCACAAAATAAAAATAGAATTAAAAGTGTCTTAAATTCTATTTCAAGTGAATTTTATTTTAAAAAGAAGTAAATTGATTAATATAATAAAAGTTAACATTATATCTATACTCTTAAACTAATTGGGATATTAGTATAGTGAAATAGTAATAAGTACACGTAACTAAATCACTAATAGATGAAGTTGAACTACTTGGCATGTCTCAACACTTGGTGGTCATGATGTTTGCTAGAAACTCATCTTGGTCTATAAGTATAAATTAATTAATTAGTGAATTAGTAATAAATTAAAGCTATTTAATTTATCTAATCCTATTTAATTTAAGATTATAATTTATATTTATAGCTAACGTGACTGAGAATCTAAAGGGTCACATACTTTAAAATGATTTATTCATGATTAAATTGATTATTTAATAAGTATGAGATACTTATGGGTTAATTTATGTAGCAAAATTAACTTTTAAAACTAATATGTAATATCATAAAAGTTCTTAGGTTTATTACCCAAGCTATATATATATATATATATATATATATATATATATATATATATGTAGGTATATGTGTGTGTATGTGTGTGTAAGATATCAAAACCTATTAGCTATGAGAGAAAAATAAGAAAAATATTAAGTATGAGGAGTTAACATTTTGTGGTTTGGATTAATCAATTTTGAGAGGATTCCAGATTAATCATCTGTGTAGATATCATTAGAAGTCGAACGTCTGTGTAGCACATCCCTGATAGATTGGTGATTTTTCCGCGATTTTGTAGTATAATCTCTATACTTCTCTTTTACTATATATGAATTAATCAAGGTGATCCGTAAAAGGAATTAAAGATTTAAATTCCATTGCGTGTTGTATGATTACTTTCTTACCGAGAAAACATCTTACCATCTAAAATACACTTCGTTGTTAGATTTGAATTAAATAATAGAATTAAAATAAGATAAAGCCACATGAATTCCACATGTCAACTCTTGTATTTGGGAGGAAACAATAAACTATCTAGGCATTTTTCGAGTTAATGTCCAAACTTCGTTTCATCTTTTTCGTTGCAATTTCAATCAAAAGCAAATTCCAAAACAACCAATGATGTCCATTATCTTTTGTTATCTTTACCATAGAAAATGCATTTTATGGAAATTGTGAACTACTATAAGATTGACAACATGAGAAACAAAACATTATTCTGTGCATGTGAAAATTCAGTTCGCGTTTAGAATTAGAAGCGAATTCAATTGTTGATCAATGCCTAATTAGCACTCGTGTGTGGATATGAATTTACACTATGTATTTGAATTTTACTTTCTTTGTCAAATCATGATCAAGAAGCGCATGGGGGACCATTCCATGCCCTTGCGCGGAGTCAACTCCACTCATTATTACTCGGTGTATTTTCTTCAATATCATAGTTAGTACATTTTCGTGAAATATCCTTGACTTGTCCAAAGTGAAGAATACGGGAAAATGTATTGCTCAATTATCCGAAAATTTTGAAGACCAAAGCTATAATCATCCCAAAATAATAACCACAAAGCAAATGCTTAGTATATATGGCCCCTAATTTTATGCAACCCCATTTTTAATGAGTACTTTCACTATTGCCCCACAAAAGGCTTAAGGCAGTAATAACAATAACGGATAATAATTCCATATTACACAAATTATTAACAAATATATTATATTCTCTTGACAACACTAAATATTAAGGTTGTTTTTCATCAGTTTTAGTCTACATTTTGCAAGTTTTGAGGGTTTTTAATATTTGGCTTGTGATTCATCGTATTGTTGGTTTTAGTTATTAATGTGTGTTTTTAGTAGTTTTTACTTGCTTTTAATACTATTAGTTGTGTTTTTATAATTTTTTGTAGTTAGAATAGATTTGGGGTATGTTCGGGCCGAGAAACACAAGAAAATAATAAAATAGAGAAAATTTAATGGATCTGGTAGAGTTTGAGTGGTATAACGCCTAATTGACACACCTAGCGCACTAGTTCACAAAAGGAGCGCACAACTGGCACGCCAGAAACGTGGTTGGGTGCGATTTAGGGTTTTTAAAGTACACTTAGGATTCTTTTTATTTGGTTTTCAAGTCAAATTTGATTCTCTCATTTTAAACATCCCAGAACATATATATAAATAAAGGTTTTCCAGAAATGTTGTAAAACCTCATTTTCCACTCCCTTGGAGGATAGTAAGTTTAGATTAGGTCTTTTCTTTGGTTAGAAAAATTCAAGAAAAGGGTCAAAATTGACGACTTTGAATCCAGTTCTTGGCATTGTTTGATTGGGGAATCCTTTTAAACTCTTATTATGTGTTTAGATAAAGTTTTATTTTTATTTTACTTTTATTATGTTATAGTGTGGAGATTAGGGCTCCGACAAACCATAATTGTGAAAGTATGACTACTTGGTTTCTAATTATTTTTTGATTGATTTAATTATTATGATCTTAGTTCTTTCAAGACTCTAATTGATGTGATAAGTTTGTGATAAAACCGATAAGTGATTCATATGATTAGCTCCATATAATAATTCCTAATTAAGCAAATGCAAGAATTAAATTACCGTGATTCATATAGTCTTTATTTTAATTCCATTGATAAATTTGAAGCCTTTTATCTATATTTGTTGTAACTAAAAAGATTAGACAATTAATTGAATAAAAGAGTATTGATATCAAGCAAGAGCGAGAATTGGCTAGTTTAAGAATCGGACTTTCCATTAAAAAAGTCAACCTAGCTAGATTAAAAGGGATCTTGAATTTTCATTGGGTTAATTAGTTAAGTCACTGCCCTAGTTCTTTAATTACCCGGAGACTTTTTATTTGCTTTTATTCTCTAGTTAGATATACTTTTATTTTATTTCTAACTTTTCAAGATTGTTCAAATACTACTAAAACTGTAATTTGTTACTTAATGCCTAATTTGTATGGAATTATACTCTATTTATCACTATATTACTTGTTCACCTCTGTATACTATGAAACAAAAAAAAAAAATTATGTCTCATATAAAACATTATTTTTAAAATATTACAAACACCCATTATGAAGGGATTTAATACAATCTTACAACAAACTAAACAAACCCTCGTACATAACATTATTATTGTGATCAAACCGATAAAATAAACAAACTGGCATTATAAGAGATTCTTTCATTACTAAATCTTAGACACCACAATAAGTCTTGAGAGCTGATTGGGCTCTCTGGCCCTCCTCTGAGTAATAGAATGAAAGGAATTCAACATGATCAAATGGTTTGAATAGCAATGGGTGCTCCTCGTCCACCAGCTCGTCTGGGGCTTTTATTATGTAACCTGCTTTCGGGATTGTAAATAGGCCAACTGAGTACCTTGCATCGTTTCCAACCATCATTACTCGGTGAATAGGAGAATGCAACCGGCCATTTGTCCATGCCTGGAAAAAAGATGTGGATAAGTTGGCTTAACTAAATAAAAATTTTTTAGTCTCTTAACAGTCATTTAATAGAATATTTAACGATTTTATTTTAACCCAAACTACAATATAATGAATTATAGGTTTACAAACTATAAAGAGATAACGTGAATATTAGTCAAATCACAAGGGTTTACTGTATTCTAATTTTGATTAGTTTTTTACTACCTATTCCTTTGTTAAGGTTTTCTTTTTTCTTGATTGGATGAGAAAACCAAAAAAACTCATTGCTTAATTGTATTGATTGAGTTTGTATGTCTCTAGAGATTCAAAGTTGTGAATTTTTAAATTATATACTACCTTTGTTCTAATATATTTGTCACATTTAACTTTTTTGGATCAACGAATTAAGTTTTCAAGACTCAATATTTTATAATTTTTTCTTAAAAAAAATTAATAAGTTTTAAGTTTCAGTCATAATAATTTATATAAATTTCAGTTTTGTTGAAAATATTTTATAAAAAATCAAATAAATCTATATGAATTATTGATTACGAAATTGATCTAGTTGACAAAAAAAGTTAAATTGTGACTAAAATAAATGAGATGGAAGTTGAAGTTTAATTCATTTGAAACTTAGTGTGTATAATTTATTTGGGTACCGTTCATAAATTGACAAGATCAAATCCAAGTGTATTTGTGTAGTTAGTTAAGAAATAACAGATTTGAAGTCCCTGAACTTTTTACTGGAGTGCCAAAGTAATTGTCCTATAACAAAGAATTGATAGGTGAACTTCAACATCAACTAAATTTTGATTGTCTTAATTTTCAAACATACTTAAAAACTTCAATTTTAAGCTTTATTTTACAAAGTAAAACCCACGAAGCGTCATTTTCCGTCACATATTCCTTCATTTTTTTTGTACTTTTCCTTAAAGAAGTTTGATATTTAAATCTGAATGGCCCTTTTTTATTTCCAATAAAAAAGGGGGAATACTTACAATCAGCGAATCTCCAATCATGACAATGAAGGATTCTGGAGAAAGTTTGACATCAATCCACTGTCCATCTTTTGTGAGAACTTCCAGACCTTGTATTTGATTTTGGCACAAAATGGTTAATGTGTTCTTATCAGTGTGAGCATGCAGTCGAAGCTTTGTCTCAGTTGTTTGAGGTCCTTCGTACTTCGCGAATCTAAGAAGGTAATTTGTTGAGTCCATATGCTCATCCATATATTTTTCAACTCCTAGGCTCTCCAGTATCATCCTTTATTCTCACGATCTTATCCAACTCTGATAGTTGCTCTGAGTAAGATTGCACAGTTTTGCTGCATACATATTTTAGACAGTTGATCGAGAAAAGTTCTTACGAAAAAAAAAAAAACCCTTTTACTCCGCCAATTTAAACTAATCTTAGTTTAATTCCCAAACGTTTTACCTTTTTCTAAACTCAATCGTTTGTGTTTCAATTTTAACTCAACCACAATTTGTGATATTGTGTTGTACACTAATAATATTTCACTTTATATTCTTAACTCATATGACTTTTGAAATACAAAGTATTAAATTAAATTGAGAAGTGAGAATAATTGAAACTTGCCAAAATATAGAAAATAGATATGAGTACATTTATATAAAGTGAGAAATTTAAAAAATTATTAATATGTCACAATATCTGCAAAAGAATGAATGAAATTAGACCAAATATTTAAAATCAGGAATTAGTGATTCAATAGTATTTTGTCACATACATTAGTTTTGACAAGTAATTTTGAATTGTGTGGTCTTTAAAATCATTTTCCGAAGAATACCATGTCAAAATTGAACCAAGACTAATTAAAACATATCCATAAATTAAGAACAGCTATTTGCCAGAAAATAAAAGAGTTAAGGAACTGATACAAAAATATTAGTATTACCAAAAGTTTGAGTTCCCCTCAGGCCATAAGAGGTCAATGAAGCTTTCAACCTTTTCAGGGATGGTTGCATCATCAATACCCATGCTTTCAAACAGTGGCACCATGGGATATTGTCCAACATAGCCATGATATGGCTTCTTAGACGAGTTTCTCAATTTAACCTGCAAAGGGAGATCGAAAATCTCTTCTAAGGTATCAAAAATTGATTTACGAAGTTCAGGAGGAATTTTGTCAAACTTTGCTTCAAAGCAACCAAATTCTTCAAGTGCTAGTCGGACTTGATTTTTCACTAAATCCCATTTTGGAGTGCCTGGCTTCAACTCAGGCTGCGAAAAATCTACAATGGGGAGCTTTATAGTACATATATCAGAACCCATTTCTTTCAGTTTTCCTCTCCTTTCTTTCTTGAACAAGTGAATTAATGGTTTCTTTGCTTTGTATCCTAGGCCTGGCTGAAATATACTATATATAGTAGTAGTGTTCCTACCAAATAAAAAAAAAAAATGGTAGCATTGTCATGCCTAGGGTGTTGGCGAATCAAACTGTTCGCGAGCGGCTTGCAAACAGTTTGATCAAATGCTTGATTCGGTTTGGTATTGATCGAACTTGAGCGATTCGATTAGGGTAATGAACCGAGTTCAAGTACTTCTTTGTTCAGTTCATGAGCTCGTTGAGCCTAATCGAGTTCTGTATATTACAAGTGTAGTCAAAGAATTTTATATAATTTCAAATTTACCTTATATCAATGAAAAAAGTCAAATTACAATCTAAGTTGAACTTACACGAGTTGAGCTTGAGATTATAACATTTTGACGAACTCGAGCTTAAACTCTAAATGAATTATTCGATCGACCTCGAGTTCGAACTCGAACTCGTCGAACTTTCTAAATGTGTAGAAGTCAAACTCGACTCAACTCGACTCATTTATACTCTTAGTCATGCCTCAATGACCGGCTTGTATAAGTGAGCTGTCACACTAGAGCTCCATTTGGATTGGTATTTTTTTATAGAAAAACTTAAATAGATCCGATTTTGAGATCCACCTATAAATTTATAGTCAAAACTAAATATTATGGAATATTGATTACACCAGTTGATGTAATTTATTTTATAAGGCTTCATTCATGCCCCAATGGTTGGCTTGCGTAAGTGAGCTGTCACACTGGAACTCCATTTGGATTGGTGTTTTTTTCATGCAAAAAACTTAAATAGAGTCAATTTTGGAGTTCATCTATAAAATTTATGGTCAAAATTAAATATTATGAAATATTGATTATATCATCGATGTTATTTATTATATAAGATTTAGTTCACTTCACAGTGTCTAAATAAAGTCAAAGATCAAGTGTACATAAATGTTTCATTTTTTCCGAAACTACTTCTTTGAGTAAATAAATTTCCAAACAAGTTCCTAAGAATCTTTTTATTTGACATATTACAAGTGCTACAATCATACACTATTTTAACTCTTGCCGCAAAAAATGCAATCCAAATAAAGCAAAATCAAAATACATGGGCTTTGCATAGTGATTAGTAAAGGCTAAAATTTATTTTGATTATCAAATAAATTAGCAGTTGTTCAATAATTAATAAAAAAATCTCATTTAAAATGAAAGACCTACTAATTAATTCGGAAACCTAACCCCATTCCTCCCTATTTTAAAATAAGGTCTACTCATTTCAAGTAGGTGTCTCCTATTAGCAATTCAGCAACTAATATATATTCCTATTTTTCATAAGCAGAGAGCATCGTAGCACAATTGTACATTTTTTTTTTTTGCCAAAAAAAAAAAAAAGCTATCATATTCATGTCTAAGAATACGTTGGTAATTCCTAATTTTTGTTAAATGCAAGTGCTAATAAGCTTTTACAATAATACAAGTTTAACAAAAGTTTAGTGTACTCTTGGAATTTTCCAAATATAACTCTACAAAAACTAATTTCTGAGTACAGCAAGTACTGCTTTAATATGACAAAAATATTAGCCAATAATCATGGTATCATATTGCGGGACAAGTTGGGATCTGCCCATAGTTTATCTTAGTGTTATTTAATACGCTTCTTCCCCTTTCGATTTCTGTATTGGTACGCGCATACCAGAACACAATACATTCGCGTACCAATACGGTCATAATAGCGTTCCGAAATTCTATCATTAAAAAGTAAGCAAACAATTTTAAATTTCTAATATATCTAAAATTCTAGTACAACTAAAATTATAATAAATTTTAAATTTTAATACGATTAAGTAATAACTTATTTGTATACATGATATATACCGAAATTTCTTAAGACAACTATATTGTCACCGTACTATGAACCAGAAAGTATGTACTAATTAAACATATCCCACGTATTACGAATTATAAAATGATCGTACTCCGTTCTCATACCCGTACCGCGTGCTGTCTCACCACTACGAATCTCGAATTGTACAAACATTGGTTTATGTTTATTTGTTTTCTCATCTTTTTTGCTACTCGTGAATTTGTTTTCTCATCTTTTGGCTACTCGTGAATTCATGATAATCAAAATATATAGTTTATTGCAAGTGATTGGTCTAGAATTAGGAGGTCGAGATATTCCTTGGCACCAGCAATATCTTGACAACACACAAAAATTGTCTATTGCAATGACATTATATGAAACTATGTTCAGATCTGTATTAAGCCAATGAGTTCGATATTTGTATTAGCTATAAGTCACACAAGTCTTTGTCATTCACAGCAACTTAAGGTTCCCCCAGCGGCCCCCCCCATCCCCCCCGAAGAACCCTCAGAATATTTTTGCAACAATAATTTACAATAGTCTTCCCGGAATTGTTCGTCTATTTTAAAATCTAATAATTCTAGAAAAGGTTGAAGCTAATCAAATAAAAGATTCATTAAGAAAATAATATGTCACGACTCTTGCTGATGAACTATTTTGTCATCTTTCTTGATCTTTGACATGGAAATGCTAACTGCTTTGTCTTCATCAGCATCTCTTTTTTCTATGTGTGTTATACCTGGCAGTGTGCTTTATACTAACGCCAATGATCAATAGAGGGTGAGTTGATTGTTGGAATAAATGGATATAACAATAATTAAAACTGGAATAAGAAAGTTGAGGTGTATAATCATTAGAAATGCTAACTGCTTTGTCTTCATCAGCATCTCTTTTTTCTATGTGTGTTATACCTGGCAGTGTGCTTTATACCAACGCCAATGATCAATAGAGGGTGAGTTGATTGTTGGAATAAATGGATATAACAATAATTAAAACTAGAATAAGAAAGTCGAGGTGTATAATCATTATTTTTTAAAGTAATTCTGTCATTTATGAGAGCATAATCTATTGATGCAAATGGATTTACCAGACGAGGATTCAATGGTAGACTCACTCATGTACACTCACCAGCAAGGTTTCGAGATACTACGTGACATATTCAAGGTTTTGAGATACTATATGACTATTCAGTACCACAAGTATGTGAGAAACTGTATATCTAAGAAGAGATTTCAGTATATTTAAAAGAGGACCCAAGGCATGTATTGAAAGGGAAGAGTTTGGAATAATCGGTCTTACTTGAGAGAAAAGAAAGGAAGAATCGGTTGCCTATAAGGAAGTGAATACCAAAATAGCAATGTGAACACTTAAAGATAGTGTTCAACAAGCAAACTAACTAAACATGGAAAGAAATATTCTACAAGCAACTGAAAATACAAGTTAAATTAGTTTAGAATTCGACAAAGAACCGGTCACCAAAATTAGCATATATAAGACTATGCATGATTTATGGTTTGGAAAATTTTTCTATACTACACGAGCGCGCACCTCCAGCACGATGCGTGCGTGTGAACCGTCAGAATTCTACTTCTTGTAATTTTTTCCTTTTTTTTTTGAGTCCATTGGAGTTTTGAGTCGACTATGATAATCAATTCTGTCTAGTTAACTGTAAACCGACTTCTATGGTTAATTGCTTATAAAAACTCTATTTTATTTTATTTTTTTGTATTCACAATAGTGTTTATACTATTATGTTAGAAAATTGTTTCATTCTTATCTTTCTCTGAAGATCAACAAACAAGTTGCCCTCGAACTCTAGTTGATTTGTTCCCTATAAATACCACTATTAGAGTTCTATTTTGAACACACTGAAATCCCTTCTTTAATTTTCGTCTCCTTTCACATTTTTGATACTGAGTAGTCCTACAATAACTCGAAACCTTAGTCCCTTAGTTGCGAGTGCACGCAACAGTAGCTGTTTTTGAATTCTAGAAAGTAACCGCTCGATGATTCCTTTTGTATCAAAGGATTATGATCCCGCAAGAGGCATAATCACTTTCAAAGACAATAATTACATGACTCGAATTTCATTGTTACAATTTCAGCAATTGTCTATCTATTTACTCCAACAAGGTCATATCGTGTCAAATCACAAATTAACCGCATAATAAAATTACCAATAAATATTAAATAGGTTGGTATACCATGAGTCAACCTGTGTAAACCGTCTAATCTAAATTTTATAATTTGGAAAAATTATTAGTCATTTGAGCAGCTATGGAAACTATTTGCCTAACCTGAATACTTTTAATCTCCACAATTGCCCATCCCACTTTTCGGAAGCTAAGAGAGACAGAGATTATCTTTCAAATACTTTTATCCGTTCATCTCATATATGCTACTGCTTTTTGTAGAATTTTAGTCAAACCTTGATTTTCTTCTTAAAATGGATTTGTTATAGAATGTCACTAATGCTGGATTTACGAAAAAAAATGACACACTTCGAAATGAACCTAAAAAATAATTGACATTGACATTAAAATTGTCAAAATACTAAATATGCTCGTTAGATGCCTGGTCAGACAAGTTTGACCCTTTCTGGTTTGGATTAAATAATAGAACTAAAATAAAATCAAGCCACATGATTTCCACATGTCAACTCTTACATTTGGGAGGAAAGTATACATCAACAAACAATCTAGGCATTCTTCGAGCTAATGTCCAAACTTCGTTTCATCTTTTTTCATTGCAATTTCAATCAAAAACGAATTCCAAAAAGATGTCCATTATCTCTAATTATCTTTAGGGCTTATTCAACTTTGCACCCCTTAATTTGTACCCTATTCTTATTTCGCATCCTATAATTATTTCTGAGATATTTTTGGATATATTACACTTTGAATTCTCAGATTTATTCATTTCAGTCCATTTTTAAATATTGTTATCAAAGTTATTGAATGTTCCTATTGTGCACACTACGCACCTAAAGTGAAACATTCATCAGATTTTTTAACACTATTAAAAGTTAGACTGAAGTAAGACAAATTTAAGAGTTAAAGGTGCAATGTATCCAAAATTTAGAATTGGAGATGTAAAGTGAGAATTGATCACAAGTTAGGGGTGTAAAGCAAAATTGGTCATGACTATTTCTATTGGTGCAATACGCTCCTAAACAAGTGTGTATTGTGCACTTTATTTAACATCCCTTAACATAACGGTGTTAAAAATTGGACAAAATGGGATAAATCGAAGAGTTCAGGGTGTAATATCTCTGAAAAATGTAAAAGACGTAAAATGAGAATCAAGAATAAGTTAAAGGTTGCAGAGTGGAGTAAAGCTTTATCTTTACTATAGAAAATGTACTTTAGGAAATTGTGAACTATAATCTTGTAAGAAAGATTCACAACATGAGAAACAAGGAGAAATTTATGAAATTGTACTTGTTTTGAAAATCGTTCTCTTTCGATGTTGATGGGAAATGGTATATCCGACAAGGCGGAACTTGCATTCAGCAAATGCGAGTTCAATAAGCTCACATTTGTTGAATGCGAGCTCTGCGAAAAATAAAATTATTAAAATTAAAAAATAAAAAAAAAATTCATGACCTCGCAACAGTGAATGCGAGGTCAAAACCATTTCTTTAAAAAAAATCGACTAACCTCACATTCATTAAATGTGAGATCAAAGCAATTTTTATAAAAAAAGCAAAAAAAATTTGACCGAAAAAATGTGAGGTCAAAGCAATTTTAAAAAAAAAAAAAAAAATCCACTGCATATAACTTTGTATTTAACAAATGTGAAGTCATGGGAAATCTTTTTTTGCACTATTACAAAAAAATGTTTGATGTTTTTGTTAGTTAAAAAAGGATTTGGCTCTAAGATAAAAATAGTTTAAACGCTAATTATGAACATTTATTTAATACGATATATAAGAATACTAAACCGTTATCTTTAAACCATAAACTCTAACGTTAAAGAAATATTACACGAATGAATTCTTGTAAGAAAGCAAATTTATTAATTTATAACATTTTCTGATAAAATTTTGACATAACCTCCCCTATTTTACGAACATTCTCCCTGCCAACAACCATACCCAACAAGGGCAACAAACATCCATAAAAACCCGACAAGGGCTAAAAAATAGAAGAAAAACCTAACAATAATATAAAAACACCTGACAAGGGGCAAACAATGATATACAAATAATAGACATCAATCATACACATGATTGCCAAAAGTAATAAAATATGTCAATGTCCATGATCTCCAAAAGGAGGAGGAAGAAGAAGAAGAAAATAAGGGCTTTTTCGATTCTGCCCGATTCTGGAATAAATTGCCCACTGAATGCGAAGTCAGTCAATTTTTTTTATAAAAATTGCTTTGACCTTGCATTTAGTGAATGCAAGGTCAGTCGATTTTATTTTTTTTTTAAAAATAGCTTTGACTTTAACAATTTTATTTTGCGCAGAGATCGCATTCAACAAATGCAAGCTCACTGAACTCGCATTTGCTGAATGCGAGCTCCTCCCTATCGGATATACCATTTTCAATTAGCATCACAAAAGAACGATTTTCAAAACAAGTACAATTTCAGAAATTTCTCAAGAAACAAGATATTATTATGTGCATGTGAAAATTAAGAATTAGAAACGAAATCGATTGTGGATCATGGCCTAATTAATATTTTAGTGAGAATAGTGTGCAAGATTAGTCTGCATGATCTTCTTGAGACATAAAGCTAAAGTTAGCTCCACTTGACTTTCTTCTGGAGTTGAGAGTTAACTGGACTTGTTGCCGAAATAATTACGAGACGTTATTGTCATAAATAAGTTGTAAATCATCATGAATAATATGGAAATATATTTCAATATGGGTGCAGAAATCATGTTTATGTACTCGTGTGTGGATCTGAATTTACACCGCGAAATTCAAGCCATTCTTTTTTGAATTTTACTTTCTTGGTCAAATCATGATCAAGAAGCGCGTGGAGGATCATTCCTGTGCTCATTCGCCGACTCAACTCCACTCATATTATTACTTCGTGTATTTTCTTCAATATCATAATTAGTAGTTTAGTTAATTAACAATGTTTTTGACAAGAAAAAAAAAGATAATTGTTATTAGAAATTAATTGTATAAAACAATAAAATTATATCATAAATAACATAAAGTGCAATGCATATTATTATTGAACATAAAATAAGATAACAAACTTAGATATCTAAATCAACTCAATAAAAGAATTTGAAAAAAAAAAATGTAGAAAAATGATCTACAATTTATTCACGTAGATTGTACAACATGAATAATATTGATCGACTTGTTTAGATCTTCCTTATAATGTCATTATCAAACTCTTGATCACTATCTATTACAGCGTCATGATCTAAAAGGTTTAGCTTAATGTAAGTTATATTTTTAAAATAGAATCGCACTCAAATTTGATTATATTTGAATTAGAATTTAATTTCAAGTTTAATTGCTTTATATTTCACTCTCTTGTGATCAAAATGAGAAAAAATAAATAAATAAATTGCACAAGTAGTGTCAACACCCAAGAAGTAAATTGCCAAAAATCAAATATTTTTTTAAAAATAACATATTTCTCCTCCAAAATAAGTACAAGCAAATGAAACTCGAAAGACAATATCTTTTTTTTTTTTTAATAAATAATAATAACGAGGAGTTGAGAAATGTCACTAGAAAAAAAAAAAAAAAACGAAGATAGTATCAAGCTATTACCTTGATCAAAATCTCATTTTTTTATACCACCCATTACCAATAAAAAAATAAATCTTAACATACAATTTATAAATGTAATAATTACTTCAATTATTTATATTTTTTTTTTGGGATAAATCAAGTGAAATTACCACCAAAGAGGAATTGTTGTATTGGAAATCTCCCCGGCAGATTTATAGGTATACAAAACTCTGGTAGAAGATGACTAAAATATCATATCTGTGAGTGTGATTTAGAAAGAGGGTGTGTCCATGGGATTCCAAGAGCGACAGTGGTTGAGGGATTTGGGAAAAAGGGATCAACGCATATCCATAGGAGGGAGAGTATGTCATGAAAGAAGTTCCGATGGAGGAAGAAAGGGAAATTATTGGGATTATTTTGTTATATGCGAAAAAATTATTTAACTTTATCCTCTGTAATTTGCATTTAGGATTAAGTTAGGATTCTATCTCTAAAAATTTGTAATGCGCTTTCAACCGTGCTTAAAGTTTTCATTGGATAAAATTTTGTTTATCTATTTAGAAACACAATAAAGCATCAAATCTTTGAATGAATTCATATTAAGCACTAAGTTGTGTTATCAAACAAACCCCAAAGCTATAATCATCCCAAAATAATAACCACAAATTAAGCAAATGTTTAGTATATATATGACCCCTAATTTTATGCAACCACATTTTAAAAAACAGTACTTTCATTACTGCCCCGCAAAAGGCTTAAGGCACTAATAACTATATTCAACGGCTAATAATTCAATATTACACAAATTATTAACAAACATATCATATTCTCTTGATAACTCTAAATGTAAAGGTTTGTTTTCATCCGTCTTCAGTCTAAGTTTTTAAAGTTTGATGGTTTTTAATATTTAGCACGTGATTTATCGTGCCTTTGGTTTTAGTTGTTAATATGTGTCTTTAGTAGTTTTAACTTGCTTTTATTGTTATTAATTGTGTTTTAGTTAGCATCGATTAGGGTCATGTTGGGGTTGAGAAACGCAAGAAGAATAGTGAAACAAAGAAAATTGATGTCTAATAGATCTGAGTAGAGTCGAGTTGAGTTGTATAGCGCCCCCAGGTGACACGCTTAGTGCACCAGTTCACTGAAGGCTTGAGTGCTTAGACCGCAACTGATGCACCAGCAACGTGGCTAATTTACGGTTTTTAAAGCTCGTTTGGATTCTGTTTACTTGGTTTTCAAGTCAAATCTGATTCTCTCAGTTTAGACATCTTAAAACCTATAAATATAGGTTTCTAGAAATGACGTAAAAATCTTTTTGCAACCCCTTGGGCCTTGGAAGTTAATAAGTTCAGATTACATTTTATCTTTCATTAGAAGAATTCAAGGAGAGAGTCAAGATTGACGATTTTGGATCAAAATCTTGACAGTGTTTGATTAGAGAAGCATTTTTATCTATTATTATGTGTTTAGATAAAGTTTAATTTTTATCTTGCTTTTATTATGTTCAAGTGTGGAAATTATGGTTTCGACAAACCATAGTTGTGAAAGTATGGCTTCTTGACTTCTAAGTAATAATTTTTGGTTGATCTATTTAATTGATTGATTTATTCTGATCTCAGAACTTTCTCATCTCTAATCAATTCTTGAATGATGTGATAAATTCGTGATGAAACCGAGAGGTGAATCATAGGATTGGCACCATGTAATGATTCCCATTTGAGCAAATACTAGAAGTAGATTACTGCGACTAATGTAGTCTTTGTGTTAATTCCATTGATAAAATTAAAGCTTTTTATCTATATTTGTTGTAACTAAAAGATTAGGTAATTAATTGGGTAAACGAATGTTGATACTCCTTCTATCCCATAATTTTTGTCGTTTTTTCAGGATTCTAACTTTTTAAGAACAATGTATTTATAGTGATTGTTCCTTAAATCTTTTCAATTTTACACTTTAAAATTCAAATTTTGAATGACTTAGTATTTATCTTCACAAAACATGAAGGACAAAAGTGGAAAGAGAGTAATGGTTAGATTTTGACCTCTTGAATATGACAAAAATTTTGAGACAAACGTAAAATGATAAACACGACACTTTCGATGGGATTGAAGGAATATTAGCAAGCATTGGCTAGTTTAAGAACTTTCAATTAAAGAAGTCAACCTAGATTAAAGGAATCTTAAATTTACATTGGGTCAATTAGTTATGTCACCGCCCTAGTCCTTTTATGACCTCGAAATTGACTTTTTATTTTCTTGTCTTCTCTAGTTAGGTTTACTTTTAGTTTATTTCTAATTTTCAAAGATCACGTTGTTCAAATACTACTAAAACTAATAATTCTGATACTTAATACTCAATTCTTATGGAAATCATAGTCTATTTATCATTATATTACTTATTGAACTCACGTATTAAAAATAATCATATCTCATATAGAACATTATTTTTAAACATTATAAGCACACATAATGAAGGGATTTAATACAATCTTATAACAAACTAAACAAACCCTCATACAAGACATTATTATCGGGATCAAACCGATAAAATAAATAAATTGGAAAGAGATTCTTTCTTATTACTAAATCTTAGACACCACAATAAGTCTTGAGAGCTGATTGAGCTCTCTGGCCCGCCTCTGTGTAATAGAACGAAAGGAATTCAACATGATCAAATGGTTTGAATAGCAATGGATGCTCCTCATCCACCAGCTCTTCCGGGGCTTTTATTATGTAACCTGCTTTCGGGATTGAAAATAGGCCAGCCGAGTACCTTCCATCGTTTCCAGACATCATTACTCGGTGAAAAGGAGAGTGCAACCGGCCATTTGTCCATGCCTACAAAAAGTTGTGATAATCGAATTAATTACTATTTCATTAATAGTCGAATTGATAATATGCAAAAGACAAGTCAGTTTTTGATTAATTACTATTTCAGATTACTGAAGAGTGAAAGAGGAATCATGATACTCGAATTAAATTTGATATTATAAAAGTTTATTTGAGTTTGATTCACCAGAAGTCAAACAAAAACAAGATTTAATATTCATTTAAATGTTTAAATGTTTTATCATCAACATGTTTAAATTTTTAAATGTCACCTAGTCACTAAGCTAGCTAGAGTTTGGGATACAATTTAAATATTATCCAATAAGGTTTTTTTTTTTTGGGACATCATTAGTAACTTGTTTACTTTGTTATATTCTAATGGGTAATTACAACAATCCCCTTGAGGTTTGGTTTATGTTTAATTTACTTTTCTATGGTTTGTAAACCTACAATCCACCTCCTTGTGGTTTAGTTTTTTTGTAAAATAGATAGAAAGTTAAAAATTACACGGATTGGTACAAAAAATCAAAAGTACCTTTAAGTCTAGTATTCCCTCACTGCCTTGAAACCCCTTTCTCCGAATGGGAGGGGTTGTGTTTTATACTAAATACATAACCAACCTTGATTTAATACTTTAAATGATTAAAATAACCCTTCAAATAAAAAAAATTTAGCCTAAAAATGATCACTTAATAGAATATTTGATGATTTTACTTTAACCCAAATCACAATAAAATATATTATAGGTTTCTAAACATAGAACTATAGATGGGTAATGTAAACGTTAGCTAAATCACAAGTCCCCTTTTATAATTTTGATTAGATTTTATACTACCTATTATTCCTTTGTTAAGTTTTTCTTTCTTTGATTGGATGAGAAACCAAAAAAAAAACTCGTTTAATTGTAGTAATTGAGTTTATGTCTTTCTAGATATTCGTAGCTGTGAATTCTAAATTATAGCATAATCTAGTTGAAGTTTATATCAAAGAAACTTAGGTGGCTTCATTTATTTGGATACCGTCACATAAATTGATAAGATCTAATCCAAGAGTGTATTTGTGTAGTTAGTTAGGAAATAATAGATTTGAGGTGCCTCAACTTTCAAATTATTGTCCGATAACAAAGAATTGATAGGTGAACTTCGACATCAATTAAATTTTGCTTATCTTAATTTTCAAATACACTTAAAAACTTCAATTTTAAGCTTTATTTTTAGAAAAGGTAAAACACGCGAAAAGTCATTTTCCGTCGCATATCCTTCACTTTTAAACTTCCTACTTTTCCTTCAAGAAGTTTCATATTTAAATCCGAACGGCCTTTTTTATTTCCCAAAAAAAAAAAAAAAAAGGAAAAAACAAACAAAGGGAATACTTACAAGCAGTGAATCTCCAATCATGACAATGAAGGATTCTGGAGAAAATTTGACATCAATCCACTGTCCATCTTTTGTGAGAACTTCTAGACCTTGTACCTGATTGTCGCACAAAATGGTTACTATGTTCTTATCAGTGTGAGCATTTAGTCCAAGCTTTGTCTCAGTTGTTTGAGGTCCTTTGTACTTCATGACTCTGAGAAGGTAATTTGTTGAGTCCATATGTTCATCCATATATTTTTCAACTCCCAAACTCTCCAATATCATCCTTCTCACCATCTTATCCAACTCTGATAGTTGCTCTGAGTAGGATTGTACAGTTTTGCTGCATATTTTAGGCAGCGTTAATCAAGAAAAGTTGTTACCAAAAAGATCCTCCATGTGATAAGCAAAAAAAAATATGAATATATATATATATCTATATAGTTTTTTCCTTCTCCAATCTGAACTAATCTTAGTTCAATTTCCCAAAGTTTTACCTTCTTTTTTTTAACTCAATCGTTCGTGTTTCAATTTTAACTCAACCACAATTTGTGATATTGTGTTGTACACTTACAACAAACCACTTTATATTCTTTAACTCATGTGGATTTTTAAATATAAAGTATAATTAAACGTATTAAATTAAATTGAGAAGTGAGAATAATTGAAACTTACAAAAATATAGAAAACGAATACGAGTATGTCCATATAAAGTGATAAATTTAATTTTAAAAAAAAAACTTATTACAAAAGAAAAAATGAAATTAGAGAAAATATTTAAAATCAGAGATTGGTGATTCCATAAGATTTTGCCACGTTGATTAATTTTGACAAATGATCTTAAATTATAGTCTTGTTAATCATTAACCAATGAATACCATGTTAAAATTGATCCAAGACTAATATTAAAACATATCAACATTTTTTTTTAAAATAGGTGATCTGCAGTGGATTTTCACTTATTTTTTGGTGACTTGAATCTATGATTTAGATCACAAAAAAGAAGTGTAATCTTATCATTTGAGCACGCTTCATTGTCACACATCAACAATTTAAGAACAGCCAAGAGTAAGGAACTGATACAAAATAATTATTACCAAAATTTTGAGTTCCCCTCAGGCCATAAGAGGTCGGTGAAACTTTCAACTTTTTCAGGGATGGCTGCATCATCAATACCCATGCTTTCATAGAGTGGCACCATGGGATATTGTCCAACATATCCATGAAATGGCTTCTTAGACGAGTTTCTCAATTTGACCTGCAAAGGGAGGTTGAAAAGCTCTTCTAAGGCATCAAAAATTGATTTCCGAAGTTCAAGAGGAATTTTATCAAACTTTGCTTCAAAACAACCAAATTCTTCAAGTGCTAGTCGGACTTGATTTTTCACTAAATCCCATTGTGGAGTGCCTGGCTTCAACTCGGGCTGGGAAAAATCTCCAAAACACAATGGGAAGCTTTATGGTATCAGAACCCATTTCTTTCAGTTTTTCCCTCGTTTCTTTCTTGAACAAGTGAATTCTTTGGTGTCTTTGCTTTGTCCCTAGGCCTGGCTGAAATATACTATATATAGTAGTAGTGTTCCTGCCTAAAAAAGTAATAGTAGTAGTGAGCTGTCATGCCCCAGTGGCCGGCTTGCGTTAGTGAGCGGTCACACTACAACTCCATTTGGATTGGTTTTTTTTTTTTTCACAAAAAAATTTATGTAAATTTGATTTTAAACTTGATTTATAAATTTTATAATTAAAATTAAATGTTATAAAATATTATTTACATCAATTAATGTTATTTATTTTATAATATTTAAGAGTAGTAGTACTAGAATCATATACACTGTAATTTTCGGAATTATAAACACTACTTATAACTCTTACTAGGTAATTTTATTTTAACAAATGAGTGTCAAAAATTAAAGATGGGATCCATCTAAATTTTTGGAATGGGAGTTAAAGCTTTTAAAAGAATTTATAATTTATTAAAAGATTACCGTTTGTAATATCTCTATTTTTCAATGTTTAATTCATTCCACAGTATCTAAATAAGGTCAAACATCATGTATACTTAAATATTTCTTTTTTCTTTCTTTTTTTTTCTTTTTTTCTAAAGCTCTCTATTGATAATTTTCAAACACGTTCCTAAGATTCTTTTTGTTTGACATACCCTTTTATTTTGTAGTGCTACAATAATACACTATTTTCACTCTCGCAAAAAATGCAATCCAAACGAAGCAAAATCAAAATACATACGGCTTTGCATAATAATTAGTAAATGGTAAAATTTATTTTAATTATTGAACAATAAATAATTGTTTAACAATTAACGAAAAACTTTTAGTTGAAATGGATGACTTATTAATTCGAAAAACACAACCCCTATTTTGTAGAATAAGGACCACACTTTCTAAGTGGGTATTTCCTTTTAGTAATTGAGCAATTATAAAGTATCCCTATTTGTAGTCTAAGCAGAGAGCATCATAGCATAATTATACAATTTTTTAGCCAAAAAAAAAACTATTATATTCTTGTCTAAGATTACATTGGTAATTCCTAACTTGTGCTAAATGCAATTGGTAATAAGCGTTTAATAAAACGTGGGTCACCCTCTACCTTCACAATAATACATGTATAAGAAAAGTTTAGTTACTCTTGGCATTTTCCAAATATAACTCTACAGAAACTAATTTTTGAGAACAGCAAGTACTGCTTGAATATGGCCAAAATATAAGCCAATAATCATGTTATCAAGATGTGGGACAAGTTGGGATTCTGCCCATAATTCTTGTGTATTTGTTTTCTCATCTTTTGGCTACTCCTGAATTCATGATAAGGAATCTAAACATGTAACTTATTGCAAGTGATTAGCCTTGAATTAGGAGCTTTGAGATATTCCTTTGCACTAGCAAAGTCTTGCCAACACACACAATTGCCAATTGCAATGATACTCTATGAAACTATAATAAGTCCTCCCTGCCAATGATTTCGATATTTGTATTAGCTACAAGTCATACAAGTCTTTGTCACTCCAGCAACTCATATTTGTTTTGTTTTTGAAGAGAACCCTCAGAATATTTTAGAACAATAATTGCACATTGAATCTTATGGAATTGCTTGTCTATATGCAACTCGTATTTTAAAAATCTAATGATGCTAAAACCTGTTGAAGCTAATCAAATAAAAGATTCCTCAAGAAAATAATGTCACGATTCGTTCTGATACTATTTTTATCTTGGTTCTTGATCTTTGACATGGAAATGCTAAATGCTTTGTCTTCATCATTGCAAGCATCTCTTTTTCGATTTCTTTGTGTTATACCTAGCATTTTGGAAAGTGTAAGTTCTACAACACCAATGATCAATTGGGGGTGAGTTGAACTTACACATCAAGTAATCCTTACCAGTTGAAATAACAAAAAGAAAAATAGAAGAAGCGAAATATTCTTATAGGCCTTACTCTACTCTACACTCTTTAATTTATTTATATCCGATTCTCACTTTACACTCTATACTTATTTTTAATTTAGACATATTACACCTTAAACTCTCAAATTTATATTTATTCTATTTTAGTCCAACTTATAACGTTATTGTCAAAACTAGAGGATGTTAAGTAAGTGCATTCGCGCTTGTTTAGGGGCATATTACACCAGTGGAAGTAATCATGACTAATTCTACTTTACAGCCCTTAACTTATGATCAATTATGACTTTGCACACCCAATTCTAAATTTTGGACAAATTGCATTCCTAACTCTTATATTCGTCCTACTATGATCTAATTTTTAATAGTAGTAAAAAATTTAACGAATGTTTCAATTTAGGTGCATGGTGTGTTAGGTTGGAACATTCGTTAACTTTAGTAACGATGTTAAAAATTAGACTGAAATGAAAAAATTTGAGAGTTTAGAATATAATATGTCCAAAAAATATATAAAATGTAAAGTGAGAATCGAGTACAAGTTAAGAGGTGTAAAATGGAAGTAACCCCAATTCTTATATTAAGAATGAAAATAGAGAATAATAGGGTACAAGTAGTACAACTCAGTCAAATAACTCATTACATTGAAGGTTGTAACCATATCTTATTGTGAGACGCTTTAACTTATATTTATAGCAGTGTAAAACAATTTACCTTTACTTTAATTTAGGGCAAATTTTATTTACACCCCCTGTTATTTGAGGCTTTCAATATCATTCTCATATGGTTTAAAAACCTATAAATACATCCCTGTACTTTTGGTTTAACTGTCCAACTAATAGAAAACCTATCAATTGAAATTTTTGGCACCTTTCACCATCTATTCCCAGTTTACCCCTTAATAAATCTCAATTGAATTATATAATTTAAGGACAAAATGAAATTAAACAAAATTTTGGGTTCAAATTCAAATATAAAAATGTCTTCCTCCTCCCCATAGCCTACCGATTGCTCCCTCATCAGCCACGGCCACCTTCTTGCCACACTTCCAATTCCCCCATCCCGACTTATCCCACCACCATATCCCTACCCCTAGTCCCTCCCCCACCAGCCAACCCCTCTCGCCTAACAAGATCAGTCCACCCAACCCTCCCACAGCCATCAAGCTATCCCTAGCTCCTTCTCACCCCATCTTACCACCATATCCCTATCCTCACCGTACCTCTACCACCCTCCTCCACTCATATTCGGCCATCCCCAGCCCCTGTCCTCATCCCGCCACCATCCCTAACCCCTTAGTTTGCAATCACCATTCATAGTAGGGAAATTGATGGCTTAAAGTTTAAAATTGTTGGTTTTCTCTTTTCTCTAGTGTAAAACTATTGAATTTAAAGTTTAAAATTATTGTTGAGATAAGTTATAGACAACGATATGGAAGAATCCAAGGATAAACTTGTTTATAGCATGAATTATGGGGTTCTTGAGGTAACAAATGAATGAGGTAGCAAGGAAGATGATGGAGGTGAGAGAGTGCGATAGAGCCGATGGGAAAGGAGAGTAGAGGGAGAGAGGTGATCTCCTTCTGAAAGAGAAAGGACCAGTGGGATGGGGTGGTGGAGCAGAGGAAAGGAGAGAAATGGTGAATGGCATTGTGGAAAGGGGCTGAAAGAGAAGAAAGGAAGCGGTGATGTGGAAGAGGCTAGGAAAGTGTTAGGTAGGAAAGTCTCTTAACACCAATACCCAAGAATTAATGAAAACTAAGAATAATTCTCTCAAGGAATTTGATGAATTTTATTAATGATAAGTGAGGAGTTTACAAAAAAGAGCAGTGAGAACATACAACAATCAACAACTTTTATGTTATCCAAATTCCTTATTTATTACAAGTAATAGACTAACAATTAGTTAGCTTGATCCCTAAGTTAGGATTAGTAACTAACTTCCTCCACCTGGCATAATTGTCTTAAACTCCCGAAGCCACTAACGTACTCCACTTTAGCTCACCAAGACAACTTTTCTAAGTTATCTCTAATTTCTTCATTATCAGATGCTTTGATGGAGATTAAACCAACATTCCCAAGTTGCATCTGTCAGGAAAAGAATTTGTCTACTAAATCGGAACTTGAGTAGCAACAAGCTATCCACGTTTTATCAACTTCCTATCCAAAATTGCAAATGACTCAATCAACAGCTATCCTTGTGATGTTACATTTAGATGCAACTGTGCAGCAAATGTTTTAGTCACTAATCATTCTTTTTAAGTACTGAAACGTGGAAAGTAGCATGAAGTTTAGAGTAGAAAGGCAGTCTAAGCTTGTATGCCACTAGTCCAATTTTGGCTTCAATCTGGAAAAGCTTGTTAAAGAAAGAAAAAATATCTTATTTATTCTCACATCTGTCAAGAGTACATAAGATCTGTATTTATACAAATATAGAATAATCTAAATCCTAAAATTAAGCTAATCAATTTACACCCTAAAATCAAGCTATCTAGATCCTACAATCAAGGTAAATAATTAAACTACAATCAAACCCTACAATTAAGTAAATATATTCACTTACTATATTCACAACAGTCCCTCTCAAGATGGAGCATAATGGAATTTAATCATGCCCACAACACTTCCCCTCAAGGTGGAGCATAGATGTTAAACATGCCCATCTTATTACAAGTATAATCAATCCTAGGACCACTCAAAACTTTGGTGAAAAAGTCAGCTAACTACTTTCTAGTTTTTACATGACTGGTTAAGATTAAGTTTTGTTGAATCTTCACACGAATAAAGTGACAATCAACTTCAATATGTTTGGTCCTCTCGTGAAAATTGGATTTGATGCAATATGGATAGCAGCTTGATTGTCACACAATAACTTCATAGGCAATGAACTATCTAGACCAATCTCACTTAACAATTGATGTATCCATATCAGCCACAAGTGGATTGTGCCATGGCTCTATATTCTGATTCTGCACTAGATCGAGAAACTACATTTTACTTCTTACTTTTCCACGATACCAAATTATCTCCAACAAAAACACAATATCCCTTGGTGAATCTCCTATCAATTTTAGAACCTGCCCAACCTGTATCTAAGAAACACTACATTTACAACATATACAAGAATGACCATGATTACTGTACAATATATCACATTTTGGAGCTCCCTTGGGATAACACAATATCTGCTCTAAAGCTGCCTAATGAGTGGTTCTTGCAAAGACATAAACTGGCTCACAATACTGATAGGATATGCAATGTCAGGACGAGTCACCGTAAGATAATTCAATTTCCCAACTAATCTCCAGTCCATTGCAGGATCTGAATACAACTCCCCATCATCTATTGTAAGTTGCATACTGGTGATCATTAGTGTAGTACAAGGTTTGGCACCCAACTTCCTTGTTACTGTCAAAAGGTCAAGGACATACTTTCTTTGAGATAGAAAGATACGCTTTTTACACCTAGTAAACCTTAATGCCCAAGAAGTACTTTAATATTCCCAAGTCTTTGGTTTGGAAACAAGTTTGAAGAAAATATTTAAGGGCTGTAATACCTGCACTATTACTACCAGTAATAACAATGTCATCAATATAAACAACCAACAACATAAGGTCGACTATTTTAGATTGTTGTTACAAAACAGAATGAACACAATTACTTTTCTTCATGCCAAACTCTTGAGCAACCTTATTAAACCACCCAAACCAAGCACAAGGACTCTGTTTTAAATCATATAATGACTTTCGAAATCTGCAAACCTTATCAGACTTCCCCTAAGCAACAAACCCTGGTGGTTGCTCCATATATATTTCCTCTTGCAAGTCCTTATGCAAAAAGGTATTTTTGACATCTAACTAGTGCAAAGGCCAATCATTAGTAGCAGCAAGAGAAATAAACAAATGAATAGAAACAAGTTTTGCCACGAGAGAAAAAGTATCAAAATAATCTACCCCATATGTCTGAACATACCCTTTTGCTACAAGATGAGCTTTTAGCTGTGCAACAGAATCATTAGGATTAATTTTAACAACAAACACCTATTTACAACCAATAACTTGCTTATCAATTGGTAGATATTCAAAGTCCCAAGTACAATTGTTGTCTAAAGCCATCATCTCTTCTTCCCCATGGCAACTCGCCAACCAGGATGAGCCAAAGCCTTAGAAAGATTATTAGGAATCAACACTGAATTTAAAGAAGCGATAAAATACTACAAAGGAGACAAATGTTCACATGAAGAAAATAAATAGATTGAATGAGAACATTGTTTTTTACCTTTTCAAAGAACAATAGGTAGATCAAGACTCAAATCTGTAGAAATAGAAGCTGGTAGAAGATACAAGTTGTGTGATGAGTCCAACGAGAGTACACTTGAGTGACAGGTGGTCTCATGGGAATAGAAGAACTAACAGGGGTTGTAATAATATAAACTAGAATATTATCTTCCTTCCCCTCACAGCCGTAAACATTAGATTCAGGAAATAATGGAGTGATCTCAAAAATGTAACATCAATAGAAATTAAGTAACGACCCAAAGTAGGGGAATAACATCTATATCATTTTTGAAGACGAGAATATCCTAAAAAAGACACACTTGAGAAACTTAGGATCCAATTTCGATACTTAAGAGTGAACTTCATCACGAACAAAACAAGTGCACCCAAAAATATGTGGCTCAATTGAAATAAGAGTCGAGAAGGAAACAAAATCAAGGAATCTCACCAATAAGTACAGATGATGACATGTGATTAATTAAAGATATAGGCTGTTGAAATAGCATCAGCTCAAAATTGCATAGGGACCTTCATTTGAAAAAAGAGAGTTCAGCAACTTCTAGTAAGTGTCTGCTTTTGCTTTTAGTAACACCATTTTGGAGTGGTGTGTAAACATATGAAGATTGGTAAAGAATTCCATTTTCTTACTTGTAGGAATCAAAAGGATGAGAAAAGTACTCTTTTGCATTAAAACTTCTTAGAGTGTGCACAAATATATAAAATTGTGTTCTTATTTCATCACACAAGGAACAAAAGATGTTGAATAATTCTAATATATTTTTCATTAAATATAACCGAGTACACGAGAATTCTCATCAACAAAGGTGACAAAATACCTAAAACCATATTTGGAATCCACTGGACATAGTAAGGACCCCAAACATTCGAATGTACTAATTCAAAAGGGGATGCAACCTGTTTATTGACTCTTGGCAAATAAGAGACATGATGATGTTTGGCAAACTAACAAGACTCACAATCTAAATAGAATAAACTTTGAAAATTCAAAAATAACTTCCTCAAAATAGACAAAAGAGGATGCGCTAATTCATAGTGTACTTCAAGAGGTGTCAAGGAGCTTGAACATGTAATGGGTATTGGCACTTTCATTGAAGGAGTTTCAAGTAAATAACGACCGCCAGACTCGCGTCCTCTACCAATAATCTTCCTCATTATAAGATCCTGAAACACATAATAATCAAAAAAATGAGACAAAATAATTAAGAGTACAAGTAATTTTACTGACCGAAAGTAGATTGAACAAAAAATTAGGCAAACACGAAACAGATGACAATGAGATAGATGTTGTAGGATAGGCTATTCCAAAACCCACAATAGAAGTCATTGACCCATCAACCAAAGTAACACTTGGGAAAGATTTGTGTGAGAACTAAAGGCAGAAATGATACTTGTATCACCTGTCATATAATCTGTAGAACCTGAATCAATAACCCATTTGCTAGAAGATGACACAAGACATGAAGTATGTTTACCTGACTCATTAAGAGATGATAGAATAGCTGACTTTAGTAAGGCTTGGTACATGATAAAATGAGCAAATTCATTAGCAAAAACAAGTACAGATTTATCCATAGATAAAGATTTTGTAGACTCATGGTTACTCTCTTGATATGCAAAGCTGGCAATCTGAAAATGGTGTCAAGGTTTTCCATGAAGTAACTAACATGTACACTTCATATAACCAACTTTTGACAATGATAATAGACACGTTGATTTTGGTCATGTTGCCATGACCAACATTCCCTCCATCTTAAAAACTATGTCCATTTTGGCTACCACTATTTTTTTCTCGATCAGCCTCATTGAAAATACCTTGATTCACAAGGGCACTAGTAACACTAGGAGGAGAAGGTTGAGATTGCATCCTTAACCAGCAATACTCGAGTAAAGGTGTCATAGAGAAAGATATTCTCTGGACTGAAAAGAATTTGTGTTCGAGCAGCTTCAAACTCAAATGGCAATCCTACAAGAAAACTCATCATAGCCATCTTCTCACATTGAGACTATTGAGTTTTCATATCAGTACTAAAAAAAAAAAGAGCATTCAAATTCTCATACACTCATTTAAAATCCATAATGTACTCTGTAAGAGTCTTTCCTGCTTTTTTGGATGATAAAACTCCTTACAAACATTATATTATGATCGATATTATCCTTACCAGAATACAAAAAAGCCAAGTAATCCATAAGATTTTTAACAAATTCATAGTGATTAATCAAACCGATTATCTCGGTATCAATAGAATTTTGAATCTACAAGAATATTCTTGCATCTTTTCTTAACCAAGCCTTCTTTGTTGCATCATCTGATAATGGTTCATCAATAAGATAATCGTCTTTATCAATACTACGAGATACACCCGCATAGTTTTAAGGATTTAATCAAAATAGTTTTTGCCATTGAATTTGTGTTCTATAATTTTTGTACTCACAGGAATAACATCTGAGATAATTGCCTCCATCTCTACCCACTGTGTTGTCTGCCATCACAACTCAGTGTAGAATTTTAGTGCACCAAACTAAAAGATCAAAATTTACTCAACAGGGTCATGCTATGAAAAAGTTAACAGAGCCTAAATATCTGATACCTTGTTAAAAAGAGAAAAATTATCTTGTTTTATTCTCACAATTCTGTCAAGAATATATAACATCTATATTTATACAAGTGCAAAATAATCTAGATCCTAAAATTAACCTAATCAATTTACATGCTAAAATCAAGCTATTTAGATCATACAATCAAGATAAATCAATTAGCTTACAATCAAATCCTACAATTAAGTAAATATATTCACTTACTATATTTACAATAGGGGCCATATAACTTAAGAGAAAGCTTCTGACCCTGGAACTTTTCAAGGAATATTGTTTGTACCTTAGTACAAGGTTAACAAACACTCAATCACCAACTTAAAGTCCCTATTAGATATATGTTTGTCTGCAAGTTGCTTCATCCTATGCTATGCTAGTTTAAGATGATGCTTTGACACATGGATAGTTTCTTTCTTATAGCCAAACTCCTATCCACTTTCTCTTCATTAGATGTGCCTAATAGATATGGTTCATGGTTTGAAGAGGGCTGACCATGTTGAACTTGAAATGGTGTAGTTTGGATTGTTGAATGTAATTGGTATTGTACCAATATTCAACAAGAGGCAACCATCTAATCCATTCCTTAGGATTGTCACCAATTATGCTTCTGAGATATTGCTCCAAAACACCTATTAACTACTTCTATTTGTCCATCAGATCGACAGC
This sequence comes from Cinchona pubescens, assembly GCA_025175665.1. NCBI lineage: Eukaryota > Viridiplantae > Streptophyta > Magnoliopsida > Gentianales > Rubiaceae > Cinchona > Cinchona pubescens. The sequence continues at coordinate 4,301,002 of JANKKI010000062.1, forward strand.
GGTAAGCAGCGGAAAAGTTCCACTAAACATGTTGCAATTTAAGTAATTCTTGCCAAAAGTTGCTCAAGAAGGTTACATCTTTGTCACTAAAAATGGAGTTAGGCATTCCATGTCACCTAAAAGTGTTAGTCTTCTAAAAAGAACTGAGCAACAGTTAAAGCAGAATAAGGGTGAGCTAGTGCCATGAAGTGAGCATAATTGCTCAATCTATCTACCACCACAAAAATGATATCCTTCCCATGAAACGTAGGCAAGCCTTGATGAAATCCAAAGAAATATCCTTCCAAACCTGATCAGGGATAAGATAAGGCTGCAACAAGTTTGGATAAGCTGACACATCAATTTTATTTCTTTGGCATGTATCACAATTAGCTATGAAGTTCATTACAACCAAATGTAAGTGTTTCCAGCTAAAGACTTCCTTCAGTTTCTTGAAATTTACTAACACTCCAGAGTGTCCCCTTGCTGCTCCGACATGCCATAACTTAATAATCTTGGTTTTCAAGGACATATCTACACCAATCACTAATTTTTCTTTTCTTTTCAACTATTGGTTATGCCAAGAGTAGTGTTGGTATGTGAAATTAGTGCCATTGCTCAAGCCTGAATAATTTCTTGCAAGTGCACATCAGCCTCCCAGTAGCTAGCTTGAATGTCCTTCAATAACTTAGAATTAGTAATTGATAAAACCAACAATTATCTCTCATAATGCTCCCTTCTTGAGAGTGCATCTGCCATAATATTTTCTACCCCTTCTTATATAGAAGCTTAGAGTCATATCCCATAAACTTTGCTAGCCACTTTTGCTGTGCAGGAGTTGAAATCTTTTGGTCAAGTAAGAACTTAAGACTTTGGTGATCAGTTTTTATAAAATGTCTGCCAACCAAATATGGTCTCCATTTTTGGCATGAATTATTGCTAACATTTCTTTCTCATAAACAAACAATCCTTGGTGTTTTGGAGAAAGTGCTTTGCTGATGAATGCCAAAGGCCTTACATTTTGCATTAAAATAGCTCCAATGTCAATTCCACAAGCATCGGTTTCAACTACAAAGGGAACAAAAAATCTGGTAATGCTAGAATAGGTGGAGAACTTATAACCATCTTGAGGGTATTGAATGCAAAAATTGCATGCTTAGACCATTATCTAAATTATATATATTTCTTAAGCAAAGTAGTGAATGTTGCACTAATTTTTCATAGTCACTAATGAACCTTCTATAATATCTAGTACCGCCAAGAAAACTACTTAATTGTTTAACAGTAATAGGACAAGGCCACTCCTTAATTCCTTGAATTTTCAATGGATCTGCACTGTGTATATGGCCTAAGAAGTGTATTTGTTCCACTCCAAGTGAACATTTACTTTTCTTAACCTTCAACTGATGATCCCTTAGAACATCAAAAATATCCTTCAAATGTCTTGAGTGTGCATTCCAAGATTTACTATAAATCAGAATGTCATAAAAAAGAATAAGCAAAAACTTCCAGAGATAATGCCTGAATACATCACTCATAAGGCTCTAAAAAGTAGTTGGAGCATTAGTCAAGCCAAATGGCATGACTAAGAACCCATAGTGGCCATCATAAGTTCTAAATATTGTTTTCTCTAAGTCACCAATGACCATTCTTATTTGGTGATACTGCTCTCATGGACAATCGAGTTTACCTTGCCCCAAATAGTTTATCAAGTAACTCCTCAACAGGTATTGGAAATATATATTTCATAGTATTGTGATTAAGTTCTCTGTAATCCACACATAACCTCCAAGTCCCATCTTTCTTTTTAACCAGAACTATAGGTGAGAAGTAAGGGCTAGTGTTAGGCCTTATGATTCCAAAATCCAATATATCTTGTACTAACTTTTCAATTTCATTCTTTTGCAAAGAAAGGTATCTATAAGGCCTAACATTGACACCATCCTTTAAGTGGATCCTATGGTCATTAGATTTATTGAAAACATGAACGTAGGAATCCAAAGTTTCTAGAGTTTAGTTTGAATGAGCAGTTGCAGAATCCATAGAGAATAATCCTACTGATGGATCAGCAGCACTCAAAGAAATTAAGCACAACTGAGCTGACTCTATCATTCCAGGTTTTCTCAAGATCTAATGTATAATAGGTTGTTTTGATCCCCAAGACCACCTTCTCGTTCTCTTGCCATGAATTCCATTTTCATATCAGCAAAATTGCATTTCACATCTCCTAAAGTAGATAACCACTACATCCCCAGAACCAGCTTATAACCTTTAATAGGTAATACCAACATATCAGCCAAGGATTCCATATCTTGCATTTTTTCATGAGAACTTAGGACAAAGAGTTGAAGTAGACAGTTCGTTGCCATACACAACAACCACTTGTAATAGGTCCATTGGTTTAGTTTTACATCCCAGGCTTTGAACTACATTGTGATGAATGAAATTATAGGAAGTTTCACAATCAAGAAAGATATTTATTATTCTTTTTCCCACATTCCTTATGACTCTCATGGTCATGAACTTTGGGATTGAAGTGCTGGTAAGGGCATGTATTGAAATATGAGTCATATTACCCTCAACATCGTCCAGACATTCTTCTACTTTCTAAGATTCCACAAATTTAGTGGATTTACCTTCACCTTCCTTGTATTCAATTCTATACAATTACCTTTTCTTCTATTTGTGACCATACCTCTCTCATACTTCTCATTGCACCAAAAATACTATTCATTTGCCCTCTTTTCATCCATTTCTATACCTAGAATGAATCTTGTTGGTGTCTTGGTAACCACTCCCATGGTGGAATCATGAATAGGTAAAATAGGACTAGTGTTTCTAACTGCTACATTCTGACCAAATTACTAGAAGTTCCAAGAAAGGGTTTCTGAATGAACTTGTTCTTCTTAACCATATTCTAAATCTTGGCTTCCTCCAACTTTGCTAGGGCAGTAGCATGTCATAAAGATTTTGACATGAACATCTTCACAGAAAGTTGGATCTCTTTCTTAAGTCTACTCAGAAAGCAACTAACTACATGACTTTCAGGCAATTGTGCTCCATTCAATAATTCTTCAAAGATTTCATGATATTCCTGCACAAATGACCTCCCCCATGGGATCATCAAACAAACAATTACCAAACCTTGAGAACATTGCCCTCATATACTCTTCTCAATTAGGTTCATCTATGAACAAGACCTTGCCTTCATGTAGACATGATGCCATTGCAAAGCCTTGCCCTCCAAATGCATGGTTGCAAGTCACACTTTTGCTTCAGTAGGTGTTCTATGTATTTCAAAAAAATTGATCACATTTGAACAACCATCCCCTAAAATCTTCCCCATCAAATTTTGGAAAATCAATTCTTGTAAACCTAGTAAGAGCTTGGTATTGTCCCACTTGATTTCCAAAAACTAACTGCTCATGACCATTTTCAAGATTTCCTCAAGGATTCTGGTCGTGCAATTCTAGAACAATGATCTCAGAATAGCCATTTTTTTCTCTAATTGATCTTTATGTTCCTTCATCTCCTGAGATCTTGTGCCTTTAGCCATGGAAACCAGGCTTTAATACCAAATGTTGGCAGGAAAGTTTCGACACCTATACCCAAAAATTAATGAAAACTGAGAATAACTCTTGAGGGAATTAGATGAATTTTATCAATGATGAATGAGGAGTTTACATAAAAAAGTAATGAGAATAAAAACAACAATCAACAACTATTCCGCAATCCAAATTCCCTATTTATTACAAGTAATAGGCTGATAATTAGCTAGCTTGCTCCCCAAGCAAGAATTAGTAACTAATTAGTAACGAACTGACACTAGTAACTAACTGCTGAGTCAAGCTAGAATTAGTAACTAATTAATAACTAACTGACACTAGTAACTAACTGCTGAGCCCACAACAAACTTCCTCTAGCTGGCATAATTGTCTTGAACTCCCCAAGTTGCTGACTTACTCCACTTCAGCTCACCACGATAGCTCTCCTCGTGTCATCTCCAATTTCCTCAATATCAGAAAGTTGACTGTGAAGTTGAAGGTGGAGCTGTGGTGATGGAGATTGAGGTTGTGATGGAGAGTTTTTATTATTATTATTATTATTATTTTTGAACTTTTTTATTTTTTAAAATTTTTTGGATTGGTAGGAAATGTTTGCTAAAACAATATTTTCTAATTTTTTATTATTTCACATTATCAAAATTTTAGCTTTTATTTTATTTATTTTTTCTTACATTTATTTTGATTTTGCCTTTTTTTTATTTGAGTTTTATTATAAACTATTTTGTTTTTTTTTTTTTCCTTTTGCATTACATTAAGCATTTTCCCTTCTATTTTTATTTTTTCATTTTGTTCACTTTTATAAATTTTCTCTTTTTCTGATTTTTTTTTAGCTGTTTTTTTATTTTTTGGTTTTTATTTTTATAGGAGAATATAATATTCAGAAAATAGGATACAAGGGTATATGTGTCTAGCCCTAGGTAGAGGTCAAATTAAATCAAATAAGTAATAAAAATTTTCACAAAATCACTACACTCTCTACCTCACTTCGGCAGGTATACGGAGTTGGTAGTAGTTTAGGATGAGTGGGTGTCATTCCCACGAAGATTGTTTGGCAAGCAAGTACCGAGATTTACGGATACTTGTATAGTTAAACAAATTCAAATAATAAGAGATGAGACTACACTAATTAGAACAATAATTAAACTAAAGCAATTGAAATCTAAATTTAAACTAAATTATCTATGAAAGAAAGTAAATGAAACTAAGCAACTATGAAATTGAGAAACTAATTAATCTATTCTAGTAAAGGCAAGTAAAGAAAACCACTTAATTCTACTCTAAACTAATTAAATTAGAACTAGAACTAAAAAGCAAGTAATTAACCCAATAAAAAGACTATAAAAGACATTATAAAGATTAAAAAAAAAAACTATTTCTAAAATAGAATTGGAAAGTTAAACTTAAAATCTAAATTTTTTTAGACTTTTTATGTAATAAAGAAAGCCCACTAAAAATTAACTAGAAACTAATGTAAGAAATTGAGAATTCTTAACTAAAAAGTATTAAATCAACAACAACCCTAATTTCTATATGAAAGATTGAAATGGAAAGCAAAGAGATTTCACTAATTTAAACTAGAAAGCAAGTAAAAATTATATCTACTTGAAACTAATGATTAACCCACTACAACTATGTCATCAAAATTTAAACTTGTAAGGAATTTAAAACTAAATCTAATACAAGGATAATTAAAGAGAACTTTGTATTAACATATAACTTGAAAGTTAAGCTACCCTAAACTAACTAAAATTACTAACTACACTACTTACTACTCCCTAGTTGCCTATCTATTACATCTTTAAAGTAGTTAAAATAGTGGAGTATTACACAAGGTAAAATCATAAATTGGTTACTAGAATATTACAAAATTACCCTTACAACTTAAACTGAAAGCTAGTCTATGTCGCGATATGGAAGAAATGAGATCTTGACATGGACTGCAAAATACATTGGCATATTCTCAAGTCCAGATCGCGATCTGGACTCTCCATTCAGCAAATCATAATTTCTTCTGTAATTATATTTTGGTTCTTGTACTTTGTTCATTTTAGCTTCTAACCTCTAATTTAGACCTACATAATATTAACCCAATTAAGCATTTAATTTAACTAAAATTTTAATAAAAACTTATCATATTTAACAATAACAAAAATATAAACACATATAAAAGAAATTAACTAATAATCTTCAATTAATTAACCAAAGTATAGAATTTAAACTATCAAAATGCCAAGATTTAAAATAAAATAATTCTAATTTACTAGAGTTATCAATATGTGACAATTTAATGGTTCAGCTATTTAAGTCATTTTTTATTAGTTGGATAGTTAAACCAAAAGTACAGGGAAGTATTTGTAAGTTTTTAAAACATATAGGGGTGATGTAGAAAATGATCAAACCACAAGATGTAAATGAAAATTTCCCTTTAATTTATTACTTCTTTCCTGTCTTTATGTTATTTGATTTTATAGTTTACATGGTCAATGAAATTTATTTGGTTAAAACATTTGTTAATTACTTCTAGAAATGTTCACTTATTTAACAAAAGCACGAAATACTCTAGCAAAACTCAAGAAAATTCTGACTTAGTGTCATTTGAGAAAATGATTTTTATTGGTGCTGATTTTAAATGATTCAGCAAGTTCATTGAACTTGCATTCAGCGACTGTGATTTCTGCTATGACTGCAACATCATTCAAAATCAATATTGGTAAAAAATTATTTTCTCAAATGACACTAGATAAGAATTTTCTTGGCAAAAGTCATGACATATACATGTCATGACTCTTTATATGTCACTAAATCTCTTAGAAAGTTTCGAAAGCCATATTATTATTAGAATTAAAAAACTTTTTTTTTTTTTAGGTTAATAAAACTAAAGAAAATCTATTCTAGTGTGGAACAATATTCGACTTTTCAAGGAATAAGTGGCGCTAATTTTACAGTCATATCACATTTGTACAGATTTGTATACTATAAATTTTCAAAACATGTGGTACCATACTTATAAATCAACGATTAATGGGGCTCTACAATTTTCAAATAAATTACCAACTTTTTTCTTCGTACAAGAGCTTAAGGCACATGTTAACCAAACTATTTTGAGTCGTACTCAAATTTTGTGTAAAACATTTCAATCCTAAATCTTTTTTTTTTGGCCAAAGCGTTTCAATCCTAACTTATTGACGACATGTTAATTTTTTGGGATTGATTAGGGAGTGTAAATGAGACTAAATAACTCGAGAGTTTTACTGCTCAATCTTATTTAATTATTCTAACGAGTTTATAAATGTGTTTAAATTTAACTTGTTTATATTTCAAGTCAAATTTAGATGATTTTTTATCAAGTCGAGTTCGAATTACTTGAAGTTTAGACATATAAAATTGAAATTTTAAGCTTATCGAGTCGAATTCAAGTCAAACTAAAAAAATTTAATGAATATTAAATTTTTTTCAAACTTGACTTTGATTACACATAAATCAAGCTCGATTAAATTCTTATTGAATTAAATTTGATTTGGAATATTAAGTAACTTTATTTGCCTTACATCCCTAGGTTTGATTTACATGATATTATAGATTGTAACCTCTAAGTAGATATTCAATTAACAATACAAAGACAACCAGCCAAAGTAAAAGATAACATAAGTCGTCACCAAACAATAACTGATAGTACGAAAAAAGATTAAAAAATGCACACGTCTTGGACCATCTTAAAAAATTTTAGCAATTAGATTTGATACGGATCGACTGTGACCACTTTTTCAATATGTCGATTTTGTGATCTCATTATAGAATTATTTTTTTACAAACCAAAAAGATTAAAGTGTCAAAAAATTGGTAAAAAACAATGGAAAAATCAGAATATGTTTCTTTATCAGTAAAAAAAATTGCATTAGCTAGAGACGGAAAAGAATGTAGTCAATTCATTTGTTTATTTTTAATCATTTCATTTGTTTTATCAAGAGAAAATCATGTCATTCTAGTAATCTAATCTCATTAGAGAATTCTCTGTTACAAAACAAATTGATAAATAACAATGGAAAATCACAATATATTTCTTTTATCAGCTAAAAAAATTGCATTAGTTTGAGATGAAGAGAATGTATTCGGTTGATTTGTTGTAGCAGAAGAAAATGATGTCTACAATTCATTCATTAACTCATTATCATAGTGGTGTGTGACTGTTACGTACCAATAATCTTAATTTATTCATCTTTTTTTTAATCTTTTTAAAAATAATTCAGGTGCAATTCATTTTTAGGGTTTTCTAATTTTTATTTTTAATCCACCCCTCGTTTATCACTTGGTGATTCGAACAACTAATAAATCATTGAATAAGCGTCTACCGCCTAAACTGCACTTTGTTATCAAATTCAGATCCAATTTATGTGTTTAGTTATTTTTGGATCATGGCACAATATTTCTTTGCATTAATTAAAAAAAAAAAAGAACTTTTTTAAGCAATTTCGCTGATGGCTAAATTTGGTTTTCTCAAAGTAGGAATTTAGAACTGAGATTTAGCTTTCTACTTTAAATCTTTCATATGTTTCTTATTTGTGAGCATAAAACGAAAATTCATGTGCAATATAGAAAAGTTCAATCTCAGAAATTTTTTAACAAAGAATCACAAACCCTTTGTACATATTACTTAAAAGATGAAATTTAGGCAATTCAGAGTTATTCTTTTTATTTCAAAAGAATAGCAAATGATGTAAACTATAAACCATTATGTTATTCATTTAACATCGGAGAATGTCACAGGTTCCATGGACACAAGCAGGATCAACATATATATGTAAAGATTTCAATGTCGCAAAGAGTAATGCTGTTTAAAACTAAATAAATAAATAGAGTATATTGTGTCTTTTTATTTTAATTTTCAGAAAGGAAAGGGCCAACGGGTAAATGAGATTCTACGTTTTTTTTTTTTTTTAAAAAACATGAAAAAGACCTTTCTGTTTTATGGAAATAAAACTGGTATATTTCATTAACTTCCCATTGGGAGCTATGCCATTAACCTTGGCAAGAAAAAATCTGGAGGCCCATCCAACCAGATGAGTGACTGCTAACAGGGTTAGTTCAGATGATAAGTGAGCCAATTAGACTATTAAAATGTCACAAGTTCAATACTTAGTTTTTCTCAATCCTTCATTTGGTAAACAATTTGTATGCAAATACCACAATAAGTAGCTAAAATATATGTCAGTGATTTGTTAAAGAAAGAGCTAACCTACCTCTTGATTTTATTTTTTTTTTCCTACCAAAAAGTTGTGTGCGTAACCTACGAATCTAGCATATTGGGAAGTCCTCAGCAACTTTATCCATTACACCTTATTACTACTTCACTACACCTACTCTCACAGAACCCCCTTTTAAATTTTTTAGTCCTTGACTAAAGGTCCCAACTCCCAAGCCCTTAAATACTTTGATTATATTCTATCTTGAGGTTTATATGTTATTGTAAATGATACATCAGGGATCATGCAAGATGCTGTGATTAAGCAGCAATCTCTTCTACAAGCATAGATACCAAATAATAACACCTAATAACCATAACAGGATATCCAAAGGTACAGACAGTAATGGGAGGAGATCAGACTTTGGTCCCCTACAATGATTATAAGTGTATCAAATGAGCTCTCTCCCACTTGCTTTTTTAGAAAGTTCAGTTTCCAATTTTTTAAAGAGGAGGTGAAATGAAACTAGGAAGCACAAAATTGTGGACAATTTAGTCAAAATCAAATCTTGGAATGAGAAAACATGACACTATACCACTAAATTGTACACAATTTTTAATCTCTCTTCCACATTGAGTCTAGATAAATAAATAAGAAAGAAAATGAAGTTTATTCACAAACTCATTGTAATATTTGCAACATTAGTTCAACATCATATCAATCCTCAGGGAGCTGAAAGAGAAATAAGTCGGAGGTGAGAAGCCAAAGCCTATGGTCCCCTCCAATGACTAGGAGCAAAACAAGAATCACATATAAACGACATTTTATTGCAAAATACAAAAGAAGAAGTAGTAGTAGGAATAACTTTTTTATGACTAATTGTGATTTTCTATGGTCCCATGTTGGTAAGTTGACATAATCAATTTTATAAGAGCAGAAAACACATAGAGATCTGTCAACTGTAGCTTGAACTTTGTCTGATTAGAAAGGGAGGGCAAATTGGAGTCTTAGTTCCTTCTGTTTTATGCCGGTCCTAATTTAGACTTTCATATTCTAATTCCTCTCATCCATCCTGTATCTTTCCTCTCCCCCCTCCTCTTCCTACATACCAATCCCTTGAACCGATTTAAAGTTGGCAAATCCAGATTCTTAATGGAATGACTCTCTAAATTAATGGATAAAATAGCATGTGGAATGGTAAGCGAAACCCATAGTTGAGAAAAAACTTTGACAGCCATTCCATCAAGTATCTCTGACTTGGTTAAAAAATAAGATACTAACTGGAACAAACCCCAAAGAAAAGGGATTGAAACAAGACTTTGCACAAGAAAGAATTCTATTATTGTTCACGAAACTTGTCACTTTAGTGAACAACCTTTGAAAGTCGAAACACACTTCAATTTTACTATTTTCACATTTCAGAGAACAAAAATTGTTCTCCTATGTCAATCAGAGTTAGGAAGACAACATAAATGGAAGAAGAAAAAAATTCTTATATACATATAGGCAAATTCATTTGAGTATCTGCAACATGATTGGAATTTCATATCAATTTTACCAGGGAACGAAAGAGAAATAATCAGAGCAGACAAGCAAAGCATAAAGTCACTTCTACAACACCAAATGAATACATTTTTATGGTTCATTGTACTTTTTTATGGTTCCATATTCAACATATTTATCACTATAATATCATAAAATTGCTGAAGCTTGAAAGTTTTGTCATTTTCAAGAAAGAATTATTGTGCCGTAGCACTTACCTATTTGCAGATGGTTGTGCCATTTTAGAGAAATAAATGTAAATGGGTTCATTTTTTTCTAAGTACATGGTAGATAAATATATCTTGTTTATTCTTTCAATTTTTTACTTAATATTATGTGTATGGTAGGAATTCTAATACTTTTTGCTTTTATTCTTACAATTAAAATTGCTGCTAATATCAACATTGTTGGACAGTGCTGAAATAATGAGTTGAATTTTAAAAAAAAAATAAAGAAAAGAAAGAAATTTCTTTCTGTTGATCTTATGTGAAATTTGCTTCTCTAGAAAAATATCTATTTGCTTTACCCTCCTATTCATCTATCTATACTATTATAAAAGTGTGAGTTGTATTTTTTCCTCAAGTGTTTCTTCTTCTTTTTTATCTATCTAATTTGCCCATGATTAGAAAATAAAAAGTTTGAACATGTGTGTATTTATGATGAACAAATATATAATTCTATTGGTACAATAATTCGTAACAGCAGATTGTCACAAATTTGCTATTCCCAACCGATGAGTATCGCACTAAACCCGAAAAAATGCGTAAGCCCAATTAGCTTATCCAAAGTCCAAACTGTGGAAAAAAAAACAATACTATATTTTGTTGTTTTCTACTAACAGCCGATTGATTAATGTAATAAATGTAATTAATTATACAAATGTATATTAATTCTACTTAATGGTAATGCCTGAAAGGGGACGGCTAATATCGCAGCTCATAACTGCTCGGCGAATTAGAAGAAAAGAACACCCTCCAATGTATATTATAGTATTATACTAAGGACTCTTCAATGACTCTTTAGTCGTAATATATGGTTATGTTATTAGTATTTTACTAGAACACTTCTAAATTTATCTTTTCATATCAATTAAAAGTCTTCTTCGTATGGCCCGCATTCATTTTAGAAACACAAAAATATGGCCATAATCAAAGCTTTGGGTTGATTAATATTAATGATTTGTATAGTCATTAGTATTTTAGTAGGACACTTCTAAGCATCTGATTATGTAGTTATATAATTTTTTTTCATCTTTTTATATCAATTAAATACTTTTTTTATGGCCCGCAGACAAGGCCATAATTGAACCTGTGCAAAAAATTTAAACCAGATTGATTATATTAGTGATTTGTATTAATTAAAAAAATATTTTTTCTGTTTTGCAAAACTAACATCTATAGTTTAATGGCTTTGCAATAAAATAAAAGGCATGATAAGAAAATAAGAAAATTCTATATTAAAACTAGCTGTTGGACCGGGACGACCTGTCTCTTATACACATCTAGATGTGTATAAGAGACAGCTCAACTGTAAGGCCCTGGAGAGATAACACTTGTAACAAAGGGATTGTGAGTGTAAAGGACTCTTGGCTCAACTAAAGGAAATTAGTGTGACCAAGAGTGATCCTCATTTGTGTACAAGACGTTATTGTCTCACCTACTTTGAAGAGACTTTTAGTGGCTAAACTTCAAATTCTAAACTTCAAATTGTGAACTTGGTAGTTACCTTGTAAGAAACTCTTTGTAGCAAATACAAATTTTAAAATACAAAGAAAAATGATACCATAGAATTCCCCAAGGAAATATTGTATCTTTTTCATTGTAATTCATGAGACGTGGAATTGCCAAGGCACATTTAAATGCTTTTTTCCCTCCTTTTCCTTCTATCTTACGTATCTTCATGGCATAGTTAGGTTGTGCTATTAAAATTAAGATCCTTTTAAGAGAGATTTTTGTTTGCCGGCTCTTAAATATAGATGGAAGTGATTAGTAAGAATTGACCATTAAATTATTGCATATGTGCTTTAAGAAATTTTTTAAGGTAAACAAATTGTGTAGTTGAAAATTTTGGCTGTTTTATTGTCTTATCATGCATTGATCTTGATCAAGAAGGGAGATACAATATGATAGAATGGGAAGGGAAGGGAGTTAAAACCCAGTTTATCTTAATTTCTCCATAGATGTACATGCAAGGTAAGGGAGTTAAAGTTTTCGTGAATGTGTTATTATCTTGAAAAAATAAAAAGGAAGCAAGAGAGTTTTGTATTATGTGTACGATTTACTTAGTTTTTAACTTCTTTGTCCAACGTCAGGGCAGGCCACCAGTACACTCTTTAACAGTTATAGTTATTCTTACAGTAGTTCCTATTAATTTATCTTTATAAGATGATAGTTATCTATATGTTTTTGTAGTTAAAAAATATGTCATAGATGATAGAAGCATTTAAAGATTCATTAAGAAGAAAAAAGAATAGAAGTTGTCGACTTTAAGAAAATATAACACTAGCTGTAAAAAGTGCACCTATTAGGATAATTAAAAGCTGAAAGTAGGGAGCAATACCTTTTTTTGATTGAATCATATTTCAATCTTATACATGGTATTAAAGGGTAAAAATGCAAACAATAAGTATAAAAATAATAATAACTAAAAAATAAAAAATAAAATGTCAATTTCTTTATCCTCTTACAGTAACTAAAATAATAGAAGAAGCAATGTTGGTTTGTTTATTCTCTTTAAAAGTATATTTACTTGAGCAAAGACTAAAAAACGAAAAGAATTCAAAACAAAATAATTCTTAGTATAATCTATCCAATGGTATCTAATTCCTATCTCAAATCAACTCAATGTACGGTGCTCCAACAGTCCAACTTGTATATGCACATAAATAATGAATAAATCCATGCATATATAGATATTCATTATCGAAAAAAATCATATAAGATGTTTATCAAATATGTGGGCCAATTAAAGTGATAAATGATAGTAAATAGTCAATATAAATGTTGCATTAGTACATTATTTGTCCTTTTTCTTTTTCTTTATACCAAATTTTATTGATGGCTTTACAATATAATGGTCAAATTGTATTTAATTTACTACTTTAATAATGAAAATTTAAAATATCACACATCGATTAATTTAAAATAAATTTAAGAACTAAAAGAAAGATAGATTATTTGTGATTCTTCCTTTCATCAAACGAATAACTAAAAATAGAGTATTAGATGTTTTTCTGATTATTCCTTGAATGCTCCAGTCATTCAGTGGAAAGCATAGAATAAACCAATACTCTAAAAGAGTTACTCATCACCAAAAAGTTGAATCACACAACAAATTTAATTTGAAGGTTGTTATATATAAACGCCTATCATTAGAAGAAGTTATATTAAAAAATCTTACAAATGAATGTTGGGATAGAAATCAATTGTTATATATTATACACATATCATCCTTAGGCACATAATATTTTACTGTAAAATTACATGAATTATCCATTAAACTTACAAATATTTAAATCTATAATAAAAATATTACTTGATATTGAATGTCATTCAAGAAAATACTAGAACCATCATGCATGACTTTATTTAAAAATATTTATATTAATTTATGTTTGATGTTTATTTAATGACAACATATAAATAGTTGATGAGCTATTGATAAATTAAATTTTTTATTATTTCTTCACAATCAATTATCAAGTTCAAACTTTCGTCTCATCATACAAACAATTATAATTGTAGGATGAGAAATCACCTAAATACTTTAGAGATTTAGTGACAATCACAACCAAGGAATACAAGTTTCTTATAGAGCTAGGTGAAATTGATAGTAGTTGCAGAAGCAATTACACAAAATTACCCAAACAAAATAAGAAATTGCATCAATAGGTCAAAATAATAGAATTAACAAAGAAGAAATCAAAGAGTAGCCCTTTATACAACATAAAAATGCAGTTGAATTTCTAAGCTTCCTTTTGGTTTCCATCCCGGCTTAGGTTGAGTTAGGTGAGTAGTCCTTATAAAAAATAGAATGATCGATGATCACAGAATTAAAAACATAAAGTATTAGAAACACCTTGTTTAATAAAAACACTATTCACCTTTACATGTCAATTTAGTATATTTGATTAATTAGTTTATTGTAGATAAAACTCAAATTTCTTATTTACATTATTATTATCTTCTTTAAAAATTACATTGGATATTATTATCATTAAATATTAACTTTTTAACTAGACCTAATGAGATTTTGATAGTTTAATTTATGATTTTCATTCCGATTCTGATTCTCAACTAAGCAACTCATGGTCATTAGATCAATCAATCTTATTTACTACAATTCTGATCACTCAAATACTAACTATATTGACTTATGAATACATGGAGCGCACGTGCATCTTACTAGTATGATTAAGGATTGCTGTTAATGTTAACATTGTATCTATTTGTTTTACCCTTCTATTCATATGATTAAGGATTGCTGTTAATGTTAACATTATTGGACAGTGTAGAACTAATGAGTTGAGTGAAAAAAATTGAGGAAAGGAAAGAAGTAACAAGTTGATCTTGTGTGAAATTTGATACTCTAGAGTTTCTCTCTTCACAGATCCTTCTGTTTCTTCTATTCCTCTACCGGTTCTTGTGCTGCGTTAACTCATTAAGTCAAAAGTTAGTCAGGAGATCTACTCTAACTCTGAGTTCTAATGGTCAATTTTCCAAGGATCGAAAGCTTCAAATTTGGTGTAGCAAAAGGCTTGTATAGACACATGAAAAATGAAAAATTAAATGGAGAGAATAATTGTCTCTCAGTAATTAAAGCACGAAGCTTATGCTTAAATGAGAAGCAAAGTGAAGCACAAGTGATGCAGACAGATGCATTTCACTACATGACCTTTTGTTCTTCATCCTCGTTTGATCCATTTGCTTTTTTGTTGGTTTTACACTAATAAAGCAGGAGAACTAGCATGAGAACATAATACTATAAAAGAGCTATGAAAATTGCTGTCTCTAGTCCTCTCCTCTTCAAATTCTTTGCTCTCGCTTCCATTCCCCTATAAACATATTTATTTTTTGAAAAAAGAGTTATAAAAAAATGTTCATAACTGTATTGCTTTATGTCATCAAATTGGATTACTACTACACTAACATATACAAGCATACAAGATGCATCCCCGCACCTGTATCTGACTCTTTTAGAGTATCCTCATATTCTCAATTTATAAAATTAACGAATTCGACACGTAGATATGTAATCATACCTGACACCCGTATCCAAGTCAAGTAATTTAGGACACTACTACGACCTGTCATAGGTGTTGATTTTCAGAGAAGTATTTCACCTTCAGCATACACGAACATTTTCTTTTCTCGATACGCATGGATTCTAAATTTCAAATGAGATAAACACCAGAAAAGAGAAATTGCAAGACCACAAGGAAATAAGACCAATTGATACCTGAGCCTTTAATTTAATAACTTCTCGACTAAGACTATCATTTGCCATTTTTGCATCATCCAAAAAACCTTTTGGTGATGTAAGTCCCTCCAAACTTGGAGTCGGAGTAGTAGAACGAGGTGGACTGGGCCGTCAAGATATTGGTGATGTTGCTCGTGAAACAATTCTTGATCCAGGAACTGAAGCTGAGAAAAACTTCTTGGATAATCCAGTAAATGACTTAGAGATATAAAGCGCTTCCCATTGGGAATTTCCATTTGGAATAGGTGATACACAGCTGCTACTGAAATTCACTGTTTTATTTCACTTGGAAGAGCGGCTTTCCACCTGTTTTAGTGATTCCATGGAAGAAAACCTACCAAGATGAGGACAAGATTTGACATTCATCTTTTCATCTTTGTCACTAATATTGTTTAAACCCTGATTTGTGCTTCCTCTTCTGCCACAGAAGACTGAGATGAAACATCAGTTTCAATAGCTTTCTTCAATTTTCCATAGCAGTTATCGCTGACTCGAAAAGGTTTACTAGGATTTGGTGCCATAGAAGCCTTCAGTGACTTCTAGCTGCTGCATGAATGACAAAATATAAATCCACAGTTGTAATAGTTATGGCATTTTCTTTTGAAACTAAATGGTAGACGGCAACCAGATCACATTGTGGACTGATCATCCCCCGAGACCCACTTGCGAAGGTAAATAGTAGCAGTCAAACTAGTACCACAAGCAACACTTTTGACTTGCTTGTCTTTTAAGTCTTCTACTAAAGTTGGAGAATTTCTGTCAATTGTATCCCAATCACCCAACCTACCATTTGCTCCTTTTCCCCATGTATAAACTCCAGTTCTTTAAGTACCACCACATGATACTCCTTCTCTGGCCGCGGGTACCTTTGGAAAATTGGTTGCACAAACAAATAAAACCAATTCATAAAGTTTTTATCTTTCCATTACATAAAAAACAGTCACTTTATAAATGCCTTCACTGAAAATCATTTTCTTGGATAAATGGACCAAATTAGTTTGCATTTATCACATAATTGATTCTTTCATAGCAGATCCAAAATTAATGAGAATCAGAAAACATAATCAAAGTGAAACTGGGACAGCATGATATCACCTTAGTCTAAGATTTATGTCTTGTTAATGCGAGACAAAAGATTATGAGTACAGATACTTTGAGATAAATACTTACTGTGCGCTGCCTGGAAATAATCCTGGACACAACATAGTTTAAAGTGCTTCTTCTCTTTACCAGAAAACCATATCAGAATAGACCATCCTGCAACACAGATTCAGAAGTAGAACAGAGTTGCATGAGGGCAAAGGAACAAAAAGCATTTACGGATTCATCAATGTCTCACTTAAACAACCAGCGATAGATGACAAAGAAAAAGCATATTGAGATAAAACTATATGCCAGAAATACATTAAACATATATACGACATGCTCATCTGACACTTCCATGATAATGCATAAATTAACAGTACCAATGCTTTTCATAATTGATTCCAAGCAACAATTTTTCTTCCATGAAAAGCATGGAAGTAATGATACCCTTTCTGCATAAGTTGAATTGAGGAAAACTGTGTACTACTCTAACTG
The DNA here is from genome assembly GCA_025175665.1 of Cinchona pubescens. NCBI lineage: Eukaryota > Viridiplantae > Streptophyta > Magnoliopsida > Gentianales > Rubiaceae > Cinchona > Cinchona pubescens. The sequence goes on from JANKKI010000062.1 coordinate 4,318,328, forward strand.
GAATGTACCGATATTACTAAAGTTCTACAAATTTACACTCTGCCATTTAGCCTGAGAGAGATTTGGTATAATGAACTGGCCACCAGGACAGGAATTTTCTTAGTAGATTAACCAGTGCCTAAAATGAAGACAAATTATTATTCTCTTTCTAACTGATATCAACTTTCAAAGGATAGGACTGTATAAAATGGTAGATGCTCTATCTTTTTCTTTTCTATAGCTCTCTCGTGATACATCCACAGACACATATATATACACAACAGTTATACATTACCCACACAAACATAAATATGTGCACACATAGATAGAAACTCAAACATATGGATGACAGTGCCAGGCAAAAGATAACTAGCAGGCACAATCTCAACTACTCCTGAACAATAGGCACATTAATCAATCATTTTTCCACATTAGAAATGTAGACACGTTGTGAGCGTGATTGTAGCTGATTGTAGCTGATTGTAGCTGATACGTGATATAATGACTGTTAATGATTACCTTTTTCCAGCAATTGTCTTACCAAACAGATGTATACAGAATAGTGTATCATTCAAGAACTTCAAATAGGCTGTAGGAGAAAAACTGGATGTTTAAATGCATCTCCATTTCAATTGTAAATCCACCACATTTATTGAATTAAATTTTCTGAAAGAAGCCTCAATCAAAATGCAACTGGAGCATGGAGCTAAGGTTTTCTAGGATTTACAACAATTCAACAGTATTTCAGATCACCCACATCATTTATCGAAGAATAAGGAGCCGATCAATGAAAATTTGTGCCTCGAACAACCCATTTATAAAACTTGTCAAACTCCAAGATAGATTTTCAACATAAACCCCTACAAACATTGACTACTGGAAACATAGTCTAAAAGTGTAATACGCTCTTCACGAGACAGGGTTCATGAAAAGAGTAGCCAAAGATTATCTGCCAGCACAGTTATTGATAAGAAACTGAGGAATAGAAACACAATGAAAAAGGAAATGGAGAAGAAAAACACAAGGCTAAACATTACAACATCTAGGAAGGTAAAATTGATACTTACATTTGCCAGCCAGAAAAGACAAAATCTTAGGTTTCCTCTTCTTCCATACTTCAGCAAATAGGCTGCTTTCTAAAGAGCAGTAATAGCCTGTCATAAAGATGAGTTCATAACTTTATTACGAAAATCCATCATATTGGTCACAAGAAAGAAGTGGATAAGCAGTCCATTTGAATGACAAAAAATGAAAGATATGAGAATAAAAAACACTTCCACAGTTCCACCCTACAGGAGAAATGAGAGGAAAAATAATGCACCAGCACATAAAAGTGGCGAACTGGAGACAGGTTATATTTCTAACAAAATGTGAAAAATTCGAACTGCACAATCTAATAGAAACAATTGGCTAAAACGGATGATACAAGTACTAGATCAGACTTAATTAAAAGTGAAATAAGCAAACTTAATGTAAATAGGAATAAGAATTCAATGAGCGATTGACTCTAGCTTCTATGCAGAAGAGCCAAGGGCACTGCAATGCATGCAAAATGTAAGACTTTACAATGAACCACCAATCACTACATCATTTTAGAATATGCTGCAGTAGTTCTTTTCCATATCCTATAGTTTCCCACAAGTACGACACATCAGTACATTACAATAAGTGTGCATTTACATGCTAAAATTTTGAGAAATGCCACAGGATAGCTTACCCTTTTGTAGTGTCCAGGACAAACAGCAAACTATGACATAATTGTAAGAATTCACTATCATGGTTCACCACGAATACAGTTCTAATCCAAACAATGTGGATGATTTCAGTAGTGGCTCTGAGAATAAAGAGTCTATGTCAATTCCATTCATAAAGCATTTCATCCTTCTCCATGTGACTGCTTATTATAGACAGGCACTTATATACCTTTTTGGCTAGAGGGAAGGAGTTACCATCCACGAAAAAGATCTGTATTCTCTTGTCAACTTCAATCCAACTACATCCAGGGTTTTTTCTTATTCCAATCTCTTTCATCTTCATCCTAAACTTGCGTGCGATATCCCATTTTCTGTTAGAAGCATACATGTTTGCCAAAATAGTGTAGATCTGATGGATCGTCCAGGTCCCTTTGCATAAGAAATCCAGCAATTTTCTCTCCTAGCTCTTCTTCCCCATGCATATGGCAGGCCCAGAACAGAGTGCTTAACAAGGCAACATCTTCTCTTATGCATGGAATTCTCTGTAGAATGCCATAAGCTTCATGTAATCTCCCAGCACGTCCAAGAAGATCTATGAGACATGAGTAGTCTTCAATTGTTGGTTGGATTTTGTAATCATTCACCATTAAATTGAAATAATGATAGCCATCATCAACTAATCCTGCATGGCTACATGCAGAAATTACTGCAAGAAAAGAAACTCTGTCTGGCATGACTTTGCTGTGCAGCATTTCACCAAAAAGTTTTAGGGCTTCATAAGCTTGGCCATGAGACCCACAAGCCACTATCATTGACGTCCATGACACAAGATCTCTCTCAGGAAGCTGATTAAAAACAAAGAGAGCTTCATTTACAGCTCCACATTTAGCATACATATCAAGGAGTGCTCAGTACCATAACTATCTCATTGGATTCCAACTTACTCTCTACAACAAACTTATGAATTTCCTTGCCTTGTTCTAAGGCAGCTAACTGTGTACAAGATGCCAAGATGCTGGTAAAGGTAATCGCATCAGGTTTTATGCCCACTTCCTTCATCTTATTGAAAATATCAAGAGCGTCAAAGTAACAGCCCACTGATACATATCCAGAAATCATTACGTTCCATGCCATTACATTATTCTTTGCCATCTTGCAGAAGATTCTTTCAGCTGGCACAACATTTCCGCATTTGAAGTACAAATCAATGAGTGAGCTACTAACAATGATATCAGTTTCAACATTGTTTCTAATAATGTACCCATGAACAAATTTTCCATGCTGCAGTTGAGCAGATTTGGAACAAGCCATCAATAAGCTTGTCAGAGTTGTCGAACTAGGCCTAACTTTTTCCTCATTCAACCTCAGCAAAAGTTCAATACATGATTTACTATCCCCTCTCAAACCATATCCTGGAGAGGAAATCATCATCACATTCCAAGCTACCAAGCTCTTCTTCTCTATTTGCTCAAACACTTCTTTAGCCTTCTCCAGACATCCACATTTCCCATACATATCCACAAGAGCAGTACTAACAAAATCATCCAAAACAAATCCACTCCCTATCAAATCCTGGTGAATCCTGGTTCCTCTTTCCAAATCCATAAGCCGTCCACATGAAGAAATAGCAGATGTAAACGTAACTGAATTAGGCTTGAACCCCAATCTCTTCATCTTTTCAAATGATTCAAGCGCTTTCTCATACTGTCCACTTTGATAATAGCAAGACATCACCGAATTCCAACTCACAATGTCTCTCTCAAGCATTTCATCAAACAGTTGTACAGCCGCACCAAACAGATCACACTTTGCATACATACCAACCATAGAGCTAATAACCACAACATCCGACAAAAATCCAATTTTGAGCAAGTAGCCATGGATCATTCTACCAAGTTCTACTCTCTTTAGCCCACTACAAGCAACTTAATCACACTTGGGTACGTGTAACTATCCGGCCTAAGGTAAGGGAAGTTCAACAGCTTTTCATAAAGTTCAAAAGCTTCATTAAACATGAAATTCTTGGTGTAAGCAGCCATGAGGCCATTCCATAAGCTGATGTCTAATGGGTTTTTTATGGTTTGGAAAACTAGCTTGGCTGAGTGGAATTCATGGCACGATGTGTAGAGGTTTATGAGGGTCTTGCATAGGCCAATATTGTTGTGTAAGCCTAAAATGATAACTTTCTGGTGCAAGAGTCTGCCTTTTGTTAATGACTTCTGATTGATGCATGATTTCAAGAGAGAAAACAGCCTTACGGTCTCCATAAAAAAGAGTGAATACGTGGAAAAAAAATATATGCAATTGCGAAGGTAAAAGCAAAGCCAGTAAGATTCAAACAAGAGTTTCGAAAATGGTTTGTTTTCTAGCTAGATTTTGGTAACTTGGACATTGAGAAGACCATACTAATACTTACAACTGCATCTGCAATCACGCCACATTGCTTTTGAATAAATTAAGGAGCTGTTCGAAGAGAATCGGAATCAGTTATGGGTTTATATGTAATTTAGAAAAGGTTAATTAATTTAAAATTCAAATATAATTAACAATAAAAGTAGCTATTTCTAACCCTTTCTTTTTCATTATAATTTTCGACTAACAATATTTATAAAAATCACAAATTTTAATTCTCAGTCTTTCGTACCATAAACCGAACATCTCATATGATCGGACATGGATATCTTTATTGCCACAGCTACTTTTATGTAAAATGTCGAATTTATGTTTCTTTCCTCTAGTACCTCGATCACTCTTCAAACCCAATTTTCCTTATTTGATTGTCAATTTTCCTCTCACAAAACCGATTTTGTCTCTTCTCCAGCGTATCACCATCCCATCGTCGTGGTCATCGTGAATCACCTTATGCCAATGGAAGTTGATGGGGAGTATCCAATAACTAGCAAGAGGGATGTGTGTTTCCACCACACTTTATGTACAAAGACATATTGAAGTCCTACTGAAGAACAAAAATAGTTATAATTAAGTGATGCTAAGAAAAGTTAAAAACTCAATTCTACTCTATTCTGGGGAGTAGACAAGAAAATAAAGAATAATAATTCGAGAAAGAGAGGTGTGTGTTATTAATTTTCAAAGGGAGAGAAACAGAGGTGAATATTACAAAAGAGACTTGGAAATCTTCATTCAGCTAGCTACTTGTAGAGGTTATTTGGCAGAATAACTGTTTGTAACAAACTATCCGCGTGGACACAATACTAAAACACACATCAGACAATTGTTCTCAGCTAAGTCAGCTTACTAATACATTGCATGTGAATTCTTAGGCAGCGAAAGATTACAATTACTAAATAAAACTAATAACAATAATCTAGCTTCACACGCGCCTTCCTTACAGCTTTCCTCCTTCCTCCTGCTTTTATCCGCTCGCGTTAAAATGGAATACTTATGAACCACTCCTTTAGCTTACTATGAACCACGCCTTTAGCTTAATGATAATATTTGCTTGAAAAATTTTAAAAACTGTGCTTGTTTGCAAAATTATTTTTTTTTCAGGTCGATTGAAAATTGGATATTCAGGACAGAAGAACTCGCATTCGGGTGAATGTGACGTTTGAAACAAAAAAAATTAATAAATTTTTTTTTTTCACTAACAAAAAAATCCCTCCTCCTCAGTTTCTCCTCCTACTCCTCCATCCATTTGCGATTTCAGTCACAATCACCACCATCTCCTTTTTCTTCTCCTCTACAACCACCACCATCTCCTTTTCCCCATCCTCTACAACCACCACCCACCATCTCTTTTTCATTCCCCTCTACAACAACCACTACCTCCATTCCGCCACCACCACCACCACCATATTCCTCCTTAACAAACACCACTAACATATTTCAGGTAGATTAAATTTTTTTTTGATCCAATTATTTTAATTAATTTTTTTTAGTTAATTAATTTTGTTAATGTAAATATTTTAGAAAAATTATTTGTGATGGTAGCTTATATTTTTGTTGTCTTTTTATGATTGTGAATATAAATGATTTGGTATATGGGGTGAGGGTCTGTTAATAATTACTGTCCTTAAACGGAGATGTTAAAATTTATGAAACTGTACTTTTTGTTGTTATTGGGTCACCAATTCTGTAAATTGGATGATTTGATTAAATTGGATTTGGTTGTATTTAAGTTGTATTTATGAAAGTGGTAATATTTGGTTATATTTTGTTTAATTATGTTTGTATCCCTTGTGGGGCATATATTACTTGTAACCCTTGTCGGGTTATTGCATTATTTGTAACCTTTGTCAGGCATGTATTACTTGTAAGCGTTGCCGATTTGTTGTGTTGTTTGTAGCCCTTATAGGGTATGACCAGCATAAGAGAGAATCCTCAAGATATAGAGGAACTCTGTCGAATTTTTTTTTTTTTAAAAATATATTCCATATCCAAAATTGGGGTCTAAACATGTTACATCCATACAGGGAAATGACATTTGATAGATTCCGTCACATCCTCCTTTATTGGTAAAGGAGGGGAAATAACTCATGAAGGCGGTACTATGTCTTACCGACCAATGGTGTGCAAGAAACTATTCTGAATAAAGCAACGGATTAGGTTTGTTGAGTTGCTTGACAAGATATACGAGTTCATGGAGGTTGATAGGGAGTAGTTGAAATTGAATATTTTGTACAGGCATATAGTTAGTCATAGTGTTTACTCTGGCATTCCATTTGTTGAACCCCAATTATGTTAATCATGTTTTGATGATGACCAAATCACACTAATGGTTTGAAAACAAGTGTGCAGAAAAATAGGTAGGTTCGGATGCAAATGATCGTCCGAACAAAATAACCAGAAGACTCCACGGACGTAAATGACTGTCCGAAAGACAGAGTTTCGGACGATGGTAATCATCAGACACAAAGAATATTGAAGCAGTCTCGGACGAAGAACAACGTTCGATCATATTTCCAGAAGACTTTGCTTCGATCGGACGCAGGTTCGAACGCTTCCTCGGACGTCCGAACGAATATCCTCTAATTTGAGAACGAACGCAACGTCGGATGCAGGGTTTAGCAGCGGTCGTCCGAACGGTCCAACGGCTAGTTCGTTCGGACGCATACTTGCTTCATCGGCCGTCCGAAAGGTCCAACGGCTAGTTTTCTAGTAAGCAGAAAATAGCCATTGAGAAGTTGTTGGAAGCAGATTTTTGGCAACTATAAATATCCCTAAACCTGAATTAATTAAAAAGAGATTTCTACATTGATTACAAATAACTCTTGAGCTATTTGGGAGAAATAGTGGGAACAAGTGTTGTAATAGTGTAGGTAGTTTTGTGAAAAGAGTTTAGAAGTATAAGAGTTCTTCAAGTGTAAGAGTGAAGAGATAACAATTGTAACAAAGGGAGGTTGTGAGTGTAAAACTCTTGGCTCAACTAAAGGAAATTAGTGTGAGCAAGAGTGATCCTCATTTGTGTACAAGAGGTTATTGTCTCACCTACTTTGAAGAGACTTTTACTGGCTAAACTTGGTAGTTGCCTTGTAAGAAGCTGCTGTCTTTGTAGTTGAAAGCTCCAAGCTTGAGAAGCTTGGGTGTTTGGTTTGATTCTCTTAATCTCAATATTCTTATTTGTTCTTTAAGCTTAAATTATTGAATATCTATTGTATTCATTTGTGCTTAAGTTTTTATTTGGTGCATAAAGTTGAATTTCTATTAAGCACATAAAAAGGTTTGTTTTAGATACAACCTAATTCACCCCCCTCTTAGGTTGCTGTTTGGGGCCAACACCATTGACAGATGATGATGGTATGGATGGTATTTTTGATTTGTTTGATGTCGATCTTACTTTTTGTGCTGAGTTATTTATTGAGACAGAGGAAATTCCACAGGTACTTGTAACCAACAATCTAGGGCTGTATGGTATGGGGCCAATGATGTCTCTCAGGCATTCGACCATGGACGACGAGCCGCTGCAGTCCAATGTGCGGAGTCTCTTTGAACATCCTTGGTCATTTGAGTTTTACAACCCAACGTGTTCGTTTTCAATGTCAAACTTAATGTTGGCCATCTGATCAATCTATTGGTGCGCAGTGTAATAGAGACACCACAGCAGGTGAAGGCCCAAGTACCATGCAATATCAACATATGGAGAAAGGTCTCGTAGATGAGGGTTTGACAGATGATAATGCTAATAGTGACTCGTCGTGGCATGCATTAGACGAGGATTACGAGTCAATGTCAGATTCAGAAGAGATATCGGATGATGAATCTAACGAGAACTTGAGGACAAATAATGGTGAATGTCAGATGCAAGAGGATGTTCCTATTTATCAACCCAGATGAATGGCTTTTTTTAATGATATTGGTAATTACGGTGATTACGATCCCATGGACCGTAGTGATAAAGATTGGCTGGTTTATTGGAATGAAGAAAAAAATGATATTCGGTTGCACATGTGCTTTGATAGTAAGGAGCAAGTTAGTAAGGCAGTTAGAATGTGGTTTATAGCTCAAAAATGAGAATTCAAATTGATAGAGCCGGAAGAGGACATGGGCAGCTAAATGCAAGCACTGCGTCCTCCGGTAGATTAGCTCCCGGAGATTGTGATTGGAGTATTCGGGTACGTGAAAATGAATCTCTTACTGTGTAGAAGGTCACGAAGTGGGTAAAAGATCACGTATGTCTCGGTGAAATATCCGGTAACAACAACAGAAACCTTACATCTACAGTCATTGCTAACCAAATTATGCACTTAATTAAAAATGATCATGGGCACAAGGTCAAACAAATTCAGGCATACATTAAGAACAGTTTCAAGGTTGACATCACTTATAAGAAAGCTTGGTATGCTCGCAGGAAAGCGATTGTGCTTTCATATGGAAGTTGGGCATCTAATTTCCAACAATTACCCAATACGTTGAAGAAGTACTACACTCCAATCCCCAAACTGTGGTGCAATGGCTATATCATCCCAACAGTAGCGAGGTTGTGAAAATATTCAAATACATATTTTGGGCATTTCGGCCATCGATTGATGCATTCCACAAGTGTAGACCTGTCCTATCTGTTGATGGCTCATACCCATCTACGAGGGAAATATCGTGGTAAATTACTTATTGCCGTCGCTTTGGATGCTAACAATCAAATTTTACCTGTTGCCTATGCAATTATTGAGTAGGAAACAATACAAAGTTGGGGTTGGTTCATGGAGCAGTCGAGACACCATGTTGTGCGTGACTTGGAGACCGTTTGTATAATATCTGACCGGCATCGTGGCATTCTTCATGCTATGAGTGAGTCCTCTTTATGGCAGGAATCATTTGCATATCATAGATTCTATCTGCATCACGTTCGGAGTAATTTGATTACCAAATACAAGAATGTAGAAGTGAAGAAGTTGTGATGATCTCTTGGTGTCAAGATACAGATGCGAAAATAGAATAAGTACCAACAAACGATACAGCTTCAAAATCCAGAGGTTTGGAGATATCTGGCAGATATTGGCCTTGACCGTTAGTGCCTTACTCACGATGGAAATCGCAGGTGGGGAATACACACTACAAATACTTCTGAGAGCTACAATAACGTCTTGCGCGGAGTTAGACTACTTCCGATCAAGGCTATAATTGATAGTACATTCTATCATTCCGTCAAATTATTTGTTGATAACATTGCACAGGGTGAACATTGTCACACATCAATTACACCAAAGAATTGGAAAAGGTTGTTGACTGCAGACAAAAAAGGTGGAGGACACACAGTCATGATTTTTTATCATTCTACTAGTGTCTATAGAATTAAAACACCTCATCGTGTGACTGGACGTGGTGGCAATGTACAAACTGTCAATTATGTACAGAAGACATGTACCTGTGGTAAATGACAAATGCACAGGTTCCCATGCTTGCATGTGATGGCAGTTTACAGGCTTAAGGGTGATGAACCTACGCGACTGCTTGCGGACCATTACACCACTCGCATATATCGAGAGCAGTACACCGTTAGTAGATTTGTTCCGCAATCTAATCCAGAGGAGTTGCCTCCTATTCAGTGACAATTATGTGGTGATAACAGTATGTTCGTAGACCGCGATATCGGACAGGCCGGGTACGTGCAAGGCGCATCTGAAATGAGATGGACATTAGGGATCCCCATGAACCCAGAAGGTGTACGAATTGTCATCAACCGGGACATAATCGCAGGAGTTGCCCTTCGCGACAACAATGATTTGTCTTTTCTATTATATTGTTTATGTACTTGTTATATTCTATGAATGTAGTTGTTTGTTTTTAATTTATTCATGTATCAAAAAATTTTGTATTATCATTGATTACGGAGACATGATTTTTAATGTTTGAATGTAACTTTTAAAACTTATGACATTAATTACCTACTTTCTATGGGTTTAATTTTTCACTCTTTCCATATTACTTTGTTAGGTATGGATGATCAGTCGTGAGAGCTTGTTCATCCTGGATCATATATAGATGATATTATATCACCTACGACGCCGCATAGGGCTAGATCTATTTTTGACGGTCTTATCGATAATTCCACACTACAGGTTAAGCATTGTGATGGGGCTTTTTGGGATCACACAGAGGCCTATACCGGATCGGGTATGGCATTATATTTGTTTGGCAGGTTTCAAGGGCATCGTATCTTTAGGACGTATTTCAATGGACCATGCTTTGATCACCAGTCTTGTCGAGCGATGGCGACCTGAGACACATTCTTTTCATCTGCCCATTGGAGAGGCCACCATCACATTACAGAATGTAGAGGTACTTTGGGGTTTACATATTGACGGACCGCCCGTGATGGGTAGAGACACTACTCATTCTGCAGATACTTGGAGCCAGTTATGCATGGAGTTATTGGGTTTCATGCCTACCAGATCAGACATTGACGGTGGTCTTTTGAAAGTTGGATGTTTGTCTGCTGCATTAGATCATCCCCTTCTCGATGATGCGACTGATGATATATGTCGGCAGATGGCACGTACATATTTACTTGTACTTATTGGAAGCATTTTATTTTCAGACAATTCATTGTATAAAGTGCCATTACTGTATCTATACTTGCTTTGGGACTGGAGACTGTGGGCTGTGGTATAGTTGGGGATCAGCAGTTTTAGGCACACTGTATCGCAGTTTGTGTGATGCTACTTCACCCAGAGCTAGAAACATCTACAGACCAGTACTTTTAGTACAGGTATATTTAAATACATTATATTCATTTATTGTATACTTCCGTCAGAATTAGTAGAATGCATACTAATTAAGAATTACAGTTATGGGCTTGGAAGTGCATGCCAACACTGCGTCCTAATCGGTTAGAGCCCGCACACCAGCATCACGGAGTATATGGATCTCGATATATATTTTGTTAAACTGTTTAATTAAACATGTTTACATTAGACTTGATATTTATTAATTTTTATTGCATGTGGGATGTTGGATTTGATTTGCGCAATACTTTTCGTCATATTTTATCTATTTTTCGATATCAACTACATAGTTTGCGACCCAATGAGGTATATCCGTCGATTACATTTCTTTTGGACATTGTCTTCCTCATATTTTGTTTATTTACTAACTTTTTGTCGAATTATTTGGTATTAGTTTATATGGCAGCCATTCTCTGATGAGGTACGTGATATGCTTCCTAATTACTGCACTGCTGGTCGTGACATATGGCGTGCAGTTATTTATTTGATATATTGGGAGATCGTGGAATGTTACCTACCTCATCGGGTTGCACCAACCAATACCAGATCAGAGATTAATTGGTAATCAATGTGCACTTCATTTGATAGACCGCCGTGGTCGGGCAAACAATGATTGAGAGTTGACCCACAGAGCTTATATAGATATTTGGGGGGCAAGAAGGGATACAGTTGAGGTTGGTCTCCCATGTGTTGATACTACACATGCATCAGGTGATTATATGCAATGGTACCAACCGAGAACGGTGGTCTACATATCCAATCTGAGTCAGCGCCCTACTTTTTCAGAGGGGTACCACGGCGATGGTGCACGTGCAGATTATCTAGTAAGTAATTAATTATTCATTTTTTGTTATTTTTTTTCTTTTTCAAATGACTTTAGTAATACTAATTTTAACTTCAACAGTTATGGTAGATGGATTCTATGGCTAAATTGTACTACATGTCGTTGGACAACCTAACTGAGAATGATGCTCCGGATACTAGTACTTGGGCACAGATCAGACATTTTACTTCTGAGTCACTACATGCAATAAGGCGAATCTATTCGTCTTGATCTTCAGCCTCTGACAGTTCCTGCTTACGTTCGACATCCACACCAGGCACATGATCCACATAGAGTAGAACGCACTCCGCGGCGAGGCGGGCAACACGGAGGTGGTCGTCGAAGTCGTCGAGTTCCATCGCCTCGGCCCCATGTAGATGTTGGATCCCCTCATATGAATATACCATTCGAGGGTGACACTTCACAGATACTTTCGTCAATGCGCACTCCGGTTGGACCATCATCTTTCAGACAGCCGTCCACTGGACCAGATCCAGAGCATACTGGTCTTACTATTTCAGATGAAGAACATGAACACGAACAAAATATAGCTTCGCAGGCACAAATTGCTTACCCTACTCAACAGCAAGATGACACTCCTCTATTTTATGTCCGTCGATCAAAAAGGGTGCATAAACCTAGAGAGTGTGGTACGGGAGAGAGATTTGGAGATCATGGACATTGACATTTGTTATTTCTTTTTGCAATCATGCGTGATTGATGTCTGTTATTTGTTTATCATTGTTTGCCCTTGTCGGGTATTTTTATATTATTATTAGATTTTTATTTCTATTTTTTAGCCCTTGTCGGGCTTTTATGGATGTTTATTGCCCTTGTTAGGTATGGTTGTTGGCAAGGAAAATGTTCGTAAAATAGGGGAGGTTATGTCAAAATTTTATCAAAAAATATGATAAATTAATAAATTTGCTTTCTTACAAGATTTCATTCGTGTAATATTTCGTTAATGTTATAGTTTATGATTTAAAGATAATGGTTTAGTATTCCTATATATCGTATTAAATAAATGTACACTATTTAGCGTTTAAGTGATTTTTATCTTAGAACCAAATCCTTTTTTAATTAACAAAAATATCAAACACATTTTTCTGTTTCTGTAATAGTGCAAAAAAAAAAAATTCCCCATGACTTCTTATTTGCTAAATACAAAGTTACATGCAGTGAATTTTTTTTTTTTAAAAAAAAAAAATTCTGAGGTCAGTCAATTTTTTATTTTTCATGACCTCACATTCAGTGAATGCGAGGTCATAAAACTTTTAAAAAGAAAAAATACTTAGACCTTGCATTCACTTAATGTGAGGTCATGAATTTATTTTTATTTTTAATTTTGACGAATTAATTTTCCATGAGCTCGCATGCGGTAGATGCGAGCTCAATTAATTTTCTATGAGATCGCATACGGTAGATGCGATGCGAGTTCCCCCTGCCGGAAATCTCATTTCCAATTGATATAAAAAAAGAACAATTTTCAAAACAAGCACAGTTTTAGAAATTTCTCATATTTTCTTCAATATAACTGCACCAATGCCCCCTCCTCACACAGTTCTTGTCCTCAAGAACTGAAATTAGGAAATGTCTGCTTCAAATCATACCAATACTCTTATCACATGAGTATCCTTAAGAAAACTGACTCCATTGTACAAGAACTTGTATGGCAACTGTGTTACCTCGTTTTACCAATCTCCTGTCAAGTATAGCCATTGGTTCCATAAGGAGTAGGCCTTGAAAAGTAACTTCAAAAGGTATATTTTTGTATAGGATGACTGCCAACTTTTTTCTTCAGCAAAGATACATGGAGGTATTGTGAAGCTTAACATGATCAGGGAATTCCAATTGATAGGCAACTGGTCCTAGCTTCTGAATGATCTGAAAAGGGCCAAAGTACCTAGGAGATAATTTCTAACAGTTGTGATTCCTTAAGGTATGCTATTTGTAAGGCTGAAATTTAACATAAACCCAATCACCTGCTTGGAATTGCTTATCTAATCTATGTTTGTCTTCAAGTTGCTTCATTCTATTATGAGTCTTAGCCAAGTTGTGCTTGAGAAGATGTAGAGTGGCTTCCCTAGCCTACAAACTTCTATCCACTATCTCAACAGGAGAATTGTCAGGAATATAGGATCCTGAGAACACTGATTGGAGAAGCTTGGCCATACATTGCTTCAAAAGGAGTGAGCTGAGTGGAAGTATGAAAATTGGTATTGTACCAAAATTCTAGTAGAGTTAACCAAAAACTCCATTGCTTTGGGTAATCACTTGTCATACATCTGAGATATTCCTCCAAACACCTATTCACCACCTCAGTTTGTCTATCAGACTTAGGATGGTAAGAAGAGGACAAATATAACTAAACCTTCTATAGTTTAAAAAGTTCCTGCTAGAACTTACTCACAAAGATTGCATCTCTTTCACTAACAATTGATTCAGGCATGCCATGTAATTTGAAAATGTTGTCCACAAAGGCTTCAGCTAAAGTAACAACTGAGTAAGGATGGCTCGAGGCCACAAAGTGAGCATATTTACTCAATCTGTCAACAACTACCATGATCACGCTTTTTCCATTTGACTTGGGCAATCTTTCCACAAAATCCATTGAGATCTCAGACCAAATCTTCTAAGGGATAGGTAAAGGCAGTTGAAGAAGACCAGGAGAGGCACCATTGTCATACTTATGTCTCAGGCAGATATTCCAGGCAGCAACATAAGCTTTCACATCTTGTAGCATATGTTTCCAATAGACCACACTCTTGAGCTTCTTATAGGTGACTTGCATACCTGAATGCCTTCCAACTGAAATATCGTGCCAAGGTTTGATTAGCTGTGTCCTCAATCTAGTGTCATTGCCAACCATCAATTTATCCTTTTCTCCTAAATTGTTGATCCTTCAAAGTATAGTGAGTTTTGTTAATGAAGGTGGGATCTTGCAGCTTCTGAATCAAAGATTGTAGTTGAGGATCTTGTTGGCAGCTTTGATGAATGTTAGTGAGAAGTTGACTCTTGATGAATAAAATTGCATGAAATTGGGCACCTTCATGAGGTCTCCTAGACAAAGTATTAGCAACCACATTATCTATCGCCTTTTTATTATGTAAGTCATAATCATAGCCCATCAATTTAGCTATCCATTTCTTTGCAAAGGATTGTAGAAATCTTTTGTTTAAGAAGATATTTGAGACTTTGACGATCAGTCTTGATCACCAAACGCCTGCCAAGGATATAAGGTTCCACTTTTGTACAGCTACAACAATGGCCATCATCTCTTTCTAATAAACTAACATGGCCTGGTGCTTTAAGGATAAAGCTTTGTTGAAGTAAGCTAGAGGTCTTCCTCCCTAAAGAAGCTCTTATTCCATGTCCAGAAGCATCAGTTTCTACAGTAAACTCCTGTGTGAATTCTGATAAGGCTAAAACTGGAGGATTACTCATAGCTTGCTTAAGTTGCTAAAAGGCTTCGGTTGCAACATCACCCCATTGGAAAGAGTTCTTCTTAAGCAAATCAATTAATGCCTTAGAAATTTTTCCATAATCTTTGACAAATCTTCTGTAATAGTCTGTAAGTCCTAGAAAACCCCTCAACTCCTTCAATGTTTTAGGAATAGACCAAGTCTGGATTGCCTCAATCTTCTGTTCATCAGCTTTCACTCCTTACAGCTATAGTGATGACATGACCCAAATAATCCACCTGATTATTTGCAAAGGAACATTTGTTCTTTTTTACCTTCAACTGATGATTTTTGAGTAATTTGAGCACAAGCTCCGAGTGGAACACGTGTTGTTCCCATGAGTATACTAATATGTCATCAAAGAATACCAAGCTAAACTTCCTCAAATAAGGCCTGAAAATGTCATTCATTAAGGTTTGAAAGGTAGAAGGTGCATTGGTTAACCCAAAGGACATCACCAAGAACTCATAATGTCCATCATGAGTCCTAAAGGCAGTTTTGGGAATGACTTCTATCCACATCCTTATTTCATGGAAACTTGACATTAAGTCAAGATTGCTGAAAAATTTTGCACTAAATAGCTCATCCATAGGATTATCAATAGGGTTGGGCCTGCCCGAACTCGACTCGCCCAACCCGACAAATAAAGGGTCGAACCATATATTAAAGTGAGTTGGTCGGAGTTTGGACCTAAATATTAGACTAGATTAAATAATATTGTGAGCCAAACTTGAGATTTATTAGGCTTGATCCGATTAAAACCCAACCCAAATATATATATATGATTTTATCCTAAATTAAATAGTACTACTTAATTTTATATAGATAATGATTAATGATTCTAGTATTCTATTAGGTTAACTAAACTCGAGTGACTAAAAATAATAATCTAACATCATTAGTCAATTTAGTTGAAATGTTGTGGCTCAATGATATAGTTAATAGTTGTTTATTGACATAAGTAGTACATACTATTCTATATTGTGTTGACCGAGTATAAAAAAATAAAATTTTAACAAACAAATTATAAAAAATTTTATTGGATAATGTGAGATTGGGCTAGCCTGTTTAAAGCCCGAAACCCAAATAATTTTGTGAGTGAGCTTCACATTTGTGAGTTTGGGCCGGCTCGATTAAGGCCTGAAGCCCAAATAAATTTGTGAGTCAAGTTTGGCCTTTGTAAAACCCGACTCTCAAAAATTAATTGACAGTCCTACTCACCACTTAGCAACTCTTCTATGAGGGGAATAGGGAACTTATCCTTGATGGTAATTTGATTAAGTTGTCTATAATCTACACACATTCTCCAACTCCCATTTTTTTCTTAACCAAAACCATAGGGGATGAAAAAGGACTGTTACTATGTCTTATGATCCCACATTACAACATTTCATTTACCAACTTTTCAATTTCCACTTTCTGAAAGATTGGGTACCTATGTGGTTTAATATTTATAGGTTGAGTCCCTTCCTTCAAGTGGATTCCATGGTCATGCCTTCTTTGAGGAGGTAATTCAGTAGGGTCCATAAACAAATCATCATAAGTAGATAATAACTGTTCTAGTTCAGATTGAGGGATATCAAGTATTACCTGTTTATCACTTTCTCCAAGCTGCTCACTAGTTGTGCGTTCAACAACTTCTGATGTGCCATGCATGAAGCAAAGTTGGGCACTGGCTATTTGGTCATGTTTCTGCAACAGCTTCTGCATATCTCTTTTACCTACAACTATATGATCTGGCCCGCTGCTTCATTCCCCTCAAGACTACTCTTCTTCCAATACTCCAAAAATTGTTCAAAATTCCATTTAACATCCTCCAAAGTTGTTAGCCATTGCATACCTAATACACCCTCACATCCTTCTACAGGTAGAACTAATAAATCTGTCTTAAATTCATGGCCTTGCAACTTCCATCTAAAATCATGACACATTTCAATGGTCACCAACTTTTGTCCATTGGCTACTTCCACTGACAGATGGGAGATTCTTTCAACCTTCAATCCTAAACTTTTCACCACATCAGGATATATGAAATTGTGGGAGCTTTCACAATCAATGAAAATGCTTATAGATTTCTTTCCTACATGTCCAGTGATCCTCATGGTTCTAAAATTGGGAATGGCTATACTTGACATGGCATTGAGTAATATATGAGTAGAGTCTTCTTCTCCATAATCTTGATAATCTACACATAAATCGCCTTCAATATCAGTTTCCTTCTCTATGTCATCATCACAAATTTCCAATACTAAAGAATTGTTTATTCTTGCATTCATGGCCAAAACCATATTTCTCATCACTACAAAAACACAAACCCTTGGCTCTTTTATCCTCAATTTCAGCAGCACTTAGTTTCTTGAAGGTTTTTTATTTATATTTTTTTTGTTCAGGTAAGGCATGTAATTAAGGTATTGGTAATAGAGGTTTTGATGTCCTATTCTAGTAGGAAACAGGCTCCTTAGGTTTGGTACTTTGGGACATAACTGGAAAAGAAGAATTAGAATAGGGTTTAGATTTGTTTTACAGCTTGGCTTCTTCCATTTTTGTCAAAAGTTCTGGCATGTTGAAAGGTCTTGGGTATGAACATTCTTATAGATAATTGGATTTTTGGTTTAAGTCCACTCAAGAAACAGCTTGTTGCATAATCTTCTAGCAGCACCACTAGATTGAAAAGCTCTTCAAAGTTGTCTTGATATTCCTACACTGACCCCTTTTGCTTCAAGCTCATCAATTTACGCATGGGATCATCATACAAAATCCCTAGAAAATTACCAAATCTATTGAACATTTCTTTCACATAATCTTCCCAACTTGGAGCCTCATTTGTCAGTTTACTCTTCATGTAAATTTGATGCCACTGTACAAGGCTTTTCCTTCGAAGTGCATTGAAGCCAACTTAACCTTACTGCAATTAGGAGTTCTATCAATCTCAAAATATTGATCACATTTATAAAGCCATCCCTTAAAATCTTCCCCATAGAACCTGAGAAATTCCACTTGAGTGAATCCAGTTGCAGCTTAATATTCCTATTCTGAACATGTTCTCCGGAGGTAGAAGCTTGATGATTGGATTCTGGTGGGGGTCTTTGTGAAATAGACTCCATAACCAAATGTTTAAGAGCAGACATTTCTTTCTAAAATTGCTTACTCTACTCTCATCAAAGCCCTTTCACGATCATATTGCTCCTTTTGCTCTCTCAGCAGATTCTTCATATTTTCTTCCAACTTCTTGATGTCTTGAGATCTAGTGTTCTCAGCCTTGGTTCTTGCAATAAACCATAACTCTAATACCACTGATACTAAGAATAATAAATATCTCAATTTTACTCTATTTCAAGAATTACACAAGAAAATGAAGAACAATAATTTGAGGAAGAGATGTGTGTGTTATTGATTTTCAAAGAGAGAGAAACAGAGGTGAATGTTACAGAAGAGATTTGAAAATCAAGAAACAATTTCTACACATCCTTCCCCTTATTCATCTAGCTACTTATAGTGCTTATTTGCCAAAATAACCGTTTGTAACAAACTGTCCATGTGGACACACACTAAAACACATACTATATAACTATTATCTTAGCTAAGAGCTTATCTAATACATTGTATGTGAATTCTTATGTAGCTAACGATTACAATAACTGAGTAAAACTAATAACAATAATCCAGCTTCATACGCGCCTTCCTTAGAGCTTTCCTTATACCTTCATCTGCTCGCATTAAAATAGAATCCTTATGAACTATGTCTTTGGCTTACTATGAACCACACCTTTAGCTTACTCTAATATTTGCTCCAATATAACTGCATCATATAATGAATGGTCAATGAATGATTGATTCTATTGCACTTTAGGCACGAGCAGCGTGGCGGGTAGGTAGAGATTGGAGAAAAAAGAGGGTGCGGTAGTGGTTTTTTATTGTGAGGAAATGGTTGAGAGTAAAGATTGAGGGTAAATTTGGCATTTTGATAAAAGTAGCCGCGGCAATAAGGATATTGTTGTGGTTTTTTGAGATGGAAAAGGGTTGGTGACTCGGCGGGTCATGGAATAGAAAATATTAGGCCCAGGCCCGTGTCCCATGTTAGGCCTATTACAGGACGGGGCTAGTCGTTCTTGGACTTGCTCTTGGGCTATTCCACTTTAAATTAATTGACATTAGAACAAATAAAACTAATTTTATTCATTAATAAGGATCGACTCAAACAGTAAGAAGGGCGACCAGGCAAAATGAAAGGTCTTAGGTGGACAATCTATAAAAACAGACTCTAAACTACTGAAATATATGTCGATATGCCTGCCTTGTCTTTAGGGAAAAATGAGTAATCAAAACTCCTGCTAAACTTTTTTCTTACCGAAATTTTTTTTATTTCAGTTACGTACCTAATTGTCTAAGTTAATAATTATTATTGAAATAGGCTAGTTAGTAGTACAACCTGCTAGTTATTATTTGAAATCTTTACTTATTGGTATTTTATTTTTCATAATTTAAGAGAAATAAGTTAGCATTAGTTATCCTAACAAGTTATTACTTTAAATTAATTGACATTAGAACAAATAAAACTAATTTTATTCATTAATAAGGATCGACTCAAACAGTAAGAAGGGCGACCAGGCAAAATGAAAGGTCTTAGGTGGATAATCTATAAAAACTACTCTAAACTACTGAAATATATGTCGATAGCCTGCCTTGTCTTTAGGGAAAAATGAGTAATATAAACTCCTGCTAAACTTTTTTCTTACCGAAATTTTTTTTATTTCAGTTACGTACCTAATTGTCTAAGTTAATAATTATTATTGAATGCAATATGCTAGTTAGTAGCTAGTTAGTAGTACAACCTGCTAGTTATTATTTGAAATCTTTACTTATTGGTATTTTATTTTTCATAATTTAAGAGAAATAAGTTAGCATTAGTTATCCCAACAAGTTATTACTTATTTTACTTTAAGCTAATACTTAGCAATTCTAAGTTAGTACTTACTAGTCCAACTTGTTACTTATTACTTCAACTAATTATTAATTAGTACTTCATTTTTTACTACTTATTATTAAAAGTTATAACTTAGTAATTTATTATAAGTTGTAACTTAGTAATTTAAGTTATTAGTTCACATTAGCACTTATCAAGCCAAGTTATTATTTATTAGTACAAGTCATTACTTATGATTATCACTTATAATTTATTAATCATAGAGGAAAAGTATGTAAATATATTAAAAACCACTTTGTGATAGTGGGAGATTTGACTTGGACTTCTACCAATGTATATTTATATTTTAAAATATGCACGATAAGGTCGACATGAGCAACCTTACTTCCAAACATTATAAATGATAAGACTAATCTACAAAATTTTAAAAATAATAATAATAAATGAACTAATTTCTACATACATAAAGAGAAAGAAATAGAACCTTACATCCGAAGAATTAGTGAACATAAAAATCCTATTTATAAATCAGTTTGTAGGTGAACTACTACATTCATCGTCATCCAATTCATACATCAATCCTTATTTTCTTTCTTCCATCTTGATCCAATTTTTTAATCATACCACTATTTCCAAGATCTTGGATGTCATATATTTGAGCAATTCTTTTATCTAAAATTTTTCCACTAAAAGCACTTTTCGATGTAACCGTAGACATAGAAGTGTTTAGCAAATCACGGACAATTTTTGATAAAATAGGATAATGATGTTTATTTTGCCACCAAACAAGAACGTCAAAACATTGTTTGCTTTCAATTATGGGTCGGTTCACATACCGTGTGTGAAATTTCATCATATTGGCAATCGCATCAGTTCTTAATCCATGTGTATGATCTTTTTGCAGCTAATAATTGATGAGGATCAAAATGTGTATTGGTGTTTATGTGAAGAGGGTAAAGTTGTGGTTGTGGTGTCAAACTACTAGAAGATGCACTTTGTTGTGAAGATGAGTTTTGCTTGTAAAGATCATATAACTCATAAAAAAAAATTTCTGTCGATATTATGAGTTGTGCTTTGTCTAAATAATATATGCTACTATGATTAATAAACAAATTTAGGAAATCCTTAAACTCACTAAATTTATTATGCGGGTAAAAACCTAAACCAAATAATAAAACAATGACATATCATCAAAATATTTGTAAATTTTTTCTTCCATGGTACTAACCATATCGCTCAAAAATATCATGTCTATGTTTGAATAAAAAAACCAACTTTAGTAACATTTAGTTGAGGTAAAATTAGATGAGAGGTAGGTTTATAAGTAACAGATACAACTTCGATAGCATACTCAAGTACTTTTAAAATTTCAACCATTGTTTTATTTTTTGTAAAATCTCATCATTGATTAAAAAAGTGTCATTACTTGAACTAATGTGAAAGTTATAAAATGTGACTAATAAATTTTCATAACTAAAGGTTCTTCTTAACATTTGACAAGTAGAATTTCATCTAATCGATACATCTAATTTAAAATTTTTAAGTCTCAAACGATTTTCTAAGCACACGCATTTAAAATCTTATTGACATAAAGTTGAAGAAAGTATAAAGAGAATGATACTTTTAATTGGAGCAATAATTTCATCAACAATTTATAAACCATTTTGAACATAAAGAATGATTATATGACATACACATCTATTGTAAAATTCATATTTCAACAAAGGCACATATGCAGTATTATTTGAAATATTATCAAAAGAATTGGTAAAAATTTTCTCATATAAACCATAGTCACGTGCAGTAGAAAAAATAACCCTAGCAATATGAGTGGGGTTGTGAGGGTGTTCAAAATTTTAAAAATGAACAACTTATTTTTATAGATGTCAATCTATATATAATCCAATGTGCATTAATGTAAATATAATGTCTATTTATAATTGCTTTTCATGAATCACAAGTAACTGCAATTTTAAACTTAGTTGATGCAAATACAGCTAGCAATTCAACTTTCTTTTCCCTATATACTTTTTTCATATCATTTTTCAAAATACTTCTAAGGTTCTTTTTAAATTGTGGATTCAAGGCATTGTGCATATAGTGTTTCAGATTGGCACTTTATAGTAAAAGATGATTCATCTCTGATTATCCATTTAACCATTTCCTCTCTATTTTTTTCATATGAATACCTAGAATTACTAACTATTTGACCATGTGGGATGTGAATTTATATTTGCACCATTTTTTATTGTCCTTGAACATCACCATGTTTCTTATTTAAGTGCCTAGTTAGTGTTCCAGTTCCCCTCCCTCCTTTTTTGTTTAAATGAGACTAGAGGATTATATAATTTACATTTTGCTACCTTATTTGCTTCATATTTTTCAAGAAACTCCCAAACGGCTCTTGTATTTAATAGTTTTAGCGGTAGATTTTTTAGTATCAATGATAGGTATCTCTTTTGGTAATCAATATTGTCTAAATAAACAATTAAATGGGGACTTTGTGGTATGTGGGGTGTGTGAGCTTCCTACGCCATCTATTTTATGCTAAATTAAACAGTTTTTAAACAAAGAAACTAATAAAATGAGATAAAAAACTAATAATCAACTTAAGAAAGACAAAAAGAAAAACTCAGTCGGCAAAATTAATACTAAGTTTCAAAAAATAATGCTAATTTCACAATAAACATGCTTCTAACTTGTGAAAATAAAGAATTCTAAAAAGACAATTTAGATACTAGTAGTGCAATTTAATAGGAAAACAACAGGAAAATAATAAACCAATCAGGCAATTAAATTAAACTAAATATCAAATAAAGAAAGATCTCTTAAAGCAAATAAAGAAAAGTAATTGAGCAAGTAATGATTAGCAATAAAGTAAATAAGTAGAATTAACCAACTTGCAAATTGAAATGTTGTAATTTCAATTACTTCTCTTGAATACTTGAACTTTTGAAGAGAATTCCACTTGAATTTTGGATAAACCTTCAAATGTACTCCACTTGATAATTCAAGTAATATAAATGTACAAGTAGTATATAGATATTAGAGATAAATTTATGTAGTATAATAATATAGAGAGCACTTGGATAATGTAGAGACGAGAGAAAGTAGAGAGAGTTTTATGTGATTTGTAACAAAAGTTTGGAAGGGTGTATTTATAGGAGTTTTGTTATGATATTGCTCTCAAAACTAGTTGTTTTATAGTTGTTTGGAGAAAAGAAAGTCGTTTAAATGACTAGGAAAGTTATGTGTGTGTGTCTATATATATATATATCCTTGCGGTCATGTATTAGAGGGTAAGTCAATGAGGCGATCAGGTCCAATTGTTGGCTGAACTGTCGATCGGCGAAGTTAGTTATAGTTAAATGGACAAGTCTCCTATGGTATTGGGCAGGCTTAGCCCGATCAACAAACTATAATAGTACAATACGTAGCAGACAAGTTAAAATTGTGATTTGCGGAATTGGGCAACCGACTAGCCCAACTTAGTGCCATGTCTGGTGATCATTGCCCACTAGAAATAAATAAAAAATATATGAATTAATGATTTGCAAAATTAGATTATGGATATATTATTCGACATTTGTGAATTTGATTGCCAAACAAAAAAAAAAAAGAAGTTGAAAACTCTTGATATTATCAAATGTAAATAATTTTTTTTTTTTTTTTTTTACTTTTAATATGTTAAACATACATATTTGTGTGTTAATTGGCTGCGCAAGTCAATTTGTGTCACGCTTGATCCAATATAGTCAGAAAAAATTGTGTCCAAAACAGAAGTTTTGTTTTTAAGTTGGTCAATATTACTCCATATACTGGTTGAAAATAAGAGTTAGAAAGTCTAGGTAATCTACACACTTCGTGGTAATATACTCTTGTAGTAAATAATTTCCGTTTTTGGGTTTTGTAATTTTTAGTGCTCTGTATGCCTGTAAGTCTAGTTGTTCTTTTTTCCATCACAATGCTTACATATGCTCAGAATATGCACTTAATTAACGTTTTGTTGGACTGAGAAATCTTTCAAAGGAATATGTTAACATAATTGAGGCAGGAGAATTGGCACCCCGAGAGCCCAGTTATTGATAATTATGGGCAGGAAATGGTGAAACTTTATACGTCTCAAGCCAAATTGGAACCATTATCTATGACGAAATTGACTATGGCCAAGAAATTGGAGGACCTAATGCATCCTATACCACGCAAACATGATAATTTTGAGTGGCTTGAAGACAAGAAAGGCATACTTACTACTAAATTTGCCTTTCTAGAAGAATGCTCGTAAGTATAGTTATTAAATCAATAACAATTTAGCTAGTGAATTCAATGAACTAACATGGGACCGAGCTGGTCTGTGAAGACCAAACAATAAAGCAAACTAGTAGTGCCCAGTAAAATTCAATAATTGAATCAAAAGATCGAGAGAATTTGTTGAAACCTCAATGAATTTGAGAAACTTAACTTGAAATGACTTCTTTTTAACTTTAGATATTGCATCAATCTTTTAGAATTTTTTTCATAATACTTAGTGATATATAAATTTTATATTTGCTTATTTTTTGACACATAATTAATTAGGAAGGACAAAAATTATATCTCATATTTGTTGAGACAAAATTTTCATATTTCAATATTAGTTTTTACAAAACTTGAATATGTTTTTGTGAAAAATATTTATTTTATAAACAGATTGTATCATGTGATTTTGTAATATAATTATATTTTGGACAAAAAAAATCTATTTATGTAATTTATAGTATTATTTAGAACCCATCAATTCAATTGGTGATCTATTAATTTGAACTGATAATTCATTGATCCGGTGCTCTCCCCATGTTGATGATTGCGTTGGCTTTAATAACCATGATATTATATGATATTAAGTGTTCTTTTGCAAGCATACAATCTATTCGGATGGGGGTAGTAACAAATAATAGGTGCTGATGTCTTTGTGCAAGAGAAACTAAACAATATGATTACATTGGTTATATCTGGACAAAAAAAAAAAAAAAAAAAAATCAATATTGTTGTCTGTTATATAGAGGAAACTAGAAAAAATCACGTGCAGTATACGTGTGGCATTGGTGTTGAAATTTTTTATTTTTTAAAAAATAAATAAATGATTATAGAATAATAACAAAGATTACTAAATTTATATATTATTCAATATTTTGTTTTTTTGATTTTGTAATTACTTTCACTTTTTTTTAATTTTTAATTTTTTTATTTTTTCATAATAATCGTCCATATATGTTATTAGTACAATTTTAAAATAAAATTATTTTCTTCTAAAAGCCTAAATAAATTTTTTATTTTATGAAAACAGCGTGTCATGTTTGAATTCTATAATTAAAAAAGAAAAATGATCCATTAACATTGACACATTTGAAAGACTAATAGTTTTACTTATTGCAATGATTATTGAGACTAATTAATTAAATTATTAATTATAAAATATCACTAATATAAATTAGTCTTAAAACACAAATTTTTGTGAATAAAACAAATACATGATTAATGACATTTTTGTAAAGAAAAATATTTTACACTTTTTTACAAGATAATTAGATGATAGGCAAATAAATACATGATTAAGTAATGGATAAGTATAATTGGGTAAATTAATAGGATAGCTTTATTAGATAAGATAAAGGAGCCATCAACACCGCTAATACATTTAAAGGACCAAAAGTTTAACTTATCTGCTATGATTAGTGATGACCGACTAACTAATTATTAGTCACAAATTTAATTATTCTACATTGATCTTAAAGCATAATAATCATTTTGTTAGAAAAATAAATTACATAATTAATCAGATTACTATATAGGCAAACAAGTTTTATAAATAACAAAAAAGTCTTATTATCTAATTCACAACTGTTAAGCATACTTGAATGAATCATTAGAAGAAAAGAAAATAAGTTAGAGAAATAAAGGCGATGTTAATTATTAGATGAAGTAACTAAGATCTTAATCATAAAGGTAATTTGACTTATAAAATCATAAACTTCTATAGAAAAATTATGCTAAATGCACTTATAAAAAATTCTTCATGTAAGATATCCAACCATTATCATCTAAAAAAATTTAATTAAAAGTATGGAAAATTTATCTAGATAACTGTGTGCATTTATTTGAAATGCATATAAACCCCAACCAATATTTAATTGTTATGCATGCGCAAGATATATCATAGACTTTGAACCAAAAGATCCATGTATTTGTAGTACACTCAATTATTAATTTATTAAGATAACTCTATAAAGAAGTACAATTTTTGTGGTACAATATGAGAACATATTTACAAGTGACACTTACAATAATTATTTTACTAAGCTATTCCACAGTTTTCATGATAGGGTTGATTCAACTAACTTTTCTCTAATTTTAGTGTATTTACAAAGACACCTCTTAAAGTATTTTGAATTATGGTATTTGTTGAACCCCAGTTATGTTAATCATGATTTTGATGATGACCAAATCGCACTAATAGTTTGAAAACAAGTGTGCAGAAAAACAGGTAGGTTGGGACGCAAATGATTGTCCGAACAAAACAACCAGAAGACTCCACGGACGCTAATGACTGTCCGAAAGACAGAGCTTCGGACGATGGTAATCGTCCGACACAAAGAATTTGAATCAAGTCTCGGACAAAGAACAGCGTCCTATCATATTTCCAGAAGTCTTTGTTTCGATCGGACGGAGGTTCGAACGCATTCTCGGACGTCCGAACGAATACCCTCAGAGAACGGACACAGCGTTGGACGCAAGGTTTAGCAGCGGCCGTCCGAACGGTCCAACGGCTAGTTTGTTCAGACGCACACTTGCTGCATCGGCCGTCCGAAAGGTCCAACGGCTAATTTTTCAGTAAACAGAAAATAGCCGTTGGAAAGTTGTTGGAAGCAAATTTGGCAACTATAAATACCCCTAAGCCTGAATTAATTAAGGAGAGACTTCTACATTGATTACAAGTGAAATTCTTGAGTTATTTGGGAGAAATAGTGGGTACAAGTGTTGTAATAGTGTAGGTAGTTTTGTGAAAAGAGTTTAGAAGTGTAAGAGTGGAGAGATAACAATTGTAACAAATGGAGGTTGAGTGTAAAACTCTTGGCTCAACTAAAGGAAATTAGTGTGAACAAGAGTGATCCTCATTCGTGTATAAGAGGTTATTGTCTCACCTACTTTGAAGAGACTTTTAGTGGCTAAACTTCAAGTTGAGAACTTGGTAGCTGCCTTGTAAGAAGCTCTTTGTAGTTGTAAGCTCCAAGCTTGAGAAGCTTGGGAGTTCTGTTTGATTCTCTTAATCTCAATATTCTTATTTGTTCTTTAAACTTAAATTGTTGAATATCTATTGCATTCATTTGTACTTAAGTTTTTATTTGGTGCATAAAGTTTGTATTTTTATTAAGCACATAAAAAAGTTTGTTTTAGATACAACCTAATTCACCCCCCTCTTAGGTTGCCCTTTGGGACCAACAGCCAATGAATTTTTATTCATCCATCATTTTTTATATTTTGTATACCATTATTTAAACGTTAATATTAGCATTAAATATTGTTTTATTTAAAAAATTATCACTTAGACATCTACAAGAGAAAAAAGAAATAAGAATTATAAGATGAGTAGCATACATTATTCTAATAAAATAGAAATCTTGTTTAATTTTAATAAGAAAAAAAATCTGTTCATGTTATTGTAAGTGACATAATACCATGATTATGAAAAGGATTAATTAAATTTTATCTTTTTAAAGTTTACCATTATTGACACTTTTGACCCTTACTTTATATTATTAAATATTTAAAATCATCACTAAGCTATTAGTATAGACATTATGCCTTTTATAAGATTCACCGCTGAAGAGGTCTTTTTACTGTACAAATAAAAATTTACAACTTAAATAACATGTGATTTGTCTAGTATTTATTTGTGTTGGTGACATATCAAAACTTAAGTTCCTATCTAAGTACGAATATTGAACATTTGCATTAAATTAATAATTTTCAACTTTAGCCAAATCTTAACTTGGGCACAACTCATTTTAAGTTAAATATGAATATTTATTGAGTAAAGGAAAACAACCACAATCGACTTGAAAGTATTTCCAAATTTATATTTTACCAATTAACTCATCTATCTATTTTGTCAAATAGTCCACTAAATTCTTAAAATTTTATTATTTTTTGTTATTTCTTTAGTATCGAACATTAGTTTCTCATTGAACCCAAGACTATAGTCATATATATAGATCAATATAGATGGTGAAGAAATAAATAATAGTTTTATCATTTTTTTTTTCTTTTTCTTTTTGTTTCTTTCCCTAACCGCTCTAAAACCAGTCCCCGTTGACAATATAAAATAATTTATTTTTCACATTATAATGTGACTTACTTTTACATTATGTAAATTAATTTTTTCTTGAGCATATTTCGAGAAAAAAAGAAAACTATTTTTTTCGTGAAAAAAAAAAATCTTTCATCTTACTCTAAAATGTTTGCACCTTTAATTCTGATGAAAAATATGTATTTCTAGATACATCTAATATAACACATAATTTTTATCACAATTAAATTTTTTTAACATATTGTGTAAAATATATATATGCATATAGAGAATATATTGGTATATTTTTTCATGTTTCTTGAACTTATGATAACATTCACTTTAGAACTCCACTGACATTACGTACTCTTTTAATCATCTTGAATCCATCGAATATGGTTAGGACCTAAAATTATATTTTGATAGTATTTTACTATGAAATTAAATTTTCATTTATTAAATGTAAAACAAAATGTAAAGCTAATAAAAATGTTTGAATTTTATTTTGTTATTTTTTGCATACTTTTTCTATCAGCTCCTTATGTTGGTTAGATAATACGTCTTTGTTATTCTGTTAAATAGGTAAGAATTGTATTGTAGTTTTTAAAGTTGACATGTAAATTTAATCTGCTACAATTATTTTAGAGTATTTAATATTTTTGTATAAATTATGTTATTTTTCACATTACTTGCCTATCAGTTATTTGTTCTATATTACCATGCCTATAACTTATATATAGTATTCTTGTAGGTCTTGCTTATTTTAGAATATTTGTGGTATTCATCGTACCGTGAATTGAAGTTTTTTTACCTTATCAATAGTGCTCTAATCAAATATTTCTTTATTATTTTATCAAATAGTGCAACAACTAGTATTGTAGTTTCTAAATTTTACATGTAAATTCAATATAAACATGCTACTATTTAGAGTACATCTAGTAATATAATTTATTCGCATAGCATGTGCTGTTTTCAATTATAAACTAAGTACTTCTTCTACATTGTCACTCCATAAAATTATGTGCAAAATTTTGTGTTAAAATGATTATTTTACAATATTTGAGGCATTTAGTGTATCAGGGTTGAACATAATTTCTACCTCATCAATAGTTACTCTTCTACAAAGTGGTGTTATTAAAGATAAAGATTTAGCAATCAATATTCTTTGAAGTGCAATTTAGATAGTAAATTTCCTTTATGATCAGCCTTATTGATTATGGGTTCGAGTCACCAAGGGATAAGAGGTTTTTTTTATATTATAAAATCGTAGTATTAAAGACACAAAATTAACAAATGCTTTTATCTCAATTAAAGATGATGAGTTTTTTAATAAATTTTAATTTTTTATTGGTAATGATTATTAATTTTGTAATTTTTAAGTTGGAGCAGAATTTTGATATTAAAAAGAGATTTTGTTGAATTCCAAAAAAAAAAAAGAAAAAGAGCAAACGTAATGAATAAAATTTGATGCATGTGCAACAAAAAATTTCTACCATCTTATTATATTTATTCCAAAATTTTGTATAAATCTAAGAAATTTTGTTATATTAATTTGAAATATAAACATAATAAATATATTGTAATAATATAAATTATAAAAAATATATGGTTTTATCATATTAAAAACATTTTAGATAAGTCAATTATACTTCGTTAAGGATGACTTACCAAAAAAAAAAAAAAAAAACTTCATTGAGGACTTGCTAGGCATGAAAATCTGAAGTTTTGGATTAAGGTTATATTAGGTGTGACAAAAATATAGATAGTGGTATTCTTAAAAACAAGGTAATTAAATAAAATTTAATTATGTTTTCTATCGAGATTTGTATTTGCATTAAATGCGAGTATTTTAGGCATCACAAAAAAGAAATAGAAACAAAATTGGGAGAAATAAATAGTATAAATAGATAGATAGGTAGATTAATGCTGAATTGCACAGGCTTTCTACACACCTAAAGCAGAATAATTTTATCAATTTTATCAGGAAGATGGTTTTGGCCTCTATGAGCAACTTTGCTTCTGAAGATGATTATGAGCGGTTCGAAGTATAGCATCTGGTCGGAGGGGAATACATAAAAAAGAGAAAATTAGATGCTAAACTTGGATTGGAACTTATAAGATCTCCCTTCCTAAATAGATAAAGGTCTGAAAATAATGCAATATATATATATAGACACACACAATTTAATTCTACTCTACATTCATCTTTTGATTAGTTCTTGAAGATCAGATAACAGTTCTATAAATATACGTAAAAAGGAAATTGTTTATATAATTGTGAAGATTAGCTTGGAAATATGATTAACTTTTGGATTTGCAAAAGTTTTGCGATAGTGTTCATTCAAAATTTTAACCTGATATTGCTTTTCACTAACTATGCATTGTTTGGCTTCATATTTTCCCTCTTCCACATCATAATTTTCTGATCTTTGTGTTTAGTAACGTTACCGAAGAGTAAAGAAATCACATTTCTGGTATTTGCTTTCAAAATGGCTAATACAATACCAATATCGTGGGGCTTTGCATCCAATAAGAAAGAGAAATGGCAATTGCAAGGTAACAACAAATTCTGACAACACGTAAAACTAAATGGAATGAAGAGGAGAGAGATAGGTAAAAATTGAAGATATATTTGCTCAAGGGATTTACAAGGAAACTGCTCCAAACAAGACCCAGCACCCAACCAAAATTTACATTTCTCACCCTCATCCCCGACACAATGTTTCATTAGATGAAAAAAAATCAAACAGCACAGTCAAGCCATGGCACAGAAATAATAGAAGGGAAAACTGGAAAAAGAGAACCCAAAAAAGAAAACAAGATAAGCCCACGAGCAACCTCTACTTCTCTATCCTGCATGGCAACCTTGCTTCCAACGCTTAGTTAAAAAAGCCAATCCTACCAATCAATAGATCTTCCCCATATGACTGGAAGTAACGTAGAAATGGTATATACATATGATGTATAGACATGTCAATGTGCTAAGTCCTCACTTCCTACACCCACACTCGACTTGTCAACCATGCGTACATTATATTGTTCATAAACTCTTGCTCGATTTTCTGCCCACCAGAGTTCTGCTTGCTTCTCACTAAACCGCTTCCGGCTGCAATAAACCATTAATTGACGTATTCAGGTTCACATATAAGCAACTATTATGTTTAAGAAATCATCTAACCTTCAGTTATGAACATAATTTGTCATTTCTTTTCCATCGTTAAATTAACAAAAACAGGACTGAAAAGAAAAATCAATCAAAACAGCATTTACTTAATGGATAGAGGTATTGCATGAACATAATGCAGGCAACGAGTTCTTTTCTGTTCAGTGAACAGAACAACAAGATTTAAGGTGTCAGGGGTGACCTTCCATTATGACAATAACTTACCATTTTTATTCCATTAATAGGATTAATTAAAGCAGGGTACGCATACAGAATGGAGATATGCACATAATGCCGCCAACCAGATTTAAGATATGTATACTCTAGACATTTCTTCTTTGGTCATACTAACTACAACAATCACACAGGATTTTCAAGTATAAACTAGTTGTGTACACTTGATGGTTTTGCCAGTTAAGAAAATCCAAACTTACATTTCTGAATTAATTAGTTGTAAAGAAACTAAAGATACATAATTCAATAAGCCTAGGAGATTATTGAAAGTGTTTTCCTTTTCTAAATCATAAGGGTAGTTATGGACATAAAATTTCTGGTTACTTTTTTATTCTATAGCAGTCCTATATAAATAGGAGAATTTGTAGAGATAAGTTGAAAGGAAGACACCAAGAAAAGCAAAAGGCTGCTCAACTACAGGGCCTATAGCACATTCCAAGCACCAATTCCAGGGGAAAACAAAATATATCCAAGTTGTATTTTTCCTATTCATTTTAAAATGGGAATACTTTTAGGGATTTATCATGTCATGAGTTTTTTTGTGGTCCCACAATTATAAGAATTCTTGCCCCTATAAGTTGAAGTGTTAGCTTGGATACCACCAAACGGTAACTAATGAATCAAAAATTTTTGGTTTTGCAGCCAGTTCCGTTATGCTGTCACATGTATTCTACTTTAGTCCTTCATCCTTGTCATTCTCCCCTCAGTCTCCAATTGTCATCCTCTTTGTCTACAAGTCACAAGCAGTTATTTTATCACTTGTGCGTGAAATATTATTGATACAACAAGAATATCTATTCAGCATCATTTATACTTGAGGTAAAAGTAGTAGAAGTGAATTTGATTTTAATATGTACTATATGACTTCCTAGAATTCAGCAGCTATAAAATATGCATTTATTTCTTTATATAGTATTTATTAACAGATACTAAACTTACAATGTATTGCAACAAAAATCATATAGGCTTACAGAGATTCCCAAGAACAGTAATGAACTTGTGAAATTAAGGAGGCTGTCATATGTAAATGCAGTCAGACATATATATGAATGAAATGACAAAATTGCCCCGGCTTCTGATACCTGGCTGGACATTAGCGCACTCCCAGGAGCCACGTATTGAGTAGTCATGTCATATGCGTATAACATCAATGCAAAAAATATGCTAGACAACCTACAGATGATAAAGTATACCTGAACCGCACTCGCTTAAGATCTTTTGCTCCTCCAGGTAATGAGGTAAGTGTTATATAAACACCAGGTTCATCTTGCTCCACCCATTCATTTTCATTACGAGAATCACCTTCTCTTGTTCTGCCCCAATTTCTTCCTACTGCTTCTGGATGTCCTTGTTTATTTCTGGTAACCAGAACTACGATTACTGGTGGTACTTGATCCATTTGAAAGCAATTGATTATTTGATCCATTTGACTCCAGTTCTAGGCCAGGTGCGGCACCATTCAATCTGTCAATAGAAGCACTTGAAACATCACCAGAAACAGGATTGGAACCCAAGGAAATGAAGGGAGGAGATTTGATGTTTCGGGCAGCACCAACAGGAAGCCTTTCAGCCATTTCCTTCAGCTATCATATGGAAGAAACAAGTACATCAGCACAAGAAGATTAACTTCATTACTATCAAATCTAACAATTAGCTTTATATCTCATTCTACCTTAAAACAAGAGTAAACTGGGTGTATATAGTTTCTTTTACAATTGGATTGGAAATAAAATTAGAATTTTATACTACACATGTAACACAAATCAGATACAATAGAATTCCATTTTCAATTCCAATTAGGAACCACGGAAAACCAAAAGTAAATCACCAATGAACCTAACAATGTAGATAATGTTACTTTGTAAGAAACAAATCATATGAATATTCCAGACTACCAACAGTTAAAGGAATGAAAATGAATTCGCTGAAGTCTATATGTCCTTGGAGATTGACATGTACTCATATTAGGACCAAAGAGCAAGGAAGAAGTAGCTCAAATCTCAATCCAAATAACTTTATGGAATGTATATTGTGCCCGATGAATCAAAGAATCCCAACAAAATCCTTGAGAATCATTCTAACATCACTAACTACAGTTCAAAACATTACATTGAATGATTTGCATAAAATCAAGGTCAAGACTGAAGACAGAAAATGATCTGAAAACAATATTTGATGCATCATTCTATTATCGCTGTGTAATGAAACGGGATTGATAATTTGCCAAATATCATGAAGCAAGATAAGCTTCCAATAGTTAAAATTTTCAAATTTAGCAACATTCCATGAACATACAAAGCTTAGATTGGAAATACAAACTCTGCCTTCACACGTCCATATGCATTTTAGTTTCATTAGCCTAGTGAGTTGTAGTTGATTATCTATCATTAAATTGCTGGTGAAGGAAAAGTTTGATTATCTTGAAATCAACATGCCACTTAAAACGTTTTACCAGCTAAACCATTACAAGGATCCACCAAAAGGAATAATGAAGAAGCTTAGCAGCATGTGAGAGATCATCTTATCTAAGAACTGCTTCTAACACTGCCCTTTCTTACACCTTGAAAGCAGAACTACTTGGACAGAAAAGAGGATTTACGTCCAGCCTTCTTCAACAATTAAAAACAATGTTAACAAACACGAGCTTCCATCTCAAAAGCAATTGGCAATGAATGGAGTGGCCCATGAAATTTATTAATTAGTCTAGGATCTCTGGGCTAACCAATGTGGGATATTTGTATATTTAACACCTCCTCTCACACGTGACTTTGGTTGGTTGAGCGCTTGGTTAGTGAGAGAACCCGTGACTTGGATTGGTTGAGCTCCCGGGGAGTTGAGCGCCCAGGCTCAGAGAGAGAACCTGTGACTTGGGGTTTGGTTGAGCTCTTGGGGATAGAGAGAGGCCGTTTGAATGGGCTGGAGAGAACACAAGACACTTGTCGATGAGAGAAAACTTGAGGCTAACTCTAATACCATGTTAAAGAACATGGGTTTCTATCTTAAAACCAATTGGCAATGGTGTTAAAGAACATGGGCTTCTATCATAAAACCAATTAGCAATGAGTGGAGTGGCTCATGAAACTTTTTAATTAGTTCAGGATCTCTTGGCTAACCAATGTGGGATATTTGTATATTTAACAAACAAAAAGGAAGAATAGGATGATAAAGGTTTGTCTATAATGGCTACATGGAATTGAATGCTTTATACATGGGCTGTTCACTACTACAAATAACAAAAGCATTTTGGACGTTGGTCGGGATCCAAAAGTTTGGCTAGTGCACATATTGGGTTGTTACAAGCAGCCCCATTTGGTCATGACAATGGGTGAGGACTGGGCCTATGTTGGGTCGCGACGAGGTTGCTCCTTCAAGTTACAAGAGGCGACTGTTAGAACTCGAAAGTTTGTCAGAACGTCGAATATGGGGGGAATTGTTTGAATAATTTTTAAGCATGTGGATTGTCTATTAAAAACAACTAGATTTCAGAATTTAGTCTCCAAAACTTATTGAACTAGTGCACAACACAGGTTGTTGCAACAGACTGAAACCAAAGGATTGAGGCAACCAATAAGTAGAATCTCTTCTTGGTCTCTAAGTTGAGAAGTCATCCCACATTTTTTATGGGTCAACAAAAGGCAACATTACTTCATTGAGGCAGTAAATCAAACATAAATTTGTTTTATGATTTTTTTTTTTCATGGATGTACAACATTTTGCAAGAATAACTTGCATCTTAACTACAATTGGATGTTCAGACTTGACTTGAAAATATCAATCGATTGTTTTTCGCGATAAATGACATTTGAAAATAAGATAGGTGAAATGTGAATTAAAGATGGGGTAATGTGCAGCTGCAACAAAACTCTAGAATTACCAAGCTAACAAAAAGTAGGTAAGTACGTAATTATCAATTTCATATGCTACATAAATGTATAGTAGTACATTGTACTTTAGCAAAATGGACATTAATGCAAATGTGAACAGAATGAAATCCTGGACCATTAATCAGAAAATTGAAATCTTTATGGGGTCGTTTGGTTGATGTCAAATGATTGTTTTTCGCGATAAATGACATTTGAAAATAAGATAGGTGAAATGTGAATTAAAGATGGGGTAATGTGCAGCTGCAACAAAACTCTAGAATTACCAAGCAACAAAAAGTAGGTAAGTACGTAATTATCGAATTCATATGCTACATAAATATATAGTAGTACATTGTACTTTAGCAAAATGGACATTAATGCAAATGTGAACAGAATGAATTCCTGGACCATTAATCAGAAAATTGAAATCTTTATGGGGTCGTTTGGTTGATGTCAAATGTTCTCCTTAGGAAATATTTTCCTTACAAAAACTTTACATGAAATTCCATTTTTCATACAATTATTCGGTGTTTGATTGACAAAATGAAAATATTTTGAAATATAATTTTTTTAACGTTTTTCATCTTATAAATATGAATTAAAAAGACTTATAACAATTGAAATAAATGCTTCACAAGTAATTGTGGTCAACAAAAAATTGAGTTTGTCTAAAATTAAATGAAAATATAATTTATTGGTAAAATATATAATGATAGTTATATTACTGTGGGATCTACAATAAAGAGAAAAAAATGGAAAAGAATTGAAAAGTAAATGAAGTTATAAAAGTATGTGAGGTTAAATATCACTCTTGAATTATTCAGAAAAAGACTAAAAAATTCTGTAATTTATTTACAGCCTGAGGGAGGGAAATTGGAAAATATTTTGCACAGGAAAATATTTTCCGGTGTTTGGCACCAAGGAAATTTGTAGAAAATATTTTCCTGCCCAACCAAACAGACCCATATATGCTGACCAATTTTAAGAAATGAGTAGGGTAAATCTTGCCGATATGAAACTCTGATATTTACAAGCATAACCACTAGAAGATTAAATTTACCATCTATCTCCACATCCAAAAAAAAAAAAATAGCATAGTAAAATCACTAAAATGCAGAGACTAATCACTTCCAAAAGGAAACAAATTGTAACAGAATTTACAAAATGCACGGCCTGGAAGACATGAACACTCCAAGTCACTCCCTTTTTCAACTCATATTTTGAAGAGATAATAATAACAGTTGACAAAATTGGAAGAAATTAAAACTGAAGATTCAACCCCCTGCAAAAGAAACGCCAGCAAGCTTCTTGGATAGGACTCATCTCAAATGCAATGCAAAACCCAACATAGGTTTAATTGCCAAGAATGTGTAGACAAACAATTAATCCAAACCTTCAGCTTACCTGAGCAGTAAGTGACTTTATTACTTCTTTAGCTGCTTTGCACTTGGCAGTCTCTTCCCCAGCAATTGCTATTGCCTCCTTCAGCTGTTTATTAGCTCGTTCCAGCTCCATCTCTTGCATGCTTTGAGCCTTGCGAGTAAGATTTTCCACCTGAGAGAATAATTTGTCAGACTTGGACATTATTCAAAAACACCAAAAGCTGAGAACTTCATCAAAATACAAATAAATTTTCAACAGGCATTGACTTTTCATTTTAGATATATCCAGACAAAATCTAATTCCAGACAACTCTAAAGAGAGACAAAACCAGAAAGGTGCAAAGAGATGTTTTTAAATGCAAAATACAGTTGTGGTTGTTGTTCCAGAAGAATGTACCACTAACTACTTATTTGTTTGTTTGTTTGTTTCTTACAGAAAGGGTCTTGCAGTTTTTGGATATATTAAGATATAAAAGAAAACCTAAATGATCACATTCCTAAATTGACTTTACAACTGTCTAAGACTGACAATCAATAAGGCATAAAGTTGATTAAGGTCTTTACTTTCACCAGTTATTCAACAGTCAATAATGCAACCATCCCAAAACAGTTAATTCAAACCATAGAGGTCTTAAAGGTATTAGCGATTTCTTCACCAGTAAGATATTTCATAAACATGCCACTATAGTATAACAACCAAACAAACAAACCACGCCTTAATCCCACTAAGTAGGGTCAGCTGCATAAATCTTGCTACGCCATGCGCTATGTCATGAACCATATCCTCCTCAATGCCTAGATGGGCTATTTCTTTCTTACAAGGTACCCTCGGTCTTCCCCTACCTCTCTTGTGTTGACTACTCTTTTTAAAATATACTCGCATGACAGGTGCTTCTACTGGTCGTGTTAACAAATGACCTAACCACCTTAAGCGTGGTTCTCTCATCTTCTCATCAATATATGCTACTCCAATCTTCTCACGAATATGCTCATTGCGTATCTTGTCCATCCTAGTGTATCCACACATCCATCTTAACATTCGCATTTTTGCTACTATCATCTTTTGCTCATGTGTGCAACACTCAGACCCATAAAGTATCGCTGGCCTAATTATCGTTCTAGAAAATTTACCCTAAGTTGTAAAGGCAAAATTTTGCAGTCGCATAATATTCCCGATGTCATTCTCCATTTAGTCCAACCCGCTTGTATCCGATGTGAAACATCTTGATCTATAGATTCTATACCACTATCACTCTGAAGAACTGATCTTAAATACTTAAAATTTTCACTTATGGGTATCTCTTGATCTCCGATACTAACCCCTGTTCTATTCCTACGTGCATCCTTGCTAAACTTAACTTCCATGTATTCTATTTTTGATCTACTAATTCTAAACCCTTTTGCCTCAAGTGTCTCTCTCCACACCTTGAGTTTAGCATTAACCCCATCTTTTGTTTCATCTACTAAAACAATGTCATCTACAAATAACATACACCATGGTATTTCCTACTGTATGTGCCTTGTAAGTTCATCTATGACCAATGCAAATAGATAAGAACTTAGAGCTAAACCTTGGTGTAAACCTATATTTATAGGGAACTCTCGTGTCAACCCTCCTAGTGTTCTCACACTTATAACCACATCCCTATAGATCTTTATACTCATATTCTCCTTTACTGATTCTATATATGCTACTCTAACTCCTCTTTTCTCTAAAACTCTCCACATAACTTCTCTAGAGACTCTATCGTATGCCTTTTCAAGATCCATAAAAATCATATGTAAATCCTTTTCCTTATCACGATATCTCTTGGTAAGTCACCTTAAGACACCTTAAGAGATGTATGATTTCAGTAGTCGATCTCCTCAGCATAAAATCAAACTGATTATTTGACACCTTAGTCTCATTTCTTAACCTTTTTTCTATCACCCTCCCCCAAAGTTTTATTGTATGGCTCATTAGCTTAATACCTCTGAAATTTGCACAATTTTGTATATCTCCTTTGTTTTTGAATATGAGTATGAGAGTACTCTTTTTCCATTGGTCATGCATCGTTCTACTCTTAAATATTTTATTGAAAAGATTGGTAAGCCAACTTATGCCCTTTCTTCCAAAGTACTCTTTTTCCATTGGTCAGGCATCTTTCCTTCCCGATGCCACTATAGTATATGGGGGGATAATAACTACTTGACTTTGAGATGCGTTAACAACTATGCACATCAATTCTTAAATGCTTTTTGCACCACTATCATATATACCAATTAACCTCAGCTAGTGCTTACAATTTATTACAGAAGTGTTTTCTTTCCCTGCCACTTATGAAAAGTAGCAAAAGGCCTGTATAGTACTGAGCCAAACTGGAGAAATATTTACCACATAAAAAAGTAAAAGAAGAGAATACTTGTCGCTCAGAAATTAATGAAAAGCACATCAAAGCACAAGTGATGCAGAAAGATGCATTTCACTATATGTATGACCTTTTATTCTCTCTTAAGATTTATATTCCATTTTATAGATTGTTTCAATTTTGATCCATTTGCTTTTTATGTATGACCTTTTATTCTCTCTTAAGATTTATATTCCATTTTATAGATTGTTTCAATTTTGATCCATTTGCTTTTTTTTGTTGGTTTTACACTAGCAAAGCAGGAGAACTAACATGAGAACATAACATAAAACTCTTGAGCTATGAGGGTTGCTGTGTCTAGTCCTCTCCTCTTCAAATTCTTTACTTTGGCTTCCATTCCCTTCTATTCTCCATTGCAAACTTGAAAAGTTAATTCTACTTGTTAGATGCTATTAGAATTGAAATGCTAAAACTTGTTTTAATCTTTGAATCACAATATGATGCAACTAGGCATTGCTACTACACTCAGAATATTCAACAATGTATGTGGCTTTGGACTTCCAAATATCATCCAGGATGTTTTACCATCATGGTAATGAAAACTATGATTAATGGTATACTATTATTATTACGGTGTTGCACATGTCATGGTTACAATATTCCACAAAAAGATATTTGTATGTAGTATCTACAACTACGCGTTGCTTTGTGCTTCATGCCTCATTCTCAAGATCTATTTAGGCATTTTCCCTTCAGTATGCCTTCAACCCGCAACTATTATGACCTGTAGTGGTTGTTGATTTTTAGATTAGTGTTTCACCTTTATTATATATGGGCATTTTATCATGGATACTAAATTTTAAATGAGATGAACATCAGGAAAATCAAACGGTAAGAGCATAAGGAAACAGGACCACTTGATACCTGAGCTCTTAATTTAATAACTTCTTGACTAAGATTATCATTTGTCATTTTTGTATCATCCAGAACAACTTTTGGTGATGTAAGTCCCCCCAATGTTGGAGTCGGAGTAGTAGAACGAGGTGGACTGGGCCGTCGAGATATTGGTGATGTTGCTCGTGAAACAATTCTTGATCCAGGAACTGAAGCTGAGAAAAACTTCTTGGATGATCCAGTAAAAGACTTAGAGATGTTAAGCGCTCCCCATTGCGAAGTTCCATTTGGAATAGGTGATACACGGCTGCTATTGAACTCCAACTTTTTATTTCGCTTGGAAGAACGACTTTCCACCTGTTTTAGAGATTCCATTGAAGAAAACCTAGCAAGATGAGGACGAGATTTGACATCCATCTTTTCATCTTTGTCAATAGTATTGTTTGAGAAGAAAACCCTGATTCGTGCTTCCTCTTCTGCCTACAGAAGGCTGAGATGAAGCATCAGTTTCAATAGCTTTCTTCAATTTGCCATAGCAGTTATCACAGACTCGAAAAGGTTTACTCGGATTTGGTGCCATAGAAGCCCTCAGTGACTTCTTGCTGCTGCATGAATGACAAAACACAAGTCCACAATTGTAACAGTTATGGCGTTTTCTTTTGAAATTAAATGGTAGACGGCAACCAGAGCACATGGACTGATCAACCCCTGAGACCCACTTGTGAAGGCAAATAGTAGCAGTAAAATTAGTACCACAAGCAACACTTTTGACTTGCTTGTCTTTTAAGGATTCTACTACAGTTGGAGAATTTCTGTCATTTGTATCCCCATGACCCAACCTACCATTTGCTCCTTTTCCCCATGTATAAACTTCAGTTCTTGAAGTCAACACTGCCACATGATAGGCACCACAAGCTATCTCCTCCACAAAACTCTTTGCAAGTTTCCCTTCACTAAATGAACACGGCATGGGAGCTTTCCATCAGCCTGAGGATTTCCTAGCTGACCATAAACAGGACTTCCCATCGTGTATACATGGCCAGATGTTGTAAGAGCAACAGTTAGGCTATGTCCACAAGCAACCTGACAAAAATTAGGTTCAACAAGGGCAGCAACACAGGTAGGCACAAGTTTTGGTTCCTTGTCCCCATGCCCAAGTCTTCCTTTATCCCCATCTCCCCAAGTGAATAATTTACCTGAAGAACAATTGCTGGAACTTGAATTACCAACCATAACTTCTACAACTGCAGCAGTATGCCAAACACCACACGCAGCTCGTACAGTACGGAGCCCCTTAAGGGATTCCACTTCCCTAGGTTTTGAAATGCTCCTGCGATCCCCGTGACCAAGAACACCAAAAGTTCCATCACCGAAAGTAAACAATTGCCCAGCAGAGGTCACAATAGCAGTATGCCAGGGCCCACAGGAAATAGATGAAACATGTATACCCTCTAGTGGCCCGGATTTACTCTTCTTGGGACCCAGTGACTCACTTCATTACCGTGCCCAAGAAGACCAAACTGACCATCACCCCACGTGTACAGGTCACCAGAAAGTGTTACAGCACAAGTGTGATGTTCACCACATGCAACAAGCTCAATA
This sequence comes from Cinchona pubescens, assembly GCA_025175665.1. NCBI lineage: Eukaryota > Viridiplantae > Streptophyta > Magnoliopsida > Gentianales > Rubiaceae > Cinchona > Cinchona pubescens. The sequence goes on from JANKKI010000062.1 coordinate 4,360,203, forward strand.
TTCATATTGCTGAGGCCATCAATAAGCTTTGGATGCAAAACATCTGAATCTACACCATGCCCAAGCCTACCTCCTGACTCCTCACCCCAAGAGAATATCTCCCCTTGTTTGGTTACTAGGGCAGCATGGCGTCCACCACAGGCTATATTCTGAACATCCAGTACCACTGCAGATTCTAAACCTTTAGGCAGTAAAGAATCAAATTTCATACCAAAACAACCGCCAACTCTGTGAGATCCACCACCCAGGACACCATCACCAGTCCCTTCTCCCCAAATGAAAACATCACCTAAGGCATCACCATCATCATGACCAGATCCTTGACTTGATGAGCTAACGGCACTAGAAAGGCTCATCCTGAAGTGTGGCATCCATTCCCATTGCCTTCATCTGGCCATGTAAGCCATCTGAACCCGAAGACAAGGAGTGCACAGAACCACTAGCAGAATCTGAGGGGAAGAAACCCCTGGGAGGCACAGCATGCAGTATTACATCTGAAAATGCTTTATCCATACCATTCTTAGGGGGGCTATCGTATGGACTATGAAGGCGAAGTTGATCGTTACCATCCTGACCAAGTAATTTAAGTAGCTTAGGGGGAAATCATATAAATGTTTGTAGCATTCATGTATATGTCAAGGAGCTGTTAATTTTGTCTCTGCATGTGAGCTTAGGAAATAAGAGATAAAATACCTTCTGTAGGCTATCACCACTTCCAAATGGAGAATGCAGTGGTGAACTTCTCCTTGTATAAGTTCGAGGGCTATTAGCTTCTGATGAAACTCCATCACTCCTTGATTCTGTTCTCCACTTTCTCTGATGGCTACGTGAAATTAATGCCTTCAGACCACTGAACCATACTTCTGCTTCATCTTTGTCCTTACATATCTATAACATTAAGATACCCGAAAAAGAAGAAAATAAGAACAACAACAATTTTCAAATAAAAAGAAAAAAGATCACAGGGCGACAGATTAGTTTATATCAACCCTTAACATAAGACCACTGCATAATAAACAACATGCTTACCAAATCAAGTGATCTGTCATTATATATGAGGGAGAAAGACTGATACTCCTTCTCTGGCCGTGGGTACCTTTGGAAAATTGGCTGCACAAACAAATCAACTCAAGTCATAAAGTTTTTATCTTCCCAGTAAATTAAAAAAAAATAGCCACTTTATAAACGCCTTTCGTCGAAAATCGTTTTCTTGGATAAATGAACCAAATAAGTTTGCACTTATCACATAATTGATTCTCTCGTAGCAGATCAAATGAGAATGAGGAAACATAATCTAAGTGAAACTGGGTTTTCGCATTTATGTTTGGACAGTGCATGTTATCTCTGAGATACAACATCAATTTGATCAAAGTAGGGCTTGTCAAGGGCACTACCCTAGGATTTATGACATTAATATCAAAAAAGAGATTATTAACAGATACTTCTAGATAAATACTTACGGTGCGCTGCCCGGAAATAATCCTGGACACATGACTTAGTTTAAGGTGCTTCTCCTCTTTACCAGAAAACCATATCAGAACAGACTCATCCTGCAACACATCCACAGCTAACTTTTACACTTTGAAACTCTTACTAAATTACAACAGACTCAATGGGAGCAAAGGAAGCAAAAGCATTTACAAAAAATTCATCAAGAAGGGAACACAACCAGCAATTAATGACAAAGAAAAAGCATATTCAGATAAAAACCAAATGCCAGAAATACATTAAACATGCATATGAAATACTCATCTGACAGTTTCATGATCATGCACAAATTAACAGTACCAATGCAAACATTACTGATGCCTTTCATAATTGGTTCGGAGCAACAAATTTTTCATGAAAAGCATGGAAGTAATGATACCTTTTCTGCACAAGTTGAATTGAGGCTAACAAAATTGGGTACTACTCCAACTAGAATGTACAGATATTATTATTGTTCTACAAATCCACACCATGCCATTTAGCTTGAGAGAAATTTGGTACACCGAACTGGCCACCAGTACAGGATTTTTCTAAGTAGATTAGCCAGTGACTAAAATGAAGACAAAATCTTTTCATCATTCTTACTGATATCAACTATCAAAGGATTGGACTATATAAAATAGTAGATGCTCTATCTTGTTCTTTTCTATAGCTCGCTTGTGATACATACAGACCCACATACATATGCATATGTAACATTTACATGAACCCACTGACATACATATACACACACACACACATTGATAAAGACTTAAACATGTGTATAAAAGTGCATCGTAAAGGATAACTGGCAGGTACAATCTCAAATAGTCCAAAACAATAGGCACATTTATGAATCATTTTTCCACATTAGAAATGTGTCGGTAACCGAGACACGTGCAGAAAGTGATTGTAGCTAATACGTGATATCAAATGAATGACTGTTAATGATTACCTTTTTCCAGCAGTTGTCTTACCAAACAGATGTATACAGAATAGTGAATCAATCAAGAATTTCAAATATAAGAGACAAATTGGATATATAAACGCATCTCCACTTCACTTGTAAATCAACCACATTTATCGAATTAAATTTTGACAGAAGACTCAATCAAAATGCAACTGGAGCACGGAGCTAATGCTTTCTAAGATTTACAATAATTCAACAGTATTTCAGATCACCACATGATTTATCAAAGAATAAGCAGCATATCAATGAAAATTTATGCCTCACACAAGCAATTTATGCAACTTGTCAAACTCCAAGATAGATTTTTAACATAAACCCCTACAACCATTGACTACTGGAAACAACAGTCTAAAAGTGTAATATTGCCTTCATGAGACAAGGTTAACGAAAAGAGTGGCAAAAGATTATCTGCCAGCACAGTTACTGATAAGCAAATAAGGAATAGAAACACAACAAAAAGGAACGGCCTGGGTAGAAGAGGCAAAATACAAGGGCTAAACATTACAACATCTAAGAAGGTAAAATTGATACTTACATTTGCCAGCCGGAAAGGACAAAATTTAGGTTTTCCTCTTCTTCCATACTTCAGTAAATAGGCACCTTTTTTAAGAGCAGTAATAGCCTGTTGTAAAGATCAGTTCATAACTTTATTATGACAATCCATCATATTGTTCACAAGAAAGAAGAGAATAAGCAGCCCATTTTAATGACAAAAAAAAAAAATGAAAGAAATGAGATTAAAGCAATTCCACCCTACTAGAAAAATGAGAGGTAAAATAATGCACCAGCACATAAAATTGGCAAATTGGACATTAACAAGTTATATTCGTAACCAGAATGTGAAAATTTTGAACTTCACACTGTAATAGCAACAATTAGCTAAAACGGATGATACAAGCACTAGAATCAGACTTAATTAATAGTAAAATAAGCAAATTCATTGTAAATAGGTTCAAAAAATTAGAATTCAGTCAGCCTTTGAACACACTCCAGCTTTTATGCCAGTAGAACCAAGAGTACTGCAATGCATTCACATTGCAAGAACTGCCACGGGATAGCTTTCCCTTTTGTGGTGTCAAGGACAAATAGCAAGCTGTGACATAATGGTAAGAATTCTCTATCATGATTCACCGTGAGTATAATATGTTCAAAAGAGCACCCAACTGGAAGAGATAGGTCCGCATCGTCCATACACCTGGGAAAAACTAGATCTCCCCAAATTTAGGGGTGCTCGTGAGACAGATTTTCAGGTTTCTGGTGGAACTTTTGTTGCCCAATCCAACCCAAGAAAAATGAGTACCCATGTAAATCCAACCCAAGTATTACTCCGGTTTGTTACTCAGGCAAACAGGTTAAATCGGACCATGGGTTTAAAATTTTGGACTAAAATTAGAAGGGTTAAAAGCTGCAAGTTTCACCGGAGTTGCAAAATGCCCCCTCAACAACTTTAATTGGTATTTTGCACCCTTGACATGTAGTCAACTAAGCTAAAAACATAACTGCATCAACTTGATTATTTAAATGACCATTGCACCTCAATATAATAGTTAAGTGACAAAGTGACCCATCTTGAGAAATTTCAGTTTACCTCTCAACTTATTTAACAAAATACATAACCCTCCTCAGTCATGTTTGTACAAAATTACCCCTTCTATTTTAACTATTTCCTTTTTATCCCTTTTCTTTCTATTGATGCTAGAATTTGTCGTGTGCTCATGTGAGGTATTGTCCATTTTGGCTAGAGCCTCACGGTTTTGCCCTTGAAAAGGCGCCTCGCATGGAAGGGGTGGCCCCCTACCTTATAAGCCAAACTCTTTCTTAGCTATCAACCAATGTGGGATCTTTGGCCCCTCCACTTTGTATCACCACAAGCCCCCCAACTAAGGAAGAGTCTTGTGTACAGTCCGAGGGTTCCCAAGATGGTGCCATTATGTTGATGCTAGAAATGTGAGGTATTGTCCGATTTGGCTGGAGTCTCATGGTTTTGTCCTTGAGTAAAAGGCGCCTCACATGGGAGTGGTGGCCCCCTGCCTTATAAGCTGGATTCTTTCTTAGCTATCAATCAATGTGGGATCTTTGGCCCCTCCACTTTACATCACCACTTTTTTTTCTCTCTCTTGTTTCTCATCTTATTTTCTCCCTCTCCTCTTTTGGCCACTATAAAATAAATTATATTACTTTTAATAATTGATTAATTACAATTTACATGTGTCTAATGGCTTAATTTTTAGATTAAAGATACTTTGATAAAAGCAACATATATTTTATTGTACTTTAGAGTTTGTAATAACTACTAATACTAAAATTAACAAATAAAAAAACTAGAAAAAAAAATTTCAACAAAATTTAAAATTTATTCTAAGTAGACAAATAAAAAATTGTGCATGCACGACATTTAAGTGACATATTTTGGCTGAGGTTTAGTACCTTTGGTCCCTATGTTAGCTAGCTGTAACACTTTTATTACTACATTTTACTAGCTATAAAAGGGTTTCACATGAGTTCTCATATTATTCCATAATTTGTATTTATATATTAAGATAATTTTTTAATTTTTTGACCCTCAACACTTTATTCTATTATAGGCGGTTCAGTTGTGAATATTTATTGTTAACTAGTGGTGGAAGCACACTCAATGTGTGTGCTGTAAAAAAATGAATTTATTCATGAACTATTTTTATAAAAAAATATCTTTAAAAATTTATAATAATAAAATTATTTCTAAATTTTAGAAGTCAACATATTACTATGATAGTTTTTTTTTTAATATCAAAATTCAAGATTTTGGTTATATTTTGTAGTGGAAGATTTTATTTTTTAAATTTTAAAAAAAGACCAAATAGGAGAGACCACCACACCCATTGGGGGCTCTCTCTTATATATAGTAAGATAATTATCACAAACCCAATAAACAAACAAACAAACAAACAAAACCTTTAATCCCACTAAGTAGGGTCGGCTACATGAATCCTACTACGCCATTGTGCTCTGTCATGAACCATATCCTCCTCAATTCCTAAATGGGATATGCTATATCTTTCTTACCAGTTACTCACCAAGTCTCTTTCGGACTTCCCCTACCTCTCTTATGTTGACTACTCTCTCTAAAATTTACTCGCCTGACAAGCGCTTCTACTAGTTACCCTAACACATGACCTAACCACTGTAAGCGTGTTTCTCTCATCTTCTCATCAATATATGCCACTCCAATCTTCTCACGAATATGCTCATTGGGTATCTTGTCCATCCTAGTGTACCCAAAAATCTATCTTTAACATTCGCATTTCTGCTACTCTTATATTTTGCTCATGTGTGTAATTCACTGCCCAACACTCAGACCCATAACATAAAGCATCGCTGGCCTAATTACCGTTCTACAAAATTTACCCTTAAGTAGTAAAAGGAATTTTGCAGTCGCATAATATTCTCGATGCCATTCTCCATTTAGTCTAACCCGCTTGTATCTGATGTGTAACATCTTGATCTATACCACCATCACTCTGAAGAATTGATCCTAAGGGTGTGTTCGTTTGGAGTGTTGAAAATATTTTCCAGAAATTTTTTTGGTGCCAAACACCGTAAAATATTTTCTAATTTTCCTTTCTCTGGCTGAAAATAACTTACGGAATTTTTGAGCGTAAGTTATTTTCCAAATAATTTAAGAGTGACATTAAAGCTCAAATACTTACTTTTAAAATTTCGTTTGCTAAACTTATTTTCGTTTTCAATTCTTTTTTATTCGTTTTTCTCTCAATCATGGGTCCCACACTAATATAACTATCATTATGCATATTTTACTACTATATTGTACTATCATTTAATTTTGAACAAAATCAATCTTTTATCAATCACAATTACTTGTAAGGTATTTATTACCATTGTTATAAGTTTTTTTAACTTGTATTCATGAAATAAAAGATAAAACCGTTAAAATTTTTTATTTTAAAATATTTTCATTTTGTCAACCGAACACCGAAAAATTGTATGAAAAATAGACTTTTTCATGTAAAATATTTTCCAAGGTCAAGAAAATATTTTCAATCTCTCCAAACGAACACACCCTAAATACTTAAAATTTTCACTTATGAGTATCTCTTGATCTCCGATACTAACCCCTATTCTATTCCTACGTGCACCCTTGCTAAACTTAAATTCCATGTATTCTATTTTTGATCTACTAATTCTAAACTCTTTTGCCTCAAGTGTCTTCCTCCAAACCTCGAGTTTAGCATTAACCCCATCTTTTGTTTCATCTACTAAAACAATGTCATCTACAAATAACATACACCATTATTTCCTTCTGTATGTGTCTTGTAAGTTCATCTATGACCAATACAAATAGATAAGGACTTAGAGCTGAACCTTGGTGTAAACCTATATTGATAGGGAACTCTCGTGTCAACCCTCCAGCATTCTCACACTTGTAACCACATCCCTATACATCTCAATTATTGATTCTATATATGCTACTCTAACTCCTCTTTCCTCTAAAACTCTCCACATAACTTGTTTTACAAAATACATACTAAAAATGTCACTTGTTTTACAAACCCAATATCATAATAAAAATGTCACTTGTTTTACAAAATACATTTAATTTCGAAATTAAATAATTTAGACACATAACAAATTAGAGCTTGTAATTACTAAATTATTAAAATTAGTATAATTGCTTAGTAGTATGAGGATTAAACACGCCCATATTAGATATTACTTTTTGAATAGTGCTTGTCTGAGGGTGCAACCTTCTTGTTACAATTTGTGGGGCATCTTGCAACTCCCATGAAAGTTCAAGAGGCATTTTGCTTTTAACCCAAGGAAATTTTGCTGCACAATTTAAAGGCCAAAAACAATGATTAATTCTTGAATGGAAGTTGGTTAGAGTTGCAATTCAGTATCCAGGGGGCATTTTTCCTTTTAAACACAAATCAAAATTGAAAAAAAAATAAATTAGGCCTTATTCCCACTCAGTAGTCGGCTGCATGAATCCTACCGCGCCATTGTGCTCTGTCATGGACCATATCCTCCTCAACTCCTAGATGGGCTATATATTAGACAAATATTTCTCACAAGCTACCCACCAATTCTTTTTCGGTCTTCCCCTACCCCTCTTATGTTGACTACTCTCTCTAAATTCTGCTCGCCTAACAGACGCTTATACTGACCGTCTTAACACATGACCTAACCATCTTAAGCGTGTTTCTCTCATCTTCTCATCAATAGGTGCTACTCCAATCTTACCACGAATATGCTCATTGCGTATCTTGTCCATCCCAATGTACCGATACATCCACATTAACATTTGCATTTCTGCTACTATCATCTTTTGCTCATGTGTATAATTCACTGCCCAACATTCAGACCCATAAAGCATCACTGGCCTAATTGCCATTCTATAAAATTTACCCTCAAGTCGTAAAGGAATTTTGCAGTCGCATAATATTTCCGATGCCATTCTCCATTCAGTCCAACCCGTCTGTATCCGATGTGTAACATCTCAATCTATACGACCATCACTCTAAAAAACTAAACCTATATACTTAAAATTTTCAGTTATAAGTATCTCTTAGATGATCTCCGATACTAACCCCTATTCTATTCCTACGTGCATTCTTGCTAAACTTGAATTCCATCCCTAATGCACCGGATCCCATCAGAACTTCGAAGTTAAGAGTGCTTGGGCAAGAGTAGAGTACTAGGATGGGTGGCCCCCTGGGAAGTCTTCGTGTTGCACACCTACTAGGACTGTCAATGGGCTGGGCCGGACCGAGCTCAGCCTGCCCGGCCGGACAAATAAAGGGCTGAGCCTACATTAAAGTGAGATGGGCTGAGCTTGGACCTAAATATTAGGCCCGATTTAAATGTGAGATGAGCTTGGACTTCACAAGGCTTAGCCCGAATAAAGCCCGAATAAAGCCCGGCCCTAATAAGTAAATGAATATATATATGTGTGTGTTCAAAAATCATCATATAATAATCCAGAAATTGCAATAGAAAAGAAATAAGGGTTCTATCCATTTTTTATTTGAGGTGAATTCAAAATTGTTCGGATTGCGTAATCGTCAATTACTGATGGACCATTTTAACCTATGGAGACCTAATCAAAAGTTTAGGACTGACAAAATAATCCACGGGAAGGATGAAAGCGAGTCGGTATACCAATTCTTCATCTACAAATTAGTCCTTCCCATTCGAGAATTTTACAAAATTTGAAAAAAAATCAAGTCATCAACGGAAATGGAAAGAGAGGGATTCGACCCTCGGTACGAATAACTCGTACAACGAATTAGCAATCTGCCACTTCAGTCCACTCAGCCACTACGTCTATACCACTTTTTATAGAAAGTGTGTATAAACTTAACAAAATACTTCTAGCTCCCCAAAAAGACATTATATGAACTGGATTAAAAGGATCAGTCATCTGATATATATATATATATTTGTTTTCTTCAGTAATTTATCCATTACAAAAGTTTCTAGAAATTTGATTGCGGTTTTTACTCTTTTATGTGCTTGTATGGTTATTCAATAAGGAATGAAATTGAGTAAAATATGCACTTGTGGAATGGGGCTAATTGAAGCATACGAGCGGCAGGAGCTGCCTTAGAAATGCACTTTTTGTGTATCAGAAAATGAAAGAAAGAGATGTGGTTGCTTGTAGTCATAAAGAAGAAGAAAAAGGAACTACCTTAGTCATAAAAGAATAACAAAAACGACAAGGAAGTATAAGTTTATAACTAGATGTGTCTAAATCCTATTCAAGTTATTGGGGCTTTTGGATTTTAGGTTTATAAAAATCAAAACCCAACACCCAACCAACTTATTTTGGGTAGCCCAAGGAAATTAACCCAAAACCTATTAACCTAACCCATTTGACCAAATTGATTGGGTTGGAGCGGGTCTTCAAGTAATTGGTGGGGTAATGAAAACCCGGACCACAATAACCAGAGGATCATGCACAGCAATTGCACCTTTTTTGTGATGCCAATTTGTATTACAATTTGTCTAGATTTTTTCATGTTTGACATATTTTCTTCTATTACAGCTATCAGATAAATTTCCAATTGTTGCAATATAGTTCAAAAAGCAAACTCAAGGAGTTATGATAACAGTAAAATAGAGAACATGCACTAGATTTCTTCTGAAACTAGTTAACATGCACTAGAACATGTAGACCCTACTCAACTTCTATTCTGATATCTTACCATCAATTTCCACTAGTAAGATATATACATAAAACCAATCAGCTTTAAAATGGGAACTAACACAAAGGTAGAGATGCAGAAGATACAGCAAGCAAATGTCTTGATCAGTTTAATTTCAGGGTAATAAATATCAAGGAGGTTAAAAATTAGAACACATACACGACTGTCATCTAGTTTCAAGCTGAGAATATGCAAAGCATTGCTTCTATAGAAAGCATAACGAACCGTAAAGCATATAAAGGGATGAAGAATGACTAGAAGCTAAATAAGCAGCATTGCATCAAAGAATATAGTGAGCTCTACATTCTGCAGTGGCTTTCCCATATTATTATTCAAGACAAGGTTCAACCAATTTGACCCAACTAGTACAAGAAATCACTAGTGCCAAATTTCACAGAAAGAGAACCTTTGTTTTTCCTTTCATAAAAATACACAGTTAAATTACCAATTATGGTCTTGGTCACATATTAATGCACAGGAAAAGTATGTTCTCAGAAAATCCGTTAGTAACAACATATTCTCCAAATTCTTGAGCTAGCTAATCACATCTAGAAGCTCATTTCTTAAGATCTTATTACAATTTTTTATAACATTCAGATCTGAAGAGCAGCATTCAAACCTAGAATTGTTTTCTTGGTTATATCTTGTCTGGGAACAAAACAAACTTCTAAAACTTTTCACTGTCAAAGCCATATTTGTTCTGCAGTTAACATCCATGACAAAGTCAACTGTTGTATACCCTCTATTGAAACACACTTGGCACCAATAAATGTTGTCACTGTAAGTTAATAGCTGGCCGTTTTATCTTGCATACTCTCACCCATATGCAAAGAGATGAGCTAAAATACTTTCAAAGTAGCAGCAAAACACGGAATCGATCAGCATTTTAATCTAAAACAGAGTAAAAAAAGCATCAATCAAATAAAAAAAAGAAGAAGTAATAATTAATCAATTAGACAAATAAAATCCAGCAGTAAAAACAAAAAATTTAACCTGCTCGATGTCCCTTTCCACCGGTCCACCAGTTCTGCTAACATCTGAATTCATCCTATCCGCACGTGGCACCCAAAAAAGCTGTTCAAAGAAAAAAGCCCTAAAATCTCCTCCTAAACCCCAATCTCCCTCACTCAATCCCTCATTCTCCTTCTCAACTCTAGCACCAAATCATCTCATTCATCCACCATACCCTTCATCAAATACACTCCAATCAAAATCACCACAGGAATTCTATCTTCAATTTTTTAATTCACACTAAAAATATTAACAATTAACATGAAAAAAAAATTAAATTGAATTAATTGGAGTAACGATCTTCTAGTACAGTAACGTCTTCATCAACTGCAGAAGTTGTTTACAGCTGTAAAAAAATGCAGTAACTGTTCACACACTTTACACACAGTACTTTCCCCATCTTATCACAAAGTAAGCCTGAAAAATCAAAAAACGAAAAATCGAAAACCATAAATTCCACGGAAAAAATTATAAAAAAATAAAAAATAAAATGATAGACGAAAACTTTACTGAATTCGAGGATTGGCGGCAGCAAATACTGAGCTTCGGTCTATCCCTCTCTCTACAGGTGTCTGACTGACGGACAGACAGAGGTAATCACACCGTCAGTGCGTGTTTTTGTGAGTGAAAGAGATCAGAAATTGAAAAAAAAAGAAAGTAAAGTGCTATAGGAAATATATAAGGAATAAAGTATTATATATATGAGAGGAAAAAGGAATGATGCTTTTGATCTGTGAGAAATGAGTAGTTGTTGTTATTAATTTATACTAACAAATACTACGCAGAAAGGAGGGGGGACGGATTCCGGGTTAAGTGGATGATCTACCGAGAGATGGGAAGACAGAACTGGACTGAAAATAATACTAGAAAATTTAGTGGTCTAATTCTCTCTGTGTCCCATTTATATGTCTTATTTATTTTTGCTAACAAATTTTTTTTAATAGAAATTTCGTATTTTAGTTTTATATTAACCAATCAGTGTAGAAAATATTTTATATCATTATATTTAGAATGTATTGTTTAAATTTTAAATATCATATTTACGCATATCATATGTATATACACTGACAATGCATGAATGATTAATTACTTTTTATAATATTATTAATGTTTAACCACTCAAATTTTTTAAAAAAGAGTAAAATTATGTAAAGATAAACTCTATTTGATTAAAGTGGGGATTAATTGATTATTCTTTTTATTAGTGCTTGTTATTGGCTTTGAGGTTTTAAGAATGGGGAGAATGAAGGAGAGTTTTCTTTTGGGAGGAAAAAGTTGAGGATTGAGAGAGTCTGGGGAGTAAAAACTAAAAAGTAAGTGTTGTACCTATTAGAAGAGGAAAGAAATCTAATAGGTTAGATTTTTCCATCTGGAGACTAAGGGATTGTGAAGGTACGACAATTAAAGCAGGAAGTATGTATATACTGATTCTGTTATTATTACTATTGTTGTTACTGTTACCAAAACGAGGGGTAGTGGAGAACTTTTGATATTGCTTTGGGTTAATTACACTTTGCCCCCTAAAACTTTAGCATTACTATTCCTTTAATCTTTAACGTTATTTTTGAGCACTTAATCCCTTCGTTTTCATAATTTAATGTTTTGACCATTCCACTCCTATTCAATTTTATTCTTTTTTGGTTTATTTACACTTTACCCCTTAAACTTTAGCAAGACTAACACTTTAGTCCCTAATATTATTTTTGACATTAAAGTCCAAAGATTACACTTGTTACATACTTGACAATTGTAATCCTATTTATTCTAATTTTTTTTTTTTGGTTTTATGAATATGTCTTTAATCAAAAGAAGATTTGATTCACATAGAATTAAATCTGAATAAATGCCTAGTAGTTGAATTCAATGCATTTACTAGCTTTTTATCATAATTAGTTGAAGAAGATGACATGACATGATATGACAAACATTTCAGATTTTTAGCACTAAAACTCCTATATTGATGGTCAATTAAAACCACAACACATTTCTCATTTAAAATGGTTTTTTAGCTTGAAATTTGATTAAATGGACTCATATACCATGAGCACACAATTTTCAAATAACTTTTATTATTTAAAGGGTAAATTACGTAAACCTCCATGTAATATGACCTTCATATTCATAGTCTCTATATGTTTTAGAAATATACATTAAACTCCTATGTAGTCTGTACTAAATAGTAAAATGGATAGAAAATATCCAAACTAACAGTTTTGATTAAAATTACGTTATTACCCTCATATTTAAATAAGGATAAATTACTCTAAACCCCCATATAGTATGACTCTCGAACTCATAATCCCCATATATTTTGAAAATATATCTTAAATCCCTATGTGGTCGGAACTAAATGATAAACAGAAAAATCATCCAAAGCCATATTTTTGAAATTATATTTTTACCCCAGATAAAATTTAATATCAAACTTTTAGATAAGAATTAATCTTTCCCTATTTTCAAAAATTTTAGTTTTTAATTCGCGTGATGAAAAAATGAAAAAAAGGACATTAGTTTATTATTACAATTAAAAATCTATAAATTAATGCTTGAAAAAAAAGAAGAAAAAATACATGAAAATATCTCATGCATCCTTGTAGTTGTGTTGTTTAGTTGTAAATGATGGATAAGTATAGCAAATTTGAGAATAATTTTATGTAAGTAACAATATAGGTAGGTTGGGTAAATGTTTTTTTTTTTTGGGAAGGAAAACGAATTTTCAGACAACGACTCGTAATAGATGTGCGTGTGTAAGTAAATATGATTACTTTAGATGATTTATATTTATTTTACCATTTAGTCCAGATTACATAGGGATTTAGTGTATATCTACAAAAGCATATGGCGGTTATGAGTTCAAGATTCATACCACATGGATGTTTACAGTAATTTATCCTAAACTTTTTGAGAAAAAATTATATTTTTCATTAAACACTCGCTTTGGGGCAGTAATATACGTGCTTTTCAAACACCGTTAATTTGGATAATTTCTATCCACTTTACCTTTTAAAATAAACCATATAGGGGTTTAAAGTATATTTTCAAAACATATGAGGGTTATGAGTCAAAATGCTATACCACATGGGGTCTATGGTAATTTATCCTTATTTAAATTAATTTGTGCCTATTAGAATATCAAAATCATATTTTTAAAAGAAGAAAGAAAAGATAGTGCATTATTTTAATGGTGTGGTGGTGGTAGTGACTAGAGTGAAAATCTTACAAAAATTCGGTCATTGGCCTCACTTGTGTGCCTTACAATTTAAATAGGATGTACATAATGTTAAATGATGTATGCTAATATAAAAAAAGTGGGGATATGACTCTTATTTTATCACAAGATCTATATGTAAGACCATGAATTGAACATGCAATTTTTTTTTGTAATTAGTGGTAGAATTTAGACCAAATGAAGACAAAAGTATAAAAAGAATAAAATAGAATAGAGATAAAATGGTGCAAAACGTTAAATTGGTATAAGAGAAGGGGTTAAGTGTTAAAAAAAACGTTAAAGACTAAAGTATTATTAATTCTAAAGTTTAAGGGGTAAAGTGAAACTAACCCAAGAGTATTTTGGTCCATTTAGTCAAATTTACACACGCCGTTAATGTTGACCATTAGTCTAGGAATTTTAGTACTTAGAAGATAATATTAGAAAGTAAAGTTTTAGTAAAGTTAAAGTTTAAGGGGTAAAAGTGTAATTAATCCTATTGCTTTTGTGGATGCAAGTTTTATCTCTCTGTTTAAGTCAAAGAGACTTTTCCCTTTTTTTTTTTTACATGGCAATTAAACCTTTTTTCTGTAGACGTGTAAAATAAAAAGAGGTTATTAAATTAAATAGATTATCAAAAACCAGATAGATAGTATGTGGGCATACAATATATTTGGTAATTTGCGGGTGTTTATGAAGAAAATGAGTGAATATGTTGTGGGAAATTATGTAAATGAATGAGAATGTGTTGTATTTATTTATTTTTGTCCACTAGGATATTTTATATTTCAATGAAAATGAGAAATCAGTGGCCCAGAAATAATTAAATGCGATAGTAATACACTAAAATTTGGGGTACGGATACAATAATACGAACTTGGAGTTTTACCCGTTTCAGTGCCTTGACTTAAATTTGGGAAATAATGGAGGAATGAAAAATCATTTGCAAAGCTATAATTTAGGAGAATTCTACGATTCCTTTTGGGGAACTATTTCGTTGATTTTAAAAGCTGATACAATACAATTTTTTAAAACATATGATATTATAAAGTACATGGTATTGTACTGTACAACTATTTAAAACACAAGGGAATGGTTCTCTAAATGGACTCTAGAATTTTCTCATAATTTATAGTTACTTGCTAAAGTCAGTCCACGGGCAAGATCTTATCAAATCACGACCCCTAGACTTTAAATCCTCTACTGGATTTTTTTTCTCTTTTTCGAATCTAGCGACACATCAATTATTTTTATTTATCACTTTGTATTTATCACTACTTATATAACTATACTCAATTTGAAAAATATACTCAATCTGAAAAATGATGGAACCTGGCAATGCATTAATCTCAAGGATTTAATCATTTAGGATAAGAGGTGTTCATCAATCATGGATGGTTTGGGTCAGTTTTACGGATTTTTTTGAATTAAACTCTTATATTGGTTTAAAATCTCAAATAAAACCAATTACTTAGTTTGCATTTAGGTTGAGTTCATATATATATATATATATATATATATATATATATATATATAACTTTACGTTCACAATCCATAATGGTCTATTTTAAGTTAATTATACTATAATATTTCGAATAATTGAACAAAAACTAATAGAAAGATACTGCAAATGTCATCATCAATAACTCAAGATAAATATAGACTAATTGGTAAAGTTGTATAGTAAAAATAAGTTCATACTTATTTAGATGTCTATGCGTACATCTACTCAATTATATACACACTTACTCAAGTGTCTATATATATATATGATAATATATTACGAACTCGTCTCAATTATCATTGATGACATCCACTTATTTGATCGATTTTTGAATAAAATATGATATGCTAAGGTTAATTATGAATTCATTTAATCTTTACTATGAATCTTAGAATAAAAGTCTAATATTTTCCTTTTTGTCCAATAATTCTAAAGTGAATTTATTTGATTTTACATTAATTATATCGAAATAATATTTAAACCATTCTCTTTCACACATATATAAAAATACATATATTAAAATAAATACTCATTTAACATTAACATCAACTATGAAGTGACTTTTGTTAATATTTTATCTCTAAACTACAAAACTTATTTAATACCATTTACACTAAACATTAGACAAATTTGTTATTTGAAATTGAAGTAAAAATTTAAAAAAAAATCTTTTTAAAATAAATTTAATTTGGTTATGAATTATTAAGTATTAACTCTTGAAGAGGTTTTTGAAATATATAACATATGTCTTGAACTAATAAAAAATATTTGGAAATATATATCAATTTGGTTCAGTTCATTTATCTTATTTTTTATTCACTTTACCTAATTGAAAAAACAGTTTCATTTGTTGGCCAATTATAAAAAATATTGGAACAGCCATAGTTTAGGAAAAAAATGGATAAAACGTGCAATATGCATTTAAATTACAAGGTGAAAAAGACAAAGATACTAAGGAGCTGATGCCCCAGGTTATTGGGTGTAGTTTTATTAATAGAATTTAATTTTTCCAAGGATGCATTTGTGAATATTGAGGTACTAAGGAAGAATTTATAAAACCTTTCTAGTAGTTTTTATAATTATAGAACATACTAGTCTACATCGTGTCTTAAAAGGTTTACCGAAGGTACATTTGGATAGGTGTTATCTGGCCATTATTGAAAAAATAGTCTTTCGTGGTCAAACTTTTTAGTGTTATTTCGTATAAAGTTAATTTTTTTTTAAATAATAAAATAATTATTTAGATTACAATATGTTCCAGACCCATTAGGCTGGTAAAATACAGTAACTAAAATACTCCACTCTCCAGGCCTAATAACTAAAAAGGCCCTAGAGGCCCAGATAATTCCTAAGATCATGAAGTTCCCTCTTATGCTTTTATATAAAATCAGTGGTAGCTTTCATTTTTTAATCATTCAATACTTTATTCTTCACCGGAGATTGAAAGGTTCTCTAGACTTTATCTCCCTAATAACCTATTATTAACTTGAGTATCAAAAGTTCCACTGGGGACCAAAAGCCCTTCCTTGTTAACTTGTTCTAATATACATTAAAGGAGTCAATACCTAAATTTGATAGTTGATCTACTTTTCAGCATCAATAGTTTGATTTTGTTTGTGGGAATATGGAGCTAAGATAGTTAATATTCCACTACTCTAAAACTCTTACCTCTAGGGAAAACTGAAAGTAGTGTCTACTAAAAAACACCATCAATAAAAAGATCTCTATTGGATCTAAGGCTCCCACTAAGCATCTATCCAAGAAATCAGCAATACAACATCAAGAAAGGAGTGTTCCTCAAAAAAAAAATCTGTTGAGTCACTAGTTTAGAACAGGAGGTGGAGTTGAAAGCCATTTTAGATAGGAGAAACTATAGAAAGAAGTTCTCGACCCAGGGACTCAAATGCTGACTCTATACTCAAAAGAATTTGAGATGAGAGGAAATTGAAAAAGAAAAAAAAATAGAACTATGCTACAGAGTAAGATATTGGAGCCATGTAAGAAAATGAAGAGGAGTTCGCTTTCTCAGGATTGTAAATATGTAGTTTGTGATATAAATAAAATTGATGGGTATGTGTTACAATTTAAAAAAAAAATGTTCAGCTCACAAGCGCACTATAGCAGCGCATGTGCGCTGAAGGCTCTAGCCAGAAATGTTTAGCTCATATGCGCTGCTACAGTGGGCACATGTGCACGCGCCACTGCAGTTGTCCGTTTGAAATTGAAAAATGGGTAAAATGGAGAGGGTTGCAACTTTTGGTTTAAGAGGGGTGTTTCATAGATTGAAAATGTGTATTCCAATGGATTCCTCTGATCATTTATACATTCCATCTCTATAAAAGAGAGTTATATCCACTAATTCAATATAGCATTGATCATTAAAAATCTGTCTCTCCTTATACATTGTTCTTGGGAAGATTTTTAATTTTGCTATTAAACATCTTCAAGAATTTGTTGTATCTTAGAGGTAGATTGCTATTCACCTAAAAGCAAACTATTAAGTATAGTGGGGGCAATCAAAACCTTAAGAAAAGTGATATACAGGCCTCGAATTCTACAAATTTTGATATTCCCAAATTCTAAAAGAAAAACACTGGTTTCCTACTCCATTCTTGCCATTTCATTTCCTCTAATTTTAACAATCTTAAGGTTTTGATAGTGTGTAATCATGGAAACAAGTGGTGAGTTTGCCTTTAAAGTAATGAATCAAGATTTCGTAAAATTAGATCGTTTTGATGGAACCGGAACAAATTTCAACCGGTGGAAAGACAAGATGATATTTTTCCTCACTGCACTAAAAGTTGCTTATGTTTTGGACCCTGCATTGCCCTTAAAATTTCCGCACCAACTATTGGAGATTCAGAGGAACTCAAGGCACAACAGGAGAAAAGGAAAGAGGATGAGATTGTGTGTAGAGATCACATTCTCAATACCTTGTCATCTAGATTTATGATCTTTTCACAGCGGTCAAATCTCCTAAGAAAATTTGAGCTGCGTTGGAACATAAATATGCTACACAAAAATCAGGTGCGGACAAATTTCTTATTAAGAAATATTTTGAATTCCGTATTATTGACTCTTCTTCTATTTTGGATCATTGTCTCAAAATTAAAAGATATTGGCGTTGAAATTTCGGAATCATTGCAAGTGGGGGCAATTATTGCAAAATTGCCTTCTAGTTGGAATGATTATCAAAAGAAAATGCTTCATACTACTGAAATTTTAACAATTGATCAAGTTTTGAAACATATGAGAATCGAAGAAGATACTAGAAATATTCATAGGAAGGATCTAGAACTTGTTTCAAAAGTGAATTTTATTAATGAAAATAAGAGTAGATGATTCAAATTACAAGTTCTAAAAGAAAGTTTTCTGAAAATACTAATTCTAAAGACAAGTTCAAAAATAATAGAATATGTTATAATTGTGGCAAGAAAGGGCATTATAAAGATGAGAGTAATTCCAACAAGAAACAAAAGAAGAATAATGCCCCTAAAGCAAATCTTGTTGAAAGAGATGTTGAAATTGTTGCAATGATAACTGATTATCACATTGATATGATTTCTAAATTAAATGTGGCAATTTCAACCAAATCAAATGATTGGTGGTATGACTCTGGTGCTACCGCGCACATCTGCAATGATAAGTCTCAATTCAAAACTTATGAAGATGTTCCTGACGGCTATGAAGTGCTTATGGGAAATCATGCTTCAACCAAAATTCATGGCAAGGGAAGTGTGGAATTGCAATTCACTTCCGGCAAGAGCTTGTGTTAATGAATGTACTTCATGTTCCGGAAATTAGGAAAAATCTTGTATCAGCCGATGTATTGAATAAGAAAGGGCTGAAAAGTTGTATTAGACTCAAACAAAGTTATCTTGTCCAAGACTGGTGTATTTGTAGGAAAGAGCTACTCTTGTGATGGTATGTTTAAACTTAGTATCAATAAAGACAACATTTCTGTTTATATTGTGGATTCTTCTTATTCTTTATGGCATGGTAGATTAGGACATGTTAATTATAAAATACTCCATTTTATGTCTAAACATGGGTTAATATCTATCAAAGATAATTTTGAGAAGAAATGTGAAACATACATTCAAGCAGAAATAACTAAGTTGCCCTTTCCAAAAGTTGAAAGAAATACACAATTATTAGAACTTGTGCATTCGGATGTATGTGAGTTAAATGGTTTTCTAACAAGATGTGGTAATAGATATTTCATTACTTTCATTGATGATTGCTCAAGATATGTGCATGTTTATTTAATGAAAGCCAAGGATGAAGCATTTGATATGTTAAAATCTTATAAATCTCTTGTAGAAAATCAATTGGATAAGAAAATTAAAGAGTCACATGTTGAGGAGTGATAGAGGTGGTGAATATTTTTCTACCAAATTCTCAATATATTGTGAACAAAATGGTATTATACACCAAACAAGTGACCATACACTCCACAACAAAATGGTTTGACTGAAAGAAAGAATAGAACTTTAGTAGATATGGTTAACACCATGATTCTAAGTTCTGGCTTACCAAGAAATTTGTGGGAAGAAGCTTTGTTGACTGCCTGTCATTTACATAATCGAATTTCGTCTCTCAAGACTATAGTGTCACCATATGAAATATGGAAAGGGAGAAAACCAAACTTAACTTATCTTAAAGTTTGGGGATGTATAGTATTATAGAGTTTCGGATATTAAAAAAGTAAAGTTGGGACCGAGAGCACTTAAAAGTGTTTTTGTTGGCTATGCTGAAATTCTAAAGCCTATAGACTACTTGACATTGATTCTAATGTTATTATTGAATCAAGGGATGTTGAATTTTTTGAGAATAAATTTCTTAAAAATTCAAATATTGATTTGCATCCATGATCCAATTAAAGTACAAGAACCAATTCCAAATGTTGATCCTTCTTCTAGTAATAAAAGGAAGGAAATTGATACTGCTTTTGAACTTAGAAGAAGTCAAAGACAAAGGAAAGAAAAATATTTGTCTTCTAATTTCATATCTTCACAAGCTATTGTTTTCTTAGTTAGACAAAGGAAAGAAAAATATTTCTCTTCTAATTTCATATCTTCACAAGCTATTGTTTTCTTAGTTGAAGGCAATAGAGATCACTTGTTTAATAAGATTCCAATCTTATTAAATGTAGAAGATGATCCTAAATCATTGGTTAAGCTATGTCATCAAGGAATGCAACATTTTGGAGAGAGGCTATAAATGATGAGATGGACTCAATATTATCAAATAATACTTGGGTTCTAGTGGATTTACCTCCGGTTCTAAACCTATTGGTTGTAAATGGGTGTTTAAGAGAAAATATGACACTAATGGATCCATATTGACATATAAAGCAAGACTTGTAGCTACAGAATATTTTAGACAAACGGAAGGAATTGATTATTTTGACACTTATACACCTATTGCAAGGATAACATCCGCTAGGGTACTAATGTTATTAGCTTCCTTTTATAATTTGTGTGTGCATCAAATGGATATTAAAACAGTCTTTTTAAATGGTGATTTGGATGAAGAAGTGTATATGGAATAACCAGAAGGTTTTACATTGCCAGGAAATGAATATAAAGTTTGTAAACTAATTAAATCTCTATACGATTTAAAACAACTACCCAAACAGTGTCATGAAAAGTTTGAATCAGCTTTATTCTCTAATGGATTTAGATATAATAATGTTGATAAGTGCATTTATTCTAAATTCATTAAAGAATATGGTGTGATTATTTGTCTATATGTAGAGGATAAACTAATTGTTAGTACTTCTTATAAAGGTGTACTTGAAACTAAGAAGTATATGTCTTCTCAATTCAAAATGAAGGATCTTGGTGAAGTGATACTATCTTAGGGATTAAAATCGTAAAAGGCATAGTGGGGGTTATGCTTTATGTCAAACACATTATGTTGAGAAAATTTTGAATAAGTATCAACATTCAAATGTGAAAGAAGCAAATATTCCTTTTGACCCAAACTTTAAATTAAGTGAGAATACTGGCAATCCTATTGCTCAACTTGAGTATGCAAGTGTAATAGGGAGTCTAATGTATGCAATGGGTTGCACATGGCCAGATTTTGCCGTGTGTAGATTGTCTAGATATACTAAAAACCCTACAAATGATCATTGAAAAGCAATTGGGAGAGTCCTTGGTTATCTTAAAAGAACTAAAGATTTAGGACTTTTCTACAATAGTTTTCCGGCTGTGCTTGAAGGATATTCTGATACTAGTTGGTTTACTAGTATTAGTGATAAAAACTGTACAAGCGGGTGGATTTTTATGTTAGGTGGAGGAGCAATTTCATGTGTTTCAAAGAAACAAAATGTAATTGCTCATTCCACAATAGCAGCTGAATTCATAGCCTTGTTGCTCAGCTGGTAAAGAAGCGGAATGGTTGAGAGACTTGTTATTGACATCAAGTTGTGGCCTCAACCAATGCCAGCCATTGTTTTGAATTGTGATAGTGAAGCCACAATGTCTAGAGCATTGAATAAAATATACAATGGTAAATCTAGACATATAAGTCTAAGGCATACTTATATTAGACAACAGTTGTTAAATGATGGCGTCGTATCAGTTGTGTATGCAAGAACATACAATAATTTAGCGGATCCGTTGACTAAACCTCTTGCGAGAGATTTGGTGAGATCGACGTCATTAGGAATGGGATTGAAACCCTTTGTCTAAAACTACTAGCAATGGTAACCCAACCTTTATTCTAGTACTACCACTAGATTAAAAAGTTTAAAGGGTAAAAACAAGTTGCTAATAAGTAGTTGTGAGGACTAAAATTATATGTATACCATTCCATGTTGTTTGTGTAAATGGTAACCTTTAAGTGGGAAGGACGAATATATAAATATTTATATTTCTTAATGAAATCATCTTGCTGTGCTTTTAACCTTAAAAGCTTGAGAAGATTTCACCTATATGATCATAAGAAGTGGTGCCACTTCTAACAAAAGTTTTGGGTTCTCTTTTGTACATGACCATGAATTTGGATAGAGCACATGACCGGTAACAGTGCTAAAGCTATTTTGTGAACATATGTATAAGGTTAACAAGTTCATGTGTGTGATAATTCTAGTCTAATTTAAATCATGGTTTAAGCAACAAATGCCACCTTGATTTGATTAGGTCTAGTGAGCTATTTACACTACAGAAAAGTTTAAGACAATAGTCACTTTTCTTTATGCATGATGTTAAAAAAGATAGTGAGTTGTATTTATATTACAAACTAAGTGGGAGAATGTAAATATGTAGTTTGTGATATAAATAAAATTGATGGATATGTGATACAATTTAAAAAAAAAAATGTTCAGCTCACAAGCGCGCACTATAGCAGCGCATGTGCGCTGAAGGCAGTAGCCAGAAATGTTTAGCTCATCTATGCGCTGCTACAGTGGGCACATGTGCACGCGCCACTGCAGTTGTCCGTTTGAAATTGAAAAATGGGTAAAATGGAGAGAGTTGCAACTTTTGGTTCAAGAGGGGTGTTCCATAGATTGAAAATGTGTATTCCAATGGATTCCTCTGATCTTCCATCTCTATAAAAGAGAGTTATATCCACTAATTCAATATAACATTGATCATTAAAAATCTGTCTCTCCTTATGCATTGTTCTTGGGAAATTTTTTAATGTTGCTATTAAAAATCGTCAAGAATTTGTTGTATCCTAGTGGTAGATTGCTATTCACCCAAAAGTAAACTATTGAGTATAGTGGGGGTAATCAAAACCTTAAGGAAAGTGATATACACGCCTTGAATTCTATAGATTTTGATATTCCCAAATTCTAAAAGATGTGTACTTGTTTCCTACTCCATTTTTGCCATTTCATTTCCTCTAACTTTAACAAGGATAGCCAAGGTCTAACTCTCCAATGAATGTTGATTTGTCAGATGAAAGTTAAATCACTAAGATAGAATCCTAGAAAGACTATTAAGAGTTTAAGGCAAAGTTGAAAACCTAATCAAAGTTAGGAAGAAAGAATGGATACAATCACATCATGCCATTCATAGACACCTTTATGAAAGAGACTTACCCTTAATATTTTCAAGTCCTTACTTTCGATATCTATGTTTAGAACACAATCCTAGTGATCACCTAGCCACCTATTATGTCAAGATATGCCTCCATGGGTATCTAATGCTATCCTCCATAGGGGAGGGGTCCTTCCTAACCCTCAAAAGTGTTCTTGGGAGCAGTTTGATACTTTCAAGAAGGGAAAGTTGAAGAACTTTGAGAAACTTGAAGATAGGTTCATGAATGAATTTGGCAAACAAAATATTTAGGAAGACTAATGTGCACCTTATGTTGACAAATTAGAAGTTTGATAAGTCTCAGCGAGACTACGTAAAACTTATTAGTAGTAGACGCCACCAAAGATTTACACTAAATAGTGTCTTTCCAAAGTAGAGTCAAACTTGAAAATTTCTTGTGGAACCAAACTTATTACAAGCATTCCAAGAATTTGGCTTAGATTTTCTCTCAGGTAGAGATCCATGCTAGAGCTTTGAGCAAGGGAAATCCAAGAGGAAAACCTATACAATATGGAGGCAAGAAAATGCTTAACCATCCAATGGAAAAGCGAGAAAGAATGCTTATGATAGGCTTTCCCTCTCATTCCCTATAGGGAGAAGGCTCCTAAACCCCCAAATAATTATACTCCCCTTAACTCCACTCTATTCTGGATCTTGATAGTTATCCTCGATCAACAATATATGTAGTGCCCATGTCCTATGAAGAGTGAGCCACAAAAAAATAAAGAAAAATGTAATTCTTATTTGATCAACAAAGTTATGATTTTCTTGTTATGAAAAAAGCTTCAGAAATGCAATTTCTAGTTAAAGTGATTATTACTTCAATTTTTCCAAGAACTCCTTCACCACAAGAGAGAGATAGACTTGAAAATCCATTAATGACAACAACTATTTTCCCTAAACCATTAAGTCAAAATATTTAACCCAAATTATTAATAGCTTATGACCTCACATGGTATATACAAATGTGGGACTCACATTCACCCCTTTGTTTAGGTTTTGCATCCCTATAAAGCTTACAGTAGACCATACTCAGTTTTGTAAGATTATAGATGTTGCTCATACGGACCCTAAAGGTGGTTCTCACCTTTAGATTGGCATAGCATTTAATCCCACCTAGCACATAGCTCCTACACTTCTTTGCATAGTCATGACCTAATACCATTGGCATAGCCTCGCTTTGTGTAGAGATCACATGAGGTTTGCTATAATACCAATTGTAACGTCCTGGATCTATGGTACCCTAATTTTTTCCCTAAACTACTAGACCAAAATGATTAAACCAAGTTATTAGTAACTCATGACCTTGGATATTATAAACAAATCAATATTTCTTTAAACTTTTGAGTGGGACTTCACATGTATGGTGATAGCTGCCATTTTTGTTTTTTTTACAATGTGAAGTTGCTCATGAATTAAAGAGTGAATGTCCTTTTGAGGTCTTGCACGCTTTTTTTGATTGGAAGCCTGGTAATCTGTGAAGTAAAACCTATATAACATTTGGAAACCTTCATTTAAGCGACTTTGACTCCCTCCTTAATTAATAAGATTTTTCAATTCTTTACTTTGCAAGAATTTTAACTTTTCACTTTGCAAAGACAAAGCCATTAGTAATAATCTTTGCAAGAAAATTCTGAACAGGTCATACTCTATTATTAGGAGAAGAATAGAAATGCAATGTGATCTTGAAATCTGATCCTATGCATAAGTTTCAAGAAGAAAATTCAATGATGCTGATAATTTTGATAGCCAATTATAGATTAGATCATACCACTTCTGCTTAGGTTCCCTTGCCAACAAAGCAAGTAATAGTGTTACTAATCTTGTGAAACTTGATTCTCTCAAAGTAAAACTAATAGAAAGTTACAATAAGCATTAAGTTTGAAGAACTATTTAAAGACTCAAACATGAATTGATAAATACGAAGCCGAGCCTTCTCATGATAAAATCACCAAGTGTGATAATTACTAGGGAGAAAGCCCTTATGCCTGTTAGAAGTTACTTGTGAATTCAAGTTCCTTGATGAAGATTGGCTTCTTTTTAGAAGGTTCATACTTTCTGAAAAGTTCCTACTTTATTAAAAAACAATGAGAGAATTATATCAAGCTACAAGAACTTAAGCTTCCTTTAGATAAAAAACATAAATGTGATGGTAGCCTACAAGAAATACTTGTAGGAATTCTAACACCCATTTCCTCATAAACCTCTACATTGTGAATGTAAAAGTTTAGATAATTGGACAAACATAAATACACTAGGTTGAGACCCAATAACTAAAAAGACCTAGAGGCTTTAGGTTATTCCTAAGGCCCATCAAAGTCTACTTTGTATAGTCCTCATTTTATTCAATGAATAATTTATAGTTCACTATAGGTTGAGACAGACAAGCTTCTGTCTTTAGACCTTATCTCTCTTAAAACCTATAACTAACTTGAGTGTTGGAACTTCTAAAACTTTTCCCAAGGATAAAAGCCCCTTTCTTCTTAACATATTATACTTTGCATTAGAAGAACGCCTACCTGAATTAGACAGTTTACAGTTTTGGGAATCAACAAGATCATTTTATTTTGTGGCCTATAATGAATGCACATAAGTTCTTCCATGGCTTTATTAAAAAAATTAGCAATATCTATCACAATTTGAATCAAATATAATACATTAATACAATAATATTTCCATACAAAATAAAACGAACTAGGCTTTAACTCATCATCTTTTGAAACATTTAAAGAGTTTGAGGCTTAATGTCGAGATTTAATAGGAAGTTCTAAGATGGAGGACTGGTTTTTGTTGATACTATATTAGAGATTCATTATCAGTTGAAATTGCATAGTTATTAAGGGACTAATCTAAAGACAAATTGAAAGTACAATTTGGGATTGAGACACGTGAAATGCTTTTCCAATGCACCTTTTGCTACCTTCAAGCTTTATGCTTCTCTTAATGTCAGTCAGTTACTATCGACAATGTAGCCTCTTTCATGCTTTTTCTGCTCAAGAAAGCTGTTTGGTGTATGCTTTTGACCATCCCTTAACTACAATAACTTGTCCAGCGAGGCATATTTACAAGTATGTTATAAGTTATGTAATTAAAATTTCTGTTGCTTTATTCAATGCAATAAAAAATTATAGTCACATAATGTATTCATATAAATTTGAGAATTCTTTGTTTATATGTACATAGAAATAAAGTTGAGAAATATGTTCTCAAGAGTTAAGAATAAGCGATATATATTTCTCTGTACATTCTGTGTTTTTCTGATATACGTTATAGTAGTTATGTTACTTGTGTAGTTATTATTTCCTAATTTTGTGAGGTTGTTATATTTTGAAGTGCTTTTTAAGTAATTAGTTGGAAGACTTTTTTCAACTAGTGCAAGTAGGTACACTCCACAAGACTAATCCCACTTACAAATAAATTTTTAATTATAAATTAACACCGGGGAGGAGTCTTTTCATAAAATTTAGGTTCAAGAATTAGGTTATGATCTCTTAGAAAATTCATGTAATATTAGTGGTGGTTTTGATGATAGGATAGCTAGTTCTGAAAATGGGAGTGTTAGTTTTGAATATTGGAATGGTAAGTTTAATAATGAGGGTAGCAGTGGGGATGTTGATGCCACAAATAGCAGTTGTAATAATTAATCCAATGATTTTGTAGAATGGTCTTTTCTAGTTGAATCTAATTATGATATTAGTGGTGATGAGGACGATGAAGTTTTTCTTAATAATGTAAATAAGAATGTTGAATGGCTAGATTTTGACAGGCAGAGGAGAAAGTGGAAATATGATTAAATGGGTTGAAATCGGGTAGGAGCTGTTACAACCTAAGTTAAATTTAACAATTACATGTACTGTACGTGATTTTTTCTATGCTAAATTAGTAGAAATTAGAAAGTTTGTGACTCATTTTATTTAGAAATTACAAACCAAAATAGACCACAATCTAAACTTTAGCAGCTAAAATTGCATTTGGATCTTGATACTTCGCAGTCACGTGCCTTTCACGTGATTTTTTACATTTCTAATTAATGAAAATTTTAAATTTGTCCAAAATTAGTAGAAATTGAAAAGTTTGATGATTAAATACATTTTGTATGGGATTTTGGGAACTAAGATGGATCATGACCTAAACTTTAAGGGTTAGAATTGCATTTCTCTCGTAATGAAAATATCCATTGCTAATTAATACAACCGATTTGCTAAATTTTTTTTTATTTTCGAAATAGTAACATCAGAAATATCCATTACTTTCTAGTCAGTCAAAAAAACCAAGATCAAATTTCTTGTGCTACCTAACTATCTGTTGTAAATATTTTTTTAAACTTTGTAATGGGAATTTGCATTGCAATGATTTTGAAAATGATTTTTTAAAGAAATACGTAGCAATTTGCAACATACTTTGTTCTATTGCTAACAATAATAAATTCAGTTGCTAAAATGCATTTTTTTAGTAATGTATATGTAGTTTCTATGGCCTCTTTTCACATTATTAGGAGTAGTAATTTTAGAGTTTTTTTCTTTCTTTTCTCGTCCTTACTCGGGGAGGAACTTCTAGTCTTCTTTTCATGTAGTTCTTAATATAAACCCTTATTAAAGATTGTAGTTTTGGTATTGTAAGGGTTTAATTTTTGCTTATTCTACTTTGTTTAAGTTTTAATTTCAAGTTTACTTTAGTTTAAATTGTTGTTTAAATGCTTTCGTTATATGATTTCATTTAATGGCTTTTTTTAAAATACTTTCTTTTATGTTTTGTCTTTAATTATGCAATAGTTAGTTATGAGTTGGCGTTTGGATGATGTTAATTCGCAATTGGTGATGTTAATTACTTGGCTGAATGGTGAAATTAGACAATTTGGACATTGTTAATGGATTGATTAGTAGTTAGGAAAATTAGCTACTTCTATATTTATCTAGGTCGTCATCTAGGGGTAATTGATCATATTTAACTTGTTTTAGTGTTGTTTTAGTGTAAGAGAGATCCTATACTAGACTAATTAAATTGATAGAGTTAATTGACGAATGATCAGGAATATTAAAATTGGGAATTGACCTCTAATATGGCTAATTGAACCAAATGATTGATAAATTAATCAAAATTGAGAATTAACCAGTCTAAACCCTAAAACACTTTTAAAACCATTTTCTTAGTGTATTTTATCTTTAATTTCTAGAACCAAATCCTTTATATGTCAATCTTCCAAATAGTCTTGTAGGAACAATCCTTACCTCCACTAACTGCTATTTGACACCATATTGTTGTGGGATGTCATTTAGTTAAGTTACTTAATTTAAGTGTACTTATAACTAGATTCACATCAAGTTTTTAATACCATCGCATAGGATTGAGATGTGTAATATCGAATATTTAGTCTAATAGCTAATTTGGAGTTGTATATAGTTGTTTGCTTTCATTTCAAAATACCTCTAATTTGAATGGATAGTTTAGACTAGTTCATAGGCTAAACTTTCCTATTTTATTTAGTTGTTTCCGTTGTAGTGTTTGTTCGTTTGTTTTGGTTATTTTTGGTGCTTTTTTGTTATGATATCATGCAAGGTATGAATTTGTATCAATCATACCTATGATGCAATCCCTATAATTATGGAGGCATGACCTATTGGCATGAGTCTTATAATGACCCTTTTCCTTATGGCTATGATATGGGATAGTACAACCATCCAGATCCTTATTGTTGGTGTTATCAAAGTTAATTTTGTCATTATCTGCCACCCTAAGAGCAAGAAGAATTTGTTGTGAGTGGCAATATTCTTCAACAAATGAGGAATTTTATTAAAGAGAGTGAAGAACACAATGAAAGAATGAGGAAACTGAACTTAGGATGAGGAAATTCAAGCTAGGACATAAATCACCACCAATTGAAGAAGAAGTATAGGAGGCATGATTGGAGGAGATGATGAATAACTTCAAGGGTTTAGAATCAAGCTAAATCCAGGAAGAACATAGAAGCTTATTGTGCTAAAATTACGAGATACTTGGTAGGTGAAGCTCAAAGAACATATGTAGCCTTTCCAACCCAATGTGGACATCAAGGACCACCAACCAAAGAACAAGAGAATGCAATATTGGAAAAGATATTGTACACAATTATAGAGAAGTAGCCAACAATTTCAAACACATGCAAGTTCGTACAGATTAAATAACACAAAAGTTAGTGGTTTCAACTCAAGATGCAACCATGACCCATCGAACCCCAATAGAATGATATGGTGATGAGAAAGTGAATGTGCAACCATTAAATCTAGACTTACCAATGCTAGTGAAAAATTGCGACTTTGAGGGGTACGAACAACATGGAGAGAACATTGAGTCAATGGGTTGTAAAAATGCTAAACCTAGGTATACTGGATCTTTTGGACTTGAACTCTCAATAACCGAGTCATTCAATAATTATTTGGAAGCATCACCGACAAATCACTTTGAGTGAGTGTGAATTTCCCCTGGTGAGCTATACAGAGGTGCCATTTGGGGTTTTCATGAAAAAAAATCTAGTTAAAGGGGTGGATCATGATGGACACATATTAAAGGGAGTTGGGGAAATATCTACTTAAGTTGAAGATCTAATTGTCCTTGGATACTTCGGATGTGCAAATCAATTGAGAAAATTTACAAAGGATTTCGACATCTTTGGCAAGCCTCCTTAGCTTTGTTAAGGGATTATTTGTTTCCCTTATTTTTTTTTTTATGTTCTACTTTAGATTACGTATTCTAGTTTAAGAACCGGTGGATTTATGAAGGCATAAGCCTTGTGTTTTGTTAGTTTGATACATTTTCTTTATTAAGTATTTGAGTAATTTGATGAAAATCTTATGAATACTTGTTTAGCTTGCTATTTTCTTGGTTGTTGAAATCTTTTTTAAGGCTAATTGTTGCAAGAACTAAGTTAGAAAGATGAATTAGGCACAAATAACCTTTGTTTTATAATGCTAATTCCCATTACCCCTCGGAATTGTTAGTCTTAGTTTTTCTTTGATTAGTTGAACCTAAAAATTCTCGATAATTCCCACGTGGATTTGTTATGTTTGGTATAAAGGAATAGAGTAAATTCCTTAAATCTTTGGTTCTATTTTGCATTTGTATGAGTTAGTGGATTTGCTCACCTGCAGGATTTTTTAGTATATTCTTCAGTGAATGACACGACTAAAAATGAAATCAAGATTTTAAGTGGAATTGTGTGTATCTGATTGCATTCATTTATTCTGAATGAGTATTAGCCCTCATTTATATATGACTTTTGTTTATCCAAGTATTATTCAAAGTGATTCACTAGTTTTACGTTTGGCTAATCTATATATTTATACGCTTTTGAGTTTCTTTGTCTTGTTTATAATGCTTTACACACCTAGTTATAAATTCATAAAACAATTAAATCCTGTTACTAAATAGGTGGTATCCTCAAGTATACGGTTGTCAACTAGTAGCAAAGTGTAAGAAGTAGGGATCGTATTCACAAGGATTGGTCAATAATTACCAGTTATTTGGTTAGATTACACGATTTGAAGAAATTGATTAAGAGAAGATATTTAACTAAAACTAGAACTAAAGAACTAAGAAAGCAATTTAAAAACTATCTATTGCATTAAAGTAAAGACTAACACTAAGAAAGCATGTTTAAGAAAACAAGTAAAATGGAAGCATGTAAAATGAAGTCATTCTTTAGAAAGCAATTAAAAGGAAAAAATGACTTAAAGAAGCAATTAACTAATCTAGATTAAACTAATTACCACTCTTATAAACATATAATTCTTGAAAGCCCATAAACTATTCTATAATAGCATGTTAAAAGAAAGAACTTTTAGAAAGGAATTAACTAGTCTAAACTACAAATTAACTTTAAGAAAGCACAATTAAAGAAAATCTTTAACTAATCTACCAATTAAACTAGTAAAGCAAGTAAAGAAAGCAATTACGTGAAAAGACCACAAACTAATCTATCCACAATAATGAACTAATCTAACCTACAAATTATCACTAAAAAAGCATTTTTAAAGAAAGCTCATAAACTAATATAACAATTACACTAAGAAATCATGCAAAGAGAGAAAATATATGAAAGTAATTAGACTAATTAAACTAAGGAAATATGAAATTAAAGTAACTAAAAGAGTTTTAACATAAACAAGGAACTTACTACTAAAAAACTTCAATCTTTAGCTAGGAAATTGTGATTACAAGAAAGAGAAATCCTACTCTAATCTAATCTAAGAAAACCTTCCCCAAATGGGAAGGAAAAGGAAGAAAATTACTCTCTAATCTAGCCTACTTCTACTGGGTTTCTAATGGATTTTCTATGCCTCAAATGATGCTTAAAAGGGGTATAAATAGTGCTAGGGTCATGGGGTAATAGTGCAGCAAAAATCAGCCCCGAACAAAGTCATTTTTTTTCTAACCGTCTCCAAATCGCAATTTGGACTGAAACTTCTGAAAAGCAGCACTTCACAGTTTTGCTCCATGTTCAAAAATCTTCATCTGATGTCATTCTTGATGTGTACAACTTTTATGCGACCCTAACATAGGAGAATATTGTTATCTATAATAAACATTTAAAATAATACCTAAATATGTAAATGAAACTCTCACAAAATAGCTCAAAAAATGAATGACAAACAAAGACAAACGAAAACTTAACTCCCAATGAAGTTAAGTCAAAGACACAACACAACTCTATACACAAGAACCAAATAAAATATGATAATTAAGACCTAAATAAGTACTAAAATACTTAATAAACACATATTGCCACATTCTAACACATGAATGCAAAATAGACAAAAACACACACGAAAACACTAAAAATGCTTGAAATTAGTAGCCAAAGTTTCAAGTTTAGGGTACATATAACTCTAATTTTCTAGAGTTATCAAATCCTCAAACTTAAGCTTTTGCTCGTCCCGAGCAAAACAAAGGACAAGAAAAAAGAACAACAAAAATGAACAAAGTAAAACATACGACACAAGTCATCAAGACACAACACATTCGACACCACCAAGATGACAACACAAAAGGTGAATAACGGATGCACTTTGAATAATTAGGAAACATCTCAAGGGACATCAAATACCATATGAAAATGGAACTATTTTAACCAGTCATACCAAGTTTTTCAATTTTCTAAAGGAAACAAGTTCAAATGCCAACAAAAGGTTTCACATAACTAAATATTAACCGTCATCAAAAAGGTTTTTGAAAAATAAGTTTCATTCATCTAAAACATAGTTTTTCTCAAATCAAAAGGATTACAACGTTTTTCAATCATCTTGATAATGACAAGGATCATTGGGAATATTTCTCTATCAAGGAGTGAGTAGTATGATATCAATGATGAGTATTACAAACATTTCCTACTCAACTTATTGGTTTACTAAAATGTAATTCCTAATGGCTTATTTTGGCGAAACAACATGGGTACATGTTGGAATCCCGTACTTGCCTTGTTCCTAAAAGCAAAGTTTGTTTTTGTTTTTCGCTTTTTTTGCTTTTTCTTTTTACATTGCCCTAAACCAAGGAAGAGGAGTAAAACGTGCCCAAGATTATAATCAAACCAATCACTCACAGGTTAGAAGAAAACTCCCTATGCCAACACATAAAATGACCTAAATCACTTCTATTCCATTTAAACCAAAATAAATTGACCAAAAATTAATACTATTGATTTGGTAAAAAATTTTCAAATGAACTACTATAAAAATGTGAATATCTCACTTTTTGAATATAGTAATACATGGCTTTTGAAATTCTTTTGTCGCAAAAGAACTAAACATACCAAAATTTGCGGAATGCCAAGTTTAAATAACTCAATCATATGATATTGTAAGTCATTTGTCATCATCGTATACCGTAATCAATCAATTTTTCATCCAAAATTCACCACACAAATATTTACATTTACAAAAAGAAACCATTCCAACACAAGTAAATAACACCCCCAAACTTGTCATTTTATTCAAGTGATGAGTATAACTCATCCTATGCAATTTCGCTCACCCAAAATAGAACAAACGCATAATAATACTACTAGAACGCATAAAAACAAAAGACTAGGCAATGATTTTGAATTTCCCTTGGACAATCAAAAAACAAAAATAGAAGATGAACAACATATTAACCAAGTGAATATGAATGCAATCAAGGAAGCTCAAATTGAACATAACAACAAGAGTTCTACCCTTTAATTATGGACTTCACCAACATTGAGCACAACATTTATCAAGGCTAAGCAATGAGAAAATGTCAAGTAAATCATATAAATGCAATTTTCAATTAAACATGAGTCCTAAAAGTTAATTTTTCTTCAACAACCAGTTATGATTATACCAAGGAAGTGTCCTCGGGGATTCACAGGGTTTAAACAAGGTAAAGAAAAAGAAAAGCACATATAAGGGTAACAAGGTTTAACACAACGTAAAGGTTATCTAAATGCCCAACTCATCCCCCCAAACTTAGTTTCTATAATCGGCTTTAAAAAGACATTCAATCACAAGTTAGCCTACTCTTAATCCAAATCAAACATTCATATGATTTCCGCAAAATAAACTCAATTATTTAGCACATGAAGTGTATCAACAACTAGAATATCCATAATCAAAAGATAAAACCAAGTCCAATTTCAACCAATAATCATGTACATCATTCACAAATCACAACAAGTCATATTTGTTATCACCATTCTCATTAACAATAATATTTGACTAAGAGATTCCAATAAATCATTTGCCAATAACACAATACAACTAAATTAAGCACAAGGCTACAAGCCTTTATTACCAACTAGGTATTTAAACTAAAGCAAGTAAAGTAAAGAAAGCATAATAAAGAAAAAAAAAAGAGCTACTCCTTCAACACCAAGGAGACTTCCCAAGAATATTGTAATCCTTGGTGAATTTGCACATTTGTTGAGCTCCTCCGAAATCTCGAAGGAAATGAACTTCGGCATATGTAGGTTATGCCTCCTTAATCCTTTCTAAAATGTATCCTTGTTCTACCCACTCCTCCTAGAACTAGCTCTTTCTCCACGAATACCTCAAATAGAACCTCTTTTATTATAATCGGGACAAACACACATGCATGCAAGGGAAAATTGGTGATTCCTGTACATAAGGATTGAGTGTCTCGATTGTTGTAACTTCAACTTCATGAGGCTCTTGAGAACCGGTTTCTTGCAAGACATTTTCAATTTGTTCCTCTTGAACCAGTCTTCATCCATTGGTAGAGGTGTTGGAATACATTGTTCTTCAACATTTGCTATTCCTTGAATCTCAGCAAGTTGGTCTTGTAACCGATTGTTGGATGTGGCTTGCTCTTCACAGAGTCTATCTATTTCTTTTTTAAGTTGAGCAAGTTTTCCTCATTCTTTGGCCATAATTTCTCGAAATTGAGCCCTTTCATCTAGAAGTTGGGCTACTTCTTCTCAAAATTCTTGAATTTGCATCCACTTGTCCATCCTTCTTACGTCTTCACTTTCTTGAGTTGTTTGGTGAAGGAAATAATATCACCTGACTCCATTTGATCATATGAAGGCTCTTGTGATGAGGGAAAGAGTAGGAATTTTCTTGATAGATCATAAGGATATGGATGGCTAGACCATCCCATTTGATAATTTTGGTGGCTCTATAAGCGTATTGATGGCTAGACCATCCCACTTGACAAACTAAAGGGAACGGAGAGTAACCATAACAAGAATCATGCTCATTGGACATACCTCCATTACCATAAAAATGGTAATCTCCTTTGTATGAATCATTCCAATTAGGTCCTTGCATGTTCTTGAACAATCAACAACACAAATAAAAATAAGAAAACGATCTAAAACAACACAAATAAGAAAATTAGGAAAGTTTAAACTACTAGTTAGTCTAAACCATCCATCACAAAGAAAATCTTCTTGGATTTTGTAAAATAAGAACACAACTACAAAAAAAAAATCCTTTTGGTTTTTCAAATGGGTGAAACAACTATACAAGAAAACAAAAGGCTTCAATTTAGTCTTTCCACCAAATGTTATATATCGATATTACCGAAAACCAATCCCCGGCAACGGCGTCAAAAACTTCATGCTTTACACACCTAGTTATAAATTCATAAAACACTAAAATCCTACTACTAACTAGGTGGCATCCCGCAAGTATACGGTCGTCAATTAGTAGCAAAGGGAAGTAGAGATCGTACCCACAAAGATTGGTCAATAATTACCAATTATTAGGTTAGATTACAAGTTGAAGCAATTGATTAAGAGAAGATATTTAACTAAAACTAGAACTAAAGAACTAAGAAAGCAATTTAAAAACTATCTATTGCATTAAAGTAAAGACTAACACTAAGAAAGCATGTTTAAGAAAGCAAGTAAAATAGAAGCACGTAAAAAGAAGTCATTTTTTAGAAAGCAATTAAAAGGAAAAAATAACTTAAAGAAGCAATTAACTAATCTAGACTACTAATTACCACTAAGAAATTATAATTAATGAAAGCCCATAAACTATTCTATGAAAGCATGTTAAAAGAAAGAACATTTTAGAAAGCAATTAACTAGTCTAAACTACAAATTAACTTTAAGAAAGCACAATTAAAGAAAATCCATTAGCTAATCTACCAATTAAACTAGCAAAGCAAGTAAAGAAAGCAATTACGTGAAAAGCCCATAAACTAATCTATCCTAATGAACTAATCTAACCTACAAATTATCACTAAAAAAGCATTTTTAAAGAAAGCTCATAAACTAATATAACAATTACACTAAGAAATCATGCAAAGAGAGAAAATATATGAAAGTAATTAGACTAATTATACTAAGGATATATGAAATTAAAGTAACTAAAAGAGTTTTAACATAAACAAGGAACTTACTACTAAAAAACTTCAATCTTTAGCTAGGAAATTGTGATTACAAGAAAGAGAAATTCTACTCTAATTTAATCTAAGAAAACCCTCCCCAAGTAGGTAGGAAAAAGGAAGAAAATTACTCTCTAATCTAGCCTACTTCTACTAGGTTTCTATTGGGTCTTCTATGTCTAGTATTTAAAATGATGCTTAAAAGGGGTATAAATAGTGCTAGGGTCGTGGGGTAACAATACAGTAAAAATCAGCCCCGAACAAAGTCATTTTTACTCCAACCGTCTCTAGATTGCGATCTGGAATTTGAGATCGCGATCTAGACTGAAACTTTTGAAATGCAGCACTTCACAATTTTGTTTCAAAAATCTTCATCCGACGTCCGATTGATGCGCCATTTTTTTTCTTGCAATTGTAACACACAGGAGAATATTATTATCTATAATAAATACTTAAAATAATACCTAAATATATAAATAAAATTCTCACAAAATATCCCAAAAAATGAATGACAAACAACGACGAATGAAAACTTAACTCCTAATGAAGGTAAGTCAAAGACACGACACAACTTTGTACACAAGAATCAAATAAAATATGCTAATTAAGATCTAAATAAGTACTAAAATACTTAATAAACACATATTACCACATTCTAACATATGAATGCAAAATAGACAAAACCACACACTGGAAGACACTTAAAATGCTCGACATTAGTAGCCAAAGCTTCAAGGGTAGATATAACTCTAGTTTTCTATAGTTATCAGTTTACTATGGTATTTTAGGCTTGAATAAATATCTATACGCTTGTCTATTATTGGTTCATGTTTGATGAGGTGATTTGGTTGAATGCGGATAGATAAGAAGTATTGGCTTTATATTGTCATTTTATGCTTGACTTGGAAGTGAATTAGTGACCGATTGAATAGCAATTCTAATGTTTTGAATTCCCAATTTAATTCCTCAACTATTTGAGGTTAGCTATTTACCAATGATAGTCAAAATTTGACACTAGTTCAAATTTTATTTTGATGTTTATTGCGTTTGTTATTAGAATTTGTATGAAATAGAAGTTGAAATTGTCAATTTGAACATGTGTTTTTCCTTTGTAGGATCACTTTTTGGTTGGTTAATGAACTAAAAAAGGTGAAAATTGTGAAGAAGGAAGCAAAGGCAGAAAGTTAGAACAATTGAGAATTTCTCAGAAGTAGTTTTGGGTCACAACCTAGAAGTTCAAGGCATAATTTGCACTGCGGCCGTCCTTGAGAAACCAACTTCTGGGAAGTTTCGAACCACAGCCTAGAATTTGAAGACTAAGTTTTATGTACTGTGACCTAAGTTCCAGAATTGCAAATAAATCAATATCAACTGCTTCAAAACCTAGTCACTTTATCCTCTAACCAAAATCCCTATTTCAAAATTTTCTATCATACAACCCTAGTTTCATTTTACTTTTTTGACATTTACTCCATTCTCAATCTCAAAACTCTATTCTTTCTCCTATTAAGCATTTTCTATTTTGACAATCCTACTTTTGAACACTCACTTACAGGAGTTGAATGCGACACTCACAAGTTTTCAAGACTTGGTCGACGCAAAAATGGAGTACTAGTTTTTCAATCAAATTCTTTTTGAATTCCTACAAGTCTAATTTGACTTTTCAGCATGAGGTGGTTAATGGCACTTGATTGGCTGAGATAAGAATGCAATTATTTGAAGAATTTTGGTGTTATATTGCTTTGGTTCAGTTGATAGTTCATTTGGCTTTATGTCTAATTGGTTTGTATTGATTATTGAAATTGATGGTTAGAATGAGTATTTGTTTGAAAAATGTGAACTTTGATTGTTACTAGTAGATTTGGGTTTTTGAGCGTACTTGGTTAAAATAGAATTTTCACCTCCATTACTTTGTGGTTATTTAATCCTCACTCTTCTAGATTTTCAAATTGTTTCTATGCTTGTTTTGGAAATGATTTAGGCCATCTTTGACATTTTTTGTGGAAATTACATTATCCATATTTCATCCCTGTTGTGGCATTTTAATTCTCATGGTCTCTTTTGGGTGCATTTTATTACTTCCCTTGGTTTTGGTTGTTTTTGTTTCTTCAAAAGAAAATAAAAGCAAAAGAAAAAAAAAAGACAAAAAGAGCTAGAAAAGAAAATTGCAAAAAGAGTTATGCTGTATGCAATAAGGAAAAGTAGAGGGTTCGGTGCTTTCTTTCACCAATATAATGACTTTGAAATATGGCATCCAAATTTAGTCAATAAAGCAAGTGTAAGCGAAGTTTCAAAATATGCTATTAGGACTAGGATGTCAACAAGGAGGGGTGGTACGTTCTGTACTATTTCAACATTGTTTTTGACTTAAAACATCCTAAATTCAATTAATGTTAAACTTGTGTTCATTTGCATTATTTGTTGCTTTACATTAAGTCCTAATGATTCTTCTTCTATTTGATATGATTTGAAGAATTTTATTTGTTTGGTCTAAATTAACCCGCATTTGATCAATTGGCACTGCACTTACGTTTAGCTAGTTAAAGTTATATTTGTGATTAAAATTTGTGCTTACTTTTGATAAAATAAAAAGTGATAAAGATGTTGAGTTTCTTGAATTAAATCATTCATTTTTAACTTTGAGAAGTTCATATTAATGTTCAACATTACCTCTTTTCTTTTCTTTTGGTGGTGTGATTTATTTGTACTCGTATATGTTCTGAAAATTTATGTGTCATTATGTGCTTTATTGTTTTTGTTTTATTCGTAGTCTTTCCTTATTTTGTTTTGCCTGGAGTAGCAAAATGCTATATTTGGGAGTTATTATTATTGCCTTTTCTTCTAAGTGTATGTTTCTGACTTTTTAGAATTTCTACTATAACTTTGTGTGTGTTTTAATGTATTTAGTGTTTAGGACTGTTCATCGGTCGGTATTCGGTTGTTCGGTGTTTAAAATTCGGTTAATGTTCGGTTATTTACCAAAAAATCAATATCCAATTCCAATCCATTTTAAACTTTGGCCGGTTATATAACCGAAGTTTAAAATAGGTTTGGATATTGGTATTAACCATTTTATCCGAAGTTTTATCCCTGTAAATTTTAAAAAAAAAATCAAATTTTAAAATTTTCACTTTTCACAACTTTTAGTCCTACACCAATCTTGTCAAATTACCAATTCACTAGATTTTACATATAAAAGAAATATAAAATCCAACATTCAAACTTCAATATAAAACGGCAGTCTACAGAAATGTCAAACATGTAGGATGTAGCCATAGACTGCCCATACTCCATAACCACCGACTCAAATCCAACTTCAAAGTTAAAAATAACTTACAAACTAGTTCCAACTTCCAAGATTCCAACAAGTAATAACAAAGACATAAATGTTATGTCTGAAAAAAAAAAAAGAAAATCTCACAAACAAAACATTCTGTCCAAATTTTCTTCCAATCATAACAAAAATATGTCAAATAAAGAACAATCTAATCTCCAAGAAGTTGAAGCTTCAGCTGACAGCCTCCAAGTTGCAACTTGCAAATCCCAACTCCTGAAGCACAAAGCTGCACCCCTTTTAATAAAACAACATTCTCGATTTCAGTCATTCAACAAAAATACTTAATTAAACAAATGAAATAATAGAATTAAAGTCAAACCAATCAAATGTATATAATAGTAGAATCCGGAGTACTAGTAATAGTCAAATCTACAAATGAGAGAAAAGAAAATATTTTATTTCTTAAGTGTTAATAAATTAACAAAAACTGAAAGAAAATTATTTTTAAAAGTTTACCATTTTCAATGTTCTCAAGTAAATGTAGGTCTTCCTTTACAGCAACTGGAGAATCTGGGGAACGCAACCAGTCACGAGCACACATGATAGCGTCCACAATTTTAGGAGTTAAAGTAGTCCTAAATGAGTCAAGAATCTGACCATCGGTACTAAATGCTGACTCAGAAGCTACAGTAGAAATTGGAACAGCCAATATATCTCGAGCCGTGTGTGCTGAGATAGGATATCTATATCCATATGTTTTCCATCATCCTAAAATCTCAAAATCGTCATCATTATTAGACACAAGTTTATCCTCAAGATATTGTTCTAATTCATTTTTTGCATCTAACCTACCAGATTCACCTTGTTGTTTCTTGAACTCCATTCTATTTCTACCATTTTTCCTTTTTCCTTCCGTTTGTTCTGATGTGCTATCCATCTGGTCACTTAAGGAAGAAATAGAAGTTGAAGGTTTAGAACTATACAAGTATATCCTCTTATACTCTTCAAATAATTTTACAAGTTCATCTTTCACAAGTATCACAATATGATCCACCCCATACATTTTTCTAATAATCCAATCAACAAATTTAAACTTTTATCGAGAATCAAAAACAACAGCAAAGAAGAGAACCATATTCATTTTCTCAATTTTTCCCCAATACTTATCATATTTACTCTTGATTCTTGTTGCCATCATACTTAGAGATACATCCTCATCTAGTTCCCAATCATTCAAAAGAGTTAACTCCTCGCTAAGTTCATGAACAACTACACTTGACATCACACATAATGAGCTAGAAATTTGTAAAGTAAGATCATAAAAGTGCTCTAAAAATTTCACATAATGCTAAACATTTTCCCAATCCTTCTCATTAGGCACCCCACATTTATCATCCTCTTTAAGATCATTCCTATAACGAGGATCCATATCTTCAAGCCTATCAAATGCTTTTGTAAGTTTTTGAGCTGCATCCAACATCATGTAAGTACGAGTTCCATCTAGTAGGTACATCAAGGCACAATAACTTCTTGCTATCTATTTTTTCCATTTCCACACATTCCTTAAATTTTTGCAACCTATATGGAGATTGCCTAATGTACCGAACAACAGATCTAACATGTTGTACCAAGACACTAATTTCTTTCAAACCCTCAACTACAACTAAATTAATTACATGGGCAATGCATCTCATATGAAGATACTTCCCACCAAGCAAACAAGTTCCCCAATTTAAATTTTTTTTCTTCAAGTAAGAAATGGCACCATCGTTTGAACTAGCATTATCAACTGTGATCGTAAAAACCTTATTACTACCCCATTCAAGAATGCATTTTTGAACACCTTTCCCAATGTCATCACCTTTATGACTAGTAATTGGGCAAAAGTTTAATACTCTTTTTTGTAAGGTCCAATCATTGTCTATAAAATGTACAGTGAGACACGTGTAGTTAATATTTTGCTCTGAGGTCCATGTTTCTGTTGTGAGACAAACTGTTTGGGTTGAATTTTTCAAAAAGTCCTTCAGTTTGCCTTCTTATCAAAATAAAGTCCATAACAGTCCCTCGTTACTGTAGAGCGTGAGGGCATAACAAATTGGGGACAAGAAACATGCATTAAATGTTTAAATCCTTCCTTGTCAA
The DNA here is from genome assembly GCA_025175665.1 of Cinchona pubescens. Classification (NCBI taxonomy): domain Eukaryota; kingdom Viridiplantae; phylum Streptophyta; class Magnoliopsida; order Gentianales; family Rubiaceae; genus Cinchona; species Cinchona pubescens. The sequence continues at coordinate 4,401,884 of JANKKI010000062.1, forward strand.
CAATACTAAATGGTTGTTCATCAACAATTATCATACGAGCAACTGCCTTTCTAACATCCATTTGATTAAAAGTCCAACTACTAAGTGACCATCCTTTACTCCCTTTAACAGAGGATTGATAGCTTAATATAGTTTGTTGAGTATCTTTATTTGATGGATTTTGTTTACAGCTTTTCAAGTGATTATCCAAGGCAGAAGTACCATTCCTACCTGTATCAGCCGCGTAATCTCTATGACAATAAAGACATTCAGCCCTCCAACGACCATCAACTAAGAATCTTCTAAAATGGATCCATGCTTTAGACCTTGGTGCTATTTCTTTCCTTTTTCTTTGTGTGTGTTCACTTCCAAACTCTGCTTGATTTCTTTGTACTTGAAGGCTGAGTAGCTGCATTTTCAGTACATTCATTTCCTCTCTGCTCCATTGTAATGGATATGCTGTCAACTTCTTCGGACATGCCAAAAAATCTGTGCAACATGTAATGTAATTATGTATAACGAGATAAGCTTTTTGCCTTTCCAATTTTTTAGCAAAAAATATAAAACCCAAATAATTATTATCAAATTTTCAGCAAAAAACATAAAACCCAAACATAAATAAAATCCAAAATTCACCCAAATAAAATCCAAAATTTTCAGCAACATGTAATCAATTAAGTGAATTTTCTGAAGTAAAAAAATTCTAAATACTCAACATTAATTAATAGGGGCTTTTGGCTATCCAAAAAGCCCAAAATTTTCAAAAATAAAATACCCAAATAATCTCTGTTAAATGAATTTTACAATTATTTGTTTAATTATTTTCATCAATTAAGAGAAATTTTTAAACTTATTTAACTCAAAAACTTCACATAAGTTGTCTTTCAAAAATTGTAAATTAAAAAAAAAAAATCAAATACTCTGAAAAAGCCCTAATTTTCGAAAATAAAAAGTCAAATAAGATCAAATTAAACGAATTTTTGCAATCATTAAGAGAGATTTTTAAACTAATCTAACCCAAATAATATGTAAACTAATTTAACCTTAAGTTTTGACTTACCTAAAAATGGTTGAAGATGCGTTGCCAATTTGGCTCCGCCGGTGTGTGATTGAGTCAGAGTGAGACGGAGAAGAATGGACACCAGTGAGTGAGATGGAGATGGAGAGACTGAGACTGAGACTGAGACTGAGTGACAGATGTGACAGAGAGCTGAAGAGTGAAACGACAAACGGACGAAGAGTTGAAGACAGAAGAAGTTAACACCGTAGGGTTAATAAACTTATTAGTTATTATTAGTTTATTACTTATTACATTGATTCGGCCGGATATAACCAATTACTGAATATCCAATGACCGAATAAAACTTTGGCCAATTATTCAATACTTCGGTTGTTGCAATTCAGAATCCCAATTCCAAACTGTTTTACCCAATATTTGAATTTGGATGTTAATTGGATAACCCGATATCCAATTTATCGAAAACCAATTTTCAAACTAAAATAGTTTGGTCGGTTTGTTCGGTTTATCTGAATTGTGAACAGCCCTATTAGTGTTTAGTTTATTTTAGGTCAGAATTTATATGTTATTTTATGGCATGGAGAGCAAACGATGAACGATGTGAAGCATAGTGTATCATGAACTTATGCCGTAGTATAAGTTTTCGAAGGTTAAAAAATTTATAGTATGGCCCAAGTTTTATGGGGGCAAAGTTGTCCAAGTCGTGGAAAAAAGTGATTGAAGCTCTTTCTCTCAAACCTTACTAGTATATGCAGTTCCTATGGCCTTTTTCTCACTATTAGGAGTAGTAATTTTAGAGTTCTCTTTTTTCTTTTCACCTCCTCACTTAGTGAAGAACTTTCTAGTCTTCTTTTCATGTCTTCTTATTGTAAACCATATGTTAATTAAATATTGATTTCTAACTTTGGTGTTGTAAGTGTTTAATTTTTGTTTACTCTACTTTTTTTAAGGTTTAATTTCAAGTTTACTTTAGTTTAAATTGTTGTTTAGATGCTTTCTTCACATGCTTTCATTTAATAGCTTTCTTTTATGTTTATGTCTTAAATTGTATGCATTAGTTAGTTATGGGTTAATGTTTGGATGATGTTAGTTCCTAAATGGTGATGGTTAATTAGTTGGTTGAATGGTAAAATTGGACAATTTGGACATTATTCATAGTCTAATTAGTAATTAGGGTAATTAGCTACTTCTCTTTTGGTTAATCAAGGCGATAATGGGAGTTAGACGTCCATTATAGATCATGATTTACAGTGGACTAGGGTTAGAATTTAATCTTAAGTGGACTAATTCATCTAGTTGGTCACCTAGAATTTCATAGGCTAATTAATCGGATTTGGCTTGTTCTAGTGCAATAGGAACTTAAACTAGACCAGTTGAATTGATTGATTTAATTACCGAGGCAATCAAAATTAGGTTAAAATTGGGAATTGACCTCTAATTTGGATAACTAAACTAATCGACAGATAAATTAACCAAAAACCAAAAATTAACTAGTTTAAACACTAACCCACTTTTAAATTCTTAATCTATTTTTTCTTTCATTTCTAATTTATAGAAGTAAATACTTTTTATTTTGATCCTCCAAATAGTCAACTAACCTCAAAATCAGTACTTACTAACAAATTTTTATTGGAATGATTCTTACTTCCACTAGCTATTATTTAACATTGTATGTTTGCGGGATGTTATCTAGTTAAGTTAATTGATTTAAGTCTATTTGTAACAAGATCCACATTAATCACCTGTGAATTTAGTTTGAGATAGTCTGGGGGTGTAAACGAGTTGAGCAAAACATGAATAGTGCTATGCTTGAGCTCGAACTCAAAATTATTTATGAAGTTGGAGCTCGAGCTCGAGCTCGAGTTTGAATAAACTTCCAAAATAGAGCTCGAGTTTTAACTAGAAAATCAGAAAATTTTGCTGAAACTTGAGCTCGATTTAAGTTAGCTCAAAAAAGTATGTAAAACATGTCGAACTTAATTTTCTTGATTTTTTTGTGAGGTAAAATTTATTATTTTTCTAAAGTGTATGAAAGTCTCATGCACGGTATTGATGAGAGAAAGAAGTAAGGAATAAACACTTGAGCAAAATACATATATATTCAAGATTGACTTGTCAAGGAATTTGAGTTCGAACAATCTCGACTTGAACTTGTCAAGGGTTAACTTGAGTCAAACATTGACAAGCTTACATAAACACCACATTACCATTAAAGTAGACAAAAAAAAAAGGAAATGATTATTATAGATATGCTACTTGTTATAGTATCATTGGTATTATAAATGTAAATAAACAAATAAAACCAAATTCTATTAATATTATTATATTGCACCAAAGGGGGAAAAAGTTATCAATAATTCTTTGTGCAAGAGTGAAGTTTTAGTTTATAAATCTATTTTTGGACATGAATCAGATGTGGCTTAATGTTTTTCTTCTTGGGTTCAAACTTGTTTTATTAAAAGAAATTTTCTTGTAGCTATCTTGAATTATTGAAAGAGTAAACATATTAATAGGTTTCTTTAGTGTTGGAAAAATAACTAGGTGATAAGAAATTCTGAAATGATTGATATCGCATGAAAGGGGATAATATCATGAAAATTTGATGATGTGATAAAAAAAATTAGCATAATTTGTTGGGTTTTCTTGAATTTTTAAGAACTTGTGTCATTTCAACTTCGACATGGAAATTTTTATTAGGAAAATGATTTACAAAGTGACAAATTTTAGACCATTTGTTAAACTCAATCCACGTGGCAAAATCATATTCATTCACCAGTCTCCAGATTTTATATATCAGTTAGATTTGGTTCCTTCTTTGGCGGATCTAGTAACATATTAGTAGTTTTGTTACTTTATCACTTTGTATAGATACATCATTTTTAAAAATAACCTAAGAGCAGCCAAAAATTTGAAATTGTTAATGATAAAATCTATTGGCCATTTAAATATCGCCACGTGGCACAGACCACGCGAACTTGATTTATCTAATCCTACTCACTCAACATGTTTGGACCTTTTGACCCTGCCCAATATCTTCATAGACCCGGTAAGTCTATAATATCTCCTATAAATACGATATGATTTCTCATAAGTCAACTCTAAAAACATACTCACAAAAACTCTGTCAATTTCAGGGTCTCGGTCCTTAACCTTTCTACAACTTAAACTGACTTAAGCATCAGAGTGTTTCTAGGAGAGGATGGGACAATCCCCATCTTTCTTGCAAGCACTCTATCAGCAGGAGCAGTGAGCCCAGACCGATGCATTTATTCAGAAAAATAGTTTGGCAACGTTTATAGTGAAAGTACTAAAAGACACCAGAAAGTACTTCCCATATAACTTTAAAGTCTAACTTTTCAAGACAATGGTGAACACTTGTAGAATAGTTCAAGACAAGGGCTATTCCCCACTTATTCAAACCTATCAGTACTAATTAAAGAACTCACACCATTTATTAAGGAAGTTAGCCTTTCTGGCGCTTAGAATGTTTGGCATCCTCATGGAACCAATTATCCAGAGCACTTTGACGAGAAAATCTCCCCAATATTGACCCTAAAGATCAACGCATTGCTAAGTTAACGCCACAAGTGGAGACCTTAACCTAACCGATCATTTGTCAGAAAAACAAAGAGGAATTGCAAAAGCGTGAGGACCCAGAAGTTGAAGAAGTTTCAAGGAGAAATCATCGAAAACCTCCCAAGCATTCGCAAGAACTTGATCACAATATTGCTTTGTCCGCTTCTTCTGCTCCTCCCTACTTGTGCTAAGACCTTACTAGGGAGTATGATCAAGCATTGCTGAGAAAGGATAAGGAATTTTAGGGACAAGTCGGATCTAACTTCCCGGTCAGACAAGAAAAAGTACAAGTACTTTATGCCTTTTACTAAAGAAATCATGATTGAACCACTCCAGTGTTCTTCCAACTCCTAGTCTTGGACTAACGAAAACGGCATCTTAGACCTTCCAGAACACTTAGCCACCTACCAATCCAAGATGATGCTTCAAAGCCACTGATACCATTCTCTATAGAGGTTTCTGGGCACCCTTAAGGGACCTACTTGAGATTGGTGCAAGAAGTTCACTCTAGGAGAATTCTATAAATTTGAGTAGTTAGAAGACAAGTTCCTAGAGAAATTTGGCACTCAAAAGTGCACACTGAAAGTTGTGACCTAACTGTTGGCGTTCAAACAAAAGCAAGGAGAATCCTAGAAGGAGTACTTGAAGTACTTTAAATTAGAGACCTTACATGTGGAAGAAGTCTTTGAGAAAATTTTGATGATGGCTTTTCAAGCTGGAGTGCTTGAGAGAATTCTCCTTTGAGCTTACTAATAGACCATCAAAAATCATGTCCGACCTTTATGAATGGGTAGAGCACCATGTACAGACAGAAGAACATAAGTAGAGCAAGAAAGAAGCCATGCTTAAACCATAAAATAGCAAGAGTAGGAAGGACATACCTGAAGGACCCAAGGATGAAGGTTCAGAGGAAAGGGTACGAGATAGGCTATTGCTGGACCATACACTCCATCGACTACTTCACCTACTCATATGCTTTTAGTGATAAAGCACCAATCATATATCAAGTGGCCTTGACCAATCAAGTCTAACCCCGACACCCGGGATAAGTACAAATGGTGCTGGTGTCACAATGATCATGGGCATGACACTAAACTTTGCCAAGTACTAAGGCACCTCATTGAAGACCTCAAAAGAAAAGGTTATTTGCGTGAATTCATAGCCTGAGATGACAATCCTTGGAGGAATGTAGATCAGAGAGCAAGGAGACGTACACCTGACAGAAGAGAAATGAGTCTACCCAAATAGAATAATAATAATCTTCGAGGAGAGCAACTAAGACAAGTCATTAATGCCATGTATGGAGGTCCCTCGGGAAGAGATAGTTCTAATGCCTACACGAAGTCTGCCCACCAAGTTAACCAAATTCAATGCTGCCATTGGAGAGAAGAACTTGCAAGAGATCATTTTCTCTACTGTAGATATGGAAGAACTCTATTGGAGCATGAGGATTTACTTGTTATCACCCTCCCAATATTTAAATGTGCTGTGAAAGAGGCTTAGTCGATGTCGGGAGCTCTATGGAAGTAATATTCTATGACGCTTTCTAGAAAATAAATCTCACTGAGAATAAGCTCAAGCCAATTGCCAGTCCACCTGTAGGGTTTTCTGGGGACACTATTGGTCCTCTCGGAGCCATTACTCTGCTATTATAATTTGGTTCCAAACCCAAACACATCAATGTAATGATAGACTTCGTGGTAGCAAAAGTCCAGTCTCCCTACAATGTGATCATCAAAAGGCCAAGTGTCAGTACACTCAAGGCTATACCTTCATATGTTCACCAAAAAATGAAGTTCCCAACATCCATTGGGATGGGGAAGTAAAGGGTGATCAAGTAACGGCACATTAATGTTATGTGGTATATCTCCGTGGAACCCAAAGTACAAGTACCATTCCTTCTCTATTGGAAATTTTGACACAATTGCTCCTACTCTTCAAACAATTGATAGTTTCCTAGTCTTCCCAGTCTCAGCAAGTTGCAAGAAATATAGCCTTTGCCATGAGAATGACCCTAACAGTTATCTGCAATGTTCTACAAGCCTTTCATGAAGGCAAGTTCATATCGCGTGAGGAATAGAAGGCTTTCGAATACTCCATCTCCATCTATTACTCATACTCCATCTACTTCATTTGAGTTTAGTCGCTATTGATGAAAAGAGTTATCTTTTGTATTGTTTTAGCTTGAATAAAAACAATGTCATGGTGTAACTCTACTAGTAAAATTGGGGACTATGCCACCATCAATATTGTCAAAAAATAAATGTTAAGGCATTGTAGTAGGAATGTTAGTAGAATTTCATTTTTATCTTTTATGTTCATCTTTTCTTTTACTTAACAAGTTCCAAGAAAAAAGGACAAGTACGCGGCCTCAAGCATAGTGACATCTCCTACAAGCTCCAAGCTTACGAATAGGCATACAAAAATCCTAACTTCTGTCCAGAGGGAGGACGGTACAAAATCGTAACTTTCGTCCTACAATAGGATGGTACTAAAATCCTAATTGTCATCACGTGAAAGGACGGTACAAAAATCCTAACTTCCATCTTTTTGGAGGATGGTACAAAAATATTAACTTTTGCCTTGTGAAAGGAAGGAAAAAAATCCTAACTTTAGCCCTGTAGGAGGATGATACAAAATTCCTAACTTTTGCCTTACAAAAGGATGGCACAAAAATCCCAACTTCCGCCTTACGAAAAGATAGTATAAATATCCTCAATTTTTCCATAAGAAAGGACAGTACAAAAATTCTAATTTTCGCCTTGCAAAAGGATGATACAAAAATCCTAACTTTTTCCTTGTGAAAGGATGGTGCAAAAACTACTAACTTCCACCATGCAAGAAGAAGGTGCAAAAAATACTAACTTTTTGTCAAACAAGTTTCAAGTTTAGACTAACTTCTAAGTCTGACAGCTTTCTAAGGGGCAGATAAATATGCAATGCACAATAGAAAAATTTATTACAAATATTATTGTTTCTTGAAAGTTTAACAACCAAAATGAAAACATAAAACACTATGCATTTCACAACATTCTAGCTAGGTGAGTGCAAATAAATAAAATCAAGAATGATTCAAGAAACTATTTAGCTATCTATCACTACTCTACTAGAGCACTACCATCTGGTTTCTTTGATTCTTGATTAGTAGAAGAATCTCCATTCAAAGGACGAGACTTCCCTCCTAGTCTCGCCTTGGTCAAGGCAATCTAGGTAATATCCAGGTCCAGGTAAAGCTGCTTCACCTAATCCTTAGCCAAATTGAAGCCTTTGCCTAAGACAGCTGCACCATCATTGATTTGCCTCTTTTGCTTCTCTCTACTTTTGCTAGTAGTTCCTGCGGATGAATGGCTTGGCCCTGTGGGTTTTTAACCTTTAACTCCAACTCCCTAATTATCCCAATCTCTCAAATACAGTCTCTATAGATAACTTAACTTCTGATTTGGCCAACTTATGTGTTAGTATGAGAGCATTGTCATCTGATTTCATAGCAATAGCTACATGTTTGTGGCAAGAAGTGACCAAACAATTATAGAAGGCATACGCCTCTGTAAGCGAAGAAAAATAAGGGATAAAACATACAAAAAGTATACGAAGGCTTGAGTAAGACTAAGGGAATAAACTAGAAAAATACTTACTTTGGCTAAGTGGTAGTAACTTGTCAACACTACATCAACAGAGTTTTCTCCTTTGATACATTCCCAAAACCTTGGAAGGGAACAAACCTTCACAAGATGCTCACATGTCGAAAGAGAGTTGTTCTCGATTGGTCAATCAGGAATATACATATCTTAACTCTGGAGTTCTCTCTACTGCTTGTAAAAGGTGATGGTTGCTCCATCATATTAGTGGCCAGAAAGAGAGAAACAACTAGAACATACTGGTTTTCTTTTAGTAGATTTTTTTTTTCGGGAGATTCATCCACCTCATGAGGATTTAGTCAATATTCTTCCCTCCCACATGAACTAGCACGGAAGTGCCATTACCAATATCATTTTTACGCTTATGGGCCTCCTCTATTTTCTTCTTAGTAGTCAACTCTGCAGCTTTAGCTTGAGCTAACATATCATCTGGATGGGCATCCAAAGGAAAGAGACAATGTCAGCTAAGAAGAAAAAAGAATCCATTGCAAGAATGCAAACAACATGCCAAAAAAATGCATGAAGTAAACAAAAAATATATATGACCCAAGAATTGATATCGGGCTTAATCTTGCTTTGGAAGGGTAGCCTCAAAGGCCACCCAAGCAATCATCAAAAGGATTGTCTAATACAAAGTCAATCAACTTCTCCATTGCATCAAGCTGACGCTTTGACAATTTGTTCAAAACACTATTGTTAGTTGGAAAAGAGTTTTAGCTCGAGATCTCTTATTCTGGCATTCTTTTAACAAGAAAGTAAATGGACTTCTCAAAAGGAACCAGAATTGTCAGATGCATGCTCGAATGCTATTTTATTCAGATGCTGAGACACGACAAAGGAGCCCCTATTAGACCTGGTATTTTGGCGATCTGCCTTGAACAATTCTAATACAAATTCTTTTTCCTCAACTTTGTAGAGAATGATAAACCCATAAATAGCCTTTCAAGAGTTAGGAGGAATTTTTCTTGGACCGATCCTATAGTAGTTCAATATCTCTATGATAAAAGTATGCAAAGAAAATCTCAAACCCATGGCTAGCTGATCGCTGTATATTAAAGTAGAACCCTCTCAATGCAATCAGGACTAAAACCTAGTCGAAGCACCAATAAATGGTACTCAATAGGAATTCTATATTTTCACTAAAGTCGCTGAATATCAGCATAATGAATGGACTTGAGCACCATATCAACTATCAACTCATTAGGAAACACTTTATATTTGAACCCTTTTCTATGGGGCAACATCTTCCCGTCTTCTAAATATTCAAAAATAAGTGATGATGAGGATTCCTTCTAAGTTTTTGAGAGGAACCTTGTGAAGCTAGCAAGGCAAGGCATTCTTTGATACACCTATGAGTGTTTCCCCTTGTTCTCGAATGATAGATTCTATTGTTGGAAAATTTCTCTTCTCCATTGAAGAACTAGCAGATGGAAATCCTTACAAGGAAACTAAGTCTTTAATCAATGGTGCAACTATATCCGAACAACCAAAGTCCATGACTTGATTGATAATTGAAAGAATTTGCTTGATTGAATTTGAAAGAAATGGGCTGATTGCCCTCTATGATGGGAGCTGGCCAGTCGTCCACCCGATAGGGAGCACGTAGGTTGCCTCCCCTCTTGGGGCACGGGCTGGTCCTTTCCCTAAGGGGGTTAACTGGCCGCCCATCCCATGGGAGTTAGGCTGGTTGTCCTCTACAAGGGGGTTGGGCTAGTCGTCCCCAAAGTAGGCCTCCTCCCCCTTCCCAAGGAAGGTTGGCTGGTTGTCCTCCCTCTTAGGGTTTGGCTGGCTACCTCTTCTTTACCAAGTTGCTGACAAATCTTGGACTTAGTATTTTTTAGTAGATGGGATATTTTTCCAAGGGTCCATGTTATAATCATCTTTATCTTGGTATTGAGAAAAACTGACATAGGTCTGATGAACAAGTCACCGAGAGTAAAGGGACATCTGTTATGGTAAAATCTATTGGCGAATAAAATATCGCCACGTGGCACAGATCATGCGAATCCAATGTATCTAATCCTACTTACCAACAAGCCTGATCCTTTTAACCCTGCCCAATATCTCCGTAGGCTCGATAAGTCTATAATATCTCCTATAAATATAGTATGATTTCTCATAATTCAATACAAGAAAACACACACTCACAAATATTCTCTGCTAATTACAAGGTCTCGATCCTCTACTTTTCTATAATTTAAAATGACTTAAGTATCGAAGTGTTTTTGGGGAACAATCTCCACTTTTTTTGCAGGCAGTCTACCAACAAGCTAGGAACGGTGAGCCAGGATTGACGAAGTTTTTTTACAGAAACAAATATTATTGAGCAACTTTTTTTTCCTAGTATAAATTCACAAGTATAGCAATTTGAATACCAAGTATTGCTTACGCAGACTAGCAGACTAGCATATTATAGGGGGCAAGAAGTGGCAGCCAACGAAGAGTTTTAAAATTCTACTTTTTACCCTTGAAATTTTTTATAACTATTATTATAACATTCTAAAAATTAGGCTTTGCTTCCTTTAAACTTTATAATATATATACTTATAATCTTATCATCAAGAGTTTTGAAATCATATATGTTATTTTTCTTAGGTTTAAGAGTTTTTTTTTTTTAAATTCAACAACAACCTCATAAAAATTAAGTTTTATTCCCCTAAAACTTTATAAAAACTATAAAGGAAAAACTACAATTTTAGCCCCAAAGTTTTGGTCGTGATCTATTTTGGTTTGTAAAATTCTATATAAAACGCATTTAATTCTTAAACTTTTTGAAATTCTGTAAATTACAAACGGAAAAGGTCACATGCAACGCATGTAACTGATATCCGAGACAGTTTAATTGAGTAATAATACCTCCTAACCGATTTCAACCCATTTAACTATATTTCTACTTATTCCTCTGGCTATCAACGCTTAACCATTCAATATTTTTTCCTATATTATCAAGAAATACTTCATACTTGGGGTAGTGTTTAGCTACATTAACCTTACTTGGAGGTCATTGTATCTTAGGGATAGAATAGCAAATCAACTCATTGTAGTAGGGGACATATCACTCCTAAAGATGAAGTATTTCTTGATAATATAGATAAGAATGCTGAATGGTTAACTGTTGATAGTTAGAGGAAAATGTGAAAATATAGTTAAATGGATTGAAATCGGATGGGAGTTTTATAGTTAGAAGCAATGCACGTGACATTTTCCGTTTACAATTGACATAATTTTTAAATTTGTCCTAAATTATTAGAAATTAGAAAGTTTGAGAATTAAATGTATATGTTTGGAAGTTTGGAGATCAAGATGTACCATGATTCAAATTTTGAGAGTTAAAATTGTCATTTTTTCCAAAACTATAAAACTATTTCTCCAAATCAAGGGCGAAGTTATGTAGGGCCTAGTGGTGGCATGTGCCCCCACTGGCCCAAGATTATTGCAACTTTAGTACTCCTTTCGTCCTATTTTATTTGTTCTTTTTTTTTTTTTTTTTAGTTTGTCCCAAATTATTTGTCACTCCTTAAAAAGACAAATAAATAAATGCTAATTACTTAATTTACCCTTCATGTAAGTTCCAAAAAAAGCATTAATGTCATGTTTCAATATCAATTATTCTCATAAACCATTTCAAATTTTGAAAATCAAAAACCAACTAACATATGTTGAATTTTAATTGAGAAATAATAATGGAAAAACTATTCTCATAATTGCTCAAATATCAATTATCCTTAAATTGTATGTAAAATTGACCATGTTAAATAAAATGAGACTGAGAAAATACATATTTTAATTTTTGAATTGGTAAAAACTTTTCTTGTGCCCCAACTAACTGTGCCCACCTTTTTGTCTTTTTAATATAATTTGGCCCAACTAAGGGTGATCACTAATAATAGAAATATTTGATGGTTTTTAGAATATCAATTATAAATTTAGTTGTCTGTAAAAGAGTGAAATAGAGTATTTTGATTGCAAGACATTATAAGCGGACCAGATAATCCTGTTGACATTTTATTAAAGAAAGTCCATTCTACTTATTTCCTTATCTACAAAACGTCTTCCTTCATTCTACCATTTTTTTTTTTTCCATTCTCCATCCAAAAATGAAAATATAAAAACAAGTAAAAAATAATTAGGTGAAATACATATTTCCAAAGTATCAAATGAACAATATTGACTTGTAGTTATCAAAACCAACTGAATTTCAAGTTCTATATATTTCATTGTAAACATTTTTCTAGTTGCTATTTTTAATTTTTTTTTTAATAATTATTTATCAATCTCTACTTTTGAGTTTGCCCCAAAAAAAAAAATCTCTAATTTTAACGTGTCTTTATGATTAGTACTTAGTTTTAGTATGTAAGAAATAAGTTACGATATGAATTTTAATTATAAAGAAAAATAGATTGACATACATGTACCTCTGAAATTAAAATAAATTTATAATTATTTGTGCCTCCACTAAATAACAATTTTGACTCCGCTTATGCTCCTAATGTATATGTAAACATATAGTCTTGTCTTTAAAAATTTAACTCCTGCCACACACTGGAGTTAAGTATGTAGAGCAAATTCACAAATTACCTCATTTGCAATCGTACGAAGACAATTACTAATCATTAGCTTGTCTGAAGTTACTCGGGTGAAAGAGACGAAGACCAATCAATTTCCTGTCGGCTTAGGGACTTGGTAAATTAAAATTTTAAACTTTGCAGGGAGAATTTTTAATACAAGTATTAGATTAATGTTTAAAATAATGAAAAATATTTGTACACAATAACAAAATTATTGCACAGTTCAAGTTTTAAAACACTTAAATCATAATTGTTATGTTTTGCATGTATACGTTAATGTACACGTTGCTTAGTGCTCATTGAAACAAAAGTTGATGCTTGTATGCAAAAGTTCGTGGCCAAGTTCGAAGATTTAACTTTGCCAGTCCCCATTTCGCTGGTGTCACTAGATTCATGCATCACCATCACATCTAGGGATTACTCGATTTTATCTTTCAACTTGTATCCGATTTTTATTTTACACTCTATATTTATTTTTTAGATATATTGTATTATAAACTCTCAAATTTATTCTATTTTAATTCAATTTGTAATGTTGTTGACAAAGTTAACGGATGTTAAATAAGTGCATGTCACGAGTTTGTTTCGGCACGTAACCAATAGAAGTAGTTATGACTAATTCCACTTTGTACCCCTTAACTTATAATCAATTTCTCACTTTGCACCACGAAGTCTAAATTTTTGGACAAATTACATCCTTTACTCTTAGATTTGTCTCACATTGGTCCCATTTTTAATAGTGTTAAAAAAATTAACGATTGTCCCACTTTAAACGTGTGGTGTGCATGGTTAGAAATTTATATGTGTAACTTTGGTGACGGTATTAAAAATTTGATTGAAATAGATAAATCCGAGAGTTCATAGTGCAATATGTTCAAAAAATAAGTTTAGGGTGTAAAGTAAAAATCGGGTACAAGTTAAAGAATGCAAAGTGAAATAAGCTTTCAAATCTAATACAAAAATTCACATTATTATCAATAAATTGAATATGTAATAATATATGGATGCGTTTGGATTGATGCATTTGGATAAGAATTTGAATTTTTTTTTAAAAAGGATTTATAAAATTAAAATAAATGAATTTTAAATTCATCAAAATTAAGAATGATTTGAAATCTTTCTTTTTACACTTTTAATTTAAGTAAATTTAATATTCATTAATTTTCATTATGAAAATTACTCTATCAAATTGATAAATTTCAAATCTTTCGCTAAATCTTTTAATCTAAACTCAACCTATGAGAATTTCTTTATTATTATTATTGTTTTTTTTTTTTTTTTTTTGGGAGACATGCGTGTGCCGGTATCATAATGCGGACAATTTTAACAATGAATAGAGTTGCCAATCTTCAAATGGTCCGCAATGCACTTTCCAACCACTGATAGCGACCAACACCATTGAGCACTTTTGGAAAAGGAAAAACGAATAAGGAAAACCACAGGTCAGAATGATGGCCCAACATTTCTTTTAATTAAATGGTCCTACACTTTCACATATGTTAGTGGGGGTTACTATATTTATCAAGAAGACCCATCAATAATCTTCGGTTAGATAAACTAAAAAGTGAGGGAAGTTTTTATTGACGAAATCATTCTATTCGACTTTAAAATCTTGTATATTATAAATTTTTAAAACACAAAGAATAATTTCTAAAGAAATTATTCGTAAAGTGAAACCTCGTATATCTAATGTTAGATGTACTATTATTTTACGCTTTGTACAATTATATTTTTTAATATGTATGCATACTTGTATTTACTCTAAGTTTATAGATAGACCCACCTATTGTATTCATATGCACATATCAAATATACAAAATTTATTTATTTCATATTATGCATTTACTTTATCGTGGTATCAGTGCCACATCTCGAAATATGACTAAACCTTTTGTTAAACTCAGGTATGATTTGATCAGTCACAGAACGCTCTGGAGGTTCTCAATTAAATAGTTGGGTTGAGCAAAAATTAATGTTTTGAAAATCGGACCAGGTATTGAATCGGTGGCCTATCTGGTTCGCAGTTGAACCGGTCGGACCGGTTGAACCGGCTGGTTCACTAATTAATTTTTTTAATTTTTTTTACTAGAAGTGTGGTATACCTAAAATATATTTATATAAAATCTAAAATAGAATAGAAACACTATTTTTGGAGAATAATAGTCCTAATACCCAAAATTACTAATCAAATTTCAAATAAGAAAAATAAAATTTGTACAAAAATAAGTATAAAAAAGATCAAAAAATAATAACTTAATAGTTTAACCTTTGGTATGTTCAATATTTTGTCATTTTGGAGTTTATTTCACGATTTTTTTAATTTTTCTCTATATTTAAATAATTTTTATTAATATTCTGAAATTTAAAAAACCAACAAAACCAGTTCAACAAGTTTTTTACCGGTTCTGTCTGGTTTTTAATATAGACCAGACCGGTGGCTCTTCTGGTTAGCGGTCCGACCGGTTGAACCGGCCGGTCCTGTCTGGTCCGGTTTCAAAACATTGGCAAAAATATCGACATATTCTAGACACTAGTCGAGCTCTCTTACTCCGCTCAAATGTTCCTGAATTCTTTCAAGGAGAAGCCACTCTTATGATTGTCTTCATCATTAATCAAGTTCCATTTTCTGCTATTCACAATAAATCTACTAATGAACCTCTTTACGGTATATATCCAAATTGTCAAACTCTTAAAGTATGTAGGTACACTTATTTTGTCTTACTTACTCATTGTGAATGAACTAAGTTTGAAACTTGCTTTAAACTTTATTATTTTCTTGGACTTGGCATTTAGCTATTATGATCCCATTACTAAACATTTGAGAGTATCTAATCATATTTTCTTGGGAGCATAAAATAACTTTTTATAGCATGTATATGTTTTATGTCTCTTCCTCTAGTTTCCCGTGTTTCTTTTCTAATGAACTTATTTATCTTTTCCCAGATGAGACTTCTTTTGATCCAGGTTTTGTCAACCTTCCAAGCAAACTTCTTCTAGCCTCTCCTAAATCTACTACTCAAATTGTGGATCCTTCAAAACAATCTCCTCTTTTTTCTCGTCGTTAAAATGGTGATTACCTTTCACCTTAATGAGTAATATTGTTATTTAGCTCTTGCCACCTTATATGAGTCTCTTTTCACGAGACTTGTTCCAATTATCTTTGATATAAAGTAATGGTAGAGGAATTGTAGGCTCTTACCAAGACTCATACATGGGATCATGGTGATTTAACGTCAAGAAAATATGTAGTTAGATGTAAATGGGTATAGAAGATCAGAACTCGATATGATAGTTTAGTTTTCAAAGCCCGTTTGGTTGTCAAGGAAATCACTCAGAAGTACAACATTGACTATGAAGAGACATTGCTTGCTCTTATAGCCCGTATCAACTCTGTGTGATCCTTACTAGCAATTGATACTCCTCGTTGCTGGGATATTTTTTTTCAAATGGATGTAAAAAATGTGTTTCTTAGTAGTGATTTTGTCGATGAAATGTACATGCAACCTTCTTCTGGTATGATTCACATCATCCACCCAATAAAGTTTATCATCTACAAAAAACACTTTTTGGCCCCAAATAGATTCCTTGAGTTTGGTAATCAAAATTCAGCATTGTCTTGAGAAAGTTGGGTTTCTCTACTAGCAAATATAATTTTGCTTTGTTTAGTAAATAGTCTTCCTTAGGTACCATTATTCTCTCTTCTTTTTTTTTTTTTATACGGATGACAAGATTATTATGGGTAATGATGCCCCAGGTATTCAACAATTGAAAGAGTTCCTTAGTATAAAATATGACATGAAGGATTTGGGATCCCTTTGCTATTGAGTTGGTTTAGAAGTCTCTCAATCTTCTATAGGTTACTATTTGTCTCAAGCATACTAAGTATGCCTCAGATATTCTCTTCTATGCATGTGTCACGATACTAAAATTCCTATACTCCACTTTAATAAATATCCAGCTGCATCCTATAGATAGAGAACCTTGATAACCCTAGAAAACTAGGATTTTCTATGGCCAAATTTAAACCATTTTTGTCTTGGTTTCGAGTATTTTTAGTGTTTATGTGTGTAATTTTGTGCATTTTTAGTTCTGTACATTAGTATATGTTAAATGTAGCATTTTAGTGTTTATTTAGTATTAATTAAGTGATATTTATGTATCTGTGTGTGTGTTTTTAGGGTTTAGAATTAGGGTTTAACTTAATTCATCCTTGAATTAGGATTTTATATGTTCTAGTTTGTTAATTATTTTCTAGTGTTTGTAATCATTTGTTATGTGATGTTTGCATGTTTAATTTTGTTTGTTATAGTTTCTTTTAACTTCTAATAATGTATTTGTATGTTGTTATTAAGATTTTGGATAGTTAGAAGTAATACCGAAAGCAATCACTATAATTGGGAGCAAAACAAATGAAATTAGCGAGCGAGATATCAAGACCCCTTCGCCGCCAACAAGCTGCGTGCTCAATGTAGTAATCCTTGTTGGTTGCGAGCTCTCATATAAATACCATGGCCACGGCGAGCTCCACTTGGCTAGCAGCAAGCTTGAGGCAGGAATTGCAGATTTCAAACTTTTGGGACTGATTTTAATGGATTTTGATGTCTT
This sequence comes from Cinchona pubescens, assembly GCA_025175665.1. Classification (NCBI taxonomy): domain Eukaryota; kingdom Viridiplantae; phylum Streptophyta; class Magnoliopsida; order Gentianales; family Rubiaceae; genus Cinchona; species Cinchona pubescens. The sequence goes on from JANKKI010000062.1 coordinate 4,419,268, forward strand.
TTCGCTCCCAATCCTAAACCTTAGTATAAATATATCATTTAGAAGCAGAAATCAGAGAGCCTACACTAGTTTTTCTTTTTGTTTTCTCCTTCCCACTTGGGAGAAATTTTAGCTTCTTTCTCAATGTTCTTTATAGACTTGTTTTCAATTCAAGCATGTAACTTTGCTTTATAACTTTCTAAGTATTTATATATGTTTTATGTACTTTGTTTTTCTATATGTCCATGTTTAGTTAAGTTGTTTTAAACTAACAAAGTAAACTAACACTTAAAAGCATTAAACTAACTAAAGTAAACACAAAGCACAAGTTAGAAACAAATACCCTAGAAAACATGAAAGAAAACCCTAACAAATCACTAGGAATTGAATAGTGAAATAACTCTATATAGTTGAGTTATCAGCAATCTATCTGATGTGTTTTGTACGCTCATGGAAAATATTACAATGAGTGATTTGGATAGCACTTTGATTATCAAAATAAATATGCATGCTGTTTTGGAAAAGAATATTTATGTCATGATCAAGAAGCCATCTCAACAGATTGCTTCTTACTACACCAAGGAAATGAGAAAATTTCCAAGAAAGAAATAATAGACGGTGGTAGAATGACGATTAATAGGATTTCCAACTGAATCAGTATCAAAATAGGCACACAACTCCAATGGGAATAAGAAACAGAAATGTAACCCATGGAACATTGTGCCTTTCGCATACTTCAAGATTTGTATAACACTACAAAATGTTTGGAGTGTAGATTAGACATGAATTGACTTACTAAATGCACAACAGCTGCAATCGATGCCTGGTCTAGTAGTAATTAGGCAGACTAGACTTCCAACTAGCTAGAGATATTTTGTTGTATCTATGAGACATTTGATGTATGTCAAATCTAATCTTACCACTATTTAACTATTAAGCACTAGCACGCATCGTAAGTATACGGGTCACAAAGTAGTAAAGAGTAAATAGGAGTTGTTTTTATAGAAAATTGGTGTTTAAGTACCAATTCTTTGGTTAGAATGCTATTTGAAGAGTTTTAATTAAAGAAAAAGTTTTTAACTAAACTAAATCTAAAAGACTATGAAAGCAATTTTAAAGTGGGTTAAGGTTTGGTTTGCCAGTTTCTAGGTTTTGGTTAATTAGATCAATCAAATGACGCCATGATGCTAAATTAGAAACTGATTCCCAAATGTAGCCTAATCCCAATCCCTTGGCAATTAAATCCATCAATCCAGTTAACCTAAATGTGGATCCCTCCTACTATTTGGATTAACCAAACTGTACTTATCACATATGTGTAGAATTCTAACACCCAATTTGGTGAATTGGTCTGCCAAGATCTAATTCTAACCCTAATTCAATACTAATCTAGGTCTATACTAGAAGTTTAATCTCTATATCATCTCAATTGACCCAAACTGACCAAGAAAATGGCCAATTTCTCTAATTAACTCTTAAGCCCCTTAGTGTTATCTAATTAGTCATTTTACCACCTAATTAACCTCTACCCCTATGAAATTGGCTTCACTAAACCCTAACCCATGAATAGTTAATTAATATTGAACAACAAAAAAACAAGTAAAATGATGAGAAAGCAATTAGATAAACTAGGCAAGGATTCTAGAAAACTAATACAAGAAAATAAATGAATTAAAAGTTAGGTAGATAAATAAAGTAAAACAACTTAATTAAACATGGACATATAGAAAAACAAAGTACATAAAACATATATAAATACTTAGAAAGTTATAAAGTAAAGTTACATGCTTGAATTGAAAACAAGTCTATAAAGAACATTGAGCATAAAGAAGCTAAAATTTCTCCCAAGTGGGAAGGAGAAAAAAAAAAGAAAAACTAGTGTAGGCTCTCTCATTTCTGCTTCTAAATGATATATTTATACTAAGGTTTAGGATTGGGAGCGAAAAGACATCAAAATCCATTAAAATCAGTCCCAAAAGTTTGAAATCTGCAATTCCTGCCTCAAGCTTGCCGCTAGCCAAGTGGAGCTCGCCGTGGCCATGGTATTTATATGAGAGCTCGCAACCAACAAGGATTACTACATTGAGCACGCAGCTTGTTGGCGGCGAAGGGGTCTTGATATCTCGCTCGCTAATTTCATTTGTTTTGCTCCCAATTAGCTTTCGGTATTACTTCCAACTATCCAAAATCTTAATAACAACATACAAATACATTATTAGAAGTTAAAAGAAACTATAACAAACAAAATTAAACATGCAAACATCACATAACAAATGATTACAAACACTAGAAAAGAATTAACAAACTAGAACATATAAAATCCTAATTTCTCTTATACACAAGGATGAATTAAGTTAAACCCTAATTCTAAACCCTAATTCTTGATCATGACATAAATATTCTTTTCCAAAACAGCATGCATATTTATTTTGATAATCAAAGTGCTATCCAAATCACTCATTGTAATGTTTTCCATGAGCGTACAAAACACATCAGATAGATTGCTGATAACTCAACTATATAGAGTTATTTCACTATTCAATTCCTAGTGATTTGTTAGGGTTTTCTTTCATGTTTTCTAGGGTATTTGTTTCTAACTTGTGCTTCGTGTTTACTTTGTTAGTTTAATGCTTTTAAGTGTTAGTTTGATGTTAGTTTGATATATTTTTAGTACTTATGTTGTTTACATGGTTTTGTAGGTTAGAAACAAAACATTCTAGTACCTAGACTCGGTGCAAGATGATCCAAGATTTGTAGAAGAAGACATTGAAGATTTTTGTAGTAAATTAGAATTCTTGGTTGCAGCCAAGAATTTCCAACTTTGTATTTTATGATTGCAACCTAAAAATGAAATATGTGATACAATTTGTAATCTCGGGTGGCAACCCAAGTTTCGGAAGATGGAAGTTGTTGACCTACAATCTTAGCTTTGATGATGACAAATATAATCTAATTGTTTGGAAATGAGTTGTGTAGGAATTTTGCAGTATTTGACATAATAGGGTTTTCGGACACTACATATCGTCCAAAAAGGAAGAGCTTTAGACGATCAACATCGTTCGAACAGGACCAAGTTTCTCGGATGAAGGAATTCGTCTGAACAAGATTATCTCGAACACAATGCGTAGTCCGAAAGGTTAGGCAAAGAGCAAAGATTCTGAGTAGTTGACAACGGACGCTCAACATCATCCGAAGGAAAATCTATCGAACACACCTAACTGTCAGAAGGCAAATCAACACTTGTAAAGCATTAAACCTTCCGAATGCATTGCACTGTCCGAGGACCTAACTCAACAACCTATCACCCTCGAACATAGGAACGGACACAACCTCAGCCATTCGAACGTGTAGATTTAACCTCCATGTTGTTGATGATCAGATGCTTGATCGGACACACAAAAAAGGTTTCAGACGTTCGAAACATATAATGGCCAGTTTTTTCAGCAGTTATTATTTAGCCATTAGAAGGTGGTTGAAAGCTCTTTTATTGCACCTATAAATGCTAAACAATTTGAATTTATGAAAAAAGAACTTCCACATTGAACACAAGCATCTACTAAAGCTATTTGAGTGAAAATAGGCTTTCAATTGTATTGTATTAGTAAAGTGTAAAAGTGAGTGATCTTCAATTGTAAAGAGCGGAGAGATAATTATTGTACAAAAGTGAGGTTGTATGTAAAACTCTTGGCTCAACTAAAGATAATTAGTATGAGCAAGAGTGATCCTACTTGGTGTACAAAAGGATTATTGTCTAACTTACATTGAAGAGGCACAAAATGGTGGAATTGCACTCCAAGCTTGTGAAGTTTGGGAGTTTGGTTTGATCTTTCTAAATCTCATTACTTTTCTCTCTTTTATTTATACTTGTGCATTTATTGCTTTGATCATTAATTATTGCATCCATCCCACTTGAGTTTTTATTGCTCAACAGTTGCAGTTAGTTTTTAAGCGACCTAATTCACCCTCTCTTAGGTTGCTTTTGGGCCAACAATTGGTATCAGAGCTTGGTCTCTTTTTTTTTTTTACTTAAATTGCATTTGAGTAAAGATCTTTATGGCGACCAATACTGCTTTATTTCTTGAAGGTCAATCTATCACTAGACCACCTATATTTAATGGGGTGAATTTTATTAGTTGGAAATTTTTTTTTTTTGCAATCTATTGATATTGATTTGTGGTATATTATCAATGAAGGTTCTTTTGAAGCCACTATTATTGATGATCATACCAATCGAAGAAGAGAAAAAATAAGGGATGAACTTACCCCACAAGATAAAATAAATTTGACTTTGAATGCTAAAATCATGAATGTGTTGTACAATGCATTGGATGCTAACGGGTTTACTTGTGTTAAAGGTTATGTTTCAGCTAAGGAGATTTGGGATAAATTGAAAGAGATTCATGAAAGTAGTAATGATCTGAGAGAACAAAAGAAATCCTTGCTTGTTGCCAAGTATGAATCCTTCAAGATGGAACCCCATGAGAATATTAATAAGATGTATTGTAGATTCAATGATATCATTAAGGATATTTAGGATTTGGATAAGGAATATTCTTTGGGTGAAAAGAATAGAAAGATCTTGAATGCTCTATCCAAAGAATGGGGAGCCAAATCTATTGCTATAGAGGAGGCAAAGAGTTTAAATTTCATGCCCATTGAATCCTTTATTAACTCTTTTATATCTTATGAATTGAAGTTCAAAGCTAAAATTGTGGTTGATGAAGAGGCAAGACCAAAAAGAAGCATTGCCTTGAAGACTTCCCAAGAAGAAGATGAAAGTGGCTCCATCAATTTAGAAGATGGAGATCTTGATGAAGGAGATCTTGCACTCATCACCAAAGGATTTCTCAAACAATACAGAAATTCAACAAAAAGAGAATGAGGAAAGAAGGAGCAATCAATTCCAATAACTTCAAAGGGAAGACCAAGCTAGAAATTAAGAAGCAAAATGAAAATTCTTTGAATGTGGTCAACCCATGCACTTTGCAAATGAGTGCCCTTCAAAGAAGAAAAAGGAAAGAAGGAAGCCCCGCTTCAACAATTTTCAAATCACATAGGATGACTGCAATTTTGAAAGAGAAGTTGAAGAAGAGATGGAACTGACACAAATGGCCTTTATGGCTATTGGTGATGATGAGGTAACAACTACTTAGGATTCAAATGATGATAATGATGATCTTGAAGCTTTTATTATAAAATTGCATGATAGCTTAAAGGAATAATATGCTAGAAACAAGGAGTTAGTTAGAAAAAATAATGTCTTGTTGAATGCTAACTCCAAACTTATGAATGAAAATAATAGGTTATCACAAGAAAATGATTATTTGAAGAAAAGAATGCATGTGAAAACAAAGATCAAGGAAGATGCACAAGCCTCCTTGAAGAAAAGATTAGATGATCTTGATGTACTCTTGCATAGAAAAAGGGAAAAGTTGTTGATTTGAGAAGAAATAGAAACATGTTGATTAATAAGAACTTTACCACTTCTAGAAAGAATGATTTATGTTTTGTAAAATCAAAATCCTCTTTGTATGGAAATAAGAATATTATTTGCAATTATTGCCAACAACATGGACATGTGAAAAATAATTGTTATGTCAAGAGAAATGAAAAACTTGGAATGAATTCCCTGTGGATTTGTAGTCAATTTAATAACTTTTATGGACCCAAGCAAATATGGGTACCAAAAGTTATCGCTTAATTATTTGTGCAGGTAATGAATACCACCAAAAATGTTAAGTGGTTCATTGATAGTGGGTGTTCAAGACACATGATTGGTGATGCATTTCTTTTCGCCAATCTCAAGTCCAAAAATAGTGAAAAAGTGACTTTTGGGGATAACATGAAAGAAAAATCAATTGGCATTGGTGATTGCATGTAGGTAAAATGGTGAGACTTTGATTAAAAATATGCAAGTGGTTGACAATTTGAACTATAATCTTTTAAGTGTGAGTTAGTTATGTGATAGAAATTTATATATGTTCTTTACTAAACATGAATGTTTAATTCTTGATAACTTTGTCATTTTGTTTAAAGGAAAAAGGCATAATGATGTTTATGTGGTTTATTTTGAAAATATTGATGTGGCAATACAAAGTATTTAACCATCTCTAAAAATGATCATTCGCTTTGGCATAAAAGGTTTTGTCATTTCAATATGGATTTGATTGATAATCTTGGTAAGAAAGAATTGGTAAGAGGTTTGCCAAAATTAAATTTTGAGAAAAACAAAATTTGTGATGCTTGTCAATTTGGCAAACAAGTTAAAGTTTGTTTTAAACCAAAGAATTATGTGTCTACTTCTAGACCTTTAGAATTATTGCATTTGGATTTGTTTGGTCCAACTCAACATGCTAGTCTTGGTAGTAGCAAGCACCTGCTTGTTTAATTATTGATGATTATTCTAGGTATACTTGGGTACTATTCCTTATTCACAAAAATGAAACCTTTGTAAATTTTGTAAATTTTTTTTCTAAAATACAAAATTGTTGAATTTGAAAATTGTTCGTTTGAGAAGTTATAATGGATCCGAATTCAATTTTGGTGATTTTTTTCGAATTTTATGATCACAACGGTATTTTGCATGAAAATTTGGTTGCTAGAGTGACTCAACAAAATGGTGTTGTTTAAAGAAAAAATAGAACATTTCACGAGACCACTAGAACCATGATAAATGAGTGTGATTTACCAAAATATTTTTGGGCAGAAGTCGTTAACACAGCTTTTTATGTTATGAATCGAGTTCATTTAAGGCCTATTTTGAACGAAACTTCTTATGAACTCTTGTGAGATATTTTAAAGTTTTTGGTTGTAAATATTTTATTTTGAAAATTAAAGAGCATCTTGGAAAATTTGACAAGAAATCGGATGAAGGGATCTTCTTTAAGAGGATATTCTAGAGACTAGAAAGCATACCAAGATACAATAGAAGAACTCTTGTGATTGAAGAAGTTGTGCATGTTACATTTGATGAAATTAATGATGTTATTTCAAGAGATGTTTGTGAAGATGAAGATGTTGGTGTGCAAAAGAAACTTGAGAAGCTCATTATTCAAGAAGAACATCAAGAGACCAAGGAAAGCAATGAGGACAATGCTCATCACTTGGATGAAGAAGGAGAAAGGAAAGAAGATTCTCCAAAAGATCTTCCAAAAGCATGAAGATTTGTCTTAAGTCATCCTCAAGAATTAATCATAGGTGATCCATCCGATGGGGTAAAAACTCGTTCTCATAAACCTTTGAATAATAATTGTGCCTTACTTTTTCATATTGAACCTAAATGTGTGGATGATGTTTTAAAAGATAAATCTTGGATTCTTGCCATGAAAGAAGAATTTAGTCAATTCGATAAGAACATTGTGTGGATTTTAGTTGAAAGATCCTCAAATCATCCGGTAATAGGAACAAAATGGATTTTAGAAATAAACTAAATGATAAAGGTGAATAGTTAGACATAAGTTAGATTAGTTGCGAAAGGTTATGCTAAAGAAGAAGGGATTGACTTTGATGAAAATTTCGCATCCGTTGCTCGTTTAGAATCCATTATGTTTCTTGCATATGCATACTTCAACGATTTCAAATTATTTCAAATGGATGTGAAAAGTGCTTTTTTGAATGATTTTATAACCAAGAATTTTTTGTTGAACAAGCCCTGGGTGCTGAAAAGAAAGATTTTTCAAATCATGTTTTTAAACTATCAAAGGCTTTGTATGGTTTGAAACATGCTCCTAGAGCTTGGTATGAAAGATTAAGTGGTTTTTTGATTGAAAATAGTTTTAAAAGGGGTGTTGTTGATACTACTCTTTTCACCAAAATTCACAAATTAACTACGACTAACACACGTCTCTCCAAGTGCACGGGTCGCGTAGCAGTATTTAGGTAATAAAGATCTTTTCCCACGAGGATCAAATTGGGTCAATTATTGAGTACTTAGTATCGATTACTATTTAGACAATTACAAATTAAAAAGAATTATTTTGGATTTTTTTATAAAAATAAATTAAATAACGAACTAACCCTAGAAAATTACGGAATATATTGCGTGAATTGAACAACAAACTAACTAATTTAACTACGAAATAATTAATTGACAGAAATCCTAACTAAAATTAATTAAAGATCTAATGAAAGCGAAATAAAATAAATAACAAAATTAAACTAAGAATTAATCCTAAATTAAAATTAACTAAACTAGGGAAAAAGCAATTAAATAATAAAATGGCAAAATTGAAGTGAAAATAATTAACTAAGAAATAATGAAGCATACTCAAACCCTCCGAAGATTGTCATAGGTTCTCCAGAGAATTCACGAATCCAAAGTCACAAATTGTAACAAATCCCCGAACAAATTCTTGAAATCGAAATTTGAAAATTGCTAAAAAAATTTAACACGAGACTCAGTATTGAATTGTCCAGAAAGAACCCTAGTGGCTACTCTCAAAAATACCTAAAACCTAATTCTAATTATAACTACTAATTTTATGGAGTAAAAGGACTATTTATAGAAGTATGTGAGCTTTTTAAGAATAAACTAAATTGCGGCCCATAATGGACTCTTCTTCACATTTAATTCCATATTGTGGTTCACGTGTGTAGCCTTGCACAATCCTTTGCTCCCTTGGATTCCTTGCAGTGGCCCACGCGTTGCCTTGTTGATTCCTTGCTGCAGCAAGTAAAATCCTTGCTGTAGCAAGGATTAACTCTGTCAAAGTGGATTTGGCCAGGCGCATTTGAGCATGGCTTTCCTTTTAATTTTTTTTTCCTTCTTTGTTCAGAAATACAAATCTCCACTTTTAGACTTCCAAAATTACCCTTTCCTACATAACACAAACAAATGAACCTTACTAACACAATTTTAATACAAATTTAACAAAGCACATTAAAACACATAGAACTAAATTTTAACTTGACATCATAACCCTAAATCACACACAAAACACATAAAATTAGGGTTACAAAATATGAAATTTGGGTCATAATAAATAAATTATCCCCAAATTTTTAGAGTTATCAACTAGTGCAATTAATCTCACAAAAAATCCAATTCTGCATTCTAGAACAAAACATATTGATGTCAAACATCATTTTATAAGAGATCTTGTTTGCAAAAAGAAAATTTGTGTTGAATTTGTTTTCACTAAAGATCAATTGGCTGAAATTTTTACTAAAGATCCTTTGGATCGTTTTGAATATCTCAGAACTTGTTTGGGTGTTACTGATTTTAAAATTATGTGAGTTGGGTGTTTTCAGACACAAATGTACGTCCTAAACTCTCTATGTTTTCGGACAAACATATCCGTCCAAACTCTTTGGGTTTTGAACGTTTGGTTTCGGACACTCTCTTTCGTCTGAACTGTCCATCTATACCCCCAAACTTTTTGGAAAATTTTTCATACGATCACAACAGTCCGACAGCCTCGAGAGTTTGGACGCATAAGGCAACTATTTCGACCGTCTATTCATCAGAAATCGGACGTGCGTTCAGACGTATACCAATCTTTCAGACATTCGAACAACTATTTTACATTGTTAATACCTTTCACTTTCCTCTTTTCGGACATTCTCTCTCCACCGAACCCTATCTTTGGCTAAAAAAGTAGAAATCTCAATTCCTTCAATTCGTCTCTTTCTCTCCAAAATTCATTAACCAAATCATCTTCCCATCTCTTCAACAATCTTATTTTAACCTTTTTCTACCTTATTAACACATCCTTCCTTCCAATTCCTTAAAATCTCTTCACTCACTTTGTCAAATTCTCTAATCCTTATCTCTAATTCAAGATGGTTAGATCGCGTAGGGGTTTTCAACTGGCACCAGGAGAAAGAAATCGAAGGGAAAGGCTCCAACACAAAGCCAAATTTCAACAAATCCTTCATCCACTCCCAATCCCACTTTGCCAAAATTTATTGATGCTAAGGCATCTGAAAGGGTATACATCCTCACTTAATAAATCCATTATTGTGCAGCGTCCTATTTCCCAAGGCATGTTTGATGAATTAAATCTATCTTTTGCTAAGGAATTTTTTGAAAAAACAAAATTGGGAAAATTTAATTCATATTGACTTGCCTGTGTATCATGACATGGTTTTACATTTACTGCAAATCTTTGCAAAAGTTCAACTATTCACTCCTTAGTTTCTTGTGTGAATCACATTAACCTAGAGTTTAATTCCAACATTATTAAAACAATTTTTGAATGTGATATTACTCATCCTGATGAAATTTCATACTTCTTTTCCCTGGATAAATGGTCTACTATTGATACTCTATTTGATGTCGAGGAAGTGAAATAAATTTTTTCATGTTGATTTCAAACAGGCCTTGGAAGCCAAAACCACTTTACTTAGCCCTGAACTCAATATTTTGTACACGTTGATTACAAACTTGCTATTACTAGTTGATGGACATCAAACTGAGCCAGGAAAAATACAGCTGTATTTGTTTTATTGTGTTTTTAAAGGAATTCAACTTGACTTTGGATATTTGTTTTGCTCCTTTATGAGAATTGTTCTTGACTGAAACTCGGAGGAACATCCCATTTGGAAAATTTTTAACAAAAGTTTTTGATCATTTTGACATTCTCTTCACTGGCAAAAAAAATAATATCCCCCATATTTTAATAAAGCTTATATTGAACGAAAAGGATTGTGTTTTTCAATCAAAAATGGTTTACTAAAGCTGAATATGAAATTGAAAAATCAAAGGATCATGCCTCGAGTTCAGGACAAGCACTTCCACATCCTATCCCTTATCAATCCTCTTTATCCACACCTCCACTAACCGATCCTTCATAACTATCCTTTTCCGAATCCTTCCTTTCGCAAATATGCACCCTTGTCACCAATCTGGGAAATCAAATGGCCATATTTCAACGTTGAACCCTTCAAAAATTAAAGAGGTTGGAAACCAAGCATACTATCCCCTAGAAAGCTTTAAGTTTACGGGCATGTCTGCCTTCGCTCAAGTACAATTTACAAATATTCAGTCATAATTCACTTTTAAGTCCTCATCTGATAGTGATGATGAAGAAATTGAAGCTGTTGAACACTCCAACCTTGAGCAAGAAGCCCATGGAGATCAAGCTGGTGCATTAAATCCAGAGGACACTACTGCTCTAAACGCCAACGCTAATGATGATGAAGATATTGATTACATATGATGATGATGAAGATATTGATGACACGTGATGATGATGAAGATATTGATGACACGTTTAATTACATCATGCAGTGTTGTGATACTCAAGAGGCTAGCGAGCACGACAGTGAAGCTACAGATGATGATTTGCCCACAATAAAGAGTAAACGCGAGAAGAAATCAAAGAAGAAAATGATTTAGATATCACCTCCTAGTTTATGTTATTTTAGGTTAAACTTGTTTAATTTGAACTTGGTTGGTTGAACTTTGTTGTTTCTTGACATTGATAACCTTGTTAATATCTCTTACTTCTATTGTTGAACTTGGTTTAGTTTATATTTTTGTGATGTTCATGTTTTTACATGCTTTGAGTTTAGTTTTTATTTTTGTGACGTTCATGTTTGAGTAAGGGGGAGCATCATCTAAGGGAGAGCTTTTCACTTGTTTTGATAATGCCAAAAGAGGGAGAATTGTGGTTGTAATTTATGGTTGTTTGATTAAGATTGTGGACTAATTGATTGAGCTATGATTAGTTTACCTGTGATTTGTCATCATAAAAAAATGGGAGATTGTTGACCTACAATCTTGGTTTTGATGATGACAAATACAATCTAATAGTTCGAAAATGAGTTATGCAGGAATTTTGCATTATTTGACACAACAGGGTTTTTGGATGTTGTATATCGTCCGAAAAGGAATTTTTTTCGTACGATCAACATTGTTCGAACAAGATTATCTCGGACGCAATGCATCGCCTGAAAGGTTATGCAGAGAGCAAAGATTATGAGGAGTTGACAACAGACGCTCAACATCATCCCAGAAGGAAATTCTATCAGACACACTTGACTGTCCAAAGGCAGATCAACACTTGTAAAGAATTAAGCCTTTCGGACACACTACACTGTCCGAGGACCTAACTCAACAACCTATCAGTTTCGGATGTAGGAACGGACACAATCTCAACTGTCCAACCGTAGATTTAACTTCCATGTTGTTAATGATCGGACGCTTGATCGGATGTACAAAAAAGGCTTCGGACGTCCGAAACATATAACGACTAATTTTTTCAGCATTTATTATTTAGCCGTAGGAAGGTGGTTGGAAGCTTTTTTATAGCACCTATAAATACTAACCAATCTGAATTTATGGAAAAAAAAAAACTTTCACATTGAATACAATAGGCACTCAAACAAGTACATGTTCGAGCATCATTAACAAACTCCTTATCAATCTTATTCATTTCAATCTAAACAATAATTCAATCAAATCGATGGAATCTTATATACCAGTATTCCATACTTGAATTCCTTATTTATTATTGATGAGCTATCACAGTAATTGCACCTATTAAAGTAACTAAAAGAATTATTGAAACGAAAGAGTCGGTTACATTTTTCATAGGATCTCCTCTTATAGTATAGATAGACTAAAAAATCGAATAGAGTTCTTTTTGTATCACTTTCTACTAAAGCTATTTGAGTGAAAATAGACTTTCAATTGTATTGTATTAGCAAAGTGTAAAAGTGAGTGTTTTTCAATTGTAAAGAGTGGAAAGATAATTATTGTACAAAAGTGAGATTGTGTGTAAAACTCTTGACTCAACTAAAGATAATTAGTATTAGCTAGAGTGATCCTACTTGGTGTACAAAAAGATTATTGTCTCACTTACATTGAAGAGGCACAAAGTGGTGGAATTACACCCCAAACTTGTGAAGTTTGGGAGTTTAATTTATCTTTCTAAATCTCATTACTAGACTCTTTAATTTATACTTGTGCATTTTTTGATTTGATCATTAATTATTTCATCCATCCCACTTGAGTTTTTATTACTCCAAACAGTTGCAATTAGTTTTTAAGCAGCTTAATTCACCCATCCTCTTAGGTTACTTTTGGCCAATAGAAGTAATATAGTCGTGGACTAAATTCTTTAAATAGCCAAGGTTTAGCTAATTTTTGTACTAAATTTCCTGAAGTAGAATCTTGGAGACTAAGGTAGGTTAGAGAGAAAATTAGCTACTTTTAGAAAAATATAGTGAGACAAACTCTAGCATAATTTTTTTATTTTTGTTTTCAATTTAGTTTGTTTTCCTTAATTTTTCTCTTTTAGTTCTTGCAAGTTTTAGTATTACTTAATTTAATTTGGGCTTTTTATTCCTTTCAATTTGGTATAGCATATTTGTGCATTTTTTATTTGAATTTTCATATGTTCATTATGTTTACCGTATTTGTGACCATTTTGTCCATAGTTTTTAATTTTTGTTTAATTACGAACTAGTTTCTTTGGGGATTAGAGTGAGATGATGTGAAATTCTTGATGGTGATGAATGATTTGCTTAGCTTGATGTGTAAATTGGGTAATTAGTCAATTGCTAAGGGGCTTTAGGGGTAATTTAGAAATTTTATCAATTCCTAAATTGATCTAGTAATTAGAGGTGAAAACAAGAGTTAAACCCCTAATTTAGATTCGAATCAGCAATTGGATTGAGTGAAAATTGAACTTAGTAGGCCATTTTCACTTGGTTTGTTACTTTTGATTCCTTGATGGTATAATCAGAGCTTAATTAGTTTTAGGATGTAGTAGAGATTCACACCTAGAGTTGCTAATTTAACGTGTTTAATTTCACGAGAGATGAGGGTTTGGTGGGTAATGGAAATCGACCCTGAATTGACCTAGTAGACCAATTAACTAAGCAAATTAATTAAAATCAAGAATTTAACTAATCTCAACCCAAATCCTTTTTCTCATAGTTGAGAACTCGTCTATTTTCCATTACTAACTTTAATTGTTTGTTTTACCTAGTTTAGTTAATTTTAGTAGTTTCTTTGCTTTTAATGGTTTATGCTCATAGTATTTTTGAAATACCCCAAAACTCCATTTCGCTAAGTACACAGTAACTGTCATTTCAATTTCTATGGGAATGATCCTTTCTTCTGCTAGCTAATACTTGATATTGTATACTTATAGTTTGTCAATTAGTTGACTTAGTTGAATTAAGTGTTTTATAACTTAAATAATATTGTGTACAACGATGATTCAAACCCTAACCTAGTAGCCACTTCACTGCCAGTAGACCGTTTAGGCAGGAAAAGTGATGTAAATATTTAATAGCATGTCTATTATTTACATCTACTCCCAACTTTAGATCAAATTTAGGTTCTTAGTTAGGCTAGCCATTTTAGAACACTCTCTCTGATCTTCCAAACTAGTTTTAAATTTAAATTCTCCTCTTTGTAGCTCGGTAAATGTTGGATGCTATTTAATGGGTTCCCCTAGACTTAATTTAGGTAACGCTACTAGTTTTTTTTCATTTTTAGTGGTCTCATTTATTACTTCTTGCATTTATAGAGTCTTTATTTTGTATTTAATATGTTCTCTAGTATGAACTAAAGTTATCAAGGTTTAGGACTAGATAACTATTAATTTCACATGAGCTATGACTAATAGTCAGTATTTGTTGGAAATGAGTAATGTTTTTTTGGCATTTGTTTCTTGTGGTTGTTGAGTAACTAGAAATTGGTCATTTTTAACTCGCAACTAGTAAATTAGTGGGAGATTGGGAAATTAACCCTAATTTTGGGCTTTGTACTGATTGGGTTGGACTAACCTAACACCAAGAATAGAGCGTTAATTCAATTGGTTAAATTAAAAAAATCCATGGGTTGTTTGTGGATATTTGGCCTAGAAATTGAAAGATTTGGGATAGCCATTTTGGATAGGATAAATTTCATGATGGATCAGTTTTTGATCAATCTGGCTAGAGGTAAAAAATTATCAATTTTTGTTAATAATTATTTCTTATCAAATAGATTTATTGACCTCGCCTCCCACTACAACAGTAGCGCTGGCATGTAAATCTAGTAAGTTTCTTATCCAACTTCTCTTAAATGGTTTTGGGATTTAATCCTTTAATTATGTAATTTAGTTCCTCAAGATTAGCAATTGGACAAACTCTCAATTGAAATTAGTAGGAATCTATATCCCTGCACGTTTTTATCACTAAAACTTTAATTTCTCACAAATTATTCATTTATTTAGTTTCTATTATTTAGTACTTTTAAGTGTTCAGTTTAGATCAAGCAGTAATTTAAACCATTATTCCAATTTAATCGTTAAATAGCGATGATTCCTATAATTTGGTAACTACGTTGGAACCCGTATACTTGTGAGACCGACCTAGAAAAATGCGATCACAAGCTGCAAAGCGGTTATTGAACTCAATGTATATCTGCACTGGCATACACGAAAATCCAGGTAGGAATTGATCCAAGGTATAGTGTGCGTGGATTATGAAATTGCTAAGGAAGCTGAAAAAGAATGGCTTGGGTTCAGTGATGGATAAATTTGTAGAATTGTAGCAAGATCAAAGCCCAGGCATAATGAACTTTCCTCATTGTTTTAAAGCTGAATGTGTATGCAGCAGCTGTCCAGCAGAAAGGCCCCGAAACCCGAGTTTGGACAAGCTTTACATATCTTGGGGGTGGAAGAGGCATAAACAGTGAGATCAGCTACGTTTCAAGCACCACAATGCCACAAAGGATGTCTTCAAATCGTAAAAGTAGTGACGTACTTCATTAATAACAGATCAAGTACAGTGAGTTGGAACCGTTAACAGTTTCAGAAGAAGATACTGAATTATAAGGGGAGAAGAATCATGAAGAGACGTATTGGCTAAATTTGCTCTTCCAGTGAGCGAATCTTTCAAGAAAAATTTCCCTTCTTGTTTGATCTTAAATAAGTTCAGTACTTATTAAATGCTTTAAAAGTTTTTGGCAGAATATAATCCACTTAAATTCTAAAAATTGTTTCATAAGTACAAGAACTTTATATAAGACCCAAAAATGAATGGCTCCATCTTTCGCAAAGCGATTAATTTATCCTCTTAGGAGTTCTTTTGTCCACTTTCTATAGCCAAATAATCCACCTTCTAATATTTAACAAGAACGCAAAAGCTAGAGGTATTAGAGCTTTCAATCGACAAAAGGAATGCACCTTAAACTATATATCCAGACTATTTTCGCCTATACTTCTTTGCATCGACAGCAGAAAGGAAGAAGCTATCAAGCACTAGAGGCAATCTGCATATTCTTATAAAATTTCTAGAAAGAGGCTAATAAATTAAATGCCAAGTCACAAAATCTAGTACAACAATTTTTCTGGGTGCATTAGTGAATAATCCAGTACTAAAGTATCATTACATCCTCGAGCAATTCTTTTTGTAAAGGTTTCTTTGCAATGTCGTCACCTACTCTACTTTCTTGCTCAATTTGTCATCGCCATCTTGTGAGCTGGTAGCTTTAGACTCGTCAAACTCCAACAGCTGTAGAAAACAATTATGACGTTAACAGAAAACTCTCAGTACAGAATTTATACGCAATCCCAAAGTAAAATTGTCATATATACCCTAAATAATAGAGTTGGTATAACGAGACTAGAAGTGTCTTTGAAAAACTAAATCATCTCCTCTTAACTAGTGTTCACAAAGTGAAGATGATCTACCATTTTAACAGTGACCAACAGCAAAGCACACCTCTCATAGACTATCTATGAAATTATGGCAACAATCATATAAATAGTAAGACAATTAAAATACACCTTACTCGGGCTGTGCAATTAGCCTAGAATGGAAATTTTACATCACCATTTAACTGCAATTAAATAGCTTGGCCAGAGCTCAATGCCCCAAATATCAAGGATCATAGAACAAACACAAGCCTATTTTTCAATAGGCTATAAAGGCTACAAGCCACATGACATTTTATCATGTTTTACAAAATAAAGACATAAGAAACCATAAGTATTAGAAAAACAATTCATACACTTGATTTTGCAGAATACATAATTATATCCTATTCTCAGGGGGGGAACAGAAATATCGTCCAATCAAGTAAACTTGAAATAAATGGAGAAAAGAGCTTTGGTTTTTGCAGTCCTAATTATAGCACAATTATATTCTCATAGTGCAAACTAATTAAACATTAATTCTTTAATTTTTTAATTCCTACTATAATGGGCTCTCTCATGAATCTAAGTTGCAATTTTACTAACAGTGCTATGATCCCCTAGGTTGGT
Source organism: Cinchona pubescens (assembly GCA_025175665.1). Taxonomy (NCBI): domain Eukaryota; kingdom Viridiplantae; phylum Streptophyta; class Magnoliopsida; order Gentianales; family Rubiaceae; genus Cinchona; species Cinchona pubescens. The sequence continues at coordinate 4,436,454 of JANKKI010000062.1, forward strand.
GTGTGGCCATCCCCCTCCCCCCAAAGGGGAAAAAAAAAAAACACTGGCAATGAGTTTGGTAACCTTTGACGTAAAAATTCTTAATGGAACTAATATGCATTATTTTGTACTAAGATGACTTCATTAAGAACTTTTAAACTTCGCAGGCTATACAAGAAATTTTCCTTCAAAAACAAAATGCAACATACTCTCTCCATCACAATAACAATATTCCAACTTACCCTATAGATTGTCCCAAATTTTGTGTCATAGCCAAAATTGGCAAACAATTCCTTCACGACTTTCCAATGCATGCCCCTGTTTGCTAGTTACTACTTTAGAGCTCATTTGATTCCTCGGATGACACGGGATTGGATTACTAATCCTATATCACCCCCATAATTGGTTCATTTTTAAACATGGGATGAGTCATTCCATTTAAAAGAAATATGTTATGAACATAGGATAAAATAATCCCAGAGGCGAGATGGGATTATCTATCCTGAGATGATGACTTGATGGCATACCAAAACAATGTGAATTTTTTACACTCCCTTGAACCTATTCTGTTAACTAAAATAATAATCCTATAGCTACCAAACATAAGAAAGGATTTTATTATATGGAATATCCCATAAATATTATCCAATACTAACCAAGCCTAAGAAAATTGTTTTGAAGAGGATGAATCCTAAGACGAGTCTTCACAGGAAAACTAATCTTGATCATCCTCCCATATCAAATCCACCAACCAAATAAACCCTTCGTGGATCTCACACACTGGGATGAGAACTCCAAAATTTGCACTACATGTGAGTGCCATGCAGACATATCCACTGTCTCACTGTGAACAGTGTGCCAAAGTGTGGTGAAATTTCAAGGAAACCATTTGATTCCACAAGCTAGTAGTATGTTACTGAAAAATGATGAAGGTGAGGCAAGTCAATTGCTACAGATATGACAGAGGACAAACATGGTAATATACCATAACATCCTACAACTTTGAATGTTATTACAAAATTGGAATTATGAGAAGTGAACCATACACTGAGACAGGGATTAGCAATTACTAAATTTCATAGTCAAGTATTAAAATATTGTCTAACCTCAATCTGTTCATATTCAATTTAAATTTCAAACATGTTCTTAAGGAATCAAAACCAGTACTGAATGCTCCATATAAGATATAATGCATAGAACAGCACCAAGGCATTAGATTTATGATTTAAAACTTTGTCAAGGATCAAGAACATAAGTTTCCTGAAAATAATTTACATCATACTTTAGAGAGAATAGTCAATATAGGAGGGGCAGGGGGAGACGAAAAATACTTGGTGGATAACTTAAAGCTAATAATTGTAAGAAAGATATAACCCATCTAGGAATTGAGGAGAATATGGTTCATGACAGAGCGCAATGACATAGCAGGATTTATGCAACCGACCCTACTTAGTGGGAATAAGGATTGGTTGGTTTGTTTGTATACTTTAGGTTGGCTAATTGAATGGTTTCTATTTACAACTGCTTCCATGTAGATAACTTGTATCATCTAGTACACCAGCATGCTCACACATTTAAAGAAAAAAAACCCAGGAAAAGATTCATATTTCAGCATTAAGAGATAAATAAGTTCCTTCTATCTAACTACCTCAGTTTTTGTTCGTTGTTTAAGTTACCAATTCATTAAATCAATGTTTCCGGCCTTTTAGTAGTAATACATAGAGACATCACATCAAAATTAATTCCAGAAGAAGTGGAGCGCAAATATCTCCCTCCCTGTCCCCGCAAAAGAAAGAAAGAAACAAATAAACAATAGAAGCCTCATTTTGCCATAATATGCCATGTCTACAAAAGGAGTTATCTAGCATTTATGAATAGTAGAATAAAGTCCACGATGACAAAAGACTTACTGGTTTCACTTCCCCATTCCATATGACATGTACAGCCAAAAATCCAATGACAGCCGGTACAATATACAAGAGTGCAGGCTGAATGAAAACAGAATCAACATGGGAGACACAAATAGTTACATGTGAAAGCAAACTCAATCAAGAAGTATTTATCTTATTTACAGGCCTCTCAAACTGTATGTAGCTACTTTCGAATTTAAAGACAAGCAAATAATACACTCACCTGAGCAGCTTGAAACCAGTTCATGACAATGATAGTCAGAATCAAACCAACAGAATATCCTAGAAAAGCACTCTTGAAGTACTGGCTCTGCTTCCCTCTGGAAACATCAAATCGCAATGCCAACGCCACAAAAATGCCTGAGAAATATAAAGAAGCATTGAATAACTTCACTTTGAGTAGTTTTACAATTCATATAAAGAAAGAGAACACCACGCAGATCACAACCAGCCAAGAGAGACAAGGATATATAAAGAAAGAGAGCACCACGCAGATCACAACCAGCCAAGGATAAACAAATAAGAATCTTGCAGATGGGGAAACAAATTAAACCTCGAATTCAGATGGTCAAACATGCATTGGAATATGAGGGGTCTCAGATGGAAAAAGGAAAAACTCAAATCTCACATGTTTATAAAAGGACACTTCAAATTCACATAAACAAGCACTCCCAACATAATTTCCAATTCAGGCACAAAAGTTGGACTCCTTTACTAAAAGAATTAGGGAAGAACAAAAGATACCAGGAATTACTATATCCCCAAGACCCAGCATTGAAAATGGACGAGCAGAGTCAGCAGTTGGGAACAAAAGCTGTAGAAGAGACGATTACTTTTACTGTGTGCAAAAAATTAGAAAGCAAAGAGACCATTCAAGAAATTTTAAAGCAGTACACAATACAGGACGACACACAAACCTTGATAGGAGCATCGAAAGATTTAGCAACGCTAACCATTACTGGGGTAAAAAAAACACCCAGAAAATGTCATAAACAAAAAGTCCAGCCTGCAAGTTAAGAACATTTAAATTGCATCATACTAAAGACTACAGGGTTTACACATACCAGAAGGGTCAACAGGAGAGGTGGTAAAAACGTGCATGCATGTGCAAGCAGGTGTATGCAGATATGGAAAAATATTTACCTATAATGACCAAATAATTACCATTAGGTAAACGACAAAAATTTGTCCAATATCACCATTAGATCTCTCTTACTTCGCAAAAGAATATTTATCAAGAAGAGCATGAAGCTAAATGCAGTTGAGTTTATATGTCCCAGTAGATTCAGATTATGAAACTGTCTTTACTTACCAAAAGAATGGCACCGGTCTTGAATGAGCCAAGTGAAAGCATTTCGATGCCCTTCAAATTTGAGATCGAAAACCAATTGAGATCATTGTAAGTGGTTACATAAATATATAGATCACATATCCAAATTAAACACAAAGTAAACTTAATTTTTTCAAAGTGATATCAAAAAAGGGAAATCACAGCATCATAACATTTAAAGAATATTCTGCACATATTATGCTACAAGCTTTCATGAAAAATATTTCAAAGAATGACCATAAAGCTTTCAATTTCAATCCATGCAATAGAAATTTAAGTAGCTAGTTCACTTCTAAATAGATCAAATTCTACTTCAAAGACATAGTGAACAGCAGAGATGTATGCAGTGGCAATGAAGATTTAACAGTGAATAGAAGGCAAGAAAAGGAATTTTGCATAAGTTTATGAAAAAAGTTTCTTCTCAAGGTTCATCATTCATTACTATCTAAAGAATGACACAAAATTCTCAAGAAAGCGGCAAACAAAAAGAAGAGAGATTAGTAAGATATTTGTTATGTCTCATGTTCTTCAGCCACACAGAGCAAGATGGAGACCTACAATAACATACTAAAACACCTAAAAACTGCCACTCTTTTAGTTCCGTACTAAAATATATCTAACTCTCTCAAGTTAAAGCCCCAATGTTATATGCATGCAGCTAACAGGCAAATAAAATGGACACAACAACAAGACTAAAAGACTGGATTTGCAAGATAACAATGGTGTACAGCAGCTTAAATGGTGAGACAGCGAAGATTAGACCTTTCAAAGACATGCAAAGGCAACGAAAATGACTGAGCATACAAAAGAAATTATTAGAAATAAAATTATTTCTGAGCAAAGATTAGTGGAAGAGTTTTGCAGGACAAACAAAATCAGCCATCAGAATGGGCTAACAATACTCTCCGAGGAAAATTCCTGTTTTTACAGGAATAGTTCAATTTGACACCCACAAAAAGGACAAACAATTAACTAAAACAGGAGAAGATACAGTGAATGAAAATGTTAGACAAGGAGAATTACAGGAACTTTGCAAAGGAGTTCAATCCTAAACAATTGTAGAACTACATATTTAAAGATAATGAAGCCAACCTGAATGCAGAACGCAAGCCCCAATATGTTATTGGCTAGCCAATGCTTCTGTGACAGTCATACCATGCACAGAAGAAGGTTCCAGGAATAGCAGCAACAATTTGTGACCTAGTGAACTCAACCTCCAATGCTGTGCAATAAATGTGCAAAAAGAAACATCATTCTGCATGCATGATAGAATGAATACAGTACAAAGAAGATAAAAAAAGATAACATAAAAACAAAGCCAATGGGGTCATTCAATTATCCCCTTTGATTATGCTTCAAAATACAGACGACATTACTGAACTAATTTTGGAATGGAAAACTCATTAACTGAAGCTTAGAGCGCTGCACCGTTCTCGTCTACATGTAGAGAAAATTTAGAGAAATGACTGATCACAATTAAACCGGCATTTCTAACTAGCTAGAAAGTAGTATCTTGTGTGAGTAATATCAAATTTGACCTTAATAAAACCCCACAGGTACTTCACAAAAATGACACACATGGTTTACAAACCAATAAGAATACAACTGGAGAAATGAGTAGATTGATATTAAGCAAGGTTCAAAAAAACCAATACTACTTGAATGTGCAAAGTTAATCAGCCGCACTCCTTTCAGTAGTGGAGGGAATAGTAAGCAACACATTCTTCAAGTGAATAATTAAAATCATTTTACTGCTGCCCGAGTATCACAACTAAACAACAATAGCTATGATGGAGATCCTCTACTTGTTAAAAACAAAAAAATAAAATAAAATAAGAAATAGAGGAAGCAGTATGTCATATAAATAAAACGACCAGGTGCCAATAGAATGGGGTAAACCTCAGGAGCATCATGTACTTAGCCGGTAAAAATACTACTATCCTTGTGGAAAGTTCTGCTGTCCTTGGCCATAAGTTCAGAATTCATGTCAAAACAAGTCCATATCCAGACAAGGTAAGCATAAAGCTTACTTTCACAAATTCTGGATTACTTCAAAGAAAAATGCAGTAATGACAAGGTAAATCATTATTTCAGCAAAACTTGCATACAAATAGCTAATCTAAGTCAATAAGCACATTTCTTAAAACTTCCACCAAATGGGGAAAAAGATAAATAAATGCATTTCCAAACAAATAAAATGCGAATTATGAAACACTGAATTAAGCATAAACTAGATGCAAATGGAAAAGGAATAGGGTATACATACCGCGGATGTAAGGAAAACGCCAGACAATTAGATCTTCATTCCAATGGTTAGGCATAAACCTTTTGATTGCAGGTAACAAGGTTGCGCTATAAACAGTAAATGAAGGAATTTTAATTTAAAAAAAAAAAACGTAAATAGACAAACTCAAAAACTCTTTACACTAAAACATAAAGCAAAGTAGCGTGATCCATACGGAAAGAACATACGAAAAAGCGATGATCCCAAGTACAAAAAAGTAGCTTGTCAACACAGCATTAACCAAGTCTTTTGATAGGAACTTAAAAAGCAAGAACAATGACAACAGCACCGCGCTTCCAATGAAGGGGAATCGCATGGCATGTTCATTAGACATGGTCTCCTGCAAAATAATTATTCAAAATTTAGTAAAGTCGAGGCCAGATCATGGTTTCTGGAAGCATGGAAAACATAAGGCACAGCCAGATGGCTTCTTCACTTACTGATGGAGGTGTAGGCTTGACAGAACGATAGCAACCAACAAAAACTGTGAGGGAAGCTGTCAAAATAACATTTAAATTGGGATCTACCTTCACTACAAGTGGTGCCAAAGTCAGGCCTGCAGCCAATAATAAAGGCAGTTTAAGGCCAATTGTCGAAAAACTGGAAAATGTGCTAATTCATCAATATTACGAGGACTGTATCATACACATTAAGATGGAAGAAGAAAATAGAAAGAATAAAATCAATTGGTCTTTATAGGAGCTAAAATTGATTGTGTTTAGAATGAATAATCAAATATATTTCTCAAAGAACCGAAGTTTCACAAAGAAATGGATTGATTAAGAGAACGTGAAAGGAATAGCTATCTGGATGATGCCACACAACTAGAAGGCAACTATGTATCTGTACAAAATAATTTCCTGAACAAGGGAAGCGGGAGGGGGCGAGTGCAGACTCATCTAGCAAAGAAGGAGAATTTGATATGTAGACTCAACTTCTAGTATGAAATCAAAACAATGTAGCAGCAAAGGTTAGGATGAGACCCCCTTCTCTGTTTGGAAGACAACCATTCCTTTTCATCATAAAAGAAAAGAAAAGAAGAAGGAAAAAAAAAAAAAAAAAAGGAAACCAGACAGTACAAACTAAAAGTAGACTTTTGATGAAAAACTCTTAAGAACCCAATCTCTAGGCAAAGAATTTTTAAAATCTGAAGAGGAAAAGAGAAAAAAGGGACTCTTGATCAGCTGATATTGCAGCCTTCCAACAGACATGGGACGTTTTTCATTATTTTAGCCAAAACTATCAATCACAGCCAGTACAAACCTGTAGCACAATTGACAATTCCATCTTCATTCTGGTTCCCATACAAAAAAAATCCCAATGCTTATTCAAATCTAATTAATTTTCCACCCCGAGTAAATACCTTTTCCTCATGTAGTCCTAATTTTGTCTGAGAGAATAAAATTTACAACTTTGCTAGATACAAAATTTTCACTTGATATGAGGTGAGAACATTTCCATTATCCCAAATGAATAGCCAGCCAACACACTGATAGGCTACAGTAATACTTCAATCCTTTCATACAAGCAATTAAAAATTTAAAAAGAAAATGCACATGGGAAATCTTTTCTACTATACTCACTAAATAAACCCACTTTTGCAGGTTAAAATAACATTTATGAATAATAATATTTGGGAGTAACGGGTAAACAGTCAATAGAAAGAAAATATAATATATATATATATATATATATATATATTTCCAAGAAAATAAACAGAAATAAATAATAAAGGTACGAAAAAAGAATCCCAAATAAGATAATGGTATTGAAATTCTAAATCTTTGAAAATACCTGCTAAAGCAACATTAGCCATACGCTCACTATTCTTCATTGCCTCTATCTAATCAAAATTCAATCCAAAAACTGGAAAGCAAAATAGAAATAAAACTTCTGCTTCTGCACCCCTTTTTCCTGTTCCTAGTCCACAAAGAAAAAGAAAAACTATTAAATTGAAGAACACAAAAATTATTTTTAAAAATTAACCAAAAAAAAAAAAAACTTTTACTAACATTTAAAAAACCACTGATTCATTGATAAGAAAGTGAATTTCTCTCTGGGTTTTTATTAATCAAAATCACTAGATCAAACCCATCAATCACCCAATTTAATTTAGGTAATTCATGAAAAATTTCCAATCGAAAGTTCATATAATTCACACAAAAATGTTAAAAATTAAAAAAAATTAAAAAACACCTTACAGAAGAGAAGAATTAGAGGAGAGTGGCTTCTTCTTCTTTTTTCTTCTCTCCCTGCTGATTGGAGAAAGTAGATCAGAAGATTGAAATTAGCCAGAGGAGAGGAGAGGGTTTTAGATTGAACAGAGTCATTAATTAATTACAGATATACTACTAAATTGTATAGATTTATGTATGAATATTATATTCATGAAAATTTAAGACTTGGGGGTGAATGGATTTTCCTACTGGAGCCACGTCCGGCGAGGTGTTACCGCCAATCAGAGAGCGACACATAGGATTTACAAAATATCTGTTGTTTTCTCAATTAAGCAGCGTTAATAAAAATAAACGGAAATCTACCTATCTATTGAGGAATCATCCTGTTGCTTTAAAAATTTTCCTAAAAATTTACACATTACAAATTTTTTAAAACATATAGTCTTAGGAAAATTCTATAATTATTTTTAGAGGATTAATTCTTTAATTTTAAAAATTTATATAATATAAATTGTTAAAACACATTATTTAAAATACAAGCAAATATTTTCTAACAAGAGTTGAAAAATTTCCCATAATCTTATACTATATATATAAGCTTTTAAAATACAAAAGAATATTCCCTTAACTAGTGATTTCTCACATGACCTGTTCAAAAAATAAAAAATAAAACTCATGTGCTTTCGGTTCAAATGTGCCATAGGGATGTTCATTCTGATCTGCTGACTTGAATTAAACGCATTGAACTGGTCTGACCTGAACCGAAAAAAGAGGGTATTCGAACTGCATTATGAAAGCGGGTCGGGTAGAGGGTCAAGTCACTCAAGTTGAGGGTCAGGTAGAGGGTCACATTTCTGTGACCTGTCGGGTACCCGACCCAATCTATTGCAGGGGTAATTTTATAAATTTAATTAATAAGATTTCATTAGAAGTAAATATTTATCAAGTTTATTGGTGGCCTCTCATCTATTCTTTTTCAATTCCTTGTCTTTCCTTTCTTTTCAGCCTCAATCATCTCTTCCCTTCTTCTCTCTCGCATCCTCATTTCTCACACTCGCTTCTGTTGAAATGTATTTTGAGATTTAATTATTGTTGTTATTGGCTTGTTGCTACTTTTTAGTTTGTTGCTATTGGGATGTAATATTGGATTGTATTTTGTAACTTAGATTTAATTGTTGTTGACTTAATTGTGAAATTAACTTGCTTAACTATAATTATTTAAATTTTTATGTTTTATTACTAGTGAGGGTCGATCTACCGGTCAACCCGACCCTCTTTTGCGGGTATCCGGTAGGCTGGGTATCCACTTTGTATGGATTGGGTAGATGGTCGAAATTTTTTTGATCTGGTCAGTTTGGGTACTTTTTTTTAGTCGGTCCATTAACACCCCCAGTGTGCCGTGGATGGAAACTAACTCTACTAACAGAAGCATTTTCTTGGACAACTATACCCTTATGTCTTGCTTATTTTTCTTTTTTCTCTTTACTATACCCTTATGTCTTGCTTATTTTTCTTTTTTCTCATTTTTAAACTAACTCCTTCTACTCCTTTAAAAAATAGTAAAACGAATAAAATGAAATTTAGGAAAAAAAGTTTTGCCAGATTTAAAATTTAAAAAATCAAAAAGAATAAAGTACATGAAATTGGTATGAAAAAAAATTAAAAATGGGAAACAATAAAATTTTGGAAAAAAAGTTATGATACGATGATACATTAATTATTCTTATTTTTTGAAAAATAAAAAGAAATGGAAATTTTTTTTAAAAAATGTCAAATTTTACTTTTTTTTAAAATTCTCAAAATCTTCTCACATTCCCCACCTTTACCTACACAGTCGCCACTCCTCCACCTCTCTAGCCACTACTTCTCCACCATCCTCCTTCACACAAGCCTATTTTCCCTACGCCATCTACTAGAGATATCAATTCGACTTTGTGAGTCGGGTTTTGCAAATCCCAAACTAGGCCCACAAAGTTATTTAGGCTTTGAGCCTTAATCGAGTCAATCCAAATTCAAAAATATAAAGCTCATATTTGACTCACAAAATTATTCGAATTTCAACTTTTAATCGGGTTGGCTCAATCTCACATTATCCAATAAAAATTTTTATAGTATATTTGTTGAAATTTTATTTTTTTTACACCCAATCAACACAATATAGAATAGTATATATTACTTATGTTAATAAACAACTATTAATTATATCATTGAATCACAACATTTAAACTAAATTGACTAATGAGATTGAGTTCTTATTTTTAGTTACCCGAGTTAAGTTAATAGAGTATCCCCTAGAATTAATAACTATTATCTATTAATAATTATTATCTACATAAAATTAAGTAGTATTATTTAATTTAGAATAAAATTAGTATTATATATATATATACACACACGCACAAAGAGTTATTAGGGCCAAGCTTTAATTGGGCCGAACCTAATAAAGTCTAAATTCAACTCACAATTTAATCAAACCTAAAATGTAGGCCAACATAGCCTATCTCACTTTAATGTCAAGCTTAGCCCTTTATTTTCCGGGCTAGGTAGGTCGACCTCAGGTCGGCTCGGCCCTATTAACAGTTCTACAATCCATCACCCTTTCCTCTCCACTCTCCTCTCCCGATACCATCCACCACCCTTCTCTGGCGTTCTCTCTCCTACCACCACATCTTCTGCCACTCTATCTCTCCTCCAGCCCCTTTCCTTGCCAGATCTACCATCCCATTCCCTCTCTCCTTCTCTCCCAGCCCCACTATCCCCTCGTCGCCATCCCTCTATTCCAACCTTCTTCCTATCAGATTTAGCATCCTTTCCCCCTCCTACCTCTTCCCACCCCTAGTCCTACTACCATTTCCCCTCCTCCATCCTTCTTAATTCACCATTCTCATTCTCCTCCAGTTTCTTTCATGTCAACTCTACCACCCTTCTACCCTTTCCTACCATCATTTCCCTCCCTAGCCACCTCTTTTTATATTTTATCATTTCATTTTCTTCTTCTTCCATTCTTTGCTTATCATTTTTCCTCGGTGAAAAGAAAGAATCATTCAATAGACTGTTGGTGTGAAGAGATTGGTATGTGTAGGGGGTGGCTTGGGGCTTAAGTTAGAGGATGGTGGAAGGGGGTTGCAGGTTTGATGATTGGTGCATGCTAAGGAGGAGAATTTTTTTTTTTTTTTGTTTATTAGTTAACCCAAAAGTTTGTAAAATTGTAATTTGACCCAAATTAATTCGATTGGTATTTAGTATGAGGTAATTTGGGGAAAGATTGTCAAAAACATCAAGAATTTCAGAACGAAACGCATTACATATGCGTGGCATTTAAAATTCCATTTCTAGGAATATTTTTCATCTTTTGGACACTTAAACCCATAGTATAGAGGTGTGTTTGTAGATTTTTAAATTATAGAGGGGTCATGTAGAAAATGCCCAAACCACAGCAAATATAAGTGGAGTTTTCCCGATTTATTTTAGTGATTGAGCCCTCAATAATCAATGGGAATATCGTATTTAAAAAGGGTAAATTCTATACCTGTTCCCCCCCAATGGTATGTGAAATAAGCACTTTACCCCTTTATAGTTATCAAATGTGCACCTTCTTCCTTGTGCTTCAATTACTTTTGTTAAAGTGATAAAATCTGTTAAATCTAACAATTTTTTTTTACTTACACACACTTTTACCATGTGTGAAATTGTTAAAAGAACATTAATATTAAAATAATATATGGAATGACTTTTTTACCTCCAAAAAACATAATTCTTCTCATATCTTCTCCACATAACACCGCTTCCTTTCTCCCACCTTAGCCCACCACCACAACACCCTAGAACTACCACCACTACTAGCAGCTCCACCACCCCCACCACCCCTAACATTACTAAGCATATCCCCATTCCCAAATTCACCACTTTCCTCTCTTCCCCTACCACCAAAGAAGAGACGCTTCTTAACTCGCCACCTTCCCCTTCCCAACCACGAATCCCCACCCCAATATCTCCTATTCGCATCACAACTTTCCTCTTTCCATCCTTTGATCTCCCTCTCCCATCCCCTAGGCCCCGATTTGAAAATCATCACCAACCACCAATACCATTAGCCCGTCACCATCAAAACACCATCAGTTCTCCTAGGTCTCGATTTGAACAACCTACCACCATCAGTCCCAATCTGAACAACCATGACCAACCACTAACACCATCAGGCCGTCACCATTACACACCATTAAATTTGTCATCATAAGTGGAGAAAGAGAATGAGGTATGGGAAGGAGCACTGGGAAAGAAGATTAAGGGAGTAGAAGAGGGAGAAGACCAAGTCAGGATGGGAGAGATCCATCTAGGGAAGGATGGGAGAATGGGGAAGGGGCATGGTGGCAGGATTATGAAGGGGTTGACTTAGGGCTGGGGGTCAGGATGGGGGTAAGGGTGGCAATGGAGGATGGTGATGGATCTAGGATAGGTAGGAAGGGGAAAAGAAGGGTTTGGGGTTTTTCTTTATTTTCAATTTGACCTAATTTTTCTTTATTTTTAGTTTGACCTCTCTTTATTTTTAATTGTACCCTAAAACTTTGTGACCATTTTTTATTTTTAATTTGACCCCAAAATTTGTTAAACACTTGAATTGTTTAGGGACAAATATAACATTTCACGAGTTTGTGTTAAACTTGACAGTTTCCATCTATTTTGCCAAAAAAAAAAAATGAAACACAAGAGGGTAAAATGCACATTTGATAACTTCATGGGGTAATGTGCCTAATCGATATACTACAGGGGGTTATTTGCATTTTACCTATTTGGAAAATACGGTCCGTTATTTTGTAGTAAAGCAAACCACCCACTCCAACTTTAAGGATGGCTCCTTCCATTGATTATTGAGCATCTACTAAGATGTCTAGTAATTACTCAATAATCACCATAATGTTTATCAATACTCCTATGGACTAAGGACTACATGCACCTAGACACATAAATTGTAGGACCTTGGTGCATGTGGACTTCGGTTCATGTGGACCTTAGTCTATGCAAGACTTTGCCTGGGTAAATTACACTTTATTTTACTAAACTCATACTCCGGTTGCACTTTATCCGCTAAACCCAAACAATATTCACTTTGGTCCCTCTGAAAGATTTCCTAATATAATTAATTACTTCCTCCATCCTATATTGTTTGTCATTTTTCGAGAATCTAACTTTAAGAATAGTGTGTTAATACCGATGGTTATTTAAATTTTTTCAAATTTACCCTCCAAAATTCAAAATTTGAATGGTTTTGGAGAGTTTTCCACAAAAAGACAAAGGATAAAAGTGGAAAGAGAGTAATAATTATACTTTGATCTTTTGAACATGACATATGTTGACAAGCAAAAATGGAAAACATGACTCTTTCAATGGGTTGGATGGTGTGTAAAGTAGAAATTTATTTTGACAAAAATACCCTCTGAAATTGGTGGACAAAGTTACTTCTATTTATATTAAATATAACAATTCCATATTATATTTTTTAATACTCCGTGAAATAATTTTATTTTTTACACGGCAACTAAACATATTAAAAATAAAATTAGTAAGTAAAATCTATTTTAATTACTAAGTAAAATATTTTATTTTTATAATGCTTTGTGATTTTACATGAAAATGAACAAAAAGTATTTATAAAAATTCTTTTTTCTGTGTTCACTTTTAGAGATGAAGAATTCTATAAGTTAATTAAGAAAAATGTGACAATTTATAAAAAAAAATATGGAATTAGTAAAAATTAAATAAATAGAAATTAACTTTATCCATGATTTTTTGGAAGGCATTTTTGTCAAAATAAATTTTCACATCATTCGTTTACATTTACTTATATTAGAGAATGTTTCATGGCTAAGAAGGCAAAATGATATTGTTTGGGTTCAAGAGCAAAGTGCAATTGAGATGTGAGTCCAAAGGATAAATAATAATTAACACTAAAAATGATTAAGGGGATGTTTTTTTTTTACCCTCCATTTTTTTGGTCCGAAACAACTGAAATATATTAAGAACTTAAATGTTAGCCAAATGGCTTATATCAATTTGGGTTTCATTATAAGCCATGAAGGGAAGGAAGTAATTCATTCCTTCTCAATCATAATTCAAAAGCATGAGTTTCTAATCTATGACTTACCCTATTACTAGACCTAGGCATAAAAGTGAAAGTACAAGTTGTGAATAATTTTGCTAACCGAAGAATGTAAGACAAAATTATTCCAACTTCAACATTATCATACTTGTTATTTCTAAGCAAATCAATATTGCCTTGGCATCTGATTCTATTACAACAAACTTCCAAGAATGATTTAAAGCTAGTATCATTGCCAATCGAATGGTAGCAGCTTCAACCATTCTAATACTATTAAGAACTAATGTAGCAACTGGAAGTCCAAGCACTCTTCAATGATCTAGCCGAATCTCTTGCTATCACACCAATAGCAGACTTACACTGATTTTGAAAGACAACAACATCAGTGTTCAGTTTAATTTCTCCGTCTTGTGGACATTTCCATGAAGAGAGAAACTATAGATTTGATGGAGATGGAATAAAGATTGAGTCATCAACTGACTGAACTCCAACCATTCAGAATGAGCTGCACTTACAATATCATAGTCTAAAAGCCATATATGATTAAACAAACATTTGTTCCTAAACTTTTATAAGTGCCAAGAAATAAAAGTGGTTAGGCTAATATGATCACTTAGATTTTTAGATTCAGACAAACTCTTTAATGCCTCCCATCAAAGCCAAAAGTTATTTTGAAAAGGTTGGAGAATAGACTAGCTAAGTGGGGATAACTTCCATGCATTTTTTGAAAAAAGGCATTGAAAAATAGATATTTCATTGAATTTAGATCATTACCACACTCAACTAAAAAAGATATCTATCATCATCAATTTGAAATTGAGATGAAAGAACCTTTCTCACAGCAGTAATACTATGTAAACACCTCCACACAAAATATTTCAGTTTATTTTTTGTTGGTATTTTATACAAATTTTTTCAAACAATCTTTTGGACAAAATAATTACTACTAGGGTCAATCAATAGGAAGACCCTTAGATTTAGCAAACTCACACCCAGATTTAACTGTATAGTTCCTTGTTTGAGTAAAATTCCAAATTTTTTTATCCCTCCCACCCCAAACAAAAATAGTAAGCTGTAAAATTGCTTTAGCATCATCTTTGGAAAAGATATTCTAAACCAAAAACTCATTTCCACCCTTTCTGATCATAAGTAACACATGAAAAATCAAATGTAACTGACAAATCGGAGGTTTTATAGTCGGAGGTTTTAAAAAATTGCTCTAGAAATTAAGGATTCTTATAGATTTCCTATTACTAATAGAAAATATAGAGTTATAGCTCATAATAGATTTTTCCATAACATTAAGATGAAGATGCTTTCGCAGGTGAATTAAAGATCGAGGCATTGGAATAATATTTAGCCTTTAAAACTCTACTAACCAACCAATTTGATTTTGTGAACAAATGCCAAATTTGTTTCCCCAACAAAGCAAGATTAAAAGCTTCAAAATCTCTAAAACCCATTCCTCCAAACTATTTATTCTTAGTTAACTTGGACCAGTTAATCTAATGTATTTTTTATTTATCATTGTATTCCCTTCCCCAGTAGAAAAGAGACGCAATGCCACTGAATTCCTTACATAATCCAAGTAGAAGTTTAAGGCAGGACATGGCATAAATAGGAATAGACATAAGGACAAACTTCACCAATACCTCCCTACCCCCAGGATTTAAATATTGTTCTTTCCAGCCTCCCATATTTCCCAAGACTCTACGTTTAATAAAGGAAAATATTTGTTTTTCAATCCTACTAATAGTGATGTGAGCCCCGCAGATAAACTGGTGAGACCCAGAATCGATGGGAAACCCTCAAAGGAATGCCTAAACAAATCCGACTTGATGGATTTAAACCCGTTGATTAAGAAATCAAGAATTTGAAGTATCTGTTTTTTACTGTATGAGATATCGACCCATTGTCTATTACGAGATAAGAACTGATAATGTTCAAGATAGGTAGTCACAAGAATGAACTTGCAAAATACCCAAGTCTTTGGAAGATAAGTCGGAGAATTTTCTCACAAAGTTTTTTCTGAATATTAATGAATGGATAATCAGCTATGGGAAGCCTTTTTAACATGACAAGAAGATGGCCAAACCCTACTAAATAGGCCTAATACTACTAGGAAACAATCTTGCCAAATCCTAGTAGGTTTAGGATTAGAATACTAGACATAAAACTGGCTAAACTAACATTGATATAGGCTGATATTTTCGGGCCAAATAAAATAAAAATCCTATAAACAAATACTGAAAAATAAATATTAATTTAATTAGGAATGGATGGCAAATAGGGCCTTGGTCCAAATTAGGGTTTTTTGCCGAATCTTTCGTGAAGGTCTTCTATTCTTGGGCTTCTTAGACTTGAATCTTCTTAGAGTTGGACTTTTAAAACATGCACATGCCTCTTAACTTGAGCTTGAATGAATTCTTGGGATCTATTTGAAAATAATAATGCTTGTTGATCCAAAATCTTCTTGACATGGCCCATCATGGCTTGGTGCAACTTCTTGGCCTTTAACCTCATGATTGGCCCAATTGGAACTTGAATTGGATCCACTCCTTGAGCTTGTTCCATGATCCATCACTTGTTCCTTGGCTCATGTGTGCATCATCTCCTTCCTTTTTTAGATGATTCATCCTTGATTAGCTTCTTACATCAAAATGAAAAGGAGAAAGTTAGTAACATTAAACGTTGCACTAACATTATGCTCACCAGGAAGGTCGATCTTGTTGGCATTGTTATTAATTCTTTCAAGCACTTTAAAAGGTCCATTCCCACGAGGATCCAATTTAGATTTCCTTTTGTTTGGGAATCTTTCCTTCTTGAAAATCACCCAAACCTAATCTCCCGGTTGGAAGACCACCTATTTTCGACCCTTATTGGCCTTTGTGGTATTATGTTGGTTCGTTTTAAGCATTTTCTGCCTAGCTTTCTCATAGATAGATTTGATTAACTCTACCATTTTCTGTCCATCAAAACTAGTTAGTTCCTTCACAGGCAAATGAATCAAATCGAAAACTATTAGTAGATTAAAACCATAAACAACTTCAAATAGAGAAAAACCAGTTAAAGAATGAATTGCATGATTATAATCAAATTCAACAAATGACAAACAATCATCCCAAGACTTCAAGTTTTTCTTTAAGATAGCTCACAACAAAGTTCCTAAAGTTCTATTGACCACTTCAATTTGGCCATCAGTTTGAGGGTGACATGCAGCAGAAAATAGCAATTTAGTACCCAATTCCCCTATAAGACATGCCAAAAGTGACTCAAAGACTTGAAATATCATTAACTATAGTCATAGGAACCCCATTCAAATGAACAGTGTTTTTGAACTTCCGTAAAGAACAAATATGCAACATGCGCAACATTACCAGTTTTATTACATGGTATGAATTGTGCCATTTTAGAAAATCTATCCACTGCGACGACAAAAATTGAATCACGATCCTTCAAAGTTCTTGGTAACCCTAAGACAAAATCCATCGGCACATCGAACCAAGGGTGACTCGGAATAAGCAAAGGCATGTAAAGACCACGTGAATTAACTTTGTACTTAGCTTTCATACAACTAAGACACTTAGCACACACATGTTCCACATATTTGTGCATGTTAGACTAGAAAAACTGCTCTTAATCATATCCAATGTCTTAGCCACACCAAAATGACCCATGAGAGCTCTACTATGCGTTTCCCTAACAAGTAATTCACGTAATGAGCAATTAGGAATGCACAATTTATCCTCATGAAAAAGATAGCCATCATGTTGATAAAACTTATCCAAACCATTCGACTTACACACTTCAAACACATTTGAGAAATCAAGGTCTTTACTGGCAAACAAATCTTTTATATGTTCATATTGACGAGACAATGCATCGACAACTATATTATCTTTTCCTTGTTTATACTATAAAAACATAAGGGAACATTTCAATGAATTCTAACCAATGTGCATGATGTTGGTTCATCTTACCTTGCCCCTTTAAAAATTGCAACGACTCATGGTCTGTTTGAATTACAAATTTATTTTCACCATAGATAATGTTGCCAATTTTGCAAGACCTACACCAATGCATAGAGATCTTTGTCATATGTCGAGTAGTTCAATGTGGTTCCATTTAACTTCTCATTGAAGTACGCAGTTGGATGTCTATCCTATATTAGAATTGCACTTATACCAATACCAAAAGCATCACATGCTACTTCAAAAGTTTTAGAAAAATATGGTAAAAGTAAAACAGAAGCAGTAGACAACTTAACCTTGAGCATTTGAAAAGCATGCTCTTGTGCTTCACCTCACTTAAAAACTACCTCTTTCTTGATTATCTCAGTGAAAGATGGCAGCTATAGTGTTGAAATCTTTCACAAACTTGCGGTAAAAACTTGCTAAACCAAAATTCCGCACTTCAAACACGTTAGTAGGAGTCGGCCACTCATTAATGGCCATAATCTTTTCTCTATCGACCTCAATACCTTTCGAACTAACAACAAAACCAAGAAAAACAACTTCATTCATGCAAAATGAGCACTTTTTTAGATTAGCATAAAGTTGTTTTTTTCTCAAAGTTTCAAGAACTAGACGTACGTGCACAAGATGTTCATCTAAGGATTTGCTATAAATCAAAATATCATCAAAACAACAAATTTCCCTATAAATGCACATAATATGTGGTTCATAATCTCATGAAAGTGCTTGGTGCATTTGTTAAACCAAAAGGCATGACTAACCATTCATAAAGACCAAATTTGGTTTTAAACGTAGTTTTTCATTCATCCCCTTCTTTGATGCGAATTTGGTGATATCCATTTTTTTAATCAATTTTAGTGAAATCTTAGAACTATGTATTTCATCTAGCATGTCATCAATACGAGGAATAGGATGGTGATACTTTACTGTAATGTGGTTTACCGCACGAGAATCAACGCACATACGTCATGACCCATCCTACTTTGGCACTTGAATGACTGGCATATCACACGAACTCATACTTTCCTACACATGCCCTTGAGCCATTAGTTCCTCAACTTGCTTTTGAATTTCCTTCGTTTTCTCTGGATTGGCTCAATAAGTGGGTTTGTTAGGCATGACCACAGGACAATCAATTTGGTGCTCAATACCCTGATAGGTGGCAAGCCAGGGGGAATTTCTTTAGGAAATACTTCCTTGAACTCCTGCAGAAGAGAAACAAAAGGTCCCGACAAGGACGGAATCAAGGTCAGACTGCACAAAATAATTTTCTTTAAAATAAGAAAAAACACAAGCCAATTTATAGCTGACTGAACCACTTTGAACATTATAAAGAAATTAGATTTCATCTTCAACTCATTTCCCTTAGAATTTTCGAACTTGCCAACAAATTACCTTTAGGGTTTTTAGATTTAAGGGTGTCATTAGGGTTTTCCACTTGCTTACCCCTCCCTAGTCTAGCTTTTTCCTTTTAGTATTCGTCAAATGAGTTCTTTATACACAATTGCTCTTTACTCACTTGATGTGTAGGCAGTGGCTTAAGTACAATCTTTTGGTCATCTTTAAAGGATATGTACTTGTTAGTATGGCTATCATGGTTATTGTATTTATCAAATTGCTATAGTCTACCTAACAAGATATGACACGCTTGCGTTGGCACAATATCACACAAAATTTCATCCTTATACTTTCCAATAGCTAATGAAATTAAAGTTTGTTTAGTTACTTTGATCTCACCACATTCATTAAGCCATTGCAATTTATATGGACGTGGATGCTTTAATGGTTGGAAAATTCAATTTATTTACCATGAGTTGGCTAGCTACATTAATGCAACTACCATGATCAATAATCAAAACACACACTTAGTGAAGAAAATATTAGAACCGTTGTACCTCATTCTGGTCGTACTTAAATTGGTGCCCGCAAAATCACCAAGGCGGGTTTCTTAGAAAAATCTACCTCTTGTTCATAATTTCGAGTATGTCGACGATTCCTTGACCTTACATCTACATCATACAATTCGTCATTGTATTCTTAGTTATTGGAATCATAATTAAGATGCATACCTCAATGTGCTTGTCTCATTGTGCGAGCATAAGGCTTAGCTCGGCCAGATTGCTGACCAGGCTCATTCTGTCCCTTAGTGTCTCTAGAGAGCGTTGAATACTTTCAATAGCCTTGCCATTTTAGTAAAATGAGATTCTAAGGCATTAGACCTTAAACTTTCTCCTTCTTGAGACATTTTAAACCTACAAAAGAATAGAAACAAAAAGAAATAAAGAAATTTTTGATAGTTAGGGTTAGTAAAATAATGGACCTCACAGCACTGCCTTAGTGTTTATGCTCAAATGAAGATGTCACATAATTTAACTCGTGTTTCACTCACCCTCAATCTGAGGTTTTTACACTTTAATCAACTTACCACTCTTGCCTTTTTCCTCTCGTTTAAATTCTACTCAAAACCTTTCGCAGACTTGAAAGTACAAAGCAAGAACGACACAAATAATTACCAACACTTAGAACATAATTAATAGTTATAGACTGATGAAGCAAAGAAATAATAAAGTATTGGCGGATCAATTTAACAAAGAACACACACTATGCACTTTAGAAAGTCAAACAATAAGAAGGTCAAAGCAAACTAAGGTTTCGAGGTAGAAAGAATTAACCCAAGGGGACAAGGATATTTATGGTATTTCACCATTTTTTGGTAACCCGAGAGCAAAATATGGACAAAAATTAAAAAGAATATAAACAAATTTCAGTCAAGAATTATGCCTTAGGAAAGTAGGAAAATTGCAGCACTTTACTTCAAATCTTAATAGGAAAAAGACTAGAACTACTACTTGTTGGAAATAGGAATTAGTGTAATCCAAGTGGAACGAGGATTCACTACAGTGAATGTTTTATTCCAACTAAGACAACGATTGAAAATATGCAAGAATATGGAACAAGGAATTAGCACAAATTTCTAATGCAAGAAAGCCTTGGCAACCCTAATTCGACAGGGTTAGAATTTGGCCTATTTTCTCTTTTATTTGGGCTGTTTTTTTACTGCTTATGGTATGAATTTTTGGGAACAAAATACCTCCAAAAAATTGGCACAAAACAGCCACAAAATTCATTGCACAAGTAAATTGCAAACAAAGAAACCCAAGAAATGGTTAGGGTTGAACAAATTTTTTTGGATTTTTTTATAGAGAAATATGCATAGATTAGAAGCCAATTCCAGCAAAATTTACATAAAAATATCGATGAGAAGAATCAAAAACAAACCGTTAACCAACGAAATCCTAAAAAATGGTTTAGGGTTTTTCTTTTTGAATCAAAATTTTTTTTGCTCAAAAGAACACAAGAATAACAAACAATAAACGAACAGTTGATTTTTTTTCCCAGATGAACAGTAAATGATGGACAATGATGATGAATAGTAATAAATTTTTTTTTAATAAACTGAACAAAAGAGCAAGAAAACAACATAAAATGTATGGAATAAGAAACAAACGTGTTTCGGAACCAAAGTTCTGATACCACTCTGACGCGAACCCTGTAGATAAACTAAAGAAATCCGGAATAGATGCGAAACTTAAGAACGTCTAAACAAATCCGATTTGATAGATTCAAATCCATTGACTAAGAAATCAAAAATTTGAAATATCTGGTCTTGACTGTACGAGATATAAACTCGTTGTTTGTAATGAGACAAGAACTGATAGTGCTCAAGATAGGTAGTCGCAAGAATCAATCTTGCAAAATACCCAAGCCATTGGAAGACAAGTTGGATAATTTTCTCGCAAAGTTTTTTCTGAATATTGATGAATGAATAATTGGCTATGGAAAGCCTTTTTAACGTGACAAGGGGCTGTCCAAACCCTAAAAAATAGGCCTACTACTACTAGGTTACAACCTTGCCAAACTCCTAACAAGTTTAGGATTAGAATATTAGACATAAAGCCGGCTAAACTAACTTTGACATTGGCTAATATTCTCACCCTAATTAAAAAAATCCTATAAACAAATGTTAAAAAATATATCTTAATTTAATTAGAAATGGACAGCAGAATAGGGCCTTAGTCCAAATTAGGGTTTTTCGAACCCTTCGTGAAGGTCTTCAATTATTGGATTTCTTGGACTTGAATCTTCTTGGAGTTAGACTTCTAAAGCATGCACGGTGTTAGTGAAATGTTGATTAGGTTTTTGAAAATAATAAACAAGTAATAATAGAAACCTTAATTATCTTAATTAACTCCCACACATTCGCAAGTATACGAGGTGAGTTTGTATATAGGATGAGTAAGGATCGTTCCCATGAGGACTATTGGAGCAAGTATTAGGTTCACAAGCTTATTTACTAGTTAGATGAAATAATCAAGAGTTTTTCACTAAATTTAAACTAAATTTAATCACGAGAAATTCAAATAAGTAGACAAGAATGTAAAATACTAATCCTACAGAAAGCAATTAGATATAATTGACAAAAAACCTAAATTAATCTACTCTACTTACAAGAATTTAATCAAGAACAAGAATTTAAATTAATCTACTCCTACACAAGTGATTAAAAACAATGAAATATAATCTTAACTACTCAACTATGAAAGCAAGTAAAAATCTAAATGCAGTAGACAAGAACGACAGTTAAAGAATAAGAATGCAATGAAAACAAAAATTGAATTGCATAAAGATAAATCAAACTCAGTGATTGTAGTGAAAACTAATGTTGATGATCATTGAATCTTGAATTCTTGACAAAAGAACAAAATTCTATCTTGAACACTTGAGAAATGTACCCTAAGTCTAAATCATTGTTCTAACTAATGAAAATAAAAACTAACAATGGCTAAGGATGAATTATTATTTTCTCTACTTTTCTTGGTGTATTTATAGGTAAAACTAAGGATTTGGAATTCTAGAATGATTAGTACATGTGAACTCCTCCATAAACGGGCCCATGAGAGGACGTTTCTTGCAAAATAAACAAGCTCATGAAACTTTCCTGACGTCGCGCACCTGGGCGTTGCATTGTTGAACCTCAATTATGAGAATCATGTTTTAATGATGACCAAATCATACTAACAGCCTGAAAACAAGTGTACAGAAAAACAGAAAGGTTTGGACGTAAATGATCGTCCAAAATAACTAAAATATGAACACCTTACGGACGATGAAAAGTGTTTGAAAGAAAGGAGTTCGGAAGCAAGGGAGTGTTCGAAACATGATCAGACAGCACTGAATAAGAACACATCTTTCGAACACAGATAACTGTTCAAAGGACAGTGCGTCGGACGCAAAAGACCATTCAAAACAAGGAATTTCAAAGCCAAAAGAATTGGGCATTGAAGATCGTCCAAATAAAGAATTCCAAATGAAAAAAATTTCTGTCAAAGCCGTAGGGCACATATGACCGTCTGAGACACTGTTAATAAAGTTGTAGGATGCATATGATATGACTGTCTGAGACACTGTTCATCAAGCTGTAGGATGCAAGATCGAACATCCAAACCACCATCCGAACTCTCAACTGCTAGCTTTTAACAACTAGTTTTTTGACTATTGGAGCTTAAATTTTAGCAAATCTTTCATATATAAATAGATCAAGGACATCCAAATGATGTGTGAAAACTACTACATTCAATACAAATACTTCTAAGAGCTATTTGGGAAGAAATAGGTTAAAATATTGTGGGTTGTATTGATTTGGGTAGTATGTTCTCTTGGCTTAACTAGAGGGAATTAGTGTGTTCAATAATTGACTAGAGAGTGATCTTCAAGTGTAAGAATGGAGGGATAATAAGTGTACAAAAGTGGGATTGTATTGTAAAACCCTTTGGCTCAATTAGAGGAACTTAGTGCAAGGGTGAGCCTATTTTGTGTATAAGAAGGTTATTGCCACACCTTCTTTGAAGAGGCACTACTATTGGATATACTCCAAACTTAAAGAGTTCGGGAGAGTTTGGTTTTGTATTTTTTTATCTCAATCTCTTTACTTTTTCTTTAAGTTTCAATTGTTAAATATTTATCTTTGATAATTTGTGCTTAATTGTTCATTTGTTGCACAAAATTTGCATGTTCATTAAGCACTTCAAAAGGTTTATTTTTTGAGATAACCAATTCACCCCTCTCTTATGTTGCTTCTGGGCCAACAATTGGTATTAGAGTTTGGTCTTCTCTTGTTTTGGTTTAATCCCCTTAGAGTAAAGATCATTATGGCAATGAATAACGGTATGTTTTTAGAGGGGCATTTCATCATTAGACCTTTCATGTTTAATAGAATTGATTTTGTTAACTGGAAAGAAAGAATGAAATTTTTTATACAATCTATTGACATTGATATGTGGTACATTGTTAATGAAGTTCCTTTTGAGGCTAATATTCTTGATGAAAATACACATAGATTAAGGCCTAAGACAAGATATGAGTTAAATGCACAAGATGGAGTAAATTTATCTTTAAATACCTTAAAGCCATGAATATTTTGTATAATACTTTGGATGCAGATGAGTCCTCTAAAGTGAAAGGTTGCAAATCGACCAAAGGGATATGGGACGAATTGAAAGAAATTTATGAAGGAAGTGAATTTATAAGAGAGCAAAAGAAATCACTTCTTGCGCCAAGTATGAATCATTCAAAATGGAACTTCATGAGAATATTGACAAGATGTGTTGTAGGTTCAATGATATTGTAAAGGATTTAGAAGGTTTAGGTAAATACTATTCTTTGGATGAAAAGAACAGAAAGATTTTGAATGCTTTATGTAAGGAATGGGAACCTGAATCCATCACCATAGAAGAGCCTAAAAATTTGAATCTATACCCATTGAGTCTTTGATTAATCCACTAACCTCCTTTGAATTGAAGTTGAAATATAAGGTACAAGATGATGAGGAGGCAAGGGCAAAAAGAAGCATACCATTGAATGATTTTATGGCTCTTGGCAATATTAAGGTATTCTCCTGTGATGATTACATCTCTTTCTTGTGATGATGATGATGATGTTGAATCATTTATTTTTAAAATGCATGAATGTTTGAAAGAATCATATGCTAGGAATAATGAGTTAAAAATTAATGTTAATGCTATATTGAGTGCAAACTCAAAACTTGTGCATGAAAATAGTAGTCTGACAAAAGAAAATGATGCGTTGAAGAACAAGTTTCATTAAAGAAGACTTTAGATGATCTTGATGCACTTTCACAAATGAAAAAGAAATATCTTTTTGAAAGAAAAATGACTAGAAATATATTTATCAACAAAATTTTATAATCTTTAGAAATGATGGTTTTTGCCTTGTAAAATCTAAATCTTCCTTTTATGGAAGCAAAAATATTATTTGCAATTATCAATTATATTCATCAACATTGACATGTGAAAAATGGTTGCTAAGTTAAACAGAATGAGAAATTTGGAATGAAGGCAATTTGGGTGATCAAGCATGCTACTAAACCAATTGGATCCAAGAAAGTTTGGGTACCAAAGTTGTTGCTTAAGTTTGTGTCGGTATGCTTGGAAAGTACCAAGAAATATTCATGATGGATCATCGATAGACGAAGGTATTCAAAGTATACGAGCTAAGATGACATTGAAATGGGTAACAATTAAATTTTTAATGTCACATTCATTTGTTAATATGAACTATGATCTCTTGAATATTAGTCAACTGTGTGATTAAATTTGTTTAAAATGCTTGGGTATAAGTAACCTTAATTTTTGTTTATGTTTAGTCACTATTTGCTAAAGAAAGGAGGAGCATTCTCTTTTCTAAATGGATTATATACATCACAAGAAATTGCATCACATATGCTTTATTTTTTTGATGATGCTTTTGGTAAAGAATGAGCAAAAAATGCCTTGATGCTAATCCTTTGCATATATTTCCTCGTTTCTACATGATTATTTATTTCTTGAAGGGAAGAAATATTTTAAAGTTGAATTATCCTCTATATACTTACTGGAATTGCATACATAGTTTAAGGGGGAGATCTCTGGTTTGTATGTATAAATTCCTTAATATTATAATGTTTTGATAATGTCAAATGGGGGAGAAATAATGGGCAAAATCTCTTGTCTTCGTACTTTATATTTTATGGTCATTTTTAGAATTTTTCAATTGATTTGTCATCATCAAAGGGAGGAGATTCTTGAACCTTAGTTACGGCAATCATGTTTTGATGATGACCAAATCGTACTAACAGCTTGAAAACAAGTGTGCAAAAAAAAAAAAAGGAAGTTTCGGACGTAAATGTCGTCCAAACACAATCAAGAAAAACAACTAAAGTATGAACAACACCTTACGGATGATGTAGAGCGTCCGAAAGAAAGGAGCTTGTACGAAAGGGAGCGTCCAAAACTTGACCAGACAACACTGAATAAGAACATATCTTTTCTACATAGATAACTATTTGAAGGACAGTGCTTCGGACGCAAATGACCGTCCGAAGAAATGAGCTCCGAATGAAGAAATTTTCTGTCAAAGCTGTAGGACGCATATGACTATGCCTGAGACACCATTTATAAAGTTGTAGGACGCATATGACCGTGCAAGACACTATTCATCAAGCTTTAGGATGCAAGATCGGACATCCGAACTACTGTCCGAACTCTTAACGGCTAATTTTTAACTAGTTTTTTGATAGTTAGAGTTCAAATTATAGCACATCTTTTATCTGTAAATAGCCCATGGACATCCAAATGATGTGTGGAACTACTACGTTCAATACAAACACTTGTAAGAACTATTTGGAGAGAAATAGTTCAAATATTGTGGGTTATATTTGTTTGGGTAGTATAGTTCTTTTGGCTCAACTAGAGAAAATTAGTATGAGAAAGAGTTGACTAGTGAGTGATCTTCAAGTGTAAGAGTGGATGGATAACAAGTGTACAAAAGAGGGGTTGTAATGTAAATCCCTTTGGCTTAACTAGAAGAATCTAGTTAGTGCAAGGGTGAGCCTACTTTGTTTACAAGAATGTTATTGCCTCACCTTCTTTGAAGATGCACAACTTAGTGGATATACTTCACGCTTGAAGAGTTTGGGAGTTTGGTTTGATATTTTTTATCTCAATCTCTTTATTTGTTCTATAAGCTTCAATTGTTAAGTATTTATCTTTGATCATTTGCGCTTAATTGTTCATTTGTTGCACAAATTTTGCATGTTCATTAAGCTCTTTGAAAGGTTTATTTTTTGAGACAACCTAATTCACCTTTCCTCTTAGGTTGCATTTAGGCCAACAATTGGGATAAGAGTTTGGTCTCTTCTTGTTTTGTTTTAATCACCTTATATTAAAGATTATTATAGCAACCAACAATGCTATGTTTTTAGAGGTGCATTCCATTACTAGACCTCTCATATTTAAAGGTATTGATTTTGCTAATTGGAGTGAAAGAATGAAAACTTTTATACAATCTATTGATATTGATTTGTGGTACATTGTTGATGAAGCTTCTTTTGAGGCAAATATTCTTGATGAAAATACACATAGATTAAGGCCTAAGACTAGATATGAAATACGTGAAATGCACAAAATAGAGTAAATTTATCTTTAAATACTAAAGTCATGAATATTTTGTATAACGCTTTAGATGCAGATGAGTCCACTAAAGTGAAAGGTTGCAAATCGGCCACAGGGATATGTGACGAATTGAAAGAAATCCATTAAGGAATTGAAGATATAAGAGAGCAAAAGAAGTCACTTATTGTGGCTAAATATGAATCCTTCAAAATGGAAGCTTATCAGAATATTGACTAGATGTGTTGTAGGTTCAATGATATTATAAAGGCTTTGGAATGTTTAGGTAAAAAATATTCTTTGGGAGAAAAGAATAGAAAGATTTTGAATGCTTTACGTAAGGAATGGGAACCTAAATCCATCACCATAGAAGAGTTTAAAATTTTAAATTCTATACTTATTGAGTCATTGATTAATTCACTAAGTTCCTGGTATTGAGGTTGAAATATAATGTACAAGATGATGAGTAGGCAAGGGCAAAAAGAAGCATAACATTAAAAGCTTCAGACCAATAATATACAAGCAAGAAACCAAGTAAAAAGTGCTATAAATATGGCAAATCGGGACACTTTGCAAATGATTGCCCATCTAAGAATAAAAAAGAAGGAAGGAAGCCTCACTTCAACAACTTCCAAATCACATGGGATGAATGTAATTCGGATGGAAAAGTTGAAGAAGAACATGAGACGGATCAACTGGCTTTTATGGCTTTAGGGAATAATGAGGTATTCTCCTGTGATGATTCTTGTGATGATGATGTTGAATAATTTCTTTTTAAAATGCATGAATGTTTGAAAGAATCGTATGTTATGAATAAAGAGTTAAAATTTAAGGTTAATGCTTTATTAAGTGCAAACTCAAAGCTTGAGCATGAAAATAGTAGTTTGACAATAGAAAATGATGCATTGAAAAAAAGATTAGATGTGAAAACCAAGATCAAGGAAGAACAAGCTTCATTAAAGAAGACTTTAGATGATCTTGATGCACTTTTACTAAAGAAAAAGGAAAATATTGCTTTGAAAAGAAAAGGACTAGAAATATGTTTATCAACAAAAATTTTATCACCTTTAGAAAAAATAGTTTTTACCTTGTAAAATCTAAATCCTCCTTTTATGACAACAAAAATATTATTTGCAATTATTGTCATCTACAAGACATGTGAAAAAAAAATGCTATGATAAACAAAATGAGAAATTTGGAATGAAAGCAATTTGGGTGATCAAACATGCTACTAACCCAATTGGAACAAAAAAAGTTTGGGTACCAAAAGTTATTGCTTATCTTTGTGTGTCGGTATGCTTGGAGAGCACCAAGAAATTCAAGATGGATCATCGATGGAGGTTGGTGTTTAAAGCATATGAGTTAAGATGACATTGAAATGGGTAACAATTTAATTTTTATTGTGCTTTCATTTGTTAATATGAACTATGATCTCTTGAATGTTAGTACACTATGTGATTAAATTTGTTTAGAATGCTTGGGTATAAGTATCCCTAATTTTTGTTTATATTAGGTCACTCAATTTGCAAAAGAAAAGGGGAGCATTCCATTTTCTAAATGAATTATATACATCACTAGAAATTCCATCACATATGCTTTATTGTTTTAATGATGCTTTTGGTAAAGAATGTGCGAAAAATGCCTTGATGTTTGTCCTTTGCATAAATTTTCCTATTTATTTTTTAAGGGAAGAAATATTTTAAACTTGAATTATCCTCAGTATACTTATTTGAATTGCATGCATAGTTTAAGGGAGTGATTGTGTGTATAAAATGTTTAATATTATAATGTTTTGGTGATGCCAAAAGGGTGAAAAATAATGGACAAAACCTCTTGTCTCTGTGCTTCATATTTTATGGTCATTTTTAGAATTGTCCAAGTGATTTGTCATCAAGAAAAATGGGGCAGATCGTTGAACTTCAGTTACGATAATCATGCATTGATGATGACCAAGTCGCATTAACGGCCTGAAAACAAGTGTGCAGAAAAACAAGAAGGTTCAGACGTAAATGATCAACCAAATAGTTCAATTAAGAAAAACAACTAAAATATGAACAACACCTTACGGACGATAAAAAGCATCCGAAGGAAAGGAGCTCGGACACAAGGAAGCGTCCGGAATATGACCAGACAACACCTAATAAAAACACATCTTTCGGATGCAGATAACTGTCTGAAGGAGAGTGCTTTGGACACAAAAGACCATCCAAAACAAGGAATCTGAGATCCAAAAGAATCAAACATTAAAAACCGTCTGAAGAAAGGAGAACCAAATGAAGAAATTTTTTGTCAAAGATGTAGGACGTATATGACTGTTCGAGACACTGTTCATAAAGCAGTAGGTTGCATGTGACCGCATGAGATACTATTCATCATGATGTAGGACGCATGATTAGACGTCCGAACTACCATCCGAACTCTAAATGGCTAGTTTTTAACAGCTAGTTTTTTGACCGTTGAAACTCATATTACAGCACATCTTTCATCTATAAATAGTCCAAGGACATCCAAATGATGTGTGAAACTACTAAATGACTCAAAAAAAACACTTGTAAAAGCTATTTGGGGATAAACAGGCTAAAATATTGTGTGTTTTATTGGTTTGGGTAGTATAGTTCTCTTGGCTCAACTACAGGGAATTAGTATGAGCAAGAGTTGACTAGTGAGTGATCGTCAAGTGTAAGAGTGGAGGGAATAAAAGGGTACAAAAGTGGGGTTGTATTGTAAAACCATTTGGCTCAGCTAGAGGAATTTAGTTAGTGCAAGGGTGAGCCTACTTTGTGTACAAGAAGGTTATTGCCTCACTTTCTTTAAAGAGGCATTACTAGTGGATATACTCCAAACTTGAAATGCATGGTAGTTTGGTTTGATATTCTTTATCTCAATCTTTTTATTTGATCTTTAAACTTTAATTGTTAAATATTTATCTTTAATAATTGTGCTTAATTGTTCATTTGTTGCACAAAGTTTGATTGTTCGTTAAGTGCTTCAAAAGGTTTATTTTTTGAGACACCCTAATTCACCTGTCCTCTTAGGTTGCCCTTTTGTGTCAACAATTAATATCAGAGTTTGGTCTTCTCTCGTTTTGGTTTAATCACTTTAGAGTAAAGATCATTATGACAACCAATAATGCTATATTTTTACAAGGGCATTCCATTATTATACCTCCCATGTTTAATAGTTTTGATTTTGTTAATCGGAGTGAAAGAATGAAAATTTTTATACAATATATTGATATTGATTTGTGGTACATTATTGATGAAGCTTCTTTTGAGGCAAATATTCTTGATGAAAATATACATAGATTAAGGCCTAAAACTAGATATGAGTTAAATGCACAAAATTGAGTAAATTTATCTTTAAATACTAAAGTCGTAAATATTTTGTATAACGCTTTGGATGCAGATGAGTCCACTAGAGTGAATGGTTGCAAATCGGCCAAGGGGTTATGGGACGAATTGAAAGAAATCCATTAAGGAAGTGAATATATAAGAGAGCAAAAGAAGTCACTTTTGTGGCTAAATATGAATCCTTCAAGATGGAACCTCATGGGAATACTGATAAGATGTGTTGTAGGTTCAATCATATTGTAAAGGATTTGGAAGGTTTATGTAAATACTATTCTTTGGGTGAAAAGAATAGAAAGATTTTGAATGCTTTACCTAAGGAAAGGGAAAATAAATATGTCGCCATTAAAGAGTCTAAAAATTTAAATTTTATGCCTATTGAGTCTTTTATTAATTCAGTAACCTCTTTTGAATTGAAATTGAAATATAAAGTACAAGATGATGAGGAGGCAAGGGCAAAATGAAGCATAGCATTGAAAGCTTCACAAAAAGATACAAGCAAGAAGCCAAGTGAAAAATGCTACGAACATGGCAAATCGGGACACTTTGTAAATGAATGTCCATCTAAGAAGAAGAAATAAGGATGGAAGCCTCACTTCAACAACATACAAATCACATGGGATGGTTGCAATTCGGATAGAGAAGCTGAAGAAGGACTTGAGGCAGATCAAATGGCTTTTATGGCTCTTGGTAATAATTGAGGTATTCTCGTGTGATGATTCTTGTGATGATGATGTTTGTATTGAATCATTTATTTTTAAAATACATGAATGTTTGAAAGAATCATATGCTAGGAACAAAGAGTTAAAAATAACGTTAATGCTTTATTGAGTGCAAACTCAAACCTTGTGAATGAAAATAGTAGTTTGACAAAAGAAAATGATGCATTGAAGAGAATATTAGATGTGAAAGCCAAGATCAAGAAAGAACAAACTTCATTAAATAAGACTTTACATAATTTTGATGCACTTTTACAAAAAGAAAAAGGAAAATATTTTTGAAAAGAAAAAGACTAGAAATATGGTTATCAACAAAAATTTTATCACCTTTAGAAAAGATGATTTTTTCTTTGTAAAATCTAAATCTTCCTTTTATGGAAACAAAATATTATTTGCAATTATATTCATCAACATTGACATGTGAAAAATGGTTGCTAAGTTAAACAAAATGAGAAATTTGGAATGAAGACAATTTGGGNTGATCAAGCATGCTATTAAACCAATTGGATCCAAGAAAGATTGGGTACCAAAAGTTGTTGCTTAAGTTTGTGTCGGTATGCTTGGAAAGCACCAAGAAATTCAAGATGGATCATCGATGGAGGAAGGTGTTCAAAGTATATGAGCTAAGATGACATTGAAATGGATAACAATTAAATTTTTAATGTGCTTTCATTTGTTAATATGAACTATGATCTCTTGAATATTAGTCAACTGTGTAATTAAATTTGTTTAAAATGCTTGGGTATAAGTATCTGCAATTTTTGTTTATATTTAGTCACTATTTACAAAAGAAAGGGGGAGTATTCTCTTTTCTAAATGGATTATATAAATCACAAGAAATTGCATCACATATGCTTTATTGTTTTGATGATGCTTTTGGT
This sequence comes from Cinchona pubescens, assembly GCA_025175665.1. Taxonomy (NCBI): domain Eukaryota; kingdom Viridiplantae; phylum Streptophyta; class Magnoliopsida; order Gentianales; family Rubiaceae; genus Cinchona; species Cinchona pubescens. The sequence goes on from JANKKI010000062.1 coordinate 4,468,658, forward strand.
AAAGAATGAGTGAAAAATGCCTTGATGTTAGTCCTTTGCATAAATTCTCGTTTCTACTTGATTATTTATTCCTGAAGGGATGAAATATTTTAAACTTGAATCTGAACTATCCTCAATCTACTTACTTGAATTGCATGCATAGTTTAAGGGAAAGATTGTGTGAATAAATTGCTTAATATTATAATGTTTTGATGATTCTAAAAGGGGGAGAAATAATGGACAAAATCTCTTGTCTCTACGCTTCATATTTTATGGTCTTTTGTACAATTGTCCAATTGATTTGTCATCATAAAAAAGGGAGAATATTGTTGAACATCAGTTATGACAATCATGCTTTGATGACGACCAAATCGTACTTACGGCTGAAAATAAGTGTGTACAAAAACAGAAGGTTCGGACGTAAATGATCGTCCAAATACAATCAAGAGAAACTACTAAAATATGAACAACACTTTACAGATGATGAATACAGTCTGAAAGAAAGGAGTTCGGATGCATGGTTGAGTCTGAAACATGACCAGACAACACCGAATAAGAAAAATCTTTTAGATGCCGATAACTATCTGAAGGACAGTAGTTCGGATGCAAAAGACAGTCTGAAACAAGTTATCTAATGCCTTATAAACCAAAAGGATTGGACATTGAAGACTGTCAGAAGAAAGAGGCTCCAAATGATGAAATTTTTTGTCATAGATGTAGGACGTATATGACCATTTGAGACACTGTTCATAAAGCAGTGGCATATATAGGACCGCCCGAGACATTGTTCATCAAGCTCTAGGACAGATGATCGGACGTCCAAACCACCATCTGAACTTCTAACGGCTAGTTTTTAATAGCTAATTTTTTTACCGTTGGAACTCAAATTTCAGCACATCTTTCATCCATAAATAGCCCAAGGACATCCAAATATTGTGGCTTGTATTGGTTTGGATAGTATAGTTCTTTTGGCTCAACTAGAGGGAATTAGTTTGAGCAAGAGTTGACTAGTGAGTGATGTTCAAGTGTAAGAGTGGAGGGATAATAAGTGTACAAAAGTAGGGTTGTAATGTAAAACCTTTAGCCTTAACTAGAGAAATTTAGTTAGTGCAAATGTGAGCCTACTTTGTGTACAAGAAGGTAATTACTCTCACCTTCTTTGAAGAGACACTACCAGTGGATATACTCCAGGCTTGAAGAGCTCGGGAGATTGGTTTGATATTCTTTATCTCAATCTCTTCATTTGTTCTATAAGCTTCAATTGTTAAGTATTTATCTTTGATCATTTGTACTTAATTGTTCATTTGTTGCACAAAGTTTGCATGCTTATTAAGCACTTCAATAAGGTTTGTTTTTTGAGACAACCTAATTCACCCCTCCTCTTAGGTTACATTTGAGCCAACAATTGGAATCAGAGTTTTGTCTCTTCTTGTTTTGGTTTAATCACCTTATACAAAAGATCATTATGAAAACTAATAATGCTATATTTTTAGAGGGGCATTCCATTACTAGACCTCCCATGTTTAAAGGCATTGATTTTGTTAATTGGAAGGAAATTTTTTTTTTTTATACAATCTATTGATATTGATTTTTGGTACATTGTTAATGAGGTTCTTTTGAGACTAATATTCTTGATGAAAATACACATAGATTAAGGCCTAAGACAAGATATGAGTTAAATGCACAAGATGGAGTAAATTTATCTTTAAATACTAAAGCCATGAATATTTTGTATAATACTTTGGATGCAGATGAGTCCTCTAAAGTGCAAGATTGCAAATCGACCAAGGGGATATGGGACGAATTGAAAGAAATATATGAAGGAAGTGAATATATAAGAGAGCAAAAGAAGTCACTTCTTGTGCTAATTATGAATCATTCAAAATGGATCCTCGTGAGAATATTGACAAGATGTGTTGTAGGTTCAATGATATTGTAAAGGATTTGGAAGGTTTAGGTAAACACTATTCTTTGGGTGAAAAGAATATAAAGATTTTGAATGCTTTATGTAAGGAATGGGAACCTAAATCCATCGCCATAGAAGAGTATAAAAATTTAAATTCTATGCCTATTGAGTCTTTGATTAATTCATTAACATCCTTTGAATTGAAATTAAAATATAAGATACAAAATGATGAGGAGGCAAGGGGAAAAAGATAAAGCATAGTATTGATAGCTTTACAAAATGATACAAGCAAGAAGCCAAGTGAAAAATTCTATGAAGATGGAAAATTGGGACACTTTGCAAATGAGTGTCCATCTAAGACGAAGAAAGAAGAAAGAAAGCATCACTTCAACAACTTCCAAATCACATGGGATGATTGCAATTCGGATGGAGAAATTGAAGAAGAACATGAGAGGGATCAAATGGCTTTTATGGCTCTAGGCAATATTGAGGTATTCTCCTGTGATCATTCTTGTGGTGATGATGATGATGATTATGTTGAATCATTTATTTTTAAAATGCATGAATGTTTAAAAGTAACATATGCTAGGAACAAACAGTTAAAAATTAAGGTTAATGCTTTATTTACTGCAAACTCAAAATTTGTGCATGAAAATATTAGCTTGATGAAAAGAAAATGATGCATTGAAGAAAAGATTAGATGTGAAATCCAAGATCAAGGAAGAACAAGCTTCATTAATGAAGACTTTAGACAATGTGATCTAGAAGTACTTTTACAAAGAAAAAAGGGAAATGTTTTTGAAAAGAAAGAGACTAGAAATATGTTTATAAACAAAAATTTTATCACCTTTAGAAAGGATGGTTTTTGCCCTGTAAAATCTAAATCTTACTTTTATTGCGACAAAAATATTATTTGCAATTATTGTCATCAATATGGACATGTGAAAAATGATTGCAATATTAAACAAAATGGGAAATTTGGAATGAAGGCAATTTGAGTGATCAAGCATACTACTAATCCAATTAGATTCAAGAAAGTTTGGGTACCAAAAGTTGTTGCTTAACTTTGTGTGTAGGTTTGCTTGGAGAGCATCAAGAAATTCAAGATGGATCATCGATAAGAGGAACGTGTTCAAAGCATATGAGCTAAGATGAAAATTAAATGGGTTACAAATAAATTTTCAATGTGCTTTCATTTGTTAATATTAACTATGATCTCTTGATTGTTAGTCCACTATGTGATTAAATTTGTTAATAATACTTCGGGTGTAAGTATTCCCAATTTTGTTTATATTAAGTCACAATTTGCAAAAGAAAAGAGGAGCATTCTATTTTCTAAATGGATTACACAAGAAATTGCATCACCTATGTTTTATTGTTTTGATGATGCTTTTGGTAAAGAATGAGCAAAAAATGCCTTGATTTTAGTCCTTTGCATAAATTTTGTCGTTTCTACTTGATTATTTATTTTTAAAGGGAAGAAATATTTTAAACTTGAATTATCCTCACTATACTTACTTGAATTGCATGCATAGTTTAAGGGCGTGATTGTGTGTATAAATTGTTTAATATTACAATATTTTGATGATGCCAAAAGGGTGAGAAATAATAGACAAAACCTCTTGTCTCTATGCTTCATATTTTATGGTTGTTTTTAGAGTTGTCCAATTGATTTGTCATCATGAAAAATGGGAGAGATTGCTGAACCTCAGTTACGATAATTATGCATTGATGATAACCAAATTGCAGTAACGGCCTGAAAATAAGCTAGTAGTTCACTGTGTACAAAAAAATTGGAAAGTTCGGACGTAAATGATCATCCAAACACACTCAATAAAAACAACTAAGATATGAACAACACCTTACAGAATATGTAAATGTCCGAAAAAAATGAGATCGGATACATGGGAGCGTCTGACACTTGACCGGACAACACCGAATAAGAACACATCTTTCGGAAGCAGATAACTGTCCGAAGGACAGTGCTTTGGATGCAAAAGATCATCCAAAACAAGAAATCTGAAAGTCAAAAGAATCAAACATTGAAGGCTGTCCAAAGAAAGGAGCACCAAATGAAGAATTTTTTGTCAAAGATGTAGGACGTATATAACCGTTCGAGACACTGTTCATAAAGCAGTGGGTTGCATATGACTGCCCGAGATACTATTCATCATGTTGTAGGACGAATGATTGGACGTCCGAGCTACCGTCCGAACTCCTAACGTTTAGTTTTTAACAGCTAGTTTTTTGACCGTTGGAACTCAAATTTCAACTCATCTTTCATCTAGATAAATAGCCCAAGGACATCCAAATGATGTGTGGAACTACTACATTCAATACAAACACTTGTAAGAGCTATTTAAGAAGAAATTGGCTAAAATATTGTGGTTTGTATTAGTTTGGGTAATATAGTTGTCATGGCCCAACTACAGGGAGTTAGTATGAGCAAGAGTTGACTAGTGAGTGATCTTCAAGTGTAAGAGTGGAGAGATAACAAGTGTACAAAAGTGGGGTTGTAATGTAAAACCCTTTGGCTCAACTAGAAGAACTTAGTTAGTGCAAGGGAGAGCCTACTTTGTGTGCAAGGAGGTTATTGCTTCACCTTCCTTGAAGAGGCACTACTACTAGATATACTACAACCTTGAAGTGCTTGGGAGTTTAGTTTGATATTTTTTATCTCAATTTCTTTATTTATTCTTTAAGTTTCAATTGTTAAATATTTATTTTTGATTATTTGTGCTTAATTGTTCATTTGTTGCACAAAGTTTGCATGTTCATTAAGCACTTCTACCATAGGGTTTGTTTTTTGAGACAACCTAATTCACCCCCTCTTAAGTTGCTTTTAGGCCAACATGCATCAATGTCACTCCTGGGCTTTGCAAATTGGTAGTGCCTAGATGCGACTTCTAGTAAGGAGACCTCTATTTCTTTTGTGATTTTGATCCTTATACTGTTGGAATCTCGCAAAACTCAAAACATGAAAGTTGTAGATCTTTGTCTGGGCTTTCCTGTGCATCTAAAATCACTTCAATCGAAGCTCAGACAAGAAAGTTATGCCATTTTTTCCAAACTACGTCCAAATCACTTTTTGGCGATGTATGTAAATTTCAATTTTGTAAGTATTCCCCATTTTTGTGATCCATTTTAACTCTTTCTTCAATAAAACTCTAAAAAACTCAAAATAATTCATTTTAACTCATTACTACTCAATTCTTGTTTATACATCACTAAAAATGAAGTAAACAATACATAAAATATACAATATTTACGAGCTTATCGACTACCTCACACTTAATTTGCTGATCATCCTCGAGCAAGACATAGAAATAAATCACAAACATACTCAGTAGATCTCATCAATTATCCACATAAATAACCAAGAATCAAAATATCATAAGAAAAATAGTCAAACGATAATAAACCCTCATACATAAATTCCAGTATAGGCAATGTGCATTGCCATACAAAAATAACTTTTAAGGCACTTAGATCAAATCATGCAAACACTTTACATTTTTCTAAACACTTCGTAGCTTTCTCTTCTTACATTTCTCTACTAATGTAGATAACTGACTCGACTTAATTTATGTAGGACTTTTAGTTTGCAACGTAAAGCTAGGGTCTTGGCTAACAAAGAAGGGGAAAAGAATAAACAAATAAGAAAAAGAGTTTTAAATTTCAACCCTACTAGCCAACACTTTGTAAAAATATCTTCTTTTTTTTTTTTTTCCCTTTGAATCGGAATGTTACTTTATGTTTCATCTTTTTTTTCCGATTCCCCTAAATGGGTACCAATGGTAGGCACAACAGATTACACCAAAAAAAAAAAAATATCTACATAGGTACTAGTGATAGGCACTACTTGTTAATGCTCCAACGCAGGGGCCAGTGATGGACACCACCTACAATGGTCAACACAATTTTTTTATCACCCGTACACCTTAAACTATACACCATTCATTCTAACACTCTCATACAACTACCTTCCTTCATTATATCCCCTTAACAATTAAAGTGGCATTAAAGCTCTTAAAGGACATTTAGGATAGCTCACAAAGATAAAAAATGAGTTAAAAAAAACAAATGGTGCTTCTGTCCATTCAAAACAAATTAAGGCTCAAGTACGATTTTAGAGATAAATTTTACAGTAATGGTTGGCGTGAAAAGCTTAAATGTTCAAAGAAATGCCTACCTTCTTTTTAAATCAAATCAAATTATCTAAAATTTTGCCCCAAAAATTTAATAATGCATGTGTCTGAAATGCAATATAACTGAATCTACATAATTATCTCTTAATGCTAAAAAGCTACAACATTGTAGGGCCTTATTAGTGCTCAAAAATTAAAAATCATGTTAGAAAAATATTAACACCAGCTACTCTACTCATGACAACTTAGCTCAAAAATTATCAAGTAGAAAATCAAAGAAACATGCTAAGCAATTTGTGAACCAAAATTTTCAAAAATTTGAAAAGCTCTCAAATCAAAAGCCAAGCTGCAAATATGAAAGCAAATTGAACAAAATGAACAAACAAACCACCAAACAAATAGAAATTAAGAAAAGTCCCCATCCCACACTTACATTATAGCATTTTCCTTAATGCAAAAATAAAGAAGAGAAAAGGAAAAATGGAAGCTTCTCTATCAATGAAAAACGTTTGGTGCCATGTATGTTAAAGTTGAACTAAATACCCTTGAGTCGATTCGAAAACATCAACCACTAAAAGAAAAACAAAACATAAAAACCTTAAGACATTAAGAAAAACAATAAAACCAGGAACTAAACAAAAACATAAGAAATAAAATTAAGAAAAAAAACATGGGTTGTTTCCTTCCAATAGCGCCCTTATTTATAGTCTCCACTCTATTACACTGCCACTCATGTGAAACATGTTAGGATGGTTGGCCATTCCCTTCCTTTAGGCCTCTACCATGGGAAAAGTTTAATCCCACTCTTCTTAACTGACGTTTCTTGATTCCTGGATTTTCCTTAAAGAAATTCACGTTTCCTTGTAGTAACCAAAGCCAATGTCCTCAATAGAACATCCAATAATTTTCCGAACCATTTTCTCTTCTTTTTGCGCTCTTTAAACATTTGGACGTCATGAACTTTTCGATGCTTTGCATAACTTTCTTGATCCTTTCTCACCCAACACACATTGTTGGGTGGTTTTGATTCTTTATTTGACCTGCCAATAGAATGATTAGCACATTTTTCTTCAAAAATAGGAAAATTATCATTATAATAAAAAAAATCAATTTTAACCAATTCATTTTCAATTTGTAAATCAACTTCCCTTTATTAATATCTATCAATGCATGTGTGGTTGATAGGATTGAATAATGGCCTCCCAAGAATCAATGATAGTTCATTGTCCTTACCGATGTCCAACACCAAGAAATCAACGGAAAACACCAATTTCTCTACTTCCACAAGCACGTCCTCCAATAAGCCATATGGTTTCTTTTCAGTCAAATTCGCGAATTGGAGTGTAATGTTAGTTGGTTTGCATTGGTGATTCCTAACTTATCATGAATAGATTTTGACATAATGTTGATACTAGCCCCTAAATCACAAAGTGAATGGGTAGCGCTGTTCTTTCAATATTCACTGGTATTGAGAAGTCACCAGGATTTTTGAGTTTACGGGGTAATTTCCATTGAAAAATTGCACTACACTTGGCATGGAGGTAAATTTTCTCACCATCATCCCATTTCCGTTTCCTTGCCAATAAATCCTTCATAAATCTCGTGTAGTTAGGCATTTTGGTGAGCACATTAACCAAAGGAATATTGACATTAACCTTGTTAAACATGTTGATGAATTATTGAAATTGCTTGTGGTCTTTTTCCTTCTTTCTGGAATTATTGAGCCTTTGAGAGAATAGAATCTTTATCGAAGGATGAAAATTCAAAGGCTCCACTACGTGCTTCTTTTTTCAATTCCTTATTTTCATCCACTTTTGCTATCATGTCATCATCACAACCAACTTCATTCTTCTCCTCAATTACCTTAGAGTTTTTCTTCTTTTGTTCTTTACTATCCTCTTGTTTTTCATTCGGCACAACTAACTCTTTTCCACTTCTTATGGAGATAGCATTGCATTGCTCTTTTGGGTTTGGGATTGTATCACTGGCAATGATCCAACCGGTCTTTCATTGTTTTGTCAGGCTATTTGTCCTAATTGTAGCTCAGGGTTCCTTGTCCTAGCTCGCAAAATTTCATACTCCCTTTGCAACCTCTCAAAATCCCTTCTCAGATTATCATCATTAGGTGTATCATGATTTACATATGCGGGATAATTTAGATTTTGAGGTGGTGGTCTTGGTGTTGGAGGCAGGTATAAGTTTGTTTTGATAAGGTATAAAATCTGAGGATTCCTTTGATACGGTGGCTAGTATGGTTAGATGACGATGGTTGATTGAACAAATTTTGTTGAGGTGCATTTGACTAAAATGATGAATTTTGGATATTTGCTTGATTTGTCCAGGAAAAGTTGAGACGGTTTTGCCAAGACGGATTATATGTGTTTCCATAATTGGTAGGTTGATTTCTTATAGTGGGATTTTGATTGGAAATGAATTGAATTTGCTCACCTTGCATCATTGAAGTATCACATAAGCCATTTTGGTGATTTCCTTTGTAGAAATCACAACTCAAGATCCCTTGGGATATTGAACTAATGGAATTGACTGAGTTTTTTCCTATATTCTCTACAACTTTTGTCAAATTTGTAATGGCATTCATCATCATATTCTGCAACATAGCTAGGCATACCTCCTTGTTAGATGTTGGCTTGATTCATTTGTTGTTGTTGTCCAACTACTGGAGTTATTGCTCTATGAAAATAGTGAATGGATGCCATTCTTTCCAGCAACTCTTGCGTTTCCTCCAGAGTCTTATAGGGAAAGAACCTCCCGTACTTGCATTAATAATCAATCTCGTCTTTGAAAATAGTCCATTATGGAAGGTTTGGACTTGCAGCTATAGAGATATAGTATGGTGTAGACACTTCCTCAAAAGCTCCCTGAAGGGGTCCCTCGCTTCACCTAAGCTCTCTTCGGTGATTTCTCTGAATGTTGTGATATCGTTTCGGAACTTAGCGGTTCTAGCCAGTGGAAAGTGTTTGACTAAGAACTCTTGAGCAACTTGTTCTCATGTTGTGAAAGTATCTTGTCTATATGATTACAACCACGACCTTGCTCTATCACATAAAGAAAAAAGGGAATGCTCTCATCTAGATACAATTGGGGTAGACTCCATTGTGTCAGAATGTAACAATGACCTCGTTGAATTTAATCAAATGTTCATAAGGATCTTTATTTGGTCCTCCTCCAAACATCGCATGTGTTTGGAGCATTCTGTATAAGTGCAGGCTTAATTTCGAAATTGTTTGCTTGCACGGGCAGCGGAGCGATGCTAGAACTTGCCCCTTTGAAATTAGGTATGGCATAATCTCTAAGATGTCAAGGGTTAGCATTAGCATTAACTTGGTTTCCATTGTTGCCTATAACCTCCTTTTGTTCATTCAAGGGGCGGTTTGGATTTTCCATTAGATTGTCTCCTTGGTTTGAGTCTTGTCGTCTACGGTTTTTACTTATAGTCCATTCAATCTCCAAGTCAATTGGATGAAGTGGTTGATTGGATGAATGAATATCTATCATAAACTACAAGAAACGAAAACCAAAGATAAATATCAAAAAAAATCCAAACAAAATCGAGAGAACAAGAAATAATTGCAAATATATAACAAAAATAAATAAAAAGTCTAATCTAGTAAGACTCACTACACCAAATATTGTTATAAAACAAAAATAGTCCCAGGCAATGGTGCCAAAAACTTGTTCGATGAAATGTTGATTAGGTTTTTCATTTTTAAAACAATAAACAAGGAATAATAAAAAAAACCTTAATTATCTTAATCAACTTCTACACACTCACAAGTATACGATGCGAGTTTGTATATAGGATGAGTAAGGATTCTTCCTGTGAGGACTATTGGAACAAGTATTAGGTTCACAAGCCTATTTACTAGTTAGATGAAATAATCAGAAGTTTTTCGCTAAATTAAACTAAATTTAATCATGAGAAATTCAAATAAAGACAAGAATGTAAAATACTAATTCTACAGAAAGTAATTAAATATAATTGACTAAAAAGCTAAATTAATCTACTCTACTTGCGAGAATTTAATAAAAAACAAGAATTTAAATTAATATACTCCTACAAAAGCAATTAAAAATGATGAAATAATACTTTAAATACTCAACTATGAAAGCAACTAAAAATATAAATGTAATAAGACAAGAATGATAATTAAAGAGCAAGAATGCAACGAAAACAAAAATCGAATTGCATGAAGATAAATCAAATTCAGTGATAGTTGAATGCATTGAAAACTAATGTTGACGTTCATTGAATCTTAATTCTTGACAAGAGAACAAAATTCTAGCTTGAAAATTTAAGAAAATCTACCCTATGTCTAAATTATTGTCCTAATTGGAAACTAAAAACTAACAATGGCTGATGATGGATTATTATTTTCTCCCATTTTCTTGGTGTATTTATAGGTAAAATTAAGGTTTTGGGACTCTGGAATGACAAGTGCATGAACTCTCCCATAAAGGGCCCACTGGAGGATGTTTCTAACAAAATAAGCAAGCTCATGAAACCTGCTCAACGAGCTACATGTGTGACACGCCTGGGCGTGACTTCCAATAAGGGGACCTCCATTTCTTTTGCAATTTTGATCCTAATGCTGTTAGAATCTCAGAAGCTCAAAACATGAAAATTGTAGATCTTTTTCTTAGCTTTCCAATGCATCCAAAATCACTTTAACCGGAGCTCAGACAAGAAAGTTATGCTATTTCTGCCAAACTGTGTCCAAATCGTATAACCTTCTTGCCGGCGCACATAAATTCCAATTTTGCAAGCCTCCTCCAATTTTGTGATCAATTTTAACTCATTCTTCACGAAAACCCTAAAAAAACTCAAAATAACCCATTTTATCTCATAGTTACTCACTTCTTGCTTATATATCACTAAAAACGAGGTAAACGATATATAAAATATACGATATTTACGAGTTTTATCACACAGGCCTCTTAACTTGAGGTTGAATGAATTCTTGGCTCCCATTTGCAAATAATAATGTTTGTTGGTCTAAAATCTCCTTCACGAAGCCCATCATGGTTTGGTGCAACTTCTTGACCCTCGACCTTGTGATTCCCCTGGTTAGAACTTGAATTGGATCCACTTCTTGAGCTTATTCTACGACCCCATCACTTGTTCCTTAGCTCACATGTGCATCAAATAGACATTGGTAAACCTAAATATTTAATATGACCTTTTATCAGAAATACCTCTTAAAGAAACACAAATCTAGCACCTTAAAGATAAAAGGACAAGATGATATTCTTATTAAAACAAACACTAGATTTATCAAAATTAACAACATGCCCAAAATAAGCTTATATTTATGAAGAATAGCAGAAATATTGGCACCTCCTTAACACCAACTTTACAGAAGAGCAATGTATCATCAGCAAACAAAAGATGAGAAACACAAAGACCCCCCTACAAATGCTAGTACCAGATATATCTTTTTCCAAAGTAACTTGACTCAAGAGACTATTTAGCCGTTCAGAACCAAGCGGAAAAAGATAGGGAGATAAAGGATCTCCCCGTATTATTCTCCTTGTAGGCCTTATGTAGCCACAAACATTCCTATTAAATTTAAATGAATAAGAAACTGTAGAAAAGCATCGTGTAATCAACCCAATCCACTTACTACAAAAGCTCATTTTTTCCACAATTCTAGGGAGAAAATCTCGTTCTACACTGTCATATGCCTTCGACATATCCAATTGAATAACCATAAAATGTTATTTCCCTTGTGTTTATTGTTCAAAAATAGTCATGTATTCATAGGCAATCATAAAATTGTTTAAGATTTGCCTATCAAGAATAAAACCAGATTGAGATTTATGAATACACTTGACGAGAAGAGTTTCAATCTACTCACTAGAATTTTTGAAACAATCTTGTAAAGTATATTATACAGACTAATATGCCTAAAGTGAGACACATGAGTAGGAATTTTAATCTTGGGAACAAGAGTGATGACTGTATGATTAATTGAAGAAAGTAAGTGACTAGAGTGAAAGAAACTAGCAACAATATTAATTACATCCTGGCTAATCACATTCCAAAATTTTTTAAAAAAACAAGTAGTTAAACCATTTGAATCTGGGACTTTATTTGAGGGTATTGAAAAAATAGCTTCTTTAGCCTCAGAAATACAATAGGCCTAATAAGTTGGGTATTCATTTAAGCATTAATAGAAAGAGAAATACCTGCTCTTCATAGTTGGATGTGAGGAAGAGAATAAGGAAGTGTACTACTCTGACACCTCATTAATCATCTGTTAACCCATCACAAGAAGAGCAAGCTACCATCTTTGATAATATTTATCAAATTTCCTCTTCCTTTGAATAGTAGAAGCATGAAAGCACTTAGTATTTTTATCACCTTCACTCAACTATTTAATTCTAGAGTTATGATGCCAATAAGCCTCATCTTCTTTGTAAGCCTGACCCAACTTATACTTTAAATCTCTCAGTACACTAGAGGAATGACCGCCTTATTGTTGGACCAAATTTTGATTCTTTGCCTTTAGATTATTGATCTTACTTCTAAAGTTATTATTAATACCTTTTCTCCATTTTAACAAAGCAACCCTACATTTTTTTGACCTTTTGATTAACTTGAAAAAATCTAGACTCCTTAACAGACGTATTCCAAGCATTCTTCACCACATCATTAATCCCATCACAACCAACCCATCTCTGATAAAAAAACAAGTCTTTTTTTTTTTTATATTGGATTAAATTAGGCTTAGTGTATAAACAAAACCATTTGATGGTGGAATCAGAAGCCTCATTACCAAGATGTTTTAGTTTTGCAAAATCATATTTTATTCTCCAAGAAGAAGAAGATAATTCCCTATCCAATCTCACTTCTACAAAACACTTACCTTCCCAAAAATTAGCCCAAGTCTAAGGTGGCCCACAAAATCCTAAATCAAACAAAGAATTATTATGCAAAAAGAATCTGAATACATTAAAAGAACCCTCAGAACACAGTCTACTGCCCTTTTTTTTCATCTGAACACAATATATCATTAAAATCACCAAGGAAATAACATCTTTCCCCCCAAATCCTACCTTACTAGAAAGACTTGACGACTAATTTCTTCTTATACTACCATCACAACTAATGTAAACACATACACACCACCATATATTATCAAACTTAGCTTGAACTTTAACTTCAATAGAATAATTAGCACAAACAACATCAAGTACAGTCATACAATTATTCCAAAATAAAACCATACCACTAGCCTTACCTATAGGACTAACTATAGACAAGCCTGATTAGTAAAACGTAATTTTCTCTGAATAATTTCCATAATCCTACTACCATTTTTAGTTTCAGATAAAAAGATCAAGTTAAGAGAGTGATTGAAAATAACTTCAACTGTGGAATTGTCAAGGATCTACCCAATCCTCAACAATTCCATTCCAAAATTCTTATTTATGTCCATGGGCCCATTTTAGTTTGGTTGAACCACCTTAGAAGAAGTCGAAGAAGAACTAACCTCAATCTTTGCTTTTTTACTTGCCAAATCTGAAGCCTGAGCATCCACCTTTCCCCTCTGTCCTTTTCCCTTCAATCATGACCTTGTCACATTTTTATTTGAAAACCTACATTGAACTGATGACTGGGTTGAAGCAAATGATGTCCAATTCCCAATCATCATAGATCAACCATCATCAGGAAGGTTATGTTGGCTTGAAATTACATTTTGATCACTATACATGAATTCTATAGTCAGATCATACTCAGAAGGAATGCTATTAACTATTGGGTTGACCCATTAGAAGTGGAAGTAACACCAACATGTTGTTGTGTGTTCAGAGGTCCCATAACAAAAGAGGATTTTTGAACTGGAATTTCACATAAATTGTCAAAAGAAGCTAAACTGGCCGAAGAGGATAAAATGGGTTTGATCTGCAAATAAGGTAAAGTTGTATGAGATGATAGAGTGGGATGTTCGATAGAGTGGTAATAGTGTTATAGGGCATTTTGTGGTCAGAAAATAAAACACTTGGTGAAAAGGAAAAAATGTGTTTGGTTTAAATGGCTTCATTTTATGTTTGTTAGATATTTAGTTTGTAAAATATCAGAAGTTTTTAGTTTGGAAGTATTCAAACATTCAAAATTCCCACCAACACAACCATCTTCTCTAACTCCCACAATCGTCATCTTCAATATTGAACCTCTACCCGAAACTGCCCTCGTCACTGAGATCTTGTCGAAATTCTGAACTGATTGCTCAATAGAACCAGATTGTTCACTAGACCCAAAATTAGTATCTGATTATCAGCCACAGGATCCTTACAACCACCTCTATCAGTAAATTTTGGTTTCAAGGATAAAGATCTTTTAATAGCGGGATTTAAAATAGATGCTCGAAGAAATAGGCCAAACTGATTAGGGACAAGACAATTGTGAATCATATCACCATGTTTTGTGCCACATCCTTGTTCATTATTATCCAACATACCTACAATAGAAGCAAAAGAATGTCAAATTTTTGTATTTAAAACTAACCCATCCCTGTTTTCTACTAGATGACACTCTCATTCCACGGAGTAATTGCTTCTTTAGGTCAAGGTTAACTAGGATTTTTAGGTGTCGTTCATGTTGACTCCCAGATTCAGGAATAACAATATCATAATTAGCATAAAAAATAGTACCAATTTTCCAACCAGGAGCCTTAAAAACCCAATCAGTCATCAAATTCCACAATTGAATTGAATCATTAAAGTTGAAAACATTATCATCTAGACCTTCCACCCAACACTTTAAAATTAAGATTTAAATAAAGATTTGTGCAATATAAATTTTTAAAACATATAATATTAAACTAAATGAACTTTTAAAGTACAACACGATAATTCTATTATGGAATCATAGAATTTTCCTAAAATTAATTCAACAAGGCTTTCACTATTAAGACATATGGGGATACAATAAGTTTCGGACAAGGATTATCTCTATTTAGAAAAAATGGTGGGACAAGGATTATCTCTATTTAGAAAAAAATGGTGGAGTCTCTGTTTACCATTAAAAATAAATTTTTTTAAATATTTTTAAAAATTAAAACTATTAATAATTAAAATCATGTTTTATGAAAATACCTTGTAAAAAAGTAGAAGAAAATAATACCATTTCATCGTTTGATTAAGCATTTTTATATTTCATCAAAATTTGAAAATTTTGAACCGTTCAAATATGACATAAATTCAACAGATAATTTTTTTCAAAATGAATTGGTTTTTGCAGATGATGGTCTATTATATGAGATAAAACTAACATTATATCCATGTCTTATTATATTTTAAGTTTTAATTATTTGGATCTAGGTAAATGAACAAATATATAGACAGAAATAAATGGAGAGGATCCAAATCCTTAACGACCACCTTATCTGTAAATGAAATTTAAAATGAAAAGTTTATCATTTAATTTGGTGAAAGATAAAAGCTAATTGTTTCTTTATTTAACATACATACTCTTTGGCACACAAGTACATACTTGTACCTGGGAATTTCTAAAATGGAACGGTCTATGGTTCAATCCCATGGATCCCTTGATTCAAAATCAATCAAGTCACCTACCTTGATAACATGGTTAATCATGTATTAAGGCATCCGTGATATACTAACATGAATCCGATCGACCCAAAAATCTCCCCCCACACACACATACAATCTTTCGTCCACACAAAAGAAAATATTTACCTTCTCTCACACACTATTGCACATGATTACTCTCTTACACGTCCATCAAACATACACTTTTTCTTCTTTGAAAAAATGATTTCTTACATTATGGATTCTTTCTCAATCACAAATAAAGATATACATACGATACTACCTTCCACACACATCAATATAAGTAAATTGTTTATTTAAATTAAAAGAAAATTTAATAAATTAACATAATATAAAAATAAAAATTAGTAATATTATTGCGAGCAAATGGCAAGAATAGTCACTAAGCTACTTCCTAGTTTGATTCAAATTATTCAACAACTAGATTTACAAGATTGGTCACTTAACTATCTAAAACAAGGATTTGAGACCACTTCGTCAATTTTAGCCACTAGGGTAGATGGAAGTGAAAGTTTGACAGAAAATATTATTATTAACATATTATCCCGGATTTAATCAAAAATTTGGGTCTTTGTGAAACTTGGCTGTGAAGTCTTCTCTTATTTTACAAGTGAAAAAGACTTTGATTTACTGTATGTGAAAACGTGTAATAATAATGGCAGTGGCTTGCGATTATTCCCTTCCTGGGTTCTGCCTCAACTGTCAGGTGTAGCAAAATTATCTAACAAGAAATGGTGCCTAGTTCTAGATATTGGATATTACCAACCCTAACAACCGTAGTAAGGAGCTAGTCATTGTCAATAATTTTTATTCCACCCCGTATATTTGGATATAGATTTAATATCCAATGATTTCAAGCCTCCACATCATCATGTAGTTAGGACAGAGCAAAACTCTAATAGTGTGTTTCGATTCAAAATAAGCACGATCAGACCCATTTATCATGCCAGTGTAGATGGATCGGTTCAATCATTAGATAACCAGAGCCATAAATTGAATCAAATTTGGCTTCTCCATTTTTTTTTTTCATAAAACTTGTCACGTCCCTTACCCGCACTTGCTAGGCACGTGTCATTCACCGTATCATCAAGAGTAAATCTCAAAAATACAAAGCACTATAGCATGTACTATTTACTTTAAGCATCAAACTATAATAGCGGAAGCAATTTTCGAAAAATATATTAACCTAAAATACTGACTTTTACCAAATCATAAACAAATGTACAACACCGTTAAACATGGATAATCATTAGGAGCACACACGCTTAACTTATTAGAATAAACCTATAAACAAATCTCTAAAGTAATGACCACTTTAAGTTCTTTCCTTGTTCTCGAACGTTTAGTCCTAATCTTCAACTAATACATACTTGTATTCGTCTTCTGTACAAGAACTATAAGAACATGAAGTGAGAGACAAGTCGCCCAATGGATAGTACTTACTACTGCTAGATCATGCTATTACATATCGCCCAATGGATAGTACTTACTACTGCTAGATCATGCTATTACATATATATACAGCTCGTGCATATATATCACACTATCACATACACATACTTTTATCCAAATCATTTTTGTAAAACATATAATATGATTCTTGTAAAGCATGCAACGAAATAAAGTCACATGTGGCATTCTTCATATATGATGTAACACTTCTTCATGACTTGTGCTTTCATGTAACATACATACTTTCATATCATAAAACACGCATCCATTTAAATAAGGCTCAAAACTAAAAGCAGTCATCGGCTTTTGAGTATTCAGCCTAATGATTAACCCCACTAGAAAAGGGTGTCAAGAAGTTTTGCAGTTTCTCTTGACCTTCTTCTTGCATTGCCAAGTCTTTCTTGATTCTGTGTTGCCAAGTCTCTCATGGCTCAGGTGTCAAGTTTTTCTTGACTCTAATTTAGGATTATAACCCGTACCGACTATTTCATGTTCGTTTAGAGGCATAATATCTTGTTATTACCCATAAACACATGCATGTCACGCATAATCAAAACTATACATATAACGCATTTCTATATACTTTTAAAACTAAACCGTCACATAACCATACATGATCTAGAATTTCATAACAAAATAATTATTAAGCAAAACAAATTTTCACAAACAATTTTTGAAAATTATGCACAGCCGTAAAGTAATTTATAAAATACATAGTTTAGAAATATAATTTCGAAAGTACAAAAGTAAACACCACTTACCTCGAACAGTCCTTAATTGTTCCTTTACATGCCTTTGCTCCTTGTCGATAATCCTTAAAAACAAAATCACAATGTCTTTTTACTAATAATTCAAGTAATTATCCCCTTATAATTAAGGTCCAATAACGTCAACTCCTTATCATGTTTTCCAAATCTTTATTCTAAGATAATCCTTGCATTAATCGATGATTTTTTTTAGAAATAATTGAGCTCATGATAGTTCCAAAATAATATTTATCGTATGTTAATTTAGCCAAAATACTCAAATTATTTTATTTATCGAGTCAAAATACTTGTATTTCATGTTTCCAAAATTTATGGTAATTTATTACAACTTTCCAAAGAATTTCGAGTTTTTTTTTTTTTTAACAATCTCGTAAAACTTTTTAGAACTCTACTAAGAATTTGGAGAGCATAGGGCCTTTTCTGTAAACTTATAAAATCATTCATGTGTATAAGAGACACTTTAGAAAACTATTAAGAACTCTTAGATACATTGTAAAGTACATAAGGGTACTTTGGTCAATTTGAGAAAGTCACTTGGAACCCTTTGTGTACCTTACAAAACCTTTAGGGATCATTTGTTAGCTTTACTAAAGTTTTAGGGGTCAATTTGAAGTTTTCAAAAAAACTTTTTGGGTCTTAATATCATTTTAATAAACTGTAGTGACTATTGTGAAAATTTTAGAACCATCCAAGAACTACTAATGACCTCATAAGGTTGCCTAGGTCAAATCATAATTTACATAAGTTGAAAAGGACTCAATTCGACTTCGGTTAAAAAAATTTCGGACCATACTATAATTTCATATAACTGGAGAGATCAATATTGTAATTTTGGAAACTTTCTAATTCTTTCATCTTCATCTTCCCCAATTAACCTTTCCAGTAAACTAGGCTGCAATTTTTTTTTTTTTTTAATCAATCTCACGACCTCACTTCACTCTCCCATGGAACCATTAAATCCTTCCTCCTCCAGTAATCTACTACCCTCATCTGTCTAATTCCTCACCTGCCCCTAATCAAGCTTTGGTTTCAACACTTCCAATCGACGTCGACGACGCCGTTAATCTCCACCGTCACACTTTCGCATCGTTGGGTAGGGATTTGTTCATAGAGTTCCGACTAGGACCTCCTCAGATCGCCATCTTAATCCAACAGACACCATACCAATAACTCCGGTTGGAACCATTTCTTTTCCGACGATCTACATCATTTTTTTTAAAAAATTAATTTTATTTTATCAGAAAATAACAATTTCCAAAAATAGAAAATTTGTTTTCTTTTACTTCTAACTTTTACATAATAATAATTCTCCAAAAATTATATTAACTATTCTTAACTTCTCTAATATAAAACTAACCCAAATCTGTTAATTCTAATCATGGATTCATATTCTAATTAACCCAAATTCAACAATTAAATTGACGAATCACACCATATTATAAGTATCTATATAACTAAATAAAAATAATAATAAAACGAAATTATTAAATAAGCTTAGAATTGTGGCTAACCTTTTGTGTGCGCATAAACTTTTCTGAGATGTCAATTACCTCCCAACTCTTGTGTATCGTAAGAAAAATATATCAGTTACCCAACTATATGTATTTATATAAAGTGTTAAATCCAATTACCTATAGGATGTATACTACTCCCCTATAGGATATATACTGCTCTCCAATAGTGATCAAGTTAAACTACTAATCATAATCTATTTTCTTGACTATAACTCTTATAATTATTTTATATTTAAAATAAAGAAAACAAATATAAATAAATAAACTCAAAAATTCAGGGTTTCACATGCTACCTCCCTTACAAAAATTTTCGTCCTCGAAACTTCACGAAACAGATTTCTATTTAAAGCTCTAACATCAAAATCCTTATATCAGTAAGTCTGACAATTTTCTTGTCAGTTATTGACCAATACCCTCATCAATGTTATCGAACACGTATGATTACTTGTCCCTTATCGACTTCTTGTCCTTGGACAAGCGTTACCTTGTCTATTTGGACTAAATTTCATTTGCAATAGCATATGACCTTGTTTCCATACTGAATGAATTTATCACAACTTTTGGGACTATCTTAACTCTTGACTTCGAAATATACAAATACATGTCCTAATTGAATCGTCCGATATATTACTTAACAATTTAAAAACTTTCATCACCAACTTTTACTTTTAAGAGGTATTATCGATCATTTCAATCAGTCAAGATTTCCATTTTCGATATTAGAATTGCTAGCTTAGTATTTAGTCCAACACTTATCAAGCATTCAAACCAAGTACTAGCAAGAGTATCTTTTCCAAATCAACTAATACTATGAGAAATCATATCTAAATGTCATAAGTATAAATTTTTAATTAATAGATTTATTGGTGAATCACTATAACTAAATAACCACTTAATGATATTTAAATCAGTGGTGTCCAAATAGCAAGTTAAACTTCCACCAACAAAATAATGCGAATGCTATAATGTGAATCCTTTTTAAGTTACAATGCTTATAACTTTATAAACTAAGTCATTCATGTTCTCAAATCACATTCATTCCGGTTTCTAAGTTTTTTTTCTTCATGAGTTAATAAGATCCACTATGTCAAAATTAGAAATATCATGGTTTAATACTTAAATAGTCTTCCTCCCAATCCATAATTTTGTGCATACACGAATACTTTTTCTCTTACCTATTCATCCTTACATTTACTTAACCAACTAAATAGGGTTACACACTTAGTGGTGATTCTTCTTGAAGTGTGATGCATGTCAGAGGTACCCTAACTATTATTATTCCTTGATTTACATGAAACCATGTCTTTTCAATTTACTCCAATTCCTCATCTAATCGTTAGGAATTATAGAAATATCTTTTACAGATATGCCAAATTATTGCCTTAAGGAGGAATTTCAACCAAACGGAATCACTTTATTATCCTTCAATTATTTACCACATCAAGCAATCGCCATGCATGCTTGTTTATCAGATTTATCTCTCGTGGGTACTTTATCGAATACTCCAAAGTCACTACTTTTTTACTTCACATCAATGAAGGGTTCAAAGAATATACTTGCACAATATCTATTCAAAGTCCCACGTGCTTGTAAGATTAGTACTATAACTTCCTTCACTTTTCACACCGTCTAAAAATTTTGACTGCTACATGTGTCTTTCTTTATTGGAATTGGGAAAACAAATTCCGTTTGTACTAGATTTACTCTAGTATTCCTTAGATTTCAATTCCTACTATATAATCATTATTCTAGAGACGAGTAGCATAACCTTAATATCAAGAGATATGAATATATGTTTGCATAATACTAATGGTTTGAAATCTAGCACCATATGCCTCTAGAATAGTAGTGAAAAATTTCAATATAAAATAATAATAACTTGGAAATATGTTTTATGAGCCAAAGTAATTTTTTTTCCAAAATAATCGTCAATCAATATAATCACTCTTAGTCTAGCACATGAGATATTCTATTTGACTATTAAAAGTCTATTGAATAATTTAATTTTGCTTACAAGGTAGTATAAAATTCTATTATCATTCCAAAGTTTGATTTTATTATAATCTTCTAGGAATTCTTTTTTTTTCTTTTGAAATTCTATGGTACAAAACTCCAAATTCCTCGACTAAATACCAATGTAATGGGAATTTACTTATTCCTTATTTCCTTTTTTTTTTTTCCTAATTCCTTAAGACTTGAGGGTTATGGACGCTTCGCTACGCCAAATTTATTTAACATCCAATATTTGACACTCCTACCCATCTAGCTTGCATCCAAATCTTGGAGGCTATTAATTTAAGCATTTTGCTTAAATCACGCTATAGAGTTCACCATCGGAATGGCATAAGTAAAATGGCGGGGTTCCTTTATTTCTGTAGGCAAACTTAGGAAAGCTAACTTAGGAGGGCATGCTTCAATTGTGTCATACTCTACTTATCATCTAAATCTTCGATAATCCTCATTCTTATTAACTATGTTTAAATCCCACATTTTGGTGTCATAGGTGTCCAGCCTGTGACACACTACAAGGGTCATAACTTAAACTCTGATACTATTTAAAAAGATATATCATGCCCCTGACTCGCACTTGCTAGGCACGTGTCATTTGCCGTATTCTCAAGAGTAAATCCCAAGAATACAAGGCATCATAGCATGTACTATTTACTTTAAACATCTAACTATAATAGCGGAAGCAATTTTCTAAAAATATATTAACTTGAAATAGTGTGACTTTTACTAAATCATAAATAAATGTACAAACTGTTAAACATGGATAATCAGTAGGAGCACGCAGGCTTAACTTACTAGAATAAACCTATAAAAAATCTCTAAAGTAATGACCACCTTAAGTTCCTTCCTTACTCTCGAACACTTAGTCCTTATCTTCAACTAATATATACTTGTATTCGTCTTCGGTACAAAAAATATAAGAACGTGGGGTGAGCGACAAGTCGACTAGTAGATAGCACTTACTCCTGCTAGATCATGCATACATATCACACTATCACATACTCATGCTTTTATCCAAATCATTCTTGTAAAACATATAACACCATTCTTGTAAAACATGAATTAACGAAACAAAGTCACATACTTGTGGCATTCTTCATATATCATATAATAATTTCACGACTTTTACTTTCATGTAAAATACATACTTTCATATCATAAAACATGCATCCATTTAAATGGTTCAAAACTAACAAGTAGTCATCGGCTTATGAGTACTCAGCCTAGTGATTAACCTCATTAGAAAAGGCTGTCAAGAAGATTTGCAGTTCCTCTTGATCTTCTTCTTGCATTACCAAGTCTTTCTTGACTCTGTGTTGCCAAGTCTCTCATGACTCTGGTGTCAAGTCTTTCTTGACTCTAATTTAGGATTATAACCCCTATCGACTATTTCATGTTCGTTTAGAGGCATAATATCTTGTTATTACCCGTATAACACATGCATGTCATGCATAATAAAAACTATACATATAACGCATTTCTATATACTTTTAAAATCAAACAGTCGCATAACTATACATGATCTAGAATTTCATAACAAAATAATTCTTAAGCAAAACACATTTTCATAAATGCAAACGATTTTTGAAAATTATGCATAGTTATAAAGTAATTTATAAAATACATTGCTTAGAAATATAATTTCAAAAGTATAGAAGTAAGCACCACTTACCTCGAACGGTCCTTAATTGTGCCTTTACTTGCCTTTGTTCCTTATCGATAATCGTTAAAAACAAAATCACAATATCTTTTTGCTAATAATTCAAGTAATTATCCCCTTTTAACTAAAGTCTAATAACCTTAACTACTTATCATGTTTTCCAAATCTTTATTATAAGATAATCTTTGTATTAATCGATGACTTTTTAGAAATAATTGACCTCATGATAGTTCCAAAATAATAATTATCGTATGTTAATTTAGCCAAAATACTCAAATTATTTTGTTTATCGAGTAAAAATACTTGTATTTTATGTTTCCAAAATTTATGGTAATTTATTACAACTTTCCAAAGAATTTCGAGTTTTTTTTTTTAACAATCTCGTAAAAACTTTTTAGAACTCTACTAATAATTTAGATCAGAAGCATAGGGCCTTTTCTGTAAACTTAAAAAAAAATCATTCGTGGCATTTTAGTAACTTTAGAAAACTAATAAGAAATCTTAGATGACTTGTAAAATACATAAGGGTACTTTGATAAATTTAGAAAATCACTTGGAACCCTTTGTGTACCTTACAAAACTTTTAGGGATCATATGTTAGCATTACTAAAGTTTTAGGGGTCAATTTGAAGTTTTTAAAAAACTTTTCGGTTCTTAATATTATTTAAATAAACCATAGGGACTATTGTGCAAATTTTAGAACCATACAAGGATTACTAATGACCTCATAAGGTTGTCTAGGTCAAATCATAATTTACATAAGTTGAAAAGGACTCAATTTGACTTGGGTTAAAAAAAATTTCAAGCCATACTATAATTTCATATAGAGGGATCAATATTGTAATTTTGGAAACTTCCTAATTCTTTCATCTTTATCTTCCCCGATTAACCTCTCTAGTGAACCAGCCTGCAAATGTTTTTGTTTTTTTCCAAGAATCAACCTCACAACCTCATTTCACTCTCCCATGGAACCATTAAATCCTTCCTCCTCCGGTAATCTACTACCCTCATCCATCTAATTCCTTACCTGTCCCTGATCAAGCTACGGTTTCAACTTCCAATCAACGTCGATGACGCCGTCAATCACTGCCGTCACACTTTCGCTCCGCTGGCTATGGATTTGTTCGTAGAGTTTCGACCAGGACCTCATCAGATCGCCATCTCAACCCAGTAGACACCGTACCAATAACTCCGGTCGGAACCATATCTTTTCTGGTAGTCTAAATCATTTTTTTTCTTCATTTTTTTTAAAAAAATTAATTTTATTTTATCAAAAAATAACTATTTCCCAAAATAGAAATTTTGTTTTCTTTTATTTCTACCATTTACATAATAATAATTCTCCAAAAATTATATCAATTGTTCTTAACTTCCTCTAATATAAAATTAACCCAAAACTATTAATTCTAATCATGGATTCATATTCTAATTAACCCAAATTCAAATAATTAAATTGACGAATCACACCATATTATAAGTATCTATATAACTAAATAAAATACATAATAAAACGAAATTATTAAATAAGCTTAGAATTGTGGCTAACCTTTTGTGTGCGCATAAACTTTTCTGTACCTCTCAACTCTTGTGTATTGTAAGAAAAATATACCAGTTACCCAACTATATGTATTTATATAAAGTGTTAAATTCAATTACCTATAGGATGTATACTACTCCCCTATAGGATATATACTTCTCTCCAACAGCAATCAAGTTAAACTATTAATCGTAATCTATTTTTTTGGCTATGACTCCAATAATTATTTTATATTTAAAATAAAATAAATAATATAAATAAATAAAAAAACTCAACAATTCGGGGTTTCACAAAAAGTCATATTTTTCTCAACAGGATTCCACAAGATATGGCAAGGTGTTTAAACTGTTCAATCTAAAATGATGCAATGAAAGACCTAGCCATCTCCCTTCTTTGTTTCTCATTTTTTTAAACTTATAGATTCAACTTATTCTTTTATATTTTGAGCAGATTATTGATCAAGCGTAGAATGACATTTTTAAACAGGAATATAGATTAGATATCAAATAGCAGAACTATTTTGGTCATAGAAAAGAGGGGGGAGGGGGAAAGAAAAGCCAAGTCGACTTGTGAAGAAAATTATATTGATGGGTGAATGATAAAATTCTAACATGCACTACCATTAGACTCTATTTGGCAATATATTTGGAGAACATTTGCAACTTCAATACCGTTATAATCTATTTGACAACTTATTTCAAAATAGCACTTAAATTATCTAAACGCTAAAATCCATAGCAAATTAAACGTTACTTCCTAAGTTTTTTGATACATAATCTTCAACTGTTGACTTCTAGAATCCATTTTGGAAAATGGTGCACCATACTAGTTGTCACAAAACCGTGCTACAAACATGCAGCGGAACTCAAGCAAACGGAATTGTGATGGCCTAGCACACTAGCTAGTTAGCCAACTCGCTTAGGTCTTGATTAATTACACACAACACAATAGGCAACAATGAAAACGTAAGAAAAACAAAGCAGATAGAAAATTACAGCCAAAACAGCCAACCTTTGTATCACTTCCGCACAAAGTATACAACAGGGACTTCTCTGAAACACTCGGTGTGCAGCACAAAGCTAAGGTCTCTCTCTAATATTCTCTTATGTTCTGCCTTGGTTGCTGACTACCAGGTGATTTATAGGGGCATAGGGGATGGTTGACAAGGCCCAACCGTTGGCCACTAACAGCACTAACAAGGGACACGGGTAGTGGGACATTGTGGCAGCCTAGCTGTCCACCCAATCAGCCCCCACGTTTTGGGGCTACCTGGTAACCGCTCGGGGATTGGTCAGCGGATTTCCAGCCTTAAGCACACAGTCCATGCCTTGCACAGACCTTTCCAAGATGCCTACGTACCCAGCCAAAGCCAAGGAACTGAATCTGCCATGCTCGGCCAACCAACGGTCCATGTATGTGCCTACCGTGCAACACTGCCAACATTTTTCCCAGCTCAATCGTGCCCCTAGGCTGCCCAACGCCAATGTTTGCTAACATCCGTCCCGAAGCCAACACGACCATGCCTATCACTCATAGGACATGGGGGAAGGTTCCTAGCACTGCCCACCAGTCGCCCAGCCTGCCTGGTGGCCTAGCCCACCGACCACCCTGGAAGTAGAGTGAGTATACCTTTCCTATATAAGGCTTGGAAAAAAAATCTCAAGTGACAGCAGTAGACACCAATATATTGAAAATTAGTACAACCATTCGGCCCACTCGAGACCCCATTGAAGTTGCTCAAATTGATGCCAAATCTTCTCTAAGGACTTCCAAGACACCAAGGCATGGTTTAGGAACACTTTGCATACCAACGGGTCAAGTCAGCCCACCTCTGTTTGCCAAACTCGCACACTGCCTTGTCGATAGATAGTCTGCCTAGCCGACGTGCAGGCTGTTTGGGGCTAGGCATGTACGCAGCCTTGTCAATGAGTGAAACCCTGCCAAAGGGGCTAAGACAAACCTCCCCCACTTGAAGAGATTTATGCCCTCATCAATGCCAACTGCTAGCCCTCTAGCAATTGCACTTGCCACCGGAACGGAACACGCCCGTTGCTGAAGTTTGCACCAGTCTCGCGTGCAACTCCCTTGCCCTTTTTCCCACATGGCTTCAGCAATACTCCTGTTCATTCGGCTAACTTTGTGACTGCAAGCCTCTTTTTTGTCTTAGGCTTCATTTAAGCTGCTTTTGTTGCCACGACTCTGAATCCCACATCAAGTTGTCACATTGTCCAGCCAACCTGCCTTAGTTTAGACAATGTACATGGGCAACAAAAAGAAGTATACAACATACTCTGCCAACCACTTAGCATAGCATCAGTCACTTGGCATCCCCGTCCCATAAAATTAAATAAGTAAAACGGAAACTTGAATAATTTAAACAAGGACAGAAGATTTTACCACTTACGTTCCACCTTAGGAACTGCCCGTTGCACATTTTTCCCAACCTTGTCGTTTTGGCCATCAGCACAGCCAAGGCACCATACACAATGCCCGCCCTTTGTCCCGCACAAAAGACTTACCTTGGTTTCCCCCGAAACCAAGACCAACACAGCAACATAGCACACTCCCCCACTTGTGTTTCGGCTACCTTAATCAGCAAGACCCCATGTCCGACTGATTTTTCCCAAGTCTCGTAGTGTTTGTTTGCTACGTTTCCCAACTGTGCCAACAACAAGCATCCTCATGCCCATTTCTGCCAAGCAGCCACTCACTGCCAACATTCTTCTGCCTAAAAGCCACCCACTGCCAGCACTCTCTTAACTAAGTAGCCCACCTCTACTTTGCACCCGGCAGTCCCTACTGGCATGTTCTACACCCGAAGGACCCCTGTGCCAACCAGCACCTAAAAGAGTTGATTTTTGTTGGTGTCGTACACTAACTATAAGGAACTCCTCCAAGCACGCGATGGGCCATCCCTGCTAGCTACAACGGCACCCGACTGCCTTCTCCATTCGACCAACTCCATGCGATAGGGAGCCTTGAGCCGAGGGTATTGCTCCAGGGACTGGTCCAATGTGATGATTCTCAACACGTTGAGGGGGCAACATCTTAGGCAACCCGGCTAGCGTGATATTGGCAAACTCATCCTGCCCTGCCACACAACAATCTGGCCACTCTTGGAACACGTCGGACTTGATTCCCGTCAAGTCGTTTTCCAATTGTATAGCCGAGATTTGGCTACCCTGTTTGCCCCTGTCACCACTAGATGAAGGACCAACGCTAATATCAATTTTAACAAAAATAGAAGGAATGAAAGATGGGCACCTTTCATCGACAATCATCACATCATCCAAATGAGGGATTGGGAAGATTTTGTTCGTAGCCATGAACTCCTTCCCCAAAATCAAGTCGAAGTCATCTAATGGAATTTCCATCAGGTTGCACTTGCCGCACCACTGCCCAAGTGTCAGCTCAACCGATGCAACACCAAGCACAGGTTGTGCTTCTGAGTTTACAGCCTTGATATGGTACATGTGTTTCTTTAGTACTACATGGATATACTCCAACTTCAACCGACGGACCTCACGTCCAGTTACAAAGCTATGGGTTGCCCCAGTGTCCACCATGGCCAGAACGTCCTTCCCGTTCACTTTAGCCTTGACATACAGTAAACCATCACGGGGTAGGGAACTTTTCACTACTAAAAAACTGTTAATTACCTGCATATTTTGCTGCGAATTATAATGAAAAATCCGCAGCAAACAAGACTTTCTGCGGATTTGGGTGCCAAAAATAATCCGCAGGTAAAAAGGCCGTGGATAATAATTTGCTGCGGATTATAAAATCCGCAGCTAAATTTGATGGGGATTTTGCTGCGGAAATATACATGCGGATATTTTGCGCTGGTAATTCCGCATCAAAATTTCGTCATAAAAACATGTTTACAAGGGTTTTTGATGGGGATTTTGCTGCGGAAATAATCCCTGTGTAAATTTCCGCAGCAAAATCCCTAGAAGGACGTCCCTGGCCAAATTCCCCATATAATTTTTGCAGCAAAATCCCCATCAAATATCCGGGCACCAGCAAGCTTCCCCATCAAATATCCCCAGCAAAATCCCCATATATTTTCCGCAGCAAAATCCCCAAATAATTTTCACAAAAAATTTTTGTTAGTATTGTTTGGTTTTTTCTTCCCCCTGTACCATCATGCCACATTCCAGCAATTTCATCACAAAAAACAATTAGCATTGATCATCACGTCACATTCGAGCAATTTCATCTCAAAAAACAATTCGCATTGAAAGAAATATAATACGAAACAAATTCAAATACAATACATATATAACATTTAGTTATCTAAGTAAACAATCAAATACAGTCTAATCATCCGAGCTACCATCTGCATCATCCTCATCATCTGCATCAAGGGGTGGGGAACGCTGGTGGCGAGAGGATCCAGGAAGAACGCCTAATCGCTCCATCAAAGTATGCAACTGGTTTCTTGTTTCAGATAGTTGGGCTTGTAGTGAAGCTTGCTCTTTCTTCATTTCTTCCTTTTCCAATCTCTCCCTTTCCGGTTGGGCTTGTAGGATTTATATGTCCATGTTGATGACAATAATTACAAATAATGTTCTTATTGCCATAAAAAGAAGATTTAGATTTAACAAAGCACAAATCAATTTTTCTAAAGGTGATAAAATTTTTGTTCAAAAACATATTTCTAGTTCTTTTGTTTTCAAAAACATTTTCTTTCTTCTTTTTCAAACTATCATCAAGATCATCTAATCTCTTCTTTAATGAAGCTTGTTCTTCCATGATCTTGGTTTTTCCAACAAATTTTTCTTTCAAAACGTCATTTTCTTTTGTCAAAGAATTTTTTTTTATGCACAAGTTTTGAGTTGGCACTCAATAAAGTATTAATTTTAATTTTCAACTCTTTGTTCTTAGCATATGATTCTTTCAAACATTCATGCATTTTAAAAATAAATGATTCAACATCATCATTATCATTATCACATGAATCATCACAAGAATCACAACTAGAGGATACCTCATTATTGCCAAGTGCCATAAAAGCCATTTGAGCCTCCTCATTATAATTCTTCTTCAACCTCTCCATCCGAATTGCAATCATCCCAAGTGATTTGAAAGTTGTTGAAGTGAGGCTTCCTTGAGTCTTTTCTCCTTTTTGATAAAGCTTTAAATGCTATGCTTCTTTTTCCCTTTGCCTCCTTATCTTGTAGCTTGTATTTCAACTTCAATTCAAAGGAGGTTAGAGAATTGATCAATGAATCAATAGACATAGAATTTAAATTTTTAGACTATTCTATGGCAATGGATTTAGGTTCCCATTCCTTAGGTAAAGCATTCAAAAATTTTCTATTCTTTTCACCCAAGGAATATTCTTTACCCAAACCTTCCAAATCCTTTACCATATCATTGAACCTACAATACATCTTGTCAATGTTCTCATGAGGTTCCATTTTGAAGGATTCATATTTAGCCACAAGAAGTGACTTCTTTTGCTCTCTAATATCTTCACTTCCTTCATGGATTTCTTTCAATTTGTCCCATATCTCCTTGACCGATATGTAACCNTGATTTTTTACTTTAGAAAACTCATCTGCATCCAAAGCATTATACAAAATATTAATGGCTTTAGCATTTAAAGATAAATTTATTTTGTCTTGTGCATTTAACTCATATCTAGTCTTAGGCCTTAATCTATGAGTATTTTCATCAAAAATATTAGCTTCTAAAGGACCTTCACAAATAATATACCATAAATCAATATCATTAGATTGAACAAAAATTTTCATTCTATCCCTCCAAAAAACAAAATTAATGCCATTAAACATGGGAGGTCTAGTGATAGAATGCCCCTCTAAAAACAAAGCATTATTGGTTGCCATGATCTTTACTCTAAGGCAATTTAAGCAAAATAAAAAGACCAATGCTCTGATACCGATTGTTGGCCCCAAAGCAACCTAAGAGGGGGGGTGAATTAGGTTGTCTAAAAAAACAAACCTTTTGAAGTGCTTAATGAAAATACAAACTTTGTGCAACAAATGAACACTTAAGCGCAAATGATCAAAGATAAATATTTAGAGCTTGGCTAATTGACCAATCAAAGCTTAAAGAACAAATAAAAGATTGAGATAAAGAATATTAAACCAAACTCCCAAGCTTATCAAGCTTGGAGTACATCCACTAGTAGTGCCTCTTCAAAGAAGGTGAGGCAATAACCTTCTTGTACACAAAGTAGGCTCACCCTTGCACCAACTAAGTTCATCTAGTTGAGCCAAAGGGTTTTACACTACAACCTCAGTTTTGTACACTTGTTATCCCTCCACTCTTACACTTGAAGATCACTCACTAGTCTACTATTGCTCACACTAATTCCCACTAGTTGAGCCAAGAGAACTATACTACTCAAACCAATACAACCCACAATATTTTAGCCTATTTCTCCCCAAATAGCTCTTACAAGTGTTTGTATTGAATGTAGTAGTTCCTTGCATCATTTGGAAGTCCTTGGGCTATTTATAGATGAAAGATGTGCTGAAATTTGAGCTCTAACGGTCAAAAAACCAGCTGTTAAAAACTAGCCGATAGGGGTTCGGACGGCTGGGTTCGGACGTCCGTTCATGCATCCTACAGCTTGATGAACAGTGTCTCGGATGGTCATATGCGTCCTACAGCTTGATGAACAGTGTCTCGGACGGTCATATGCGTCCTATAGCTCTGACAGAAACTTACTTCATTTTGAGCTCCTTTTTTCGGACGCTCCCTTGCGTCTGATCTCCTTTCTTTCGGACGCTCTTCATCGTCCGAAAGGTGTTGTTCAACTTTTTGTTGTTTTTCTTGATTGTGTTTGGATGATCATTTTCATCCGATCCTTCCTGATTTTCTGCACACTTGTTTGCAAACCATTAGTATGATTTGGTCATCATCAAAACATGATTAACATAACTGGGGTTCAACACGTGTGTGAAGTGCAAAAATGAGCGACACCATGTCCCTGATATGGTGAATGTTCATATTTTGAGGAAAGGTTTTAAACCTAGATACTGGTATGGGGTGAAGGAAGAAAAACATACAATAATGGAGTGTGTGTTGGGGGCGCGGGACAAGCATCGGCTCAGGTTGCAATGACTATTACGGTGTCCTCAAAGAGATTCTTGAATTGGAGTATCCAGGACAATCAATAAAGAATCTAATATTATTCAACTGTGAGTGGTTTGATACATCTTCACGTGTTGTGAAAGTACATGGGAAGTATGGAATTATTGAGGTGAAGAAAATCGAAGATACACAAAGTTTGACCCTTTTGTTTTTGCTGCAATGGCAACACAAGTTTATTATTGCCCTTATCCTGGAAAAGAAATTGGCAAAATTGATTGGTGGGTAGTTATTAAAAATCCTGGATACTCCAATTCAAGAATCTCTTTGAAACACCGTCAATAGCCATTGCAAGCCTATTTTAATGCAATGATTGATGAAGATCCAATTGATCAACTGCATGATGATGAACACAATGGTGAAGAAGTTCATTTTGGTAGGAGGCAAGAAAGGGAAGAGGAAGATGAAGAAGAATATGAAGAAGAGGATGAAGAAGAAGAAGAAGAAGAAGACAGAGAAGAAGAAAAGATGATGATGAGGAAGCAAAAGAAGAAGAAGAAGAAGAAGACGAAGACGAAGATGAAGACGAAGAACAGGAAGAATAGTAGATCTACAAGTATCCTAATAGTTCTATAAGAAGAATAATTTTTGTATAAGAATAATTATTTTTGTATTTCTATTATTTTATGGTTTGAATATATCTTTTGTTCATGTTATTTTTTCAAGATTGCTTATATTAGTGCTATGTGATTTTGTCTTGCATATCTATTTTATTATCAACAAAATACGTAAAGAGGCAAGGGGGTTGTCCAATCTTTGGTCTAGCATTTCCCGCCAAAAAACATTTACTTGTTTGATTTTAAACTTAGTTTGAGAAGCAATTGATGTTCAAATGCTGATTTTTGTAATGCTATAAATATGGAGTCTTGGAATGTTGAGATTCTTGATTAATTATTGTAATTCTGTTCTTTTTTACAGGTACATAAACTATAATAATTCCATAAATGTTTTTGTTTTTGATGTTGTTCTAATTTGGATCTTTCCAAATTTTTAACATAAAGAACCATCATCTCATACATATTGCATTACTATTGTTTTATGATTGCATAACTAATATTCATGTTATTTTTTAAGAATCCTTTGTATTAGATTGTGATGTATCTTACTTGGTTTCATTGTTTGTTGTAGATGGTTGATGCAGGAGATAAAGGAGGAGCAAAAACCAAAAAGAGTAGGAAAAAACAAAAGAGGGAGAGTATGACAGCAGCAGGCGTGTTAGCCCAAGTTCCTCCACCGCCATGCTCCCAAGCATCACAAACTCAACAAACAAATGCCCACATTCCTAAGTTAATCCCCATTGCTAACCTTCGTGCCATGTGTCAATCTAGTCCATCCACATCTCAGCAAAATTCTCGAGCTCAACCAATTCCTCAACCTCCCTTTCATCAGTCTCAGAGCAATCCCTTATTGATACCCTCTCCTGCTGGTGCCCTTCATACAGTTGCTGGTTCTTCTAGTGCTATTTGAAATGGATGCTAATGACACATTGATTTGGATAGAGCCCGATAGAGAAGGGTTAATATTATTCATAATAAATATAAAATTGTGATTTAATTGCTTACCCAAAGATAACGTGTTGTATTAATCTTGTTTGGTTGTAAACTAGGTTTTGGCCTCACAAACCAGCAATTGAGGGCATCACTGCAAGTATAAAGACCAAGTTTGAGGAAGGTAAATCCTCGTGGAAGAAGTTTTCTACAGCCACAAGAGACATGTGGTTTGAGGAATTTCATGTATTTTTGTTGTTTCAATGTATTAATTGATTAGATAATTCTATTTTTCATATTGTTATATGAAAACTTACTTTGAGTGTTGCAAAAAAAATTTAGATGGCCACCTAGGCACAATGCAGCAGTGCGAGAGAATTTTGAGAAAAGATGGGCAGGTAAGCTGGCCCAGATGCTATAAAAAGTCCGAAAAGATAGTAAAAAACATCTTGGATGGGGGATAGTGCATGGGCAGACCTGAATAAATATTGGGATTGGCCTTAGTCCCTAGAATTCAAACAAAAATCCGAGCAGAATAAGAAGAAGCGGGACTCCAATGTGGGTGCATCACTGCGTACGGGCAGTTCTATACCGCATAGAGTGCATTTCAAGAAAATGGTAATACTGATTAATTTTTTGTAGTTTTAATACTTCATTATATTAAAATGCCT
This sequence comes from Cinchona pubescens, assembly GCA_025175665.1. Classification (NCBI taxonomy): domain Eukaryota; kingdom Viridiplantae; phylum Streptophyta; class Magnoliopsida; order Gentianales; family Rubiaceae; genus Cinchona; species Cinchona pubescens. The sequence continues at coordinate 4,502,508 of JANKKI010000062.1, forward strand.
TCGTTATTGATGACTTGAAAATATTTATTTGTTTTAATTACAATAGGCTGAGAGGGGTGAAGACCAGCCATTCTCTGATTTCTATTTCCGCACCCATAAGAAGAAGGAGGGAGATTGGGTTCATTCTCGGGCCCAAGCTGCTTATATAAGTCATTAAGGCTTGATCACAATCCTTTTTTGATTTGTCCCTTAATATTCTAGTTTCGAAAAGTTGATCTTTTTTTGTATGATTTTTGCAGGAGAACTTTGAGAAGAAAAAGGCTGAAATATCTTCTCAAAGTACTGTTGAGAATGACAATATGTCTGTCGATAGTTCTCAACACTCACAACATCTGCCATCTATATGACTTGGATATTTGGTATGACGCCATGGGAGGAAAGAAGAAAGGCAGAGTTTTTGTGCTTGATTCTTTAGGTAGGACCATGAAGGGTTCCTCGTCTAGACCTTCACATCGATACGGCCTACCTGAGGATGTTGATGAGAGGATCAGGAGCACAGTCCACTCCCTTAGTGCTGAACTAAAAGCCCAACTGGAAAGGGAGAGATTGGAAAAGGAAGAAATGAAGAAAGAGCAAGCTTCACTACAAGCCCAATTGTCTGAAACGAGAAGCCAGTTGAATATTTTGATGGAGCGATTGGGCATTCTTCCTGGATCCTCTCGTCGCCAGCATGCAGATGATGAGGATGATGCAGATGGTAGCTCGGATGATTAGACTATATTTGATTATTTATTTAGACAACTAATTTGTTTGTATTTGTATTTGAATTTATTTCGTATTATATTTCTTTGAATGTGAATTGTTATTTGAGATGAAATTGCTGGAATGTGACGTAATGGTACAGGGGAAATGTAAAAAAAAACCAAACAACATTAACAAAAATTTTCTGTGAAAAGTATTTGGGGATTTTGTTGCGGAAATTATTTATTGGGAAAATTATTTGGGGATTTTGCTACGGAATTATATGCGGATTTTGTTTACCTGCAGATTTTGCTGCGACATACTTACATGGGGATTTTGCTGGGGATATTTGCTAGGGATTTTGCTGCGAAATTTTATGCAGAATTTTATGGGGATTTTGCTGCGGAAATTTACATGCGGATATTTTTCGCAGCAAAATCCCCATTAAAGGTCCTTCTAAACAATTTCTTAACGAAATATTGATGCGGAATTAGAAGAGGAAAATATCCGCATGTAAATTTCTACAGCAAAATCCGCATCAAATTAGTTGCGGATTTTATGATCCGCAGCAAATAAGTATCCACGGACTTTTTTTTGGCGCCCAAATCCGCGGAAAGTTTTGGAAATACCTGCAGATTTTTGGATAAAAGTTGCAACAAAATATGCAGGTAATTAACAATTTTTTATATTGGTAGTAGTGCCTATAATATAATTATTAGCAATCCAATGCTACTGAAACAAAAGTTTCAGAATGTTTCCAAGTTTTTATTTTACTATATTTTCATCCGAAACATGTGATTCACATTACTGTAAGAAATAGTTGAATATGAATAACATGAATCGAGTTTACTTAACGAGAGCCCGTGAAAACCTGAGCTATTTCCAGTAAATTGGCGGAAAATTCTTGAGGTGTAGAAAGCATAACCATATGATCTGCGCCAGGTATTTCCCTAACGATCTCTGGGGGATTGCTTGCTATGAACAACCTTTGTGAATCTGGAGGTATTGCCATATCCATCCCGCCAATGACATATGCTCGACGAACGGATCCATATCTCTCATTTGTAACCAAGAGTTGTCTATTTGTCAACTCACCATAAAAGAATTGTGTTGTTCTTACAGAATAATTTGCAAGCTTCAGATCCTGTTGAAATATTTAGTTATATACTCCAACAAAAAAGAAAGCACTAGAAATTAGCTCATGTTTCCATGTCTGGGAGGAATTTGAATTGTATTATTTTAATTTTTTTAATATTAATTATAGTGTACCACTTTTTGAGATGTGTGAGATAAAAATATAAGTGGAAAATGTGTTTAGGAATCTTTTATTTTATTTTTCCAAAAAATAATATGCAAATAAAATACCTTACAAAAGATCAAAGAAAATATGAAATTAAGAATTTATTGGACGTGTTCTGTTTACTTTAATTTTTATACAAATCCTTGGAACAAATGGATTCTAAAGAAGCTAGGTATGAAGTTGAAAGAGTATTTTTGTCACAAAAAGTTTACCTGAAATTACTTTTCCAAAGCATATTCATTCATGTTCTTTGTTAAATATTTTTTTTCATTTGAAATAGGTTTAATGTTAGATGTCAAAAGAAAAACGCTTTTACCTTTAAAGGAATTTAGGATTAACTGAGTTTAGATAAATGAGACCATGATTATATGGTATTTTTAGTACACGATTAATTGTGCTTTCTTTTTCTTAAAAAATAACCCTTTTCCTTTTGTTTTATCAATTGAACTTTTACTGAGGTTTTTTCTTACCATTTGGCAAATATCATATATTCTTAAAAATTTGGAAAATGAGAATGTGATAAAATGAGTTTCCTTTTCTTATCAGTTGAATTTTTATTGTGGTTTTCTCTTACCATTTTCCACAAGTCGTACATTCCAAAAGTTAGAACCAATATTTTGCTTTTATTTAGTTAATGAAATTACGTTCTTCTTCTTATGAGGCGAATCGGTCATTAAAGACAAAAAAGTTATTTTATTTTAGTTTTTATTAAGATGAACTAAGTTTTGCACTTCCAAAGTTCATTAGGAAAAAACTCATCATTGGCTTTTCAATCTATTAATCGAATATATGGGATAACTACATACAAACACACACACATAGGATAACTACAGACACATAACAATAAGATGAATGATAGCACTTTTTTATATATTTAGGATAACTCTTTTCCTTTCCTAACCTCAGTCTAGACAAAGCAAAGTCGGAGGAAAAGATAATTCAGAATGTATAGTTGAATGAACGTATTTACCTGTGGTGGGGAGTTTTGATACAATTTTGTAGCCAAGTAATTGGGCCCAAAGAACAAAATCCTTGGAGGATCTCCAATATATTTACTGTCATTGAAAAAACTTGCTCCTGGATTGAACTACAAACAAATGTAGAACAAAACTCAAAAACAAGAAAGAAATGTATAAACACATGGAACCAAAATATGTGGTTTATTTAGATCTAGACGAACAGTCATAGTAACATTGAGAGCTGGGCAAAGAAAGTTTTACAAGTTTCCTGATAAAAGTTTGATAACTCAATGAGGAAATAAATAAATTTGAAGTTGTTGGAATACCAAATTAACTTTAATATCATGACAACCAATGTTATCATAACCTGGATACTTCATGTTTAATCATCACTAATATAAATTACCAGATGCGGAAGCGTACCTTAATCCATAAGAATTGATGTGATTTTTGAATATCTGGATGTGATGGTGCATTTTGAGCCTAAGGATTTGATTCTTGAATATTGTGATTATTGATCTTTCAAATTACTATATATGTATTTTAGAGAATAGGATTCTCACTTTTCTGATAATGGGATGTCAAGAAAAGCAACATACGTAGGGGACCATAACCTATATATACAGATACTTTCCGTATTTCCCAAGCATCATAAAAATACAAAATAAGATTTTAGGTATCTACACATAAAAGCCCATACTAATTAGATGACTTAGATCCATTTATCTTAAACCATATTATATCACTTTATATTGGGTCAATTAAATATGATAGCACATATTATACAATTAATATATATATAAATGTCCAAAACTCAACAGAACGATAAGAAATGATACTCTTTGCTAATCTATTTTTACTTACTACTATATTTATCACTTATTTCCTATTCATCATCACTACATTGTGTAGATTCTTTCCTCCCAACTTTTCAAATCTCCTATTTATTTAGGATTATTTTTTATTTTTTAGATGCTCTAAATTTGAGTTACTAAAAATCATAACAAAATGAATGTTTTCATTTTAATTAAAAAGAATAACCTAATTTACATGCTCTTTCTTCTCCTTCCTTTATCTTTTCAAGTTTCATGTTTTGAGAAATCTTTATATATTTTTGAAGTAGTTCTAAATTAATATAAATTACTAAATGTCAGAAAAATATTTCCTTTTCTTATATTTACTCCAAGGAACAGTAGTTCTACTATAATTATTTAATTATATTATTTTTCTAAAAATAAATATCAGTTTCAAAGTTTAGTTTGAATTTAAAAATTAGACAATATTGTACCGTTAAAAGTGTACAAATTATTAATCTAATTTTTTATTATGATTACTTGGTTCTTTAAACAATTTTAGTAATTCCTTTCTGGAATTTGAAATTTATCCAAGTAAATCGACATATCATAAAAAAATTTCAGACAAAGATCAAGAAAAAAAAAATTTATTAAATGTATTCAGTACCGAGGCACCAAGTTGGTTGAAAGTCTATCCTGTCTCAAGTTGGGACCGACCATGAAAGCTGAAACAAAAACAGCACCAGTAAGTTTTGCCGGAAACCTTTCCATGGCAGAGGAAATAGCATAGCCACCGTAACTGTGGCCAACAAGAATGACTTTGTCTTGAGGAGATAAACATTCCAAATATGTAAATAGAGGTTTATGGTATCCATCAATGGTACGAACACTTATTAATGGGATTTCATTTCTTCCAGAGTAAGCTAAATCTATTGCCGTGACATTTTGGCCTGCCTGTTCCAATAAAGTTGCCAACTTATACCAACACCATGCGCCGTGACCAGAACCATGAACCAATACAAAATGTGCTGCAGTGATAGGACGAGAGTAAACTAGTAACAATATTGCCAGATTCATTATGAATATATTGTAAATAGCCATTTTGGCTTTTAGTGTTTGCTTGATGAATCAATATTTATGTTGAAGATGATATTTTGTTGATGTATTTAGCATTTGAGAACCCTTAATTTATAAACAACTCTGCTCCTCAAGGAGCTAGGAAGAAAATAATTTAATTTTAGGTAGACTCAATCAAGTGTTACAAATTTCAAAGCATTGAAATTATGCATTCCATTGAGAATAATTGATTCAATATTCTTAGCAGGAAAATTTCTATTATTATGCCATTTTTCAAATGTATTCTATTTGTGTGCCGATTTTAAAGTGGTGTTCCGAAGGAGTGGTTCCAGAAAATTTTTTTTTTTAAAAAAAAAAAAGGGCTGTCTCTTATACATTCTAGATGTGTACCAGTCTCCAGAGTGTCCAAAGAGATACGCCCCTCCAATCACCAGCTCAAGACTAGTCATTTTCACTTCAACTACCTTGCTAAAACTAGATGAAAATAATTATTGCCATTAGACCCAAGTACAAAAAGAAATAGTAGTATGTATCGCAGAATTATAAGTTTAAAAATTATAAACATCTAATATGATAATACTAATTATATATAACTCAAATAAGAGTGTATTTAATTTATTGCATGAGTGTCTAAAATTAGGAGGATAAAGATTAAGAATTACGATTTGTAGAATGATAGAATTGATTACTCAAACATTGTCACGTGACCGAAAGAATTAAGGGCACGATTTATAGTTTATAATTTACGATTTACTATTTCAATGATTTTTGTAATAGATGTGTATAATAGACAGTGCCTATATTTTTACACATATGGCAATAATTTAATATATTTCTCATTATATATATATATATATATATACATAGTCAAATGTGCTATAACCAAAAACAAAACAAAAAATACAAACATTCATTACAACGTATTTTTTAAATGCGAGGTTAAAAAAAAAAAAAAAAAAAAAATGCGAGAACATAGACCTCGCATTTTGCGAGGTCATTCAAGAACAATTTTTTTTTTTTTTTTTTTAAAGTTTCTGGAACTCGCATTCTCCGAATGCGAGTTACACTCCTTCGGAATTCCACTTTAAAATAGGCACACAAATAGAAGAAGTTTGGAAAATAGGCATATTCCTAGAAATTTCTCATTCTTAGCATCTATAATTATTAGTGTTATTGTCCAGATTTATTGTATTATATAGTTTCTTTATTAGTTATTGTATATATTAATTGAATAGTTTAGTTTTAATATATTTGTATGCATAAAATATTGGCTTATTATTCTTATATACTAGAACATTATTTTCCCAATATACATACATTTTCTCGAATTCTCTCTACCATTCTAATATGGTATCAAAACTTTTAATTGCTTCAATATATGTTTTTTCAATCTCTTAACGGGTTCTCAATCCCATTCACGGGCTTTCAATCCCTTAAACGAGTTCATTAACGATGTTTTCTTTACAATCCCTATTAAGGGTTTTATCACTCTTTTATGAGTGTCATTTCCAATGGCCTCTCTTGTTGGGTGCATTCCACCTCTTCTATGGGGTTTTCAATCCCCTGATGGGTTTCTGATCCATTCATTAGTATTTTGTTCTATGGGTAAAGTCCCTTTCATATTGCTCTTTCACAGTGATTCCTTGGTAAGAGCCAACTCTCCTCACAAAAGCTTCGAAAACTTATAACATTTCCCAAGCTATTTCAAAAACTTCATTTGCAATCTTAAGATTATTTCTTTGCAGCTATCTTCAATTTGAAGAGGAGTGTTAACGCCTATATTCACTAGTGTTATTACCTAGATTCATTGTATTATATAGATACCTTATTAGTTAATGTGTATATTTATTGTACAGTATACTTTGAATGTTTTATATGCCTATAAATATAGGTTTATTATCCTTGATAGAATAGAAAGAGCCGAGCAGAGCTCGAATAGTGCTCTGCTTAACTCAGATTCAAAAAAAAATTTAGACTCGAGTTCAAGGTTGGTCAGATATAGATTACATCACTCAAATTCGACTTGTTAGATTCTAAGAAAACTTGAGTTTAATTTGAGCTCGCTCGAATTGAAGAGTTAATGTCGCAATTTATCAAATGTTACCCATATTTTAGTAATTATACATACAAAAAAATAAAAACTAATTATATATACAAGCTCCAGAAGCTTGATGAGCTTACGATTACTGTAGTTAAGAGTTTAAACTTGAACACGCAACCTAGTTCGAGTAGCTCAAACTTGATTCAAACTCGATTAACACGAGCTTGACTCAAGCATTTGACTGAACTTCTCGCGAACAGCTCGGTTTGTCATAACCCCTAATCCTTGATAATTGAACACCGTTTTACCAACACAGATACACAATTTCTTAAATTCTCTCTACCATTCTGACAAACATTACAGAAACTCTTTATAAACTTATAGTCAAGAATTTAAAACAACTATGCGATATGATCCTAAATATATGAAATTTGTGTAACATTAGTCATAGAAAAAAAAATCAATTTTTATGGAAGAAATTAAGAAAAGTATGAAATTTCATCCATGAGTAGCTGATCTTCTAGATATGACCATGATAGTATGCATGAGAGCCATGTGTGTTGATATGATGCAAATTCAATCTCTAACCTTAAGTAAGAATCATGTGTATAGATTTTATTTACCAAGAATGAGATTGCATAATTTACTTTAGGATTAAATTTGTTAGATATTTAGATGTTTTAAGGAACAATTATGGAATTCCTATTCAAGTTTTAGGTTTTGAAACAATATAAAAACTAATTAGACTCCTTTAGTATGTTCATTTCCACAAAGGAGATTATTCTTCGATATTTGGTATCTATCCCTAATCAACTTAATAAACAAATAACTATTAAATAAGCTTTAACTACACCAGTAGATATTGTAATGAATTACAGCTGCCTAAAAGAACATGTGAAATTTATTGACAAATTGACTATGAAAATAGTCACTTAATTCATGGTGATATATCAATATGGGTAAAAATACCCACTGATATACTGATTCGCCCACTCCGCTTCGAAAAGTGAAGGTATCCGACCATCGGGTCAACTGAGGATTAGGTACCTGCTTCTGTGAGGGTCGAATACGGGTTAGGATTTTAAAAACCCGCGGGTACCCGCTCCGACCCTTATATATACTGTTTTCTATAATTTTTATTGTAAATAAGTCATTCATCCATTTTTAAAATGGCTTGATTTATAGTAGTATTGATTTTATCTAACTTTTCTCAGATAAATTTTATGTTTGTTTTATTTTTCTTTTTAGTTAACTTTTTTTAACAATCTAATATTGGATTTTTTTCCCTTTATTCTTCTCAATTTATATAAAATATTTGTTAATCAACTTGTCACTTCTAAAAAATTATTAAAAGTTTGGTGTTCAAAATGAGATTAGTTTAGTTTTATTTTATTTTTTTAGACGGTGAATAATGATAGGCAGTACCCGACACCATTTACCGGTACCCGCTCTCCGGATACCCGATAATATGAGGGTCGGATCAGGGTAAAAAATGACTTACCCCACAAATGAGGGTCATATTTGCCAAATTCCTTGAGGGGGAGTACCCACCTCACACCCATCCCTAGTGATACATGACCTTTTATACACACAACCTTAATATCAATAACCTAACAATGATACCTGGAAAAAAACTTTAACCTACTGTAGTTAAATCTACCTAACACTTTTAGTTAAGAAAAAGGATAAGAACTTCAAAAATCTATAACCTAAATTAGCTAATTCACTTAATTCATGGTGATACATGACATTTTATACATACAACCTTTATATCTATAACCTGCCATATTGTTAGCCCCATCGAAATCCTAAACCTGTGGTAGCTAAGTCTACCTAAAATTGTGGTTAAGAGACTTTACATTAAAGTTATGGAGCTCGCATTGTTTTTTTTTTTTTTTTTTGTGTGTCTCCCTTTAGGTTTAGCTACTAGTGAAATCATGACTTAATGTATGAAAGCAAAACAATGAATTCGTTTGGATTTGCATTATTTGCTATTGTTTATTATTCATGGTAATTATTCCAAATAACTATTTGATTATCTTTTCATTCTTTCATTATTTGCACTAAATATCTTTACTTGCATGCACTATTTGTTTTTCCATTACTTTGTTCTTTTCATGAATAATATCTCAATTGCACTATTTATTTTTTATACAACAAGATATTTGGTATTCATGGAATAAATATATATTTAATTACATCACATGTTAACTTCTAATACATTGGGCTGGTAAAAATTTTGAAAATTGAGCCGCCAATTGGAGCAGAATTTTTTACGTATCTTAATTTTTTAAATTAGGATTGGCTATTTTTGTTTTTCTTACTTTATATAAGTTGTGCCATTAATAAATTAAGGATTGGTTTGTGCATTCTTTTATAAATTTTTATATTTATGTTGGTGTTCTGGGTTAGGCTAGTCGTTTCTTTATTTTTCTTAATTTACAATAGGTTGGGTGTAATGGTAGAGAATTGATATACCAATTGTGAAATAGTTTTTTATTTGCTTTAATGTTCTTGGTAGGGTTTGAATCTTTTTATTTTCTCAATTTATAAGTAATCGGACTGAAAATTAATTAAGGATTTAGTTGCGTATTAGAACAATTGACAAATGCTGAATCGGAAATCTGATCGAGTGATGTCATCTAATGTATCTCATTAAAAATATGGTCGAAGAATTTTTTGAATCAATCAGATATACAGCTGCTTGGGACGATACTCGGTATTCAAACATCATTACCTAGATTAATATACAGAGAGTCTCTTCTTCATATTTTTTTTTAAAAAAAATTTCCTCGCAAACCCTTTTTTTTTTTCAAATCTTCTCAACTCAATCTTAAAACCCAACGAACAATTCCTCAACTGGCTTCAAAGTATCTTCTTCATCATCAAGAAGATGAGATTCATCTTTCTTCAAATTATATGTTTTCCCCCAAATCCCAAACTCCACAAATCTCTCATTTCAAGTCAATAGAGTTTATATTTTTTTCCTCTTTAAAAAAGAAAAAAAAGGGTTCATATATTTTTATCCACTTTTAGTGGAACATTTGTATTTGAAAATCTATCAAATTCAAATTCTATTGTGTGCAAGCTACATCTCAATCTTTATTCACAATAGATAAAGCGGCACTAGGACTACAAATTAATTTGAACAAAAATTTCTAAATAATTATTCTATTCCATTTGCAATCCAAATAGTTTTAAAAGTTATATGTATACATTATTTGCGATGCAAACATTTAGTCCAAATAATAGTTCAAAACAATGTTCAATCCAAACAAATTTTCATCATTCCAAAAGTCAACCATGGTCAATAAATATTACTTCGAAGAGCTCCCAAATAAAATCCAAATAATGTCAATGCAAACACAACATCCACTTGTACAAATTAAAAACTAGGATTTATATGAAATTTTGTGAAATTTGTTTATTGTGTTAAAGAGTTTGTTTCCTAAAAACTTTGTGAAGTGCCTATAATAAAGATATCAATTTTTATTCGTACAGCAACAAAAACAAAAATATTACAACAATATTTATGATGCTATATTTTACATTTCATAAGAAACAATGAATCCAAGAATTTGGCAGTGATAAAACTTTATAGCCTAACTTTAAGAATCATGCTGCTCGAATATAAAAATCAAGAATAATATTATATCATTTGCACAAAAAGAAAATACACAAATTCCATGATAACTAAATAAAGTCAGGAATTTAAATGTAAAGACAGGTTTTACAGTTTAAATTTGAATTTCATTTTAAAAATTGCACTAAAAAGGTAGCCTTTACTTTATTTGGGATCCTTCAAGATCATTGTTCTTGGTAACTTAATACTTAGTATCTGTAAAATAATCCATTTTTATTTGTAAAAAAATAGTCATGGGAAGGTGAATATTACGTACTATCATTGGAGTAAAAACAAAAATCAGAAGCAATTATATGATGATTTAAGATTGAATAAATAAAGTTGAATTTAAATAAAATAATTCTAACTAATCCAAATGATATGGAGAATTAGGATCCATATAAAGAGAAAAAGCAATCGATTAATTTTCTAACTTACAAATGTGTATCAGTGATTTAGTGTGTTTGTTTTTGTATGCAAGTTTTTTTTTTTATTTTTTAAATTTCCCTTTTATTGATAAGTGTTTTGTTATAAAAATTGCAATTATGTAGAAGTGACTAGTACTACTATTAATCCTACTATTCCTTGATATTTGCCTAGAAGTATTCCTAGTTTAGATGATGGACAGTTAACTAAATGCATTCTCCTATCTATCCCTTCATATGATACTAGTATTCCTAGTATTCTTGTATCTTAGTTTTGTTAACTTTTTGTTACTTAGGTAATGGACTATTTAATTACTTGTTACTCTCCTAGCTTTCCCAACATCTATTGGATAATAGACCATTTAATACTGGTTAGTCTCCTCATTGTACCTTTATGGATAACATTAATATTCTTGATATTCATATTTCTCCTAGTTTTGCCAACTTTTTGTAGTTGCCTACTTTTTGTAGTTGTTTAGAAGATAGACTATTTATGAGTTTGTCTCATAATAGCCGCATTCATATTTATCTTAGTTTTGCCAACCTTTTGTAGTTGTTTAGATGATAGACTATTAATTACTTGTAATTTCATTCGTCCCTCCATTGATGATAGTATTTCTATTTTACTTAACCTAAAAATGTGTTAGGCTTGTATGACTCATTAACCAATTTATAATATGTATGTAATAACTCATGAGTCCTGTATCAAGTTTTTATTTCATTTTCTTCTATCACATATAATTAAAAAGAAGTAGTTGCATTTTTTTTTTTAAATCACCCATCTCTCAACTCCTTAGGGACTCAAACCCTAACCAATAAATCATAAGAAAAACGTATTACCTCCTAAATTGTATTTCGTTGTCAATAGAAATAATTGTAGTAATTCTAAATGAAAAGAGACTATTGAAGAAGAGATGAGATTATTAGATAAATGAAAAGAGGAACTTGCACATATGAGATTATTAGATAAATAAAAAGAGGAACTTGCTCCGCTCCCTTCTAGAAAATTACATTGATTGCACAGTGTTGTGCATGCTGCCGTCCCCCTTAACAATGGTCCATATATTTTAAATAAATTAAAAAAATAGAAAAAGGAAGAGAAAAATCGTGTGTTTTTGTGTTAGGCAGTTATATGGGCATGTGGCCCAAGTTAAAATGGGACAAAATGAGGCTGCATCTTGAAGAATCTAAGAATAGAGAGTAAAAAGGAAGATTGATTCTTTATTATCTTTTCCTGTGACTTGTAAGAGAAAATTTTTCTGTCATTTCGCGATCTTCATCCGACTGTTGATTTTCCTCTATTTATAGTGAAATTTCAGTATGCTATTCCTGACACTATGTTCATTATTTCTATTGATTGGATTTTTGTAACTATGTTTGTTTTTTTCCCCACTATGTTGATCATCATTTTGTTGATAATGAGTAATTACTGTGTTGTATTCTGGGTGTGTGCTAAAGACTTTTCGATGGTAATCATTGATCAATTGATAGTGATTATTTAAACACTATATCCTATAGTTTTTACGCTTTACATTGGAAGAGCTTTTCATGTTAAAAATTTTATCTCCCACATTTTTTTTTTGAATAGTCTTGATATATCTAATATTTTGAATATTTTTTATTGTTGGGTATTTTCTCCTTACAAGTTCTATGAAGCAGAAAAATATTTATTTTGCACATTCTCTTGTGCATACTATGTCTGTTGTGTGCACATCCTTCCCCATAAACTAGTATCAAAGTAAGTTCTATACATATAGAGTTTTGCTTGGTTCAATAATGGAGCCTAATCACCATATACTGATCAGTTTGACTAGCACAAATTATTATGCATGGAAAGGAAAGATTAAAGATGTTCTATTTGTGAAAAAGCTACATTTACTTGTGTTTTCTATTCAAAAACATTATCCTAAAACTGTTGAAAATGGGCTTTTGAGTATTAGATGATTTTTGGCTCTATTACACAATGGGCAGACGATGATTTTCTGAATCACATTAACAATTATTTTCATGATAGATTTTCATTGTACAAGCTTAACAAAACTGGCAAAAATAAATTATTTTTGCTTAAACATTGTATCAAGTTGAGGTACAAGGAAAGTAACTCTATTCTGATTACTTAAATGAATTAAAAGGGTGATGACCAATTGTTCGACATGGGTATCAAATTCGGAGATGAGATTTTGGAAGTTTGTCGATTATGCTCAACAATTTACCTGATTCTTGGGAAAATCATCATGTTTATTTAACCAGTGCTACTATAGGTGGTACTCTGACCTTGGATTAAACCGAAAAGACTATATTGAATGAACAAGCCAATGAAAAACTCGAGTCCTTAACTTCAAACTCAGAGGTTTTAGTTATTGAAAACCAGGAGAGAAGAAAGAAGATGGACTAGGGAGATTCTAACAGAAGTAAGTGGAGTAAATAAAAGACCATGTACAAAATCCTAAGTGTGATCTTTTTTACGAAAAGGGGCACGTCAATAGATCTGTCATAAGTGGAAAAACAAGACCAAGATAAAATTGAATCAAGCAAGAATAAACATAATGATTGTATGATCGCAATGCACGGAGTCTTTTGATTGTCTGCGATGAAAAAATAATATATGCTTCCTATGATGAATCAAGTTGGGTTGTTGACAATGATGCCTACTTTGATTTGATATCAAGGAAGGATTTCTTCACATCTTATATCTAAGCTTATAATTATAGATATTGAAGATGGGTAATGATGATGTATATTGTTGGAGTAGGCACCATTGTTTTAAAACCAGCCATAGGGCAAAGCCAATTTTGAAAAGTATCATATGTGCACCAGATGTTCATTTGAATTTGACCTCTCCTGGTGTTCTTAGTGATGAAGATTATGTTTGTATCCACTGTAATGGGCAATGGAAAAAAACTAAGGGTTCTTCGACTGTGGCAGGTACAAAAAAGTGTTCTGATTTGTTGTAGGGCGAGGCTTCAAATTCCATTGATAGTTTTAATAAAGTTGAAACTATTAACTTCTTTGGATTTTGACATAAGCGGAGACTTAGCCATATCTGTGAGAGAGAATTTGATTGTTTAGTCAAAAAGAATCTACTATCAGGGGATTGGAAAAATATGTTCACTGCTTCGCTTAGGAAACAAAACAAGGTTTTATTAAAGAGTCATTCCCATTCTAGAAAATTAGAGCATCTTGAGTTGGTGCATTCATATCTACTATGGTTCAATGAAGATATATTTAGTGACACACTTTATTTTATCACTTTTATTAATGATTATTTAAGGAAATTTTAGATTTATGCATTTAAGTTAAAAGATCAGATGCTTGGTATTTTTAACTAAATTCAAACTTTTGTAAAGAGAGAAGTAGGAAAAAAATTAAGATCTTTTTGCAATGATAATGGTGGTAAATATTGTTGACCGCTCAACTTTTGAAAGTAAACACAACTATCATACATGCTCCACGAATAATCATGACATAACATAAAAAGGAATCTTCTAGTTCTTGTAACACAGATGGAAAAGAGAGTATGCAAATACAGGTGGAGGTCGAAATTGGCAACACTAGTCCTGCTCAAATGAGTTCTTCTATCCGTGCCCCAGGAAATTGGTTAAATTAATACTAGTGAACCCTTTAACGACGATAACGAAATTGAAGTAGAAATCCATTTCCTCAACACACCAAAAAATCTTAAGAAAACAGAGATTGGATACTACAGATTATGCACATAGTAGGATTGAAGACACTAGAAAACACATCTTTGTTATATGGCTTTGAAGAAAGGATGAACAAAAGATTGGTTGATAGAATTAGATGTTTGCTTTAGATGCAAAGTTGCCTAAATCTTTTTTTGGTGAGACTTTATATACTATAGCTGCTCATATAATTAAAATATCTCCCGCTCCTACTTTACTTATACCATGTGAAATATGTCAAAAATGTTTCCTACATGCTACAACCATCAACATGTGTTTGGCTATAAAGTATTTGTCCATGTTTCAAAAGATTAGAGGTCCAAGTTAGAATTCGAGACACAATAATGTATCTTCATTGACTATAGTCATGATGAGTTTGCATATAGTTTTTTTTTTTAAAATTAGTTGCAAAGATACTTTTCAGAAGCCATGATATTATTCTAGCAGAAACAGTCTACTGAATATATTAACAAGACTGAAAATTCAGAGTTTAAGTATAGATGGCTTGAATAACATAGATACACATTAACTCTTGATAATATATATATGCCTGATGTACCTTGGTTTAGCAATCACAATATTATGTAGAATCATTTTCAGGATGACAGAGTCGTTGGGTTTAGATTTAAATTATCGACAAATAAAAATTGTCAATCTTAATCCTAGTTTTGATGATGATCAAATCAGTTTAATGGTTAAAATTCAGTTTATAGGAAGTTTTTAACTTGCAAGTAGTTCGGACGCAAATGGCTATCCAAAGAACAAAGTTTTGAATGCAAAAGAACGTCCAAACGTGACCAAAGAGAACAAAAAAATTACACTTTCAGCGGACACATTTGATTGTCTGAAGGACAATATTTCAGACACAAATAAGTGTCCGAAAAAGTAACAATGTTGTTTCAAGACATTCAACTTTAGACGGAGGATAACGGTCCGAATAGCAAAATGAAAAGGTCCAAAAGCCACTGATCAAATATCGGGTGGAATACCAGACGTATGTGTTGGCCCCAAAAGCAACCTAAGAGGGGGGGTGAATTAGGTTTATCTCTAAAGACAAACCTTTTTTATGTGCTTAATAGAAATTCAAACTTTGTGCACCAAATGGAAACTTAAGCACAAATGAATACAATAGATATTCAACAGTTTAAGCTTAAAGAACAAATAAGAATATTGAGATTAAGAGAATCAAACCAAACTCCCTAGCTTCTCAAGCTTGGAGCTTGCAATTACAAAGAGCTTCTCACAAGGCAACTACCAAGTTCACAACTTGAAGTTCAGACCCTAAAAGTCTCTTCAAAGTAGGTGAGACAATAACCTCTTGTACACAAATGAGGATCACTCTTGCTCACACTAATTTCCTTTAGTTGAGCCAAGAGTTTTACACTCACAACCTCCCTTTGTTACAATTGTTATCTCTCCACTCTTACACTTGAAGAACTTTTACACTTCTAAGCTCTTTTCACACTACCTACACTATTACAACACTTGTACCCACTATTTCTCCCAAATAACTCAAGAATTGTTTGTAATCAATGTAGAAGTACAAAAAAGATCACACTTAGGATTTTGTACATGGTCTTTTATTTACCTGTCTCGAACATGCGTCCGATCGAAGCAAAGTCTACTGGAATATGAACGGACGCTGTTCTTCGTCCGAGGCTTGCTTCAATTTCTTTGTGTCGGATGTGTATTACCATCGTCCGAAGCTCTTGTGGTTGTTTTTGTTCGGACGATCATTTGCGTCCGAACCTACCTGTTTTTCTGCACACTTGTTATCAAACTATTAGTATGATTTGTTTCATCATCAAAACATGATTAACATAACTGGGGTTCAACAGTATGATCCGATGTTCAAATGAAGCATGTAAGATAAAATTCTATCAAGTGTTCAAACGGACTATTGGATGGAGTGAGTTGGGATCAGACGTCCTAACGGCTAGTTTTTCATTGTTTAATACATAGCCATTGGAAAGTAGTTGGAGGCCCTTCCTTGTGCAGCTATAAATACTCTTGAGTTTGAAATAAACATATCAACTTCCACAATTAAGACAAGTTTCTTTCAAAGCTGTTTTAGTGAAATAGACTCTCAATAGTATTGTAGTAGTGGAATTGCAAAGTATAAAAGTAAGTGATCTTCAAGTGTAAAGAGTGGAGAGATAACTATTGTATAAAAGTGAGGTTGTGTGTAAAACTCTTGGCTCAGCTAGAGGTAATTAGTGTGAGCAAGAGTGATCCTACTTGGTGTATAAGAAGGTTACTGTCTCACCTACATTGAAGAGGCACAAAATAGTAGAATTGTACTCCAAACTTGTGAAGTTTGGGAGTTTGGTTTAATCTTTCTAATCCCAAAACTAGTTTCTATTTAAATATTTCTTGTGCATTTATTGATTTCGTCGTTAATTGTATTGCATCTAGTATATTTGAATTTTTATTGATCATAATTTGCAATTAATTTTATACAACCTAATTCAATCTCCTTTTAGGTTGCTTTTGGGCCAACGATTAGTTTCAGAGTTTGGTATCTTCTTGTTTTGATTTAATCACCTTAGAGTAAAGATCAATATGCAATCAATAATGCTTTGTTTTTGGAAGGTCAATCCATCACTAGACCACCTATGCTCAATGGTGTCAACTTTATTAGTTGGAAAGAAAGAATGGAGATCTTTTTGCAAACAATAGATATTGAATTGTCGTATATAGTCAATAAGGGACCCTTTGAAGCCACTATTATAGATGATGAAACTCATAGACCTAGACTCAAAACTAGGAATGAGTTAACTCCTCAAGATAAGGCCAATTTGACTTTGAATACTAAAACCATGAATGTGCCATACCTGCCTTAGATGCAAATAAATCCACTAGAGTGAAAGGATACAAGTCGGCCAAGGAAATTTGGGACAAGTTGAAAGAGATTCATGAGGGTAGTAATGATGTGAGAGAGCAAAAGAAATCATTGCTTGTAGTTAATTATGAATCATTCAAAATGGAACCTCATGAAAGTATCAATAAGATGTATTGTAGATTTGATAACATTATAAAGGATTTGGAGACATTGAGCAAAGAATATGCATTGGGTCAAAAGAATAGAAATTTTTTGAATGTATTGTCTAAAGAATGGGAAACATATTCCATTGCTATAGAAGAAGTAAAAAATTTGAATTCTACACCCATTGAATCATTAACTAACTCTCTTACCTCTTATGAGTTGAAACTCAAATCTAAAGTTCAAGATGATGAAGAGCAAGATCTAGGAGAAGCATTGCCTTGAAGGCTTCTCAAGAAGATGATGAAAATGGCTCCATCAACTTGGAGGATGAAGAATTTCATGAAGGTGATCTTGCACTTATCACCAAAGGATTCTTAAATCAATACCTTGATTTCTTAACAACAAAAGAAGAATGAGAAAGACAGGAGCAATCAATTCCATCAACTTCAAAGGGAAGACCAAGTTAGCAATTAAGAAACAAAATGAAAAATGCTTTGAATGTGGTCAACCCAAGCACTTTGCAAATGAGTGCCCCTCTAAGAAGAAGAAAGAAGGAAGGAAGTCCCATTTCAACAATTTTTTAAATTACATGGGATGATTGCAACTCTGAGGGAGAAGTAGAAGATGAGGTTGAAACCGCTCAAATGGCCTTTATGGCATCCGGCAATGATGAGGTATCTACTAGCTTTAATCTTCTTGATGATTCATATGATGAACTTGATGAAAATGATGCTCTTGGGGCTTTTATGATGAAATTGCATGATAGCTTGAAAAAACAGTATGCTAGAAAAAATGAGTTAAATAGAAAGAACAATACTTTGTTAAATGCTAACTCTAAACTTGTGAATGAAAAATAGGTTGATACAAGAAAATGATGCATTGAAGAAAAGATTAATGTGACAAACCAAGATCAAGGAAGAACAAGCTTCATTGAAAAAGAGATTAGATGATCTTGATGTACTTTTGCAAAAGAAAAAGGAAAATATTGTTGAATTGAAAAGAAATAGAAATATGTCAATCTACAAGAATTTCACCACATTTAGAAATGATGGTTTATGCTTTATAAAGTCCAAGTCTTCTTTATATGGAAATAAAATTATTATTTGCAATTACTCTCAATAACATGGACATGTGAAAAGGAATTATTATGTTAAAAGGAATGAGAATTTGGGAATGAATCAATGAGGATATTGACTCAATTTGTTAACTCATATAGACCTAAGAAAATACGGGTACCAAAAGTTATCTCTTAATTCTTTATGCAGGTATGCTTGAAAAACACCACTAAGATAGCAAAGTGGTTCATTGACAGTAGGTGTTCAAGATACATGACCGGTAATCCATCATTTTTCACAAATATCAATTCAAAGAATAGTGGCAAAGTAACTTCTGGAGAAAACATCTTATGTGAAAGCCAAATCTATAGGAATTGGTGACATAGGTAAAAATGGTAAGACACTTGTGAAAAATGTGCTTTTAGTTGATAACTTAAATTATCTCTTGAGTATGAGTCAACTATGTGATAGAGATTTGTATGTTTTATTTAACAAACATGAATACATGATTGTTGATAAGAACTTTATTATTTTGTTTAGAGGTAAAAGGCATAATGATATTTATGCGGTTTATCTTGTTAATATTGACAATAGTAAGATTAAGTGCTTAACCACTACCAAAGATGATCCTTGACTTTGGCATATGAGATTGTGTCATTTCAATATAGATTTGTTAGATAACCTTGCCAAAAAGGAATTAGTTAGAGGCTTGCCTAAACTAAAGTTCGTAAAAGACAAAATTTGTGATGCATGTCAATTTGGTAAGCAAGTGAAAGTTTCCATAAAATCCAAAAATCGTGTGTCCACTTCTAGACCTTTAGAACTCTTGCATATGGATTTATTTAGTCCCACTCAAGCATGCAAGTCTTGGTGGTAGTAAACTCACAAAAATGAAACTTTTGAAAATTTTGTGAAATTATTTACTAAGATGCAAAATTAGTTGAATTTGAAAATTGTGAGACTTAGAAGTGATAATGGTGTTGAATTCAAATTTGGTGGTCATCCTGAATTTGGTGATCATAATAGTATTTCTCATGAGTTTTCGGTTGCTAGAGTTCCTCAACAAAATGGTCTTATTGAAAGGAAAAATATAACTTTTCAAGAAGGCGGAAGGAAAATGATTAATGAATGTGATTTGCCAAAATATTTTTGGGCCAAAGCTATTAAAACGGCTTGTTATGTGATGAATAGAGTTCTTATAAGGTCCATTTTGAACAAAACATCATATGAACTTTTATTTTACAAAAAGCCCATTATGGGTTATTTTAAAGTGTTTGGTTGTAAATACTTTATTTTGAAAATTAAAAACATCTTGGTAAGTTTGATAAGAAATTGGATGAAGGAATTTTCTTGGAATATTGTTTAATGATAAAAAGGCTTATAGGGTATGAAATAGAAGAACTTTTGTAATAGAAGAGGCTATACATGTTACATTTTATAAATCTAATAATATTGTTCCAAGAAATGTTTGTGAAGATGAAGATGTAGGTATCCAAAAGGAGCTTGAAAAATTATAAATCCATGACAATCAACAAATACAAAGGGAGAGCAATGAAGACGATGCACAACATATGGATGAAGAAGGTGAAAAGGAGGAAGAGCCATCAAAGAATTTCTAGGGGCTTGGAGATTTGTTTCAAGTCATCCTCAAGATCTAATCATAGGTGATCCTTCCGAGGGGGTAAAAACTCATTCTTTTAAACTTTTAAATAATAATTGCACACTACTCTCTCAATTTGAGTCTAAACATGTTGATGATACATTAAAAGATGAGTTTTGATTTTTGGCCATGCTTGAGGAATTGAATCAATTTGATAGGAATAAAGTTTGGACTTTAGTTGATAGACCCCAAAATCACCCGTATAATTGGCACAAAATGGGTTTTTAGAAACAAATTGAATGGCAAGGGTAAAATTGTTAGAAATAAGGCTAGATTGGTAGCAAAGGGTATGCACAAGAAAAGGGAATCGATCATGATGAAGCCTTTGCTCTAGTAGCTAGATTAGAATCTATTTGTATGTTTCTTGCATATGATTGTTTTAAAGATTTAAAACTTTTTCAAATGGATGTGAAAAGTACATTTTTAATTGGTTATATTGATCAAGAGGTTTATGTAGAACAACGTCCAGGTTTTGAATATGAAAATTTTCAAAGATGTTTTCAAACTTACAAAAGTTTTATTATGGTTTAAAACAAGCTCCTAGAGTTTGGTTTTAAAAGAGGAATTATTGACACCATTCTTTTTACTAAAATTCTCTTTGAAAATTTGCTAGTTGTAAAAATTTATGTTGATGATATCATTTTTGGAGCTACTAATGAAAAATTATGCAAGGAATTTTCTTGTATGATGAAAAAAGAGTTTGTAAGATGAGCATGATAGGAGAACTCCAATTCTTCTTTGGGCTTCAAATCCATCAAACAAAAAGGGGAACTTTCATCACACAAGCAAGCTTGACAAAAATGATGAAGGTAACAAGGTTGATGAAAGGCACCATAGAGGTACGATTGGTAGTTTACTTTATTTAACTGCTAGTAGAAAAAATATTATGTTTGTCGTATGCTTTTGTGCTCATTTTTAATCTTTCCTTAAAGAATCACATTTAGTTGCAGTTAAAAGAATTTTTAGATATTTAAAAGGCACTATAGACCATGACTTATAGTATCCCAAAACCATTAGTTTGGATTTGGTAGGATACTTCGTCATGCCTTGCTCCCAAGGTCCTGTGACTACTGTGCCCTAACCATTTCCCAAGGACATTAGGTTCAAAATAACTTCCAATCCTTGATCAAACCCCTTAATTGAATCTATGATTATAACATGTAAAAATATTAATATTATGGAGTGAGGGACAAATCGCTCAGCCAGTAGCTAACACCATCTTTGGTGGACCAAACAAGTTATACCAAACAAGTTATATATATATATATGGTCCATGATATTTGATATATATATATATATATATATATATTACAAAATTTTAGCGCACAGTCATACAAAAGTTTTTCAAAAAGTTTTTATTAAACATCAAAGCAAAATCTTATTTCACATAATCGCAAAGGTTTTCTTTCAAATGTCTTTTCAAAAACAAAACATACATACTTTTATAGCAAGTGGCATTATATCAAAGATTTGTAAAATAGTTCTTACAAATATAAAAAGTTCAAAATCGGAATACAAGAATCAGAATTCATAATCAGAGTTTGAAAATTCGAAATTAGAATATCAGAATCAAAATCCATGATCGGAGTTCAAAATTCATATCACAGTTCATTATAGCCCCATAAAACAAACACGCTATCATCAGCCTATAGAGTACTTAGCCTAGTGCTAAAAAACCCTACTAGAAAAGGTTGCTAAGGGTTTCGTGAAAAACATCTTGTAGCCAGAGTTCAGAGTTCAGAGTTCGGAAGGCAGAAGTTATCTTATCTGGTTGTTCAGAAAGTGCAGAACTATAGTTCCTACCAATTATTCATGATTATTTTAAGAGTTTTGGTCCATTATTAATTACCGATCAAATATTCCAAGCACATACACACGCAAAATAACTATAGAAAGTTCAAAATAAAGCCACTTATATAAATTCATAATTTAAAACAATTCAAGTATCCATGTAAGGTCCAAATTTAATAACTGAAATAATATGTCATCAAAAATAATATTTAGAGAAAATATTTTTGAAATTACAGAGGGGTAGTAACCAATTATCTCGAAATAGCACAAAAATCATAGCAACAAACCGACTAATTTTCTAAACAAAATTAACAAATATTAACTAAGTTCAATTTCAAAATAAATCGGTCGTATATAGACTATCATGTCTTTAGTAATATTATTCAAGTTCCAAAAATATTTAATCATGTTCATACTAAATTATATATTCTACTGCAGCTAGATTAAAGTATTCAATAAATTATTATAAAAATAGTTATTTAACCCTTTTAATTGCTTATACAATAAATATTCAAATTTTTAGTCCAAAATCTAAATCTCAAAAACCTAAGGGACTTACTATGTAATTTATATTACACTAGTACACATTAGGGGCCTAAGGGACCTATTATGTAATTAACCCAAACTTTTCAAAACTTTCTACTCCCAATTTCCTGTCAACTTTCTTCTCTCTCCCTTTTATTTATTTTTTTCTTTTCTTTCTCCTAGTCAATTCACCTTCTCTCTCTTACTCATTTTCCTTCTTCTTTCACATTCTTTTCCCTTATCTCTTCTTCCTTGTTTTTTTTTTTTTTTTCCAGCAACAACACGCCACCACCTCCTCCAGTGCTGATACCAACAGCACCAAGCAACAGAAGCACAGCAACTAGCCACAACAGCAGCCGATCTCTCTCTCTCTCTCTCTCTCTTGAAAATTCTGATTTTAACTTTTCAAAATAAATACATAATATTTGTATAAACAAATACATAAATAAATGCTTATATGTTGAATTAAATCTCAACTTTTAACAGGAAATTAAATTTATCAAATTCAATTCATCGAATAATAATTAAAAAAAAAAAAACACTAGTTCAGGCATGATATTCCATTTATGAAAAATACATATAAAGAAAATGGAATAATTGAAATTTTTGGTTAGAAAATTATACTGAATTTGATACACGACGAACTCCTAATGTGCACAAAAAGTCCTTTCTTCAAAGCTCAAAATTTCAGCCAGTAAAAATAACTATATAATCCTATGAATTTCCCTATTTATACATATTTTAACTCCCAATAGTTTCCAAACTTTAACTCCCACAAGTTTTTTAAATTTTCCCTTGAATCCTACTTTTATTAGGTAACTTAAGTTGGCTGAAAATTTAGTCTAAATTAATTACGAAAATTAGTAAATAATTAGTAAAAGATTTGTACGTAAAATGAAAAATATTTTTAGACATAACGTCAGTCCAAATTAGATATTAACTCAAGACGAATCAGAAAATCTAGATTGAGAAAAATCAAGTCTTCTCATGTGAACAAACCACATAACAAATTTTGTCTAACAATAACAAGTAATTCAAATCCAAATAAAATTCATTGTATAATAGATATTGTTAAATATTAGAATTATTATTATATTTGTTTTAAAAAAAATACTGGGGTTTATATTCTACCCTCCTTACAAAAAAATTCATCCTTGAAACTTGCATACCTTGATCAAAGGAAACATGTTTCTCGTCCATATATCTTCTTCTTGTTTCCCTATCATTTCTCTCACATTTTGACTAGTTCAATAAAGCCTTAAATGTGAAACCTATCTCATTTGAAAATTTTTGTCCCTACATTTTATAATCTTTAGCAGTGACCCTTTTATAAGAATTATCTAATATCCAATGATTAAGACTTGATCACATAATTCGAATTAGGCACATATTTCTATAGTTGCAATACTTGAAATATATTATGCACTTTGACCAATTAGTGTATCCTGGACTCAAAACTTAAATTAATATAAAGATCTGTCTTTTCAACACATCTAGATATCTTGAATGACCCTACCTATCAAGAGCTTAATCCAAATAACTTTTACCTTTTCCAATTTCTTTGTCACTAAGTCGAATTTAGAACTTAATTTTTTTTTTTTGCGACTCAATTCTAATATGGGGAGAATCTACTCTTGCATCCATATAAAGTTTCAAATAGATTCATCCGATACCACTTGGTAACTCCATTAATGATATTAGTTGATTTTAATTTCCTACAAAATCTGATGCACAAAATCATAACATATTTTCTAGTGTTTAGATGGTCTTCTTGGATTGACTGTCCATTTGAGGATAATTGATATTACATCCTAAATCCATTCTCATAACCCTTTGGTACCAAACCCAAAACAAGAAGTAAAATAACAGTCTCGGCCCAATATTATGCTCACAGTAGTTCATGCAACCTCACAATTTACCCACATATACTCCATTAACTTTTCATGGTTATCTCCTTTTTATGAATAGTTTTCATGGTCTCCACTAACTTTTCATGATTTAGTCCAGTGGTCCACCACTATCCAAATAATATCATTATAATCTTTAATTTTGGATTTTATACTATGAAAAATTTCAAAGACTAAACCAATCCGTTGGTCATTAATATTTGACCTTAACTTGTTAACATTCTACTTTGTCATGTACTCAACAATTGACCTCTTCATTTTGTTTATAAAGAGAATTCCTCTTAATATCCTAATACATCTTCGTTGTACTTGGATGCATAAATAACTTGTAATAATGTACCTCCTCATAATTTCATCTCTCAAACTTATTGGAGGGTACCAATAGTATCCCATATATCAATAATTTATCATTACACCTTACAATAAAATCGAGCATAGTGCCTTCTCTCAATTCCTTAAATCTTTACAAGTCTCCTATCTCTTACTTAAGTGAACAAATATTTAAGTCTATTACAATCAGTAAATATCTCCAAATTTGTCAAACACTATAGTCGTGTCAATTTTGGGTCATGTGCAAGTTAATTCTTCTCACAAAATTCTAGTTGCCTTTATGGTTAAACCATTACCTCATTGCTTGCTTCAACACATACCATCTAATCTACTCTTAAATTCATCTTTAGAATTGCAAATCCTCAAGTTCCAAACGATAGGGTTAAAATAGATAATGTTATCAGCTCATCTTTCGAATATTAAAAGTTCTTTCCTCATCTCAAATATCACACCAATTATACCTTATGTTATGCCAATCTTTCTCATGGTGTTACGATAGGTAAAAACCCTTTAATGAACTTTTGGCAATAACAAGTTCATCTGGAAAGTTTCTTACCTCAGTAACACTTGTAGACCTTGGCTAGTTCACTTTATCCTAAATTGTTTTTTTAAGGATCTACTAACTCCTTATACAAAATCATGTCTTATAAAAATTACCCTTATATAAATCTATCTTCTTTTAAAATCCCAAATATTTCTCTTAAATGTTTCTCATGAGCTTCCTTATAGTTAGAAAATAAATCAAAATTTTATCAATAAATACTATCATAAATTTGTCCAGTTGAGGCTAAAACTAAACCTTGAATCTTGTACAAGCATTGGTCAAACCAAATGATATCACCAAATTTTTTTTTATAATGTCCATAATGTATCACAAAAAATCACCCTTAGACATATCAATTTCCTTAATCTTTAATCAATAATATGCAATACGTTCACACCTTTAAATTAATCACTAAATCTTCATTCCAGGGTCAGTGTACTTATTCTTAATAATAATCTTGTTCAACTCCTATAATCAATACACATTCTCAAACTCTCAACTTTAGTATTTACGATCCAAACGGGCACTCTTATATAAAACACTTGGCCTAGTAAATTTCTCATCCAATAATTCTTGTAATTGTTCATTCAGTTCCTTCAACACAATCGAACTATCCCATATAGTGTTTAGATACTGCAATAGCCCCATGTACCAATTTTATCTCAATTGCATTTTTTTATCCAAGATATTATAAAGTAATTCTTCCATAATCACTTCCAAACATTCCTTAACCACGCGATCTTTAAGTTTCCCTCATTTCATTAGTTGTCTACCATAGAAGTTAAGTATCCTTAATAACCCTTTTTTTTTTTTTTTTTTTTAAAAAAAACTATTGTTTGTACTGTCCTCATCAATATTCCTCGAGGTGTTTTTCTTTTATTCGTATTATCTTGATAAGTCAATGCTACCTATCTAGAAAAGATTACACACTTAATTCTACTGCCTACCTTAACACCATGTTTAGCTAACTAGTTCATTCCTAAATATAGCCTCAAAATCACTTATGTCAATTTGGACCAATTTAACCGTAGATTCTTTTCCATAAATTTTCACAACCACAATCACTAAACTTCATATGAGATCTCAAAGTCTAGAATTCTATAGTGGCTACACATAAAATACCTCAAAACACTCAAGTCGTACAAAAAAATATTCCAAAATATTCTCAAATTTTGAGTTGCAAGCATTTATCCATTACTATTCCAAGGTCCTACATTTACTAATTTAATTTGAATCCTACTATGATTTCATCTTCCATAACTTATCATCAGCCATCTTAGTAGGATAAGAACCTTCCCAATACCACAAACAGTGAAATAATCAACATGTTAGGTACAAGATTTAGTGGATCCCATAATTAGTAGTATTTCTTTAAATCCAGTATCAATTTAAGGAAAAATAATAATTTTATAGTTTATAGATATAACACAAGCATAGATTATTTTTTTAAATATACTATATTCAAAATATTACATTAGTATAGAAAAATGCTTTAACGAGTAAAAAAAATTGTAACAAATAAATCATATTTTTATTATCAAAAGAAATCAGAATAACACATAATAGATTCTAGAATGTAACAGCAACGAGCATAACAAACTAAATCCTTCAAAACTACCAAAAATCAATCAAATTTCTATTATTACTACACATCAAAACTCATATGCTTACGAATACTATCATTTTCTCAATCTCTTTACTACTTATCGTTCACCAAAGTTATTTAAAAACATTAATGTTATCATGTCCTTTATTCTTAATAGAGCTACCATCTTGATATTTCACTAACATGTTCATCTTAATCTTAATTCTTCATTTTCTTCCCATAGAGCACTTCGAAATCTCTATCTTAAATATTTGACCCAATAAAAATCAACCTCAAGTAGGCTCTAACAACAGACATCTACTCCTTGAAGTTCGTCTAACTTTCTTCACAATTGTCATTAAATTCTAAATATCTTTATTTAGTTTATCTTATCCGTAATAAACTCGTCTCCTTGCTTTTATCAAACTAAATCTGATACGTGTACTTCAAATCACAAGTTTAATTAGTATCAATTTAAAAATATTCAAACTCATCAAAGTAACACTTTAACTCAACTCTAATTCTTAATAGTTGCCCCATAGATTCTAAGCTATAGCTGTGATACCACTATGTCACGCCCTAACCCCCAAGGTCCCGTAACTACTGTGCCTTCACTTTTTCAACTAACTAAAGACACTAGGCTCAAAATAACTTCCAATTCTTGATCAAATCCTATAATCGAATCTATGATTATAACCTGCAAAAATATTATTATTACGAAGTGAGCGACAAACCGCTCAGCAAGTAGCCAACACTATCTTTCCTGGACCAAACAAGTTTATATATATATATATGTTACAAAGTTTTAACACACAGTCATACAAAAGTTTTTCAAAAAGTTTTTATTAAACGTCAAAGCAAAATCTTATTTCACATAATCGCAAAGGTTTCCTTTCAAAATATCTTTTCAAAAACAAAATGTACATACTTTTATAGCAAGTGTCATTGTATCAAAGACTCGCAAAACATGTTTCACTGATATCAAAAGTTCAAAATCGGAATCCAGATACAAGAATAAGAAATTATAATCAGACTTCAAAAATTTAGAATCAGAATATTAGAATCAAAATCCATGACTGGAGTTCAAAGTTTTGATCATGTTTAATTATAGCCCCATAAAAGAAACACACTAAATATCATTGGCTTACTGGGTACTCAACTTATTGCTAGGAAACCCTACTAGAAAAAGTTGCTAAGGGGTCTGGCGAAAGACATCTTAGCCAAAGGTCAGAGTTCAGAGTTCAGAGTTCAAAGTTTGGAAGCCAAAAGTTATCTTATCTGGCAGTTCAGAAAGTGCATAACTATAGTTCCTACCGATTATTCATGATTATTTTAAGAGTCGTGCTCCGTTATTAATTACCAAGCAAATATTCCAAGCACATACACATGCAAAATAACCATGCAAAGTTCAAAATAATACCACTTATATAAATTCACAATTTAAAATAATTCAAGTATCCATGAAAGTCCAAGTTTAATAACTAAAATAATATGTCGTCAAAAATAATATTTAGACAAAATATTTTCAAAATTACAAAGGAGTAGTAACCACTTACCTCAAATTAGCACTAAAATTGTAGCAAGGAATTGACTAATTTCCTAATCAAAATTATCCATATTAACTAAACTCAATTTCAAAATAGAATTGGTTTGTCTATAGACTATTATGCCTTCCGTAATATTATTCAAGTTTCAAAAATATTGAATCATGTTCATACTAAAATATATATTCTTCTTAATTATATAAAAATAAAACAGTTAAAATATATTACTAATACCGCAAAAGTATTCAATAAGTTATTATAAAAATAGTTCTTTAATACTCTTTTAATTACTTATACAATAAATATTCAAATTTTTAGTCCAAAACCTAAATCTCATAAACCTAAGGGACTCACTATACAATTTATATTAAACTGGTATACGTCAGGGGCCTAAGGGACCTATATGTAATTAATCCAAACTTTTTAAAACTTTCTACACCCAATTTCTCGTCAACTCTCTTCTTTCTCCCATCTATTTTATTTTTTCTTTTCTCTCTCCTAGTCAACTCACATTCTCTCTCCTACTGCTTTGTCTTTTTCTCATTTTCCTTCTTCTTTCTATTTCTTCTCCCTTATCTCTTCCACCTTATTTTTTCTAGCAACTAATACGCCACCATCTCCCTCACTGTTGATACCAACTGTGCCAAGCAGCAGTAGCGGAGCAGCCAACCACAACAATAGCAGATCTCTCTTTCTCTCTCTATCTCTTTTTTTTTTTGAAAAATTCTAATTCTAACTTTTCAAAATAAATACGTAATATTTGTAAAACATATACATAAATAAATTCTTATACTTTGGATTAAATCTCAACTTTTAACAGGAAATTAAATCTATCAAATTTAGTTCATCGAATAATAATTAACAGAAAAATATTAGTTCTGGCATGATATTCCATATACAAAAAATGCATATAAAGAAAATGGAATAATTGAAATTTTTGGTCAGAAAATTATACCAAATTTGATAAACGATGAACTCCTAGTGTGCACGAAAAGTCCTCTCTCCAAAACTCAAAATTCCAGCCAGTAAAAAAAACTATATAATCCTATGAATTCCCCTAATTATACATATTTTAACTCCCAAAAGTTTCTAAACTTTAACTCCTATAAGAGGTTAGCTAAATTTTTCCTTAAATTCTACTATTATTAGGTACCTTAAGTTGGCTGAAAATTTAGCCTAAAATTAATTACGAAAATTAGTAAATAATTAGCAAAAGATTTGTACGTAAAATGAAAAATATTTTTAAAGATAACATCAGTCCAAATTAGATAACACAAGACGAATAGGAAAATCTGGATTGACAAGAATCAAGTCTTCTCATGTGAACAAACCACATAACAAATTTTGTCTAACAATAACAAGTAATTCAAATCCAAATAAAATTCGCAGTATACTAGATATTGTCAAATATTATAATTATTATTATATTTTTTTTAAAAAAAAATACAAGGGTTTACATACTTAGATGCTGACTTTTCCGGTTATAAAATAGATAGAAAAAGTACTAGTAGTACGTGCCTTTTTCTTGAAAATTGCTTGGTTTCGTGGTTTAGCAAAAAATTAAATTAAATTTCTTTGTCAACAACGAAAATGGAATATATAGCCACCGGTAGTTGCTGCTTAACATCTTTAGATGAAACACACTTTGAATGATTTTGGTTTGAATTTTGGATGTGCACATGTTAAGTGTGATAACACTAGTGCCATTAATATCACAAAAAACCCAATTCAACATTTTAGGACAAAACACATTGACATTAAGCACCATTTTATAAGAGATCTTGTTTGTAAATAGGAAGATTGCATTTGTGCACTAAAGATAAATTGAGTGATATTTTCACGAAAGATTTGCCTTTGGAACGTTTTGAATTTCTTAGAACAAATTTAGCAATTTTTTATATCAAAATTGCAAATTATTGATTCTAGTATGTTTGGACACTCATATTCGTCCAAGAAGTGGACTTTTCTGTTTGTACTAGTTTGGACGATCCCGTCTGCAATGTTGGTTTTAGTTTTTACTATGCTTTTGGGACTTGTTCGGATGCTTATCTCCTTCCAATAGGTTCGGATGCTTAGCAAAACCTTCTGGATGACCAGTCATTCTTATTGAACACTCATTCGTAGCTGTATTCCCATCATTCGGCCATCCAAAAGATCTTTATCTACTTTAATAGCCCTTTGTGTGTTTATTTCGGACATTCTTCATCATCCGAGCTAGGCTCTAGCAAAAATTGGGAATTCTGTACTCTTTTCATTCTAATTTCAATTTTCTCTGCTCCAATCTAAATCAAACAACTCTAAATCAAGATTTGACTTATTCCCAATCTTTCTAAAAATCTTTTTCACCCCTCAAATACTTTCTCACTTCGATTAATCTAAGGTGCTTCCTTTTTCACTTTTCACCAAACCCTTTAATTCGAACCCAAATGGCTCATTCTCATGGAGCATCTATTGCTAATGCAAGAGTTAAACAATCCAAAGGGAAACCACCAGCCAAAGGACAAACTTCAAAAGTCGAATCATCATCTCAATGTGCCACTCATCAAATCGACCCCAACATTTTCTTGTCCAAATTCTTTGATACCGAAGGTTCTGATAAGTATAGTACTTTTCTTAGTAAATATATTATCGTCTTCTTCAAAGACTAGTAGCTAGAGGTTTATTTGATGAATACGAGTAAATCGTAAAGACATCGAGATTAATGCCACCTTAGTAAACTCAATTTTGGGTATGAACTCGATGACTTTGAGAACTACTCTTATTTCTTTGCATTTGATCATTGTCCTGGTATTGACACTCAATTTGATATTGAGGAGGTTAAACAAATTTTTAAATTGATTTTTGATAGGTTACAGAAGCCAAAACTACCTTGCTCAATCCCAAATTTAATATTTTTTATACCTTATCCACAAATTTGCTTTTACCAATTGAGGGCCATAGGACTAAGCTGGGAAAGATGCAATTGTATATTTTTTACTGTGTGTACAAGGGCATCAAGCTTGATTTTTGTTACATTTTTTGTACCTTATGAGTATCACTACTCAAGGACACCCAAAGAAGTATTTTCTTTGGCAAATTTCTACGTAGAATTTTTGAAAATTTTTCTATTCCCACAGTGGGTAAACAACAATTCCTACCAGGAGTATTTTTCACAAAAGAATATATTGGTAGGAAAGGCCTCAAGTTTTATATAATCAATGATTTACAAAAAGTGCTTACTTCGTTGAAAAATCCCAAGAAGAGCCCTCCACTTCTGGTCAAGCACCTCCCCATCCACATTCCATTCTGACCTCTTCTACACAAACTTTTCGTCCATACCCTATCTCCTCAACCACACCATCTCTATCCCAAATTGTGGATCTCATTGGTTCCCTTACTACACAAATGTAAAATTTACAACGGCGAATCACATGTAAATTAAAGTGCTTGTAAACTAAGCAAGATCTTCTTCAAGAAGCGCTTTCTTTGGGCATGTCTGCTTTCGCCCAAGCACAATTCGCAAGCATTAAAACTCAATACCATCATGATTCTTCTTCCGGGAGTGAGAGTGATACGGATGAAGACTTTGAACTAGAATTGGATCGTCAAGTTCAAGAAGAACTCGAAGAACAAGCCAATGATGATCCTACTCAACTAGAGGTCCAACCACTAACAAGCTCCAAAAACACCTCCAGCTCAAGCTCAAAATCTGGACGTTGATGATGAGGATGATGACGTTGATGTAACCTATGATTTCATCATGCAGCCAAGAGCCACCTCGAATCCCACTCTTGAAGGTCAACCTACTTCAGATCATGATAACCAAGACAGTGAGGATACGGAAGATGATGTCCCACTAGTTCGCAAGGTTTTCTCTTGCAAATGCAAATGCGAATGTCGATTCAAGAAGAAAAATGGCAACAATTATTAGACCTAGGCACCAATTCTATATGTTGTGATCTTTTATGTATCTTGATCTTATAACCTTGCTCATATTTTCATGTAATTACTGATCTTGTTACCCTTCATACATGATTTGTTGGTTGATGGAGAGCTCTTTTCCACTTCCCATCTTTCCCCATGTCCTTTGCCTCTTCTCCTCTTTTCCTTTTCCCCCATGTCCTCAACAAAAAAAAAAAAAAAAAATCTTAACAGTAGTTCTTATTTTCTTGTGATTCACTTCTTCTTTTGGTAAGGTGATTCATTTTCTATAATTCTAGAATTTGATTTGGTATGGGCATATTGAATTTGATATCATTTTTCATATTGCATTTTTAAGAGAAATCCAAAAACCAATTATAACCAGTTTTCAATAGTTCATATCGGTTTTCAGTTTTTAACCTTTTCTAGCTATTATATATGACCGGATCGGTGTCATGACCAGTTTCTAATTAAACTGATCGAATCAACCCTTCCAGTCCGATTTTGAAAACATTTTTAAAAACTAAATTGGTTGTTAAAGGTTACGACAAAGGCAATGAATTGACTTTGCGGAAATCTTTTGAATTGTCGTTAAAATGTCTTGTTCTTGGTTTGGAGATGACTCAACTCAGGATGACTCATTTGAAGATGAGACATCCCATTTCATCTAGTCTATGAACCAAATGGACCAAGGAGATAAAAATACAT
This sequence comes from Cinchona pubescens, assembly GCA_025175665.1. Classification (NCBI taxonomy): domain Eukaryota; kingdom Viridiplantae; phylum Streptophyta; class Magnoliopsida; order Gentianales; family Rubiaceae; genus Cinchona; species Cinchona pubescens. The sequence goes on from JANKKI010000062.1 coordinate 4,535,625, forward strand.
GAGGAGTTTAATTAGGAGTTAAATTATGTATAATATTCTATATCTATTTTGAGAATCTTTTTAATAAATTGGTAAATATAAGTTACACATCTTTGTGATGGTACAATTTAATTAAGAACCCAAACTAAAATACTAATTTAGGAATTTCAATTGATTTATAATTTTCCTTGTCTACGGTGAATATCTGCTATATCTAATTTAGTTTTCAGTTTACTTACTGTTACAATAGGAACTAGCATACATAAAATGAGTTCCTTCTAGCACAAAAGGTTTTGAGGAAAATGACTTTGAACACAATAAATTTCAAATATTTTCAGATATCTAATAAGTGCATTTAGCCTAGGGAGTGGAGCTCAAAGGGCTTTTTTTTTTTTTTTTTTTTTTTTTTGGGGACGGGGGAGGTGTTTGGGGGTTTAATGCTTTTTGTGCTTCAAAGTTGTATTGAATTGGTAACTATTTCAAATCCTGCTCGAGAGTCATTAGATTGGTATTATGGAATAGGCCTTACTCCTCTTTCATCCTTTAACTTATATCTGATTCTCACTTTGTACTGTAAACTTATTTTTTTGGACATATATATTGTACCATAAACTCTCAGATTTATCCTATTTCAGTCTAATTAATACTATTGTCAAAGTTAACGGATGTTGAGCAAGTGCATATTGCACATTTGTTTAGGAAACTATTGCACCAATAGAATTTTGCATGTCTAATTCCACTTTACACTCCATAATTTATGATATATTCTTACTTTGTATCCCTAATTCTAAATTTTGGACGCATTGCATGCCTGACTCTTAAATTCGACAAACTTTGGTCCAATTTTATAGAGTTAAAAAATTTGACGAATGTTCCATTTTAGGTTTGCAGTGTGCACGAGTAGAACATCCATTAACTTTGATAACAATGTTAAGAATTTGACTAAAATGGATAAATCTGAGAGTTTAAAGTATAATATGCCTAAAAATAAGTATAGAATACAAAGTAAAAATATAATACAAATTAAAGGGCATAAAGTGAAATAAGCTCTTATCGCATAACACGTTTGGTGAAAATAGGGCATTTTTATCACCACAAAAAGCATGAAGAAAGGTCAAGCTTATATGTTTTATAAAATGATTAGTAGTTTCGTTTATTTGCTATGCACTCCATTCTATTCGTGTGTACTTATGTACTGAGTTTTCTTCAACCGCTATGAGCTTCAATTTTATTTACAGAAGAGTGATACCTTTGAGAGTGAAAGGCACAGGCAAGCGATAGAGATTAAGGATAGTTCATCGCGCATTCAAGCGAACTACAACTACTATAAAATGATGAGACCATTAGTGATAAAAGGACCAACAATTATCCTATTCTAAAAGTATAACTGCAGACCGGAAAAGTAAGTTTTCTTTGAAGATCAAGGTGCTTCTTAACCGACAATTATCTTATTTGAAAGAAGTTTTTTACAAAAAATAAGCTTGTTACGAGTAAGAAAGAGAAGAAAAATATCCACACATTCTCATCGGGTAAATTAATAAGAGCTTCTTCGTAATTGGGCTAATATTTGTGTTATTTCCCTATAGTTTGCAAATTTCTATATTCTGTACTTTAATAGTGTGGATTAAAGTGAAATCGTTAAATATTCTATTAAATGATTGTTAGGAGGCTGAAATTTTTTTAAAGGATTATTTTAGTCATTTAAAACAGCTAATCAAGGTTAGTTATGTATTTTAATATAAAACACAATCATTTCCTTCAAGTAGAGGGCATCTGGCCAGTGAAAGGGTACTAGGCTTAGTGGCATTTTTTACTTTTTGTAAAAAAAAAAAAAAAAAACCTCAAACCACTAAGAGATAGATTGTAAATTTGTAAATTGAGATAATTTGATATAATCCAACCACTATTTCAATCCATTCTAGTGGCATAACCAATAATCATCTGCCAATGGTTGAAAGGGAAAAACTTACAATTTATGGTTTCTGTATAGAACGTCATGCTCTCTATTTTGCTCAAGTTGTTTTGGAATTGGGAAAAAAAAAAGTTGATTTTTTGCATAGCTTGCTCATAGTTTAGGTCCCAACTACAAGCAAGACGAGGTGATTGATGAGATTCTTTAGTTGAAAACTGAAGTTTTGCTTGTTTTGTGAAAAAAATATAATATGATCATTCAAAAATCGATAAAAAGCTCGAGATGTGACGCCCAAGTAGGTTACTAACTCCTAGAACCTATTTGAGCGCCTGCTTAGCTCTCGCCAGGATTGGGTGTTAAATACATAACATATAACTTAAAAAAAAAAAAAAAAAAAAGGAAAACCGAACATAAGTAATGCATACAATTTAAGACAAACTTAGTGTTTAATATATGCCAAAACAGTTGTCTAGAACAGGTTCAGAGTACAACTTCTAAGCTAATATAAACTAATGCTAGTCTACATCACAAAACTAGGACTTATGTACATTGTGTTATCCATTACATTAACATAGATAAATATAAATAGTACAAAACTCCAAAATATCAGTTCATTCTTCTCAGGAAGTCCCAAACTCTGTAAGGAAAAACAAATTTTAAAAAAAATTGTGAGCTTATGCCCAGTGAGGTCCTGACAACATAATTAACTCATATTTCTCAAAAATAATCTTTATATAAAGAAAGACATATAAAACACGTAGTGGTCACATAAAGGTGGATACGGTTGGCCTCATATTGAGACCAAGTCTCTTATTCTCCATAGTAATAATGAATTCTAGAAATGCGTATGCATCCTCCAATAATAAACCTCCATCAACAACACCCAACACCAAGTGGCCACACAAGAAAGGTAAACTCGAGAATACTGAAAAAATATCACACGCCCAAAACACCGACGAACGTCCTGTCTAAGGTGTTTTGGTTGCAAAGCCATAGAAGGTAGTCCATTTTGGCCAAGTCCATTACTGGCTTGTCGTGTCTAGCCCCCATATGACAAGGGCCTAGTTCCCCATCCGGCGCGATAAAGTACACAATCAGAGGGGTACATCATGCACAAGTAATCTTGGGATAATAAAGAATACAAATTCAAGAAATTCATTGTAATTATCCATAACATATGACTCAAGTGCGACTCAAGTAAGCAAATAGCACATCTGAACACCCAAAATTATAGTGCTTCTAATTTAACATGAATTCATTACAAGCATTTTTATCAAAATTAAAAGAGTTAGGAACACTCACCGATTGATGGTACTTAGCTTCTAATTATCTTTCGTCTTTCCTTTATTCCCTAACCTGTTCATTTACCAAATATACTAGGTTTAGGTTATTTTCTACACAAATTTGAAGAGTAAGATAGATAATCCTAAAATGCAATTTAAGACAACATATTATACTCGAAAACATAGTATTTAGCAAGTTCAAATTGATTACTTCAATTGTTTAGATTATTTAAGTGGATTTTATTTCAATTTCTTTTGCTAGATAATATGCCGTAATTTTAGTACCCTTTCAGCTTAATTAAGGCTTATTATAGTGTTAACATTCCAAGGTAAAATTTAGTAACTTTTATACCTAAATTTCATTTGGGCAGCCTACTTAATCTTTTTAAATTTTGTAGTATTAAGTTAATGTATACGAGCTGCCTAAACAACATTTATGTAAACATATAATTATATTATCTAAATCTAAATAGCGCCTATAACAACCATACCAAAGGAATTCAAAGTCTCACTTAACTTAGGCTTAATAGGGGTGAAAATTTCTACATAATATAGTAGTAAATAGCCAATTAAGTAGTTTTTCCATATAAGATTAAATATGCACAAATTTAAGCTCATTTATACTCCACTCAATTTATTGCATATTAGAGTAATAACTCACATAAAAAAAAATCACCATTATATGTATATGTAATTTGTTAGTCAATATTTCTTTGTATTATGTAGTAATTTTAACCTTATACTTCACTTAAATGCTATGGTTTCTTTCCAGATTTTCCTTTCATTTAGGGTGCAATATAACAACTCAATTTAGCTACCCTAATTAATGCCAAAACCATCCAACAATCACCTTCAAACATAATCCTGACCAATCCAAAAATCATTACCAAGAGAGCCAAACATAACCCTAAATTTTAAGGAACATTAGCGGGATAATTTGGTGTATTTTAAGGTGTTAAACTTAGTGAATATATTTCATCCAAATTGCAATCACTTACCTACCAGCCTAATCTTTCATATTACTAGTAGATTATAAACCTTGTTTCTAATCACCTTTAACTAAATAAGTAAAGTCACACTAAGTTGGAATTAATTTTTAGCAACTATATACTAGTACTCACCCTTAGAACAAGTGGTACTAGTAACAACTATATACCAAATCTTCAACTAACTTCAAGGCATTTCCACAAGATGTCCAGCTGCTAGCTTATTTTCAGCAAGCATATTAATAATTATTTGGCTAATACAAGACTTTAATAGCAAAGCATTCTTAACAACATGTTCTTAATCTATTAGATGGTTGGAATATTACCTTTTCAAGTGAGATTAAACCCCCAATTCTTCTTTTCTCCACTGTTTTGCTCCAGCTCTTTTTTTTTTTCTTTCTTTCTTTCTTTCTTTTCTTTGGTTTTCTCTCGGCCCTATCTCTCTTTTTTTTTTCTCCATAATTTTATGCTACTTCTAAGGTCGCTTTTAGGTTCTTAGTTAAGCCTTATGAGGTAAAGTAGGAGCTGGAATTGGGAGCTAATTGTTGGCACCCTAAGCAGTTGATTTTGTGCCACCACTTGCTTGTTTTATCCTTGTCATGCTTCAGCCATTTTGACCTAGTTTAGGTGCTTACCTTTTTAATTATTTTATGATTTTATTTGGTGGCTAACATATTTTTATTTAGTCCTAAAATATTTACAACACAAACCTTACTAAACAAAATTTCTTTCAATTGCATTTTCCTCCCCTCAAGACTAGTTAGTAGCTCAACAAATCCGATCAACTTGTATATTTTATAAAGCTAATTTTCATGAACCCTATTTAGTAATTAACATTCAATTAAATAAGTTTTTTTTTTTTTTTTTTTTGGTGTATCCTCACACAAGAAACCAAAACATTTATCACTATCGAGTTGGCTTATTTGATGTTGTAATATATTGCAATTCCAAGAATTTAACAATCATTTTGCTTCTTTGTGTGCCATGAATCTAAGTCCTACTAATTTCTTCTACTGTTGATGAGAAGAAATTGATCTGCCTTGCAAAAATATATCCTTGTGAGTATTATAAACTGAATATTCTTGCTCTTGATGATGAATTTGGAGATTTAAGGGGATGAAAGATGTTTCTAAAAGATTATAGAGACCAAAAAGGCATCTTGTATGGCCTTTGCCTATGTGATTTTAAAGTTAATTGTGATTATGTCGTTGGTAAATTAAGCCATAGTGAAGATACTTTTTCAGCAATGAATATTGTCAAAAATGGACTTGTAGTAGAATGAGAGACTTTTGGATGAATGATTATTTGGACACACATATGGAGACAAAAGATTTCAAGGAGTTAATCAAGAAAAAGGTTATGAATTATTGTAAAAATATGAAGATTGGTCTTGAGCAATTGTAAAAGAATATCTCTCTCTTCTTCTTTTTTTAAATGCATAAAAAGATATAACTTATTTTATGCATAAATTTAATTGTTTCATTTTTATACCTTACACTTTTTATCAAATTAATACATGTATAGATATGAACTAAAATCTTTAGAAAGAGTTACAAAAACTACAACTTTCTATGCTTCCATTAAAAAATATTTCTAGATGCTCCACTAATAAGCATAGGTACAACAAACACCAGAAGATATGACAAGGTATTTAATTTTTTTTTTATCTAAAATGGTACATCAAGACCAAGCCATTTTGCCTTTTTGTATCTCATTTTTGTTGTAATAGTTTGAATCTTTTATTGTATATTGTGATCAGTCTTAGAAGAACACTTAAAGCTGTAAAATGGGTTTGGTTAGCAAAGAGAAGCCAATTAACACATTGACAAATATTGATGGCTGACTGATAAAATTCCAACATGCACTACGGTTGGACTCCTTTTAGCAGAATATTTGGAGAACATTTGCAACACCAACACTATTTTAACCTATTTGCCAACTTATTCCAAAATAGCATTTGGGTTTTCCAAATGCTAAACTCGATATTTCATTAAAGGTTACTCATTATGCCAAATTTTTCTAAGCATGTTCTCCAACTGTTCAAGAAAGCATTTTGGAAAATGGCGCGCCTTATTGGCCTTCAAGGGTATAAGTGGGTCAATTAAATATGCACTTTAACATTGTGTTTGGATAAAGGGATTTGGGTATATTTAATTTGAAATCCTAATCTATAATAAGTTAATTGATTTAGTTGTGAATTTGAAATCCATCAATAAGTGGGAGTGTGATTTTAATGGTTAAATGAAATTCACCCAAATTTCATGTCATTTCAAATCCATCTAATTAAAATGCATTCATTCGAAATCCTTCTTTCAATTCAAATCCATCCATCCAAACACAACCTAACGGATTTTGTTTGATAAATTGCATAGGTTAAGGTCATTCTAGTCCATTAAGATGAAATAGAAAAAATATATATAAAATATGTAGCAACATTTAGAGTGTCAATATTACTTTCGCAAGTTTTTTTTGTTATTACATTTTTATGTATTTCATCGCATTATATTCATTTTTTAGTTTTAAGTATTTCTTGTTAAATTCTAGGTATTTTCCCTATTAAAAGGGCATTGTAATTAAGGGTTGCTTTTTTCCTACAAAAGGGAAATTTATATAAGGGTCAGCGCAAGCAGTAACATATTTTTTTGGAATCCTATTTTGCTTCAATTAAAATAGGGAGATATTAGGAACATAAGTACCAGAATGTTCCAAAAATATGTGTAGCCAACTGGATCAAATCCTTAGTTAATCTTTAGCTTGATAACCATGATATGCAAGGATTGTTAAATAATTTGTAATTGTTTACATGGTCTTCCTTTCATTTTTAAATTGCAAGTAAATTAATATAATACAAAAAAATTATGAATTCTATCATTCTATGTGGGAAGAAACAAACGAATATCATTAATATAATGCAAGATTGAATTTTTTTTAATGTAAGAATTGAATTCTTAAGCACCTGAGCAACAAAAGTATTATTCGATCCATTGCCTTATTGTAATACAACACGAGTCAATAATATATCATTAGCAACCTAATGCTCAAAATGAAAATACCATAAAGTTTTCCAGTTTTGTTTATAATTTATTTAATCGAGACTATGGATTCACAATATAAAAAAAAAGACTACAGTTATATATGAATCACATGAATCGAGTAAACTTAGGGAGAGCCCACGAACAACTGAGCTATTTCCAGCAAATTAGCAGCAAATTCTTGAGGTGTAGAAAGCATAACCATATGATCTGCACCAGGTATTTCCCTAACTATCTCTGGCGGATTGCTTGCTATAAAAAACCTTTGGGCATCTGGAGGTAATGCCATATCCATCCCGCCAATGACATATGCTCGACGAACTGATCCGTACATTTCTTTTGTAACTAAAAGTTGTCTGTTTGTCAACTCACCGTAAAAGAATTGAAATGTCCTTACGGAATAATTTGCAAGTTTCAGATCCTGTTGAATTTTTTAATGTATTTATATTCTAACAAAAAAGAAAGTATTACTCTTAAACATACTTTCTCAATACAAAAATTTAAACACAATGTATCACTCTTAAATGTCCTTGGATTGTATTACTCTTAAACAAAAATTTAAACAAAATGTATCACTTTTTGAAATGTGATGTATCCGAAATTAAAATATACTATCTCCTTTCAATATATTTGTCACATTTGACTTTTTTTGGTGAAAGAGTTAAGTTTTCAAAATTCAATTTTTTAAAAATATTTTTTATAAATTTTGAATTTCTTGTCATAATACTTTATATAAAATTTACTTTTGCTAAAAAATTTCATAAAATATCAAATAAATTTATATGGATTATTGATTATAAAATTGATTTGGATGACTAAAAAAGTTAAATTATGACAAAATAAGTGAGACGGAAAGAGTAGTTAGAAAATTTTGAAAATCTTTTAAATTCTTTTCAAAAAAATACTCACCAAGTATAAGAGCAAAAACGAATAATAATTTAGTAGGCTTGTTCCATATTTACTTCAACTTTTTTACAATTACTTAGAACAAGTGACTGTCTAGAGAAGTAGTATATGAAGCTAAAGTATTTTTAAGTGCCAATTGAAGCATTCCAGCACCCTTTCTTATTATTAGTAAGAATTGTTGGTCGCATGTTTTCGTGAGCAGTAGGATGCAGATATTCCCTTATTTTAGGAAAGTTGGTGGCCTCGCCTTACAAGTTTCACAAATGTAAGGTTTACTTTTCAAAAGCATATCCATTCGTGTCTCTTAACTAAATAATTTTCCATTCAAAAGTTTACTAGAGACGACAAAAGAAAATGCCTCCGAAAATTACATTTAAACAATTTAGGGCCAATTCATATTACGAAAATGAGGCCATGATATGACTTGTTTAGTACATGATCAATGTGCTTTTCTTTTTTTCTTATCAAATGTGTTTTTCCGTAGTTTTCTCTTAGCATTTTCCAATTGTTCTAAAAAAAAAAAAGTTAAAACCTAATGACAATATGACAAATTAACTTCTACCATAGCTTTCTCTTATGATTACGTAGAAGTCATACCATATTCCAAAAAGTTAGAACCGATATATTGCAATCAGTACACTTTTACGTTCTATTTATGAGTATTACCAATGATTGAAGGTCCAAAATATGCTTCCGTAGTTTTACATAATAATTTTGTGGGTTAATCATACTTTACCTCCATAAATTTTAGCATTATTATTACTTTAGTCCCAAATGTTATATTTTTAGCACTTAACCCCTTCCGTTATCACAATTTAATGTTTTGACTACTCTACCCCTATTCCATTTTATTCCTTTTTTGGTTTACTTACACTTTACTTCTTAAACTTTAGCATGACTAATATTTTAATTCCTAATATTATTTTTGACACTAAAGTCCTTCGTTACACTTGTTACATACTTAAAAATTGTTATTCTAATATTTTTTTGCTTATTTTGGTTTTATGAATATATATTTCGTCAAAAGAAGATTTGATTCATATAGAAACTGAACAAATGCCTAGAAGTTAAACTTAACGTATTTACTAGTCTTTTCTTGGTTAAATTAGTTGAAGAAGATGGCATAACATGATAGATATTTTTTTCAGTACTAAAGCTCCTATATTGATAGTTAATTAAAATCACATCACGTTTCTCGTCTAATTAACATGGATTTTTAGCTAGAAACCTCAAATTAATGGACTAATATACCATGAGTATACAGTTTTAAAATAACTTTTATTATTTAAATTAATTTGTACCTATTAGAATATAAAAATTATATTTTTCAAATGAAGAAAGAAAAGATGGTGCATTTTTTTGATGGTGTGGTGGTGGTAGTGGTTAGTAAGAAATTCATATATAGATTCGGTCGTTGACCTCACTTGTATGCTTTGTAGTTTAAATAGAATGCACATAATGTTAAATGATGTTTGCTAATGTAAGAAAGTGATGTGACTCTTATTTTACTACATCATCCATATGTAAAACTGCGAATCAGATATATAAGAATTTTTGTAGTTAGTGAAAGAATTTAGATCAGATAGAGGTAAAACTATAAAAAGCAGAATAAAATGGAATAGGAATAGAATAAGGAAAATGTTGAATTGACATAAGAGACGGGTTTAAGTGCTCAAAAAATAATGTTAGAGTCTAAAGTGTTAGTGACTCCATAATTTAAGGAAGTAAAGTGAAGTGACTCTAAAAGTTTAAGGGGTAAAGAGCAACTAACCAATGGGTATTTTTGCCCATTTATCCAAATTTTCACACACCATTAGCATTGACCGTTGGTTCAGGGACTTTAGTGCTCAAAAGATAATGTTAATAACTAAAGTGTTAGTGAGACTAAAGTTTAAGAGGGTAAAGAATAATTGAACCTAATTTTGTTTCTACACAAATTTATAAAATGGACCAATTTTTGCACTTGGAAAGTTGTTTGGGAAAATGCTTATCATTCGCTTTATCATTTATTGTTCTATCTCGTTCAAAAAAGCTTTTCAATGTTTTTTCTGTTTCATATTAACCAATACGATGGATAATGAAACTTTTCCTCTAAGAACTATTTTTCTTTCCTATTCTTAGTCCAAAGAAAGCCAAGTTAGAGGTAACAGTAATTCAGATTATACAGTTGAATGGAATTATTTACCTGTGGTGGAGGTTCTGATACAATTTGGTTGCTAAGAAATTTGGCCCAAAGAATACGATCTTCGGAGGATCTCCAATGTATTTACTGTCATTGAAAAAATCGGCTGCTGGATTGAAGTACAGAGACGTGTAGAACAACACTCAAAGTAAAAATAAAAAATAAAAAAAGAAAAAGAAAAAATGCATAACATGGAGTAAAAATATAAGGTTTATACAAAAAAGAAATTCATAAGGTCAAATAGTTGTAAATTTGAAGTTCGATACGAGAAAATCAAAAGAAAGGAGCTCTTTAGGATGATTCTCTTCCTAATCTACTTCTAATTTATCACCAGATGGATTCTATTCTTTAATGTACTTCCGTTTATCATTTGTTTGAATTCTCTTTCCTAATCTACTTCTATTTACCACTTAATCACCTATTCAGAATTCTATGTAGGTTCTTTCTTCCCTTAATCTTTTCAAAACTCTTACTATATTCTTTTGCAAATTAAAAAACTCATCTCTCCCCTTACACTCTAGTTACTCGAACTCATAACCAATATGTCATAAGAAAAGTGTTTTAACATTTAAATTAGACTTCATTGTCACTCTTATATTGATTTGAAGAATCTTTTTTACATTAATGTCGCAACAAAATTTTATTTTCTTATTTTTACTCCAAATAACAACCTATTTTACATATTGTATTCTTTCCTTCCTTTTATCTTTTCGAATCTCATGCACTTGAGGAATCTTTTCTATTTTTTGGATAATTTTGAAATTAATAAATGTCAAAAACTTTTATTTCTTATTTTAACCCCAAAGAACAACATTTTCTCCTGTGATTGTTTAATTGTATTCTTCTTGTTACACAAAATATATCTTTCGATTTTTATTTGTTCAAAATTTAGACCAAATTGTACATTTAAAAAGTTTATAAAATTATAAAGTAAATTCACATAATAAGGAAAATCTTGTGGTGACTCTTTACACACCTAGTTATAAATTTATAAAATACCTAAATCCTATTACAAACTAGGTGGCATCCCACAAGTATACGGTTGTCAACTAGTAGCAAAGGGAAGTAGGGATCGTTCCCACAAGGATTGTTGGAAGGCAATTACCAAGATTTATGGGTATTTGTGTAGTTAAGTAAAATCAAGCGATGGATGATAGAACTATTCTAATAAAAACCATAATTAAATGAAAGCGTTAAAAACTTAAATTAAAGCAAGATTAACTAAAAGTAAATAAATGAAAATAACTAATTACGAAATTAAGAAACTAATTAATCTATTCTAGTAAAAGCAAGTAAAAGAAAGCACTTAATTCTAACCTAAATTAACCAAATCAAGACTAAAATTAAAAGCAAGCAAATCACTCAACTAAAAGGACTACAAATGAGAAACCTTGAATATTGAAAGCAATCATTTCTAAACTATAAATTGGAAAGAGTTAAACTTAAGAAATCTAAATATTTTTGAATTTTTTATAGAAATAAAGAAAGCCCACTAAGGATTAACTAGGAATTAATGCAAGAAATTGAAAATTCTAACTAGAAATGCAAGAAATTATCAAGAACCCTAAATTACAAGTAAAGAAATTCTTACTAAATTTGACAAGAAAGCGAATAAAAATTATATCTACGCGAATCTTGCGATTAACCCACTACGATTATCTAATCAAAATTTGAACTTGACAAGAAATTAAAAGAAGATCTAAGAGAAAATTAAAGAGAAATTTCTATTAAAGAAGTAAACTTGGAGTTCAAGTTATCCTAAACTATGTGAAAACTAACTAAAACTATCTGCTACTTACTCTTACTAATTTTTAAGTAGCTTAAATAATCTAATATTACACTAGGCAAAAAATCAGGAGTTACTGGCTGAAAGTTTACAAAATTGCCCTTACAACTTAAGTCTTAGCGAGTCGAGATCGTGGTCTGGAACATTTGAGACCACGATCTCGAGGTCTCTAATATTGTAAGACAATTTTTCGAATCGAGATCGCTGTCTAGAACAGTCGAGACCGCGATATCGACTCTCCTCCCAGCATTCTTCATTTCATCCTTTTTTGCAATCTGGTCCCTTGAGCTTTGTTTCTTCCAGCTTCTAACCTTTAATTTTTAACCTACATAATATTAACACCATTAAGCACTTAATTAAACTAAAAATTTAACAAAACTTATCATAATTAATTCAAGAACGAAAATACAAATATATATGAAAGAAATTAACTAAAATCCTCAATTACTTATCCAACTTCGGAATTTAAACTATCAAAATGCTATAATTTAAAGGGAAATAACTCTAGTGTACTAGAGTTATCAGTGACTAATATTTAATTTATTCTCTGATACTTGGTGAATCTATAATCAATTCTGTTGTAGTTTAGATTTTCTTTATAAAATGGATAGAAAGTGGAAAGCGTAACAGATTTCTGCAAAAAGTCAAAAAAAACCCTAAACTTAGTTATCCTCCATCTCACGACTGTCCACCTAGCAACCTTTCTTGAGAGGATTGTATTTTATATTAAAATACATAATTGACCTTGATTATAGGTTTTAATTTATTAAAATAACATTATCAAAAGTTTTTAGCCTCCTAGATGTCATTTAATGAAATAATTTACGGTTTCACTTTAACGCATGGTTTCACTTTAACCCAAATCTCAAAGGAACAGATTGTAGGTTTACAAATCATAGGCAGTAGGTTGAATATTAATCAAATTACAAAAGAGCTCCTTGTAATTTAACCTAATTATAAATATTTGGCAAACAATTGATAACACAATAAACCAAAGATGGCTTAATTGCAATTACTAAATTGAAAACCAATATAAAGCAAGTTGACCAGCGAAGTTGTAGTCTATTGATTTATCAAAGCCGCACGCTCAATTCATCACAATAAAATCAACAACAAGAAATGCAAATAGAGAATTTTGGGAGGAGAGAATATAATAATAAACTTTGAATAACAAATTTCCAACTAAACTATTAATGAATTACTAACGCCTTTATATAGGTACCAATTAATCTAATTCCTTACTATAATTGGGTTATAATCCCATACTAAAAATCAACTTCTAATGTAACAACGACATTAATTAGTTAGGCAATAAATCCCTTACAAACTCAATCACTAAAATTTAATTAAACTAAAACCTCCTAAATTAAATGGGTTAGTTTAATATGTCAACATAACCTCCTTTAAACCAAACCTTCCTTGAAATCCAGCTTGATGTCATCTCAAACCACAATCTCTATGTAAAATTTCATCGTTGTATAAACCGTGTACAACTCCAACTTGTAGTTGGTCCTCTTTTTCTTTGTCTTCATTACCGGTGAACGAATCTTGTATCTCATATATAATTTATCCATCAATTCTTTTTTATCAAAGAATTTATTCATATTAACCCATTCATTCTCGAATAAATAGATTTCATCCACCATACTATTCCCTTCAACAATATTTCAAAAAATATCAATCACAATCTTTTCAAGACATTTTTTATTTTTTTTTGGCCACAAAAACTTGAAATTTTTTTTTGCCCCTTGGACTTCTTGGCCTTCCTTGATCAAGCTCCACAATTGATAATTTGACACAACCTTTTTTCGATCGTTGTCTAACACACCAACAATTTTGACACGATCTTTTTTCCGATCGTTGTCTAACTAACGACAAGATCTCTCTTTTTAGATCACTGTCCCAACCAATGTCAATTTCATTACACCCTAATTGTTAAACGAGTACTCCAAGACCAACTTCTCTTGTGGTTTAATTTTCAAAAATCAAGTACTCTACCACAGTCTTCACGCCCAAGACTACAGCCTAAGCTCTGATATCACTTGTACCCTGCCAAAAAATACCCACAGATAAATGTTTAGCTTACAATTGATATGCCAATAAACTAAGGAGGACTTAATTACAATTGCCAAATTGAAAACCCACGAAAAGCAAACTGACCACCGAAGTTGTGGTTTATTAATTTATCGAAGCCACAGGCTCAATAGATCATCACAATAAAATCAACAATAAGAAAGGCGGACAGAGAATTCTAGGAGGAAAAAATATAATAAAAAATTTTGAATAACAATTTCCTCAATTAAATAATGAATTACTAACGTGGCACCAATTAATCTAATTCCTTACTAGATTTGACTACCATAATTGGGTTATAATTCCATACTAAATCAACTTTTAATCTAACAATGACACTAATTAGTTGGTGAATAAATCCCTTACAAATTCAATCACTAAAATTTAATTAAACTAAAACCTCCTAAATTAAATGGATTTGGTTTAATATGCCAATAGGAAAGTTGGTTCTTAAATGATTATAGTTCGGTTAGGACTTTAAATTTATCCAAGTAAATAAGTATTTAGGAAAAAACAAAATTGCAGATAAATCACAGAAAAAGAAATTAAATTCATCCAGTACCGTGGCAACAAGTTGGTTGAAAGTCAAGTTGGGACCGACCATGAAAGCTGAAACAAGAACAACACCAGCATGCTTTGTTTTTTATAGTCGGAAACCTTTCCATGGTGGAGGAAAGAGCATAGCCGCCATAGCTATGGCCAACGAGAATGGCCTTGTCCTGAGGAGATAAACATTCCATGTATGTAAATAGAGGTTTATGATATCCATTAATGGTACGAACTCTTATTAATGGGATTTCATTTCTTCTAGAGTAAGCTAAATCTATCGCTGTAACATTTTGGCCTGCTTGTTCGAGCAACGTTGCCAACTTATACCAACACCATGCTCCGTGGCCAGAACCATGAACTAATACAAAATGTGCAGCAGAGGTAGGATGAGGGCAAACGAGTAACACTATGGGCAGAACCAATATGAATATATGGTAAATAGCCATCTTTCGGGTTTGGTGTTTGCTTAATGATGTTAATGTTAATATCGAAGATGGAATTTCTTATGTATTTAGCATTTGAGAAGCCTTAACTTATAAACAGTTATGAAGAGAAAGGAAGAAAAGAATTTAATTTTAGGTTGACTAATCAAGTGAATCATTGTCATCAATATTAAAACATTGACATTTTGCATTTAATTGGGAAAAGTTGCATCAATATTACGGAAAGTCTTTAGAACTCAGTTTAGACTTTAAAGCAACTATACAATGATTATGCTAAATATATGAAATTCGTATATAATTAGTCATAGCAAAAAAAAAAAAAGTTCAATTTTTGTGGAAGAAATTAAGAAAACTATGAAATTCCATCCAAGAGTAGGTGATCTTCTAGATTTGACCGTGAGAGTATGCATGAGATCGTGTGTTGATGTGATGAAAATTCAGTCTCTAACCGTGGGTAGATTTATGTGGTTTAGATTTGATTTTGTAAATTGAGATTGCATAAATTTACTTTAGGGATTAAATTATGATTTAGATGTTTTAAGAAACAACTAGGTAGTTCCATATTTAAAATATAGGAGGTATTTGGTTTATAGGTATGAGAGGGGGGAATGGGAATCAAAGTTAATGATACCCATAGATGTTGTTTGGTTGAACACTATGAGAATCATTCTATTGAGCATGGGAATGAAAGGGTTAGAAATTACTTACTTTCATTCCTCACTTGTAACATGGGTCAAAATTAGTAACTCATTAACATAATGAAACCCATTCCTATGTTAAACCAAACAAGTAAGGGAGAATGATAGAAACTCATACCAATAGTGGGATTCATGATTTCCATTCCGATTCTGATTCCCAAATGTGAACCAAACACCTCCTTAGCTTTTGAAACGATATTTAGGCAATTCCATAAACAAGTGTTGGGCAATTTCGTAATCAAGTTTTAGGTTTTGAGATGATATAAACACTAAATATATTGGTACTCCTTTAGAATTTATTCTATCCTTAAAATGAGATTATGCGTTTGTCTATGGAGTCTATCCCCTCTCAACTTAATAAACAAATAACTCTTAAATATATTTTAACCACCAATAGATATTGTAACCCACTATAACTATATGTTTGGTGAAAAAGATAAAAAGATCATATGAAAATTTAAATTCTTAGTTTTTGGAAAATTTTTACATATAAGTTGTTTACACGTTAATTGAGAAATTAATATATCATCACGAATTCATGATGGCACATGACCTTTTATATATACAACCTTAATATCTATAATGTTGAACCCAAATTACGATACTCATGTTTTGATGATAACCAAATCGTACTAACAGTTTGATAACAAGTGTGCAGCAAAACAGGGAGGCTCGGACGCAAATGATCATCCGAACAAAACAAAAGAATCCAAGGATGCAAATGACTGTCTCCGAAAGACAGAGTTTCGAACGATGGTAATCGTCCGACACAAAAGAATCTGAAGCAGTCTCGGACGAAAAACAACGTCCGATCATATTTCTAGAAGACATTGCTTCGATCGGACACAGGTTCGGACATCCGAATGTATCCCCTCAGAGAACGGATGCAGCGTCGAACGCAGAGGTTAGCAACGGCCGTCCGAAAGGTCCAACGGCTAGTTTTTCAGTAAACAGAAAATAGCCGTTGGAAAGTTATTGGAAGCAGATTTTTGGCAAGACTATAAATAACCCTAAGCCAAAATTAAATAGATGTGAGACTTCTACATTGATTACAAGTAATACTTGAGCTATTTGGGAGAAATAGTGGGTACAAGTGTTGTAATAGTGTAGGTAGTTTTGTGAAAAGAGCTTAGAAGTGTAAGAGTTCTTCAAATGTAAGAGTGGAGAGATAACAATTGTAACAAAGAGAGGTTGTGAGTGTAAAACTCTTGGCTCAACTAAAGGAAATTAGTTTGAGCAAGAGTAATCCTCATTTGTGTACAAGAGGTTATTATCTCACCTACTTTGAAGAGACTTTTAGTGGCTAAACTTCAAGTTGTGAACTTGGTAGTTGCCTTGTAAGAAGCTCTTTGTAGTTGTAAGCTCCAAGCTTGAGAAGCTTGGGAGTTTCGTTTGATTCTCTTAATTTCAATATTCTTATTCGTTCTTTAAACTTAAATTCTTGAATATCTATTGTATTCATTTGTGCTTAAGTTTTTATTTGGTGCATAAAGTTTGCTATTTTTATTAAGCACAGAAAAAGGTTTGTTTTAGATACAACCTAATTCACCCCCCTCTTAGGTTGCTTTTTGAGCCAACAATTGGTATCAGAGCTTGGTCTCATATATTGAGCTTAACCACTTTTGAGAAAAAATCATTATGGCAACCCATAATGCCTTGTTTTTAGAGGGGCATTCTATTTCTAGACCTCCCATGTTTAATGGAATTAATTTTGTTTATTGGAGGGATAGAATGAAAATTTTTGTTCAATCTATTAATATTGAATTGTGGTATATTATTTATGAATGTCCTTTTGAGGCAAATATTCTTGATGAAAATACTCATAGATTAAGGCCTAAGACTAGATATGAGTTAAATGCACAAGATAAAATAAATTTATCTTTAAATGCTAAAGCCATTAATATTTTGTATAATGCTTTGGATGCAGATGAGTTTTCTAAAGTGAAAGGTTGCATATCGGGCAAGGAGATATGGGACAAATTGAAAGAAATCCATGAAGGAAGTGATAGAGATATAAGAGAGCAAAAGAAGTCACTTCTTGTGGCTAAATATGAATCCTTCAAAATGGAATCTCATGAGAACATTGACAACATGTATTGTAGGTTCAATGATATGGTAAAGGATTTGGAAGGTTTGGGTAAACAATATTCCTTGGGTGAAAAGAATAGAAATTTTTTGAATGCTTTACCTAAGGAATCGGAACCTAAATCCATTGCCATAGAAGAGTCTAAAAATTTAAATTCCATGCCTATTGATTCATTGACCAATTCTCTAACCTCCTTTGAATTGAAGTTAAAATACAAGGTACAAGATGAGGAGGCAAAGGGAAGAAGAAGCATAGCATTTAAAGCTTCATCAAAAAGGAAAAAAGACTCAAGGAAGCCTCACTTCAACAACATCCAAATCACTTGGGATGATTACAATTCGGAGGGAGAGGTTGAAGAAGAATATGAGGAGGCTCAAATGGCTTTTATGGCACTTGGCAATAATGAGGTATCCTCTAGTTGTGATTCTCACATGTGATGATTCATGTGATAATGATGATGATGATGTTGAATCATTTATTTTTAAAATGCATGAATGTTTGAAAGAATCATATGCTAGGAACAAAGAGTTAAAAATTAAAGTTAATGCTTTATTGAGTACCAACTCAAAACTTGTGTATGAAAATATTTCTTTGACAAAAGAAAATGATGTTTTCAAAGAAAAATTTGTTGGAAAAACCAAGATCATGGAAGAACAAGCTTCATTGAAAAGGAGATTAGATGATCTTGATGATATTTTGAAAAAGAAGAAAGAAAATATTTTTGAAAAGAAAAGAACTAGAAATATGTTTTTGAACAAAAATTTTATCACCTCTAAAAAGAATGATTTGTGCTATGTTAAATCTAAATCTTCTTTATATGGAAATAAGAATATTATTTGTAATTATTGTCATCAACATGGCCATGTAAAGAAAAATTGTTATGTTAAAAGAAATGAAAAATTGGGAATAAATTCTCTTTGGGTGATTAAGCACCTGTTTCTAACCCAATTGGACCCAAGAAAGTTTGGGTACCAAAAGTTGTTGCTTAACTTTGTTTGTAGGTATGCTTGGAAGAGCACCAAGGAATTCAAGATAGATTCTCAATGGAAGGTGTTCAAGGCATAAGAGTTAAGATGATATTGAAATGGGTAACTTCTAAAATTTTGTGTTAAGAATGTGCTTTCATTTATTAAGTTGAACTATGTTCTCTTGAATGTTACTCATCTATGTGCTCTTGAATAACTCATCTATGTGAATCTGTTTAGAATACTAGGGAATATGTATCCCCAATTTTTTGTCTATAATAAGTCACTACTTGCAAAAGAAAGGGGTAGCATACAAAATTGTTTTCTAAATAGATTATTTTGCACAAAAAAATTGCATCACACAAGCTTCATTGTTTTGATGATGCTTTTTGGAAGGAATGAGCGAAAAGTGTTTTGATCCTAATTCTTTGCATGAATTCCCTCATATCTACTAGAATACATATTCTTGAAGGGAGAAAATGTTCCTCGCATAACTTGACCTATTCTCCATGTACTCATATTGAATTATATTCACCTTTCAAGGGGGAGAACAAACTAAGGGGGAGCTTAAATTGCATTATCCTTCTTATGTTTTGATAATGCCAAAAAGGGGGAGAAATAATGGACAAATTCTCATGTGTTGTACTTCATATTTTATGGTTGTTTTTTCAATTGTCCAACTGATTTGTCATCATCAAAAAGGGGGAGATTGTTGAACCCCAATTATGATAATCATGTTTTGATGATGACCAAATCGCACTACCAGTTTGAAAACAAGTGTGCAGCAAAACAGGGAGGCTCGGACGCAAATGATCATCCGAACAAAACAAAAGAATCCATGGATGCAAATGACTGTCCGAAAGACAAAGCTTCGAACGATGGTAATCGCCCGACAACAAAGAATCTGAAGCAGTCTCGGATGAAGAACAGCGTCCGATCTTATTTCCAGAAGACATTGCTTCGATCGGACGCAGGTTCGGACTCATCCTCGAACGTATCGAATGTATCCCCTCAGAGAACGGATACAGCGTCGGACGCAGAGGTTAGCAACAGCCGTCCGAAAGGTCCAACGACTAGTTCGTTCAGACACACACCCACTGCATCGGCCGTCCAAAAGGTCCAATGGCTGGTTTTCCAGTAAACAGAAAATAGCCGTTGGAAAGTCGTTGGAAGCAGATTTTTGGCAACTATAAATACCCCTAAGCCAAAATTAAATAGATGAAAGACTTCTATATTGATTACAAGTAATACTTGAGCTATTTGGGAGAAATAGTGGGTACAGTGTTGTAATAGTGTAGGTAGTTTTGTGAAAAGAGCTTAGAAGTGTAAGAGTTCTTCAAATGTAAGAGTGGAGAGATAACAATTGTAACAAAGAGAGGTTGTGAGTGTAAAACTCTTGGCTCAACTAAAGAAAATTAGTGTGAGCAAGAGTGATCCTCATTTGTGTACAAGAGGTTATTATCTCACCTACTTTGAAGAGACTTTTAGTGGCTAAACTGATCAAGTTGTGAACTTGGTAGTTGCCTTGTAAGAAACTCTTTGAGGTTGTAAGCTCCAAGCTTGAGAAGCTTGGGAGTTTCGTTTGATTCTCTTAATCTCAATATTCTTATTCGTTCTTTAAACTTAAATTCTTGAATATCTATTGTATTCATTTGTGCATAAGTTTTTATTTGGTGCATAAAGTTTGCATTTTTATTAAGCATAGAAAAAGGTTTGTTTTAGATACAACCTAATTCACCCCCCCTTTTCGGTTTCTTTTTGGGTCAACATATAACAAACTATTCCTATCCCAAAAAGAAAATCTATAACCTAAGGTAGAATAAGTCTACCTAATTATTTTAGTTAAGTAAAAGTATACTTTACAATTATGGTGCTCACATTTTATTTGCTCCCTCCAGCTTTACCGACAAGTAAGGTGGCGGTGGGTCGGGACAAGGAAGGGTTGGCCCGTGATTGCTTGTCACGGGTCGGGACAAGGAAGGGTTGGCCCGTAACTGGCCCCCAGGCTAGCCCTGTTTCTCTAGCCCACGGACTGGTCCTCCAATTTAAGTTCTTACTTAAATTTTAAAAATATTTTTTCAAGAAATTTACATGTTTACTTATTAATTATTATTTTAAAATTAATAATTATTAATTTAAAATCATTTACTTAATATTCATTAGTAATTTATTAAATTATAACTTATTAATTGTTCGAATTACTACTTACTAGTTAATAGTACTTTATTAATCAAAATTGGTACTTATATATTAGACCAAGTTATTAATAATTAAAGTTCAAAGCCCAAACTAATACTTATTATTTGAAACTAAAGTTCTTAGTTAATATTCAAAAACCAAAGTTCAAAATTAGTTACTAGTATTTTATTATTACAAATTAGTACTTATTTGACCAAGTTATTTCTTGGTTGTATAAGTCAATACTTATTATTATAACTTATTATTTGTTAATCATAGAGTAAAAAATATTTAATTAGAAAAAAAAAATCACCTTGAGATGGTGGGGGGTTTGGCATAGACCCCTACCGAACTATGTATATTAATATTATAGAAAAAGGTACAAGGAAGGGGCATTGAACCTTACCTCCAAATCATTACAAGTTATAAAACTAATCTAAGAATTTAAATAAAATTAATAGGCTATTTACTACATACATAAGGAGGGGGACATAGAGCCTTACCTCCAAACAAAAAATTATTAAATCCTATATATACTATATATTAATTTGGTGAACTACTACTACCTTTATCTTCGTCGATATCTTGCATCATTAATCCTTCTTTTCTTTCTTCAGTGTCTAACCAATCCTTTAAGCACACCAATATTTTCAAAGTTGCAGGTATCATTCAAGCCCTTCTATCATTTAAAACTCTTCCACCTGCACTAAAAGCACTTTCCGATGCAACTATAGAAACTGGAATTATTAACAAATCCATAGCAATTTGAGATATAATAGGATATTGACATTTATGCTTTCGCCACCAAGAAAGAACATTAAAATTGGGATTGAACTCGTTGTCTCCTATATGTAGTGGATCACTTAAATATTGAGTTATTTCATTAATTTTTTTAATTCTCAATCTTTTCGAAGTAAAGAGTAGTTGGAGAGGATCAAAAAGTGTTCTAACATTTATATGAGGCATAACATATTGTGAATCTGATGTAGATGAACTAGAAGATGCACCTTGTTGCGTGGGGGAGTTTAGTTTGTAAATTTCATAAAATTCATCAAAAGTTGTTTTAGTAGTTTCTATGAGTAACTATTTGCTTATGATATTTGTGGTACTATGATTATTAAAATATTTAATAAAGCATTTAACTTATACAATTTATTATGTGGATCAATAACACATGCCAAATAATACAACAATGAAATATTTTCATAATACTTGTCAAATTTTTCTTCCATTGCGCTAATCATATCATCAAAAAACTCATTCTTTTTTATTAAAAAAAACAACTTTAATAACACTTAGTTCAGGTAAAACAGCATGAGAGGAAGGTCTATAAGTAGTGGATAACTAGTTCAGGTAAAACAGCATATTATGAGAGGAAGGTCCATAAGTAGTGGATAACAAGTTTGTAGCATACTCAAATTGCTTTAAAATTTCTACTATTGTTTTAACTCGATTAAAATCCTCCTCACCCAAATAAGTTGCATTAACTGAACCAATGTGCTCTTTGTAAAATGCGTAAAGTAATTTTTCATAACCAAAAGTATTTGATAATATATGACAAGTAGAATTCCACCTAGTGGGTATGTCTATCGGAAAATGTTTAGGTTTCATGCCATTTTCTAAACAAAGTCGATTGAAATCTTGTTGACGAGCAGTAGATGAACGGATAAAACAAATAGCACTTCTAATTGGACTAATAATATCTTCAACCATTTTTAAACCATCTTGAACATAAATATTAAGTACATGACATGCACATCTATTATGAAATAATTCACCACCTAAAATAGGTTTGAAAACATCTTTTAACATAGGCACACTTGCAGTATTATTTGAGGCATTATCAAAAGAAATGAATATAACTTTTTCAAGCTTCAAACCATATTCACGGGCACAATTAGAAATTAACCTTGTAATTTGGAGGGGCATTGTGAGGGTGTTCAAAAATTTGAAAACTAATAATTCGCTTTTGTAAATGCCAATCTACATCTATCCAATGTGCAGTGAAACAAAAATAATTTTCAATTGTGATTGTTTTTCAAGAATCGGCAATAAATGCAACTTTACAATTAGTCGATGCAATAGTAGCTATCAATTCATTTTTCTTTTCCTTATACATTCTTTTAATATCACTTCTCAAAGTACTTCTAAGAACCTTTTTAAATTGTGGGTTCACGGCTTCGTGCATGTAGTGTTCTAAATTGGAACTTTGACTCAAAATAAAAGGCAATTCATCTCTAACTATCCATTTAGACATTTTATCTCTATTTTTTTCATGTGAATATTTAAAATTCCCGTTACCATACCTTGTGTGGTGTGAATTTGTGTTTGAACCATTTTTTATTATTCTTGAGTTTCACTATTTTTTTACTAATGTGCCTACCTATTAAGTGTTCCAACTCCCCATCCTTTTTGTGCTTAAATGATATAGGTGGAATACATAAGTTACAAGTAACAATTTCATTTTCTTCATCTCTTTCAAAAAATTCCCAAACGAGACTTTTCATTTCAGTAGTAGTGGGTTGTTTACTAGGTGCTTGTTCATTTTGGTTATCTATATCATCTAAATCAACAAATATTGTAGGACCATCTAGTAGGGTGTGGGGTGCTTGTGATCCTTGTTCCATTTTCTTGTAATAGAAAAATTTTTAAAATAAAGAAACAAATAAAGTGGTAATATGAAAACTAAAGATGCAAGCTACTAAATTTTCAAATAAAAGAATATAACAAAACAATAATAAAGAAAAAAAAATAAGAGAGTTGATAAAGACAATTAATAAATTAAAAAGTATAAAACACCAAATTGTAAATTGAAATGTTGAATTTCAATTTATATACTTGAGTACTTGAACTCCATTTGAGCACTTCACTACTTGAATTTTGGATATATAAATATGCAAATCTTCAATTGAATCTCAACTTAAGATAATTTTAAATTTGTAAAATACTATATATTATAATTTAAGTAGTATGAAAGAAATTATAATAGCACTTGGAGATACAATTAGAGAGTAGAAAGAAGAAATAAGATAAAGTAGAGAGAAATTGTTGTGTGATTTGTTGGAAAACTTGTGTGGTATTTATAGAAAAAATTTTCCAACATTACCTCGAAAAACTAGCCGTTTTATAGCTGTTGGGGGTAAAACTGTCATTAATTGCATTTAAAAAAAAATCAACGGTCAGCCTGAATAGTTTGGCCCACGGAGCTGCACTTTGTGGCCAGGCAGGCCCAGCTTCCTGCCCAGCTCCTTGTCCCAGGCCGGCGGGTTGGCCCTACCCACTTACCACCTCTAAGTGAAATCGTGCTTAATGTGTGAATGAAAAGCAATGGCTCCATGTTGATTGGTACTATTTGCCTCATTATTTTGGATAATAATTCCAAATAGCTATTTGGTTATCGTTTCTTCGGGAGCTTTTTCATTACATATCATTATTATTTGCACTACCTGTTTCTCCATGGATATCACCCTTGAACTATTCATTTTTTTAGGTTCTAAATTATTCGTTTGCTTACGAATAATATTGGATTTATACAATTTACTTTTTTTATAACAAGAGACATAAAAATAATGAAAACTTTTGCCCGCACAAGCTTAACTTATAATACATTGTGCTACTAAAATATTAAAAATGGAAAAGCTAATTGACTAGCACTTTTTATATATCTTAATTTTCTAAATTAGGCTTGACTATTTTTTTAGTACTTTGTAACAAGTTGTGCCATTAATAAATTAAACATTGGTTTGTCTATTCTTTTAGATTTTTTTTTTTTTATTTCAGTCTTCTGGGTTAGGTATTCTTTTCTTTATTTTCCTTAATTCACAATAAGTTGGTCAGGTAATAGTTTAGAATTGAGCTACCAATTAGTTCATAACTTTTTGAATGTAGGATTTGAGATTGAATCACACAAATTCAAAAAAGATAGCTGTAACATTTGGTAATTTCATAAAAAGTTGCATTGTTCAAAAAAAAATTAAACAAAAAGTTACAATGATTAGTTTAAATTTCATGAAGCGATGTATTTCTTGAAATAGTAACTAATTTTCATGAATGGTTATGTTTTTCAAACCATAAGGCATATTCATTGAATAGTTGAAATTCAAAGTCAATAAATGTGTTGGTGGTGTAAAAAATTAAGACACAACAAAAAATTCTACACTACTTCTTTTTCTTTATTTTTCTTAACGTCATTTTCTTTAGAATTATTCTTGTGAAAATCTCTAGGAGTTCTTGCCTAAAGATTTTGGGTGGTTTTGTTGTATCCTAAGAGTGATTTGCCATAACCTTGAAACAAACTAGTAAGGGCAAAATCACTTAAAAGATAGTTGTACTTCACGCCTCAAAATTACAATAAAATTATATCATTCCCGATTTTACTAGGTTTGTCCTAAAAAATTTTAAGTGATTTTGATAACAGAGTCTACCGAGACATTACTACTTTCAAGTTTACCAATCAAAAACTTGTCAAACTAGACAAGTTTGATGGAACAACTTTACAAGGTGGAGAGACAAGATATTATTTCTTCTCACTACTTTGAGGGGTACGTACGTGCTTGATCCTTTAACACCAACAATTCCTAAATCAAGACCTAATGAAAGTGATGAAGTCAAAAGGGTTAAAAAGAAACAAGAAGATGATGAGTTCATGTGCAAAGCCTATGTCTTGAATGCATTATCTGATCGTTTGTACGACATTTTTTCAACAACTACATCTCCAAAGAAAATTTGGATAGCTTTAGAAAATAAGTACAACAATGAAAAGTAAGGTGCAGATAAATTTCTAATTTCTAAATATTTTGGATTTATTATGGTTGATAGCAAGTCCATACTTGATCAAGTGCATGAACTTCAAATCATAGTTTTAAAACTAAAGGACTTCAAGGTAGTTATTTCTGAAGCACTACAAGTAGGAGAAATTATAACAAAGTTGCCACATCAAAATGAAATAAATATAGAAAGAAATTCCTTCATACTTTTGAAATTTTCACTTTGGACAAGACTAACAAAACATTTGGATATTGAGGAAGAATCCCGATCCCATAAAAAGAAATTTGCTTTAGAGTCTAGTTCAAAAGTGAATTATGTTGATTCTAACAAAAACTAGAAAAATTCTAGTGGTAAGAGGAAGTATAATGAAGCAAGTTCAATTAATTCCAATTCTTCAAAGAAAAATAAAACTTGCTATAATTGTGGAAAACAAGGCATTTTAAAAGGGATTGCAGGTTTCTGTAAAAACAAAAGAAAGAAAATGCAAATCCAAATTATGCAAAAGAAGCAAATACGGTGAAAGAAAGAGAGGTTGATAAACTTGTTGCTATGGTTTCTGACATGCATATTGGAATGATCACCAAAGCACATATGGCTATTGTCACCAAATCTAATAATTGGTGGTATGACTCGAGTGTAACCACACATATTTGTAATAATAAGCAATTGTTCATAAAACTTCAAAGAATCTAATGACGGACAAGAAGTATTTATGGGCAAGCATAACACTGGAAAAGGAAGTGTTGAAATTCAATTCTCTTCCGGAAAGAAATTACTACTTGTAAATAAACTACATATTCCTGACATTAGAAAATAATCTAGTGTCTGCAAATTTATTATGTAAAAGGGGCATAAAAGTAGTACTTGAGTCTGATAAGTTAATCATGTCAAAGAATGGTGTATTTGTAGGAAAAGAATATTCTTGTGATGGTATGTTCAAACTATGTATTGCTAATAATAGTAGTACTAATATTTCTATTTATACCGTTGAGTATTCTTTTTCTTTTTTATGGCATAGTAGACTAGCCCATGTTAATTATAGATTTTTAAAATTTATGATGAAATATGGTTTAATTACTTATAACGATGAAAATCATAATAAATGTGAAATATGTATTTAAGCAAAGATAACAAAGAAACATTTCCCTAAAGTAGAAAAGAATACCACTTTACTTGAACTCAGGTGTGCATTTTGACATATATGAACTTAATGGAGTTTTGACTAGAGGATGAAATAGATATTTCATTACTTTCACTAATGATTTTTCAAGGTACACTTAACACATACTTGATAAAAAAATAAGGATGAAGTTTTTAAAATGTTCAAATTGTATAGATTTGAGGTTGAAAATCAGAAAGGAAAAAAATTAATTTTTAAAAAGTAATAGAAGGAGAGAATATGTTTCAAATGAATTCCCCTCTTATTGTGAAGAACAAGAAATCCTACACTAAGCAAGTGCTCTATATGTTGGTCCCAAAGCAACCTAAGAGCGGGGGTGAATTAGATTTCTAAAAATGCTTTTAGAAATATTAAGATTTTCCAAATGAAAATGATATAATTGAATCAGTGAAATAGTGAAGTAAGAAATAGAGAAAATTAATCAGCCAATACTTTCAAGCTAACAAGCTTGAAGTATCAAATTACTAAAATGCTTCACACACTTGGTGAGCCAATAATCTTTACAAATGTAGGGATATTCTTGCTCACACTAAAATTCTTTTAGTTGAGCCAAGAATCTTACTTACAACCTCACTTTCGTACAAGATTATCACTGCACTCAAAGTTGAATTGCACTCTAAACTGCACACTAATACAACAAAGCACTATAGCCAATTTGTACTCAAATTGCTCTTCTCTAAGGCTTGTATTCAATGTATTAGATGATCTTTATAGAATATCAAAGCAGTTATTTATAAGAGCAATAAATTGTGGTTGCAACTACTTCCTAACGGCTAAATAATAAATGCACAAAAAGTAGTCGTTGGGGTTTCGGACGTCCAAGATAGATGGGATCCGTCCGACACAGCATCCGATCCTCATGCAGTTGGTGAAGAACTTCGTTCGAACGTCCGTGCGTGCGTCCGTTCCATCGTCCGATAGAGGCTTCGGACGGTCATGTTCGTCTGTTTGAAGAAGCCGTAGGATTTTTCTTTCTGCCTGTTCGTTCGGACGGAGGAATGCGTCCGAGAGGCTGTTTAAATTGACACAGTTCGGATGGTACAGTGAGTCCGAAAACCCTGTCTCTAGCAAAACAAATAACAGACCTGCAAAAACTTGTTTACAGAGTTAAGTGTTTATGTCATCATCAAAATAAGGTTTGGAAAACATCATTATATACTCCACAATAAAATGGCTTAATAGAGAGAAAAAATAGATTCTTAATTGATATGGTAAATTCTATGATTCTCTATGTACAATTACTATCAAATTTGTGAGGAGAACCTTTATTAATGGCTTGACATTTGCATAATAGAATACCTTCTAGGAAAATAAAAGTTTCTTCATATGAATTGTAGAGAAGAAGAAAACCAAATTTGAACTATTTGAGGGTATGGGATTATTTAGTCTATTACAGAGGTAATAACCTAAAAAAAACACGAATTGGTCCAAGAACTCTTAAAAGTATTTTTGTAGAATATGCTAAAAATTCAAAGGTATACCGATTATTAGAACTCTTAAAAGTATTTTTGTAGAATATGCTAAAAATCACCATCAAAGGTATACCGATTATTAGATTTGGATTCTAATATTATAATAGAATCCAGAGATATAGAATTTTAAAAAATAAATTTTTAAGTAACTTTAATGAACCTACACAAGTACAAGAAAAACATAATAATTATACTTCATCATCTAACAATAAAAAAAATTGTATCACAATCTTTTATTGAGTCTAGAAGGAGTCAAAGGACTAGAAAAGAAAAAGAGTTAGGACCTGACTTTATTCTTCCTGATGCTATTGTCTTCTTGGTTGAAGGTACTAGGAATGAAGTAACAAATAAAACACCCATATTGCTAAATGTTGAAAGTGATACAAAAACTTTCAAAGAAGCAATGACATTTAGAGAAATAGAATTTTGGAGGGAAGCAATTAATGATGAGATGGATTCATTACTATCAAATAATACATGGATCTTAGTAGATTTGTCTCTAAGTTCAAAATCAATTAGCTGTAAATGGATATTTGGGAAGAAATATAATACTGATGATTCATTACAAACCTTTAAAGCAATGTTGGTGGCTAAAAGTTTCCAGCAAAAAGAAATGATAGATTATTTTGATATATATGCACCTGTAGCAAGAATCACATTCATACAAGAACTACTAGCTTTAGTCTCAATGTATAATCTATATGTTCACTAAAAGGATGTGAAAATAACATTTTAAATGGAGACTTGAATGAAAAAGTGTACATGGAACAAATAGAAGGTTTCATTCTTCCTAGAAATGAGAAAAAAGTCTATAAACTCATTAAATCATTGTATGGTTTAAAACAAGCTCCCAAAGAATGGCATGAAAAATTTGATTCTGTAATTTTAGAATATAGTTTTGTGCAAAATAGTGCCGATAAATGCATTTATTCTAAATTTACAGCAGAATATGATGTAATTGTTTGTTTATATGTTGATGACATGTTAATCACTAGCACCAACATGTTGGGAGTGAATGATACTAAGAAGTATCTATCTTTAAGATTCAAAATGAAAGATCTAAATGAGGCTTGATACAATCTTAGGTATCAAAATTAGGAAACATAGTGGGGGTATTTCTCTTTGTCAATCTCATTATGTTGAGAAAATATTTGAAAAATTCTTTTGCGGGAAGGTTTGTGGCTCAATTGGAGTATGCACATTCAATTAGATGTTTAATGTATGCAATGTATTGCACAAGACCTGATGTATCATTTGCAGTATGTAAGCTTTCTAGATATACAAGTAATTCAAGACTACAACGTTGGAAAGGGATAGAAAGAGTTTTTAGTTATCCCAAAAAGACAAAAGATTTGGGATTATTTTATAATAATTTTCCTATTGTATTAGAAGGCTATACTAAAACTAATTGGACAACTGGTGCGAGAGACAATAAGTCAACTCCAGTTGGATATTTCTATTGGCAGGAAGAGCAATCTCTTTGGATTCAAAAAAGCAAACTTGTAAACTCATTCCACTATGGAATCTGAGTTTATAGCTTTGGCTATTGCAGGTAAAGAAGAAGAGTGGCTATGAAAATTTCTATTATATGATATCAAGTTATGGTTACAGCTGATGCTGCCTATTTCTTTGCATTGTGACAGTGAGTCAACCATGTCAAGAATTTTAAGATATACAATGGAAAATAGAGGAATATAAGCTTACAACATAAATATATTAGACAATTATTGTCTAATGATATAGTGACAATTACATATGTAAGGTCAAGGGATAACTTGGCGGATCCGTGTACCAAAGCACTCGAGAGAGAGATAAAATAAAGTCTATATCATTAGAAATGAGTTTGAAAACATTCATATAATACCACTAACAGTAGGAATCTAACCTTATTTTAGACTTATAACTAAAATTAAGGTTTAATAGGCAATAACAAACCGTTAATAAGTGGTGAATATACTGAAAATGCCTTATTCAATGTATACATTAATGGAGGATGAGTTTATTATAACTATTAATGAAATTCGAGACTTTGCCTATATGAACATGAGAGGTAGTGCCGCTTTCAGCAAAGAGTTCGAGATCATGATCTTTGCTATGTTCATGAATTTTAGGATGGAGCACAAGGCCATAGACATGCTTGTTTATCTGTGAATATATTCTGAAAGAAATAACTTTCTGTATCAAATATCTCTGGTTTCAAAACCTTAAATTTTAGTTTAAGACAAATAAATCACTAAAATTTCTTGATACTTTGAGATATTTGTACTAAGGAATGGTTTAAATTGAAAATACCTTTATGCATAAAACTATTGCATAAATGAGTTAAGTATTATATGATGCAATCTAAGTAGGGCAATGTAGGATTTTAGATTGAATCATAAAAATTCGAAGAAGAGTTATAATGTTTGGTGATTTCATAAAAAGTTGCATTGTTCAAAAAAATTGAACCTTTAATCATGAAGAGATGTACTTCTTGAAATAGTAACCAATTTTCATGAATAGTTATGTCTTCCAAACTATAAGACATATCCATTGATTAGTTGAAATTCCAAGTCTATAAATATGTTAGCAGTGTAAAGAATTAAGAGACACTTACAACAAAAATATTCTACATTACTTCTTCTTCTTTATTTTTCTTAACATCATTTTCTTTAGAATTATTATTGTGAAAATCTCTAGGAATTGTTGCCTACAGATTTTGGATGGTTTTGTTATATCATAAGAGTGATTTGTTATAACCTTACAACAAATTAGCAGGAACAAACTCACTTAAAAGATAGTGATATTTCATGACTCAAAATTACGATAAATTATTTAATTCCCAATTCTACAAGGTTTGTCCTAACATTGAATGCTCTAACTTTCTTAGTTAAGTTTGATTCTTTTTATTTTCTAAATGTATTTCTGATTAGACCGAATATAAATTAAGAATTTGGTTGCCTATTAAAAGAAATGAAAAATGATGAATCATAAGTTTGGACGAGTGACAACGTCTAACATACCATTCAAAATATGGTCAAAGAATTTTGCGAATTGAGTCGGACATACACAATCAACTCACATTAGGTGACTTGGTCACCAAATACTTTTCATACTTGGGCGTGAGATTGAGAGTTCAAATCCCCTTACATTCTTAGGATATAGGTTAGGTTCTCTGTTAGATAAATAGGAGTAAATTAGATTGTAATCGTTTGAAAAAAAAAAAAAAAAAATGGGACATACACATTTGGCCGAG
The DNA here is from genome assembly GCA_025175665.1 of Cinchona pubescens. NCBI lineage: Eukaryota > Viridiplantae > Streptophyta > Magnoliopsida > Gentianales > Rubiaceae > Cinchona > Cinchona pubescens. Next base: position 4,567,337 of record JANKKI010000062.1, read on the forward strand.
ACTCGGTGTTCAGATACCAAATGATATCATTTCAAACTATATACAAAGAGTTTCTTCTTTTTTTTCAAATTTTTGCCTTGCAAATCCTTGTTTTCCAAATCTTCTTAATCTCAAAACCTAGTGATTTATTTGTCAAATTGGCTTCAAAGTAATCTTTTCTTTCATAAAGAACCTGGAATTCATCTAAAAGTTTAATCAAAATCTAAGAAGGATATTAGTTTTCAAACCTGTAGGTTATTCCCCAAATTTCAAACACCACAAATATCTCAATTCAAATTCATTTAGAGTTTATAAATTTTTTTCTCCACTTCCAAGAGAACATTTGTATTTTTAAAATCTTTCAAATTTACATTTTATTATCAATTGTGCAAACCACTTCTCAATCTTTAACAACAACTGCTTAAGGTGGCACTATGAGTGCAAAATAATCTAACCAAACATTTCTAAATAACTATTCAACATTTTTCAATGCAAATATTTATTCATAAATAATAATTCAACACAATTTCCAATCGAGATTGTCAGCCAATCATGATCAATAAATATTACATCAAATAATCTCCTAAATAAAATCCCAAATAATGACAAAAACAAGATTAAAACCTTGGATTTATATGAATTCTAGTCAAAGTTGTTTATTGTTGTCAAGGGTTGTTTCCCGAAAACTTTTTCAAGTGTCAACAAGTTTTGACCATCTAGTATCAAAAATAAAAACAATATCAGAATATGTATAATCCTATGATTTTACATTTATAAGAAACAATGACTCCAAGATTTTGTCACAAATAAACTTTACAGCCTAACTTTTAAGAGTCATATTGCTCAAATATCAAATTGAGTTTTAATGTTATATCGTTTGCACAAAAAACAAATACTCGAATTCCAAGATAACCAAATAAAATACATAAATAGTCTGGTCAAACTACAAAAAATATATTAGATTTGATTTCAAAAATTGCATGAAAAAAGGTAGTCACGGGATTAATTTACTTTGTATAACCAAGTACTTGATACCTGTAAAACAATCCATATTACATTTTAGAAAAAAATCATGGGAAGGTTAATATTATGTATTACTATTGATGAAAGAGAATAGTCACAAGACACTATAAGATGATATTAGATTTAATAACTAAATTTAAATTTTTAACAAAATAATCCTAACAAATCCAAAATATCTGGAAAACTAAATTCACATATAAAGAGAAAAACAATCAATTAATTTTCTAGCATATATAATGTGTATGTGAGTGATTTGATGCGTTTGTCTTCGTATACATATGATTTTTTATATTTTACTTTCATTGGTGAGAGTTCTGTTTATAGAAATTTTGGTTATGTAGTAGTGACTTGCCAATTAGCTTTTGATTATTCTTAATTTCAATTATTCCTAGTACTCCTAGTATTCCTTGTTATTCTCCTAATATTCCTAGTTTAGATTACGCACAATTTAGTTAATTGTTATTCTCTGATCAATCCCTTCATTTACGATACTAGTATCCTATTTCTTTTAGTTTTGCCAACTTTTTATAGTTGTTTAGATGATGAACTATTTAATTACTTGTTACTCTCCTAAATTTCCCATATTTCATTAGATGATGGACCATTTAAATACTTGTTAGTCTCCTCACAATTGCTCCATGAATGTTACTATATTCCTGATATTCATATTTGTCTTAGTTCTGCCAACTTTTTGTAGTTGTTTAGATGATGGATCATTTAATTGTTTTTATTCTCCTAGCTTTCACTTCATTTTGTCATATTATAAGTACTCATGGTAGGAAAAAATTTACATAAACTCGATATTTGATCCTACCTGTAGATCCTGTGATCAAAATTAAATTTTATACAATCTTGCCTACATCAACTTATGAAAAATCATAGATTTCATAACATTTAATCAACATCACAAGGTTTACAAATGGAGTTAAAAACCAGATCTACCTAAGTCTTTCCCCCCATGGTATTCCTATATTTCTTAGTTTTGCCAGCTGTTTGTAGTTGTTTAGATGATGGACCAATAATTACTGCTAATTCTGCTAGTTGTCCCATCATTGATGATACTAGTATTCCTATTTTACTTACTAAAAAGATGTGTTCGGCTATTATGACATCACAGCCACCAATTTATCTCTTGTAATAACTCATTGAGTTCTATCTCCTATGTGAAGCTTTTGTTTCATGTTCTTCTAATGCATTTAACTGGAAAGAAAAAATAATCCTAAACGAAAATATACTCTGGAATAAGAGATTGGGAAATTAAATGAAGGGTAAAAGGGCGTACATACTCTTTAACATTTATATGTTACTGAAAATGTCCACTGAACTATTTTGTGGTCAAAATAGTTACTCAACTAACAAATTTCTCTCCCAATGGCCACTTTTGTCTATTTTAATCGTTAAATGTGCGTTAGTGTTTAGAATGTGCCATCCACGAAATGTGTGAAGGGTAAAAAATATCAAAATAATGTATTTTGAACCCATCACCATTCTCTAAAACCCTTGCTACTATCTTTTTTTAAAACCCATCAATTCCCTACCCCAACCCCTCCAACTACCACAACTACCACCACCTCTCTATACACAATCCCCCCTCCCCCCACCCTTGCTTCTGTATCCCGTCTCTTATTCACCTTAATCCTGACTCCCCACCATTTTCCTCTCTTCTCTCTGACACCGACCTCTTTCTATTCCCTATGATCCTTTCTCTCTAGGCCTGTACTCTGATCTTTTCTCGACCCTTTCACCTGATCTCAGTTCCTCCTCTAATCTGGCTTCCAACTTAGCACAAGCACCATCAGCAAACACTTCTCATTTTGGCAAACTCCAAATTTGGCACAAATGGAAAGTCCAACCTTATATTTCATTAAAAAAAAATCAAATTCCAAGATTATTTCTAAAAAAATCATAACAATCAAAAATTCAATCCTCGTTCCAATTTGAATCTACCAATCTCAAAGAAGGAAAAAACCATTGTACAATAATCCTAAAAATCCATGATTTATTTGTTCTCCAAATTGACAGAGAAGAAGAGGAATGGAGAAGGAAGAGGAAGGAAGGAAATGATGAAGGCAGGCGAAGGGAGAGGAGAAGAAAGGAACAAGGGAAGGGAAAGTAGGAAAGTAGGAAAGCAGACGAATGAGAAGGAGGGAAAGACAGGAGCAGTAAGGAGAAGAAGAAGTGAATGGGAAAGGTTGGCAGTGGAGGGGAAGTGTGGTTGGGTACTAGTATTTTGAAAGGATGATACTGAAGATGGCAGTCCATTGATGAGAATGGAAAGAAAAGAAATAAAGTCTCTTAAACAAATCTATCAATGTGTTTCCACGTTTGTGCCCCTTAAAAATTATGCCCGGCATATATTTTTTGAGATAACATTCAACTTAATGAACGAATGGACGAAATGGTTTTTAGTCGATAGTTCTGGAGTTGAGTAACCATATCAGCTACAAAAAAGAAGTTTCATGGACAATTTCAGTAACATATGCAAGTTAAAGAGGATCTATGACCTTTTGCCCTTGAATTAATTAAACGAGTAACTTTTAATGCACCTTTCAAGAAAATGACCAATTGATTGCACAGGTGACTGTTGTCATCGTTCAGTAGCCCATAAGCTTTGAATAAATTAAAAAACAAAATAAAAAAATGAAATGGAAAAAATGTATGCATGTGTTTGGAGGTGTTAATAGAGGCAAATAAGGGACAAAAGTAGACTACGGGCTGTCTCTTGACAACCCTAATAAATATTTAAACTTAATTTGTTAAGTGTTTTTTATATTAAATGTATTTCATAACACAATTCTTCTACCGCTGAATATATTAAACGTCACTTAATTTCTATAAAAAAAAATTTAAGTGAAAGGTCCATCACTAAATTTCCTGAATTCTTTACTCGTTTAGCAAAACTCACTACTTTATGACATTTTTTTATTTTATATTCACGCATTCTTTTACATATATGAACATACTCTCAAACGCATACTTGCACACATTATAATCATTTTCTCTCAAACATAAATACACACTTGAACACACTATATTCTTTTTCTCACACATAAACACACACTTACACACTATATTCCTTTTCTCTTATACATAAATACATACATTGTATTTCTTCTTCTCTCTGCACAAAAACATTCAATTGTACATACTATATTCATTTTCTCTCACATATAAACACACACTTGCACACATTATATTCATTCTCTCACACACAAAAATACATGATTGGACACACTATCTTCCTTCTCTCCCACACAAAGACACATACTTGCACACATTCCTTCTCTCTCACACTTGCACACATTATATTCCTTTTCCCTCACACAAAAACACACACTTTTATATACTATATCCCTTTTCTCTACCACAAAATCGCACATCTGTGCATACTATATTCCTTCTATCTCACATGTAACAACATAGGTACATTTACACATATTACCTCTCTCTCACACACATTTCTCTCCTTGCACATACACATTCTACATTAACAGACTCTTTGTTTGTATTATTTTCTCAGTAATCATTTGTACATTGGTGGAGGGCTCACTCCTAAATTTTATTAATATCAAATGAAAAGTACAAGGGGGTGGACATAAACCAAAACCTCCAACAAAATGATGATTTCAAAGAAAACCCTTTGAAACCGTGTAAAATAAAACCCTAGCTCCTTATCCTTATAGTTTTACATCCAATCATATCTAAATGAGCTAGGGATTTAGCTACAAAAAGGAAATTATTTGCTGAATAAATTTTATTGCAATGATTTTGGGCTACTAAGATTGGCTAAAAAATTAGCAACCTTATTAGCCTCTCTAAAACAATACTGCACAATAAAATTCATTCCTCAAACCGAAGAGAAACACCTCTAAATGACATGGTCGATCCTCCAAAGGGGGCTTATCAATTTGTTGAAGATGTTAACCACACACTTGAGAATCCAACTCAGTGATAATGTTTTGAAAACCATAATCCCTACAAAGATTGATCCCATCTAGAAGAGCTAAGACTTTAGGTTTCAAGCTCGAATGCATATTTGGACAAAAATATGAGAAACCAGACACAGTAACACAACTAAAGTCTCTAATCACACCACCTCCAAAAGTAACGCCCAGTCTTTGCTTAAAAGCACATCAGAGTAGAGTTTATGAAAAGTGAATGAAGAGAGTTTCTATTCCACAATTTGGATTCTAGGATGCCTATGCTGATGAGGTGGATATCATGTAGATGGATAATTCAGTTCCTTAGCAGTCAAGACTGGAAATGGAAAGGTCGAACATAAACCATGCAAGAGGTTTTCCATATCTAAGCAAATTGTACCTTGAATTGAATGCCTTCAAAAAAAAATTATTTCTTGCCTTCCAAATTTTTGAGCAAATAAGGTTGAGAATTGGTTTGTAAAGATAACTAGTGATAGAGGAAGAATTGAAATTCACAGTTCAGCCACCAACCATTCAGGTATTGCCATATATTATGTCCAAAAAAATTTCCTAGAACCTTGCCTCAAACGAATTCCAAACCTCTCTAGCCAGTGGACAATACAAAAAGAAATAATCCAAAGTTTCCTCTTCTACATACAAAGAACACTTTGATGGAAGTTGAAAATGTTTCTTCTTCAAAATTTCATCCATTGGAATTAATGAGTTCAGAAGTCTCCACATGAAAATAGAAATTTTGATGGGAATTCTATTTTCCCAAATCATCTGTCAAGAAAACAAGTAGAATCCACCATCAAAAATTTCATTTATGGTTGAAATAATAGAAAACTTACTAGAAGAAGTCCCTTTCTAGATCCACAAATTCTCTGCATTGGACAAACTCACCTCCTTCTGACTTAACCAACAGATATCAAAAGATGGACAACAACTCCTAATTAAGTGTACATCCCAACCATCTTCTTTCCAGGCTTGGTTTAGAATAAGATAAAAAAAAAATGGTTTCTCATTAGTGGAGGGAGGCAAACGCTTCTTGTCCCAACAATCAAACCAGAACGAAAAATCACCTCTTCTGACTTTAACAAAAAAGTACAGTTCTACATCACATTTAGCTTTTTGCATTCTCTTCCATAATGTCGATGCTATTGTAGAAATGTTTGCATTGCAAGGATGGCAGTGTATTTAGATCTCAGAAGTTTGCTCCAACATGAGTCCCTGTCTTGAAATTCCACCAAAGTTTCATAGACATCCCATGGATAAGCTGAGAAAGTTTCTAAAACCATAAACCATTTTCCAGAATAGGTTGTGCGAAAGCATTCCATTTCCTCCAATGCAATCTATAACCCATAGTTGAAACTCCCCAAAAGAAGTCTGCAAAGCATTGTTCTATCTCCTTAATAACAACTTTGGAGGCACCACGACTGAGAGAAAATATATGGGTAGAGAACTCAATACATGCTTTGTTAATAAAAGTCTTCCACTAGGAGAAAGAATCTTAGACTTCTAACCAATCATCTTCTGCTCTAATTTTATCTATCATAGGCTAAAATAAAACATATCCTTTTCTAGCTTTCTTCAATGAACAATCTAGATAGATAAAAGGAAGTACTTTTTTGGTAAAACCGTTCAGTCTATAAATAAATCTTGTCCTTGCAATACTGAGCTTAGATGAAACAAAGAATTACTTTTACCTCTATTCACCACCTAACCTGAACAAGCCTTATATCTACTGATAAATTTACTAAGATTATCAACAGGCTTCTTACTCCTATTAAGAAACACAATAATGTCATCAACATAAGATAAGTGTGTAATAGGAAGATAGTTCCTTGATGTTGAATAATAGCCAATCTTGTCTTCTTCCAAAAGTTTGTTCAAACTTCTACTTAAAAGGGAAAATAGGATCTCCTTGTCTAACACCCTAGTATACTTAAAAAATCTAATAGCGATCCCATTAAATAAGATGGATAACTAGTAAGAATTAATACAATTAGTGAGCAAACGGATATAAGTTTCTACAAACCCAATGACCTTCTCAAGACAATAAATAAGAAATTCCAAGAAATCCTTTCAAATGCTTTGGCCATATCCACCTTAAGGATCATGTTCCCTTCTCTGATCTTCTGATCAATATGCTCCCCCAATTCCTAAGCCATCAAACATTATTTGAGATATTCCTATCATGTACAAAACAACTTTGCTTCTCATAAATCAACTTAGGAAGGAGATTTTTCAGTTTGGTAGCCATAGCCTTGGAAAATATATTATTTGCGACTGTACACAGACTTATTGGTCAAAATTCACTAAAAGATGAAATATTTGAACTATGGGAATCAGACAAATAAGTGTGCTAGTGATAGCTTTAGAAAGAGAATGCCCTTGAAAAAACTCCTTAGCTGCTTCCAATAAATCATAAGAGATAATGCCCCCAACAAGATTTGAAAATGAAGGCATTGAAACCATTCACACCTACTATACTATTAGAGCTCAAGGAGAAAATCATTGCCTTTAATTCCCCCATGGAAGGCATAGCTATCATCAAGGCTGCAATATCATCATCTGTTAGGATAGGTAGAATGACCTCCAGTAATTGTTCATCATCCTGCATTTCTTCAGCCTTCAATAATCTTTCAAAAAATTGTATTGCCTAAGATCCTAATTCATGTTTGTCTTCAATCCAATTGCCATTAGTATCCTTTAGTCTCCTAATACACAAATTGTTCCTTTTCACTTGTAAAGAAGAGTGAAAGAATTTATGTTGTGATCCCCCTTCTTTAGCCACTTGATGTTGGCTTTTTTCTTCCAATAAGATTCTTCATCAACTAAAGCTTTGAGAAGCATAGTTCTTTTCCTGGCAAGAGAAACTTTATTATCCTCACTAGCTAGGGTCATCTTCATATACAACTTCTAACTACCTTACTGATTCTTCCACTTCTTTCAACCTTTCGAAGATATCACCAAATTGAGTCTTGTTCCAAGCTTTTAAATCAAACTTCAACCTCTTCAACTTAGCTGCAAACCTTTGTAATGTAGTGCCATAGCAAAATAAAAATTTTTCTTTTGGCTTGTTTTCACAGTTTGCATAAATGTTGTGTGATTAGTCCAAACATTCAGAAACCTGAATAATTTAAGGCCTGAGAAGGGAGATTGCTATAGTGTGAAACCATGGGATGGTGATCTGAGCAAGTTCTACTAAAGTGAGAAATAGACACTTGCTGAAACTCATCCATAAGAAACTAATTACAAATCACTCTATCCAGCCACTTCCAGACATTCCTCCCATGTCTAATCTTATGCCAAGTGAAATTAGAACCAAAAAAAGGAAGATCCAACTACACTGATGGAGAAAGTATGAGAACTCAATAATGCCCCTTCGATTAGAGTAAGAAGCTTCCTTGTACTCATCAATCAATTTAATAACATTGAAATTCCCTCCCACCATCCAAGAGTCCTTCCATCCTCCTAAAAAGTTGATAAGAGAGGCCCATAATTTCCTTCTTTAACAGTTGTACACTTTTCATATACAATGGAAGAAGCCACTGGCTTGTTGAAATCATTGCATGGGTCCATAGACAAATGTATCACCTGAGCTTCAAAAGCAATAATGTTAACAGCAAGAGGATGTTTCTAGAATAACAGATATTACTATGAGCATTGCTAAAGGAAAAAGAGAAACCTAGCTTGTGCAATATCTCCACAGCTAGGGGTATTCATGGGTTGAGTTTTTTGGATGGCGAGTTTCCAGGTTCGAGTTTACGGATTTTTGGGTCAAAAAATTAAAATCTAACGCAAATAAAATAGCAACCCAAGTAAACCCAACCCAAGTATTAATCGAGCAGGTTTCTTGAGTTTTTCAGTTATTTGGGTTAAAAATCTATATTAATAAAAATATATAAAAAAATCTATAATTGTAAGATTGACCATAAAACGTATATGTTTAATTAAAAATAAAATGATTAGGTCAAGAATTAAAAGAAAAAATGTACATTCTGATAGATTAGATTATTTCAAGAATGAAAACGAAAAAAATATAAATTCGATTAAATAATTAGGAGAAAAATGAAAATAAAAATCTTTGATAATTAAACTTTATTGGGATACCAAGTTATTGGGTTGGATTGGATTTTATTGTTAAAACCCAACCCAATCTAACCAAACTCAGGTAACCCAAACCAAATAACCCGAAATCCGATAACTCAACCCATTTAACCCCAAATTCATTTGGGTTGGGTTGGGTTGGGTTTGAACACCCCTATCCATAACTTTATTAATTAACTTCAAGCATAATTTCTAAAAGAGAAAGTAAAGGGATTTTATTCATTCTAACTAACTTCTTAAGCCCTCTTAAAGAAGGTTTATTCTGAGTACCTCTTATATTCCAAATTAAGTAATTCATTGAGAACTTGGAGTAGTAGAAGACAATTTCGAAACCCTATCAACATTTCTGGTCATCACAGAGGAAGCAACAACCATTTGTAAATCTTTTTTCTTCCTTCTTAGCCTTTCTTCAACCATTAAGATGACTTGTTCAGGAATAGGTAGTGGTTTTTTGGAATTTTGTCAATGAAATCTTTCCATTCTACAAATCTGTTTGCCTTTGTCCAGATCCAACTCTCCAAGACCTCAAAGTCAGAGAAAGACTGATCATCATCCTTGTGTACAGCCTGTTAAAGTTTGAAAAGTTTGGCGTAATCATCAATGAGATTTTCCTCAAGTACATTTGTGCAAGATATATCTCCACCAATCTCATTAATTGATCAAATTAGAATTGCCAATCACCACCTATTGACATTTCTCCACAACATTAATGTTATCTTCCAATTCAGCATTACAGTCCAGTAGCTGACCAGGCATCTGTTGATTCTCTTCAATTACAGGTAGCTGGTGATGGTCCACAATTATTGGCATTTGAACAGGTTGAAAATCCACTAATTGATCATCATTAGTGGAATGAGCTAGTAGATTTCAGTTATCCTTAATAGTAGAAGGAGAATCCAAATTATCTCCTTTAGACCCTGAGGGTTCTGGAATATCTATCACTTTAACGGCATCTGGATTCTTCTGGATTTCATTAGTTTTTTGAATTTGAATCCTTATTCCATCTCTGAGTCACCTCCTACCTTTCTTCTGAACTACAGATTTTTCTCTCTCTGCTGTTTTATGGTTGTGATCACCGTTTAAGGCTTTTGGACCTTTCTTGGAATTCTTTTGAGGCTGAAGATTCTCCTGATAATTTGATTTTGGAGATGAATTTTTTGTTGCTTCCACAATAGCAAGAGGGTAGTCTTTAATGACATGACCAAACTTCTAACACTTGTTGCAATAACTAGGAATATCATATGTAATTTTTTTCCATGTACCTGGTGAATCTCTTATTCCTAGCCAAACCCTAGTAGGCAATACTGTTAACAAATCAACCTCAATGTAGACTTTAGCCATACTAGGACGATTGACAATTGAAGTAGCAACATCAATCTTCAAAAGACCACAGACTACCTATGCCAATAAAAAAATAATATCTTTTTTGAACATACAAGCTGAAAGATTTTCAAAAGATATCCAAAATGGAACAATTGAAGGTTTCATATTTGACTGGAACCAAGGTGTCTTCAAACATTGAACACTTTCATGCGAAATCCATAGACAAACCAAGTGTTCTTGAGCCAACAACGTAAAAAAACCTCCTCCAAGACAAATCTAATAAGGATGTGTTTCTAGTCCAATAAATCAAGATTGGACTCACCTTTAAAACCAATTGTAGAAAAGCTGTTGCGTAGAACTTCTATGAAAGGTCTACCTCTAAGAAATTGGCCAATCAAAGCATATTTGAAGGGTTTAGCAAGCTTTTATATCTCTTTGTTGGTGAACACTTTCATGCGAAATCCATAGACAAACCAAGTGTTCTTGAGCCAACAACGTAAAAAAACCTCCTCCAAGACAAATCTAATAAGGATGTGTTTCTAGTCCAATAAATCAAGATTGGACTCACCTTTAAAACCAATTGTAGAAAAGCTGTTGCGTAGAACTTCTATGAAAGGTCTACCTCTAAGAAATTGGCCAATCAAAGCATATTTGAAGGGTTTAGCAAGCTTTTGTATCTCTTTGTTGGTGAAAAAATTGTCGGTTTACCCTTGCATTGTCCCAATGGCTTGAGCTTAATATTCTGATCCTCTCCTACATCAAGAACTAGACTGATCTCTGAACCATGACTAACTTTAAGAACTATAGCAAATGAATGACCAACATGACTATTTGTTTCCCCGGCATGAGGCTGAAAATCATTAGCAATTGACATAGGCAATAGCAAATAGAAAGAAAATAGCTATTTTAGAGAGAGAAAGAAGAGAGAAAGCAGAGAAAACATGTGTTATCTTTTTTTATTAAACGTAACTATTTGTTTGTATTAAAAATATAAAATTAAAAAAAAATTAACCTAATATAATATATATATATATATAATATACTATAATCATGGGTAAATTACCGTAAACCTCCATGTGATATGCCCTTCTTACCCCTAACCCGCATATGTTTTGAAAATATACCTAAACCCCTACACGTTTGTTTCAAAAAGTAAAGTGGACAGAAAGCATCCACATTAACGGTTTTTGACAAGCACACATTCTTCAAGCACGTGTTTAATGATAAATATAAGGATAATTACCGAAACCGCCCATATGGTATACCCTTTTAACCCATAACCCCCCATATGTTTTGAAAATATACCTTAAACCCTTATATGGGTTGTCTTAAAAGCCAAAGTGGACAGAAATTATCCAATTAACAGTGTTTAAACAGTACGTATCCCGAAGTGAGTGTTTAATGAAAAAACATAATTTTTCTCAAAATGTTTAGGATAACTTTCTATAAACCACCATGTGGTATGAATCTTGGACCCATAACACCCATATATTTTTGTAAATATAACCTACAACCCCCATGTGGTTTGGACTAAATGGTAAAACAAACATAAATCAACCAAACTAATCATATTTACTTACACACGTGCACCTATTGTGAGTTGTTGTTTGAAAATTCATTTTGCCCTCCCAAAAAAAAATTGTATACCCAACCTACCCATATTTTTACTTGCATAAACTTATTCTAAAATTTGCCTAAGGTATTTTTCTATCGAATTCTTTTTTTTTCTTTTTTACTTCATTAATTTATAAATCCTTAATTGTAATAATAAACTAATGTCAAATTTTTTCATTTTTTCATCATGGAAATTGAAAGCTAAAATTTCTAAAAATAGAGAGAGATTAATTATCTGAAAGCTTGGATTATTAAATTGTATGTGGGGTAAAAATATAACTTTAAAAACATGACTTTGGATGATTTTTTCTGTTTTATCATTCAGTTCAGACCATATGGGAGTTTAAGGTATATTTCCAAAATATATGGGGGCTATGGGTTCGAGGGTCATACTATATGGGGGTTTATAGTAATTTATCCTAATTTAAATATGGGGGTGAGAACGTAATTTCAACCAAAACTGTTAATTTGGATGTTTTTTGTCCATTTTATTATTTAGTCCAGACCACATAGGGGTTTAAGGTATATTTTCAAAACACATGGGGGTCATGGATATGAAGGCCATACCACATAAGGGTTTACGGTAATTTATCCTATGATCATTGAACTATATAATATATAAATGGAAAAGTACTTCAATTCAAATGCTCAATTTCAACTGATTATAAAATAGATGCAACTTCATGTATTCAACAAATTAAGATTTCAGTACTTAAATTTTTAATGATTAGATTTCAAAATTTAGTTTTATCAAACATCCCTAACATCCTGAAGTGCGAGAACAAAGGGAGAAAATACTTATCAATATTTTTATCATCTTTACAACGACACTTGCGAGAAATAAATTTTTGGCTATCTTCACTCCTAATCAGCCAATTGATTTTTCTCTTTTTGTAGTGAAATTAATGTATGTTGTTCTTAGCAAAGTGTTCTTTGTTTTCTATTTTCTATTTATTTGCCTTTTGTACCTTTATTTGGTATTTTTATGTATTGCTACTGGGTTGATAGCCACTTTATTGATAGTGAGTATGCATTACATTCTTTCTAGGTGTGTACAAAAAATGCTTTTTGTTGTCTTCAATGACATGCTGATAGCTGATGACTTTTTAGAAAGTCTTTAACACCTAGTTATATCATTTGTAAAAACACTTAAATCCTACTAGTAACTAGGCGGCATCCCGCAAGTAAACGTTTGTCAACTAGTAGTAAAGAGAAGTAGGGATCGAACCCACAAAGTTTGGTTAGTGATTATTGATTATTTGTTAGATTATTAGTTGAAGTGATTGATTTTAAAGTAGTTTAACTAAAACTAGAATTTAAGGGACTAAGAAAGTAATTTAAAGACTAACTAGCAAAGCAATTTAAAGTAGGGTAAATTACTATAAACCTCCATGTGGTATGTCCATATGATCCATAACTCCCATATGCTTTAGAAATATACCTTGAAGCACTATGCACTTTAGATTAAAAGGTGATATGGATAAAAATCAGCCAAACTAATTTTATCGAAAGTACCTGTTTACCCTTGACCCATTATTAGTTAGGTGGATATCTTGACCCATTGACCCACTACCACTAACAAAAATCTGGCAGCCTTCCCCCTCCCCGACACCACTACCACAGCTGGTCACCACTACCGTTGTCACCATCATAATCACCATCACCAAGCAACCCTCCCCCATCAAATCCTCTATCCATCCATATATGTGGAAAAAAGACAAAAAAAAAAAAAAAAAACTAGAGAATTAACTTCTTTTCCAACCAAATTAAAAGATTATTTCATTTAAAAAATGGTAAATTACCGTAAACCCCTATGTAGTATGCTCATCCAATCCATAACCCCCATATGTTTTAGAAATATATCTTAAACCTCCATGTGGTCTGGACTAAATGGTAAAGTAGACGAAAATCATCCAAATTAACAGTGTTTGAAAATCACGCACTCCAAAATGAGTGTTAAATGAAAATTTTAATTTTTCCTAAAAAATCATAGGATAAATTACTGTAAACCCCCATGTGATATACATCTTGGACTCATAACCCCAATATGTTTTTGTAAATATACCCTAAACCCCCACCCCAATATGTTTTTGTAAATATACCCTATACCCCCATGTGATCTGGACTAAATGGTATCAAAAACATCAAAGTAAACATAAATCATCGAAACTAATCATATTTACTATACACACGCTTATTATGAATTGTTGCATGAAAATTCGTTTTTCCTCACAAAAAATTTGAAATTGTATGCCCAACCTACACTTACTGTTATTTACATAAACTTATTCTCATATTTGCTACACTTATCTATACTTTTACAACCAAAAAGCACAACTATAAGAATATATAAGGTATTTTCCCATTCTTTTTTTCTTTTTTTTTTCATGCATTAATTTACAGATTTTTAATTGTGAAAATAAACTAATATCATTTTCTTCATTTTTAATCATATAAATTGAAAGCTATAATTTTTGAAAATAGGGAGAAATGAATTGTCTAAAAATTTTGATATTAAATTACATATCGAGCAAAAGTATAATTTCGAAAACCGTGACTTTAGATGATTTTTGTCTGTTTTATTATTAATCCAGGCCACATGGTTTTAGGGTATTTTTTTCAAAATATTTGGGGGTTATGGGTTCGAGAGTAATACGGTCCATATGGGGGTTTATAGTAATTTAATCTAATTTAAATATAGGGTAAGAATATAATTTCAACGAAAATCGTTAGTTTGGATGATTTTCGTCCACTTTACTATTTAGTCTAGACCACATAGGAGTTTAAGTTTATTTTCAAAACACATGGAAGTTATGAGTTAAATGACCATACCACATGGAGGTTTATGGTAATTTATCCAAAAAAAAAACCTAGCTTCGTTGAATTGAACCAGACAAACAACAGAATACACAATTTGAGAGAATTTGGGGGGACATTGAATTCAAAATAACAGTACTTGACAGTTTCAGTTTAAAAAGTGAAGTTGGATCCACAGTGGGTCTAGGCGAACCAAGTGCAGCTAGTAAATCTTCTATCCTGGCCCTCTTACTGAGATTCTATGATGCCAAAGAAGGAAGATTTCTAGTTGATGGAAAAAACGTAAAAGCATACAATCTGACGATGCTAAAGGAAATTTGGAGGGGGGCCTACACGAGGGATGGAGATGGGTGATCTTGGAAAAGAGAGAGAGGAGGACGAAGGGAAGGAGGGGGGGAGGAATACGAGGGAAGAGGGAGGGAAAGAAGGCTGATATAGCAAGGTACTAGTGGAGTAGGGAGGAAAGGGTGGCGTTGATGGTGGGTGGCAATGGTTGAGAAGGGTGGTGGTGGTGGTGGTTTTTGTTGGACAGTGGAAAGATGAGAGGTATTTTTGTAATAAAAGGTAATATATTGAGAGGAAAAACGATTACCACTCTCGTAGATCACGCATGTATTTTAAACTCCGTTAAATTGGATGGTTTTCATTACTTTACTAACTTAATCCCCTTCCCTAGACTATATGCGGTATTACACATCCCATTTAGTATTAATAATCTCACCAAACTAGATAAAAAGTAAAATGCCTAAATTACCTATTAAATTAATATTTTCTTGTAATAGTTATTTTTTTTACTTCAAAAAAATTATCATTATATCATTTTTTTTTATTTTAGGTGAAAAAATACATACTTTAGTACATGATTATAGACACTTGTACTTTTATTTTATTATTTTTTTTATTTTACAAAGTATAATGCCTTATGTTTATTTAAATGTTTCTTTTTTATAAAATATATATTTTCATGTACAATAAAATACTATTAACTAAATGGAAAGATCCAAGTGTATTAAGACGCTATATTCTTTCTAATTCATGAACGTAATTGCTAGTTTTTTTTTTTCCAAAATTAATTCAACATATTACTACTGTTATAAATTTTATCATTCCTTGCTAATTTATGTATATATTTCAATAGTTTTATTAGTTTATTTATTTTTAAACATGACATTGTATCGTTTAAAAACTATTTTATGTGAAAATTTTAACGTAATTAAGAATAATGGGTAATCGTAAGAAAATATTTCAATATCTATAATTCTCCTCTATCTATCATTTTCAATAAAAATATAAAATTGTATTATTACCAAAATATCCTGTCAATATCCTAAACAAACCAAACACAAGATTATAATTCGAGGATGACCCATCCTAGGCAAGACTATCATCTGGAAATGACTTATTCGAAAATAATTTATCTGTGAAGCAAACGGACCCTTGGAGAATTGAAAAATAGTACAACCAAAAGTTATGCACTAAAATGAATGAAATTCTAATGCTACCCTAAACCAACTACCAAACCAAAACTCAAACATCCAACTCCTTATATATATACATATATTTATATATATATATATATATATATATATATATATATATATAATTAACACTTTTGGGCAATAGTTAAGATGTGTGTTTAGGGTTATATATATAACATTAACACACTTAGGTAGATCTTGTCACAGTAATCAATTAAGAAGTGAGATATTCATTTTAATTAGATTGAATGAAAACTGCGTAGAAATGGTTAATTGTTTCACTGGGATCTAGAAAGTATTTGGACTATATGTGCTGCCGTGGCTTCCAGTTTTGATTTGAGGAATAGTAGTAGTAACGGACGAAAGTAAAATTACAGCAATATCACAACATGAATACATCTCAGATATCATGCCCATTGTATATGAATAAAAAAATCACAGCAATACCAAAAGAAATGACAATAGAAGAAGTGGATAACATGATGAAGAGATAATAATAAAAAATCACAGCAATATCACACCATGCATGTCCAAATATCATCATATTATTTTGAACAGATTGTAAACAAAGAATTAACGGAGCAATAAATTAGTTCGAGAGAGGGGACGACTTACCGACTTTCGTGGCAACCCGATTGTGCTTTGGAAACAACTCTTTTGATTGAAACCTTAAAATTTGAAAACAAGTATCAAAAGTGAATGAATCAGAAGATTGTCAAAAGAAAGTGTGGAATTAGAAGAAATTTTTGGACTGAATAAAAGAGGGATTGGGTTTTACAATTTTACCTCTTTAGTCGATGAAGAGATCGTGGAGACTGGAGGAAATTGGGAAAGAAGTCGACACTCTTTCCCCTTTTTTGAGAGAGGTGTTTGAGATTCTCCAAAACTGCATTGGCAGAAAAATAATATAATTAAAAAAAAAAAAGAAGAGCCAAACTGATTTTTACATTTAGCCCAATATTACTACTTTAATAACTCTTGAGCATTTTTTGTGTAATTATTATTTTTGGTACTATAATTTTCATATTCTTTTAATCCACTATCAATTAACTTATTGTTAATCCACCTAAATAACTATAGCCCACCACCAGATAACTTCTCTAAAACCATTATAAATTTTCCCACACACGTAGGATGTCATTCTGTGATTAGTATCTTTTATTTTGAGGGAGACTCTTAATTTTCACTAAAAACGTGGAAAAAGGAAAAATAAAAAGGAGTGAAAGAATTGAAGCTTAAGATTTTTGTTTTTGGCCAAAAAATAATAATAACTAATGAGAAGTATATTGATTAGTGGCGGAGATAGCGTGGGGCAGTGGGGCAACTCCAACTATCCTTTTTATGTTTGTCTATTTAAAAATATACGTAATTTTTTTTTACTGTCCCCACTAATTTTTTTAAGGATAAAAATATACTTGTTATCCTTTTTATTTTAATAATTTTCTATAACTATGTGAAATATGTTATTAATTGTCTCTATTCCTTACATTTTTAATAATTTTCCCCTTCTCATATTTGGTTTGATATATATCACAAATTTATGTAGCCATATGTTGTTATTAATGTAACTAATTGGAATTTATGTAGTGAAAATTTTTTATTCAAATAATAAATAAATTTAAAAGAGAGACCTAACTAACTTTTATGTGCAAAATTGTTTGATATTCGAATGATAGTATATGAAAACCGTTCGGAGGCACAATTAGAAACTAGGGGGAAAAAAATGAAAACCGACACATTTGATTGCACTTTTATATTGATAAAATATTAATAAATAACCACTGTGGAGATATAGTTATCAAATACGTGGTATTGTTTGGTACGTAGTACGAATATCGAAATATAGTACGTTACTTTTTTGAAAAATACATGCATATGGTATATTGCTATCAGGTATGGTGTATCGGTACGTGTGAATTAGTATAATCGTAACACAGAGAATTGTCCAGTGAATCCAGTAATTATGTATAGAAAAAAAAATGATATGTTATATAATTATTAATACAATATTAAAAATCGAAGCATAATATTGAAAAAATTGTGCCCCCCCCCCTCTCCCAAAAATTTCTAACTATGCCACTAAATCCCGCAAACCCCAAACTTCTAATCTGTATATGGGAACAAATAAGAATCTGTATAATACTCCGTACTTTTCTGACTCTTGAACACGTACAAGGATACCTGGTTACTTGTTAGCCGTATAATGCTTGGAGTCACAATAAAAAGAACAATGGCTTGCAATGTCGAGGATCAGTACCTAGTCCATAGACATGTAGGGGTAGGTATTGATTAATTGATCGATCAATCGATTAAATAATTTGATTAAAATTTGAAAATGAATTCTAATATTATTAATTAGTTTTATTTTTTTAATTGTATTTGGAATAAAATTTCATTAATCAAATTTGAATTTAGTAATTAGTTTCGAATTCAGTTAATCTATTGATTACTAATTGGGTCCATTGACATTGAAATTAAATCCTTTATACAAAAATTACAAAACCTATCTAAAATAAAATCCAACAAGCAATATATACATATACATACATACTAAAATAAAATCCAACAAGCAATATATACATATACATACATACATACATACATATATATATACACACACACACACATGTGTTTTTGTATTTGTGTGTACATATATACTTTTATAAATAAAAAGAATTAGATAAATAACTTCGACCTTGTCAACCAATAGTGAAAAAATAAAATCAGGATACATACCAATACCTAGTATGGGTAAAAAGAGACAACATCATTATGAACATAAAGTCCCAAAGTATGGAATCTCAGAAAGAGGCTGGCTCAATTTAAATGAGATATAATAGTTTCTTTATGGTCTAACATTTTGGCTTGTTTTGCCACTTTGATTTTCGCAATCTCTTTCCCTCAATTATTCTATTCCTCACTGTATGCTAACCTAGCCTCTTCCATATCCCTCGGGACGGACAAAGGGTAGGGGAATTGCACGTAAGAAAAGGGAGAATCTTCATGGACTAGCTTCCACCAAACGAAGTTTCGACTATATATGTATTTTATAAATAAACTAATAATGTTAGTTTGTAAGACCAATTATATAAAAAGTATATTTACTTAATAAGAAGATGTAACGTTGTAAGCCATCAACTTGTTCCAACGACAAGTTCTAAAAATTTTCCTTGAAAGATTTTGAGTTTAAAATCAATATAAGCATACGTTTTTGTCAAAAAGTAATTTATGTATAGGAGGTAGTCAAATACTAAATTGAATTCAAAAATCTGTTAATTTAAAATTTAAAACTCAACTATGATTTCGTAATTGAATTTCGGTTTCAATTCGATTGGATCGATTGATCGACAGAATCTCAATTAACCAATTTTGAAATTTTAATTTTAAAGTGAAAACAGTTGCGAATTCAATTAACTGCGTTAGATATTCACCCTTATAGACATGTCAACGTATTTGAAAATAATATCCACGAAAAGTGAGATGTATAACATAATGGTTTTGTAAGGAAAGGTACAAAACATCTTGTGACGAAATAATTTTGTACTAAAGATAAGTATGTTATAAAAGTTAAACAAAATATATAAAAATATATGGAACTAAGAGAGAAAGAGAGAAAATAAAAATGGAAGATTTGACAGTCTGTACTTTTATTTCTCATGTAGTGCATCTATTTATAAGAGTACAATGAACCATAAGTTACGTAACGTGAATAACGCAACTTGTATCTACAGTTATCAGATACTTAGATATAGATAGACTTCTACTATAACTTATCAAAACTAAAATACACGTAGACATCCACAACTAATAGAATTTGTAACACTCCCCCTTGGATGTGTAATGACTAAATCATGTGCCTCTTTAAAACCTTACTAGGAAAAATCAGGTAGGACAAAAACCAAGTGAAGGAAAAAAGTAAACAAAATTTGCAGTACACTTTTGCATGCTGCCTCATTAAAGTTGCAAACTTTGCCTGAAAAACCTATTAGGACAAAACCACGGTCAAGGAAAAAAGAGTACAGCGTGTAATATTACTCCCCCTCATGAAAACGTCACTTAATTTCCTTGAGACAGTGCATTCCGATATTATAGACAATCTTCTCGAATATGGATGTTGGTAGCGGTTTTGTGAATAAATCAACTAGATTATCACATGATCGAATTTGTTGGATATCAATATCACCATTTTTCTGAAGGTCATGAGTGTAGAAAATTTTTGGAGAAATATGTTTCGTTCTATCTCCTTTGGTATAACCTCCCTTTAACTGGGCTATGCATGCTGCATTATCTTCATATAATATTGTTGGCAGCTTCTCTTCTAATGTTAAACCACATATCTTCTGGATATGTTGGGTTAATGACTTTAGCCAAATACATTCTCTACTTGCCTCATGTATAGTGATTAATTCTGCAAGATTTGAAGAAGTAGAGGCTAAAGTTTGTTTTGTTGAACACCATGATATATCTATATAATACATCAAACTCCCCTTGTGAGTAAATAACCCATTTGAGATCGACCTTTATGGGGTCAGATAAATATCCCGTATCTACATAGCCGATTAATTATAATTTAGATTGACTTGAATAAAGTAAACCCATATCAATAGTCCCTCGGAGATGTCTAAATATATGCTTAACACCATTCCAGTGTCTTCGTGTTGGAGAAGAACTAAACTTGCTAATAAACTTACAGCAAATGTTATATCATGCCGTGTATTGTTACTAAGATAAATTAAAGCTCCTATAGCACTTAGATATGGTACTTCGGGACCAAAAAGTTCTACATCATTCTCCTGAGGATAGAAAGGATCCTTTCTCACATCAAGCGATCTTACAACCATTGGGGTACTCAATGGATGTGCTTTTTTCATATAAAATCACTTTAATACTTTTTCTGTATAAGTTGGTTGATGAATGAAAATTTCATGTGTTAAGTGCTTAAAATGTAGACCTATATAAAATTCTATTTTACCTAGGTCTTTCATCTAGAACAAATTTTTTCTTTAAATAATTTATTGTATTTTGAACCTCTTCAGGAGTTCCAATAATATTTATATTATCAACATATATAGTAATTATTACAATTTTGATCCAATTCTTTTTATAAAAACACATGGAACCCTCTTTCAAGAGATACTCACTGAGTCGATTATACCACATACGGTCAAATTGTTTTAATCCACATAAGGATTTACGTAGTTTTATTGAACAATTTTCTCGAGAAACTTTATATGCGTCAGGCATACTAAATCCTTCAGGAATTTTCATATAGATCTCTGTATCAAGCGAGCCATATAAATAGGCTATCACAATATCCATTAGACACATTTCAAGTTTTTCATAAACTGCCAAACTAATAAAATATCTAAAGGTGATTGCATCCACCACGGAAAAATATGTTTCTTCATAATCAATGTCGCGTCTTTGTGAAAATTCTTGTGCGACAAGGCATGCTTTGTATTGCACAATTTCATTTTTCTCATTTCATTTTCGCATTGTGACAAATACCCATTTGTACCCCACCGGCTTTACACCTTTAGGTGTTTGGACTACAGGTCCAAAAACCTCACGTTTTGAAAGTGAATTTAATTCTACTTGAATTGAATCTTTCCATTTTGGCCAATCATATCTGTGTCGACATTCTTCGACAGATTTAGGTTCAAGATCCTCATTTTCATGCAAAACATCAGCAACTATGTTATAAACAAAGTTGTTGTCGACAACAATATCTGTTTGGTTCTATCTTTTTCCAGTAGAGACATAACTTATCGATATCTCTTCATTTTCATTGATTGAGGTCCTGATCCACTTCTGGAATTCTATAATTAGTTATGTCTAAGGTCTCTTCGGGAGCGCCCGCTTCCATTATATGACCATCTTGAATAGTTGCTCATTTCCTCTTTCAAGGATTCTTATCTTTGGAACCGATTGGTCTACCACGCTTTAGGCGCAGTTTACTATCATTTCCACTGATAGGTTGTTCTACTGGAACTTCAATTCTAATTGGAGCATTTTACAGCTGGTATATGAGATTTAGTTACTTGTTTTATGTCAGTAAATGAATCTGGTAGTTGATTCACAATATTTTGCAAATGAATTATCTTTTGAACTTCTAATTCACATTGTTTTGTACGAGGATCAAAGTGTGATAACGATAATTCATTCCATTCAATTTTTCTATCCAGCTGCTTATTTCTCTCCCTAATGTTGGAAAAATATTCTCATCAAAATGACAATCAGCAAAACGTGTCGTATATAAATCTCCTGTTAATGGTTCAAGATATTTAATTATAGAGGGGGATTCATATCCAACATATATTCACAACCTTCTTTGAGGACCCATCTTTGTGCGTTGTGGTGGAGCAATTGGAACATATACCGCACTACCAAAAATTCTTAGATGGGATATATTAAACTCCTAACCAAAAGCCAATTATAATGGAGAGAATTTCAAATAACTTGTTGGCCAAATACGTACAAGTGATGCATGCATGCAAAATAGCATGTCCCCACGCAGTGAGAAGTAGGCAATTTTGTTTTCATAAGTGATGGTTTAGCTATTAATTGGAGACGTTCCAAGAATTATTATGCTAGATCATTTTGAGTATGAACATGTGCTACAGGATGTTCAATAGTTATACCAATTGACATACAAAAATCATTGAATGTATGAGATGTAAATTCGCCAGCATTATCAAGACGGATTTTCTTAATTGCATAATCTATAAATTGTGCTCTTAATCGAATTATTTGAGCAAGTAATCTCGCAAACGCCAGATTGCGAGAAGATAATAAACACACATGAGACCATCTAGTAAATGCATCTATCAAAACCATGAAATATTTAAACAGTCCACATGACGGATGAATGGGCCCACAAATATCACCCTGAATACGTTCTAGAAATGCTGGGGATTCAATCCCGATTTTAATGGGTGATGGTCTAATAATTAATTTTTTTGAGAACAAGCAGCACAAGAAAATTCATTAAATTGAGGAATCTTCAGGTTCTTCAATAAATGTCTACACATCATATGAATTTGTAATTATTTTACGCATCATATTGTTCCCGGGATAGCCTAACCAGTCATGCCAAATAATAAAAGTATTTGGATCAGTAAACTTCTAGTTTATTGTAACATGTGATTCAATTGTACTAATATATGTATAGTACAAACCAGAAGAAAAAGAAGACAACTTTTTCAAAACACATTTCTTTCCAGATATTTATTTTGTGATATATAGATACTCAGTATTTTTCTCATTTACAATCTCAATATGATATCCATTTCGGCAGATATCTTTAAAATTTAATAAATTTCTTTGAGATTTAGTAGAAAATAATGCATAATTTATAATGAATTTTGTTCCTCCGGTTAATAATATAGTGGCTCTTCCGGAACCATCAATTAATTCAGTGCTACACGATATTGTATTAACATTGGCATTACCCTTTATTAAATGAGAAAATTATTTCTTATTTTTAACTATCGTATGTGTTGTTGCGCTATCAGCAAGACATAAATCTTCATTGTTCTTATGCTAATCCAATCATTGAATGACAAATACTCATATTCTAAATATCTTCAAGTTTTGATGGATTGATCATGCTGATAACGTGTTATAAAAGTTAAACAAAATTATAAAAATATATGGAACTAAGAGAGAAAATAAAAGTGGAAGATTTGACAGTCTGTACTTTTATTTCTCATGTAGTGCATCTATTTATAAGAGTACAATGACCCATAAGTTACGTAATGTAAATAACGTAACTTGTATCTATAGTTATCAGATACTTAGATATAGATAGACTTTTACTATAACTTATCAAAACTAAAATACATGTGTAGACATCCACAACTAATAGAATTTGTAACAAAGTAGAATATATTGATGAAATAGTTTTATATCCAAAGTTAATATCAATTACCTATGAACGACTTTCGCGGGTAAATGGTAACTTTTTCCCACAAAGTTCACATTGTACATAAATATAGTATTGTTTGCTACACTTCATTTTGTTGGAAATTGCCAATTATTTATTTAACTACGAAATTACTTCATAGCCAAAGCCAATATCAATCACCTATGAATAAATTTCATTGGTAAATAGTCATGTGATCCCTTACTTGGAGATACTAACACATCGTTGCCAAAAGATTTTGTTATAAATCAGACAATTTTGGAGGTGGCGGGAAATTTTTTACTACGAAATTATGTAACTTTTCTGTATAAAGTCAACCTTAGTAGATAAATATAACATTTTCTACAATGAAATTCCATTTCGTCGGGAATTGCTCATTATTGCCAATAAAAATTGGTGCGTAGCTAAAAATTTTGTAGCCAATTGTGTGTTTTGTGTAGTCAAGTCATCTCTAATTATTCATTTAGTCATTTCCAAATTTATTTTTTATGTGAATATTTAAAATTATCCATTACTAGACATTGTGAATTTGTATTTGATCCATTTTTCATTGTCCTTGAATATCACTATATTTCTTATTTATGTGCCTATTAAAGTGTTTCCTCCTCTCTCCTATCCAAGGTTTTTAGTGTTTAAAAGAGATCTAGGACTACATAATTTACAAGAAGCTACCTCATTTACTTTATCTTTTTCAAAAAAATTTCAAACAAGACTTTTCATTTAGTAGTAGATTGTTTATTAATATCTACTATAGGTATCTCATTTTGGTTACTATAGGTATCTCATTTTGGTTATCTATATCATCGAAATCAACAATTAAACGTGGATTTTGTAGTGTGTGGTGTGCTTCCGTTTTATGCTAAATTGAGAAGTTTATAAATAAAGAAACTAATAAAGTACTATAATGCAAACAAATAATGCAAGCTACCAAGTTTTCAAACAAAAGAATACTCAAAAACACAATAACAGGAACAAATAACTTAAGTAAATAAAGATAATTAATAAATTAAATAAGTATAAAATAACTAACTTAAAAATTAAAATGTTGAATTTCAATTACACTTGAGTATTTGAACTCCACTTGAGCACCTCAACACTTGAATTTTGGATAAACCTTTAAATCTTCAATGCCATCTACTTCACTAGAACTCCACTTAATACTTGAAGTAAATGCAAATTTATGAATTGTAGATTGATAATAGAATTTATGTAGTATAATGAAAATTAAAAAGTACTTGGAAGTTAGATAATGTGTGTAAGAAGAAGAGACAAGAGAAAGTAGAGATTGGTCTGATTTGTAATGAAAATTGTGTGACATTTTTAGGAATTTTGTTCCTACATTGACCCCAAAAACTAGCTGTTTTATAGCTGTTAGGGGCAAAAAAAAAAAGTCAATTAAATGGCTTGAAATTTTTTAAAAAAATTCTACTGTCAACGATAACGGGCTGGCAATCATCAAGCTCCTGGACTAATTTGCAAGTTGGCCCTAGGTCTAAATTGTTGACCAACGAGCAGGTCAAGGTCCAAATGGCATTTCCGGTTGGGTCAGGCCACAAGCTAGAAAAACCAAGCCCTAACTTGACCTTATGGATGGTTACAGATTGAGACCCGCCACAGTAAACAGATAGCAATCCAAGCCGGGGTACGCTATGGGCTGGAAAAATCGGGTCCTAACCCGACCCTATGAATGGTTATGAGCCGAGACCCGTTATGGTAAACAGCTGGCCGATCCGTGCAGGTTAATTGGCGTCCCGGGTAGGACGGGCTGACAAGCCAATCCAGCCCAGCATCATGTCTACGTACTACTATTTTCTTTGTGTCCAAGTACTTTGACTCTTTTTATTAGGAGGACCAAAAAAAAAAACAATTGTCCCTTATATCGTAAATAATACAAATTCTGTCCTCACATTTTTAAAATGAGCAAATTAATTCATTCCTCACAATTTAAACGTATCAGTTTCGTCTATCACATTTTAATATACCAAGTTCGTCCCTCATATTTTTGAAATATAATGATTTTGTCCCAATACAAAGTAAATTTGATGCTTTTTCTACGTAAAATTATTATTACTGAAAAAAGTATCAAAATATCTTAAATTCATCGAAAAAGTGATCAAACACCCTTTCATGTGTGAATTCTTAGTAAAATAATAAATTCTAAATCTAGTTACATCGTGTAGTCATTTAATTGACCTAATTAAATAACGAAATTAACAAAAATGGTCGACTTTGTGGATCCTAAATTAAAAAAAAAAAAAAAAAAAAAAAACCTTACTTTTGAAACTTCAAATCTTAAGTTATAGCTGCAATTAAAAATATACAAGGATGTTTCTTAGAGAGAAAGTTATTTGATTAATTCTTACACAATAAATCAAACTTTTGACCACAAATTTGATCGGGATTTAGTGCTGGTTAAATTAGTAGGTTGTGAAAATATGAGTGACAAATTCGTAATTATTTTAAATGTGAGGACAAAAAAAAAATGAAGTTTCACAAATATTAGGGATGAAATTAGTACATTTTTGAGAATGCGGTGGATGAATTTGCATTATTTATAATGTGGAGGATGAAAAGAAGATTTTTTTTTTTTTTTAAATGTGAAAGTTGTATTTGATCACTTTCCCTTAATTTTTTTTCCTTTTTTTGGACTGTACAAAGTTTATTTAGGAGCTTTATTTGGGTTACGGTACTTTTGTTTTTGCTTTTAGATTATAAAAGTATTTTTTTCTAATGTTTGGTAAATATTATTCCTAAATTTAGAGATAGAACTTTTGGTCTTAAAAGCACTTATAGCACAACTTAAAAATTAGTGCTTTTAGATTAGTTTTTCTTTTTAAAATCATTAAAGATGAATTTTAGCCATTTTATTATAAATTTATAATTGAATAAAAATAAGATGAATTTTAGCCATTTTATTATAAATTTATAATTGAATAAAAATAGAATATTTTTAAAATTCAAAATCATACATTACCAAATATTAAAATGTACTTTTGTAAATTTACACCTAATATTTTTTTCAAAACTCTACTATATAAAATATTTTATGATAAGTCACCACCACAACCACAACCACAAACAAGACATCACAATGTAAATGAAAGTGGCCCACGACTTAGGCAATTAGCCTAGAAGGAACCCGGTTTTTTACCCTACCTATAAATCATGTGGTCAGACTAGATGTAATTAAATTTTAAACATTCTTGCTTACATCAACTGATGTCATAAATTTTCTAAAGTTTAATTCACACCACAAGGTCTACAAATGAGATAAAAAATTGGGTCTACCTAAATATTGGCCTAGCCTAGAATACTTCATTTCCAGCTGCGCTTGCACAAAAGTAACTATACATACCACCTTGGGAATATCTCACCATAGCCCTTGTTTGCTAGCATCAAATCCTCCCCTTCTTTCTTATTGGTTTTTTATTTTTATTTTTAAAAAAAAAAATATGTTGGAAATGTCAATTCTTCGGACAAAACGCATTCTTCCTTGATTTGCTCTTGATCTTGGAGAGTTAAATTTTTTGAATGAAGAATATTTATTCATGATCGATCCTTGAATTTAAGGATATCTTTTATAGTGGTTTAGATCCATGAAGAAAATGTTTATTTGGTTTTTCTTTGTGATCATAAAGGATTTCATTTCTTTATTCAAATTATTGACGTAATCTCTTTTCTTTTTTCTTGCACAGGTACTGAATTAAGAGGATTAGTTTTTGAAACAAAGTACTTGTCTTATTTACTATTTCGTTTCATTTTATTTGTCGTTTTATGTTGGTGAAAAAAAATTAAGAAAAATTATTAAATTTCCTCAATTTAAAAAAATATATATTTCAATGTGATTTAAACACCTTTTTAATCAAAAAAATAATCAATAAATTATCACTACGTTATCAATCCTCAATTATATTAATCCTTACTCTCTATTAATATGACACTAAGTATTTCTTAAAAAATTCTTATTTTTTGACTTTAAATCTTCAAACTAAAACTCTATACTTTTTCAATTTGAAATTATTTTCTGCCAAAATTTTTGGTTTGAAATTTTCATTTTTTTCTGCCAAACTTTTCACGGAATCTTCATCGTCTATTGATGGAATATTATTTGAGTCCTTTCTCCATTTTTTATATTTTTATATCTTTAGCTAAAACAAAATAATGCATATTATATGAAGGGCTATCCAAGAATAGATCTGAAAAATGAAAATATATTGAAGATGTTGGGTTTTGAATTACAATTAATTGATCAGAGTAATTAAAAGAGGGGAAAAGATGATAAGTGAAAGAGAGAGGTGATGAATATTTTTGGACAGTTATAATTTTTGAAATATAATAAAAAGAGAGGTGTTTAAATTTGTTTGGATAGTTATAATTTTTGAAATATTATCCTAAAAGTGCTATATCAATTTTTTAATGTGATATATATAAAATAAAAAGTAATTGAAAGGCGTGTATGCTATTAATGTAGAATATTATTTAGAGAATAAAAAAAATACCATCCAAACAGAGAGTTTTTTTTTTTTTTTTTTTCTAAAGTAATTGATAATCTGATGCAAAATTCTCTAAAGCGAAATTGAAAGGGAGGCGATCCATTTCTTCATCTCGAATTTCTATAAGCGTTTATGTAAATAATCACCGACTCTTCTTTTTTTTTTTTACCAGAAATGTTGCCATATTTCACTAAAACTGAAACAAGATCACAAAAAAAACGCTACTATACCTTAAGTCTTGGCAGGCTGCATTTAACAGCCAAATTGGAAAGTTATCCTTCTATTCAACATCATTACAGAGAGATTTGGCAAAAGTTGCTACAAATGACCCACACAAATGCCTTTTTTCCTAGCAAAAGAGAAGAAAACTATACAAAAGAGGATTTCAGTCTAAAAATATCCTCTAGAATCACAGCAATCTGTACATTACCAGTTGAGCTATTGTTAATAGAGTCAATAACCTGTTCAAAATCAGATTGGACTTCTATACATTTCCATCCTTCCCTAGTTGCTTTGGTAATAGCTCATCTGATAACCAAGACCTCCTCAATTACAGCTTGACCACTGGAATCCTTGCATGTAGCCCAGGCAGCAATAATTTTTTCTTTATCATCTCTAATCACAACTCCCAGTCCAGCTTTGTTCTTCAATTGACAGACAATAACATCTGAGTTAATCTTCAAGTAGCCATTTGGAGAAGGTTTACAATTTTCATTCCGAGTGTCGGCACTCTCTGGACCATATTTAGTTGCTTTCTTTGAAGATTCTTCAAGCCCAATCATTCCTCGAATGCTCTTTTTACACAATCCATTCTCTCCTTTCTCTTTTTGTTGAAATACCAATTATTCTTATTTTTCCATATCTGCCATAGTACATTCACTATCACAGCAATGTGTTTGTCTCCTTCAGATCTAGCAAAAGCTCCCCCTAATTCTAACCACCAATTCCAGAAATTACCTTTATAATCCTTTAGTCTTTCCCATTGTGTAGGGGCTAACTCCTAGATTTGCTGCGCTTGTCTACAAAAGAAGAACATATGTTCTAAGGTTTTTACATCTTCACTACATCACGAACACATTAGCTCACCTTTACCTTAGTTTCTCACAGTGACTGAATTCATGGGTAGAATATCATGCAAACATTTCAAATGAAGTGTTTCAAATTCATCCCCCAAAGTACTTTCCAAACCTTAGAACCTTGGACATTTTTGCTGGTAATTGCATCTGAACTGTTTATTGTCCCTCTTTCCTTTTTGAGAATTTTTTTGGTCAAAAAATACCCAAATTTGACAGTGTAATCTCTAGAACTAGAGTTTGGCCAAACTAATCTATCTGTTCCTCCAAAAAGACTCAGTGGCATTCTAAAAATATATTTAACTTCTTCTTCAGAAATGTACTAGTTCAGCAATTCCAAATTCCCCTTCCCATTATTTATCAGTTGACTCACAAACAAAACAGAGCAGTCATCAGGTCTCCTAGTTTTGATCTTTCCTTCTTCAAAATCCAAAATCCACCTATCCTCACAAATTTTTATAGACTTACCATCCCCAATTTTTGCTTTACTTCTTATCTCCACTAAATTCTTAACCCACTATAGTCCTTTCCAAGCCCATGAAGCATTATTCTTACATTTTGCTTCCCAGATGGACTCATTAGGGAAATTCCTACTTTTTAACACTTTACTCATTAAAAGGTTTGGTTTGTTATAATTCTCCATACCTGTTTAGCTAAAAGAGCAAGGCCTGGTATGGTTAAAACTCTGGATATCCCTAAACCCCAATCCACCATCCCCTTTAACCTCAGAAAGCTTCTCCCACCTCATCCAATGAGTCTTCCTTTCTTGATTTTCCCGTCCCCATCAAAAAGAGCCATTCTAGTAGACAAGTCGTTACAAAGCTTCTTTCAAATTTTAACACAAGACATAACATAGCTAGGCATAGAAAGCATCACTGATTTAAGCATTATCTCTTTTCCAACCTAATTTAGAAATTTACCCTTCCAACTTTTTAACTTTGAACATACTCTTTGCTTGACAAAATCGAAAGCCTGCCTCTTTGTTCTTCCAATCACCAATGGTAACCTTAAGTATTTGCTTTGTTTGACATGAATCATCCCTCCCAGTTGGTGGACAACCTGCTCAATGCACTCTTGACTAGTATTCTTGCTAAAAAACATTAAAGATTTTTTAGTGTTAATTAACTGTCCTGAGGCTGCTTCATATTTCCTTAAATCTGCATTATGTTATCTGCTTCTCTCACCAAACCCTGTTGCCTTACAAAAATTTATGAGTCATTAGCGAAAAAACAAATGGGAAATAGAGGGACCATTTTTGGCAATTTTCAACTCCTTATTGCCTGCTTTAACAAACTAGCGACACCTTCTGAACACACCAACAATAAATAGGGGAAAAAGGGATCTTCTGTCTAATGACTCTAGTAGACTTGTGTAACCACACTTTTCTCCATTGATGTTCACATAATAGGTTACAGTAGAAATGCACTAATGAATCCAATTAATCTGAGTACTAAAGAAATCCATTTTGGACATAATGCTAAGCCAAAAAGTCCACTTCAACTTATCGTAAACTTTAAATATATTCAATTTTAGAGTCATTTAACCATTATTATCATTTCTTCTATTATCACCGACTCTTTGGTGGAACACTTTTTTGACAAATTAAAAAATGTATAATGCATTATTATTTAAGATTAATTATATTTTAATTATAATTTTTCTGTATCAGGAACTAAGATGAATTTACCCTGTACTGATTAGTACAAAAGATTATACTCTCTTTATAAATTTTTTTTTTATTTTGAGTAGTTAATTTCAAATCGGTTTCCAAATTACAAAAGACTAGAGTTGAACTTTCCAATCATTAGAGTTTGGAATTTTTTTCCTACTAAAAAAAAAAGTTGAAAATTCCTTGATCTAAGTAATAAAATACTAATAAAAATTAAATAGCGATGCATTGAGCCCCGAATGTGTATAAAATGTTACCCAAAAGTTGAACATGACTGTGAGTTGGTTGGTTGTCATGTGACTTTTTGGTCTCGACAAAATTACAAAAACAACAGAAGTGAACAAAAGTCTTTTATACTCTTTCCAGTTAACAATTCTTTTATCTTTCTCTCTCTCCAATAATAACACACTGTAGTTTCAGAAAAAGATGACAGAATGAGGCAGAGAACTTTTACTTTTCATAGAGAAGCTTAGAGAAAGGGAAGCGTAGAGATATCGTTTGACGATAAACATAAATTACACAGATATTTAGGCACATCTAGGTTCGATTTTTAGTTTCATTTATAAATTTTATAGTATGAATTATATTTTAAAAAATTTATTATATCATCCAATATAACAAAATTTTTTAAAATTTAATTTTAATCATAAAATTTGTGAATAAAATCAAAAACTGAATTTGTCTAAATATTTCTCCATAAACGAAGGTTTGCAACTGGAATTAAAAACAGAAAATACCAAAGAAAGGAGTATAGTAGTGGTGGGAAAATGCTTACGTGCAATTTTTTTCATAAAATTATATATTTATATAAAATGATAAAATTATAAAATTATTAATATTATTTTAAATCTGAAAGAGAAAAAATTAAATTGACACGAGTTTTCAAAATTATGATCAATGATTCATTATAATTTTATCACCAATAGTTTTGGATAGAAAATTTGTTAATTTGTAGATTATTTTTTTATTATACGTATAGTTTAAATAAGACTTATTCTCTCTATTTCAAAATAACTTTCAGTTTAGGCAAATCTGTTACAAAATAAAAAATCAATAAATTATTTAATGATGTTTTGTATAATTATCTGTTACAATAGAAAATCAATAAATTATTAATGATATTTTTTTAACTTTTACCTTGAGTGTCATGTTAATAAACGTAGAATTGTGTAGTTAGATATTAATATAAAAGGGTAATTTAATTATTTTGATATTTATTTGTAAAATTAATGTAATTTAATAACTTTTTTAATCCGTGCGTATCAACCAAAAGTGACAATTATTTTTAAATGGAAGGAGTACATGGTATAAATTAAATGTATGCATAAAAAGAAAATGACGGTGTAGGTACTATTTTAACCATAAAGTTCATAAATGTGGATCGAAACTATATAAAGTTTTTTGTATTAATGGCATTTGGAAAATTCTTATATAGATTCAATCCATAGTAGGTAGGATGGACCCTTTAATCTACATTTATCTACATCACTTTAACTCATTAAAAATAAACTCTTTTAGGATGGTGGATGAATGTGGACCAAGGGATCTTCTTTCCACATACTATAGAATAGATATATATAAGAATTTTTCGGTGGTATCCTACCCAAAAAAATTACATCAATTTTATACAAATATATTTAAAGTGACTAAATTATCTTAATATGTTAATATTCTTCAATTACATAAGCTCTTCATAATTATAGATAGCACTAAAGATAAAGATGAAAAAAAAAACCAAAAAAAAAAACTAGTACTCATTTAATCCTTCCTTGAATTGAATTCTTAAAGTGATAAATAATTTAGCACAAAATAAATTATCTAAAGCGACTAATAAAATAAAACGGAATGAATAACAGTTTTCATAATTATATACTTATAATCATTAATTCAATACATTCTAAATATGTTTACCTCGTATACATTATAGTATTAAATAGAATATCCCAAATAGTCACACTCCATATTAATTTTCATCTCTCACTTAAAAAAAAAAAATTGGTTAAAGGAAAAATATTTCTTACAATATAAATTAGGCAAAAAAATCTAAATGATGAATGCAGTTTTCTTTAACTTTCACTTTTAATTTATATTTGTTTTTCTATAATTTTTAACACCTTTTATTCGTGATTATATATGATATGCAGAATATATACATGAAAAATTTCTACTAGAATGACTTTTGGTTAGATTTGATAGTCATATTATATTAACATGGATATTAGATCATTTTAACTAATAGAAGAATGGAGTGTCGGAATCAATGCTCTAAATGTACTTTTTTAGGTACTTAATGTACAATTTTAATTATAAGGGATAATTTTATAAAATTTTCCTAAAATTAATGCTAATATTATTTAATATTTTTAAATTTTTAGAAATATTACCTTACCTCTCTCTCTTATAAGTGGCATCTTTAGTGTCAGACAGTATAAAAAGACATTTATACCTTAATTACTTTAACCATATAACAAAAAAGGTAATTTGAAAAACTTCTCTTGAGGTTTTTTAACAAATTTTCTTTAGCATCCTTTATGTTCCTAACAATTTTTTTCGTCAACTTATTATTGTAACAAAAAATATGGGCACGGTAGTGTGTTTTGTATTGGTCTCATTGAACAATATATAAACACGTTAAATGCACCATGTATTATAATAGAATAAATATTATTAATATTTTTTGAGAAATTACAAACTCATATATAAAAAAGTTAGAATGTATTTTTGGTAAATTTTATCATCAACTAATTTAAGAAAATATAGGTGCACGTTAACTTGCTTGTTATCGATTTGAATAAATTAAAAATTTTGAATATATATATAAACACATCACATAATATCATAAATAAATATATTTGGTATTTTATTTGATTTATCACAAACTTGAAATGTAAAATACAACACGTATGTTCAAAAACTTCTTTGCGAACTTATTTGCAAATATGTATGCTGTATTATTGTGTGTGTCGGTTTGAACAAAAATTTAGAACACATAAATAGCACTCTATTTATTGTAATAAAAATATGAATATTTTATTTGAGAAATTACTCTAATATAGCACTCTATATATTGTAACCAATATGTTATTTGTTAGTAATTCGTTTATATTTCTCTAATTTTCTTTTCTATTTACTCCTACCAGTTTAATAAATAGGGAAAAAGTAGAATGAAAATACTTTCTCTCTCCTTAAATTAGTTTTGAAAGCATTTGGGCGAAGGAAATGGAATTAGGAAAGATAAGTGATAGTTTTGAAAGTTTGAGGGTTAGTATAAATTTCATAAGAGGTTTATATCCCTAATTAATATTTCTTATACCCAAAAAACATCTTAAACTTAACGCCAGCTAGTCATGCGGTCTGCTAATTATGCTGGTTTTCGTTCCAAGTCCAACAACTAATACTTCCTTTTTTATGTTTAAACAAAACCTACCCGCCAACTGTTTAACAGAATCCGGGTTGCGATCGTTGAGGCCCTCTCACACCTATGGGAGGTGTGAAGTTCCAGATATGTAATTTGTTCTTTGGGTGTGCAAGTCTACAAGATTAAACGGCATATCGATACCCTTCAGCTTCAGTTAATTAGACGAGGCAGGGTAACAATCGGTCGAATTGTAAAGTTATAGTATCGTATTAGATATGATTTATTTTTTATTGTGTTTTATTCGTATTTTATCATGTGAAACTAGTTTTTTATCGTATCTTGTTCATATTTGATTTGTTCTGGTTTATGTTGTATTTATGTCTGATTTTTTTACTATTAGTAGAGATGTATCAATCTATTTGACAAGTTAAATAACTTGTGATCTATTTAAAAAAATAGAGTACCCGAATCATATTCTGAAAAATGGGTGAGGATTCACATTTTAGTGACATGCAAGAGTATTCCATTCAACAAATAAAGATAAATTTGTAAACTTTCTTAATATAGTTTTCTCAAATTTAGAACTTAATAGAGTTATTACTACGATTAGTATTATGTCGGCTGCCCTCTTATAGATCTCACATCTTCTTCTTATTTTCTTCCTTGCACCTTCGTTTTCCTCTAATACTCAATCACCTCTTTATTTTTCCTTGTTAGAATGTAAGTCTATTTTTGGGATGCGTAGGTACATTTTTATATATTTTGTTGAACACTTAAAAACTTAATTGTTGTTGTTGCTTGTCTATTTGGAATGAAAGCACGGTAGAATTTAAGTAAATGTATGAAATTAAATTAATTAGTATTATTTTTATTTTTTATATTTTGTTGTATATTAGGTCGGGTACTTGATGTACCTGACCTTCTTTTGCGAGTATTGCTTTACATACATCGGGAAGAGAATCTGAATTTTTTTCATCTAGTCATAAAGTGTTGGGTACCTTTTGGTCATGAATCGAGTATTTGATCCATCAACACCCTTACGCTTCGCAATATAGAGTGAATAACTAAAACATTTTATCTTTTTAAAATTTTAATGATTTGCAATATATATATATATATAAAAAAAAAAAAAGGGCTTGCTATAGAAGTGGGACTAGTGGCTTGAAAATTGAAATGGGTCGTTATTGCATTCTGTCTCATCTCATCCAACCCTTTTCCTGCTATCACTGAAGCTATCACTAATCCCTTTGGTACATTCATCTGTCTCTTGCAAAAAAAAAAGAAACTATTAAGACTTTTCCAACAAAAAAGCCAGTGTGGCAGCAATAAGTGTTAATAGCAGCAGCAGCAGCAAAAGAGGACGAGCTCAGCTGCCTTTATCAATTCAGAAGTAGTAGTAATTTCTTGCAGACGCACAAATCATAACCCAACAAGATCTCTCTTTCTCTTCTTCTCTCTGTTCCCTCTCTAGATAGATTATCTATCTTCTGCTCAAAGAATTTCAGTGGTCCCACTTTCATATGATAACAACTGCTTAGATTTTTTGCTAGATTTGAAGGTTGTTCTTGATAATTCTCTTTCTTATACTAGAAAATCAGGGGGGAAAAAAAATAGTTCCAACTTCATTTGAATCTGCAGTTGTGGCTACTGCAAGGAGGTTGTCTTCGAATTCTGGGGCTGTTGAAGATTGGGTGGCGGCTTCATCTTCATCTGCTGCTCGGGACCTTTCCTTAGGATTCAATGCTGGACCCACCGCTGGCAGTGGTGGAGTGGTGGGGCTGGAGCTAGCTCCGGTGGAGGAGGAATGTGGTCGTCTTCCGGTAGACAGATCAACTACGGCCTCCCATCGGAGATGGGAATGGTGGGTCTAAGGGATGTTTTCTTTGTAGCACCTGCAGCATCTTTCCACCATAGCAATCAGCATCAGGAGACGACCATT
Source organism: Cinchona pubescens (assembly GCA_025175665.1). Lineage (NCBI taxonomy): Eukaryota > Viridiplantae > Streptophyta > Magnoliopsida > Gentianales > Rubiaceae > Cinchona > Cinchona pubescens. The sequence continues at coordinate 4,604,060 of JANKKI010000062.1, forward strand.
AATTTTGATTCTCATTCTTTAATCGGGTCCAACCCGGCCACCGCTCTCGGCGTTGGCGTGGGTGTTGGTGTAATTCCTCTTCTTACTGGTGTAGGTGTTGATGATGGTGTGCTCAACAACAGTCGCAGCACCCGTGGTGGTGGTGCAGTTCATTTATGGCAAAACCAACAATCCCAGATGAAAAAACCCGCAATTGTCGACCACAGTGGTGGCTCGAACTTGTTACAAGGTGGACTTGGTAGTTCAGCTTCGGCCACTTCGGCCACAACCACTTGCCAAGACTGCGGAAATCAAGCCAAGAAAGATTGTAGCCATAGGAGGTGCAGATCTTGCTACTGCAAAAGTAGGGGTTATGATTGTTCTACTCATGTAAAAAGTACTTGGGTTCCTGCCTCCCGTCGCCGTGAAAGACAACTTATTTCTGCCGCTGCTGCAGCTGCTGGCTCCTCCCAGTCCATTTCTAGCGCCAAGAAACCTAAACTTGCAACTTCTCAAACTACTACTGGATCACATACATCGACATCTAATAACACTCCACCAATAAGTTTTGACACTGGCTCTAGTCATCAAGGTAAATATGCAGTAGTATTTTTTTTTTTTTTTTGGTTAAAAAAAATAAAAGAAAAACACTATATCAGTTCAAACCATGAGTAATAGCATATTAGAGTTTACCACTTAAAGTTGCACTTTATTGTATACCCTAACGATCTTCCAATTTCACTTGGAAAATTTTACAAGGAAGAAGCTATCAATGAATGTAATGTTGATTAGAATGGAACTAATACTCTAAGATGAAAAAGAAATTCTGAACAATTTAAATGTTAAAGACGCTTTTTTATCCAAAAACCTCTTGATCGCGTGTTTGTGGTTTGAAGTCACTAATAATAATAATTATAGGGAAGAGGTAAGGTTTTGTTTTGTTTTTTGTTTTTAAATAATAATAATAGGGAAGAGGTAAGGTTTGGTTTTGTTTTGTTTTGTTTTTTTTAAGAAAAAACCACCCTGGTTTTGTGAGGAAAAATAAATAAAGACGTATTCACTTCTTGAACATGGAAGAGTATATAGACTTGACTCAGGGAAAAAAAAAAAGAAAGAAAAATGAGAGAATTTTCTTTTATTGTGATTTAATTGATGATAAATTCTTGTTTTTCTATTTAAAACCTGGGATTGTTGTCAGATGCTGGTTTTAAAGACTTGCCAGGCCAAGTGCGTGCGCCAGCAGTGTTCAAATGTGTTCGAGTGACATCAATCGATGATGGTGAGGATGAATATGCTTATCAGGCAGTTGTGAATATAGGAGGGCATGTTTTCAAGGGGTTTCTTTACGATCAAGGGGTTGAAGAAAGAGAGGCTAGATTTCCTAATATTTCTGATTTGCATTTGGGAGCTGGTGGTGGGGGAAGAAATGGGGCATCTTCTACTTCACCAATTCTTGATCCCTCTGATGTTTATGCTCTCTCCAGTGGGGGATTGCTTGGAGGATCATCAAGTTATGGTAACCCAATAAATTAGATCATTACTTCTGAATGCATGCTATTCAGGTAATTAAGGACTGAAAAATTTGGTATTGTAATCTAAAACCAGCTGCTGGGCAGTAGGCACTATACGTGAAGTGTTAATTAGGTTTTTATTGTACTCTAGTTAATTAGCCTTTTTTTCTTAATGGTTAATCTCTCTGCATCTGTAGTCTAATCATTACAGAAGCTACTGTTTTTGTTTTAAAAGAAAGCTACTGATTCTGGATGTTCGAGGGTTTAGTTTTTATTGAGACTGGGCGATTGGTAAACCTAGAATGTGGAGTCTGAAATTTGAACATTGAAATTAAAGTACTCAAAGATTAATTTAGTGAATTCAAAAAGATAGTCATATTTGTATTTCTATTAAAGTAAATGACAATAATGGTTTTTAAACTTTTCATAAAGTTAAACATTGGTAATTAATTTTTTGATTATTATATTAATACCTCAACTTCTCAATTTGTGTTTAATAGATATTTAAATTCAAATCCTATGATTTGAGAGTGATGCTGAACCTTATGTGTCGTGCACTAGGTAACTCTTGAAGAGCAATTTTAGAACAAAAAAAATATTAGCAACGATATTTTTTTAGTACAAGTAGATTTATAAATATAAAACAAAAATGATCCATACTGAATAAGGTGAAGGACATGATACATGCATAAAACCTTTTGAACTTTGATAACCCATTTACATCTTCATTAGTCATTAATATTATGATAGAATCTGGATTTGACTTTCTCACTTCGGCACAATAGTCCTCGAACATTATATTCCAAGGATTTTTTTTTTTTAAATCTTGTTGTACAGAAATGATGTCGTTTCGTATATTTTTGCATTTCAAAATTGGAATCTTGGAGAGTTATTATATGCGCAAAGCTTGCTACTCTCAAATCATTAGAATTGAGCAGAAATATTTATTAGACACTGAAAAGTTGGGTACTAAAGTGATACTACAATTAAAAAAATTGAGTAATAATATTCAACTCTGTGTAGAGACATTACTCTATTTTTATATGTGTAGAGTCATTATTTGTTTTTTTTAAATGAGTAGATGTGTAAGTGTATGTATATGTGAAATAGGGAAAAAAAAAAATGAGTTGGTAGAAAATTAAGCTTAACTAAGAAAATTTTTTTCAATGTAGAAGATCACGCATACTTAAAAATAAAATTCATTTCATCATACCTTAGCGTTAGCTTCAATTTACGAAATTGTATATTAAAAAGTGATTTATGTTACTTGGCTGATGCATCATTCTCCTTGTGTAGAAAAAATTAACCTCATTAATGGGTAAGATTATGTTTTAACTAAATAGAGATAAACATTTGCTTATAAATATTTTGAAACATTTTAAAATACAAAAGTATGACAATTTTAATAACACAAAGAGAGTACATTATAGTGGAATAAGTCAATCATCTCCTAAAATAGTTGAATTAACATCATTACTACATTAGGTGATGTATATTTATTTTCTTGCTCAAATGTCTGCTATAATTTTTAATGATTTCAAAAGGCATTCTTTTGCAATTTCATTGTTGACGCTTTAATATAATCTATCTTCTTTTATATCTTGGTATTCTCATTTCCATCACAGTGTCGCATTCATGATCTTTTATGAATCTCTTCTCAATAGCTATTGTTGCGACTCTAGTCCATCTTAAAATACTGTTCTAGTAGTTTTGCGTGTGAAACCACTGTTGTTAGCACGATCTTTCTGCCTGGATTTGATTCTCATTTACTTATGTGTGGACATAGTCGATTTAATTCTAGCTAACTAGGCATGTAGACTATGCACTGTTTCGATAGTGCTGCTGTTTTGCTTGATTTTGTGAAAGAAATTATGAGCTTTATTGTTTGGTTAGTCCACTGTCTAGCCACAATTCATGATTGAACCCGCATTTTACCTGGTTCCCAATGTTATAATGCTTCAGTCCCTATTGACTTTTAATTTTTTTTTAAATATTTAAGTAGCATAGTTTGATCATTTTTTCCAGAAGACAATGGGGATAAATGATTTATTAATTGATGCGTGATGGAGAGTTTACTGTGCAGTCGCTACTCCAGTTCGGACATTCATCCAATTATGCAAAAATTTTTGTTACTCACTTACTTCATATTATAAAGTAAGTAATTAAAACTTATTCCTAATTATAATGCTCAACTGGCATGAGTACAAAACTTTGAATGTGCCCTTACGGAACCTCAAATTGCATAATGGTCTTATTTCCTTTGGTTGCTTTTGAAGGGATATGATGCAAAATGCCAGGTTTTAATGATGGATTCATTTTGGAAAATTCTTGTATAGATTAAGGTGTATTGTTCTACATCCATCAATTTGTTAAGATATTGGTGAATGTAGAACACTGTATATGGATCATAAAGCATACGATCCTACTGTACACTTTGATCCATACAAAAATTTTCTATTCATTTCACATTATTAGTAGATTCCCCAATTAATGAAGAGAACTTCTCTCCATTATATCCTAATTTAAAATTTATTTTTTAAAATCAAACCATTCATAATATACTTTATTACTTATTTTGGCTTTGTATAAAATTTTAATGAATTGGATTAAAATTTTCAGTTTTGATATTAAAATTTTAGTCTTGATTTTGATCCTTTTATATTGTTTAAATATTTCGTATAAATTAAATAATAAAACATTCTTCAATAGATTTGATTTTTAAGTATACATGTTAATCTAAAATTATATACATAATCAGATAATACTAAAAATTGTGTTTATTTAAATATTAAACAAATTTGCATTGATAATCGGAGAAAAAACGTTATGAAGAGCATCTTAACCCAATAGTAAACATATAGAATACTCCGTAGAAGTTCAATTACTGTTTCTTCTGTATATCTTTTATTCATAAAGATATTCATTGCGTATTAGGGTACTTTGGGCGGGCCAAATGAAAACATTCCCCGAGCTATTCTTATATGGGATCGATTTAGCGTATGATATAGCGTGAATTTTATGATCTAAATTTAGCCACATCATTTATATGAATGATGTGACTAAATCTAAATATGAAATTTATAATATAGTATTGTAAATCAGTCCACTTTATAAATTTTCCACCCCAAATCGCAAGTTCCTAGACACTATTTTATGCTTATTTCCAAGGGTTAACAACATTTTGGTCATTCAAACTAAGTAAAAATATCAAATGACTATCTAAATTGAAAAAGTTTCAACTTGCACTTCCAAATTGGAGAAAAAAGAAGTTTTCCATTGTAGGCCTCTAAATTGAAAAAAGTCTAAGTTTGACCTTCCGAACCGAATAAGTGTTTTAATGTGACTCTCCAAATTAAAATCTCGATTAGGCTGTCAAACTGAAATTAAAACTTCCTATATGGCCCCTAGTTTCTAATCAATATTTTACAGGTCGATCTATATTTTAAGAACTTTGATCATCTCAAACATAAAAATTAATAACTCTCTAATTAATAAATTAAAATCCCTATTTTTTACTTATCAAATAATACTTAAATTCTTATTTTCTTTAAATGCATTTTACGAAATATAGAGAAATGGTTTATGCATAAAAAAGAGGAAAATGGGGATCTTATTATATAAATGAAAGAAGGAGAATGATATTTATATGCTCCAAAACACATTGCACACATCTATTATGGAATCCATAAAATGGAGGGCCATGTTAAAATAATTTTTTAATTTGATGTGTCAAATTTAAACTCTTTTAGTTTAAATAGTCATATTAAAATACTTTTATGGTTTGGAGAGTCAAACTGACACCTGTATGGCTTGGAAGGCCATAATGAAATATATATATATATATCTATTTGGAGGGCTAAATTAAGACAAGCCATAATGAAATATATATATTTTTTCTATTTGGAGGACTAATGTACTATGATTTTTTTTTTAATAGTTTAGTGGGTCCCATTGAAACTTTTACTCATTTTGGAAGCAAAAATGGCATTGACCTTGTTTCTAATTTTGGGGGAAACTAAATGTATAATGAGAGTTGCGTATTTTAATTTTACAATGGAATAAAAAGGACTAGTCGGTCTACTCTAGACTTTCAGACAAGGGGTTAACACCTTCATCACCCAATCTATAAAGACCAACTCTATCTAAGCAGCAAAAGTGACTATTGAAAAAGTATCTTTCTATCATGGTTTTAAAATGGGAAAATCATGAAAATAGTTTCTCAACCTTTTTTTAATCAGAATAGTCCTTCAATTTTAATTTTTTAGCCAAGAAAGTCTTTTTATGGTGGAGCCACCATAAAAGCCTTTTTTTTAAAAAAAAGTTAGCCATAAAGTTTTGTAAAATTTTAAATTAGTCAAATGTGAAAAATAACTAAACTACAGGGGATGTATGTAGAATTTATCAAAAAAGAAAGATATTTTTGTGGTGGCTCCACCACAAAAGGACTATTTTGACTAAAAAATAAAAGTTGAAAGACCATTCTGGCTACAAAAAAAGTTGAGAGACTATTTCGGCTGAAGTAAAAAAGTTGAAGGACTATTTCGACGATTTTCCCTTTTAAAATACACAATAAAACAAAATGAGGTTCAAGAATCCAGATAAACTTATAGTCTGTTAGAGATATTTTGATGATATAGTATAATTTAGATAGTAAGATATTTTTTTTATAATTTATTGATTATGAATTTGAGTAATTAGAAGAATTAGAGAAGAGATAGTATTTTTTTTCAAGGGTCCATAGTGATATCCTAATATGTTATACACAATAGATGTGTATAAGAGACATTTTTGCCTGTGCCCGCCCCCCCCCCCGCGCCCCCCGATCAAATGAAATGTCAGTTTTAGGCATAAAATGTTTAAGAAAATCAGTTTTACCCTATTGATTAGTAAATGTGTATCCACTAACCAAAGAAAATGTAAGTTTTAAGTATTGGCTGCATCTAAACTATTTTTTTTCACTACACTAATTCGTAAAAAAGCCAGCACAAATTTTGTTTTCACCTCATAATTAATATGTTTTCAGTATTTATACTTTAATGAGTTGCAGGACATTAGTGGATTGCTTATATCTTCTATATTACTTAGTAAATACATACATTGATCCTTGCTACTATTTGCTACCGAAATAATAAAAAGAATTTTTATTATTTGTTCCCCAGCTGAAAGATATCACGACTCCACCATTGTTTGACACACCCCTAGATTAGGTTTTCGAACTTTTACAAGGTAGTGTTCAAAGAATTCTGCTCAAGGATGAAGCTAAGACCCTAAAAGACACGAAAGGCCACATTGCCATGTACAAGTTAATAACAATGTCAAATTATTTTTCGGTATTTAACAATGTGATTGTTTCAAATTTGGTATAAAATTATGGTAAAAAATTTAATTTCTATAAGGGGTGATGCAAAGAATGAAGAGAATTTTTTAGAAAATTTTAGGGGGCATATGTAAAGAGAAAAGTAAATTTAAGAAAATTCAAGGGGAACAAATGTGAGATAAATCCAAATGTTAAAAATTTTACTAACCTAATTTGTAATTTTTCAAAATTGAGTGGAGATAGTTGCCCACACTCAAGTGGTCTGCCTGCCCCTAATTCTACTTCAAGTTTGTCTTGACAACATCCAAGAATATAATCGACATATTTGCGTCCACTCTATTTTTATTATAGAAAGGCGCAGGACGGGTACTTTCACTTGTCTGGTTTCAATTATTTTTTTTATCTAAATTCGATCCTCACATTAATACTTTTTTGAAAATCGGATATCTATGGGTATCAAATTTTATCCTGTTATTAATCATTTTCAAAAAACAAAAAAAAAATAACATCGTTTTAAATATCAAATTTTTAATAATTTTTAAAACTAATAAATTGACTAATATATATTTTATATAAAAACAAAAAGAATTTAAGATAAAAACAACCCGTAGAAAAACTTAATAAAATTCAATTTTATAAAGAACCACATTGTTTCTTGAAATTTTAAAAAAAAGTAGAATAATATTTCTTTAAGAAAAATTAGATAAAATCAATACAACTATATATCAAGATTTTTAAAATAAATGAATGACTTGTTTATTCAAAATTATAGGAAGAATTATATGTACGGGTTAGATCAGATATCCATAAATTTTTAAAATCCTAACCTATATCTAACCCTTATAGAAGTGGGTATCTGATCCTCAATTGACTTATCAATAGATTTAGTTGATCTATGAATATTCTTTCTGAAAAAATGAGTTATAAATTTACAAATTTAAAATCATTTATTAAAGTCACTTTACATAATAAAATTATTTCGAATTATTAAATTTTAAATTTAGATATTTAATCAAATTTTTTTAATTCTTTTTCAAATTTAATGATTCTGACACTGACAGTTCTGCCCGCCCCTAATTTTTATGGATATCTTTTCACTCTTGAATTCCAAAACTCGCAAGTTTGCGTGTGTCTATGTTAAAACTAACAATGTTCATGATCCTGTGGCCCTAACTTTGTTGTCTCCTTCTTCTTTAGTTTACTTTGTTTATTTAATAATTATTTCTTCTTACTTTTAATGTGATAGCAAGAAATCAGTACACTTGTTAATACGTATAATCATATCCCTTAATTACATCTTTCCTCTTTTCCACCCACTATTTATTTATTTAATTTTTTTTTTCCAATTTCCTTTCTTCTTTGTTTGCTTTGATTATGGATCAATAATGTCTCCAAACTATAGAGTGCTACAATAAATTGAGGGCTAAGTTTGAGATTATCAAATCTTTTATCTTTTGTTTAACATTGTGCTAAGGAGATACTCTCATTAAATGTATTTGTTCTTTTAATATAAAAAAATTATTTAAAAGATCACAATTCAAACCCAATTTATTGTAGCACTCTATAGTTTGGAATACTTAGTCAGATTTTATTTCATTTTTTACGAATTTAATAACATATTAGTGCCCTTATTAAACAGTGTTGAATTTGTATGGTCTTATGTATATTGTGAGGAGTATAAATTTCTTCTTGAATTAGATGAGAGGTAAAATGAAAATGAATAAAGAGAAGAGGTAGCCATATTTCTAAGAGACGAGGAAAATACATTTTTATTTAAATTAATACAAAGACTGCACTTTTTTATGTAATTACATAATTGAGATGTTATCTCATATATATATATATAGAGAGAGAGAAATTCTACGGTCCTTATTAGGGAATCATTGTCTTGTACTTTGAATGTTTGTACAATACAACACCATATGCTTAAAAAATTTGTATTGTACAAACTTTTAAAGCCAATTGAATGGTTCCCTAAAAGGGACTGTAGAATTCCTTATATATGTATATATGTGTGTGTGTGTGTGTGAGAGAGAGATAGAGAGAGAAATTCTATGGTCCTTTTTGAGAGAACCATTCCCTCAAAAGATATCCAATGATTAGTTGATACACTTCACTTAACAAAGATAGTGATTACTACACCATAATATTTCCATCAATAATACTTGGTAACTTGTTATAAAAGGTTACCTACAAAATTTGCTAATTTTTTGCTTAAAGAAACTAAATCTAAAAGTAAAACAAAAATAAAAATAAATTACAGAACCTATCAAATGTTCTAACAAAAATGGAAAAAAAAAAAAATTCTACATATAAAAATCACATTAATACTACGGGATTATTTATATGTATACAAAATAACTTTTGGTCATCAAACAAATATTAAGATAATTTCGTAAAATATTAAAGGATGTACAATGCATACACAAATTTGTATAAAAAGTCTATTTTTATAAACATTTCAAACAAAAATGTAATTTCTTTAATTAAATTGTTACATTTATGAAGTCCAATTCCAAAATAAAAAACAAATAAAAATTGAAAAAAAAAACTAAGAGTATTCTTCGATTATGGAAATAATCAAAACAATAGTACTATTGAAGATAAAAGAAAGTATTATGAGAGATTCATATAGTATAATATGAGGAAGGTGAAGTTATGTAGTATTGAGTTAAGATATAGTGAAATGAAATACTATTAAAGATCCAAACAAAAGTATTATCGTATAGTAACATGTACTATTTAGTTCATTTTAAATGAAAAATCAAATGTAGAAAATATTTAAATATAATAAATAGAAAAAAATTGAATCGCACATTATAATTGTGACATTATTAATAAAATAGTACGATACAAAGTTAAGAAACATACTTATAAAATGAAAATATAGTAGTATCTAATAACTATAGAGTACTATTTCCTCAAGTAAATAGCATTTTAAAATTTATTCTAGTAAATTTCACTCTCTAATTTAGGGACGTAACATACTGTACCCAAGGTTTCACACCGTATAAAAATCATATTATTACTGTGGGATTATCTATATGTATAAAAAAATAATTTTTGATCATCAAATAAATATTAAGATAATTCTGTAGAATATTAAAGGATATACCATGCGTAAGCAAATTTGTATCAAAAGTTCAATTTTATAAGCATATCAAACAAAAATGTGATTTCCTGAATTAATTGAATTGTTACACTAATATGAAATTCAATTTCAAAATTAAAAAAAGAAAAGAAATAGAAATTGAAGAAAACTAAGAGTATTTTTCGGTTATGAAAATAACTACAACAATAGTACTATTCAAAATAAGAGAAAGTATTATGAGAGATTCATATAGCATAATATGAGAAAGGTGAAGGTATTGTATTACTAATATATGAAATGAAATACTATTACAAATCTAAACAAAAGTACTATCCTATAGTAAAATGTACTAGTTGGTACATTGTTTCAGCTAAATAAGTGAATAAATAAAAAATCAAATATAAAAAAAATATTTCTGAAATAACAAATAAAAAAATTGAATCGTATATTATAATCAATGACATTAACAAAAAAGTACTATTCAAGTAAAAGAAATATACTTATGGAATGGAAATATAGTACTACCTAAATAACTATAATGTACTATTCTCTCATGTAAACAGTAATTAGAAATTTATTCTACTAAATATTACTCTCCTTTAGATAATCTCAGAACAAAACACACTGGCATTCAAAACTTCACATTATATAAAAAATCACATTAATGCTATAGGATTATCTGTATGTAGGTCATTAAACTAATATAAAGATAATTCCATATAATATTCAAGGATGTAATATGCATAAGAAAATTTGTATCAAAAGTCTATTTTATAAGCATATCAAACAAAAATGTAATTTTTATAATTAAATTATAAATTTAATCCCAAAATTAAAAAAAATAAAAAGTGAAAAAACTAAGAGTATTACAACAATAGAACTATTCCAAGTTAGAGAAAGTATTATGAGATGTTCATATAGTATAATATGAGAAAAGTGAAGGTATTGTATTACTGAGATATGAATGAAATACTATTAAGAATCTAAACAAAAGTTCTATCGTATAGTAAAATGTACTAGTTAGTTCATTTTATCAACTAAATAAGTAAATCAATGAAAAATCAAATATATAAAATATAATAAATGGAAAAATAATTTGAATCACACTACTATTATAATTATGAAATTATTAACAAAATAGTACTATGCAAGCCAAAGAAACATACTTATAGAATAGAAATATAGTACTACCAAAATAACTATAGTGTACTATTTCCTCATATAAATAGTATTTAAAATTTATTTTACTAAATATCACTCTTTAATCTCGGGATATAACACACTGACATTCAAAATTTCACATTATGTAAAAATCACATTAGTGCTACGAGAATATCCATATATGTATGAAATAATTTTTGGTCATTAAACAAAAGTAAAGATAATTCTGTATAATATTCAAGGATGTAATATGTATAAGCAAATTTGTATAAAAAGTCTATTTTTATAAACATATCAAATAAAAATGTAATTTCTTTAATTAAATTGTTACATTAATATGAAATTTAATCTCAAAATAAAAAAAGAAATAAAAATTGAAAAAACTAAGAGTATTACAGTAATAGTACTATTCAAGATAAGAGAAAGTATTATGAGATGTTCATATAGTATAAGTATGAGGAAGGAAAATGTATTGTATTAGTGTATGAAATAAAATACTATTAAGAATATAAACAAAAGTACTATTGTATAGTAAAATGTACTAGTTAGTTCATTTTATGAGCTAAATAAGTAAATCAATGAAAAATCAAATATAGAAAATATTTAAAATATAAAAAATGGAAAAAATTTGAATTGTACATTATAATTGTGACATTATTAACAAAATAGTACTATGCAAGCCAAAGAAACACACTTATAGAATGAAAATATAGTACTACCAAAATAACTATAATGTACTATTTATTCATATAAACAGTATTTAGAAATTTATTCTATTAAATATCACACTTCAATCTTGGGACATAACACACTGACATTCAAGACTTCACATTATATAAAAATTACATTAGTGCTACGAGAATTAAAGCTAACAATTCTGACACGACCTGATAATATGACACAACACAATACGAAATTAATAGGTTATGACACGACCCAAAATTTATGGAATCATTATTTATATATGGGTCAACCTGTTTATGACACGAAGTTAAACGGGTTCGGTTGGGTTAACCCATGGGTTAATATGATAACCAGTTAATTTACTGCATGAACAGATTTTGCTAAATTTTTTTCTTTATTATAATTTAATGTAGTATATTTTAAGATTATGAATAATAGATTTAATATAAGATTATTAAATCAAACATAATAATTATTTTAAATATTATTCAAAAAATTTCAATAATTTTAATTATGTGTTTTAAATTACTATAATAACAAGGTTAGTATTAATAATTGTTTAAGTTATTAAATAGTCAAAATTTGAAATTTTAACTGAAATGGATCGCGAGTTATGTAATTGTCAAATAGGCTGATATTGTCTGTCAATAGTGAACGGGTCAGACACGAACATAACACGAACCCAAATGGATCAGACGCGATCACGATAAGAAATAGGCCCCACACGATACAACACGAACACGATAAGAAATATTTTACACCTGACACGACACGATAGTCTGACAATTTATTTCTTCGAGCCATTGACACCCTTAACGGGAATATCCATATATGTGTAAAATAATTTCTGGTAATCAAACAAATGGAAAGATAATTCTGTATAATATTCAAGGATGTAATATGCACACATCTAGCAATTTATATCAAAAGTCTATTTTTATAAACATATGAAACAAAAATGAAACAAAAATGTAACTTTTTTATTTAAATTGCTACATTAATATGAAATTTAATACCAAAATAAAAAAGAAATAAAAATTAAAAAAACTAAGAGGATTACAGCAATAGTACTATCAAGATAAGAGAAAGTATTATGAGATATTCATATAGTATAATACGAGAAAGGCAACGAGATATGAAATGAAATGCTATTAAAGATCCAAACGAAAGTACTATCATATAGTACAATGTACTATTTGGTACATTGTACCAGCTAAATAAGTGAATAAATAAAAATCAAATATAACAAATATTTCAAAAATAATAAATAAAAAAACTGAATCGTATATTATAATCATGACATTATTACAAAATAGTACTATACAAGTCAAAGAAACATACTTATAGAATGAAAATATAGTACTACCAAAATAACTATAGTGTATTATTTCTTCATATAAACAGTATTTAAAAATTTATTCTACTAAATATCACTCTTCAATTTCGAGACATAACAAACTAACATCCAAGACTTCACATTATATAAAAATAACATTAGTGCTATGAGATTATCCATATATATGTAAAATAATTTTTGGCCATTAAACAAATATAAAGATAATTCCATATAATATTCAAGGATGTAATATGCATAAACAAAATTATATCAAAAGTCTATTTTTGTAAGCATATCAAACAAAAATGTAATTTCTTTGGACATCCTACTTATTTTTGAGCATCCCACTTATTTTTGCTAAAAATATGGGACATACATGAAATAATTTAAATTTATAGTTTGAAAAGGGTAAAGATTGCAAATAGCTACTTTAGAAATTTACCTGCAAAAATTACGCCTGAGAGTCCTAATTTACTATATGGATGTAGATGTGAATAGGAGAAAATTTTCGTATATAATTCTATTGTGATTAAGGTGTTTGAAGATAGGGATAAAAAAAATACCGATTTCTATCAATTTCAAACTTATTGGGAATGAATTGCACGTGAAACGGTACATAGTATCCTATTTTTAACTTATCATCATCTGATGGTTAAGAATTTTTTCTCATATCTAACAGTTACTTTTAAATTAAGAAAACCATTTCCTAAAGGAAACTATAGAATATCCCCATATATATATATATTCCCGTTAGGGATGTCAATGGGTCGAGTTGTCAGGTTATCGTGTCGTGTCAGGTGTGACCCATTTCTTATCATATTAGTGTTGTATCGTGTGGAGCCTATTTCTTATCGTATTGTATTCGTGTCTAATCCATTTGGGTTCGTGTCGTATTCGTGTGTGACCCGTTTACTATTGACAAACAATATCAACCTATTTGACAATTATATAACACGTGATCCATTTGAGTTAAAATATCAAATTTTACTTAAGATTATTTAATAACTTAAACAATTATTAATACTAACCTTGTTATTATAGTAATTTAAAACACATAATTAAAATTATTGAAATTTTGTAGATAATATTTAAAATAATTATTATGTTTGATTTAATAATCTTATATTTAATCTATTATTCATAATCTTAAATTATAATAAAGAAATTTTTTTGACAAAATCTATTCATACAGTAACTTAACAAGTTATCGTATCAGTCCATGGGTTGACCCAACCCAACCCGTTTAATTTCGTGTCATAAATGGGTTGACCCAATAATGACCGGATAAATTTTGGGTCATATCATAACTTGTTAATTTCTAGTTATATTCGTGTCGTGTTATTAGATCATGTCAGAATTATTAGCCCTAATTCTCATAGCACTAATGTAATTTTTATATAACGTGAAGTCTTGGATGTTAGTGTGTTATGTAATGAGATTGAAGAGTGATATTTAATAGAATAAATTTTTAAATATTGTTTATATGAGAAAATAATAAACACTATAGTTATTTTGGTAGTACTATATTTCCATTCTATAAGTATGGTTTTTTGGTTTGCATTGTACTATTTTATTAATAATGTCACAATTATAATGTACAATTCAAAATTTTTTTTCATTTGTTATATTTTAAATATTTTCTATATTTGATTTTTCATTGATTTATTTATTTAGTTGATAAAATGAACTAACTAGTATTTTTTACTATACGATAATACTTTTGTTTCGATTCTAAATAGTATTTTATTTCATATCTCAATAATACAACACCTTCACATTTCTCATATTATACTATATGAATATCTCATAATACTTTCTCTTATCTTGAATAGTGCTATTGCTGTAATACTCTTAGTCTTTTTAATTTTTATTTCTTTTTTTATTTTGGGATTAAATTTCATATTAATGTAATAATTTAATTAAAGAAATTACATTTTTATTTGATGTGTTTATAAAAATAGACTTTTTATACAAATTTGCTTATGCATATTTCATCTTTGAAGGTATTATACAAAATTATCTTTACATCGTTTAATGACCAAAAATTATTTTACACATACATGGATATTCCCGTAACACTAATGCGATCTTTATATAAGGTGAAGTTTTGTATATCAGTGTGTTATATCCCAAGATTAAATAGTGATATTTAGTAGAATAAATTTTTAAATACTGTTTATATGAGGAAATATTACACTATAGTTATTTTGGTAGTACTATATTTCTATTCTATAAGTATGTTTTTTTGGCTTGCATAGTACTATTTGTTAATAATGTCACAATTATAATGTACGATTCAAATTTTTTCTATTTATTATATTTTAAACATTTTCTATATTTGATTTTTCATTGATTTACTTATTTAGTTGATAAAGTGAGCTAACTGGTACATTTTACTATGCACTAGTACTTTTGTTTAGATTGTTAATAGTATTTCATTTCATACCTCATTAATACAATACTTTCACCTTTATCATATTATACTATATGAACATCTCATAATACTTTAGATCTCTTATCTTGAATAGTACTTAATACTCTTAGTTTTTTTCAATTTTTATTTCTTTTTTTATTTTGGTATTAAATTTCATAATTTAATTATAGAAATTACATTTTTGTTTGATAAGCTTATAAAATAGACTTTTGATACAATTTTTTTTATCCATATTACATCCTTGAATATTATACGGAATTATCTTTATATTAGTTTAATGACCAAAAACTATTTTACATACATACAAATAATCCTATAGTACTAATGTGATATTTTATATAATGTGGAATCTTGAATGCTAGTGTGTTATATCCTGGAATTGGAGAGTGATATTTAGTAGAACAAATTTCTAATTACTGATATGAGAAAATAGTAGTACACTATAGTTATTTAGGTAGTACTGTATTTCCATTCTATAAGTATGTTTCTTTTACTTGCATAGTACTTTTTTGTTAATGTCATGTTTATAATATACGATTCAATTTTTTATTTGTTATTTTTGAAATTTTTTTTTATATTTGATTTAGTTGTTATTTATTCACTTATTTAGATGATACAATGTACCAACTAGTACAATTTACTATAAGATAGTACTTTTGTTTAAAATTTTAATATATTTCATTCATATCGTAGTAATATAATAATTTCACCTTTCTCATATTTTGCTATATGAATCTCTCATAATACTTTCTCTTATTTTGTATAGTACTATTGTTAACCTTTGATCGTCCTTGATCAATATAAACTTAAAACATTTTGGCACAACAAAATTTCACTTAACATATTCGCTCAAATATCCACATAACTAATCAATAATCAATCCATCAATTAAAGTAGTCTAAGAACCCAAGAGTTCAAATACTAATAAAAATCAAAATATGAAATTCGTGTGTATGTGTGTATAGCCCTTCAAAAATTTAAATTTGCAAATGTCTAGATTAAATCATGAAAAGCCTCAAAAAATTTTCTAAACACCACATAGCTCACTCTTCTTACGCCCCTCCACTAATCTAAACAACCGATTTTATTTAAACGTTGTTCAGTAAGAATTTTAGCTCGAACTATAAGTTAGGATATTTGTTAGCCAAAGAAGGGAGAGGATATAGCAAATAAGAACAAGAGTTTTATAGTAATTGTGGCCACGCATTAAAATAAAACTTTTGTACACTTGCGAAACATCATATATCCACAATTCTACACTTGAGTAACAAACACCATGAAGAATTCCAAACCATCAAACATGCCAACCTCTCTCGGATATATATATATACATCGCATCATCATTTTATTTTTCTATGTCCGCTCATAGTACGGGTATCAGTGGTAGGCATTACACGCAACACATAAACATGCAGGTACCAATAATGGGCACTACCTGCAAATACAGGTACCAGTGTTAGGCACTATCTGTAAATATCAAAAACTCCCATTATTATTTTTTTTCTTTCAACAATTATTTCCAATCTCCATTTTACTCTATCAATGTACACCACCCACTTCTCACAAGCTTCCACCCCTATATCCCCTTAGCATATAATGTGCACCACTATAAGCTCTTAAAGGAAAAATTTAGAATAAAGCAATGAAAAGAACATTAAGTTCAATAAGAGTAGGTAACTGAGTTTAAGTGAAAGAAGGAGAATGATGTTTCTCTTCACAAGAATAAGGTTCAAATCAGGTACTTAGAATAAATTGTTAAAATGATTGGCTAGAATGGCTCAACAAACGAAAAAGGCATTACCCTCATATTTAAACTAAATTGGGTCGTCTAAGAATTAGTTTCGAAAATGTAATAAAGTAAGTTTTTGGGATGCAACATAATTGAGTCTACATAAATTTCTCTAAATACTCCAAATAAAAAAATTAATATATGGCTTAGTGTTCAAAAGTCTTGAAAATCATGAAGGAAAAATATTAATATCGACTACTCTTTCATGCATGGTTCAATTAAAGATTTAATATACAGAAAAATGCGGAAATATGTTAAGTAAAAAATTTCCAAATTTTTTTAAAAATGGTTAATTAATCCACAAAAATTTTGAAAATTTTTGACAAGCTCTCACATCAAAAGAAAAGTCAAAATATTTCAGCAAAATCGAGCAAAATATACCAAACAACTTAAAAATCCGAATAACTTTCCCACCCCGTACTTAAAAATAAGCATTGTCCTCAATGCAAAAATAAAAGCATAAAATGGGAAAAAGAAAAGATTCTCTGGATTTAATTTGTGTTTGGATCAGTATCCGCTATAAATATCCCCTTGTTGCGAATGAAAGTTGGCGTAACACTAAACAAAACAGAACAAAACAAATAATTCCCTTGAGACAATAAGAAAAACAACAATATTATAGAAAAGTATCCTACAATAATCAGGAAAAAACTTACTCCCTTAAGACAATACACGACAAAAATAAACGAAGACACCGTAACGACAACTAACCCTAAAATGTCTAACTAGTAAAAACAACTAAATTGTTCAAGAAATCAAATGGAAAATTAAAAGATCAACAAAATGGCCCTAAACATAGGGCATCAAACATATAAAAGGTCATGCAGACATTTGGCCCCAAATCCGATGGAAAATGAGGAAAAGGTGGCAATGTCGATGGGTCCTCTCCTCGCTCCCTTTCAAAGGACCATTTTATCAACTTAACTTATCAATCAAGTCGATTTCCTGCACTAAAAATATAATAAAACTAAGCTAACTCTAAAAATAAAAACTTGAAAAACAAATAAACGGAATAAAATGTAAATGAACATGGGCTGCCTCCCATGTAGCGCCTTTGTTTACTGTCGTCGGTTCGACTTTGAACAAGTTGGTTGGAATAACCATCTCTATACTAGAGTAAAGAGAGCTCAATAATTGTTATCAGTCGTTCATAGGCTCTCTCCTAGTAGTTTCTCGCCATATACTTATCCTCAACCTCCTTCCTGACTCCATTAGTGGGAAACTCAACTCTGAATCGCCTATCTCCGCTAGTGCAGTTTACCTGGACCAATTATCATCTATGAAAACTAGTTGAACCTCTTCCTCATGGCCCTTAAGAGACTCGAGGATACCGTTCCAAACTCTTTACGAGTCATTTTCTGATCTTCAACTCTTAAGGTCGATCTATAACAGAATGTGAGGTACAATGGCATCACAATACAATCCCTATTAACAGCGAAGTGGTGATCCTTTACAGTGGTTAGAATCCCTTGTGTTTCCTCCATAACTAAGTTTAAAACCATGATTGGCTCTTGCTCTGGAAGGTCTTGAGGCATTGAAATCAAAGGCAATGAACTAGAGTCACCCTCAATAGGCTTGTCGTTTACTAATCCCATCTTTAGTTCTTGCTCTTTTTCAGCATCTTCTCCACCCTTAATCACTTGAGATTATAGTCTACGTATGGAAGAATTTAGTTGAATTAGTTGATGCTCCAAACTTCGCACACTAGCTCTTGTTTCCAGTTGAAATTACAAAGTATTAGCAGCTAAAGAACAAATTAATTCTTCCAAAGACTTACCAGTTTGGGTATAAGGTTGTTGTGACAAAACTGGATGTATACATGAAAGATCTTGTGATAGATACTCAAATTGAATTTTTGAGGATAATCTATCCATTCTTGATTGTACTTATACGTGTAGGGGTCATACCAAGGTTGTGGTAGTAATTGCTCCATAATGAAATCGGAACAATAAACCTTGTGTGAATTGGTAAGCATGATGCAGATAAAAAAGAGATAAAGTAATAAGTATGCACAATTAAAGCACACAAATAAATCAAGTCGTTCCCTGGCAACGACGCCAAACTTTTGGTGAAATACTGTCGTAGGCACCCAAAATTAACAACTCTTAATAATTATAATGTAGTAGTTGTGAGTACAAGTCGTCCCACAGAGAACGAAATTTATTCTTGTGCTAAATGAAAAAGAAGGGATTTTGAATGCTTTTAAACTAAACACTAAAACAATAAAATAAATTGGAGAAAATTCAATTAAGAAAAATCTTGGTTTCAGTCACATCCACCATGGCAATTTTACTAGTTGATCCTTGACACACAAGATAATTCAATTTCCATATCAAGCACTAATTGAAAGATTAACCTGAAGGGATTTCTAATTCATAGTTAATTATTTTTTCTTTCTAAAGTTGGCTAATTTTCAACATGCGATCCAATTAACCCTAACTATTAATTTAATCCAGACACGCGCCAAAGATTAATTAAAAGAAGCATTAAAATCAACAAAAACAATTAAGCTAATTAAAAACACATGCGGTTATGCTAATTAGTTGATTAAATTCCCTAAATTCAATAACACTAATTGAACAATTATCAAATTCACTTGCTTCATGTTGAACTCCAGTTATGATAATCATGTTTTGATGATGACCAAATCATACTAATGGTTTGCAAACAAGTGTGCAGAAAAACAAGAAGGATCGGATGAAAATGATCATCCAAACACAATCAAGAAAAACAACCAAAAGTTGAACAACACCTTTCGGACGATGAAGAGCGTCCGAAAGAAAGGAGATCGGACGCAAGGAAGCGTCCGAAAAAAGGAGCTCAAAATGAAGTAAGTTTCTGTCAGAGCTGTAGGACGCATATGACCGTCCGAGTATCACACTGTTCATCAAGCTGTAGGACGCATATGACCGTCCGAGACACTGTTCATCAAGTTGTAGGACGCATGAACGGACGTCCGAACCCACCGTCCGAACCCCTAACGGCTAGTTTATAACAGCTAGTTTTTTGACCGTTAGAGCTCAAATTTCAGCACATCTTTCATCTATAAATAGCCCAAGGACTTCCAAATGATGTAAGGAACTACTACATTCAATACAAACACTTGTAAGAGATATTTGGGGAGAAATATGCTAAAATATTGTGGGTTGTATTGGTTTGAGTAGTATAGTTCTCTTGGCTCAACTAGTGGGAATTAGTGTGAGCAAGAGTAGACTAGTGAGTGATCTTCAAGTGTAAGAGTGGAGGGATAACAAGTGTACAAAAGTGAGGTTGTAGTGTAAAACCCTTTGGCTCAACTAGAGGAACTTAGTTGGTGCAAGGGTGAGCCTACTTTGTGTACAAGAAGGTTATTGCCTCACCTTCTTTGAAGAGGCACTACACTACTCCTAGTGGATGTACTCCAAGTTTGAGAAGCTTGGGAGTTTGGTTTAATATTCTTTATCTCAATCTTTTATTTGTTCTTTAAGCTTTGATTGCTAAATATTTATCTTTGATCATTTGTGCTTAAGTATTCATTTGTTGCACAAAGTTTGTATTTTCATTAAGCACTTCAAAAGGTTTGTTTTTTGAGACAACCTAATTCACCCCCCCATCTTAGGTTGCTTTGGGGCCAACACTTCACAGATTAAATTAAGCACACGCGGTTAAAACAATCTAGCAGTAGATTAATTCCAATAACTTAATTATTCTGCAGCAATAATAAGTTAAAAAAATAATCATAAAATTAATTACAGAAAAATAATCAATACTTGATCTAAAATTGAATAAATCCAAGAACAAGTAGTCTCACAACATAGTAGAATTTACTATGGAATCAAATCCCTTGACCAAGAAAAGGTTTTCAGGCACTAAGTGTCATGAAAGAATAAAGAAGATTTTTTCTACTGAAAAGCCAATCCCTAGCTAAATGTAAAAATAAAGTGTCCTTGCTTTTCTCTCACCCTACTTGGGGTATTTATAATGAGTACTTAGGGTCACAATTAAGGTCTGCAGACATGAACGTGAAATCGGCTTAAAAAGAGTCCAACTGAGTGAAGAGATCTGCCAAAAATCTAAAAATACGCAATACTGCTGTTTCAGGCGCTCATGTGTTGCCTGTTCTGGAAATTTGTCTTCTGGACCCAGCGCATATGCTGTATCTCCCCAGCACATGTGTGCTGGCCTTCACTTTTGGCTTCAATTTTGACCTTGATACTTTTGGAATTTGAAAAACTCAAAACATGAAAGTTGTAGTTATATGTCTTATCTTTCCAAAAAATCTTGAATCACCTCAATTGGTGCTTAGATAAGAAAGTTATGCTCAATTTACCAAACTGTGTTAGAATAGCTCCCCGTCGATGCACATTTTACAACTTTGCAATTTTGAACAAGATGCCTATAGAATCCTGGAAAACTCAAAACATGAAAGTCATGTAGAACTCTGCAATATATTTCCAAAATCATCTCAATTGGAGCTTGGACTCGAAGTTATGCTTGAAATATGAAACAACATCCAAAATGGCTTCATACTCATGCATGTTCCGTCCTCAGCATTTTCTTTCATCTTTTTCATCTTTTTTAGCTTTTTTTTTTTTTTTTTCACTTTATCCTTTGAAAAACTAAGCACAACCAAATTAAACTCAATAATAAATCAAATCTTGCTTGCAACACATAAAAACGTGATAATGGATACATAAAATATAGCACAATTATGAACTTATCAATTGTTGTAGTTATTTTCATAACCAAAAAATACTCTTAGTTTTTTTCAATTTCTATTTATTTTTTTAATTTTGAAATTGAATTTCAATTAATGTAACAATTTAATTAAGGAAACCACATTTTTGTTTGATATGCTAATAAATTAGACTTTTGATACAAATTTGCGTACGCATAGTATATCCTTTAATATTCTACAGAATTATCTTAATATTTATTTGACATGATCAAAAGATATTTTTTTTATACATATAGATAATCCTGTAGTAATAATATGATTTTTATACGGTGTGAAGTCTTGGGTACAGTGTGTTATGTCCCTAAATTGGAGAGTGAAATTTACTAGAATAAATTTTAAAATACAATTTACCTGAGAAAATAGTACTCTATAGCTATTTAGATAGTACTATATTTCCATTTTATAAGTATGTTTCTTAACTTTGTATCGTACTATTTTATTAATAATGTCACAATTGTAATGTGCAATTCAATTTTTTTCTATTTATTATATTTAAATATTTTCTACATTTGATTTTTCATTTATTTACTTATTTAACTGATAAAATGAACTAAATAGTACATTTTACTATACGATAGTACTTTTGTTTGGATCTTTAATAGTATTTCATTTCACACCTCAGTACTACATACATTCGCCTTTCTCATATTATACTATATGAATCTCTCACAATACTTTCCCTTATCTTCAATAGTACTATTGTTTTGTTACAATTATTTCCATAATCGAAGAATACTCTTAGTTTTTTTTTTTTTTTTCAATTTTTATTTGTTTTTTATTTTGGAATTGGACTCCATAAATGTAACAATTTAATTAAAGAAATTACATTTTTGTTTGAGATGTTTATAAAAATAAGCTTTTTTATACAAATTTGTGTACGCATAGTACATCCTTTAATATTTTACGAAAGTATCTTAATATTTTTTCGATGACCAAAAGTTATTTTGTATACATATAAATAATCCCATAGTATTAATGTGATTTTTATATGTAGAAAGTATTTTTTTTCCATTTTTGTTAGAACATTTGAAAGGTTATGTAATTTATTTTTATTTTTGTTTTACTTTTAGATTTAGGTTCTTTAAGCAAAAAAATAGTAAATTTTGTAGGTAACCTTTTATAAAAAGTTACCAAGTATTTGATGAAAATATTATGGTGTAGTAATTTTTATCTTTGTTAAGTGCAATGTCAGCTGATCATTGGATATCTTTTGAGAGAATGGAGCATTCTCTCAAAAAATTTAAAGGGACCATAGAATTTTTCATATATATATATATATGTATGTATGTATGTATGTATGTATGTATGTATATGTATATATGTATGTATGTAGGAAGTATATATGTACATGTGTGTAACTTTACTTATTAACCTTTTTACATCTCTTAATTACTTTTTGCTCTTGGAAGTGCAAATTTTTATTTTTGTTTCTACATATATGTTTGAAGTTATGGAGTTTACCAGAAGAAAGAATTTTTTGTTATTTTTATTACTGTTATCTAATATTTCTCATTTATTTATATTGAATACTTTCCTTATTTAAAACATATGGATAATACATAAAACATAACTTGATATAATATATCGCATATTTTGTTATCTTCTACTCCATATCTTTGAGTACTTCAATTTTTGACACAATAACTTTAATCCTAGACAATGAATTGTAGATTAGATGGTAATACACTTTTCTATAACCTATTGATCTTGAGCTTGAGTCACTGGAAGATAGGGAGGAAAATGTGAGTTTGGGGGGACAAAAAAATTTTTAAGACCATTGCATAGAGAATTAACTTTTTTTTTTCAAAATTGTCGCTAACTGTTGTCATATTGAGAAAGGCATTATTGTGCATTAGGGTATATTTGGTTGGATGTAAAATATTTTCTTGGGGACAAATATTTTCATTGAAATTTTTTTTACATGATCTATATAATTTTTACCGATGTTTGGTTGACAAAATAAAAATATTTTAAAATATAACTTTTTAAGATTTTTCATCCTTAATTTTATGAATATGACAATTGTAATGAATAATTTATAGGTGACTGTGGTAAATAAAAAATTGATTTTTTTTCAAAATTAAATCATAATATATATATAATAGTAAAATAAACATAATGGTGGTTATATTATTGTTAGACTGATAATGAAGAGAAAAACGAATGGGCAACAATTAAAAATGGAAAATAAATTTAGTAAGTGAAGTAATAAAAGTAAGTATTTGATATCTAATTTCATTAGTTTAAACTATCCAGAAAATAATTTACACTCAAAAGTTTTGTAAGTTATTTTCAGCCAGAGGAAGGAAAATGAAAAAATATTTTATACTAAAAAATAATATTCTGTGTTTGGCGACAAAAAAAAGATTCTGAAAAAATATTTTCAACCTAACCAAACAAACTCATCGCCAGTTGATAATAAATTTCTAAAGAAATCCTAAAATAACTTTATTTCGAATAAGGAAAATATTACTCAATCAAGGTTTGTTTTCCAAAAGAAAAGTTAAAGTCTTTTTCTCGGAAAATAAAAAGTTTTCCTCATTATTTTCTATTATTTGGTTGACTTAGGTTATGGCAAAAATCTATTTGCTTCCTCGTCTATTTCATGGATAAAAGTTCTTCCAACACCATCTCCCGCTCAACCCGAACTCACCGTTTTCAACTCCATGAAGTCATTCTCCGGTCACTATCGCTAACCTTGGCCCTAACTTTGACTTTGACTTTCTCACTGTTAAGGTGGAAGCAACTTTGTTACACACCACGTTGACCCTAACACTGCTTTGGCCAAATCTTTATATTCAATCATTAGAATTTATTTCCATTATTTTTCATATATGGTCTGTTGAGGGGTTTATCCCTCAACAAGTGCTTGCATTTTGGCAAAACCTTGATTCCAATGTTGCATCCACTACCATTGTTGCCATTACTATTGATGGGTGTTGAGAGGCTGATTATAGGTGTTGAACCATAGATCTGGATTTTTGTATCTTAATTTGTGTGATAAAGTGATACAGGGAGAGAGAAAGTGTCTATGGGAGAAGAAAGAGAAAGGGAGAGAAAAGGAAAAGAGGATAGTGGTTTAATTGTTGATTGGTGTTTTATCACAAAGTAGAATTGACAAAGTAATGCCCTTTCTTTTCTTTTTTTGGTGATGAAAAGTTTAGGAGGATGATAGATTGGCCCTCTTTTTACAGGGTCAAGATAGGCCACCGACGCATATTTCAGTGGCTTATATTGGTTCTTATCAATCGCCCACTATTCTAAATATGAAATTGAGAGCAGCAAGAGTTGAATATTGAACTTTTTGATAAGGTGGCCACTCTGCTTACCATCTAAGTTAACCCTTGTTGGCAAGAAGCAATGTCTTGACTAAAAACAACTTCAAGAAAAATACTGACTAAGTTATTCTACACCACATGGTATAAAATATTTTTAGGAAGAAAATGTATTCCTATCATTTAATGCAACCACAATTGAGAATATATAAAATATTTTACACCCTACCGAATAGACCATTAGTCCTTCAATTTTTTCATAAAATTGCCATAGTCTTCAAACTTTTCTTGGCAATTTCATTCCTCAAACAAATTTTTCATTGGTCCTTAACTCATTTTTTCACATCCATCATCTGCACATCTCCTATGCCGCAAACCTTTTATCCATGCTTTCTAGTTAGGTGCGTCACCCTAATTCCTAAAAAATAAAAGAATGGCCGGCAATGTCGTCACCAAAAATGTTTTCTAGCCATTTTTTCAATTAAAATTTATCAGTACATTTTTTGGTTTTTTTTTTTTTTTTTTTGCCAAGAATATGAACTAAATAGCCAAAATGGATCACAATAGCTACGGGCCACCAAACTGGTGGAGATTCATGGCAACTCATTTTTCTCTTCCACCATGTTCAAAACAAACTAAAATATGGCCATAAATTACATGCAATTGATCTTCATACTCGGGCGGAAGGGGTGAGAGAACTTAAATAAATCAATATTCATCAATGAAATACAAAAATATCCATATCTCTTATACTGTTTGTTTCACCGTAAAATGTTTTCTTATAGAAAATATTTTCCATGAATATTTTTTCTTTGAAAAATGAAGTTTTTCCCCTTATTTTAAGTTGTTTGATTAACTAAGTTTATTGAGAAAAAAATTATTGAATTTCCAATAATTGAAAATATCAATATCACAACAATCAAACAAACATCTGTGAAAATTTGGTTAGACAAAAAGATAAAAGGCTTTTCCCCACCTTGAAGCCAAGGATTATCACTATGGAGGTAGCATCCCAGTATGATTTGATAGAAATTAAACAAAAAATTTAACAGTAAATATGGTTCTACCGGAAGGGATGATAATCGGGATAACCCATCGAAATCATTACTGACAACAAGTACAGGTGTCATTGTTCAATTCCTCCATAGTAGTTGGTGGAAGGATCATATCTACAAACTATAAAGGGGAAGAAATAGGGATGTGGCATTGGCTTTGGTGTTGTCCATGGCTTTTAGCTCTTAGTTAGATTTGTAAGAAGTCTGAAACAACTTGGGCGAAAAAGGGTTCTACCGGGAAATCAAGGGTGAAGCTGAGGTAAAAGGTGGCTTTTTATAGAAGTAACTTCCCCAAATCCATTGGATAGCTTTATCCCAGTGAATAGAAGATGCTCAGTTCCGCACAACATAGGGATTACTATTGCTTATTTTGAAAATAAAAAGTTTTATTCCTATCTCTACGAAAACAGGCAATACTATGGCATTCCCTTACTTGTATTGGGTCTATAAGTTATTGTGCTCTAAATCAGAAGCCAATGAGACAAACGACTTCCTATGCTTTATCTAGAAGCCATTTTACACCACCTGGTGTAAGATATTTTCCATGATAAAATATTTTCTGAATGTTTAATGTAACCAAACAGCGGAAAATTAGGAAAATAACTTCAGAAAAATAGTCTCCGTTCAAACAAATAGAGCTAAGTTGAAAATGAGGGTCACACGAGTAAAATTTAAACCCTTAAAGAGGCATAAACCTTTAAATTTTGAGAAGATAAGATAAAAAATTAGATAGACGAGCAACAATTAGAAAACTTGTCAAGTAATGATCGAGATTCATCATCCAAGTCTTTGAAGAGTTCATTAGGGAATTTTATCAAATATGCCACGGGCAAAATGAAAACTACACATTTTTATGAATGATTGTCATGTATTATGATAATTCATAAAATTGTCTTACAACTTGTGGGCCTGCAAAACGATCGAAATAGTTGGGGGATTGCCCGTGAAATCACTCTGATGCTTAAGTTAGCCTTTTGAAGTTGACTAAACTCAAGAATGATATAATGTAGAGGAATTTAAGGTTGTATCTAGTGTGTTCAAATTACCTGTATCATTGGTTGTAAGAGTGTATTTATAGAGTTTGTGTCCTCTACTACAACAAAGTTTTTGCCATTTAGGATATATGATATAATGGAACTATATAGGATCCCAACCTGCTTAGTCCTTTAAAGATCTGCATTATCGTTAATTATTCGTAGTGATTGTTAATTGTATCCTACTTGCGAGTGGTAGGAATTGGGTAAATATCAATGGTCTTCTTTTTCGTTTTAGGACTCTTGGGTGAGTTAAGTACAAATTATGTCAATAAAGGAGTGTAAGTAACTGACTTAGATGGTCAGTTAA
The DNA here is from genome assembly GCA_025175665.1 of Cinchona pubescens. NCBI lineage: Eukaryota > Viridiplantae > Streptophyta > Magnoliopsida > Gentianales > Rubiaceae > Cinchona > Cinchona pubescens. The sequence continues at coordinate 4,631,753 of JANKKI010000062.1, forward strand.
GCACATAGGCGAATAAAAAATTTCTAATGAGATACTTCATGTTGAATCAAGGAAAACATAACTCAAATAAGGTCCATTTTCCGAAAGAAAAAAAGTATTGTCCCTGAAAAATAAAAAGTTTTCCTCATTATTTTCGTGATATTATTTGGTTGACTTAGGTTATGGCAAAAATCTGGTTGCTTCCTCATCTATTTTATGGATTAAAGATCTTCTAACACCTCCATCTCCCACTTAACCCGAACCTCCATTTTCAACTCTATGAAGTCATTCTCCAGTCACCATAGCTAACCTTGGCCCTAGCCTTGACTTAGACTTTCTCGCTTTTATGGTGGAGGCAACTTCATCGCCCATCACATTGACCCTAACGTCTACTCTAGCCAAATCTTTATATTCAGCCATCACAATCTATTTCCATTATGCTTCATATATGGTTTGTCAGCATTTATCCCTCAAGAAGTGCTTGCATCTCGGAAACACCTTAATTGTAGCGTCACATCCACCACTGTCACTACTATTGCTGTTGATGGGTTGTTGAGAGACTGATTATAGGTGTTGAACCATAGATCTGAATTTTTGTATCTTAATTTGTGTGATAAAGTGATATAGGGATAGAGAAAGACGTCTATAGAGGAATAAAGACTTGGAGGGAGAGAAGGGAAAGAGAGGATAGTTGTTTATTTGTTGTTGGTGTTTTGCTACAAAGTATAATTGTGGAAGCAATGTCTTTTTTTTTTTTTTTTTTTTGAGGTAATAGAAAGTTTAGGAGAAGTGTAGGTTACCCCTCCTCTTTCTCCAAGACCAGGTTAGGTTGGCATGTATTTTAGCGGCTTACAATGGTTCTTACCGTTCGCAATATGAAATAAGGGGATTGAGGGTAGCCAGAGGCGAACCTTGTACCTTTTGATGGTCTGGTTGCCCTGCTTACCATCTGAGCCAACCCCTATTGGCAGGAAGCAATGTCTTGACTAAAAATAACTTCAGGAAAAATTTTGAGCAAGTTATTTTACACCACATGGTGTAAAATATTTTTAGGAAGAAAACATTTTCCTAACATTTAATGCAACCACAATCAAAAATATAGAAAATATTTTACCCCCTACCAAATATACCATTAGTCCTTCAACTTTTTCATAAAATAGCAACAGTCCTCAAATCTTTTCTTGGCATTTTAGTTCTTGAACAAAATCTTATCAGTCCTTCACTTGTTTTTTCACATCTATCGTCTCAACATCTCCTATGCCACAAACCTTTTATCCTTGTCTTCTAGTTAGGAGCATTACCTTAAATCGCAAAAGTAGAAGAATGGCCAACAACACCGTCGCCAAAAAAAGTTTTCTAGCAATTTTCTCTAGTGAAATTTATGTTGTTGGAGTCTTTTTTTAGGCCAGGAATATGAGCTAAACAACTAAAATGGACCAGAATAGCCATAAGCAACCAAACGGGTGCAGATCCGTGGCAACTCATTTCCTCTTCCATTATGCTCAAAACAAACTAAAATATGGCAATCAATCATATGCAATCAGTCTTCATATGAGGAAGAACTTAAATAAATCAATAGTCATTAATGAAACACAAAAACATCCACATGAATGGTCTGTTTGTTTTATCGTAAAATATTTTCTAGAATATCTTTTCTAGGAAAAAAAATGAAGTTTTCCCTTCAATTTATTTTCAGTTGTTTAGTTAACAAAGTTTATGGGGGGGGGGAATTATTGAATCGCCAATAATTGAAAATTTCAATATCACAACAATGAAACGAAACATCTGTGAGAATTTGATTAGACAAAGAGACAGAAGACTTTTCCCCATCTTAAAGCTAAAGATTATCACCATGGAGGCATCCTAGTATGATGTTGATTAAGAAATAAAAATAATAATAATGGTAAATATGATTCTACTGGAAAGGATGATGATCGGGATTAGTCATCGAAATCATTATCGATAACCAGTGTAGGTGTCATCATTCAATTTCTTCACAATAGTTGGTGGGAAGATCGGATAAGCAAACTACAGAAGAGAGGAACTGGAGATGTTGTATTGGCTTTGGCATTGTCCATAACTTTTAGATTTTAGTTAGATCTGTAAGAAGAAAGTCGTTACTTCCAGTGAGAAAAACAACTTCCGTATGCTTTATTTGGAAGTTATTTTACATTGCCTGTTGTAAGACTAATTTTCCATGATAAAATATTTTAGGAATGTTTAACGTAACCATACAGTGGAAATTAGGAAAATAACTTCAGAAAAATATTTTCCATTCAAACAAACAGAGCTAAAGTAAAAATGAGGGTCACATGAGTAAAATGTATGCCCTTAAAAAGGCACTAAACCTTTAAATCATGAAAAAAAATCATCATGGAGCAAGTGAGAAGGTAAATTAAAACATTTGGAAGATGAGAAAAATCAAAAAACTTAGCCAATAATGATCGAGGATCATCATCCAAGTCTTTGAAGAGTTCACTAGGGCATTTTATAAAGTATGTTCTAGGCAAAATGAAAACCACTCATTTTTATGAATGTTTGGCATGTATTATGATAATTCAAAAAGTTGTCTTACAACCTATAAGCCTGCAAAACAGTAGAAACAGTTGGGGGATTACCCATGAAATCACTTTGATGCTTAAGTTAGCCTTCTGAAGTTAATTAAACTCAAGAATGATATAATGTAGAGGAATTGTACAAGTAGGGTTGCATCCTGTGTGTTCAACTTACCTACATCATTCGTTGTAGGAGTGTATTTATAAAGTTTTATGTCCTCTGCCACAACGAAGTTTATGCCATTTTAGGATATATGATATAGTGGAACTCTATAGGATCCTGACCTGATTAACCCTTTAAAGTTTTTCATTGTTGTTAGCTATTTGTAGTGATTGTTAATTGTAACCTACTTGCGAGTGGATGGAATTGGGTAATATCAATAGTCCTTTTTTTTTTTTTCACTTAAGGAACCTTGGGTGAATTAAGTAGATATCATGTCTATACGAGTGGAAGTAACTAACTTAGATAGTCGGTTAAGCACATAGATAGACCCTCATATCATGAACATGTGTTGCAGACCCCCAGGATCATAATTACTTAGATCAAGCTTTTGACTTGTTCAAAGTTCATAAGGAGTGGAAGTAACTAACTTAGATGGTCGGTTAAACACATAGACAGCAGTCAACAAAGCATCTCCCTAATAGGAGATACTGGTAAATTTGCTTGCATCACCATTGATTTAACCATGTCCATAAAGTTCTATTCCTTATTTCAACAATACTATTTTGTTGCGGAGTACTAGGAAGAGCCAATTGCCTCTTTATTCCTTTTTCATCACATAGGTTCTTAAATTGATCTGACAAATACTCACGTCCACAATCTATTGATAATAAATTTACCGTTTTGTCCAATTAATTCTCAGCCACATTCAAATATAGTCTAATGCAATCTAATGCTTCTATTTTATATGAGGCTTCATGACTTACCTTCGCATTCATTGGACCATATCAGAATGAATCATTTGCAATGAAAGTTCTGCTTTGGTTTCTTTGCAAATAGTTTTATCTTTACTTTTTCAGGTAGATATGCAGATATATTGGAAAGTTTACTTTTGAAACACTATCCAAAAGTCCTTTGTCTACCTTATTGATTCTTTCTTATCCAATTGGCCAAGTTTGGCATGCCATACATTTGTATCCACATGATTGCTATTAGACAAGATACAATTAAAGAAATGCAAACACTCTCATAATTTTCATCACTTTGTATTACATTTAACACAAGAAAATTACCTAAAAAATGTGTTGAACTAACATACTTATTGTCATCTCTACCATAAGGATACATATCAAAACCTAAATGCAAAAGGACATTAACTGATACTAAGTTCCGTCAAATATCTGGTGCATACAACATGTTGTAACCTTTCGAAACAAGTTTACACATACCAATGCTTTTAACTTCAACCTTGATATTGTTTTTCTACATATATCCATTTCAAATTAATAGGGATTCGGTGATATTTGACAAAAGGACCTCAGTCTCTAGCTACATGGTCTATGGCTCCTTAGTCAACCATCTATAAAGGATTCAATTCAGCGAACGTGATAGTGCTAGAAACAGAATTGTATATAGAAGAGAAAGCAATACCTTTTTTGGCTGAGTGCAGTCACGAGCATAGTGTCCCAGTTTACCACAATTATAATATAATTAATTGCTATTGGTGAGTCCTTATTTGACAATTCTCTTGCGGTGAAAAGTTTGAGTCTTCTTGAACTCAAGGATAACCTTATTAAAGAATTTCTTGTTCTTAATTCTTTTGATGTTTGGAAGCCTACTTGAGATGAATTCAACAACATAAGCTTGACTGAAATGTTGATATGCCTCTAGGGACTCATCTTCCAACACCTCACATCCTAAAAGTTTACAAGCATTGTAAGTCATGTTGACTTTCATGTGTTCTGAACTCTAGGAAGTGATGTGATCACAGCCTGTGCTTGTTGTTCATCATTCAATTGATATCCAGGTGACTTTAACTCATCAATCATGTTTAATATTTCTTCATATGCCGTTTCAATGAGTGATGTTGTTTTTCCATATAAATGTCGAACTTGATTGTAAGTTGTCTAAACTTAGTGGATAATGTCACTCTAAACTAGGCTTACAAAGCAATCCAAACTAGTTCATATGTAGTTTTTTATTCCTCATACTCATCCATCATATTGTCTTGTTCACAAATACTGTTTAGCAACATAATGCGAGCATTGCTATTTTTCTTTTTTCCAGGCCTGATAAACATCTAAATCTTGGATGTTAAGAAGTATCAAAATCCTCTGACTCTTTCACGATATGATGGAAAGTTCTCAAATATTCTTGTTCTTCAAGAATATACTGAACATGATAATTCCATGCATCTAGTTATCACCATTTAGTTTCTTTCCATTGTTTAATTCAGTCACGATGTTCTTTGTATCAGTGACTATTTTCTGCAAACTACATATATATACATACATAAATAAATGCAAGATATGATACATTTAATATATTTCAACTTTGCCACAGAATTTCATTGAAATAACAATTATTAGGCATATGGTACAAGATTGAAGGTGAGCATAGCTCTCAATCGTCTCTTGTTAATTGAAATATCTAAATAATATTATTTCAATATATTTGTGCTAAATTTTAGATGGGAGTCTTAAACTCAACCAATCCTTGCTCCTACTGGAACAAATATATATCCATGCTATGTGTGTGTGTGTGTGTGTTTGTCTATGTATATATGGCATTGAATATAAATGATACAAATTATCATAGCATGTCCAAAATAAATAATATTCAATTAGAGATAACACAATTTTTACAAGGATAAATAACTTAGAAATTTTTTTTTCTTGAATTTTCATAAAATTCAATATATTCTTTAATTATTAATGAACAAATGAATACGGTATTCCCTAATAATAATAACATTCAAATTGAGTATATATATGATTCCAAATATATATCACACAAACAAAAATTAGGGAATTTAATTCAAGACTAAATTCAAAATTTTTCAATTTTATGAATAAAAATAAAATGCCATAAAATTAGGACAGAATTACATAACGTACCTAAAAATTTCATACTTAGTGATATTTTTGTAGAAAATAAAATCAAGAAAATTTGGGCGCAAGAATCATATTTTTTTTTATATATATTTTTCCTTGATTTTCTATGATTTTTTAAGGAAAATACAATTTTTCGTGTTTATTCTACTGTTTAAATTGAATTCACTTCCCTAGTAAAGCATGCGCAAGTACAAGCCTCTTTCTTCATTAGTCACATAAACAAAGTTTCTGTTTCTTAAGTGTAGACATTCATTTAATATTGTATAATATATCATTGGATAGCTCTTTTCATATAGAATATGAATATGTAAAATTTACAACTTCATATTACTCATATAAATTGCAAAAATCTAATTAAAGAAGCTAAGTTTTGAAAAAGAAAACCATGTATCTTTCTCTACAGTGAAAGTTAACTCACCGAACTTTATAGGTTAGCTCTACTAACAACGAAGTGCAGCTTATGGGTTAAGAAGTTTCTCCTATAATCTATTGATCATGGGTTCGAGTTACTGGAGATTAGGGGGAGAGGTGATTTTTTTTATATATATATAAAAAAAGTTAGCTCTACTACCAATAGGAGCTTATATATATAATTTCATTGCTTGAAATCATTTTTAGATAAAGTTGCCAAGAGAGAACTCTTCTTAAACATTCTATCTCATGAGATTCAGACAAACTCATCACCTCTAAACATGAATTCAAATTCATATAACACATAAAAGCATGAATTCACCCATAGAAAGTTTTTATACCATTATAGGATATCACAAAAATTACTTTTTCCTTAAAACTTTACGATTGCAATGGAAGTTCAGATCTTTCGGGTTAAATCACGTCCTTAGGTCGATGTGTAATCATAATCAAAAAATACATTTTTCACAACCCAAAACTTTTTATAATTTTTGTCTTGATGAGAGAAATGGGAGAAAAAGTACTTCAAAACTTATTCTTGCCAAAATCATGTTTGGCCTTTTATAGAGACTTTAGTCTCTATCTCTATGGTAATTGAAGTATGAGATGGTTCTTCTTTTTGGTACTTGAAGAATGAGGTGGTGAACACCTCCTCATTGCTTCTATTTTATTATTATTATTTTGGTCAACATCCTCATTGCTTCTAAATAATCACCACTTTTTTTCTAAATCTAGAAACCAAGTTGGGTTGCAAGGCCAATCATGAAGGCCTACACGTTTGTTTTTAAAATTCTCATCCTCAAACATGATGGGAGAAACACGTCAATTATTACATCAATCTATTTAAGAAATCATAACTTTCATACAAAAAAAATGGATTGTGTGACCACGAGGCTGCTTGCATTTGATAGCTCAAACTATGCATTTCTTATGGATAATATAGTTTCTTCAACCCATAAAAGCATTTTGTTGTGTCTTGTTGTGCCTCAAACTTATTTTGTTATACCAATTAAAATATACTCAATCTCACAAAGATCATACTTGATATCCTCAATTCACCATGTATTCACAATCATGTTTCAATTAAAAAGGAAACATAATTAGTTGACCAGTGAATATATGTGAACGGTGTAATCAAAATAGTCTTCTCTTTGCACATATATTATATAGCATTAAATAAGTGGCTTTCTTAGTCATAGCCAGAAGATCAAATCTGTCATGACATAAGGAACATACTAACTTAATGAACAGTATTCAAGCTATTCAATAAATTGGATTGGTATTTGGTAAAATCATAGAATTCAGTTTGTAACTTGGACAAACCTTAAGGAAGGTTAATAATTTTTGGGTAAAGGATATTTCTATCATTTCAAAGCTTCCTGAAGTTGGGTTTAGATATAATTACTATCAAGAGATAAATATAATTTGGTTGATCCTGAGATATATATTCATAATTTGTCCATATCTCAAAAGAGATCAATATTATAAATCGTTATATTTCTTCATTATGCTCCTAGACCAAGTCATTAAACAGGCCTACATAACCAAAACTATAATTTCCTCCAAATCTCATGGGTAAAGGATAAGGGTGTTTATGAACTAGTTAATCGATCCTTATATACTCACTAAAGTACCTAAATCTGTTATATTGATTGTGGAAAAAATTGAATCATATCTAATCTATATTAACAGATAGACAGATTATCCGTTAAAACTAATTTGGAATCGCGGATACCTAAACCCACAATTTTATTCCTTTTTTATATCATTTTTTGCATTAAAATTTCAAAATGAAAAAGAAATTAAACTACTCATTACACACATGGCTTTGTAGATAGGAAAGGAGGTGGAGAAACCAGTAATAAAATAATTACATAGAAGTTCCTTAGTATTAACCCTATTTATGAAAATATAACAACATCTTGTATATAGATTGGTTCAAATACCTTTCGGTTCAAAGAAACATTAACCTTGATTTAAAATTAGATTCTTAAATGACTGAATCACTGTCTAAACCAATAATAATAAGAAATCATATCACTTTTCTTTTGCATAGAGTATCAATTTTTGATATGACACAATAACACAATATGAACACGGCATAAAATTTGTAGACTATGGTTAGGCTTTAATCAGGGGCAATGATAGCAGGGGCCAATAGGAGTAGCTGCCCTTATTGACCTCCAGCCACTCCTTTTATGTTTACATTTACTCGTCTAAAAATATAAGTAATTTTTCTCATTGCTCCCACTATTTTTTTTTTTAAAAAAAAAAAATAGAATGAAATATGTGACTTTGTATGAAAATATAGTCATCTTTTTTGTTCAAATAATTTTCTATAACTATGTGAAATATGTTATTAATTGTTTCTATTCCTCTCATTTTTGTTGATTTACGCTTTCGCATATTTGGTTTGATATATATCACAAATTTTTGCAGTCATATGTTGTTATTAATGTAATTAATTAGAATTTATATAGTGAAAAATTTTGACTCAAATAATACACAAATTTGGAAGAAAGGCCTGACAAACATTTATTCACAAAACTTGTTTGATATTTGAATGATAATCTATAAAAACTATTTCAAGGCACAATTAAAAACTAGAAAAAAAAGAAGGAAAACTCACACACTTGACTGTGTATTTATATTGATAAAATATTAATAAATAACCACCGTGAAGCCATAGTTATGGAATACGTAGTACTATCTAGTATGCGGTATGGGTACCGGAATATAGTACGCTACTTTTAAAAAAAAAAACATGTATATGGTGTATAAGTACCAGATTTAGTATAATATACTGATATACATGAATTGATATACAGTACGAAGGGTTAACTAGTGAATCCAGTAACTATGTATAGAGAAAGAACTGATACATTAAATACTTGTTAGCGAAACAATTGAAACATATTATTGAGAAAAACTTGCCTCCACTGAAAGAAATTTTTGGCTACGCCACTAGGTTTAATAATAGCAAACATGATTATAGAACAAAAAATTTATGATACAAGAATAAGTTGGTCAACAAAAAGAATGAGTGGGTTGACACATTTATGACATGTTTGACACTTTTACTGTGTTTTATGTGATAAAACATGAAGTGATAACAAGATTTTTTTTTTTTTCTAAATTATAATTCCTTCTATATTAACCTTCAATGTTATTTATTTTCTATTGATTGTTTATGTCATATAAGATTTTTAATGCTAATTTGGGAGTTAATAATATACATTTTGAACACATAACTACATAACATATTCTTATGTGACGCTATATTATAATTTTAGATAGTCGTTAAGGTGTCACATCTCGTGATTCGGATAATGACACGCCACGTTTCATAATCACGCCAAGTGTGCAAAGAAGGGACTTTGAACATTTAAAATCTATAGCCACAATAACCATTTCGAAAACATCAACAACAAACCATATATACATTCACAGAAACTATGTCATAAATATTTTCTTCACAAAGTTGATACATATTTATATACAACTAGTAGACAAGAAGATTCAAAATATCAGACAAGCCATAAAAAATAGTACAATTCCTAACTAACTACATTAGCATGCAAGCCAAACAAAATCTAAGCCTTACACTAATAAAACAAGCACACCTTAACTCTAGCTGGTAAAGTCTATACCAAAATCCCCTCACTACTCAGAGCTAGAACTAGGATCTACAAACACCTTTGCTAGTCATCAACTATAAAACAATATCAACAATAGAGATGAACAAAATATTACCAATACATAGTGCTTATACTTGTCTATTAGAATGTAAGGCATAAAACCAATGCAAACTTGATATTCACAGTCATTATAAGCTATGATCAGAGTATACATCGTTATGTAAATAAAAGTTCATGGTTCACACAAGTCTTCTGACGATTGTATCCAGATCTAACTATTCTCAATTGGATAGACTAGGCATGAGCAAAGTTATATAAATAATCAATGAGCAAGTTAAACACTCATTATAATATATAGTGGGTAGAGTTGTGTACTTATAATAATATGTAATAAAAAGTAAAATTGCGCCCGCGTATGTGACCCAATGAGCTTATATTAGACACTTACCATTTCAAAGCTTAACATAACTTGCATAACTGCCATGTATGCTTTCATAAATCATCCAATATTGCCTTAATTGAACACGAATCATGGTTGTGGTGTTAGTAATGTAATCTATAAGCAATAGAAAATGTAAGAACTTTTTGCCTTGCAATTTCGCCTTTCAAAATCCTAACAACTCTAGAGGCTATAATATAGGATAAAAAGGCAAGCAAAACAAGAACAAAAATTTAGATTTGTCTATTGGAGGATGAATGCTGTGACACTTAAAAATAAGGCCAAGTGAGCACCGTGATATTCATGCTCTTGACATAACATGAATAAGCTGGATAGTCACTCGATCATAGCCATGAAATTGGTCATTTTGTAGTCCAAAAATCATGCCAAAAGCTCAATAACAACTTCTAAAACATATATGAATAAGTTGGGGAAGTTCTAAATATGTGAAAATGTGATTAAATGCCAAAATTGGGGAAGTTCTAAATATGTGAAAATGTGATTAAATGCCAAAACAATAAGTGTTTCATGCCATACACCATGCAAAACCACCAACCAGCCAACTCCTCCTCCCAATCCAAATCACTTCAATTCTAGTGTTAAAGGAGCATTTTTGGTAAAAAAAGCCCCTATAGAGATGCAGGAACCGTTAGCCGCATCGACCAACAAATGCTAGGCCAGAGAAATGGGCTCATTTGACTAATCAGTGATCCCTAAGCCTACCTAACATAGATGTTCTTTAAATAGGGAATAAATAGATTGATTGTAAAGTTTAGGCAGGAATAGGTCTAATCATAAGGGCAGTATTTTATCATGGTGTAGGATTCTAAATTTTTATGGATTCCTTCTTTGTTACCGGGGTAATCCCCAAAGCCATAATGTCTCAAAATGAGGAGGCCCTAGAGAAAGTCTTTTTTTCCCTTTATTTCGAACTTTATGAAGAATTCAATTCTCTGTCTCCCCCGTTACGAACAAAAATATGAGGCTATGCCCTAGTTGTATGCTCCATTCGTTCTACGAACCATTATCCATAATTCAAAGTTTGACAACAAAATGAACAATTTGGTAACAAGAAACATTCACAAAAATCATTAATAATCCAATCCTTGAAAGTTAACCCATAAAATCATGCAATAATCCATCAATAACGTACCCAGATAGATAGTTGTAACTTTAGGTTTGATTAGTAAAGAGAAGTTTGAGAAAAAAAGTTTAGGAAAGTTAGAGAATTTGGCTAAGTAATAGAATAGGAAGCGGTTTCAATCTTATGGAGTCATACAATTTTTAAAATTTATACTTAGTCCCTTAACTTAAATCTATCTCAGTTGCTACCTCCTAATTATAGTGAAATCTAGAAAGGGTAAAATAGTCATTGAACAACAATAAAGACATAACGAGTATTTCAAGGAATGTGAAACGAGTGGAAAATTTTGAGTGTTATATAAGGCCTCTATAATTTTGAAAATGAAGGACGGAAACTACTTATACACATCTTAAACCTTTAAAAAGCATATGCTATTTATCTATTATTTTTTTCATCAGGACAATTATATATTGCTAAATCGAACACAAAAAAATATTATAATAAACGGGTCAAACATGACATGATACAACTACTAATTAGGTTGTATTAGAATTAGAATTTTATAACATGAAACTACTATAACACGACATGGTTACATGTAGTATGACACGATTATGGGACACTTCACCCCCTACTTTTATAGGTGGGAATGCATAGGTTCTATCCTTTCTGTCCATCTAAAGCATTCTGATTTCTTTAGAGTTAAATGCACTCTGCATTATCGAACCATCTTACTTTTGAACTTTACACTGTAAAGTATTAATTTTGTTCTTTACACCAATTATACTCAAGATTGAACATTAAAATGACTTATGTAACTTTGTTATATTACCCAACTTCCAAGTTATCCCTTCTTCTAGTGCATAGTCACCATCATCAATACACTCAACTCACATACTACACTACCAACTCAGTGGGGATTGGGGATCGGGTGGCGCAATCAGTGGTTGTTAGGGAGGAAGAGGAGGTGGGAAGAGAAAAAATGGAAGTAGTGCATGTAATGTGTGAGTTGAGTGTATGAGTGAATTGTTAGTGTGGTAGAACAAGGGGTATTTTGAAAAGTTGGGTAATTTAACGAGACACACGAGTCATTTTAGTGTTCATCCTTGGTAATTGCTACAAAATTAAAATTTAAAGATAGTTAAACTTGAAAATTGAAACTTTTGGTGCAAAACGGCAACAAAATGTTGGATTTTTTCGAGTCATTAGAGGTAAGGAATGATGCGTTTAAAAAAGTACTTTTGGTGCAAAGTGTAAAAGTAGATGGTTTGGTGGTGCATTAAATCATTTTTGTAGATAGCTAAGTGTAGTCAAATGGTAAGAATACACTTTTCCTATAATTCATGTCATGTGTTTAACTTATTAAAGAATAAGAGAAGATCTACCATAAATTTTCCTTATAAAAAATAAAAAATTATGTTATAATCAAAATTAAATTTTATTATTTATAGTGTCATTTATATCACAAAATTTACCAATCAGAACGACTTAGGTATTTCGTTCTAACTCCGCGTAAGCAAAACAAGGAAGTGTAGTGAAACTTCCTCTTTCTTTACCAAAAGTTTTTCCATTGGAGTAAAATCTACCGTCAGTTCCTTACCCCATTGAATCTTCAATCCCCACCTTCATTTACTTAATACTCTGGTCAAAATCTCATCTGGGTTTTTCTCTGTTTTTCCTTATATTGTAGGTAATAACGCGGATCTGTTCTTTCCCATTTCACATTGCACCATCACTTCCCGGCTTCAAATCTTTATCAAAATATGCAACTAATTCTTGTGGTTGAAGGTCAACTCCAATAATTTATCAAACTTCATTTAAATATGCAGGTTTACTTTCTTACTCCTTCACTAGCACATTATTTTAATTAAAAAAAATGGTGATTATGCCTTACAGCTGTTGGTGGTAGGAAATCCTTTAGTGGGTTTTTCCCTGGAAGCACCATTTTTTTTTGGGAAATTTTGTCTCTAATATGGGTTAACCTGTTGAGGCTAGGAAAATAATTTGTTGGTTGATCCCGGAAAGCATTTTTGTTTGGAAATTTTGGCTCTGATATAAGTTAGAGCTGTTTGCTTGTAGGAAATAATTTTGTGGGTTGATTCCAGGGAGCATTTTTCTGTTTGGAAATTTAGGCTCTAAGATAGCAGAAAGATGATCGGAAAGAAAAATATGGGAGGGCGAGTTTCGCCCCTATTTTTAGTGTTACCTTCTTAGCATTGGGATTTGGTTTTGCAACTTATAATTTGGTGACAATGGTAATGCACAATAAAGGAATTAATTCAGGGAACTTTTGGGCATCTAAAGAGGGTTTGGAATGGTTTGATCCCGTGACTCAAATGCCTGATGAGGTGAAGGGGATGGGGGGTTTGAATGTGAGGTTTCATGTTGCTCTAACTGCAACAGATGCGCCTTACAGCAAATGGCAGTGTCGTATTATGTATTATTGGTATAAAAAGATGAGGGATATGCCAGGATCAGATATGGGAGGATTTACTCGTGTTTTGCATTCGGGGAAGCCTGATAATTTGATGGAGGAGATTCCTACTTTTGTTGTTGATCCTCTTCCAGAAGGGCTGGATCGGGTGAGACTTCTTGTCGTTACTGTTTCTTTCAATTTAGACTAGAACTATTTGTTTCTGTATTAAATGTGGAAACTTGACTTGGATTATGGAATGCTGAATCAGTGTGTTGTGTATGTGTGATTCTGAATTGTACCATCCCTGTTGAAATGCATTATTCTATTTAATCTTTGTAAAAGTATAATGTGGTTTTCGGAGAGTGTTTTTAACTATATCGAATTAGTATTTAGTGTAGTGGAATTGTTTTACTAAATGAATGAGATGAGAATGCTACACTCATGAAATACTTGACAGAATGAATTACTTGTTGAAACTGGGGTTATTAGTTCCTGGATAACAATTTTTAAACCAATCACGTTGGGTTAATAGACTTTTGTTTTATTTTTACATAAATCAAATGCCACAGTTTCATTATGTAACTTTTTGATGTTTTGCTAAGAGTGGTTCTTTAGGATTAGTTATGTTGTTGCAGTTACTGTCCCTTCTTTTCCTGCCAAAGACAAGTTCTTTTCTGATAATATGTATATATAAATGTATGCGCACATACATGTGATCATCGATGGATTCTTGACCATTTGGTGAGGGGGATGCAATATCTCTTCAACTTAGATATGGAAACTATGGTTAGAACTTGAATTTACATTAAGTTTGATGTTATCAATATATCTGCAACAATGATTATGTTGGAGTAAAACAATTGTGAAATCCAGATATCAATAGAAAAGCTACTTGGCCAACATCATTTTAATTCTCCTTTATCATAAATTTAATCTGTCTCAAATAATCACTATCCAATTACCGCCCAAACTTTTATACATTACTTGTGATAAAAATGTTGTGAAAATATTAGTATAGTTAGACACCTTTAGCAATAGATCAAATCATTACTGCTGTAAATTTAAGTACATAAAAAGATGCCATGGTATATTCATGAGTTGTAGGATTATAACTGAGTATTAGAACTATATTTGTTTGTTAGTGAAGTATATTGTTTAGACTTTACTGTTTCTTCAAGTTTTCTCTCTTCTTATTGTTAGCTTAGTACTTTTCATCCTATTAGGGAGCAATTTTCGCAATATAGCTTTTAGGGGGGCGTGTGCAGCATTACAGTGAAAATCCTTAAAATTTCCAAGGCTGTTTAAACCCCAAATTGGTTTATGTAAAATTGAGCCTCAACTAGATGTCTCTAATTTACTAGTCAGCAGTCTGTCCAATCCCTATTTTGTGTCTGTGTACATCTTGATATCAGATTATCAGCTTATATAACATTAACATGGAAAACCAACATGGGTCGTAAAATATTATGTTGTGTGCCATGTTACATGGCCTATCCTCTCACCCCCCAGAGTACCCATGTCCTGTAGTGTCGACACGGGTGTGGGTGTGGGATCTATGCCCGTGTGGTCAACTTTTAATTGGGTACTTTTGACTTTTTTAGCAAGGCAAAAATTATACATGGTTGTGACTTCATCACATGAAAGGACTGATAAAATAGGGAAAAAGATTAAATATGAGGGAGAAACATATCAAAATTGTATATCAAATCACTAAATCTTATTATAGTTATATGATTTTAATATCTTCTTTTTCTCGGCACACCACTATTCTTTAATACTACTCATAAACATATTCATTTATTGAAAATTGAGTTATATTTTTAAGAGAAAATAATGTTAAATTAGTTTATATTATCAAATTGCATTACTACTACACTAACTACACTAACATATAAAAGCATACAAAACACACACCCGGACCTGTGTTCAACTCTTTTAGAGTGTCCCCATATCCTCAATTTATGAAATTGACGAATCTGACTCTTATACATTTACCCGTACCTGACACCCTTATCCAAGTCCGGATAACTTATGTTCTGTGAAGCCTGTGAAGCCTTAAGGAAAAAAGGAATTGATAGTATGGAAAAGAATGACAGAATGATAGAGCTGATGAGGAATTGAAAATATTTCATCAGTTGTGAATGTGCAATGCAATAAATATTATTTGTCAGGGAGAATATTAAAAATAAAGAGAGAAAAGAAGAAAACATTTTGTAATGAATATACACTCAAGAATAAGAATAGGACTTCTGTGATAAAAACCTGTTTGCATTTCTGATATCATAGCTAGACCATAAGATGCAAAAATCTTGAAAGACGAAGATTAATTCTCTCATAGAAAGTTTTTTCTATTTCCTAAGTACCAGAAGGAATAGTATGCTGTAATTCTACAAAGCATATAATTTAATGCAGCACAGCCAATTATATTTCATTCTGCAGCTTGGCATTTTTCCTATAGCATTGCCTTGTATTTTATAATTTGACCATCTTCCTTTTTTACTCAAGTGTTATATTGCGGGCAGTGAAAATGAAGACTGCAAGTTGTATAATGTTCTCTCTTCAAAGTTCTATCTTAAACTTACAAGAGAGAAAGGCCGCTTGTTATTATGCGTGCTTTGCTTGAATTTGTGATGCACTTTAGAAATAGTAAAAATTATGTGCTTTGATGAACCTGAAACAGTTGATAGCCCGCTCTGGAATATGTAAACAGAATGTAGCTTTATCATGTTAGTTAGTTGTTCTGTACATGTTAAGTAGCTCGTCCAGGATGCAATCAATTTGCTTCTACATTGGTCATTATGGTTCTGTGCTACTTTATATGAAGTGTAAGCGTAAATGGACTTTAATGGTTATAGGCTTCTTCGTATACTTCTTTAATAGCTTGAAAGAAAATTGTTGAGGATAAGATTTACTGTAATAATTGCAAAATTATTTTTCTCAAGTCCATAAGCATGCTAGGAACTTTTTGTTTTATTAAGTTGAGCTCTTACAAGTAGTGTTTGTTGCAAGATTGGTTTCAAATAAGTAGTTTAGACGCATCTTTCCACATCATTGGCTTTAAGCAGTTGTGGCTTAATTTATCCATATCATTAAGCTACTTAAAAGCAAATTGATCTATATGAGTTACGTCTGACTATCGGTCTGACGCAAAAGTCGGTTGGATTGAAGTTACTTGCAACCTACATATTATGCTGTTGAGTGTCTGCTATTTTTCCTTCTAGCAGTTACTCCTATGATCAATAACCAAGAAAAGGAAAATGAAAAACTTTCCGAACCAGTTTTTGGATGTTTTTGAAGCCTTAATGATTTTGTATGTTCCTGCTGCTTTGTCATTTACTTTAAGAGTTATTTTGGTTTTAATTTTTATTTGCAGTTATAATACTAAAATATTATTTGAACTATATATTGTCCTGTGTTTGAATGTTACATCAGGGTTACATTGTATTAAATAGACCATGGGCTTTTGTGCAATGGCTGGAGAAAGCAATTATTGAAGAAGAGTAAGCTTCTAGGCTTGATTATTAGAGCCATATGTGTCTTGCTACATCATAATCTGATTCCTGGCCCATGTTGTCTCATGCAGTTACATTCTAATGGCAGAACCTGATCATATACTTGCAAATCCTTTGCCTAATTTGGCACATGGGGACCATCCTGCTGCATTCCCTTTCTTCTACATAAAGCCAGCAGATAATGAAAAGATTATCAGGAAATATTATCCAGTCGAAAAAGGCCCTGTGACTAACGTTGATCCGATTGGTAATTCTCCTGTAATTGTCAAGAAGGTACAACCTTTCTTTGACGGTAGATTATCAAAACTTTGAGTTCTTTGTTATCTTTCATAAGTTTCTCTCTCCCTCCTCCTTTTATATATATTACTGTCCTACTTTTAAGCCTAGAATTAAAATTGAGTAAAAATGTCAAGAGCAACCATGCCATGCATCTCACCAAGTGAGCTTCAAACAAAATCAACATTCTATTCAGCTCATCAACTAATGCAAAGATGGCATCAGCTTAGGGCCCTTAGCTATATTACTCTTATTAGGCAATAACCAAACTTCACCAAGTGTCAATTTAATAATCCAAAAGAAATTCCATCCATAAAGTATCAAAATGTATCATTTGGCATCAGCTTAAGGCCATTAGCTGAACTACTTAAAAAGAAAAATTGAAATACTTCAATTCCAAAAACTGAAAATAAAACAAACATAATCTAAAGTAATCAAAAGCTATGGTGTCCAATGAAAACAGGGAAAATCATCATCATCTATCAAATTAATCCAATGATCAAGGTTGGTCTTCTTCCATGCTCAAACAAATGGTGGCTTCTTCTCTTCATTCCATCAATCGTCTTGACCTTCTTAAGCGTCATTAGGTTGGGCCTCCTCATGATCATCATCCATGTCCCCTCCAGTCGCACCCGCGTGGCTAGATTCCTCATGATTTGTGGTAGCCGCCAGTGGTGTGTACTACTGTCCACGAGGTGGACCAAAGTGCCATGCCGGAGGTGATGGTGGCTGGACCCAAGTGCCTAATGAAGTAACCTTTAAAGCTTCTCCAATAACGGTCAAGTTGTTGTGCATAGCCATTTGACTGTACAACCAGTATTTTTGTAGATCGTTCCCTTCTTCTTCACTTACTGGAGCATTAAATACTACACCTGGGGGTATCGGAATCATTGAAGTTCTTTGAGGTGGTGGAGGTTGTGGCTGTGGCTGTGGCTGTGGCTGGGCAGGGTGCTCGTCCTGGTGGTGCTTCTCATATTCTTTCACCACCCTATAGACGTATTCCCGATTGATCCTTCATCTAGAATGTGTCAATGATTCCAAAGGACCAATCGGGCAACCCACTATGGTGCAAAGATGGTGAATTAGACTAGGGGCATAAAATATGGGTCGTCTCGACCTACCACTCTCTAAAAACCCCTGTCTAATTAGGTGACCAACATTCATCGGGATCCCAGTCATGATAGCATAGACTAAGAGTACCTTGTTCCTCTCGATAAAGCTCACTGCATTGGACCCCCAAATACGGCTACTAATGAAATAAAACCATAACTTTGCCACTAATGAGAGTCCTTGACGAGGAAATTTTAATTTAATGGTAGACGAAGTACTCTTAATCCACTCTACCCTCCTATCACAAATGGCATCTTTGATTGCATTCATATCCTTATTTTTATTATTAAAAAATGCCCAATATTGACTAAAAGGTACGGGAGTATGTTGAAATACGCATTAATCACATCAGCACTAAAATCTACCAAAACTCCCTGTATACGCACCTTGCCATCTTCTAACTCACATAAATTATAATGAAACTCCTTGACTAACTGGGTAGCCCCAGGGTCAACCTGAGCATATCTTATAACTGTAACCCGCCCAATGCCTTGACCTAATTTGTTCTTCTATCGCTCTCCCAGAATCTTCATATACTTCCCAATGCATGGTTAGGTCAAAGTTCCTCTCTCTAATCACCTCATGCTTCTCGTCACTCTTGAATAATTGTTGAGCCCTATCACTCGAGAATTGAGGTTCAATTTGATCACCACCCTCAAATGATTGTTTCAAACCCCCTTCTCTGCTCGTACCCTCTTTGGATTTCCTTTTTCTAGAACCAGTCTCTCTCCTTCTCATTCTAACTCTTCTCTCAGCACTGCCATATACCCCTCTCGTCATATTCTTTATGCAAAAGGAATTCAATCACCAATTTAAAAAATTCCAACTTTCAATTAAGATTCAACACCACAAAGTCACAATCCAAATTTCGAAAGGAACGATCTACAAGGATACTGGTCGTATAGTCAAATGGTGATGCACAACTTGACCGTTATTGGAGAAGCTTTAAAGGTTACTTCATTAGGCACTTGGCTCTATAAGATGCCACCATCACCTCCGGCATGGTACTTTGGTCCACCTCGTGGACAATCCTACACACCACCGGCGGCTACTATAAATCATGAGGAATCTAGCCACGCAGGTGCGACTGGAGGGGACATGAATGATGATCATGAGGAGGCCCAACCTAGTGACGCTGAAGAAGGTCAAGACGAGATGGAATGAAGAGAAGAAGCCACCATTTGTTTGAGCATGGCAGAAGACCAACCTTGATCATTGGATTAATTTGATGGATGATGATGATTTTCCCTGTTTTCATGGTACACCATAGCTTTTGATTACTTTAGATTATGTTTGTTTTATTTTCAGTTTTTGGAATTGAAGTATTTCAGTTTTTCTTTTTAAGTAGTTTGGCTAATGGCCTTAACCTGATGCCAAGTGATACATTTTGATACTTTACAAACGGAATTTCTTTTGGATTATTAAATTGACACTTGGTGAAGTTTAGTTATTGCCTAATAAGAGTAATATGGCTAAGGGCCCTTTATCTTAGTCACTTTTTCTATTTTTGTTTGTCCCAAATTATTTGTCACTCCTTAAAAAGGCAATTAAACGAAAACTAATTTACCTATTTTACCCTTCATACAAATCCCTGAAAATGACATTAAAGTCATGTTATTACTTTCACAAACCATTTCAAATTTTGAAACTCCAACACCAAATAACAAATTTTGAATTTGAATATAGGGACAATAATGGAAAAAGTGTGTTATTAGTTGTCAAATATCAACTTCTCTTAAATTGTGTGCCGGATTGACCATGCCAAATAAAATGGGACGGAGGGAGTATTTTTCTTTTTCTCTCATTACTTGAACACTAGAGAAGCAAAACTCAAACTTCATCATTTGGCTCTATCTTTTGCTTGACAATACATTACTCCTCTCCTTCTCACTTCTTTTACTTTATTTTTGTATTAGATGTAGTATAAACTTCTGTTCACATTTTCTACAATTGATTTTGATACATATTTGTGTGAAAATCAATTGATCACGAAATGTAAAGAACCTATTGTTAAGCTGGAGGTTATAATCTAAAAGCTGAAAATAGACTGAGATTTGGGGTTGTGCTCGTGCATAATTTTGACACTATCTAGAGAGAGGATCAATAGGGCATTCAATGTGGAGTCAAGATCAGCTCAAATCTCAATTCTTGAATACCAGTTACTTTTGGATGAATGTGCATTTTTCTACTGAAAGTCTGTCTTGTGCTTTTATTCTGGATATATTCATCTTTGTATGAGAAGATAACTTCTTGTTCTTTTCAGTTGCACCCCCTTCGTGACTCTTGATAAAGTTTTAACTTCTCAAAAAGTTTCAATACATATTTGAAGTTATGAATGCTTTGGCTTTTTATAGATTTGAAAATTGTGGAAATCAGTAATAATATAACTTAAGAAAATGAGTGTGTTTAGGTTTCACAGATTGATGAGAAAAAAAATGGTATGATCTGGGTGGATTTATGTGGAGGGAGGTTGGCTGGTGGTCTTTCTGATTTTCTTTAAACGTTAATTTTATTTCTTGGAATGGAGGTGCTTAGCAGATGGGGTATTTGCAAGGTAAGTGATTCTTTAGGGAAATATTGTTAAATTTGACATTCAAAATTCAACTGGACTCGTCAATCATTACTAATGAGTTCATGTGAAGATTCAAACAATTAGAAGTTTATTTTAGCACTTTTGGTTTGGTTCTTAAATGTTTCAGTGTTTAGTTTAGACTTCATAATTGAGTTAAGAATTCAATTTTTTTTTTATTTTTTATCATGTCCTCTAAAATTCTTATTGCAATATGAGTATGGTCTTCTACCCTCTTGGGTTCTAATGACATACTCTGCAGTAATTAGAAGCCAACAGGTCAAAGCTAGAACTGTTGACATAGAATTAACACATCAAACAATAAATCTTCAGTCCTACTTTCATCCTGTATTGTCGTTTTAGGTTGAAAGATTTGTATTGCCTTGTAGCATGGTTGACTGTAAGTATTGACTGATTTTATCCATGGTAGCGTCTTCTGGCATAGAAAATTGCTCCTACATGGATGAATGTATCTTTGCGGATGAAAGATGACTCGGAGACTGATAAAGTTTTTGGCTGGGTTTTAGAAATGTAAGTTGTTTTTACAGAATAGTAGGATTTCTTCTTGAAAATTGTTGAATGGTTATGAATTTTCTGGATGCTGATATGGCTCTTAATTTGTCTTACCTCTGTTCTTTTTAGGTATGCGTATGCAGTTGCTTCTGCTTTACATGATGTGCGACATATTCTCCGTAAAGACTTTATGTTACAGGTGTGGATGCCTTTTAGAGATGCTATATTTTGTCTCGTCTAATTTGTCTTAACATGTAACTTAAATCACATACAGCCTCCTTGGGATTTGGAAGTTGGCAAGAAGTTCATAATACATTATACTTATGGATGTGATTACAACATGAAGGTAATTGCCTTCTCTTTATATCATAGCTGGTTATTCTTGAAGTTGGAGTTATTTAGTATTTCACTTGAGAGAAATTACAAAGTTAATTCGTCAGGTTAAAAATCATTAGTTCTGACAATTCCTTGCATTCCTCCCTCCTTTCCCTAATTTTTTTCCTTTCTCAAAGTGAATATGCTTCCTTAGAGAACCTGAATCCATTTCATTTATTTATTTATTATTTCTTGGTGCAAAAAACAGGGAGAATTGACATATGGAAAGATTGGGGAATGGAGATTTGATAAGAGGTCTTACCTTCGCGGTCCTCCACCTAGAAATCTCCCGTTACCCCCTCCTGGTGTTCCTGATAGCGTGGTATGTATAACTGTTGCCTTGAATTTTGTTGTCGCTCTGGAGTCTGGATGACCATTTGAAGCTGCTTCCCTGAAATCAACAAGACTTTACGGATGTGTGCTCTTTGGTTCCTAAGCAACATATTCTCCTACTTAGAAAATGAATTAAACTTTTCCATGGCACTTTTTTCTTGCTGCACTGCTAGCTATATGGTTACTTGCACTTCATGAACCCTTGTCAAGTTCCTTAAATTGCTCCATAGGTAGACTTGATAGATCATGCTAATCTCCTCCTATTCCTCCTGGTTAGAATCTTCTTTTCCTGTTTTTCCAAGTTTCTTCAAATCCCTTGTCATTCTGAACTTTTCATTCTACTTTTATATTTGGTGAAGTGGCAAAACAAATATGTTGAACCCAAACTGTATCCATTTCGGAAAACACTTATTATGCAGACTTCCATTTTTATTCCTATGAAATACATAGTACATTATATTCATACACATTTTTCTGTAAGTAAATGTCTTCTCTAGAATTGTGTAAAAGGAGGCCAACTTAACAACACACTTGCAAAAAGTAATATAACGATCAATACACAAAAATTAGAAAGCTTGAGAACAAGAAACGCATAATGTAACTGTTCAAATGCAAAAGTATCAATGCCCTTAGCAAAAGGACAATCCCTAATAACATGCAAACTTTAGTTACTACAACAGGACCTCTGCTTCTTCACTTATCTGACACTTGCATTTCCCATTTTCAGGTTCTTGGTAGTTCCACTCCTATAATAAATTAGCAATCTATGCCTTTCCAAATTCTCTGTCGCTGCTCAAAAGATTAATTTCCATGCTTTTCTCCCCTCCAGAATCTTCATTCTTCCCAAGTACCTTTTTGTACAATTCATTTTGCTGCCTCAGGCTCTCAGCAAAACCTCAGAGGCCCACTTCCTGGTGCAGGATCAGTCCTCTTTTCCTTCCTCTGTCATTTTCAGACATTTTATTTGATTTCTGACCCATTTCTAGAAACTGAAGGTTCTTCAGCACTACTTCGAAGTGAAATTTAGTCAAAAGGATATTATAAGATCCTAAAGAAAGTCACAGAGAGAGAGAGAACACTTATAGGGAATTAATTTCCTTATCTTTCATGATTAATGAACTTTTAATTTGGAACATGATAGAATTATCTGTTATGGATGATTTTCATATGATATTATTCTCTGGACAAATCACTTGATCCTAGAGGGGTAAGTATTCCAAAATGGCTGTTTTTTGACTTAAACATTTCCTGCTGTCTGAAGAGTGTTTATGTGTTTTTTTGATGTTGTTGGGGAAAATATACTACTATCTGGCTAGCCACAGATGCAGATAATACTTTTATGAAAGTCAAGGAAGAAACATCACTGAGCAACTGCCTGAAGAGAGAGAGAGAGAGGGAGAGGGGGAGAGAGAGAGCGGGCACTTATAGGAAGTGGATTGCCTTAGCTTTCATGAAAATGGACTTGGAATTTCGGATCATGATAGACTCATCAGCTATTTCTTAGGACAGCTGTTGCAAGGGATACTCTCAACTATAAGCTGCTTGACCAGTGTGGTAAATTTGACAACTGAAATTAGGCTAGATGTCTTGCTCTGTCTAGATGTGTAACGAATATTTGGTTGTTGTTATCAATTGCTGAAGTGAGGCACCTGAATAGTTACCAAATTATTGTGTGGGAAAGAGAAATGTATGCTGACTGCTTTTTGCATTGTATTCTCACGTTTGTGTGGTTGAGTGTAGTGTATAACAGATTATCGCGTTGAAAGAATTATCATAATCATTATAGGAAGCAACAATTATTAAACACAAATGGATTTTGAAATTATTTGTCTCTTGGTTGTAGTTTTCATCCTGCTTTGAGATTAAAACAATGAATGATGTGACTTGACTGTCCTACTCTGTCTCTCTCTCTTTCTTTCTCTCTCTCTCTCTCTGACACACACACACGCACACATACACAAAGGAAGAACATATGCATGTGTCTACACAATTATTATGTATCAAATAGATAAAGGAAGTGTATGCACGGTTAGAACATTTTTCCAATTATCTTTCTTTCAATTTCTGCAGGTAAGACTTGTGAAAATGGTGAATGAAGCAACTGCTAATATTCCAGGATGGGACGTGGAGTAAATGTTTTTCTGACTGTTGTAGAAGCTTAAACCAGCATTTATAAACTTTCAAATTCTGTACAGAGTAGTGCAATATAGCAGCTGTCGGATTGCATTTTGATATCAAAACTGTGGAAGCGACATTTTATGTGCAAATATAATGATATACTATTTGAAATTTGTTAGCTTTACTAATTTGAAAGCCTCAGGTCCTTCATGTTGTAAACTTTTTTCCCTTTTTGTCATGTTCTCACATCTGGGAATTTTTTGTAACAACCATTACTGCTAATAATGAAATATACGAATAGGGGAATGTGGAGCTAGATGTTAAAGGGTATCTAGTGGAGTTCATTAAGCTCCAGTACCTGGGAGAAGGGTGTTAAAATTCCCGCCAAATGTTAAAAACAACACTCTTTTGCCTCTTGGAATTGGCTGTCGCATGATGTTTTCAGATTTGGATGTGCATACAAGACGTGATCACACATTTCTCCATTGCAAATTGGGGTTGATGGCTAATGGAAACTTACTGGATTTTGACCTGACTGTGCTAGAAAAGGATAAAAGGATTGAGGTTGGACCTGTGTAGACACCGATGTGTGGGTTAATTGATTCATTCGGATCGTATTAATGGGTTTATCACCCATCGGTCTACAGCTTTGTAAATGGTGCTTATAGCACTTTGTGAAATTTAAAACTGACTTTTCAAAAAGAATTTGTTAATAAAAAATTAAAAAAATGGTTTCATTTTTTGTGTTTTAGAAAAGCTAAAAGTTGTTTATAAAAGTAACTTTGCATCTAATTTTGCAAAAGTACTTTTATTTAAAAAATAAAAAATCTAGAAAATTTCAAAAATAGTTGAGAACAAGATCAAAATGGCATATGTTAGAATTACGCAGATATGTGTGTGTTTTTTGTATCTATGTAAATGATACTTCTTATAGATATTTAAATACTGTCCATATAAATATTTAAAATACTTTAACTAGAGGTTTGTTTGGCTGGTTATAAAATGTTTTATTCGGGAAAATATTTTCCTTAACATTCTGGCATTTGGTAGAATGTTTTATCACATGGGTCTGTTTGAGTCAATGAGAAATATTTTGAGTAATTTGTCGCTAAATTTTTGTCGGTAAATCCGTTATTAATTTTATCAATGAGATATTTTTTGACGAATGAATTTTGTTGAAAAATTAGACGGCAAATCATTTATCTATCCCTAAATACTAAACAATATTTAGCGACAATTTAATAATCGATTTTTGTTAAAATTAGTTGCTAAACGATTTAGTAAGGGATTTTTCGATGGAAATCATTCGTTAAAAAATACCTCGTCGATAAAATTTTGCAACGAATTTACCAACGTAATTTCAGTAACTAATTTTTTTGTTTGAAAATCAGTTGCTAAATTTGGTTCTGAAATATTATGGAAACCTTTCTTAGCCACAAATTTTTCAATTGCTAAATTTAGTGACTTAAAAATCCGTTGCTAAAGATAACAGTAGCATCGAAAAAATCTATACTTAATTAATATTTTTTAAAAATAAAATATATTAAAGATGGAAAATTCCTTAAGACATCGTTTGGTTGGCAACACATTAGATGTGTATAAAAGTATTCTTTTTCCCAAAAATTAAATTCCATTGGTTGATTCATTTTTTGGCTTGAGAATTAGGAAAATAAAAACTTTCCTCAAAACTAGGAAAGTTGTTACAAAATACCATGATTCTAAATACCAATTATTTTGTTGGTATTCTTTTTACTTTTTCAGGATTTTAATCAAAAGTACACTCATTACATTTTAACCCTCTCATCTCTCCTCTAAACCCTACATCAATTCAATATCTGCTAGAACGATATCTCCATCTTTCTCTCTAATTCAATCATTCCCCTCCTCAAGTCATCAATACTAGGGTTTGAGCCTACCGTCTTGTTGAGTTTCAGGTTAGTTATCGAATTTCAAGCATTGTGGTTTTGTTCAAGTGTTCTATTAACCCCCGAAATCATCAATTTTAATAAGGTTTTACTATTAATCCAACAATACAAACCACATTAAATCAACAAAAAAACAAAAACAAACAAAAACACAAAATTTCTCAAAAAATATATATAGAATTCAATGATTGAATAATTCCTACTTCTCTATGGAGAATATGACAACGGATTAGGCTAGACAATTCATCCGCATTTAAGGTTCTGAAGAAGAGAAGTACAGTTTACATAGGAATTAGTTGCATTTTCTTTTCCTTTTTTGTTTGTGTTTGGAAATTGAAATACTATAAATTAAGGTTACTAGTCGTCAATAGAAGATTAGGATGTAGGAATTTCTGAAAATTGAAATTTAATTTCTTATGAAGTAAGAAACTTGTCATGGTTGATGATTTGGATTTGGAATTTTGGAAGATGATTAGCTGTGTGTGGACTCGAGAAAATTCTATCCTGTCAACGAGGTTAAGTCCTAACTTTTTTTGATTTGTAATAAATTAGTTCAATTTATTTATAATATTTGTAACTTTTAATAGATTATTTTTCATTGGCTTCATGTCAATTTATATATCTATGATGTATTTTTCATCACTGTGTATTTAATTATTTGAAAAAGATGAGTATGAAAATTGTTGTTTATAGTTCTTTTAGTAGAGGTATATACCATTTACTTTTAAATTTAATATTTTTTATATGCATCTTATTATATATTTACTTAATCTTATAATGGCCATGAATGTTATAATATTGTGCCTATTACAGATATGGAACGAATCTTTGGATTTCGACGAGGTAAAGGAAGTAATCATGTTTGGACAATTGTTGAGCATGAAAAATTAGTGGAACAATTGTTGAGCTAAAATAAGTGGAAAATTTGATGGTGAAAATGTAATGGTTAAGAAAAGGATATCAAAAAGAAATAGAAAGAATATTAGAGCAAAAGTTACCAGGACATGGTCTCAAGGAAAAGCCACATATTGAATCTTGTTGTAAATTGCTAAAAAAGTAATATCATGTTATTTGTGATGTGAGAAGCACGAGTGGCTTTGGTTGGGATGAAAACAAATTTGGTGTTACAACAGAACCTCCTGTGTTTCTGATTACTTAAAGGTAATTAAGCATTGTTTCATCATTTTATTTTATTTATAACTTTAACTTTACTATTAAATTATATGTTAATAGAGCATTGAATTTACTGTAGAGTCATCAGGAATTACTCATTTATGAGAAATAAGTCATTCCCTTACTATAATCAATTAGTTATTGTTTGGGGACAAGATAGAGCAATTGGAAAGAATGTCGAAGCACCCGCAGATATATTAGAAGAAATAAATAGAGAAGATAATATGAATGAGGAGATCAAAGAATCTGATGGAGATGATGTTGAGCATCAAAATGCCAAAAAACTGACAGGTGATTCTCACTGTGAAGGAAGTTCAAAGAAAACGCATAGCAAAAGGAGAAGAAGTGCTGATAGCTTGGTTTTGAGCTTAAAGCGTATGACTGATGTGTTAAGTGCTCACATGAAAGAAAATAGTGAACAAATGCCAAAATTTGTAGAAACTATTGCAAGTCCGGAACAACACAAAAGTAATAATAATCACAAGCTTAATGAAGAACTTCAACAATTAAAAGGGTTATCAACTTTTGAGCAAAACAAGGTTGGAATGATACTTGTCCGTGATCCAAATATGTTGGATTATTTTTTTACTGTTCCGAAGATTCTCAGAAAGAACAATTTTTGAAGCAAGTTTTGGAGGACAATTAGTTTCGATTCTCAAATCTATTAGAATTAGATTGTTTGGTTATGTTTAAAACTTGCTAGTTTTTTATTTTGTCTTGGATTTGAATTATTTTATTATAGGATAGGAATTGCTTCTCATTTGGATTTATTTCATTATTTATTTTGATACTTTGTCTTTAATCTAATTTCTTATTATTTTCTTTTATTAAAAAAATTATCATAATAGCATAACCATGTCTTTGTTAACCATACACTTTTAATTGTCTCTTATCTCTTATTGAGTTGGTCATAAAAAAATGTGTTAAATATATTTTATGTATAACCGAGATCTCTTATTGAGTTGGTCATAAAAAATGTGTTAAATATATTTGATGCATGCAGTGTTGTGTTGCCTTAATTTTTTATAGTTTGTAAAAATTAGATTTATAAAAGGTATTGATTACTTGTGCTTTATTTAAACATATAAATTATTTTTTATAATCGCTAAATAAGCAAAAAGTAACACAAATAGAATGTTTATTAGAGACATCTATATTTTTACTTATACTAATGCAAAATTGTTTCATAAATTTTTTGTCCACATATTATGTTTATAGGGATATTATTGGTAATCTAGTAAAAGTTAAAAATACATTCTGTAGCATTCTATTTTGAACCAAACATTGGAAAAAAAAATCCATACAATTTTCCTATCAAAATTCTTGAGAGTATCCAAACATGATAAAGGAACATTTTTCCGTGGAATAACATTCTGAGTAATTAGAATCCTAATTAACTTTACTTTACTGCCAACTAAACGAGGCCAAAATGTTTTAACTTTCCTGGAAAAAAGTGTCTTAACGAGTCTTCAAACTTGGCACTAAACTGGGAAAAGTGTTATTTTATGGTTCAGGAAGGAATTGGCTTAGGCCATCGTATTTCATTTAAGGGCATAGAAGTAGATAAAAGCAAAGTAGAGATCACTGAAAATTACCACTCCCCACAAATGTGAAGGGCTAGTGAGGAATTTTTTTGGTCCCGCCAGTTTTTACCAGTATTTCATTAAAAAATTTCTTTAATTTCTCACCCTTTATGTGCTTTATTGCAAAAAGATGTGCCTTTTGTTTATGATAAATGTTTGTTTGCATTTAATAAATTAAAAGAAGCTTTGATTACCACACCCGTGATAGTCGCACTATGTCGTGGGTGCGGCATTGTGTCAAAAGAAAGAAAAGGTCTTGCATGTTGTGTATTGCACGCCGAATCCTTAATGAAACACAAATAAATTATTCCACCACAGAAAAGGAATTGTTGGCAATGGTTTTTGCCTTTGATAAGTTTAGGTTATATTTGATAGATAATAAGGTGATAGTTTATACTGATTATTCAGCCCTTAAATACCTATTGACGAAAAATGATGCTAAACCTAGAATTATTTGATGGATTTTACTACTACAGGGATTTGATTGGGAGGTGGTGGAAAAGAAAGGAGGTGAAAATACTACGGCGGATCACCTTTCACGACTTGACATTGAAGGACCCATGCCAAGAAAAAGTGATGAAGTGCCCATAAATCAAACATTTCTGGAAGAACATTTGATGAGAATGGAGGATGGGGCACCTTGGTATGCAGATATTGTCAATTTCTTAGCTACCAAGATCATTCCATCCACCATGGATCTAAATCAAAGAAAGAAATTTCTTTCAGAAATGAAGTACTATATTTGGGATGACCCTTACCTCTATCGTCAGTGCAATTCTGGAGAGTGAGGTGCAAAGTGTCTTATTTCATTGCCACTCTTCACCAGTAGGAGGACATCACGGCTCACAAAGGACGGCTGCAAAGGTGTTGCAAAGCGGCTTGTTTTTGCCAACATTGTTTCGTGATGCAACCAATGCGACCAATGTCAACGTGCAGGGAATTTGTCCAAAAAGATGAAATGACATTGCAAAACATTCTAATTTGCAAGATTTTTTACTGTGGAGTATTGATTTTATGGGCCTTTTTCGTCTTCGTATAATAATAAATATATCCACTTGTGGTGATGGATTATGTGTCCAAGTGGGTGGAAGCTATGGCACTACCAATGAATGATGCAAGAGTAGTGACAAATTTTGTGAGGCAAAATATTTTCTCACGATTAGGTGTTCTGCGAGCTATTATAAGTGACTGAGGATCACATTTTAGAAATTTCTTGTTCAAATTTGTCTTATCTAAATATGGAGTCACCCACAAAATTGCTCTGCCATATCATCTACAAACTTCTGGGCAAGTAGAGGTTTCAAATCGGGAGTTGAAGTGCATACTAGAAAAGACCATAAACTCGTCAAGGAAGGATTGGTCTAACAAGCTATACGACACACTTTGGGCATATAGGACCGCCTTCAAGGCCCCCAATTGGGATGTCTCCTTACCGATTGGTTTATGGTAAAGCTTGTCATTTTTTGGTTGAAATTGAGCACAAGGCATATTGGGCGATCAAAACTCTCAATTATGATTTGAAGAAGGCTGGTGCGAAGAGACTTCTCAATCTAAATGAATGCAATCATAGATGACCTGCGAAGAGAAGCCTACAAGAAGACACAACTATACAAGGAGAGAACTAAGTTGTGGCATGACAAACATATTTTGGAGAAGAATTTGAAGGTCAAGGACATGGTTTTATTATACAATTTAAGGCTCAAGTTGTTTCCCAGAAAATTGAAGTCAAGATGGAGCGGCCCATTTGAAGTAGTGCAAATATTCCTGTATGGTGCAGTAGAACTCGAAGGAAGTCAAGGCAATTTCAAGGTGAATGGCCAACGGGTAAAGCACTACTACGGTGGGTTTATTCACGAGGGGTGGGAAACCGCCCACCTTACCAACCATTAATCAAACGAGCCAAAGTCAAGGTTAAAACTATAAACAAGGGCGCTACATGGGAGGTAACCCATGTTCTTTTTTGGTTTTTGATCTTATGTTTTTGTTGAGTTTTTCTTGTTTTAGTTTCGTTTACGTCTGCATTATATTAATTTGTAGGAAAAAGTTGAAAAAAAATTGCGTCTTAGGGTCAAATGAAGGAGTGTTTTGAAATTTAAAAAAAAAAAACAAAAAAATAGAGCACTTAGACGACAACCAGAAAAGTTGAATAACCTTACTAGCCATTGCCTAGGCGCGACAACCAGGCGTACTGGGCAGAAGGGTTATTTATGCAAGTACCAAAGGTACGGGTTAATTCTTTCTTCTATTTTTCAAATCTCTTTCCAAACCTATTTCAAGAAAAAAAAAAAAAAAAAAAGATCTTCTACCTACAAATTCTACACTTTCCAATTAAATTCATCATTCTATAACATTCAAATTTTACATCCACACAACTTCCACATCATCAAAGGTATGGATTTTATTAAATTTGTTCCTTTTATGGTTTTTCTTGCATACAATTAAAGGTGCATTTTTTCATGCTTATTTGATTCTAAGTTGTTTAATTTATATATCTTATGCATGAATTTGAGATTTCATGTTGTGTGGGGTAATTTTTTATGTGAATTTTTGTTCAACAATTTGAATTACTTTTATGCACACTATGTGGTTTGCTAAATTGTTTGGATTGATTTTATTTGGGGATTTTTATTCCAATCATTAGAATTACTTCAATTATGGAATAATATGATCATAAGGATGGTTTGTGATATTTTTCACCTATTTTACCTTGTTATTTTGTTATTCATAACTGTAAGGGTTTATGTGTTTGCATTTATATTCAAACACACAATACATGATTTTGTAGCATAATTATAATTATGAATTGTATTTTTGGATATCCATAGTGGGTATAGTGGTTGCTACTAAGTAATTGAATCATTATTTTTTCAAATTATGGAGTTATTAGATTATGTACACCAAGTGTTTGTCAAAACGTCTCAATGAAGGAATATGTCAAAACGCTTAGTATAATTGCATGCATTTTTATCCAAGGCTGTCTTCATAATTATGGAGCAATATTGTTCATATTTTGATTAGTCAGCCTTGGGATAACTCCATTAATTTTGTGTTACTTAGAACAACATCTAATCTTGTGATTTAATTGTGATGTGCAAAGCATGGGTTATTCAGTGTAATTATGGAATTGCATCAGTGTGGAAATTATGGTTATTCTAACAAGTAATTTTTTTGTAGGTATGGGGCGTACTCGTGACCTAGCAAAGGGCAACATTCCCGCATCATTGTCTTCTGACCCCCAACGAGAAAAAGAACAGCCTCAGCAGCCAGTAGTACCGGAGTAATTTTTAAATGCTGCTGCCTATCAGAAATTCTAGAATGACATATCCAAGTGGGGCAGCAATTAAAGAAAAAGGTATATATATATACCACCACGTGGAGCACCAGTACTTCGCCAAGTCCTGAGGCAACATGGATGGAACCACTTCGTTGCCAACCCTATCGATGCCATACTACCTGTGATAAGAGAATTTTACTCTAATTTGGCTCATTATAGTGACAAACGGGTTTATATGCGAGGATAGTAGGTGGACATTCGGCAGAGGCGATCACTCAAACTTTAAAACTAAACTGGGTCTGACAAACGAAGTGGCTTGAGATGCCAATAGCTCTGGAGCTTAACACAATTACCAGTGTCTTATACGATGTGGAGGTAGAATGGACGTTTACAACTGCTAGTGACATAGCTGAACATTTTTCTTTTAATAGACTTAAACCTGAATGGCAAGTCTGGTTCAAATTTATATATGCCCGACTTCTTCCAGTAAGTTATCTTACTGATGTTGCTATGGAACCTGCTAAATTGTTTTACTATATTGCCACTGAGAAAGCCGTTGATGTCGGCCAGTTAATTTATAATGAAATCTGTCATTCAGCGACTACAAAACAGTCTGGGTTATGGTATCCGTATTTGATAATAGCTTTGTGCTTAAGGGCAGGGGGCCTATGGATCTGGCTGAGGAACGATTGAAGACTGGGAAAGAACTTGTTATGGAGGGGATTGTTAAGCCACTACGAGAAGGATGCGTTCCCGGGTTTCTACTTTTGAACTACAAGTAAGTGAAGACGAGCCAAGGACTCAAGAGCCTTTAGTAGATTTTACATGAAAAACGACGTAGTGTCGTGTGGCAAAGGTTTGATGCATATATTATGTACCAGTATACATGGCAACAAACAATGGACGCTCGACAATTGGCTCGAGAGCATGGGGAGAATCCATCGACATTTCCACCATTTCCTCTTTTTCCTCAAGAATTGGCCCTAGACGATGAAGATTGATCATAGTTTCATTTTTCTTATTTCCTACATTTTAATTTAATCGTACTCTTTTATATTTTCTGTGTAGTTTGTATAGCCATAAGGGGTTAGGATATCCTTCTTGGCTTAACATAGTTTCTTGGTTTATTTGTTTCTTACCATTTTAAATGTTTTTGAGTTTTGCTTTTGGTTTTAGTGATTGATGTTTTTCACCTCTACTTCGGTGAATTTAGTCCAAATAAACGGCACCAAACATTCTTCATTGACATAGAAGCTTCCCTTATACCCTTTTTGCTCTTTATTTTTGCATTGGGAACAGTGATATACCCTAAGTGTGGGATGTGGAGTTTTCTTAATTTCTATTAGACATTTTGGTGTTTCGTTTGTTCATTTTGTTCAATTTTTGCTTTTATATTTGTAGCTTAGATTTTTTATTTGAGTGCCAGTAGGTGTTTTAATGTTCACAAAGAAGTTTTATGTTAATGGGTGGCCAACATTAATTTAAAGCTCTTTTTATTATTTGTTTATACTTTTTCCCTTCTTTGTTAGCTAAGACCCGAGCGTTATATTACAAACTAAAAGTCCTACCTAATTTAAATCGAGTCAGTTGTATATATTAGTGGAGAAATGTAAGAAGAGTAAACTATGGAATGTTTAGAAAAATTCAAAGGGTTTGCATGATTTGATCTGAGTGTCTTAAAAGTTATTTTTGTATGGTTATGCACACACATACACCAGAATTCATGTATAGGGGTTTATTATCATTTGACTATTTTCCTTATGATAGTTTGGTTCTTGGTTATTCATGTACATAATTGATAAGATGTGTTGAGTATATTTGTGATTCATTTGTATGTTTTGCTTGAGCACAATTCATTTCAAAAACTAAGTGTGGGGTATTTGATAAGCTTGTAAATGTCGTATGTTTCATGTATCGTTTACCACCATTTTTAATGTAATTTGAGCAATAATTGAGTAATTATGTACTAAAATGGTTTATTTTGAGTTTTGTAGGGTTTGGGTGAAGAAAGAGTCCAAATTGATTGTAAAAGTGGAGGAAAATTGCAACATTAGAATTTCGTGCACCGGCGAGGAGCGATTTTGATATAGTTTGGTACATTGATCAAAACTTTCTTGTCGGAGCTTCAATTGAAGTGATTGAAGATTTTTTAGAAAGTTAAGACATAGAGCTACAACTTTCATGTTTTGAGTTTTATCAAATTTTTCCTGCACCATGGAGAAAATTGAAGATGAAGTGAAC
Organism: Cinchona pubescens; assembly: GCA_025175665.1. Taxonomy (NCBI): domain Eukaryota; kingdom Viridiplantae; phylum Streptophyta; class Magnoliopsida; order Gentianales; family Rubiaceae; genus Cinchona; species Cinchona pubescens. Next base: position 4,666,331 of record JANKKI010000062.1, read on the forward strand.
TTACATCTCTGGAACCAGCGCCCAGGTGCCAAGTCCTGAAAGGCAAATTTAGCTCACTGGAAGTAGTGCTCAAGCGCTGATTGATGGATGGGTTGCACAAGGTTGCTTATTTTACAAAAAAAGGATCTAACCTCTTGTGGGACCGGTTATGTGGGAAAGTGTGTACTTATTATCCCAAAACTCCAAAACCCTAAAGAATCTATAAATACACCAAGAGAAGGAGCGGAAATAATCATCATCATCATCATCGGCCATTATTAGTTTTTTAGATTTTCAATAGTTAGGTAAATAATTTAGCCGTATGGTAGATTTTCTCAAACATTCGAGCCAGAATTTTATTCTCTTATCAAGAATTCAAGATTTGACAATCATCAACATTCGTTTTCGCTACAATTACTGAATTTGATTTATTTTTATGCAATTTAGTTTTTGTTCTTATTGCTTTCTTCTTATTTAATTAGTGTTCTTGTTTTATTTCCTTTAAATTCTTAATCACTTCTGTAGTTTAGTAGTTAGGGTTTTATTGGATCGTTTTTAATTGCTTTTATAGGATATATTAATTTAATTTATTGTTCTTGATTAAATTCTCGCACGTAGGGTAGATTAAAGTAGGATTTTAGTTAATTACATTCAATTGCAATTTCTTTCCGTAGGGTTATAATTTTACATTATTGTCTTTATTTTAATTTCTTGCGATTAAATTTAGTTTTAGTTTAATAAAAAAATTCTAATTATTTTGTCTAACTAGTAAATAGATTTGGAACCTAATAATTGTTCCAATATTCCTTGTGGGAACGATCTTTACTCATCCTGCATACAAATTCACCTCGTATACTTGCGAGTGTATGGGAATTGATTAGGGTAATTAAGGTTTTCTTTTATTACTTGTTCATTATTTTCAAAAAATCTAATCAATATTCTACCGAATAGACATGAACATGACACAAAATTAATAAGTTATGAAACTACCCATAATTTATCGGGTCATTATTGGGTCAACCCGTTCATGACACGAAATTAAACGGGTTGGGTTGGGTCAACCCATGGGTTAACACGATAACTCGTTAAGTTACTGTATGAGCAGATTTTACTGAAAATTTTTCTTTATTATAATTTAATATTGTATACTTTAAAATTGTAATGAATAATAGATTTAATGTTAGATTATTAAATCAAACATAATAATTATTTTAAATATTATCTAAAAAAATTCAATAATTTTAATTAGTGTTTTAAATTACTATGATAATAAGGTTAGTATTAATAATTATTTAGGTTATTAAATAATTAAAATTTGAGATTTTAATTCAAATGGATCGCAAGTTATGTAATTTGTCGAATAGGCTGTTGCTTTTTGTCAATGGTAAATGGGTAAGACATGAACTCGACGTGAATCCGAATGGGTTAGACACGAACACAACACGATAGGAATCAGGTGCCATATAACACGACATAAACACGACACAATAAGAAATGGGTCACATCTGACACGACGCGATAACCTGACAACTCGACCCATTGACACCCTTAAAGTCAATGTGGTTATTGCATGTTATGGACTTCAAAATTTTTATACCGGATTGCCAGCCATATGACTACCACTTTATTGATCATCTTTGATAATTTGTAGAGTTATTTTCGGTTCATACTTTAGTCTAGATTTTCGCTTGGTTTTGAATACACTCTAAGGTTTTTAATATTTTTGTGATTAATATTTCTTTGGGTTTTTATAGTATTTATGTGATTTTTTGAGTGTTTGTAAGTTGGTGGATGGTTTGGTACTTTAAAGTGCTAAGAAAATGCAAAATAGTGCGAAAATTGGGTAAAAAAAAAGTATTTTGGGGGTCAAACACTACAACACTCTAAAATAACTTAAAACGCAAAGTTGTGTCATTTTTGTTTCATTGAGATTCTGAGAGTCAAATTCCGTAATGCTGGAAACAAGGCAAAACCAAATACTACAGCATTGGAAACCCTAACAGCTACTAAAGACAATTGATTTTTTGGCCTTTAAGTCATTTCTTACTGTAAAAGACTCGAATTGCAACGAAAATTGAAAACATTTATTCTCTTATGTATGTGTGTGTGCGTGTGCCTGTATATGTGTGTGTATATATACATATATGTATATGTATATGTATATAAGACTAAAACCTGAAAATTTAAAATATGATAAAAGGTAACTAAAAAACTACCTAAAAACCCATCTAAATACTTGTGCAGTATAAACTTTTAAAGTACATGATATTGTACTGTACAAGTACTTAGAAGGGTTTTTAGACAGTTTTTTAGTTAGCTTTTATCATATTTTAATATTTAGGTTTTAGTCTTATAAGAACACCCTAGTAGGGTTATTGAAAACTTGTTGAAAGTGGAAGCCATTCTTTATCTAATAGAAGGCTTAAAGAAGGGAATCTTTCCACAAATCTTCAACTTTCTAATGTTTGTTATCTTTATTTTCCGTTATTTAGACTTCATGATGATTGTTGATGAAACTTTTGTTTATTTTCAATGGTTGTGGATTAGTAGTCGTGGTAGGGATTGATGTGGCCCAACTACACAATTCATGAGTACTTGTTTTGAATAAAGATTCAATCTCTTCATATCATTTGTTCATAAAAGTATGTGTTGTTATTCTTAATTCTATTCTTTATATGAATCACCATCCTAGATCATGTTTAAGAATTGATATTTGAAGATTAATCGAAAATAATATATACCAAGATTTGTTTATGTCCATAACGGTAGTTTGATAATGAATACATTATTGGTCCATTTAGTTTCCTCGAAAGGCACTAATAGTCTCGGGTTTCTAAAATCCTGATGTTCTGATTTTATTTGTGTACATTTATTCTGAAAAGACTTCTTTGAAAGTAAATATAATTGAGATAGTTATTGACTTGAGAAAGTCTAATAAAATTTAGAAAAATTTGTTATCTTATGTGCATCCTAGTTAAATCTTGTTTAATAAAGTCTTATAGTTGTGTTAGTCAGACAAAGTCTGTTACCTAGAATCCTTAGTCCTTCTCTTGTCTTTATTTATTTTTCTATTAATTTAATTGCTAGCAATGTTCAAGAATAAATTGAAAGTGGAGATTGTTATGGTGCAATTCCTTTCGCACCATCTAGCCACTTCATGCATCAGTCTCCAGAATAGAAGAATATTAGACGGCATGGCGGACGAATATTGCTAATGAAATGTATAATGCCTACTGCAATAGGCATTGGACTGAAGTGTCACTTCTTTAAGTGCCAAGCTAATTTTAGCTAGTAGAGTGGTAATGTTTTATTCTGAAGACTGGTTTTCAATATAGTAATCCTATGTGATTATAGTTCTACCTTTTCTATAACATTATGGATCTTTACAGCTATAGTCTGGATGGATCAATCTTTAGTTAAACCTTTTTTGTAACTTGTTCATACTCATTGTATTGTTGATGGTAGCTATTGCCATGCAAAATTATTATTTTACATATGACAGCTGAAGTTATTTTCACCTTCACAAAACCAACAATTTACTTGCCGTTAGGATGGCCAAACAAACATCAACCATCCGATTAGCTAGAAAGCTTGGTTCACCTTCCAGATGTTGAAGTTCGACTGATTTTGAAACATGGATATAAGATGTGATAATACTTCGGTTCATGGGCTTTAGATGAACTTCAAACAGAACATAATTGATAGTTCGAATGAAGTAAACCCAGTATTAAAACATTACCAAATGCAGTTTTAGCCCCAAATCGTTTCAAATCCTAATGTGCTCCTATCAACCAAAAACCTACAAACCTAACCAATTGCAAATCACTACCTCGAATCAACTACAAATTTCATTTCCCCTCAATATTAGAGCTCCAATTTTAAGAAATATACTATGCAATACAATTTACTTGTCCTAATCTGTGTCATGTGAAGACAAGCTACGAGACATTTGTTGCTTGTATGAATTAAAATCTTTTAATCAACATAAGTTAAATGGGTTGCAAACACCTAACATGAGGGGAGTAAAGGTGTTTGAGGAGGAAAATACTTAGGCAGACTCGATTTTTGGTCCCACCTGTAAACCCTGTGGTCAGGATTAAATTTTAAAGAATCTTGCTTACATCAACTGATGTCATAGATTTTCTAAAATTTAATCCACACCACAGGGTCTACAAGTGGGACCAAAGATCGAGTCTACCTAAGTATTTGTAATAATCTGTTTGAGGAAGGGGTTGATCAAGAAGGATCTCCGAAACCGGTGTAGAGGTTCGTTGGCATATCAGTTGATGAGAAATACAATCGGTGACTACGATCAGGTACACCACCCAATTAGCCAATGGTTTAACTTGAGGATAGCTCAGTCTGTCCACGACTTTTAGATTTTTGAAGAATGAGGGATTTGAAGTCTTCGGAGTCTTTTCCTTTTGTGAGTCGTACAGTTCTCTTTTCATCCTATTTGACTCTTTACCTCGGATGAACTCTGATGTTCTTTCTAGCAGTTCGGAGTAAGACTCTGGCATCCTCTTAGTCAATTCGGCGTTGACGCTCTCGGTTCGGATGCTGCTGCAGAAAGCAGCAACCAGAATCCTTTCATCAATATTTTTTATTTGGATCACTTTATCGTTGAAGCGGTCCAAAAACTTATTAAGTGATTCATCTGGCCTCTGGCGGATATTCATGAGGTGTGACGTGTCTTTCTGCAATACTAATTTGCTTCTGAAATGACAGTAAGGAAGAAGGACTTCGCCAGCTTGTGAAAAGTGGCAATTGAGCTCACCGGCAGCTCTTGAAACTATTTTTGAGCAGGACCTCGAAGGGTAGTGGCGAACAATTTACAAGGGATGGCATCATAAAGGTTTGTGACCGCCACCACGTGCTAAAGATGGTCAGATGGGTCACAGCCTCCCTTGTAACGGTCGAGGTCCAGTAGTTTGAATTGCATCGGGAGTGGCTCGGCTCTGATAGAGAATGTAAACGGATCTCTATCAATTTCTGTTGGAGCAGTAGTATTTAACACGAAGTTATTATTCCTCAATATTTCTTGAATTTTGTTTTCGAGACTCTGCTTCTCGGGCTATTTTAGAACAGCCGAAAAGGGTCCTCTCAATTCAGAGCTTTTGGAGGAATGTGCACCCAGTCTGTTACGCACTGGTAATTTTTTCGGCTGACTTGTCGATGAATGCGATTCATCAAACTGCTCGTCCAATCTCGGCTTCATGATTTTGTGTTGCAGATCACTCGGTCCTAGATAGTTGAATGGACTGGTTGATTTCTAGGTCTTCGGTCAGGTTGTTGTTCAGCCTACGGTGTGATCGCTCGGTTCGAGCATTTAGATAGAGTTTGATTATCACGTCACTCAACAAACTCTTTGAAAGATTCAAAGTGGTCAGAGATGTATTTTAAGACGTCATTTTGTTTCTGCTGAGTTTCAATGGAGGCCTCGGGGTTCTCTGCTTCATTGTTTTGTACCACGAAGTGCTGGTTACTCGCCTCAACTTCCTTGCTAGTAGTGTGTCTAGTGCCTCTATTCTTTATCTTTCTCAAAATTGAAATCAATTGGAAGGAAATATGTAAAGATATGTCGTTCCCACAGATGGCGCCAAAATGATGAACCGAGAATTTTGTAGAGGAGAATCTTGTAATATGAATGGGCTTACAAGTAAATTTCATATAACAATCCCTACACCCAACCCCCTTATTTATAGATTTACAAAAGAAGGGTTGAGACTCAAGACTACTAGATCAATTTACAAATATTACTGCGATATTTGTCCTTAATGAGATCACCACATAAGCACCTCTAGAATATTTTTGAAAAATATGTCACGTGCTAATCCTGAGCATCATCAGGGTTGATCAAAAAGGACATCTCCGAAACCGGTGTAGAGGGTCATTGGCATATCAGTTGATGAGAAATACAATCGGTGACTACGATCAGGTACATATGTTGTAGTTCACAGAAGTTGTGACTCAAACATACATCAAATGCATTTTGAATGAGCAATTGAATATTTCCAATTACAAAACTGGGACAAATTATTGTTCTTTAATGAAAATATTTATCCGATTATGATGCTTCAATTTTATGCTAATCTAAGGGAAAAAGGGAAAGAGGAGTTCATTAGTAGGGCGAATGAATGTGAAATCAAGTCGACAAGTTCTATTATGAATGATATTTTGGACTCTAAACCCTTTCCATTTTCGAAACTAATATACTTTTCGATTATGCAAAGTGGCCAACTATGAAAGACGACTTTTTGTTGAATAGATCTGTGTGACAATTACTGCAAGAATCGTTATGAAAAGGCTTTGGAAATTGAGCTTGAGAGGTTTGATGGATTGCATAAATTTGTCTTTAACATGACGTCTAATATGTGTATTCCTACTGAGGGATACAAAACGGATCCTAACAAAATGAACTTGTTATTGCTGTGTTGTATTGTGAAACATACACAACTAGATTTTGGATATATGATGTATCAACACACGGTTACATCTGGTAAGGAGAATTGCAGGTCTATGCCATTCGGTTAATTTCTAACATATCATTGTCCAGTCGTTAAATATTCATTTTTTAGTAAAGCTGAACCAAACTCGGTCCGTATTCAGCCTACGGTGAAGCACAACCTATAATCAATTATAATTATAGCTTCTAGGTTGGGTTGGATTTGTTAGATAAGCAGATCGTTATAACTGACTCCATTGAGTTTGCCAGTGTAGAACTCAACCACCCACCATGCTACGCGAAAGCTGAACTTCAATAAGTTCTACTACTTCACAACTTTTACTCGATTAGCTTATTTAGTCATATGGGACTAAAATTCCATGATGGTCAGATGGATGTATAAGGAAGAGTACTATACTATAGGTCTACCGCCACAGCCTCCAAGAAGGAGGAAGAAAAGAACTAAATAAACAAATGAGGTTGAGGATGCAATTATCGAGCAGAGCTGGTGTGTTTAATTATGAAGCAAGTAGCACATTACAGCAACATGGTGCTTGAGAGGGTGATATGGATAGAGGAATTTTCACTATGTTGGACAACAATAGTACAAGACTTGATAACTTTTTCAACCAAACCAGTCAAAGGTTGGATGCCACTAAAGGCAAGATAAATGTTATTGATGGAAGAGTAGACATTCCCAAGCATGGAGTGAGACTACTTATCAATGATACCCAAATACTGTGAGGTCTACTACTGCACAAAGGTGAAACAGATAGGCAGTGACACTATGGAGCACGATCTCGCTAAACTAGTGTAGGGAAGCCGGGAGATGTTGTTGTGGCTTGTAATTACAACCAAGTAGCTAGCTTTACGTGACTATTTGTTAGGTTACTTTTTATGAATTTGTTCTTTTTGACTAAGACTCTTGTGTTCATGTTCATGTTTCGGCCTTGTCTGATCAATATTCTTATTTTGCATTGGACATGAATTTGGAATTGGTGATCTATGGAATGAATTTACATTTGTTAGTGCAAATTTATATTTTATGTTTTTATGTTTGTTAAGATGGCATTATACAGTGCAGGAATGATTTGTTTGTTTTTCACAAACTGATATTGTATTTCAATTATAAGGGGTCTTAAACTTTCTGAGTCTAGATTATTCCCAATTTGGTTTTGCACTTGCAATTTGATAAATGTACCGATTCAATATACACCTTTAAATGTCAAAAATATTTTGGTCAAATTTTGTTAGTAAATATGGGAAATTGCCAATTGAAGGCATTTCAATGGTTAGTTTTTGTACATTTGTTAGTATTCTCGTTTTTTTATATATATAGAGTCTTGAGTTTTTTTTCAGTTCTGTCTTGATAACATAGAAACAAGAAAATACTGAAGGTAGTTGGGAAAAAAGAGCAAAATTGATTAAATGGTTTAGCCTTATGGACTTTATCAGACCTCCGAAATATTGGACAGTTCGAACCGTAAATACCAATGTATGTCCAAGTAAGGTCTGCTGCAGTTCGCCTTTTGACATTCGGAAGATTAAAACCGAACGGAGATTCGAAATACCCATTATAAAAACCAAGTAGCTAGGCAGAGATGCGATGGGACTGCCATTGTTGTGTTAAAGAACCGAACATGTAGTACCTTACAATCCCTCGCAACTTCAGAACGATTAGTCTACTCCAACTCGAATAATGGATCATACTTGTCTAAACTTACCAAATGCAACCCAACCTAAAAGTAAAAACACAAAAAACATTTACAAATACCTCTTCAACTTTAAAAAAAACCAAATGTCTATTGTCATAATATCTATTATAGAATAGAGTGTTTATTGAAATATTATTTTTTCAAAATGATGACTATTCAGCATATGCTATCAGAATTAGTACTTCGAAATATTATTTACAATTCAAATAAATATTCTATTATTTCAAAAGTCAGTATTATTTGTCAAATACCACATAATATATATATATAGACACAACCGTTGGTAAGAGTATTTGAATCTCACATTTTTGTTATCTAAGTCAATGCCTTTAGTACGTATAAAGTCCTGAAATATTTGAACAAAATATACTTGAATTTCAACAATAAAAAGTGTCATTTTACTGTAGTCATAATAAAATTCACTTCTAATACTTGCGAAAACGGTATTCATTTGGCAAACTGGTTGCAAGCCCATTATATTAATAAAATTTAATTCAGTCCCCAAAGTAAAATATAATCGTGAGAAATTTTATATTTCTGAGGAAATTATTTTATTAGTTTTACCATTAGTTCTATTCAATTTTAGTTTAGTCCCTGGGATCGATGCAAAATAATAGAGTTTAGTCCTGAATATTCTGAACTCATACCATATTGGTCCTTCCGAGTGCCAGAAAGGCTTAAAACATTGGCTGAATGCTAAATTCCCAAGTGGACCATTTCATGAGATCAAAGTTAGACCATTCGTCCAAAAATGGCACCTCATATGATAATCTAACGTTAATTTCTGTCATAAAATTGAAGCTTGAATTGCGAACAGGACGCCATTAACATGGTACAAATTTAAAACGGCACAATTCTAGACTATAAAGATTAAATTTATTTTTTAAAAAATTCTTTAGACACCATATATAGGGGTAAATTGCTTGTTATCTTTCCTTCACTTTCGTATTGTTCATGAATAGTATAAATAAAACTTTCCAGTCATAATTTTTTTTCATGCATTTACATTATAATTCAGCTGATACGGACTATCACTGAAATTGACATTAAGGGCGGCGTTGATTTGATGGACTACGATGTTCTTGTTGTAAGAGAGGGTCTCATTTTCACAATCTGATTTTCATCAACGCCCATTTTCTTAGCAGAAAATCCAGCTTCAAAGAAGCTCTTTACTGCATTCTGCATGTATTGTTTCCCTTCCCTCACGGTCATATCCTTTCCAATTTGTTGTGGATAAGTTGCTAGGATGTCTTCTCCTTTGAGCACAGCAGCGAGTTGCACTAGCTCTAGCTGGAATTCAGTCAGTTTGGCATCTTCTTTTGCCTCGCTCTGCCTAATCTTAACAGGAGTTGGAAGTTGCTCTGCAAATAAATCAGCAACATTTAGTTGTGGTAATGATATTGTTTATAAAAAAAGAAACATGAACAAGGCAAATGCAACTTCGCTTAACCAAGCTATTGTTTGGGTTCGGTTACAAAATAATTTTCCTTTTCTTCGTTAATCAATACTAGAGTGAATGGCACATTCAATGTGTGCGAATTTTAGGAAAATTAATAAATAATATAAAATAAATAAATCAAAGATATGGAAGTTACGAGAAGTTGAAGATATTAGGTAGTCGTTAAATCACTTTTGCTAAAAAGATCTCTCACGGGTACACTTTTGCCCCCGAAGAAATAAACATACTCACTGTAGACATGAGGGTAAAAGGGTAATTAAGAAAATCTATTGAATTTAACATTACACCAAAATGTTTTGCCCTCGTCCTTTATATATAATTAGATAAGAATATTTTATTTTTATTCCTCTTTTTATCTTGAACTTTTTTGTTTTAAAAATGACATAAATCAAATATAAGACAACATACACATTTATGGCATCTTAGAACATAAATAATTAGAAATTGAAATAATATCCATTCCATTTTTTGGTATTTCGAAATGTTAAAAAGTAAAAGCAGAAAAAATCCCCACAAAGTTGACATTCCCAAAAAACACTCAAAAGGTGAATTAAGAGTTGATAAAGTTATTTCAGTTGGAATGAATTAATAAGATAGTCGAGGTCAAAGGTAAGGCAAATAACCTGGGATGTTCAATCAGTTCTAGGCTCTTTCCGGGTTTGTAGAATCGATTCAAAGTTGCCAGCCCACTCATCTCTCTTAGTTAAAAAGGACGACAAGTTGAAAATGTTCTTGACTGTCGCTGGAATGGATGAGTGCTCATATTCTGATGTCGAAAATGGTGAACCCTTCGGACCATGAACAACTGCATCGTCACAAAATCATCATCAACATCTCGAGTTCAAGATAAAATCATCTACTCCTAGTGTAGCAAAATTATTGAATTAAATTTAGCAATTCATGCTATACATGGATTAGGCGCGGACTAGGAGTTGAATTTTGGAACGGACAAATATATATATATATATATATATATATATATATATATATATATATATATTTCAAGAGACAATTTTATATGGGATTTAATACCAAAATATTCTCAAATCTTGAGATGGTTTACTAATTTAACCCTTAACAGAATAAGTGAAATAGGTTTTATATTTAGGTTTAATAACAGTTTGTCCCCTTATAAATTAGTAAGTAATTACACATTGTCTCCTAAATTAAAATAATATATGCTTTGGCTTCATTCATATCATTCATTCTTTAAAAATTTAAAATATTAAGAAAATATAGTTAAACGACTGAAATACCCTAAGTATTATATTTTAATTTTTCATGTTGATATTTGATAGTTATAAAAGAATTAAAAAAAATAGAGTATAATAACATGTTGATATTTTTGACTTTAGGGAGTGAAAATGTGAAAAAATATTAAATAAAATTATACATGACATTACAATTTGCACATGTTAAGCCAAATATTAAATAGACATCCAATTTTTTTTTAAAAGTTTTATTAAAAATAATATTGTCACATAATACCCTTAAAAAAATTTCAATAGAAATAAACCCGTTTAGAAATTGTTCCACTACTATAATTAAACATTTAAATTTAAAATAATATCAAATGAAATCCGAAAATTTTAAAAATTTGACCATCTAAATATATTAATATGGTTTATATTGAAATATGGTATTATATAGATTATTTTTCTTTATTTTTAAATAATTATCACATCACTATCAAAATTTAAATAGATAATAAAATATAGTACCAAGAGTATTTTAGTCATTTAATTATATTATCTTGATGGTTTTAAAATTGTTAATGAATGAATAGCGAGGCAAAATGTATATTATTTTAATTTAGGAACCAAAGTATGATTATCCACCTAGTTCAGGGACAAAGTGTTTTAACTCTTATTTTTATTATAATGCCATATCTCCTTCTGTTGTTAAATTTATTATATTTAAGTTATGTAAAAGTTTTATATGAAAATTGTTCATCTTTCCAATGGGGTACATGACTAGAATAGTCTTGAGTGGAGATCTTGCTTCGTCCAATTTCCTTCCCAAGGTTATATTTGATCCAATTAAAGTGCCTTGTAATTTTTTATCAACTATAAAATGTTAGCATGTACAATTTACGTAATGTGAAAAAATACATTTAGAAAAATATGACAAAATATCATGTATTCGTGTTAAAAATCCTTATTCCACATTGCGTGAATTGGGCATTATGTTCATCAGTTGCAGTTTGCACGAAAATTTACATAGTCTTAATAAGATATCAAATATATAACCTTAGGGCCTAAATAATTTTTTTTTTTAAATTTAAAACGAAATAGGATCTACGCTCTAAATTGGTAATCATTTACTTTTCTAACTAATATAAAAGAAATAAAATGAAAACTTATTTTAGTCAATATAAATTAGAGAAAATTTCCTTGTGCTAAGAGTATGTTCTGAAGGTACAATTCTAATTGTTCCGAATTTTCAATTTCCCTTCAAAAGTTAGGAAAATTTATAAGAATATGCTACTTTTCCAAATTTCTTCTATTTTTGTGCTTATTGCAAAGGACAATTCCGAACCAGTGAAAGCGAGTTCTAGAAAAAAAAAATTTAAAAAAAAAAAAAAAATTGTTCTTGACTGACATCGCATTCGGGGAATGCGAGGTCAATTTGACTGACCTCGCATTCGAGGTCAATTTGGCTGTCTTATTACTGACCTCGCATTCTCAGAATGCGTGGTCCTTTTTTTTTTTTTTTTAACCGCGCATTTAAAAAATGAGTTGTAATAGGAATTTTTAATTTTCAAAAAAAAAAAAAAAAAACCATATAAATATATATATATATATATATATATATATATATTTTAGGATTTAACAAATTTGACTATGTATATTGCGAATGGAAATCATGCACTATTACAAAAATAGAAAAAATGAATGATTTAGCAAATTTGACTATGTATATTGCGAATGGAAATTGTGCACTATTACAAAAATAGAAAAATGAAGAATTTGACTGTAAGATAAAATCATTTAAATAGTAAATCGTAAATTATAAACTATAACATTAACGAAGTTGTACGATATTTGGGAGGAGGAGGCAAAATTTTTTTGTTTGGTATTTGGGGCTTTATCTTCTGCGAGGCCAGAAGTCCTCGCAGAAGATAAAGGTCTTGTTGACCTCGCATTCGAGTTCCACTGGTTCGGAATTGCACATTGCTTTAATAGGCACACAAATAGAAGAAATTTGAGAAGTGGCATATACTTAGAAATTTTCCTCAAAAGTTAAGAGCAATAAGAAGGAAAAATAAATACTTTTTACCCAAAAAAAAAAAAAAAAAACAAAAACAAATACTCAAAATAAATGAAAGAAAATAGTAGGAAATGATAAACTGAAAAGTGACATACCGGTAGCCTTTTGTATCCATGGTGACACCATAATTGTGGGGACCCTAACTCCCAATCTGTCAAACTTGAAAAAGAAAGGATCAGGCCCCACAATACCATCAGGACTAGGGACCCCACTGACAGGGGTAGCCACATGATCAAAAAAACCTCCATGCTCATCATACGTAATTATAAACAGAGTTTCATTCCACTGTGGGCTAGCTCTCAGCGTCTCGTACACCTCCTTCACAAACATCTGGCCTTGATAAACATCGTGCGATGGATGATCATCATTAGCAGGCTCCAGCTTAGAGTCCATGTACCGCTGCTCCACCACAACATGGTAAAGCTCGGCAAATTTCCATTTTTAGCATCATTCTTGAATGATAAATCGTAGGGATGAAATTTACCGACGTACTTGAGTTTCCTTAAGTTTCTATAGAAGAGGGTAGCCGGAATATTCTGAAAATAGATTCCGAATGAGAATCCGGCGTCGTCGAGGTTCTCGAATATTGTGCGTTGTGGATAACCTTTTATTAGTAGGGAGGCCACGTTCGACGTGGCACCGTGAGATGTTGCCGAGTGGACGTACAGGCGATTTGGCTGGGTTGAAGATGGAACCGACGCAAACCACCGATCAAAAACAGCAAATTCAGAGACCAAACTTTTGTAAACTGCAACCTGATGGAGAAACAGAATCCTATTTAATCGACAATTAATGTTCTGACGGATTCCGTATATTTAGAAGGGCCAAAAACCCAACACCTTATTTAACTTCCACACATTATTAAAATTATTTACTCAATTTCTTTTTTTTTGCCAAAACAACCATTGAATTTGTAAAATCGTCCTACGTTAAAGTCACAATGTTATGTGAAAAACATACGAGAGGCACACTTTTTGAAGGAATAAAAATATCAAAATAAATAAGATTTTATTTTATTTAAATCTAAAAATAATAGCCACCTAGATGAATTTATAAATCTCACACCTCCACTTTATTGCCAAAAGTGGAGCACCTCATTCTCCTTCTCCTTCTCCTCCACCACCACAACCACCCATCTCCTCGCCTTTAATGTTTCTTTTACCCCACCTCTGTGACCAAAATAATCATTGAATTTTCAAAATTGTCGATTATTACTCATTCCTTTCGATATACGTTAAAGTCACTGTTGTGTGAAAAGCATACTTTTTTTAAGGATAAAAATATCAAAACAAATAATATTTTATTCTATTTTTCTCAAAAAATCCTATCCACTTTGTTTTGAACTTATCAATCCCCCACCTCCATTCTTTTGCCACCGCCAGCAGCTCATTCTCCTTCTGCTACCACCACCACCTCCCATCTTCCTCAACTTAATCAATATCATGCTTTTGTTTCTTCTACCCCACCTCTGTCCCTTGCCTTTCTCTTTCTTCCCATCTCCTCCTTCTCCTTATCCTTCTCCTTCTCCTTCTCCTTATCTCATTTTCCTTATTCCCCTCTCCCCTGCTGCTCCTATCTCACCCTCCTCTTTCCCCTTCCATCGTGCTCTTTTTTTTTTTTGGTTGGGATCCTTAGAATGAGTAAGCATCAAAATTTTGAAAAATCTTGGTTCAATGTTGGACAACGGATTTTTTTTGCTAATATTCAAGGTTAGATTTTTTTTTTTCTTTTGGAAAAATTAGAGTTGGTTAATGCATTTTTTGCTACAAGTGAAGGATTATGATGGTTGAATTGATTTTTCTTGGAAATTTTAAAATAAAATCTGGGAATAATAGCTAAATTTATTTAGAACAAAGATCTGAATTTCATTCCTTTTGGAAACAAATACCCGATTTTTTTTTCCCTTTTAAGATCATTTTTTCGAACAAAGATCTAACAAATTTTTTTAGAAATTTTTTTAGACCATGTTACTTGAAACAAAGATCTTGAAAAAATTTTTGATCTTTTTTTAATTTTTTTATTTAGAACAAACATCTAAACTCATTTTCCTTTGGGAACAAAAACCTGATTTGATTTTTTTTTTAGGATCATTATTTCAAACAAAGATCCAAGAAACAATTTTAGAATTTTTTTTGGATCTCGTTACCTGAAGCAAAGATCTTTAAAAAAATTTAGATTTTTTTTATTTAGAACAAAGATCTGAAAAAGATCTTTTTTTATTTCGAACAAATTTTTTTATTGGGAATTTTTTTAGTTTTTTTTTTTTTTTTTTTGTGCTGAATATGGTTAACTTTTATGCTAAAATTCAAAATTGAGAATGATTTTTATCCAAAATTTAGAATTTGTTTTATGTTTTTTTTTACTAAAGGTATCATGGGAGAGAATGGAGAAGGCTAGTGGAGGTGGCAAGAAGAAAAAGGGGATAGTAGCGGAGGAGGACGAGGAGCCGACGACGGAGCTGGGCAATTCATGAAGGGAAGGGAAGGGAAGGGTGGGGGACAACAAGACAATTTCTTAAAATTTTAATTTGACCCATCAATTATTTTATAAATATTAGTTTGGTCCTATTGAACAAAACAAGTACTATAAAGACATTTTTACCCTTCAAAAAATTAATGCTCAAATCACGCGTTGCTCACAGCGGTCATAGCGGTCACTTTAACGTCCAAAATGAACGGAATGGCAATAGTCAATGATTTTGAAGTTCAACGGTTGTTTTGGTTACAAAAAAAAATTGATTGGGCAATTTCAGTATCATGTGAAAGTTAAGTGAACGGTACAACCTTTTGCCCTATTTAGAATGGAAGGAATAAAAAAAAATATAATGGAAAGTGTACCGTAAAAAGAAGGGTTAATAACACTTTGCTCATTAAATTAAGTGGATAATTATACTTTATCTCTCTAAACTAAAACAATACACTTTACTCTTATTTACATTATTCATTCTTTAAAAATTATAAAACATCAAGAAAATCTATTCTTATTTAATGACTGAAATATTCTTAGTATTATATTTTGATTTTTCATAATTTAATTTTGAGTATTATATTTTGATTTTTCATATATTTAATTTTGAAATTCGATAGTTATAAAATAATTAGAAAAAAATAAACTAAAATAACAAATTGATATCTTTGACTTTAGGATTGAAATGTAAAAAATATAGAATTAAATTATATCGGATATTGCAATTTGTATAGATTAAGCCAAATATCAAATGTGTAAAATACTAAGAGATGTCAAAAAAATCACAAAAGTTTTATGAAAAATATATCATCATACAATATCTTGAAGAAAACTTTTAGTAGAAAATAAGTCCATTTGAAAATTGTTCTACCAATATATTTTTTTTGATTAATTTTGTTCTACCAATATAGTTAAACATTTAAATTCAAAATAATATCAAATTAAATAAAAAAATTGACCAAGAAATATATTAAAATATTATATAGTTATTTTTTTTATTTTTAAATAATTATCACATTAGCTGTCAAAATTTAAATACATAAAAAATTCAAATATATTACCATGGGTATTTTAGTCATTTAATTAGGTTATCTTGATGGTTTTAAAATTGTGTCAATGGGAGGCAAAGTGTAAATTTTGTTACTTCAGATGGTAAAGTGTAATTACCCACTTAGTTTAGGGAGAAAAGTGTTATATTGTACAAATATTTATAACAGAATGAAGGAAGTAACTAATGGCACAGGAGAAGGAAGAAAAAGAAAAAATAAACGAAGAAAAAAGGAAGAAGAGGAAAAGCAAAAAAAAAAAAAGTAGGAAAGAAGTGTGGGAAAAAGAAAAAAAAATACTTAATCAGGATATTTTTGTCCAATAAGACAAAAAAGATGGGTTAAATATCTATAAAATAAGTTAAAAGGGACAACGTGCAACTCATGGTGTAATTACACTTTGCTTGTGGGAACCGTCTAGTTAGTCATTAAAAATTTGTACATATAAAATTTTAAAATACATAACATTATATTTTATAAGTCTGTTCAAAAAATACCAAGATAGTTTTATAAAGAAATAGTATAATTATCCAAAAACAATATATATAATCAAGGCAGAGCTAGGTTGAAGTGAAGGTAGGCAATTGTCCAACTCAACTTTGAAAAATTACAAAATAGGTAAGTAATTTTTTTTCTTCAAATTTGTGCTTTATCCTATAATTATACTCTAAAATTTGTTCATAATGTGTGTGTATATATATATATTACATTGACCCCTTAAAATTTTGAATAGCTGATATAGAATGGAAGGATTAAAAAAAATATATGACGGAAAATGTAACATAAAAAAAAAAAAAAAAAAAAACACATATGAAAGATCATCAAGTTAGTTTTAAAAACTTGTACAATATAAAGTTATCAATGCTAAGCTAGGTCAAAATGAGGGTAGTCAATTGCCCTCCTCAACTTTGAAAATTTACAAAATAGAATTTTTTTTTCAAATTTTTTATCCTATAATTACACCATAAAATTTATTAGTTTTCCTTTTTCTTTATATTGACCCCTTAAAATTGAAGACCTTAATCATATTATTAAAAATGATAGCATATCAAAATTAAAACAAATGTCAGTTGGCAACACAAAATTTTGAAGACTTTTGAAGTTTATAATTTTTCTTTTAAATTTATTTTCAAGTACATATTGTACAAAATTTGAGCACTTTATATTTTCCTCCATTCTAAAATGTTCATATTTTCTTTATTTTGTAAACAATTGGCACAATCATCCGCACATATTTATAATTGCATGTAAAATTGTTTATTATATAAAAATTTGTTTTGCTAAACTATTTGTGTGTATATATATAATAGAGAAAAATTCTTGTAATATAATAAATGTTATTTGCTTAAAATATTTTTACTCGTGCTGATATACATTTTTACCACACGTAATAATAACTAGTAAAAAGTATTGACGGTATTACAAGAATAATCTCTTTCTACATGCTCAATAAAAAATTTTTGAAAAATTTTATGATCATATTAAGATATCATACCAGATTATACTTTAAATGCTTATACAATATAATATGATATATTTTGAATACTTATGTTTTAAAATACAATGATATATACCTTAATTGAAATAGGAAAATATTTAGGTAGACCTAATTTTTGACCCCACTTATAAATCTCGTGGTCAGGATTAAATCGTAAAAAATCTTGCTTATATGCTGATGTCATAGATTCTAAAATTTAATCTACAGCACAAAATCTAAAAGTGGAGTCAAAAATCGGGTCTACCTAAATATTTGTCATTGAAATATAAGATTCTCCATTTCATAGTGCAACAAGACAACGTATGTTTGTCATTCGATCTCGATAATATTTTATTTACAAGTGGATTTAAATCCATTTAACGTGTCTAAAAGATATTTAGTAAAATCTTATTACTATTAATTCGGAATTAATATACACCACAGGTTAAGATTTATAAAGATAGTATACAAAGAATTGATCCTATGTCGAATTCACTATATCAACGTAGTTAGGCTATGCAACCTAATATAGTACACGTCTAAAAGAGTACTCCGACTATCCTTTATTATTGGTAAACTTGGAAGTGGCTGAAGGCTTGAAAGGGTTGTCTCGAAAATTCTTAACTAAAAAAAAGATAGAAAATCTTTAGGTTGCACAAAGAATTATATAATTGTTCTCCCGAGTTGACAAAAGTAAAGACGGGCTAAGAAAGCGCTCGAAGCTGATATCATGTTGTCTGGACATTATCTTAACTAGTGCTCCGGGCACAAGTGATTAAAAATAAATAAGGTAAAATATTTTAATTATTGAATAATTACTCTCGAGTAAAAAGAAATAATATTTTATATACAAAAAATAATTTTTAAAGAATAATTAGATTTGATTTTACAACATTATCTTATTCTTTGCCAGTAATAAAATTAAGACTGCAAAGCTCGAGACGTGTATCAATTTAGAAGCAGTAATATTCAATAAAATATTTTATTTTTTATGATATATATCATATCGTTATATTTTGAATATTTATATAATATATGCAATATTTTAAAAAAATGATATGATACCCTAACAATACTACATATTCAGAATTTTTCAATACCTAATCATATGCGTGGTAAAATTACAAAAGCGCGCAAAATAAAATAAAATCTCATAGTTAAGTAAGATAACACGATATCCTGCAGATTTTAAAATCATTAACATTTCACACAAGTAAGATAATACGATATCTTACATGGGTTAAATTCTTTATACTTCCATAGGATTATTAATCTTGAATTTTCATCAAAAGCAAAATGTCTCCTGTAACGACATTGAAATAATTTATTAGAGATGAGTTTCACTTGGGTTCAGATTAACTTTACGTTAAGTTTTACATGTTATGAATCATTCTGTTGTATTTTATAAAAAAACAGTATAAATTTTTAAAAAATAAAATATTATAAAACATAATTGTTTAAAGCAAAACGTAATAATTTCTTCGAACGATAAAATTTTAATAATTTTCTATAATGATACATAGTTTAGTTACACAAACGTGGACTAGAAATTAAATAGACCTATGGACTTTATAATGTAAATTAAATAAAAAAGTAGACTTTATAATGTGAATTAAATGTTATAAAATATTACTTATATTTGTTAATATCATTAATCTTATAAGATTTAATTATACCATAAATTCTATAGATAGACTTAATGCCTGAATTGGCGGATTCGCGTAGGAATTTCTCACTTATACCTTTGAAGCTCAAAGCCTCAAAATTGTTATCATCTCGCACAAAAAATCTAAGGGAGACTAACTATATAAACTTAAATTATTTTCTTGTTTTTATGTGATTCATAGTAATGCCAACTCAGATAACGCAATCAGAATTTGTGAATCATCTTCCTACTATTCAAATAAACAAATTTGGAGAAAATTTTATAATATAATCAATATATTATTTTTAAAAACTTGTAAAACAAAAAAAATGGTAAAATTCTCCAAACTTAATTATCACAATCTTATACTAGCAAAACATGAAACTCGTATGTTATAAAAAATCAAATAAAAGCTATGTATATAGAAATAAAATAAATCAAATGAGAGAATTATAAAGCTAGCTTACATACCATGTCGGGTTCGAAGCCATTCATGACACTGTCGGTCATGTTTGGATCCATAGAATGGGCTTGCTGGGCAAACCCGTCCATTGGAGGTGGATTGGCTGCGGTGTCGTTGGACCCAAAGATCTGTTCCCTGATGGCCTGGAAAGAGTGTCCTGGGTCAGGGTCTACAAAGTGTGATTGGTTGCTAAAGAATATACGAGGTGAGTTTGGATCAGTGGTAGAAATTGGATTCGATTCCGACCCATCGACACCGTTGATTTCTCGATTCAGTTTCTTCATCCATCCTAACATGTGGTCGAATGACCTGTTCTCCATCACTAGAACCACCACCGTCTTTATTGGACTGGTGGTGGTGGCAGCAGCAGCAGAAAAAAGTTGGTTGTTGATGGAGAAAATGAGAAGAATAATTAGTATAGTAGCGGTGTCGATTGTGGTCGTGGCGGCGGCGGTGGTTCTGAAAGGAATTTTATGCCTTTTGGATAACATTTTTATTTTTGATTTGTGTACAAATTCTGGGTTTTGCTTTTCTGCAGTTTTTGGGGTGTGGGGTGGCAATAATCCGTGAGGGTGAGTGAGGCTTTATATGCAAAGTGTTGGGAGCTCAGTGAGGCGTGGGTTTCGGAACTTACACGTTTCATTGAATTGTTCGTCTTTTTGCTTATTTCAGAGTTGAGACAACCTTCTTAATCGCCTCTGACGGGAGACAAGAATGTATGTAAAATTCTACACTCCCCGCGCGCAACACCCCAGTATAAGTTAGGTACAGATTAAACACTTTGGATTTCGAAAAAAAATATATAGAACAAACAATTTAGCAGTTCAATGAAGATCCGGAAATTATTTTCAAATGGATCTTGATCAGAGGTAGTAACTAGTAAATAACGGGGTAGAATTGGAAAATAATTAAGTGGTTTTGTGCAAGTTAGAGTGAAAAAAGATACACACGTGAATAACATATGTACACTAATAAGATAAAGGAAAATAGTTTATAAAATCATAAATTTATAATTATTTATTAAAATTATTTGATAAAATTATATTAAATTATTAATTCATAATTTTATATATTTGATTGAATTTTATTTTTTTTGTATTTAATAATATATCAATAATTTTATTATTTTATATAAATTTATTGATAAGATAAATTAAGAGTAGGAAGAGAAATATTAATGTTAGTTTTCTAGCATCATGTTATTTTAGTTAGCGTATTGGCTCTTTGTACAGAAAATATGATACAACTTGCACGTTACAAGTAGATGTACGTAATTAATCATATACGGCAGCTGTTTAGGATGATGAGAACGTAATGAATTCTATAAAGATAAGAGGATCTTTTCAACAAGATAAAGTACTTATTTTGAAATTTGATGTAGCAATCTAGAAAAATACAGGTAATTTTAGTTTACTTAAAGAATATTGTAATAAGCGATTTTCATTATTAAATGAACGTATGATTAAACTTTACCTTTAAAATACAACGAGTTATACATATTTGTTGTAACCCATTTATCTATCTATATTATATTTAAAGTTCTAAATTTATTCTCATGAAAAAAATAAGACTATCATATTAGTCTACTAGTAAACAATAAGTACCACATTAACGTTTAATTGCATTTTTTTTATTAAATTTTTTATATCACACACATTGTGTGTGTCTTTCTTAGTAGTATCTATATTATATATAAAGAAATTGGAGAAAATTTTGGTATCCAACATCTTTTATCCTATTATACCCCTCTCTTCAAAATATAACTACTCATAAATACCTTCCTATTCTCCACCACTACCTATATTTCTTCTATTTTTTTAGTATTTTTAAAATTTCCACTACCTCTTTAAAAATGTAATTTTCTTAACAAGAAAAAATCTCACACCTATAAGGTGTGCCTTTCCCACTAATTAATAATTAAACAACAAAAAATAGCATAAATTAAAAAGAATGGTGCATGCGCCTACAAGATAACCAAGATAAATTGTGCATTTGGGCCACAAAGGATTTTTGATAAATCAGGAATTGAGGCTTAAATAAAACACATCTAGACTTTGTTGCTCAAATCTTAATTTTTTTTTCTAATCTAAAATGGGAAAAAAAAAAAGAAGAAGAGGAAAGTCACATCAACATGTTTTCATTGTAGAACCATGAAGAACCGGTTCTGAAAAGATAAAATAATGCAACGATGAAGAACCCCATTATAAATGCATAAATTACAGTAGTATTATTGCGTGAACGGTCAACCATTTATACTGTTGCCGTAGTAAAATGTTTCTGTAACAACGTTTTCACAGCCAATATTACAACGTAGAAACGCCACTAATATGATGGCAACTCGATCCAACAATACGCAAGGAAATTTAAGAAAAAACTCAACCACTATTTTTGTCGTTTGTACAGCTATTTTGTTTTTTCATAACATTACCAATTATGATTAATAAATAATTACAAATACATTATAATGAATCCATAACTGTAAATTCGATGGAATAAACACTAACATAAAGTAACACTAAACTCTTTTTTTTTTTCCAAATGTCATCAGATTGTCCCGATTGATTGAAAGGAAGTAGATGATGAGAGGATAAGGGAAAAATACCATTTTGATTTATTATCTAGAGTTTTATTCAATTTGGTCTAGTAGGGTGCCAAAGTTTAATACTGTATACCAGTGTTTTGAAAGCTGGACTGGACCGGCCGGTTCGACCGGTCGGACCGTGAACTAGAAGAACCACTGGTCCGGTCCAATTACATATCCAGTCTGTCCAAAAAATCGGATAGAATCGGTAAAAAACAGGGATTTTTTAAATTTCAAAATAAAAAATAATTTAAATAAAGAGAAAAATTAAAAAATCGTGAAAATTAACTACAAAATAGCAAAACATTGAACACACCAATCTAGCCTAAACTATTAAGTTATTATTTTTTTCATCTTTTTTATACTTATTTTTGTATAAATTTCACTTTTCTTATTAGAAATTTGATTAGTATTTTTGATCCGGTATTAGGACTATAATTATCCAAAAATAGTGTTTCACTTATATTTTAGATTTTATATAAATATATTTTAGGTCATTTTAAATTATATCACACTTTGGTAAAAAAAAAAAAGCCTAAATTATTGAATCGGCCGGTTCAACCGGTCCGACCGATTGAACCGCGAACCGGACAGGCCACCGGTTCAATGGCCGGTCCGGTTTTCAAAACATTGCTGTATACTAGATCATGTGTTGATTATACTAAAATCCAACCAGGTACATAGAGTTGACACGTATCTAGTTAAAATGATTTTTCTCAAAACTATTCTGCTTAATGAGGACAAATATAAACAAGAATATCGGATAATTAGTCTATAGTTCAGATAATAGCTCGGACAACAAGATGGTCAGATAGACCAGTTATGCAAATAAACTATTTTTTACTGCTCGAATGACCAAATAACTTAATTGAATAAGTCGACCACAAGATCGGCAAATATGTATAAGGAACCACTATAGATAGGGGTTATCGATTTCATTTGTAAATTCAAGTAATAAAAAAATCAACAAAAACAAGACACAAATAATAAAGATTGAGAATTTCCCAAAACTTTATACATCATCTCTCGTGAATCATCTTTACTTCTCTTTATCAATCATTTTGTTCATATATGCTTAAATTTCTGAATCATCAATATAAAACATCCATTGATTCTTTCACCTTTGAGCCAAAAAATCATAAAGAAACGTTCTCACAAAAAATGAAATTTCAAAACTCAGAATCAAGAATGGGAGCCAATCTCATTAGACACTTTTAATCCAGAAATGGAAAATCATCAACAAAGCTCAATACCCCCAGAGAAGAAATGCTTGACTTCTTTACCAATAATTTTCAAGCCTTCAAAAATTTTGTTGAGGATCAACGTAATCAAAGGCTTACAGGTGAAGAAATAGCAAGTAGTTCCCATCATCATGTTTCAGCTTTGTCTCTTGTTCCTCGACGAGAAGAATCTGTTTTTGATAGAATAGGTCCTCACCCGTGACAGAGAAAAATTGAGTCTATCTTACAACATGTTGATGATTTGAATGAAAAAAATACTGATTTGATGACAAAAGTTGACCAAAGAGTACACGAACTCTTAGGAAAAAAGGCAACTAAGGCAACTCCCACCCTTAAAATGCTCACTTTGGATAAAGATCCGTTTATTCCAACCATTCAAGCCTAGTAGAAACCTCCTTACTTCAAACATCCTGATCAAGATACTTATAAAAGCACAATCGATCCAATAGACCATATTGCACATGTCTCATCTATCGCATGGCTCTTTGGTTACTCTGATGTAATAACTTGCAAGTTGTTTGCAACTTTGCTACGAGAGTCTTCTCAGAAATGGTTTAAAGAACTCCTTCCTTGCTTAGTGAATTCATTCACTGATCTAGCAAAAAAGTTCTTACGCCATTTTAAGAGCAGAAAAAAATCCAAAGAGAAGCATCACATCTGTTGAACATTCGATAGCGACCAGATGAGACACTCAAGCAGTACATTGGCCATTAATTTATCAATGATGAAATTGTCCTCATCCGAAATGTCGATGAAACGCTGATTATTGCTGTCTTTATGAGTGAAATCCGACTAGGAGTATTTAATTCTGATCTTGCCTTAGCTATCCCTAAAACTTTCGGTGAACTCTTATAATGAGCATATGACTATATTAGAGAGGAAGAATCAAATCGAGCTAAGAGGGAACTGAATGAACCTTGGGATAAAAATCGACGTTCTCTTGACTGTTCTTTCGAGCAAAATAAGAAAAAGCGTCACGAGGAGTCTAGTTCTCAAAATGCTCGACCTCCTACTCCAACAAATCGAGCTGTTGCAGAAGCACCACACATCAAAAGGATTAATGTGTTGCCTGATGAAGATTTCACTCCTCTAAACACCACCCAAAAGGAAATTCTGATATATTGGAATTCTTTAATCATCAGCTCCAATTCTATCAGAATATCATCGGAGAGATCGATCCAAATATTGTGCCCATCATGGAGATCAAGGGCATGACATTGAAGAATGTGCAAAGATATAAAAATTGAAATTGAAAGAGCTATCAAAAATGGGCATCTGCAGGAATATATTCTTCTGTTGCTGAACAATCTTGGTGCAATAAAAAGTGACCTACTAGAGATGATCGATTGCCTCCTCGACTAAACTACTGAGCACCAACGTTTGGCTTAATGATCAGCGATGCCCTCCCTGAGACAATAATAATGTAGCTAGAGTTATTGAAACTATTGCTGATGGAAGTACTAGTGGATATTTTGCTAATGCAAGAAAAAGATATGCTCGTCGAATTCCTCCTAGTGGAATTGTGTCCAACAAGCCACGCTGACATCTGAATATTAGTTTCACCGATCAGGATGTTGTTCTAGATCGATATTGCCATGCAGATCCAATTGTTATTCATGTCAAATGAGGGGATTATCAAGTTCACAAGGTGTTTATTGATTAGTTTCAGCTCATTAGATATAATCTATTGGCATGCCTGGAAAAAGATAGGGTTCAGTAAGGAACACATCCGACCAGTCAAAACCGCCTTTGGTCGGATTCATAGGTGATTTCATTAATGCTGAGGGATCAGTGACTTTACCCTTAATTTTGGAAGAAGCATCTTATTCCCGAATGGAGATGATAAATTTCATACTGGTTCGAAAAGCCTCGACTTGCAATATGATTTTGGGTCGACCTTCCTTGTATATGATTGTAATTCTTCCATTTGTCTCTCATTTAGGGATAAAATTTGCCATTATAGATGGAACTGAAGGACGAAATTTTGGGACACCAGCAAGAAACTCGAGAATGCTACATGATGTCACTCAGAAAAAAGACTTTGGAAGAATCACCTGTTCAAATTCTTGCTGAAGAAAAAGGATGCTTGAACAAGATTCCTTATGAACGAGTTATCGAACAATAGGAAGCAGATGACGCAATTGTTAAGTTGCCAATAGAATAAATTTCTTTTGATCTTGAACATCCAGACAGAAAGTTATGAGTCTACTCTGCCCTACCATCTACCTTGAAAACAGAATCTGCTGAAACTTCTTTATGAGTTCAGAGATATTTTTGCTTGGTCGCCAGCAGGTATGCTAGGTATACCCCGAGAAATCATTGAGCACAATAGGAATTAACCCATCTCATACGCCCATCAAACCAAGAAAAAGATTTTTTGGGCCCGAACGTAATCGGGTCATAGAGATAAAGGTCGATAAACTACTTGGTGTATGTGTATCGATTATACTGATCTAAATAAAGCCTATCCTAAAAACAATTACCCTTTGCCTCGAAATGATACAATAGTAGATTCACTAGTAGGATTTAAGGTCGGACACTTCTTAGATACATATAAAGGGTATCATCAAATCTTCCTTAGTAAAGAAGATAAGGAAAAACCTGTAATCATCACTGAAAAGGGCACTTATTGTTACCAAACTATGCCCTTTGACCACAAAAATGTTGGACCAACTTATCAACATCTGGTCAACAATTATTCAAATAGCAGATCGAGTAAAACATGAAGGTTTATGTAGATGATGAAGATATGGTTGTAAAGAGCCAAGCATATGAAGATACTCTTTCTAATCTTAGAGAGGTCTTCTTGATTATGAGATTTGTAAATCTTTGATTCAATCCATTGAATTGCACTTTTGGAGTACCTTTAAGATTGTTTCTCAATGTGGAATTGAAGAAAATCATAAGAAGGTTCAAGCCACATAGACATGAAACCTCCTAGTTCTATAAAAGAAGCACAATGCCCAACCAGACAATGGCCGCACAATCATTTTCTGTCCAAATTAGCAAAACAAGGACTTCATTTCTTTCAGATGATCAAGAAGGCCAAAAACTTCGTAATATCAACAAGCCTTTGAAGAAGTAAAATAATATTTGGCTAACATTTCTTGTTTGGCAGAACCAGTAGAAAATGAACTTCTAACATTATATCTGTTGGCCACTGATAGGCTATAAGTGCCGTTTTAGTATATGAACGAGATAAGGTACAACATCTGATCTTCTTTGTCAACAAGGTTTTACAAGGCCTCGAATTGCTGAATTATTCAAGCATAGAGAGAGTGGCATTCTCTCTTGTTGTAGCTTGGAAATTGAAGCCTTATTTCCAATGTTATGCAATTCTGGTCAACACGTATTTTCATCTCAAACTAGTCTTGGCTAAACCTGATGTGTCAGGACGTATGCTTAAGTAATCTATTGAGTTACTTGAGTATGATCTTAAATTTCAGCCACGTTCAGCAATCAAAGCTCAAGCTTTAGCTAATTTTCTTGTTGAAAGAACTTTCTCGAAAAAAAATAGAAGGACTTCTATGTATAGAAGAAAAAGGCGCGGGAGAATACCTAATTTGGGAATTACATGTGGATGGATCATCCAATGAAGCAGGATTGACCACTAGAATTGTTATTTAAACACCTGAAGGAAATCAGCTAACTTATGCCATTCAATTTGAGTTTCAAGCAAATTATTAATGAAACAGAATATGAGGTAGTCATTAATGGAACGAAGCTTGCGCAAAATATGGGGGGCTCAAGGTCTTCAGATCAAAAAACAGTGATTCATCATTAATCAAATTCTTCGAAATTTTGAAGATCGGAGAGTAATTCTACAAAAATCTTGAAAAGATCAAACAGTATGAACAACAATTTAAAGAGGTAGAATTCATTAAAATTTCATGAGTTAAGAATATCCATTTTGAGGCCTTATCAAAGCTCGCTTCCACTCTTTATGATCATCTAACTAAGGAAGTGCATGTCGAGGTAAAGACACAGCGAGCTATTGATGAATCGGAAATAACTCAAATCAATAATGAGCCAAATTGGGTGACACTCATTATTAAGTATTTAACTCAAGGAACACTTCCAAGAGATAGAGTTCAGGCAAGGAGACTGTGTATCCGAGGAATGCGATATGAATGCATCATGGAATATTATATCATCGCTCATACTATCTCTACTATTGCGTTGCTTGTCACCCGAGAAAGCGATCTATGTGCTCCAAGAGATACGTGAAGAGATTTATGGAAGTTATATAGGAACTCAGAGTATTGTTCAAGTAAAAACAA
This sequence comes from Cinchona pubescens, assembly GCA_025175665.1. Classification (NCBI taxonomy): domain Eukaryota; kingdom Viridiplantae; phylum Streptophyta; class Magnoliopsida; order Gentianales; family Rubiaceae; genus Cinchona; species Cinchona pubescens. The sequence continues at coordinate 4,694,398 of JANKKI010000062.1, forward strand.
TGCTCACGGGTTATTACTGGCCTACTAGGTACAATGACGCTTATCAATTTGTAAAGAATTGTGATAAATGCTAAGTACATGCTCCTATTATTCGCAAGCTGGCTAAAAAATGAACTTTATCCTCGAATCATGGCCGTTCCAACAGTGAGAACTTGATATATTGGGTCCATTCCCTAGAGGATCAAGAAATTCAAACTTATAATTGTAGCTATTGACTACTTCTCAAAATAGATTGAGGCAGAACCTCTCCAATCAATTTCTAGTTTTAGTGTAAAGAAGTCCTTCTAGAAGAACATTGTTTGTTGATATTGGATTCCTTGGGACATCAGTTTAGATAATGAAACTTAGTTTGTGTGAAAACCCTTCAAATCATTCTATGAAGAGCTTGGAATTCGAATGCATACTACTTCGGTTACTCATCCTCAAGCTAATGGTCAAGCAGAGCTATCCAATCATACTCTTTTAGTTAGATTGACAACACGCCTTGACCGAGCAAAATCAGAGCCTAGGTCGAGGATCTGAGTGTTTTGTGGTCTTAACAGACAACTTTTCAGACACCATATAGTGAAACTCCTTTCAATTTGGTATATAGAGCTGAAGCTATTATCCCGCCTGAAATAGGAGTTCGATCAGCCAAAATTGCCAATTCAGTCCATATTGATAATAAGGAAATTAGAAATATTGATTTGGATCTACTAGAAGAATGAAAATCGACAGCTACAATTCGAGAATCAACTTATAAGCAACGCGTTAAAAAATACTATGATTTCGCTGTTCAGCTAAGATATTTTCATCCTAGAGATCTTGTTCTACAAAAATATGAAGTTAGTCATGCAGATAGGAGTCATAAGTTAGATGCCAATTGTGAAGGCCTTTATCAAGTATTTGAAGCTCATTCCACAAGTTATTATAAATTAGCCGATCAATATGGACGAGTACAACCTCAAACATGGAATGTAGTTAATTTGAAGAAGTACTATAAAGGAATTTGAAATAAAAAGTTCTACTCTTGTACATTACTTGAAAATTTTCAATGTACAAAGATTTTGCTATTTGATTCAACTAGCTGAACTATGTACATCGTCTTTATCATCCTCATCACCCTCATCAATTAAAATCTCCTTAAGTACATTATGTTCTATATGAGGTTCGAGGAAGATCTTACCTAGTTTAGTAATGAGCTCCCTATCTACTGACTCATCATAGTTCGAGAAGGAAGTAAATACAAGTGGATAATCAGGATGCTTTTTCTTAACTTCTTCTAAAGCTTCTCTGAACCCTAGGGCACTAACTTATTGACAAAATGTTTTCAAGTCCCCCCTTAGAGTAGAGGACAAGAGAAATTGGCTGACATAGTTAACCAAAGGGCTTAAAGAAGAAGATGAAGAAGTCTAGCCGATCTTTATCTGTTCAAGTTTAGATTTACACTTGTTCAGCTCTTTCTATTTTGAACTCAGATTTTCAGCCATTTGCTGCACCTAATTCTTCAACTGATTTAGCTCTTCGGTGTATTTACTTTCTTCATCTCGTTGAGGGTACGAGGATTATTCTCAAGCTTCTTCTGAGCTTCAACCAAAGCAACTTTATTTTCTTCTAAATGCTACTTTAGAACTATTGCATTAGCCGCCTTAGTCTTCTCAAAAGTTTGCAGTTGCCCTTTAAATTGAGCATCATCTTTCTCAACTTTTAAGCAATGTTGATGTTCTTTCCTCATCGTGTTGCCTAACTGGAAAAATATGAACAGACGATGTAATTACAGAAGGTAGAACAGTAACACTAAAAAACTTACAGATAATATGATTGAGCTACATCAGTTTGAAATTGAGTTGTAGGTAGGTTAGCAATATATACTTGATCTCGAAAAGTAGAAGCATTACTAAGCCAGTTTTTCGCTATTCGACCATGCTATCCTCTATTTTTTGTGGTTAGAGACCATAAAGGCTTGAAAATATTTCTGTCAAGTTCCCCTTCTCCATCTTTGATTGATTGGACTGATCTTGTCACTCAAGAAAGGGCTTGATATCTGCTGGCAACCCATTCCTCTTCAAGAGTCCATTCCCGAGCTCCTAGAGCTGCATGCCAAGCAATTACTTCGTTATTTTTTGGAATGCAAAAAGCTCTAGGCTTATAAGACTAGGGACAAAAAGGACCACCTAAAACTAAAAGAACAGAAGATGGAGTTTGGATCAGTAGAATAGCAATGGGAATGAAAGAAGAAGTTGAACCCTTTCTCTTACACTGTCGAGCTGCCAGGAGAGGAATTGTAGGATCAACCTCCTCAAACTCCACAGTTAGTGCTGATCTCTTCATTTTTGGAGCTTCGATAGTAGGTACCTTTTCTTTCTGAGCTACTATTACCAAACTAGAAGATCCTCCTATTGCTCCGCTGCTCGGTGGAAATTGGTCTACAATCTGAACAGGAGTTGGAGCCGTCGAGCTAGCAATATCAGCTAGAAAACTAAATATCATTGGTTTCAGCAAGGCCTCTATTCACAAATAAAAGTGGTTAGCTAGATAAGATATGGATCAAATATCTTCTTAATGCTTTGAGTAGAAGTACTTACTTCCATTAAAACCTACTCGAGGAACAGTATCCTTGACGAGATCAACCCATACCAGTAGACTATAATCAATAGTGGAATTTCTTCCACTAAAATGTATAGCTGATCTTGATTGATTTAACTTTTTCATCCCTGCAAGTTATTCTTTGTCCAACTATCACATGGGGTCAGAATTGAGAATTGGATCTCGCTTGAAGAATGACCATTTTGACTTCATCTTGGTCATGTTAGCCTGAGCATCAAAGAAAAAGGTTGACTTCTAATTTTTGATAGAGCTCAGCATGTTAGCAACAATCCAGCTCTTTCTGATCGGCCAGTGAACTAATAGAAGTCAAATTCCTTACATTGGACTAACTTATAAAAACACCTGAAACTGTGTGCAGATGCTTTCAGATTTGCATTCTTGTAGATTAAACAGTATGTAATGACAATTCTAATAGAATTTGGCATCAATTGGGAAAAGAAAATTTCAAAGAAAAATAGAGCAGGACAGCAAGATCTCGTATAAAGAGAATTGAAGACCCCCCCTCAACTGGTCTTCGAAAAGGGTGACAAAACTCTCAGGAAGATTATGTACACAGTTATCCTCATGAGGGATTTGTATTGCAACTGTATCTGGAATGTTGTATGAGGTCTTCAATTTGGTGATTTCATTCACCTGAAGCATGGATTTGATATCATTTGTAGCCAATGGATGCTTTGGTAGAGGACAAGATGGTAAAATCTGACCAAGTCCTTCCTCTATCAATGGTATAGCGTTAATTGGAGTAACATGAAAAGGTTCCAATTCTTCTATAAAGTGATCCATTTGAAGAGGAAACTTGAGTGTTGGATTTTTTTTTTTAAAAGTAAAAACCCTAAAAATGCAAGAAGACATTGCAAAGGCACAAGGAATTCGAAAGATGACAAAAGCAGGAAGTTTTTGAATCTTCAATAAAAGAGTATTTATATGCAATTTGAAATTGGGGTGACTTTTTGATTTCTTCAAATAACTAAAAAGACACGACCTAATAATTACTCCCCTAACAATAATGTGCCTTAAAAATAGGCACGCCTTTTCACAAATTAGGGGTTACAACTTTTTATAAATTGACAACGGTTTATATAAACCAATGTCTAAGCAACAAATCTTTATTAACGGGCTCTTCATGATCAAAAGAGTAAAGGTCGACTTGCCAAAAAGCATTCAATGGTTCAACTGAATAAGGGCTTGCCTAAGTGCATTAAGTGACTCTAAATCCCTAAATTGATGGCACATATTAAGTGTTAGGCCCACCGAAGTGCTTTAAGTGGTTAATATTTTACAAGAAAATGCTCGATCGCGATGAATGATCTAAAATGAGTTATTTAGAAGAAAATCACATTGAATGATCTATTATTCCGTAGAAGATCATAGTAGTTGATCTATTGTTCATAACTAGATCACGTTGGATGATCTAAAGGAGATATTCAAAAGAAGAATATGATAAGATGACCTATTGCTTGAAAGAATATCACTTTGAATGGATGGTCTATTTTTCGGAAGCAGATCACGTTGGATGATTGTCCAGAACAGATCATGTTAATAATGGAAAGCAGAGCCATTGCACAAAAAAGATCAACAATGGTCAAAGATCTTATTCAGCAACCATTTGATTACATTGGATGATCTATATCATAATAGATGATTTAGAAAAGAAGTATTGAATAGAAAAGTACACATAAGAGTACAAGTTTTTATTCAAGAAATGGAACTGATTAAATGTATGGAAAATATAAACAATAGAGCAGAAAATAAGTTTATATTATTACAAGATTTGCAAGAGGTATACAAAAGAGCCTATTGCTATTCTCCTTCCTATTCTTGTTGATCTCCTTCAACCTACTCTACAGAAGGAATTTCAACTGAAGAAGACTTCTTGTTACATCCTGATTATCAAAACTAAAAACAGTTAGAGGATCTTGGTCTACACCAAAAAGACCTAGTTCAAAAGAGAAACAAGGTTCACTTTCAACTGAAGCCAATAGCTCTTAAGGTTCTTAAGAAATTTACCTTTTGCTCAGGAGTTCCAGTTCTAGTATCTTGCTCGACTTTCTCTTCTTCCTCTTCTACTTCTACCTCTTCGATTACTTCAATTACTTCTTCAAGTAGAATACTCTGTCCCACAGAAGAGATAGACCTAGGCTTTCTAAACTTGATTCCAGCTCATTCACCAATTAAAGTAGCAGTCTCACTAAAGTAAGAGAAGCTATCATTATTAAACTCTAATGAAGGAAATCGAGCTCGGATATCATCTAATGTTTTACCAAATCCAACTTTGACACCAATTTTACAAAAATTTTCCAAGTCATCACTCAGGGCCTTGGATGCCAAGAAGGCATTAACAATCTGTAGAGGAAGTTATTCTCTCAACTCTTGAACTAAATCTTGACTTTGAGAGAGCTCGGATATGTTTCTTTCCAGCTCTTCTTGAGTAGCTTCTAGTTCGGCAGTTTTGGAAGAAAGATTTTGAAAAATTTGCTTCATTTCCTCTTTCATCTTAGCCACCTCGGCTGAATGGGATGATTGTAATTCCATGTATTGTCCATTCAATTTATCTTCAAGTTCGGCCTTTTCTTTAGCATATCTCTCTTGCTCGGCCTGCTTGAATTCTTCCATCTGCTTATTCATGCCCTCATTGGCCTTCGTAGCTGCTTCCTCCATAACACTAATTTTCTGCATGTCTTCTCCCCAGTGCAACAAGATGCTGTGAAGATGACTACTTGACAGGAACTAATATGTAGCAGCTCGGATAGCCTTTCCATATCTGAACAGTCCTTAGCATAAAGGGTATTCTTCGGAGGAAAAGCTACAAACAGATAATCTAAGGATTTATTTGAACCACTGACCTGGTCTTCTGTTGAGATCAGCCAATCAAGAATAAAGTGGTTTGTAGAAGAGCTAGTAGATTCCATAGATTCTTTTCCTTTTCTAGAAAAGTTTGGAATCTCTACCACATCCTCATCATCTCTTGGGGATTCAGCTAAAACAATAGGAGTATGAACCTTTGATCTCTATCCCAATTGATTTAGGAAATTTTGGAGGCTCAACTTTTGGTCCTCATCATATCACTCTGATAAGGAGAATCTGATGCTTTTCTCTTTCTTGTATTCATTTTTGCTTCATCCTCCTTCCTTTGGGGGATTAGTGTGGATTCAACCATGGGTTAAGGTTCAGGAATGACAGATCTAGAACTACCTAAAACTACTGTTTCTTTTTCAGGATTTGATTGGATAGAAGTAGTGTTCTTTTCACTTTACGAACCCTCTTGACCACCTTCTTCATGGGATTTTCAATCATTATAAAATCTCCCAAATGAAAATCATCACTAGTAAGGATATTTTCATTGGAACCTTATCTTGACTCAGATGCCATGGGAATTTTTTGAAGAAAGAAAGGGAGAAATGAAAAGGCTTTTTCAAGAAGAATTTCAAAAGGCAAAAATTCAAAAAAGTTATCTAATTTGCTTTTCAAACGAATTCACCAAAAGGAAGAAAATGATGTGATTTTAGGTATTTATGGAAAAGAAAGATTAAAAGACATGAATCAAAGTGACCCATAAGTAAATGGGTCACTAGCATTTAATGAAGATTCTCAAAAGACTTGACGATTAAATAATGACAATAAATGTCCAAAATGTACAAATTTTTTTGATTGATTGATGAAAATCGATCTACGATACAAACTCCAAAGAGGGGGCTTCTGATGATACCAAAAACTATCTAGGTACACAGAGTTGACACATATCCAGTTAGAATGACTTTCTCAGAACTATTCTGCTTAACAAGGACAAAGATGAACAAGAAGTTCGGATAATCAATCTACAGTTTAGATAATAGCTCACCCAACAAGAAGGTTATATAGACCAGCTATGTAAAAACTATTTTCTATTGCTCGGATGACTGAGTAACTTAATTGAATAAGACAATCAAGAGATCGGCAAACATGAATAAGGAACCACTATAAATAAGGGGTACCTTTCATTGGTAAATTCAAGTGATAAAAAAAATCAACAAAAACAAGACACTGTTAAATAATAAAGATTGAGAATTCCTGAAAACTTTATACATCATCTTTACTTTTTTTTTTATCAATCATCTTTTCATATATGTTTAAATTTCTGAATCGTCATGTGTGCTGACTGCCTGAGTGTGTGTGGATAGTACCCCATGGCAAAGTTATTTTGGGTGCCAAAGTACACATCCTCATATACACAAACTTTGGTTATATTATATGTATCATTTCATTTGATCGGCCCAATATATATATATATATATGAAAATTTGTGTTCATCTTTTCCTGAAATTATTATTTTCTTTTTCTTTTTTTTAAAAAAAAATTATGTTTGACTTGAGAAGTTAAGAAATACTGGATCCATTTGGATTGGAAATAACATGGCATTACTGGTGAATAATATTTAACCAAAATTTTTTATTATTATTTTTTTATTTTTTTAAAGTAAAATTGTAATGCAATCCATAGATATAGCTAGAAACGTTTACACCATAGTTATTAAACTTGACTTGATTTTACCCGACGGTTCAACCAGTCAACTCAGTGAACCAGCCACTTAGCCGATTGGGTTATTGAAATAACCGGACAAGGAAGTCACCCGTTAAATTTTCAACGACTCGGTGGTTAAAATAGAAAAATCGGGTATCCGGCTGGTTTAACCGTGGTCTAATGGGTTGTGTGATAAAATGATTGGAGAAAATGTTGTGTGTTTCTGTTGCTTAGAGTCAACCACAGTACCTCCAGGTAAGCACACACCTCCTTCTTCCACTAGACCACATCTTTGTATGGAGTCATACTTGGTTAAGGACTCTACACATTTCTAAACACCAGATTGAATACAAAATGGGAGGTCTCTTGTTTGTTACCAATCCAACAGCCAGGAAATGGGACTCCGCGCAAAATATTTTTCCCTTGGATAGTGTTAGACTTGTATGTTATATACTTAAATGACTCTTTCTCCCCACACTAACATCTTTTTGAACTATAAATGTATTTAAATAAGAAATATATTTACTTTTCCAAAACAAAATTTAACGACATAAATTAGCAAATCAATATTATTATTATTATTATTATTATTATTTACAACAACAAAGTACTCCAGAAAACATTGTAGTGCTAAAACTTTGTGAATGAAATATATTTTTGAAAAATTTGAGACATACAAAAATTCTTTTATGAATAAATAATATCATGACAAAGTTACATTTTAAAAAATAATGGAACTATATTTGTTCATATTAAAATTCCGCGTATAAAAGCTTTAAATTAATTACTTTTCTAATATATTTAATTATAATTTTGCTTAACTATTCAAATTCATTTGTAATTAATTAAAAAGTTGAACAACATCTATACTATATATAAAATAAGAGTTTCAATTTGGTGTGATGTCATTTTGTATACTTCCTTTTTTTATCCTTATTATATGTGAATAACGACTCATAACTTCCTTCTTACTCTTCACACTCCACTCTTTATGTTGTTTTTAAGTTATTTGTATAATTTTTTAATTAATATTTTCACTACCTATTATTTTTCTGAAATTTTGTGCCGATGACACATAAAGTCACACCCAGATTGTGTGTCTTTCCCACTAGTATTTTATTAATATTTTCATTATACGTCGTGTATCTAAAATTTTCAAAGTATTATATATTAATAATAAAATAACATATTTTAATAACTCATCGATTGAATTAATAACATACCAGTTGAACCAATAATTTATTGACCCACCTTCTCTATTAGATTCCTTCCAAGATCAGGTTTAATAACTATGATTTACATGCAGCCAATTAAGCTGCTGCACAAAACTACTCCTCAAAAAACTTAAAGCACATCAACATTCCTCACATTAAAACTAAAGAAGCAACAAAAACAAGCTACTAAAAGCACAACCAAACACAAAGCACTAAACAGATTTACGAAAACTTTGAGGCAACTCCCAAGCAATTCTCAGTCCTAGTTGGCCTTTGTTCTTGCCACATTTCTCCATCCAGAAACCAAAGCACTGAACTAGACTTTGTCGAACTCTACCACTCATTTTTGTCATATACTCGGAAATCTGTCAGTCGTGCGGAAGTAGATATTGGATCATGGCAAATGATCAGAAATCCGACCTTTGATTTTTCAATCAATAGCCATTAACATCTCATTTAATCAGTTCCGCTAATGAGTTTCAAAAATTGAATTTTTTAAAATTGAAAATCCCATAATAATATATTATTAGTTTACTATCTGACACATGCCTTGATTTATAAATATTTTTTTTGTATCATTCGTTTATGCAACTAATTCAACTTGCATGGTAGATAATTTTACAATTAATTTAATCGATTTTCGTGCATAAACAATTTTAAATGAATGATCAATTATATAAAGTTTCAATACCGCTTAATTTGATAGATTGAGAGAATTAACTAGTGCATAATTTGAAGGATATAAATAATGAATAGGACAAATAGTATAAATAATAAATAGGATAAAATGTGGATGGTGTTAAATATTATTTGAAAAATAATAAAAGTTCATTATTGACTAAATATTATAATGCCAATAATTATTTGCAAAAGTAAACTGACCCACTGAATTTAACATCAAATGGTCCATTAGTTCTTTGAAAACTTACATATCCTGAAAAGGGCAAAATGACCCATCAAATCAAACTTTAAAATTATAAGAAAACAAAATTGGAGGAATTTAATATACGATTATGTGAAAATTAATTGGTACCAAGTTAAAGCACAGGTAAAAATGCTGCAACGTGTAAGGGACCCATAGAATGTCCTAGTAAAAAAATATAATGAGTTCCTTTTCCAAAAAAAAAAAAAATAATAAAATTAAAATAAAGATTAATTAATTTCTATACCCATTAGATATGGATGTAGATGTGTATATATGTTATTTAAATTTTAAGTGTCATTTTTACACTTGTGTATGTATCTATATCCGATAATGTAAAAAAAAATTTAAGTGTCATTTTTACACTTGTGTATGTATCTATATCCGATAATGTAAAAAAAATTTTACTTCAACAGAAAATATGAATTGTAAGAAAGATTAATACAAAAAAGTAATTCTTGCCAAATTGATTATATACATAATTATACCCAAAATTACACATGTTTTAATATTTGTTTCACAAATCACTAATACACTTAAGGTCTAGATTACTAGATTTAGCCTTTTCCTTCAATTAATTGATAGTACCATGATCCAAGTTCAAATCCAATGCCATCCAGAGGCTTCTTAATTACTTTCTTAGCATGTACACTTTATAGTTTACTAGTGGGAAAAGAAGGTGTGACTTTAAAAAAGTTGCATAATATTTTTTTTAAAAAAAAGAGTAGTGAAAATGCTAGTAAAAATATTATGCAATAAAAATAATAAAAAGGTAATATAGAGAGTGGAGAGTGGAAAGGAAGTTATATATATAGTAAGGGCAAAAGAAGAAGTTCAAATAATGACAGATACTGAATTTTTTCCTCCATTTATATATAATATAGATATCAATAACTGTTTCCAATCAAACTATGTGAAAGTTTCTTCTAAAACCTTCACGAATTTCTTCAATGTCAGGCTAATTGCTTGGCATAAGATTGTTTTTTTTTTTTTTTAATTATCACACACTATTTTGGGAGTGTTTTTTGAAACTGTAATTATCGCATTTAGAAATATCTCAGGAAAATAATATTTGCACACCTTAAAATTTTTTTATACATTCCTATCATATTTTAGTGACAAAAATGACTATCTTCATTTACACCATTACATTTTTCTATACCTAAATCGCCCTTCAAGACCCACACAACCGCCATTAGCTCCATTACTTCTTCCGATTTTATTGGCGTCTTCTAAATTCTTTCAAATATTTTCACTTTCTACTACTTCTTGGAAATTTGAAATTAGTTGATCTATTAATTCCTTTTTATATGATCTTGCATGAATTGAAAAATAGCCACACAAAAAATGCAATTTATTTGTCGTGCGCGCACACGTGTGTATATATATATATATTTTTCAAATCCAAATTTTATGAGACTTATGTCTAGCTTTGTGCTGATGAACCACATCTTTTTTTATCAATATAATGAATAATTTATTTTATAAAAAATATGAGTGCAAGTTTATATAATTAAATTGCATTTTCTCTCTCTTTTTTGTAATGACCCATTATTTCTAGGTGCAATAATACTAAGAAATTTTTATTTAAACTTTTTTCCTCTCGTACTCATTGATTATCATGTGTCTCATTTTTACTGGATCCTCGTATAACAATAATCATTTTAATTTTTATAATGAAAAATATGATATAGATAGTATAAATGTCTAGATTGACACATTAGATTTGACAAAAAAAATATTGACAATTATAATCAACTTTCTTTTTCTAATATATAATGATTATTTTTTTAAGTTGTAATATTACTGAATAAATATGAAAATGAAAGAAAGATATAAAAAAATAAATTATTGTGTTTGGTAAATTATGAGCTAGGGGTAAATGAGGTATAAATGGAATTTTTTAGTCTTTTTAATTGATAGAAAAAGATAAAGAATGTGTAAGAGGCTTTTCAGGGTCTGCAAATATTATTTGCTGTAAATAATTGGCTAATTTTTATCATTTTATGATAATAAACAAAGAACAAGATGTTTTGATATCAAGATCAAAATAAACTATCAATTTGTAAAGTACACTTCGAAATTTAAACTTTTATTTTATTTTTATTTTTTTTGTGAAAGGAATATGATACTTATCGTCGTTGGGCTGGCACCCACTACGGTTTCAACATATACAAAGACGTCCCAGAAATCCACAACAATGAAAAGAAACAACATACTCCTTTTAAGGCATGATGAAATTGACGGCCATATGTCCGACTGGAAATTTTTTTATATGAATTGAGTTTTATAAGCCTCTTACACAGATGTGTATAATAGTCTATAACATAAATTATAAACTTATTAAAATAAAATTTTTTATCATGACACGAATAAATTTAAACTAAGAGGAATATAATATCTATCATAAATCTCTTTTTTTTTTTTTTTCCGATTAAGACTTATGGATGGAGTATGACTTCTTGCATCATTTTTCAGTAAAGCAAAAGATGCCACCACTCAGAACTTAATATTAAGGTCCATTCATTCCATGTGCTTCCCACCAAAATATCTTTTGTCAAACAAAATGGAACGTCAATAGCACAAATAAATAAAAATTGACTACAATGAATGGGATTATTGGGATGAAAAAAGAATATTCTTCCCGTGCATAGCACAAATTTTCAAACTAAAAAATTAATCGTTAAAAAATAAAAATTTAATATTTATCCTTCTTTACATATTAAAAAATTACTATAAAAAAACACATAATTAACTTGATACTTTAAATATTCGAAAGCTTTAATTTATCTTTATATTATCAAGTAGTACTTAAATGGGAAAAGTTGATCGATACATATTAATTAAGAATTCAATCATTATAACTACAAAATAATCATTGATTAGGAAAGATAAATATATATCAAGTATATTTGAATATGACAAAAATACCACTAATTAAAATTGTGACAAATACATCTAAAATATTCCAATTTTTATTAATGATGTACATCAATAAAATCAAGCTAATTCATACTAAATAAAGAGTTTGATTTTGACCATTTGAAACTAAAAAAAAAAAATTATGTTCATTCATATTCAACAAAATGAGTTTTATTCATTATGTTTTCATGGAATACAATATACCTATAGGTTTTCAAAACAATCACATATCTAAGTTATAGTAATATCATTATATATCAAACAAAAGCCATAGTAATTTCATTATTATAGTATACATATCTAATTTATTTTTTCAACTAATAATTAAGTTATGTAGCTACTTTTTAATCACTTCTATATGATAGAAATATAAACATTTCAAGTGCATACTTATTAATTATATTTATAATTTTTTTTTCTCTTATTTTTATTTTATAATTAGTAAAATTTAAAGATATTAGGTGTGTTCGTTTGGATTGAAAATATTTTCTTAGGAAAAATATTTTACATGAAAAAGTTCATTTTCCATATAATTTTCCGGTGTTCGGTTGACAACAATCTAATGAAAATATTTTGAAATAAAATTTTTAATGGTTTCATCTTTAATTTTATGAATACAAGTTAAAAAAAACTTATAACAATGGTAATAAATACCTTACAAGTAATTGTGATTAATAAAAGATTGATTTTGTTCAAAATTAAATGATAGTACAATGTAGTAGTAAAATATGCATAATGATAGTTATATTAGTGTGGGACCTATGATTAAGAGAAAAACGAATGGAAAAGAATTGAAAACGAAAATAAGTTTATCAAATGAAATTATAAAAGTAAATATTTGAGATTTAATGTCACTCTTGAATTATTTGAAAAATAACTTACGCTCAAAAATTTCGTAAGTTATTTTCAGTCGGAGGAAGAAAAATTGAAAAATATATTTTTTGGTGTTTGGTACCAAAAAATATTTCTGAAAAATATTTTCCTAAAAATATTTTTAGTGCAAACGAACACACCCATTATTAGTTACATTGTTTGTATTTATACATTGTTTAATTATTAAAAGTTAATTATGAAACCATCATTAATTTAATATTATTGTAAAAATTAAATATAAATATTCGAACTCACATGCATAGCATGGGATATTTAGCTAGTATATATTATAACAAAAGGTGTGTTCAATAAGAAGCTATTAGGAGATACCACATGTCAACTTTCTTTTTGTGTTTTTTTTTTAGTTCCTTTCTATTTATCACTAAGTAACTAAAAGTAATTACTATAATTCAATAAATAACCAATCCAATAAGTTTTAAATGTTCAAAACCTTTATTTTTCCATCACTACCAAGTAATTTTTAATTACAAAAAATAATGCAAAGTAATTACGGATGGTAAATACTTCTTAAGCTGCTCTTAAGCCCATGCACATATATTAAACTTTCAGAGTAAAATTATATTAGTGAAATAATGATGATGACATAAGACTTTAGTATTTAAGCCAATAAATATAAACAAACAAAGAGTAATATAGTTAATAAGTTTATAATCAGAAACTAAAAGTTAAAAAAAAAAATTCAAACTATAGAAAGTAATGCATCTATCTATCTATTTATACTATCTATATCTATAACTTGATAAATATCGAATGTTTAAATGATTTTAAGTGGATACTAAATATTGATATTCATTAATTATTTGTTTTCATGGTTACAAATTAACTACTATTTAAAATTAGTTTAATTTTACTTTATTTGATTTAATTGCCAAAAGATTGAATACATATTTGTCATCCTGTGTAGTGCATATTTTTTGCAGTACATAACAACCTTAATCTAACAATGGGGTCTCTCTCTTGTAGGTGGATTGTCTTTCAAAAGAAAATTAATGGGTCAATTTGATTATATGGGTCTACCCAGTAGTGTGTTGGACATTTCAATATTATATATTTATTTACCATTTTCTCAACTTACCATCAAATTTATAAATACACTTCTTTATCTCTATCCAATGTATCGAGATTTTCTCGAATTATCTACTATTTTTTTTTTAAAAAAAAAAATTCAAAATCTAACCTCATCATACATATTCCCAGGTTTACAATCTACTAATTATATTTAAAAAAAAAAATCAAAATCTATCCTTATCACATATTGCTTATAAAACTCAACATTTCACACATACAATTCATTTGTTTTGTTGCTTAAACAACAATCTAACTATTTTAATGCTCCATTTACTCTTCTTCAGGTTTGAAAGAATGAGCACTATTTTATTAATCTCTTTTAATATATATGGCAAGTTTCAGCTATTCATAAAAAGATTAAAAAAAAAAGTTAGTATTTTTTTTTTATCTTGAAGTGACTTTGTTATTAACTTATTTTCATTTTGTATCGTTATAGTTTTCCTACTATTTCTTACCTTTTTACTTTTTTTTTTAAAGTATTTTTCACATTCTAAGAGTTATTTACGTCAAATATGTTGTTAAATGAATTGATTATATGATTTTAGGATTTAGTCAACAAAAAAAAATATTTATGTAAGACTTACATCTGTCTCTTATACACATCAAAACTCATTTTGTTGAATATGATATCTATAAGTATACACATCTTATGTCATCATTCTTCTCTCTCATTTTGACTTTACAATCTTGCAAATTTATAAGCCGAAGCAATTGATATATGCATTAAGCGGCATCATAATGCTTTTTTGAGTTGGAGGGCGATTTTAACTAGATGTTGTAAATTGATAAACAAGTAGGCTAAAAAGTAAAAAGCTTTATGAGATAAGAATTATGGTAAAGGATGTAAAGAGTTTCTTAACCATGTAATATTGTTTTGACACAAAAATGTGTATAAGAGACAAACTATTAACTTCGCGTAGTAACAGAGATTAGCAAGATGCCTATTTTTATCTTCTAATTAACATATGCATCTATGTAGGATTTGATGAAATAATGGTATTTACATTGTTAATTAAATAGAAAACGTGTATCCAATTCACTATTTAGTATAAAATCTATGTCAAAATTTTGAATAAAGAGACAGGTATTTGTTTTCTTCTTTTGTTATTAGGACAATTTATTTATTTATTTATTTATTTCAATTGATATGAATACTCATCCATTTGTAATCTAAAAATGCTTTAAACAATCAAATTTTGGTGCATTGATTAAAACTTTAAAATGGGTAAAATAATTAAGAGTCATAAGATGGGACTTTGAAAATATTTTCCTCGACATACGACATGTCATGTTAACTACCCTACCTATAAATTGTTTAAAAACAAAAACTTTAACAAATACACAAATATCAAATTAATGTATACAATAGCATTTATAAACATAATAATCCCATGCAAAGCATGAGTTAGCTACCAGATACGATAAATTTTTATCAAAAGTTTGTATAATATAATTTTGGAATTAAACATATAGGAGTTTAAATATAATTTTTGGTGTTAAGTTATATTCTTCTCTTTTTTTCTTTAACCTTTTTTCTTAAAATCACAAAAGAAAAACTAAGACAAAATACCATGTGCATTTTGCACGTGTTAACATCTATTATTATTTTATTATAGAAATTAAATATAAATATACATGATATCGTGCATAGCATTAATATTCATCTATTTTGCATATATATATATATAATGATGATGATGATGGTTCGCAAAAAATAAGTAAAAAATTATAGGCTTATTCTCAACAGCTTATTGAAAGTTGCTTATAATTTTTTTTGAATTTGAAAGTAATTTTTAAAAAAGAAATTGTTAACAAAAATTGAAAAGTTGTTTTTGTTTTTCTTGTTAGAAAAGTTAAAAGTTATTTTCAAAGGCAACTCTAGATGTACTGTTCCATAAATGCTTTTTTCAATTTTAAAAAAGTAGCTTATAACTTTTCGTAAGTAATTGAGAACAATGCCTATAGCATATGTAAGTTAGTTAAATAACAAATTATAATATCATATAAGTTGTAAGTATTAATACGATATGTATGTAAAGATTACATTATGTGATTAATGGGTACTATTTTAGTAACTAATAATATGAGAAATCTATAAGTCACAATCAATATAATTATGTACTAATTACAATATTTAATGTATAAGAATATAACAATCGTAGTTAAAAAATTAAATCTAATTATAACACTTTATTTATATAATATACTTTTAATTGAACTACGACATTTATATATGTATGCTACCATTTTTAATTTCTAAAGTTCTTTAAGTTGTTTATAAAATACATGTAAAGGTTCTTAACATGTCAATGTAGAGTTATATTCATGTTTTTTTGCACATAAATAAAGTGTATAAAAGTACACACACACATATATACATATATATCACACAAAATATTTGATGTATTATTTATATATCAAAATATTTTAAAAAAGCTTAATTCAAAAAACTTCTTTATCATTTTCAAATGGATTATCTGCATTCATGAATTCAATTAACTAAATTTTGAATAAAATCATATTAAATGTAATTAATTGAATTTATTAACCTAATTTAATTTAAATCGGTTATAAATTTAGTTAATCGAATACTTGCTTATCCTGTAGAGACGTGAGGATTGCTCACTTTATAGGTAACTAACAAACTAATTTTCAAGTAAAGAGGCCCAGAATAAAACGTGCTGAATTCACCTATTTCTTTAAAGGAAATTAGTTTTAAAAAAAATGCCACATAAGTGGTGAGCATTGCTCCCTATGATGGTAGTATTTCCCGAGGTAAGGAGAGGAGAGTAAGGTTAAATAGAAAATTTTTTGGATGAATCGAATTCATAGTAAGTACCATAAACCTTTTAGTACTAATTCACTCGCATCACCCTGAAAGATGATTATTTTAATATATTAGATTGATATGAATATGAATGAATTAAAACTAAAAAATTTATGATACCTACCATTCACATTATCCCCTAAGAATTTCCTATGATAAAGAGAAGGAAAAAGAAACAATCACATAGAGACTAGAAAAAAAGACGTCAACAATATAGGCTACATCTTTGGTTTAATGAGTAGGTCAAGTGGCACCAAAAAGTGATATAAAACAGACTGTTACCATAGTGGTTAACAGTAATTAAATCTAGATATTAATAGTAATATTTTTCCTCCCGGGATCCCCTGATGTCAAGATACTGTCACACATGATAACTATAAGGACTAATATTTACAGTCTCTGACCTCACCAGCGCCCCAATTACCCGCTGTGAATTCGGGTAACTGTCACAGCATCTCTATAACTCTAAGCACACTTCTTTCTTCAAAAAAGAAGACATTCCATGAAAATAAGCTAATCCATCTGACCAAGAAGCAAGAGTAAGAGTCCATCTTTTCAGAAGGAAGCGTTAGAGTAACCACGGCACTTCACCTGTTAAGAGTCCCAACAATAAAGTAACTTAGCAGGAAGTGGAAAGTAATGGTCAATTAGCACACAATATCCTTAACACATCAATGCTACACGAAATCATCTTACCTGTTTTCGGCACATTAGTTCTGAGAAAGGCAGCTTTTAACACTTTTAGCAAAATACGCGTTTCCGTGTACAAAGTTTAATCTCAAGAAGTCTTATTACACATTTTTGGAACATTTGTAAAGAGTGCAAACCGGACTGCACACCCCAGGCCACAGGGGGAGGGGGTATAGCAGGGAAGACCCCACTCTGCGTCTTCTGCAAGAATTCATGCAGGACTGTGGCTAAAATTTACCCCCATCTTGATGACTCTTATTTCATAAAACAAGTTTATAATTTATATCAGATCTTATACTTTATAATGTGTATAAGAGACGTATATTGCTCTCTCTTTTATTACGAGAGTCAGTTCTAATTCAAGTTATTTCAATCTACTTCATGGGTTACGCTAAATTTTTTGGCAGTCCTGTAAATGTGGAGAAAATCAAGACTCATATATTCTTTACATTCTGGTACTAGCTTTGAAACGGAAGTCCTTGCCACTCAGCTAATTTTGTTATTCTAAATCCCGATAAGCAGATATTCTGCTCAATCTTTGTTAAGAAATGTCTTGACACAAATAAAAATCTTGACCTTTGGTTAATTCAATTGTAATGGAACACTGATATCATAGTCAACATTCTGAAGTTCTGGTCAGCTTCATACTGGGCACTGAAATCAACTCTTAAAAAGCATGCATCATGAGACGAATTTGAACATGCAAATAGTTGTCAAATCATGCAGCAGATAATATATTGAGTACATGCAGTAAGCATACAAGGAGGAAAATCACGTCTAAAGAACATGAGGAAGATGCCTCTAAAATCAAGGAAAATACTTGAAGGGATATAAAAGTCAAAAGCACATGGAAAATCACATCAGTTACATTTTTTAATGGGCATATTCCCGATTACACGAAAAACATACACATCCAGTATAAAGAATCTACAGCCATCAAATGTCAAACAAAATAAAATACATGTTTTCCAAATTTCAGTGATCCATGACCCAATATAAGCTACTTAAAAGGTAAATGCAACTCAAAATTCATAAAGAGCTGTCTAAACTGAAAACAAGTAAATCCAACTAAGTAAATTTCCGCATAATACCAATTGTGTGTTAACATATATGAGATATCTTACCTTAATGTTCTAAAGTCTGTCTCAGGTTGCCGAGACACTTCAGTGTATCTGTCAAACATTACCAACTCAACTGTAATAGTTACCAAAATCTAACTGATTTTGGGTCCCTTAAAGCAACTAATGTTAGCAAGGTGAGATAACTATTAAGGTCCATGAAATCTACCTTAGACTTTGTCTACGTTCCAGCCTTTCCATTTCATATTGCTTAGCCATCCTTTTGAAACCATAAACAAATCTATCTTCAAATCCTTCTGCAGATTCCATCCTTTAAATTTCATATCAGCTAGCCATCCAAAATCAACAGATAACCGTCTAGCTTGTAGCTTCAAAAGGTGCTCCCTGTAAGGTATCAATACATTCCTGAGACCTGCATTTATAGCAGGCAATAAATCAGAGAGGGACAAAGTACAAAAGAAAAAGTAATAATCCTGAATCATACCCACGCCCAAAATTTCTTTATCAACTACCTGAAATACACATTGTCTTGTAAAGATTAGCATGAGATCCTAGCATCTCCTTTTGTATTCATATTAGGCTTCTCCAAACACTCTAAGAATGCCAAATCTGACTTCAGAAGCTCAGCCTGGTTGTGAGTATCATATCCAATGTCATGACAGTAGCAGCAAAAGTCCAACCAATCAATCGGTCGTCTATCCCACACAGGTGACCCTCGATCTTTCCCACTTGACCAGTTTGGTCCACAGTAATGCCCATAGCGTGGAAAAAGCTGGGAAAGAATTGCCCTTATACCTGTATGCCACGGGACTTTGGAAACATATGGTCTGAAGCGCACAGCCGAATATTGGTTCAAGGATTTAGAACTATTTTTCGATTGTGCATGCTTTTTCAACTCCTTATTCACAGTAGTTGGTATTTGAATTTTATTTCTGCTGTTGGTAGTCCAAGGAACAACTGAAAGAAGGGACCAGCCGAAGAACTTTATATCGAAAGAAGGCATTTGTTTAGATGATTTCACACCTATATTACTTGACAGGACAGTTGATATGCCATATTCTTACTAGATTGGGATTTGAACCAGGGGATATTCATATTCCTTAGAAATCCCAAATCCATTGCCGAGAAGAAGTTGTATCAGCCTACATCCCAACCAAATAATGTCAAATCACAATACCTTTAACAATCCCATTGCTAAGTCAGGACTCGCATAAAATGAAGGTTAGAGCAAGTTAAGCCACAACGCAGAAATGCACGAGCATTATAGTATACTGCAAAACATTAAGCTTTAGTGTTGCCCAAGAGCCAACAAAACATGGACAGCACTAAAAACTTATCACTCAAGACAAAATTTAGGTATGCAGAAAAATCAAACACGTTAAAACAATGTTATAGTCTCTTCCATACAACTTCCATTCCTAGTTGACAATACCATTCTCCGCCAGCATTGGTGAGACCATCACTATTTATTACTTATTGTAAAAGCGCCATTAATTAGTACTCCTAATGCCAGGTTTCATTGAAGTTAGAACAATGTCACTTAATTCGCCCCTTCCCCTAAAGCCACTGTCTTGCTAATACGTGTCTACTGGATCTCAATATATTCGAGTATCAAAACAGAAATAGCAGCTTCCCAAGATTTAAGCACCAAAGAGACAGCAAACATTCCTAAAATTCCACTACAACTAAATTCAACCACAATCAAGTAATAATTTATTTATATACATGGTAACTTTAGCAACAATCAAGTAAATGCCCTAAAATTCTAGATAATGAAAAGTGGGTAATAACTATGAATTACAAATTATAAAAACCATCCTACCTAGTGTCGTGGCGAACCACGTAAGTTATAATCAAAATGCAACAAAAAATCGAATATACACCAATAAACTCAAGGATAATCATAGCCAAGAATCGAACATATATGCCTTGCTCCTCGTCCTAGACTGGGTTCTCACCAGCTCCTACCCCCACTTACTCCTGCTCCCCAACCCCCAACCTAGTAACTAATCTAGTTGCGATCCACAACCGTAAAATCAAAAGCTTTCCCTTTAAGAGCAAGTTGGAAATTTTAACCTTAATCCTTACTAATGAAGAAGGCAATATGAATGTAAATTAGTTTCGAAAGGCCTCCCAAACAAATAAAACACTCAATTTTCTTACTGAATTACGACTTACAGAACCATCCGACCACCAATTTAACAAGGGGGAAATCATATCGATAGTAAGAGTACAACATTGGTGGAAACTATAAAAAGGAAAACAAGTAAAGAAGGAAAATAAAAGCTTACGAGTTTGAAAGCTATTATCGGCTCCCGTCTGTTTTCTTGGGCCAAGGGGGAGGGATGATTGGGGAAATTGATAAGAGATTCGGTCCTCCAAGGACTTGTGTAGAGAGAAGAGTAGTAGAGACCAGAGAGCTGCTTTGAGATTGAGCCAACGCCAACGCCAACGCCAACGCCAGTTAGTGAACTTGACGAAGAGATGCTTTGTAAGATATTATATATTATTGATTGGATTTCTAAAATTTTAGATATGTATTAAAAGTACTATTGTTTAAGTAGTTCCTGTCTTTAAAAAAAAATTATTTTTTCTTCTTTTAATCTCTTATAGTGTAAGTTTAATAGTGTAAGTTAAATTAGAATGTTATTAATTTAAAAAAAAACCCTCTAATTTGCCTACTTATTTATTGTTTAAAAAAAAAACCCTCAAAGTGCGTGGTATAGAAAGGAGCAAAACTAGAGATTATGGATCTATGTGGGGTCCGTTTGGATTGGCTGATTTAATTTTTAGAAAATATTTCACATGATGATTTGAAATAATACAATATTTGTGTAAATTAAAATTCATTTCGACTATTAATATTATATTTTTATTTGTTCGTGCATTTTAAATTTTCAACTTGTTCGGATAATTTAGCCTCCGTCCCAATGCAACATTAATAATTTTCTTTTATAAGAACTTTTGTTTTTCCCTAGCTGGGAACAAACTCCGACTTGATTTGAGTATGAGTGTAAGACTAAACAAATTATTCGATAAACGAATGAATGAGTCGAATTTGTTGGAGGTTTAATTCAATACGGTGATCAACTCGAACTAAAACATTTAATATTTGTTAACTTTTGAAACTCACCTACTAAATTCCATGAGTATAAAATTTGAAATTTAAATATAAACAAATCGAGGTCACTTGAGGCAATTTGATAAAAATTCGTTTAAAATGGACTGAAATTATACACAATATACTTTTAAATTTGTTAAAATAATCTTACAAAGTTAAACATTCAACTGTTTAAATAAGACTTGTTTACACTTTACACGCTTGTGACTAGAGGTGTTTATAGATAGGGTACTTGACTCGAGCCACTATTATTTGATTCGATTCAACAGATTTTCAGATTGACGGGTTAAGATGAATACCCATTCGTATGGCAAATAATATGGTATATGACTGAAAAATAAAAACAAAATATGAGGTAACAAGAGGTACGACTAGTCCTGTAAGTCAAACCAAACTACTTATTACTCGAGTCGAACTCGATTTGATAAGAGTTTATTCAATACTTATCAAACCAAAATTGAAACAATATTTAGTATTTGTTAATCTTTTGAATTCGAGTTAAACTCGACTAGATGAATTTTAAAATTTCAAATTTACATGTAAAAATTTTAAATTGATTGAGTTTAATTTGAAATCAACTTGATAAAAGTTCGTTTAAATTCGATTTAAAATATAAACAGCCGAAATTTGAAAATATTTACAAACTAGTTGTGACCCTGTTTTTTGAATGAAAATGATTGTAGGACAATATATAAAATGATATGGTATTTAAAAATAAAAATAGAAAAAGGTACAATCTTATTTTAGTTTAAAAGTACAAAAACCTATTATTTCATTAATTTTTGTAATTCAATCTTGTAAATTTGATTTTGAAAATCATTAAATTATTAGTTACAATCAAGATGTCTCTTTTAGTCTTACTCCCAACCCTAAATCTAATTCCAGAAACCTAATTTGTGAAATGTTTAGTTACCATTCATATAGACTTTGATGGCGATGTCCTTTTCTATAGAAATTTTAAATTTTTATATATAAATACATCATATTAAGCATATTCAACAATTACAGAAGTCCAACATAAAATTATCCTCATTGAAAAGACTATACCACATATGAATATGTGTAAAGCTTTCATTTTGCAATTTTATGTTGAATATATGGATGGAAATACTATTGTGCAAGCTAAATTCATATGGTGTAATTGTGAAACTTATCGACATGGTAATATCCAAATTCTTACAAACAATGAAAAAACAGGGCCATTTTAAAGTTAAGGTGCTTAGTGCATTTTAACACTGAAAGGAGTTCCAAAAGTTAGATTTTATTCGGCGTTTAGTGCATTTAACACTAAGAAGAGTTCCAAACATTAGATTTTATTTTAACTTTCGTAACATCATATAGCGACTCCAGTAGGTTGTTCAAAGTCTAAACCACATAATACGAAATCCCATGTGTCAATTATTCTTAGCCCTTTATTCTGAATTTTGGCTTTCAAGCCTTGGGTATGTGACTGTGCTTCCAAGGATCTTTTAAATCTACAATTTTGTCCAACTGATCTTCTGCCTTTGAAAAACTCCAAAGAGTTCTGCAGAGACAATTTGATAGTTCGGTATATGATTAGTTAATCGTATAAGATTTCAATCCGTTGTATTACTTTAATCACATGAAAATTGTAATAAAATCAGAAACCTTTGCCAATCTCTTTCTCATAAAGAAAGCTGTAATTGTTCATTTTTTTAAACCAAGTAATAGCCAGAAATAACTTGTACAATAGAAAAATTAAACTGGGTATCTTTTAGCATTGAAATACTAAACTCAAGTTATGATGTACAGGATCTACTCACCAAACCACGACCATTCTTCCAAGAAGGAGGTATACAGTCAATCTCTAAAGCAAAAATTCATAATCTGTAAGAAAATAAAGAATAAACAAAATTTTTACCCATATTTCATAATGGTGAAAACATCAAAAGTCATCTTCATCAAGTCAAATTGTAGCACAGTTCATCAATTTTAAGGCATGTCTACAAACTCAACAAAACTATTCTTCCTATAACAAACATATTAAATGTGCGGCGAAATTTTCCAATATATATATATATATATATATGGAACACCCAATCATTGTATGTAATAGAAGTCATAAAACTATTCCATATTATATTGAATAGTAGATGATAACAATTTTAAATTTTCACTTATTGGACTTATCTTTGTTTCTTATGTTTTACTGCCCCGAGCTTTGAAGCTCATCATACTGGCCATATTGGCCACTTGATCAACCTTCACAAATGAATCCATGTCTCTTTTGGCTGCATCATTGCCCATGTAACTTCAATCAAAAGATGATCAAAACTTTATCAAATCCAAATACAAATAGCACATAAACATGTTTATACTTGGCACATTATCTACTTAGCCTAGGAAAGTAGGATTCCAACTATCCAGTAACCGAATTCGTCATGGAATACCCTGACCTCTGATGCAAATACAACAAATAAGAACTAGATAATCATCCAATCAGAATAATTAACCTAAACTAACTGTAGCAACCAAGCAAACAAAACTCTATTAATGAACTTGAGAAATTTCATGAAACATTTCGAGTATCAGCCAATTGTTATTGATAGCAAATTGAAATAAGGCCAATTAACAATAAGGATAGCAACAAGACAAAATTTGGAGACAACAAAGTTTTATTAAACTTTTCCACTCACACAAAGCAGCAGCAACACATATATATAGTACTTTATAAATTGACTTCCTAAACCAATTGAATATAGGAAACCTATTCAAACTAAAATTTGACCAACTCATAATTAAAAACCACTTAGGAAACAAAGTAACAACTCTTTTAACACTCTACTCCTAATTAAATTATACTTTGGTTTAATTTCCTACATTGCCTCCCAATGTTTGGAGTCCTTAAATTTGACCATTGGAAGCATCTTCTTCAACTTTCATGAACGACTCCACTTTCAGTGGTTTTGTGAAAATGTCTGCCACTTGATCTTCAGTCTTACAATAATCAATGATAATCTCTTTGTCTATGGACCAACTCACGAATGAAGTGATATTTAATATCAATGTGCTTGCTTCGTCCATGAAACACCGGATTCTTTGACAATTCAATTGCCGATTTGCTATCACAAAATTTTTTTGTAGGTCCATCTTGCTTGTGTTGCAAAAATTCAAGCATCCTTCTCAACCATAGTGCTTGTGTAGCACTACTTGCCGCCGCCATATATTCGGCTTCAGCGGTGGACAATGCCACAACTTGTTGCTTCTTGGATGACCAAGAAAACACACCACTTCCCAAGTGAAAAGTATACCCGGAAGTACTTTTTCTTTGTATCATGTCACCAGCCCAATCGCTATCTGTATATCCAACAAGTCTAGATTCATTCGAATATGAATAAAAGATACCATCAGATTGTGTACCTTTAATATATCTCAAGATCCTCTTGGCTGCTTGCAGATGTGGTGACTTGGGAGTTCCATAAATCTACTAATTAACCCAACACTATAAGTAATGTCGGGCCTTGTAGAAGTCAAGTCTAAGTATCTTAGACTCCCAACCAATCTTCTAAAATTTGTTGCATCCACAAACTCACCAGTGCCATCTTTTGTCAATTTCAGCTTTTCTTCAACGGGAGTCATTATTGATTTAGCAGTGTCCATCTTAAATCTCTTCAAAATATCACCAGCATACTTATTTTGTGAAATAAATATTCCACAATTTGTTTGAGTTGTTAGATGTCAATACTAAGAAAATATGACATTAATTAAATTTAGTCATCTCAAAATGATTAATCATAGCCTCCCTAAACTCACAAATTAACTTGGGATTATTGCCAGTAAAAATTAAATCATCCACATATAAGCATACAATAAGAATATCACCCCCAGGATTAAATTTAATATACAAGGTATGCTCATATGGACATCTAACAAAACCATGCTCAACAAAATAAGAATCAATACTAGTATACCAAGCTCGAGGAGCTTGCTTCAAACCATAAAGTGCCTTATTCAATTTATAGACTTTATTTTCTTGGCCTCTTGTTGATGTAACCTGTAGGTTGCTCAACATATACCTCTTCTTCAAGGACACCATTTAAAAAAGCAGACTTCACATCCATTTGATGAATTGTCCAAGAGTTATTTGTAGCAAGAGAAATAATCATCCTAACAGTATCAAGTCTTGCAACTGGTGCAAAGACTTCAAAGTAGTCAATACCTGCCTTTTGTTTGTATCCTTTGACTACCAATCTCGCTTTGAAGCGATCCACCTCTCCAGTTGGCTTGTATTTCGTCTTGTACACCCATTTGACTCCAATGGCCTTCTTTCCAGCTGGTAGATTTGTCAACTCCCATGTGTTATTCTTCTCAATGGCTTGAATTTCATCATCCATTGCTTGGCTCCAATGATCATCTTGAATAGCTTCCTCAAAAGAAATTGGATCGCAATCTGCAAACAAAGTGAAATTTACAACATCCTCATCAGATAAATCATTGTCATTATTAACAACATAATCTTGCAAGCGGGCTGGTAAATGTTGTTGTCGCTGTGGGCGACTAGATGACTCTCCAAGAGTAGATTGTGAACTAGATGGTTGTTCAATACTTTCTTGGACCATAGCCTGTCTCTTATACACATCTAGATGTGTATAAGAGACAGGTACTTTTTCTTGGACCAATCCCAAGATCCTTGCTCATCAAATGTGACATCCCTACTAACAATCATCTTCCCAGTATGCAGATTGAACAACTTATATCCCTTTGTTCCATGACCATATCCAACAAACACACATTTTTCTGCTTTGTCATCCAACTTTTTCCTTATTGCATCTGGAACATGTGCAAAAGCAAGACAACCAAATACTTTTAAATGAGAAATATTTGGTTTCTTACCAGTACAAACCTGTTGCGGTGTCTTCCCATTATTAATAGGTGTCCTACACCTGTCTCTTATACACATCTAGATGTGTATAAGAGATCTTTAATTGTGAGTCATCAATTTTTAATTTGAAATATGGTTTCCTATATCCATCACAGTTTGATTTTTTCTCTCAGCCACTTACAGCCATTTTGCTGAGGAGTGTATCTAGTAGTCATTTGGTGTCTAATACCATGTTTCTCCAAAAAATTATCACAGACAGTAAATTCAGTGCCTCGATCAGTTCTTAAAGTTTTAATCAAATATCCACTTTGCTTTTCTACATACACTTTAAAACTTTTAAAAATATCACATGCAGTCTTTTATTCTTCAAATGTGAAACATAAGTTTTCCTGCTAAAATCATCAATAAGAGTTTCAAAATATCTACTACCACTATTTGAAGGATTTCCACTGAACACAAATCTGAATGAATTAATTCCAAAGGTTTCTTAGCCCTCCAAACCTTGCCTTTAGGAAAAGAATCTCTATGTTTCTTTCCCAAAATACAAGACTCACAGTATTTTTTTGAAAAATTAATGGTGGGCAAACCATAAACCTTTTTTCTCCTAGCAAGAAAACTTAGACTATCAAAATTCAAATGGCCAAAATGCATGTGCCACAACCAAGTATCATCAAAATTCACAGAACCTAAAGCAAGGTAAATCACCACAATTTAGAGAAATAGGCCATAAACGACTGTGATTCATATTTACTTTTGCAATTAGTCCCAATCGATCATCAATGATGGTTCCAACACCATATTTGAAACACAAATCATATCCCTTTTCAGAAAGTTGTCCCAAACTCAATAAATTATGATAAAGGCTTGGTACATAATAGACATGAGATATAAAATTAGCAGATCCATTCTTCAAAGTAATACCAATTTTCCCTTTACCAAGAACATGCACTTTCCAAATTTAACATAGGATCTGAAAGACTCATCCAATTCAGAAAACATATATTTATTTCCACACATATGATAACTACACCCAGAATCAATGAACCAATTATTCTTTTTATTTTCTTCAGATCCAGAATTGGAAAATAAAATTGTCTCGTCTTTTTCACCATTATTTTCAGCCACTTTCGCATGCACATCTCTATTATTAGATTTATTTGACCAACATTCAAATTTATAATGACCAAATTTGTGTTGACAATTATGGCACTGAATTTTACGTCTATCAACATTATAATTTTGCTCATTATTTGGACCACGATTATTATCTCTTTGTTGATAATAAAAATTACCTCTACCACGGCCCCTAAAATTACCTCTGCCTCCACGACCTCTTCCACATCCTCGAAAATTTTGATTCCACTGTTTGAATTTCCACCTTTCTCTTTTGCCTTGTTTGTCTCTACTTGCAATGCCTTTTCAACCGTTTCTTTTTTTGCGCCATCATCTAACTTCCCGTTAATTCTCTGTTCATGAAGAATTAACGATCCCTGCAAATCCTCAGGGCTCAAATTTGACAAATCTTTTGTCTCTTGGATCACCGCTACCACATGATCAAATTTCATGGGTAGTGTATTGAGAATTTTCTCAACAAACACTTCATCACTCAGATCATGGCCATTTAAAGCCATCTGATTCTTGATATTCGTCACCCGGGAAAAATAAGATTCAATCGTTTCCGATTTTCCCATGGTGATAAGCATCTCAAATTTTCTCTTCAACATCAACAAATTATTTTGTTGGACTTGATCAACTCCACGGTATATCTTTGCCAAAATATCCCATGCCTGCTTTACGGTTTTGGCGTTTGCAATTTTGCCAAAAATTGACACATCAACTGCTTGATGAATTTGACACAAAGCCAAACTCGTCCTCCTTTTTACATTGGCGTTGGCGTTTTCTTCAATTTCTTGAAGGACATACCCATATAAAGTATGTGCTTGAAGATGGGTCTCCATCAGAGTTCTCCAAAAATTATAATCTTTTTTTCCTGTGAGTTTTGGAACTACACAGATGACATTATTATTATTTTCTAACATGATTGCTCAAACGGACCTTGCTCTGATACCAATTTGATAGCAAATTGAAATAAGGCCAATTAACAATAAGGATAGCAACAAGACAAAGTTTGGAGACAACAAAGTTTTATTAAACTTTTCCACACACACAAAGCAGCAGCAACACATATATATTGTACTTTATAAATTGACTTCCTAAATCAATTGAATATAGGAAACCTATTCAAACTAAAATTTGACCAACTCACAATTAAAAACCACTTAGGAAACAAAGTAACAACTCTTTTAATACTTTACTCCTAATTAAATTATACTTTGGTTTAATTTCCTATAGTTATCATTGTTCTTGCAGACTAGAAGTCCCATCTTCATTTTGTAGGTCACTATTATAGTCGACAATGGAAAAGGCACAGCGTAGTTTCCAATGAAACCCAAAAGACTTGTTTTTTTTTTTTCCTTGTTTGTAAGTAGACTTATTCAATTATTGCTGCAAAGGCAATGTAACACTCCTAATCGAGGATAGATTACAGTAAAAAAATAATTCACAGAAAATTTCTAGGAATCTTATTATGAATCGAATTTGAAAATAATGGTATGAGCTACAAAATAATAGAGCAAAAATTCAGTATTTCAAATTACTGGGAGATGAAGTTTGATTATTTGAATGTTCTTGTGATAATACTCACATTTGTCTGTTGGCTAAGAGATCAAACTTCATTTCCCTGTGATGGATGAAATACTATACACTTGGTAAAAAATTTCTTATATTCATCGTTGATGCAGGAATATATGTTAGCCCCTAAAAATGCCTTCAATCTGCAACCAAAGAATACACAACAATAAAATATTTTCAATACAAATGCTGATTAATATTTACATCAAAACATTTTTTGTTGGTGAAATTTACTACAAATACAAAAATGAAGAATAATTTTGAAAATTTTATTGCAAATGATATCTATCCTTAAAAAGTTATTTGCCGCTACTACGAATAGTTGTTGAATAGTTTCAAACAAATGTAACTTCCAGGAATTACCAAATCCAAACCAGGAACACTTATTTAACAATGTAAGTGTTCTTCCCTTGAATACTCAAGAATAAGTAAAGAAGACTAAAATTTTATTTTTGTGTGTATTTTATGCCTTTGATCAAGTTTCGTATTTATAGATATATCAAACACTTCACCAAATATTGTCTCAATTGATTGACAACCCGAAAAAATTAACTGACAACCCGAAAAAATTAACTTACAACCCTTAAGAAGAATGGATAAGACTTTTGAGCTATACCCCAAATGAATATGCTACCTTTTCATTTGAATTTGCACTAATTCATTACAAGAGAGGTTGTAAAAATCAAAGGTACATAATAGGATACCTTCAAAGAAATTTTCAAACAAGTGCAAATTCAAATGAAAAGGTATCTACTATTGGAAAAATTATAAAAGACACCACTTGAAATATGATGTTTTATGAATTTGTATCCAATAATCTCCTACTTAAACTTATAAAACTATAACTTTTCAATAAATTTAATTCTTATGGGCTTGTTAAGTTTTAACCTTAAGTGGTATAACAAATTTCAAAATTTGAACTAAATCAATTGTTGTACTTAAACATTGAACCATGATGCACTATGTCAAAACTGGTAATATGCACCTTAAATCTATCAATGTTCCTTGAGATATTCGCTGATATTTTCGTACCGTTATGGCCATGTTCGTCCTTCTAATTTCATGAATATTTGCAAAGTGTTATACTTCTTTTTGTTAGAAGCAACACCATTTCTAATGTTCATCTACGTGAAGTATCAAAGTTTAAGTACCTGGTACACATGCAAGTTCTTTACCAAACTAGTACTTCTTTAAGAGCATTTGCTCGTCCTTCCATAGTATTAGTAAACACACTTAATATATATTTATGCCCTAGTGTTTACCCACAATCACAAAACATAACTTATTTTT
The DNA here is from genome assembly GCA_025175665.1 of Cinchona pubescens. Taxonomy (NCBI): domain Eukaryota; kingdom Viridiplantae; phylum Streptophyta; class Magnoliopsida; order Gentianales; family Rubiaceae; genus Cinchona; species Cinchona pubescens. Next base: position 4,725,042 of record JANKKI010000062.1, read on the forward strand.
CTCATTAAACCTTTAGGTTAGTTTGTGACTAGTAAAGGTTGAGTTCCTACTGTGGTGATTTATTTAATTGTTCCATAGGTTTAACCCTTATGTCCATGTTCATCCTATCAATCTTATCTCTCGAGAGTATTTTAGTAAATGGATCCGCCAAGTTCTTTATTGATTTTACATAGACAATTGTGAAAACACCTTCCGTGATTAATTGTCTAACATAAGCATGTCTCAAACTTATATCTCTACACTTACCATTATATATTTTATTTAATACTCTAGACATTGAAGCTTTACTATCAAAATGCAGAAAGATAGTTGGCATATTATGTGGCCATAAATCTATATCTAATAATAGATTTCTCAACAGTTATACCTCTTTGTCAGCCACTGCTAAGGTTATAAATTCAGCTTTTATGATAGAATGTGTTATATATGTTTGTTTCTTTAACACCCAAGAAACTACACCACTACTAAGCATGAACACCCAACCAAATATAGAGATATTATCACTTGTACTAGTTATCTAACTAGCATCACCATATTCTTTTAATACACATGGATAGTTATTGTAAAACAATACAAAATTTGATATTCTCATTATATAATCGAGAAGTCTCCCTATTGCTTTCTAATGAACAACATTAGGATTACTTGTACATTTTGACAATTTGTAAATAGCATAGGATATGTTTGGATCTTGTACAATGCATAAGATACATTATACTTCTAATATCACTAGCATATTCTTACTGAGCTATTGATCTTCTAGTTTTTACCAAAATTTTTCTTGCTAGATCATATGTAGATGAAGCTTTTTGAATGTTCAAATGATTGACCTTTTGAAGCACTTTCTTAACATAGTGAATTTGATTTAAAGCATAATCCCTACTATGTTTAGTCACTTTAATACCTAAGATAGTATCAACTTCACCCGCGTCCTTCATTTTAAACTTAGAAATTAGATACTTTTTGGTTTCTTCAACACCTCTCAGGTTTGTACCGACTATGACATGTCATCAATATATAAACATACTATGACAGTATAGTCTTTTGTAAATTTGGAGTAAATGCACTTATCAGCATTACGTTTGAAACCATCTTACAAGATTATCGAATCAAATTTTTCATGCTATTGTTTCCGTAATTGCTTCAATCCATATAAGGATTTAACAAGTTTGCTAACTTTATTTTCATTACGGCAGGTTGTACATAACTTCGCGTTATTTCATATATACCTCTTCATCCAAATTACCATTCAAAAGTGCAGTTTTAATATCCATTTGATGAATACACAAACCATATAAAGAAGCCGAAGTAAAAAGACCCTAATTTAAGTTATTCTAACTATAGAGACATATGTATCAAAATAGTTAATATCTTTCTTTTGTTTATACTCTTGTACTACTAACCTAGCCTTAAAGGTTTGAGTGGAACCATCTATATTATATTTTTTCCTAAATACCCATATACAGCCAATGGGCTTTCCATGGGTGGCAAATGTTCAAATACTTATGTATTGTTACAAATGATAGAATTCATTTTTTCCTCTATTGTCTCCTTCCAAAATGCAATATCCCTTGAAAACATTACATCACTAAATGTCTTTGAGTCTTCATTAATATTTAGTATTATAGGTATTTGTTTATGAACAAATTTTCTATCTCCTTCTACCAGAAAAGTTACTTTTTGTATATTCACAAAATGTTCGGATATAATTACTTTTCATTTCTACCTCTTTAACTCCTAATATCATTAAGAATTTCATTGTATTTCCTTTTATTAGAAGAATCATGAAATTCGGAATCTATATCTTGTGAACTATTAGACTCTTGATCAGGAGAATTAGGAGTATCACTAGGGAACTTGTCCTAAAAAAACTCAACATCTTTAGATTCCACAATTACTTATAGAATTTACATAAAGTAATCTATAGCTTTTAGTTTTCAACATATCCAACAAAGACACTTTTATTTGTTCTTGGTTCTAATTTTATTCTTTACCCTATAGAAAGATAGGCAACTCCAAATGAAAAGGTAGCATATTCATTTGGGGTATAGCTCAAAAGTCTTATCCCTGTCTCTTAGGACACATCTAGTTATGTTTTGTGATTGTGGGTAAACACTAGTACTTATAAAGGTTTTAGTAATGCTTCACCCTATAGGTTTATTGGCAACTTGGCATTTAGTAACAAAGATTTACAAATTCTACTAATGTCCCATTCTTTCCTTTTGCCAAATCATTTTGTTGTGGGATATTAAGGTATAAGTTTTATGTACAATACAAATTTTCTCATAAAATGAAGGAAACTCATTGAGGAAATATTCACCATCTCTATCACTTCTTAAACATTTATTTTTCTTTCCAAATTTATTTACTATTTCGGCTTTGTAGATTTTAAACTTTTCAAATGTTTGATCCTTAGTTTTCATCAAATAAACATATGTAAATCTAGACTTGTCATCTATGAATGTTATGAAATATTTGTTCTCGCCTCTTATTAGCATACCATTCAAATCAAACAAATATTAGAATGAATAAGATCTAAAAGATCACTATCACTTTCTACACTATCAAATGATTTCGTAGTCATTTTTACTTGGATACATATTTCACATTTATCACAAGTATTTTGATTATAAAAAATTAAACCATGTTTTGACATAAATTTTAAAGTCGTAAAATTAACCTATGCTAAACAACTATGCCACAAGCAAAGAGATAATCAACAAAATACATAGAAACAATACTATTATTAAAATTTAGTTTAATCATCACATTATATGAGTAACCCTTTTCCTACTAAGATCCCATTTTTAGTTAGGATCAACTTTTTGACTTCTGTAATAGCCTTTATATATTTCTTACATAGGAAGGTTGCAGATTCAAGATTTTTCTTCAAATCAGGAACAAATAGTACATTAACTAGAGTAAATTTCTTCCCAGAAGTAAATTATAATTCTACTACCCCTTTGCCTAAGACTTTTTCCTTGACATTATTTCCCATAAGAACATGTTGATCCTCCTTGGAGTCTTCAAATTCCTTGAATTGGGACTTGTCATTGTAAATGTGAATGGTTGTATCTATGTCATACTACCAATTAAATGATGTACTGTTGGAATCTATGTTTATGTCATAGATCATGCCAATGTGCAAATTTGATGCCATAGCCACCAATTCCTCTTCATCGTTTCCCACAATGTTTGCATGGCTTGGATTTATCACTTATGAATTTTGCTTCTTGAGAATTTTGCATTCTTTATTATAGTGGCCCCTTTTTTCCACAAATGAAAACACTTTCTACTCTTTTTAAATTATCATTAGAAGTGCTAGCAGAATTTTTTCAACGTTATTGGTGAAACTCATGTCAACAAACTTTCTTTTACCATATTTGTTTTTATTCTTAGTTCCATTCTTGACAACATTCACTTTGTTATCACCCACTAGTACACTTTTACCTTCACGAATATGAGTTTCTTCCTCCATCCGAATGTGCAATAGGAGTTGATCAACAATGACATTTTCATTTGAGTGTGTGAGTTTCTTATGGTAATTAGCCCAAGTAGGAGGCAATTTTGAAATAATTGCAACTACTTGCATGTATTAGAAACATCACTGTTGAGATTTTTGAGTTTGGAGACAAAGACTTCCAACTCATCTATTTGAGTTATAATTGACTTATTGTGTAAAATAGTAAATTCAAACTACTTTAAAGAAACAAATTTATTGGTATCCTATTTTTCATTATTATATTTTGTCTTCAAAGTTTTCCAAAGTTCTACTAGATTTTCTATGCATTGGAAGATATCATATAACTAGTTGGAGAGTGTGTCCATGATGTAGCCATGGTATCTTATGCAATCTTCATCAGTATGATAAGAAGCCTTCTCTGCATCCATACTTTCTTCATTTGGTACCTTAGGTTTTGGATGATTTACATCCAAGATATAGAAAATACTTAACTCAGTTAGAAGGAATTTGATCTTGTCCTTTTAAAGTGTAAGTTAAGACCATTTCCATCAAAATGGTCTAGTTTGAACTCGTGGTTATTCACTTTTATAGTAGGGATAGGATCGTTGTTCTCCATGTCAACAATTAAGAAATAAGACTTTAAAATTGTTGGAGAAATTTACTACAAAAAAAAAAAATGAAGAATAACTTTGAAAACTTTATTGTGAGTGATCTCTATCCTTAAAGTACTATTTGCACCCATTACGAATAGTTGTTGAATGGTTTTAGGCAAGGCAAAGACAACTTTCAGGAATCACCAAAACCAAACCAAAAACACTTAATCAACAATATAAGTGTTCTTCTCTTGAACACTCAAGAATAAGTATAAGATTAAGAAGAAGACTAAAATCTGATTTTTTGTATATTTTATGACTTTGATGTATTCTCATATTTATAGACATATCAAACACTTCACTGAAGATTGTCTCAATTAATTAGCAAGCCAAAGAAATTAAGTTGCAACCATTAAGAAGAACGGACAAGACTTTTCAGCCATAACTCGAATGAAGTGGTGCTACATGTTTATTTAAATTTGTACCAATTCATCACAAGAGAAGTTGTAACAATCAGATTTTTAATACTTAATTACGTATTAAATAATTTCTAAACAAGTTTCATATTAGTTTTATAAACTGCTATTAAAAAAATTACAAAAGACACCACTTGAAACATGATGTTTCATGAACTTGTTTCCAACATTTTTGCTTTACTAATCGTTGACTCAGTACTAAATAATAATTAATATATATGAATAAAGATCTTGAAAATTTTTCCTTGGTGAAAATTAAGTGGAGCTATGATGTTATCTTTCATAAAACCAGTAGCTTTTGTGCAACAAGAACATCTCTTCATGAAATTATGATTAGATTACCAAGAAAATCAATATCCATCATATTAGTAATAAAATAGTCTAATAAAATTGGAAATAATTTCTCCTACTCAATCAATAGACCTTAGTGCCACAAACAAACAAATAAAACAGAAAGTACGGAGGCTGCAGATATTCTAGTTCGCTTAAGCCTTAATCAAACACATGGTGACTGCAATGTATAACTTAGGCTATAATACTTTTGAACATCCAATAGCACTTATGGAATGATCCTTTAATGTCAAAAAGTATTCATAATAATCCAGAGATGGACCCAAAAAAAGAATTGTATGGAATAAATTGACAAATTGAAGCTATGTGCACTAAATATATTCAGGACATAGATACTACCTCTAGAGTTGAACAGGTCAAGGCTGTCTCATAATCATGTCTGAAATGCTCTCCACTACATGCAATTGTCAACTGTGATGTCAAAGGAAGAAGCAATTTTTCATAAATTAAGAGAAAAAGTGAACATGATAAAGAAGGGAAACTGGATCAATCCGACCCATCTATTTTATAAATATTAAAGTGACATGTCAGATTCAATTAATTACTCTCCTAATTATTCAAAATTGAATCTTTTTCTCTAAAATTTACGTTCTTGTCAAAATACTGACTTGAACATCGGAGCCTACTTCGGGGAGAAAGTCCCACCTTTTTTATTTTTAGGTAATCCAGACGTGAGTACTACCCGCGGTGCTGAATTTTACTTTGGACGATACTACACACGAGATAACCCTAGATCAGATTTTCGTATTAACAGGAACCATCATGAAAAGTGTGCAAAATAATTTTTTGGAATGAAAAAACAACACTTTGAATTAGTTTTTCTCATCGATAATTAGTAAAGGATTTATACAATTAACTTGTGGGTATGGATATGAAAATCAAAATTCCATGAAACATTTATATAAGAAAAAAAAAAATAAGATCCAACCAAGATTGTATTTGATTATCCAACCAATGTTCTATTTTTCTATAATCGGAGCTTTAAACGAGAATTTTGAACTGAAATTCTATGTAATTATAATAACTGATGAACTGAAAAATTTGATAGAGAAAGAATGAGTTGAGAAGAGAGAGGGAATACTAGAATTGAATTGTGGAGATTTGTGAAGAACTATGAGAATTTAGGCTCATGAACCCTATTTATAGATACACATGAGGGGCTTTATGGCCAATGTCCTACCAACTGCATCATGCCTAAATTACATAAATGCCCTTAATGAGGTTGCCACATAGGCACTTCTAGAACAATCATAAAAACATCCCAAGTACTAATTTTGAGCATCATCATTAGTCTCTTTGGCTAGGTACCGAACTTCAGGATCGGGGCCGAGCTGATGACAACTGCCCAAGTCCTCTACAACTCTAATTCTGACCATAATATGCCGAAGCTGAGTTCCTATTGTTCTGATGTTCCAATCCGAGGAGCATATTTCCCGAGTCGAAGTATATATGATCCTCAATTTATCATAGCTTCCCTTTGACTCTTCGGCATACACTAGGATGTACCCGAGCCCTTTTTAAGCCTTTTAATGCTAAACTCAAGACTTTTTTTTTATCTTCCATAATGGCGAGTTTTCCCTTATAGCCTGCCATTTCGTAATGATTAATCCTCCATAATACCTGTGGCTCACTGAGTCTCCATATATCATTAATGCATTTACTGGGCAACATTTCGTTTTCTTTACCCCATCTTTAATGCTTCTTTTAGAAAGATAAACCCACCTTAAATTCGTAGGATGACTTTTAACTTTCCATTTTTCCTCCAATTTTAGGCAAGAATTTTTCATTTTCCCTCGAATTAAAGCATGAACCCACCTTCCTTTAAACATGGGCTTCACTATATATACCCCTCCCCATTTCCTTGTAGTTTCACCTTCACTTTTCCTTTGGCAAATTTCTTTCCCTTGAGCAAATTTTCTTTTCAATTGATGCCTTCTCTTATGCACATCTAGATCTGTATCCAAGCAAACAACCACCCTTACAACCCTCATTCTTCCACCCCATGCAAATCCCTCTTTTTCACAAGCTCCTAGACCAGCCACCACTATTTGCCGCTCTTTTTTTAGGAAACTCCCAAGCTCTCTTCAAGTTTTCTTCCTCTTGACAAGGAAAAATATCTGGTACGTTCACTCCTTCCTCATTCATAAGCATTTCTTAACCCCCTTCTTGGATGAATAAGATTGATAAACTGCTAAACCCCTTCGATGAAGCCCTCCTAGCTGCAGTCCCCTTTAATTTTCCATCCGAAGTTCCCTTGGCCGAGCCTCTTCACAATGACTACTTTGACCTTCAAACCTTAAACATCCCCAACACCCTTGAACCCGAAGGCATCAATATTTAGGGAAGGTACTGATTCTCTAGCATATACATCTATCAAATTCCAGAGGTAAGGACCGAGGCCACTTGCCTTCTCCTGGATACTTAACTGTTTACCAAGAGCAACTTGAGGTAAGAATGAGACTCCCCATAGCCCCTCTCTTGGTTCAATTCTCTAACCGTTTGGATAGCAGTATATTCTAACTAACCCCTAATGCCAGTTGAGTCATTGTTGGTTTCTCTTTTATGTGTAAATTATATAACATTTCTTTTTCTTTAGATATCTTTAGGATGATGTTAAAGCTCTCCCCCTCAATCCTCGAGGTCCAGGCAAGCAGCTTATCTCGAGCAATCCTTCTTTTATTCATGACCGGAAGAAGTCTTTCTTTTTCGTGTGATATTTTGATCCACCGATGCCTCGAGGTCCCTGGAACCTCGTTAAAGAAAGTTTAAAGACAAAGAATGCCTCTTTACCAAACTCCAATGAAGCTAAGAGGCTCATCGAGTTGAATCTTAGAATAAATTTCCATAACCAACAAACCATCTATCTAGTAACATCCTGGCTTGGGCTGGACCATTTCCTAGGCCACAGTACTTCCCAAGGCTATGACCCTTATAAAGGTTAACATTACCAATAACTGTAATTTTTTTTTAGCACAATCAAATCCGAATTGATGATGCTTGCTTTGGCAGAACTTGGTGCATGGGAAGTACTGTGCCTAGGAAGTGGTCCAGCCTAAAAATAAGCAGTTCTTCCCACCAACTAGACCCTCGTTTGCTAGTGGATCATCATCCACTACAATAAGAGCCACTTCAACCAGCACAACCACTACTCTTGGGATCACCGTAGACCGTACTCCGGGGGGGGGCTTGGGTGACAATCAAGCAGCTATCCTGGCCATTTAATTAATCGCCCGAGTCGATCCTGAAATGGTCTGTTTAACTAGGAAAAGAAGCAAAAAGGCCAGTGCCCTGGTGCCTAAAGCTACCACTTCCCTCTCAGGTACCTCGGCCTCAACTCTCTTACCTCTGGGACTCACAGGTACGGGCGTAGTTATAAGGGTTCCTAGCAAAGTTGCCAGGAATATTCCTTTATTTAAGCAATTTCTCACTACCTACGATAAGCTTTCTCTTTTGCACATTTCTTTCCTATTCTTCATTATATTACACACATAAAACTTTCACTAACCTTATTGTTTTTTTTAACTTTTAATGAGACAGAAAGTACAGTCCCGAGGAGGAAAGGAGATCGGCTAGGTCAAAAGACCTCCCTTGGTCTCAAATGTCCATCAACCCACTCCCGAGCCCTTTTACCTCGGGTAGTACTCAATTCTGACCCGACCCTCCGATTGATATTAACGATCAATCACAGTTCATCAGGGTTGGCTCGGGAACAAGCGAAGTTCATCGCTTTGCCTCGAGATATAGCCTATGTGAAGAGGCTCACACCCCAGTAAAGGCTAGACAAGTAGCACAGTAGCTTGATGAATGTAAGTAACTTCTCACATTCTTCTCATTTTTCAGAAATTGCAAGTTTTGGGCCCTTCTTTAAGGCTAGAAGTCTTACTACCTTCTGTTTGCAGGCCATAACCATTTTGTCCGCCATTGCCGAGCGCACTTCCTGATATGAAGCCATTTTCAATTCCCCAATAAATTTCATGAAGTAGGAGGTGCCTCATGGTAAGGCCAAGGTCGGCTAGAGGGTGAAGGAGGCAGTGAAGGCCATCGAGCTGAAGTGCAATATTGAGGCTGGAAAGAAGTACGATGAGTGGATGACTCAGGTGAACGAGCTACGAGAAAAGCTTCGTCAATTTGAGATGGAGAAAAAGACTCTTCATGTCGACATCACCGACCGGAGCAAGAAAATTACCGACCAATATAAGAAGATTCTCCAAATTCAGGAAGAGGCCGAGGCAAAGTTTAACTCTCAAGAGAAAGAGCTCTTAATTCGAGGTATAAACGCAGAGTAATTTCCTAATAGATGGTATGCCAATCGTGTATGCCCAGAAGCTCATGGAACTCACATAGCCTTCCCACTAAAAAGAAGGGAGTGGCTAGCTTAGTTCTGTTCTAATCACTTCGATTCTCGCACACAAATACCTTCTCGATGTCGAATTCCAAAAACCAATGTCAAGAGGTTCCCCACTCTAAGGCTGTCTCTTATACACGCTAGTTGTAAAGTTAAGTCATCAGGATTTCATTTCCATGTAATAAAATACCCTATCAAGAATCGAAATTATATATCTCTTTAGGGGGATACAAAAAAATAATAAGAGAGACGCACAGACTAATCAATCGTATCGATCGTATTCTTGAATTTGGAGAAAAGAGATATATGAATTTCGTTCTGTTCCTCTGTCATCTCTGTGATGGATAAATCTCCATGAAAAAGGGACAACTTGCGTGTAGTTTGTGATTAGATGTAAAGAAAATTAGCCCGAGTGAAAGAGTTGTCGCTAAGGAGTTTTTAGATAAAGTTCTGAGTTGACGAGATCAAAAACAAATCTGTCCCCAAGCAAATCCCTAGTTGTAGTAGATGAAGATGGTCACCTAGGATAGGCAGACAACTGAACTCGCTGTGAACCTTTTCGATTATTAGTAGCGGCTCATGAAGTAGCCCTCTTTCTTTACAAGCTCTATTGGGTTATCTGAACACAAGAAAAGATCATCAATAAACACAAATCTATCTTCAAAGAGTTAGAGAATGACCTTGGGCAAATTTCGTTCAAGTTGATTTATGCTTTAAAGCCTCGCAAGCTATTCCTTGTCCAGTAGGCCTTCACAGCTTGCCTGAAAGGCTATCTGATCCGATTAATTGCATAAGAAACGAATGCGGTTTGACCTCAGGCTTTCTTTTCATTACTTCTTTCTTCACAATGAGAGGAACCGCACTATTGCCGCTACCCTTCGGGCGTAAGTCGGTCAACAGTTGGCTAAGATCCTCTTGATGACTCCCAGATGAACCCAATTCCGTCCCATTCAGTACAAAGGAAGAAAAAAAGCAGAAATGGGAATCAGTAATGATAGCCCAAGAATTTAATTATTAGATGAAGTAGCTCTTGCTTGGAGACCTCTTGAATCGATTCTTACTTAGACTAGGAAAGTGCCCACAATAGAAGAAAAACCTTCGGTCAGTAGCATGCCCTAGGTCGTTGCATTATAGCAATTCGGATTTGCATCTGTCATGTGTACACATCTAAATGTTATAAGCTGATGTGCTAAAAGTCTTTAATGCAAGATCCGTAGTCCAGCATGAAATCTGTCTCTTATACACATCTAGATGTGTATAAGAGACAGCAAAGTAGTGACTTCTTAAATACCAAGATGGATGGCTAAAGAGTAGACAATAACATAGAGGGCTCAATTAACAAGCCTATATATTCGTTGCTCATTCTTCGCTGACTTATCGTGTGGTATAAAGAAGAAAGTACAAAATAAGTAAGTCTTGGTGCAGAGCAATTGAATCAGCCGTTGATGCAAAATACCTCATAGGTTGTGATATTCATCTTACGGGGAGAACGAAATCAACGAGGATATATATAGGCTTGTAGAGACCCTCTATGTAATTGTCTATCTAGGGCGAGGGTCGTCGGTCCGTGGATTTTCCTTCCTTTTCTTTTCCAGCAATGAAATATCATCAAGATGTTGGTTCTGTTAGCCGGATAATGAAAAATTTCTCGAAAATCTTGATCCTAGACGAGCTTAAAGTCATATATGTTGCATTGGCCAATTCAACGTTGGTTGTACTTCAAGACACGACGAACGTAAATTGTTAGATAGGCCTCTTCTCTTCTTATAGGCTCTGTATGGCCAGGTTACAGAAGCCTTCGCCAACTTTGATAGGCATAGTGTTGCAAGCAAATAGAACAGAGAGATTACCTTTTGTTTCTATTAGCAAAACAAATGAAAAGAGATTGGGGTCTATAATTGGCAGTTGGCAAGGAACTTGATCTTTCCTCAAAAAAGGGGGAAGCTGCGGTCGAATAACAAATCCTTATTGAGCAATGGGTTTTAAGGGGGCCCTCCGTTGATTTAGACCAAGCAACTCCAAGAGCACATCAATGCCGAATGAATCCTCCATCCAAGAGCTTCGGACTAGGTAAGGTGTCGAACCTCATGTTTTTGATAGTAGCTCCATCTTCTGGATTTGAGTCGCCGGCCAGGGCGGCATGCTTATCTTGTCCTTCCGATTACTTCATCCATAAATCTTTTTTTACTATTTCAAAATAGCGATAGGCTTATGCTGTCGCGTTTCTCGGTCATTTTCTTTTAGTGCTTCGACCCGTAGCGATAGCTTCTAGCTAGTACAGTGGATAAGATGGGCAGTTCTATTTAATTCAGGCAAGGGTCAAGTAGAGTAGACAAGGGATAGGTAATCACGATTGGTTGCATGTGCTCTATCTCTCGTCTTATCGGGATCGGTAATATCATATAAGAAAATGACTTGATCCGTGAACGCAACCCAATATTGGGTGTCAATTAAGAGTACATATCTACCTTCAGAGCACGCCCTATCCCCAATTTCCTGGTACCACGGTTTGATCACGGAATACAATAGAGTTAGGGAGCCATAATTAAGAATAATGGTTTCTTTGTTCTCTTATTTGGAAAGAAAAAACTCCCTTTCTTTCTTTTTTTTTTTTTTTTTTTATTCCTCAATCGGTTCCCACTGAAAGCAAAGCATTACCAAAGGTAGATCATTTATCCCTCCTTAGGGATTCCAGGTTTGCCACGACACCTGGCTTTCTCGAGCGAGCTTTTTCTCGTAAAGCCAAAGACACCCCAAGACAAGGTACAACTATTGGGAAGGGAACATGATCAATAGAACTCGGCTAGATTTGGGCTGGGATAGTGGCACCCATTCTTAACCAGCTCTGAAAGGTTTGGCCTTTTTGCTCGGTTGTTGGTTTGCAGCCCCGCCCTATAGAATGAATAAGGAGAGGCTTATCGATGACTGAGCCCCTCTTATACCTCACTCCCCTTGTCACTTAAACACAAAAAGGTAGCCTTAGAGTTTGAGACAGAAATCCCAAAAAAATGGAAATTTTTTATCATGATGGTCCGGATCTCTGGCACAGCAAGAACCGTAGGACTAGAATAGGAGTTGTCCAATCCGAAGGGGTCTTAACAAGGTCTAGTAGTTCTATAGGCCCAAGCACCACAATACACGTATAGATGCAAACCCTCCTCATCTCCCTATTACTAGGAAACCTATAGAAGTGAGAATGTATGTCGCTCATGGGAGGTAGATGTGATGTTGAAGGAGTTCACCCAAAAGGTTTTTACCATGGGGTTAACCATGGCGTGCGACCGCCTGGTGAAGAACCTGGATTTGTACACGGGCCTTCCTTATGATTCCTTGGTCAATGATGAGGTAATCAATAATTTAGAAGCAAAGTTTAAGGCCCAGGTACCGATCCCTGGGACTCCCGAAGCCGCCTTCAAAAATTGCTGAACCAGAGCCTGCTCTTCTTGAACCGGAGTCTGAGCTTACTGAACCAGCTTCCACTACTTCTCCCGGACCTTCTGGTGCACAACCATATGACTTCTTGTAATGTTTACTTGTAATAGTTGGGTCTTGCATTGATTTTTTATTAATAAAATTTGAGTTTTTGCACCTCATTGACTTTCATTCTTTCTCACTCAATTTGTTGTTTCCATGCCTTCAAATTTATGTTAGATACACTAAGTACCAAGCACATAAGATAACAAACACTCAACAACTACTACTTAAACTCGTGTGGTCTCCAACTTATAATAATACTTAAGCAAATTTTTCAGTGCTGGAAGAAAATTTTTAAGAGAGCAACACTTGTGTTTTCATATTCAAAATTTGGTAAACAACATTTTTACTTGTGTACTTGTGTTCTCCTACTTTTTCATTCTTTTTCTCTTTTTTATTTTGAAATTGATTTTAACCTCTTTAGCACATCGGTGGGTAAGAAAGGTTCATCTTTTTTGAGGTGGGACTACTAGGTCTCAGCCATCCATCACTCATACTTTTTTCTTTCATTTGATGTTTTCTCTTTTTCATTTTGAACCTAGTCCAAACCTCTTTAGCACATCAGCAGGTCAGAGCAGTTCTTCTTTTTTGACTTCATAAGGAGAACCACTAGGTCTCAACACTCTTATCATGCATACTTTTTCCTTTCATCTGATTTTTTCTCTTTTTTATCTTGAACCTGGTATGAACCTCTTTAGCACATCTACGAGTCAGAGCATTCATCTTTTTTGAAGGGGATCACTAGTTCTCAACCCTCTTATCACTCATACTTTTTTCTTTCATCTCTTTTTTTTTTCTCTTTTTTATTTTGAACCTGATCCAAATCTCTTTAGTATATCGGGACCTAGTGGTCCCCCACTAGGTCAGCCCTCTTATATATATTTTATTGCACTTTTTCCGAGAATTATTTATTTTCATAAGAAATGAGGTTTATTACATTCCTTGATAATATTTCTTCAAATTTATAATGTTTCACATTCTAGGAACAAGATCTCTTTTTATATCCACCAACTTATAATAGCCCGATCTGTGAACCACTATCACACAATAATGGCCCTTCTAATTTGGGTTTAACTTTTTTGTTTCTTCAACTCGATTTACCTCATTCCTCATGAAGCACCAAATCTCTAAGTCGCAAGTATCTATGCTTAACCTTGGAATTATATTACCGAGCCATGACTTGTTTGTATTTGGCTTCCCGGGGATGCATGAAACCTTCTTTCGTCCAACAAATCCAAAGTAGTCCTTAGAGAATCCTCATTTTGCTCCAAGTCGCATAATGTTACCCGAGCTGACAGTAACCCAATTTCAACAGGAATAATAGTTTCAGAAATTTAAACTAATCTAAAAGGTGTAATTAGCTGTTTGTGGAGTGGTTCTATATGCTCAAAGGACACTAAGCAATTCATCAACCCACTCATCTTTAGCTCGTTCCAGCTGAGTCTTAAGTCCAATAAGAAGGGTCTGATTATAGACTTCTATTTGCCCATTCGCTTGCGGATATGCCACTGAGGTGAAATGTTGTTTTATGCCGAGATTAGAATAGAAGGTCTCGAAAGGTTCTCTTTCAAACTACTTTCCATTGTCAGAAATAAGAACGGAAGGGATCCCAAATAAACAATCATTATGTTGGCACTTCCAAACTAAGTCATCTGCATCTAAATGCAAAGTGGGCCAATAATACCTTGTAAGCAATACTTTACGAGCTCAACTCCTCGGTCTATATTGCTTCCACATATATCTTCATGGACCTTTCTTAGCATGTAATTAGTCTCGTTACATCAAGCACCTAAGCAGTGCACACAAATAAGCTTTTTTTGTAAAGAACTTCATCAAACAATCGCAAATTTTATGGCTCAATATTTAAGCTTTCAGCATCAGGTGGGTCTTCAGGAAGTGAAAACAATCATTATTGTTTAGGTAATTTATTACGGGTTCCGTCCAACCAAGGTCTATGTGGTATTCATGATTTTCTCCATACGATGATAGACCTGAAATCTTGCATCTCCACCAATATTTCCTTAGTCAAGTGTGAGTATATTGCCAAGACTATCTTTGATAGTGCGTCCGCGTGCTTATTTTTAGCTTGTGGAACTTTGATAATATCTACTTTTTTGAATTTTGACATCAAGTTCTTTACTTCAGTCAGATACTTCTTTAAAATCACACCCGGGCTTCATAATTTTCCAAACTTTGACTTATAGCTAGTTGTGAATCACTGTGTATCTTTATAGTCAGCTCTTATTTGATGGGCTAATTTCATCCCATATATGAGTGCCTCATACTCAACTTCATTGTTTGTTGTTGGGAATCCGAACCTTAATGTATCCGTAAGGTAATGCCTTTCTGGAAACCTAATTATGGTGCTTGTCCCAACTCTGGACTCACACGAAGCCCCATCAACGTGAAACTACCCATATGAGGTCATTTCTTAATTGGTGCTCTTTAGACTGATCCACTGTCATGATTAATTCTAGCTTTTCAAATTCACAGTTTTCTTCTATGAAGTCCACCAAAACTTGTGCTAGATGTGTATAAGAGACAGCTGTAGAGGCATCTGACCTGAGGAGCTTCAATCGTCGAACTAGCAAAGAGGCTGTCTCTTATGTGTATAAGATGTGTATAAGAGACAGCTTGTCCCCACAAAAAGAAGAGCCTTGTGCTTATATATTTCAATTACAGACTCGATATTACTAAGGGAAAGACAGCTTTTTCTATAAGAGAATAATTCCTTTCTGGCCCTTGAAGCACCTTGCTTATGAAATGTATAAGGCGTTGGTTGTTGTGTACATAATCTCCTAAGGAAATTGAACTGATTGTCGAGTCTGTAATTGAAATATATAAGCACAAGGCTCTTCTTTTTGTGGGGACAAGATAGGCCTTCTGAGCTTCTTCCGTCCTCTAAAAATTTTAGCCAGTCTTTTTTATAAGTTGGCAAAATGGCAGCCCTCTTTTTACTGATTTAGATAAGAATCGGTTCAAAGCTGCCATTCTACCAGTTAATCTTTGAAATTCTTTAATCGAAGTAGGACCTTTCGTGTCAATTATCTCCTGAACTTTTTTTGGGTTCGACTCAATTCTCTGATGAGAGACTATGGGAACCCTGAAGAAACAAGTGGAAAGGATAATAAAAGACAATTTGAAATTCAGCCTCATTCGAATTGATCCTGATGTTTCGAAGGTCTCTTTTAAATCTTCCAATGTTTCTTCAAAGGTTCAACTCTTTACCACCATATTGTATATGTAAACCTCCATGTTTCTACCTATTTGCGATTTGAATACCTTATTAACGAGTCTTTGATATGTGGCTCCTGCATTTATAAGTCCAAAAGGCATCGTGACGTAACAACACATGCCTTGGTCTATGATGAAGAAAGTTTTCTCCTTATCTTCTTTTGTCATGAATATTTGATGATATCCCTCGCTGAATGCATCTAAAAAAGTTCAGAATATAAAACCCTACGAAGAAATCAACTACTATATCGATCTGAGGCAAAGGGTAACTGTTATTTGGACATGTTTTATTAAGATTAGTAAAATTTTGGCACATGTGCCATGAAGAGTCTTGCTTAGTTAAAGGACACAATTACAAAGCCAGGTCGGATACAATATTTCCCTAATAATTTTTGTAGTTAAGAGCTTATCTACCTCGACTTCGATGACTAAGCTTGGCTCCGGTCCGAAGAGGCGCTTCTTCTACTTGAATAGCTTATGTGTTGGGTCCACTCTAAGCTTATGTTCAATGATTTCTTGAGGAATACAAGGCATGTCTTCCACTGTCCAAGCAAATATGTCCTTGTATTCACTGAGGAGTCTGAAAATGAGACCCTTGAGCTCTATTGGAAAAATAACACAAATTTTTATATTCCTATCTAGAAGCTCGAATCTAGGGTTATTTCTTCAATGGGAACCTCATCCTCTGGCTCTATCTTTGGCCTTGCCTTTCCTTTTTGGCTCGGGTAACTCTAGTATCTCATGTGCGCTCGTCGAATGACTTGTATTTTCTTTTCTTCTCAGGTCAGTCAGTAACTCTTTTAATACACCCGAGATAGATAGAGCATCGAACATTTGCAGAAAAACCTTATCTACAATGGACATAGTTTGTGATTGGGATCGCAAGAACATCATTTAGCATGCCCGAGCCTCTTGCTTGTTCCTGATCACCATGCCTTGTAACATATCTCTAACATAAATTTAATTCCAATGTGGAAAATCGAGGAAAGGATCCTGTATGTATTGTCATATTATAGAGAACTATTCCTTTAAATATCCTATGACAAAATTAGTCATCTCAAAATAATCGTGGAGATTCTTGGCAAGTGGCTAGTTACCAAATACATAGTACTATGTATGTCACAAAATAATGTCTATCGAACTTCTAGTGTTGACGAACACTCTATGTATTTGGTAACTAGCCACTTGCACATGAATCTCCACGGGGTCATTGTGAGGCATGTAGCTTGGAATAGGATATTCCGAAGTATATTCGAGACTCAAGAAAGGTTTTAGCCTTTTTCCCTATCTTCTCTTGCGGGCACGTATGTTGCATATTTTTTTCTCACACTGCTGGAATCTCCTGTCATTAGTCCTCCAACTATAGTGTTTATTACTCCCGCCACACGAATCTACTCCTCTTGAGCTTGAGGATTATTTTTGTTCTAATTATTCCGATTATGCTAGCGAGGAGGATATGTCGAGGCTGCACCTGGTTGGCCCTGTTGTTAACATTTCTTTGAAATTCCACTGCAGCTTGATTGATGAACTACTATAGGTGTCCTTCCTGAACTGCTCTTTCTATCCCAATCTTCAAATGATTGCACGCCTTCATTTCGTGACCATGTTGCCCATGGAACGTGCAATAACAATTTTGACTTGTCTCTTTGATTGGGTCCTCCTAGCATTGGGAGAGAAGATTCAAGGATTCCAAGGTGCTATACTTGATACAATTTTTCCCCTCTTGAAGTGTTAAGAAATGTAAAATCTGAGTCCAGTAGGACTCTTATTCTCGAAGGTCGATCCTTAATATTATTGTTTGGGTAAACTATCCGATTCGCCAAACGTCTTCTATTGGAATAATTCAATCTCTCCACAACTTTTGGCTTCTTAGAAGAGAAAGAATTAGAAGCGCTTGAGTTATTTTCCTTTGGGCGTCATACATTTCCCGTTTAATTTGTTAAACTTTTCACCTCATATGAATTTTGTGGTTCTTTCCAATAGCTCAGAATAAGTATCAGGCATCCTCTTTGCTAGTTCGACATCAAAGCTCCTAGGTCAGATGCCTCTACAGAAGGTGGCAATTAAGATTTTCTCATCCACATTTTTTATTTGAATCAATTTGTCATTGAAGCAATCAAGAAACTGATGCAAGAATGACCGAATCTTACTTCTCTTGATACACATCCTAGAGGCATCTGACCTTTTAGACCACAAATTTACTTCAAATATGCCCTAGGAAGGATTTTGCTAACTCATAAAATGTTGCAATTAAATTTAGAAGCAATTCTTAGAACCATTTCTGTGTGGGGCCTCAGAGCGTCGTGGCAAACAATTTGCATCAGATGGCATCACTGTAGCCATAGAGGCTAGTGACGGCCACCACATGTTGAAAATGGTCAGATGGATCAGAATCACCCTTGTACCTGTCCAAGTCTGGCAACTTGAATTGTTGTGGCAGAGGCCTGGTTTTTGTTGAGATCATGAATAGATATCTATCTATTTCTGTCGAAACAAAAACATGTGCCATCAAGTTGTTTTTGTTTAAAATTTCCTAAATTTTGTTCTCGAGGCTTTGCTCCTCGAGCTATTTTAAAACAGCCGAGGAAGGGCCTTTGTGATTAGTACTTTTTGAAGATTGTACTTGTCATGCACTGGTATTCTCTCTATAGGTTTACTGGTAGCTATGTGAGACTCCTCGTATCGGTCAATTGTTAACCAAGATTTGGTTATATTTAGTTAGTTGTCGGATTTGGGGTACTTGTACCATTAGCTTAATCTAAGAGGGAGAAAGCATTGTTGGCTTTTCCCATTATGGAGGGATTGGTTACTGATAAACTCATATATGTCTTATATTTATGTATCATTTACCACTTAGTGAGGCTACTATGTAAGTAGCACTTCTAGAACAATTATCAGAAACATGCCAAGAACTATTTCTGAGTATCATCAATAAAGAAAAGTAAAAACAAAAATAAAGCTTTAAAAAATTAAAAAAACTTGGAAGAAATTGGGGTGGAGTTGAAAGCATTTTTGGATTCTCCTTAATGCACCTTCTTTTTTTTTTAAGCTAATGGTATCAGTTTTAAATCTTATACGAAGACTTACATTCTTTAAGAAACTTGTGCATTCGCCCCATCTTTTTTAATCTCTTGAATATGAGGTTTTGATGATTGAGATTTTTTTTCTTTGAATTTGAAATGAAATAAATCCATCATATTACTAATAATTTGAGAAGAGATAATATAATAGGGACATGTTTATAAGTTGGGGAGTTTTCTAAATTTGAAACATAGAAAGAGAATCCAACTGATGAGGAAAAAGGGAGGAAACTGTGGGGGTGGGATTTGGAGAGGTGATCGATTTCGTGATTTGAATTTGAAAAGTCAAGATATAATCTATGTCGGTTATGAACTTATAAGACGTGAGAGGGAGTTAATGTAGAGAAAGAGATGATAGGAGAGAATAGGAAGGCTGAGGAAACGAGTGCAAATCATATTTCAATTAAACTGTGTCAAATAAGAAAGAAAACTGGTGAGAGAAGGTATGCGTTAACTTTATTATATTTTATATGATATGATATGATTCATTAAAATAATCAAATAAGTATGAATATTAGAGTATTCAACTTATTTATATTCATTTATACCTCTAGCTATGGGAAAATTTTCCAAGAAAAGAGTGTAAGAGGGAATTCTCTAAATTATGTTCACATGTCTCTTAGAGTCTGAAGGCTAGGGGTGTGAAAAAATTTAGAGTCCTAAGGCCATGGTGTGCAAAAATTTTGATATAAACAGATTTACTACTATTTTTACATTGTTTTTTTTTTTTTTAAATAAAAATAAAATTAGTCATTCAGTTTTGGTAGAAATTTGGTTAAACTGAAGATCGTTTAGTGAAATAATTAGGAACTGGTTTTGATTTTTCAATTCTTTTTGAACTGAAAATGGAATTCAATTTAGATAATTTGTTTTTTGATTTCAGCTAACCAAATTGATAATCAAAAATAAAATTCCTATAAGTTTAGTGTAATAGCTATGTGATATGATGAGTTGCACTTTGCTATGTAAGGAGTAATTGCTAATTGTCAATTATGTTTATTTTATCTATACATTATACTTAAGGCTTAACAAGTTAAATTTTTTCATCCAAAAGAAACAGTGAAATATCATAATTACTCTAAATTTTTTTGTAATTCTTACATTTAGCTAGCCTGAAATTTAGGTGGGACTTACTTTTAACCTACTAACTTTATTTTATAAATAATTTCCCTTCAAATCTAGAGTGGCTTGGTTAGTTTTTCCATTCAAAATTATTGTAGAAAGAATTTTTTGCTTTGAATATTAAGTGCATGAATTTTTTTATTTCTTATTCGTGCTATTTTATCATGTCAACACTTTCCCCTCACTTTCACTCTCTCTCTAGAAATCAATTTTTTTATATATATATTTTTTATTTTCATTTCTAATAACTGATTCATTATACGCATTGATATTTTCCTATTTAATCAATATTTTCAAATTTTGGTAAAAAATGTATTTTTTTCAAAAGTAACTGATTCTAGGAACCGATACTTTAGAATTTCTTTTACTAGATTCTCTCTTAGAAGGGAAAAAGTAAATTTATTTGTCTTAATTTTGTCTTGTTACTAATATTTTCTTTTCTTAGAGAGTATGAGTGAGTTAATTGATTAACTTAAGTTCTGTGTATAAAAGGAAAAAAGATTAATTTGGTCCCTAATTTTTAGAGTATTGACCAATTTGGTGTCTTACCTATACAAATCTCTCATCCGTTAAAAAAATTAATTAATTTAAGATTTGTGATGAAAATTGTGGACTAACTAATGAAACCGTTAACAATACGTCTATCACTGGTTAATGACTATGTGATTATTGTGTGTCTTGCTCCATTTGTTTATCAATGATTTTCGTCATAAGACCGATATTGGTTATTTTTTAAGGATAAGGGACCAAATTAATTTGTTGTAATAGAAAAGTGACCAAATTGGTTGATACACCAAAGATAAGGGACTAATTAATTCAGTCCTTTTTCCTAGTATAAAATATATATTGATTATATTTTAAAGTAGTATATTTGCTTAAATAATGTAATCTTTTAAATACATAGAGCAATAAATTCTTTGGTTCTTGTTAAACACGTCACTTACCTATTATCTCACATCACCTAGGTAGTGATGTGTTTCAACATGAAAACCAATATAGTATTATGAACCCGATCCATGTAACAATTTACCAAATAAATATTTATGGGAATGAATTATTCATATAAGTATCCAAAGTAAATAAAAACTGTGACAAATAAAATAAAAAATAACATCAGCAGATAGTAATTTGGGTTTATTCTACTTTACACTCCTTCATTTATATCTGATTCTTACTTTATACTTTATTATTATTTTTTTGAACATACTGCATCTAAACTTTCAAATTTATATTTCAATCAAATTTTTAACACTAACAAAAGTTAACTGATCGGTTAATCCACCCTCAACTTACATGCATATGCTGAGTTCCTCTGGTCCTTATTTATTCCAAGGAAGAATAATATACTGTAATCCTGTTACTAAATGGAAACGATTTTATACCCTAGTAGGCTACTACGCACCTTTATATATATGTTTCAGGTATTCTTGGTTTACTCATCTATTCTAAATCGCTTTCTTTTGCTGGTCTGTTTTTTCTCCAGGGTGGTATCTCATCTAGATTAGCTTTAGTTTCTTCTTTGATTTTGATCAATCACTAGAAGAAAAATTGATATTCCACAAAACGACCATGTCATCCTCAAAGATGATTGTGTTGAAGAGTTCCGACGGCGAGACTTTTGAGTTGGAGGAAGCTGTGGCTCTGGAGTCGCAGACGATCAAGCACTTGATCGAGGACAACTGCGCCGACACATGCATTCCTCTCCCCAACGTTACCAGCGATATATTGGCTATGGTTATCGAATACCTCAAGAAACATGTCGCCACCAAGCCGTCATCATCCGACGGTGAAGAATCTCTGAAGTCGTTCGATGCCGACTTCGTTAAAGTCGATCAAGGGACTCTTTTCGATCTCATCATGGCAGCTAATTATCTCGACATAATAAAAAGCCTGCTCAACCTCACTTGTCAAACCGTGGCGGACATGATGAAGGGCAAGACACCGGTGGAGATTCGCGACACTTTCCACATCAAGAATGACTACACTCCCGGGGAAGAAGAGGAGGTTCGAAGGGAGAACGCCTGGGCATTCGAGTGAAATTTTGTCATCAATATTATCAATGTTTCTTTTTAATAGCTTTTAGAATGTTGTTAATTTTAAATTTAGGTCTTGTTTGATAATTTTACTTAATGCTTAAAATTAATTGATTAAGAGATTTTTGAATTCAACTTGTTTGATAACAGAATTTTCTTACATTAAACACTACTTAATTTATGTTGAGAATTTTAAGTGAAAAAAATGTCATTTAATTTGCTGAATTTTAGATAAGTGTAGAAACACATAATCTTACACCCAAATACTATCTCTCACACTTACACACTTTCTCTCTCTTGCCCACACATATTCTCTCACACACAAACACACATTATCCCGAAATACATACACACTTTCTCACATATACACATTATCTCTCATACACATATATACACCCTCC
Source organism: Cinchona pubescens (assembly GCA_025175665.1). Lineage (NCBI taxonomy): Eukaryota > Viridiplantae > Streptophyta > Magnoliopsida > Gentianales > Rubiaceae > Cinchona > Cinchona pubescens. Next base: position 4,747,614 of record JANKKI010000062.1, read on the forward strand.
TTGTCACACACACTTTCTCACACTCTTACATACACATATTCACACACTCTATAAGAGAATATGATCCTTCATATTCACTATTTCTTTCTCACACACTTTCACACAATCACACGCTCTTCTTGACAACCAAACACACACTCTTTTACACACACATATAAAAATTATTTGTAATAAATTAACATATGTATGAAGTGAGATATTTAATTCAAGATTTGAATTCAGTTGATTATCAAATAGACTTAATTTTATAAATTTAGTAATTAATACTTTTAGAATTTAAAATTCAAATTTCAGTCTTATCAAGCATACCCTTAGCTTCATATTGCTTTAATAATGTTCTTGACATTCTAGTTAATGGAATTAGATGATGTTTAATTATATATGTTGCTGGCCTTTTTATACAAGAGAGGGATGGTTTAAAAAGAATAACTTGGGTAAATCAAGTTTATGATCTTATTAGTAAATCTTATGGTGTAAATTAAATTATATGAAACAAATAATATTAGTTGATGTACGTAAGAATTCATAAGATTTAATCTTTACTATGAGGTCTATAGGGATCCAAGAGACCAAGGCAACTAAGTAATTGTCCAAAAAAAATAATTTATATTCAAGGCATCACAATTTGTCACAGCTTAATTTGACAATGTAATGTATTTCCCTAGTTTTCAAGGAAACAATTTCGTTAATTTTTAAACGGCATTAAAAAAGAGCTAAAGTAGGTCGAATTTAAGAGTTCGGAATGTAATGTATCCAAAACTAAAATTTATGGTGCAAAATAAGAATCGGGTATAAGTTGTGAGATGTAAAATGAAATTTAAGATCCCATTAATCTCAAGTTTTTACTGTGCCAAATAATTCCTATGACGTTTTCATGACGTCCAATTACTCCAGCCATTAGAATACGTTAAGTGAGAAATTTCTGATTGGTATACAACAAAAACGTCTAACTGTATATGGGAGGCAATCTTATTGTGGAAATGATCAGTTAAAATACGCCACTAGATTGGTAATACTACTAAAGTTAATAGTATATAGTTTAGTCCGTTGTTGTAATCTTATTACTGTAGAAATAGTTCGACTTCTTTAATTCCAAGGAAGGAAAATAAAAAGGAAATATTATTTCATGGTATTTGAAAGGGGAATAAGCGTTGGCACCCGAGCTTGTTGGAGGTTAAACACCACGTTAGTTGAGGGACTGCTTAGAGATATCAATGGGTTGGGTCAACCCGTGACTCACAAGCCTTTTTCTGTGTCTAAGAGTTAGTGTAGTGGTAAGGCTAGGTCCGTTACAGTACTAATTGGTCGATGCAGGATTGATTTTCCAAACCTCTAAACCGGTTTGGCACATGTAAAGTCTGGTATGCTCAATGTTTTTGACTGCCTAATGGTTTAATCAGTCAATCTGTTGATTGGACTATTGACCTGCCTTTATGATTCACTTTTTTAACATTTTAAATGATAAATAACATTTACATAATTTTCTTCTTGTCTCTTATACACATCTAATTTGTATAAATAAGAAATAAATTGGACTAATTTTTGTAGTAATAATTAATGACATTTATGTCCTGTCACAAGCCTTTTTCCCTTGGGTTAAAGAGTAAAAAGTTGGACTAATAAGTAAAAATTTTGAATAAAACGAGAAATATCTTTTTTCTAATATGTACTAACATAGAATGAAATGAACAATTACTCCCTTCGTTCTATATTGTTTGTCTTTCTTCTAGAATCCAACTTTTTTAACAGGACTAATTACACTTTACCTCCCCTGAACTTGCAGTCTAATTGCACATTTTCCCTAAATCTAAACAATATATATTTTTCCCTCTATGAAAGATTCTATAATATAACATCTTCTTTAGCTACCAATTACTCCTTTCATCTTATTAAAAGTGTCATCTTTCTCATTTTTTGCATGTCCAAAAATGTTTGTTATGTTTAAAAGGTCAAAATATAATCATTACACATTTCTTATTTTTATCCTTTGTCTTTTGAGAATAATTATTATACACCATTCAAAATAAAAATATTTAAACAATTATCAATATCAATACATTATTTTAAAGAGTTGAATTATAGGAAACATGTCAAGAATTATGGGAAGGAGTACTAACTTGAGAGAAAATGACCTTTCAAAACCCAACTCCAATAGCTCATCCATTGTCTAGTTGATTTCTTAGTTTTGAATCCCACTTAGCTTGGGTATTGATTCAACATCTTCCTAGGTCGACTAGGTCTAGTGTCAAATAAACACACTTGTTCGGCTTTCTTTCCTGTTTTTCAATCTCTTCTGAAATAGTACGAAAACTTTGAGAAATAAAAGTAAAAAAATATGCAAGACCAATGACAAAGATTTGAGTAAATACTGGATAAAATATTATTATGAATATAAAATTCTTATAAAATCAATCAACACATCGCCCCACTTTAAAAAAAAAAAAAGAAAAGGTAGTGATGAGAAATGATGTAGAGAAAGAAAAAGTTTGTATTAATGAGAGTGCAATGATTACATTGGTAGTAGTGAGTCCATTTTTATAGATTTCGGACACGTGGATGGTCAAACTCACTAACTCTACTTGTTTATATGTTATATATTTGTCCTTAATGAGCATTTGTTGTATTGTCACATATACATATCCTACTAGTGTACCGATCCATGTATCATTAACAGTCTCATCAGCTAGGTTCAGATCTTTAAGTCTCTGAACTTAGCCGAGCTCTGACCTTTGTTTGATTGTGAAGTTGACACAATCAGATATCTTGACTTACCATTCCTCAAGCCTTCGGTCTTCACCCAGTCCCAAGTTACCGAAATGATTTTATAGGAACTACCTATACTAATCACTCCTCTACGGAGTTCGTTCTCAAACTTATCTTGTATTCGTCGTACCTATTCAATAATTAGTGTTCTACATGTTCACATGAGTCATCATTTCATCGATTTCTATACCCACCTGAGCCACATCCCATCATTTAGTGACTCATGTCTTTTAAATTTCGCACGTCCTTTTAGTTTCCCTTTCAAAAGACAGTAGTTTAAGTATCGTGATCCAACCTATCATAGAGGTTCTCACCCAATTTACAAAAACCTAATAAACATTTGGTTAGCCATATAAATACCTGCTTCATTCTTCTTCCCTACCTTTACGATTTCTGCAATTCCAAAGCTTACTCCTAAAAATAGTATCTCTATCTCAGCATCCCTTACACAATCTCTGCAAAACAATAATTTTTTTCTCCTTGCATCATTTCTTTCCATTTTGCCGATTCAGAATCTACTTGCTAACCCTTTTTTGCCTAGGAAATACAATGACATCATCCCAAAGCAAGTCCACCTTCTCGAACAGCTCCGTCCAATCTGCACAACGAAAAGGTAGGTCTATTAACTCTTTTTTTGCTTTTGAGTCTGAAAATACCATAATTGCTTCGGGCAGTCTACTTAAGTTTGCTTCTCCAAATGAAGAACCAATTGAAACTTCTTCTGAAGGAACTAGAAAGAGTTCTACAGTCATACTTTTGCTAGATCCCCTTGACACTCCTTGTGCCAAAGGTTACCCGCTAAGCTGAACTCTGTAAACATGAATCAGGTTCAAGATACATATCATGTTAACATTCCGAACTATGTCATTTTGTAATGCTTAAAGTGACCGATTGTACATACTAACCCCTGGTTAGATAGTTCATGAAGATCAACTAAAAGCCAGTCTTCGGTTTTCCCTTCTTTTTATCTTTACAAACATTGCAAAACTTTGCAACATTAGTATTTCAAATCTAGTCCCCAATGCCATCAGATCTACTTAGATTTGCTCCTCTGATTGAAGAATCTCTTGAAACTTCTTCTGAGGGGAATGGAAGGAGTACTACAATCACACGTTTGTTAAGTCCCTTCGATACTCCTTGTGTTGAAGACTACCCGCCAAGCTGAACTCCTTAATCATGATTCAGGTTCGTGGTACATATCACATTCTGTACTCAGTCTGCTTTGAGCATTACAAAATGATAGAGTTCAGAATGTGATAAGTAGACAGACCTAGATGTCGGATATACACATGTATGATGATCAATAAAATCTAGTCTTCCGCTTTTCCTTCTTTTCATCTTTACAAATCTTGTGAACTTTTCGGACGTTTGGTATTTCACATCTAGTCCCCAATGCCATCAAATATGTGGTCGATTACTATGTCATTTGTAAACATCTAGGTATACAATCCACCCAAGATGGTTTTAGGCTCTTTTACAAGTTAATGACAGTTGCAAATGTTTGGTTGTACTACTTTCTAAAGCTTCATTGTTCATTATTCTGTACCCTCAACATTGAGAATTTCTATCCCCTACTTGATGGTTAGAGCTGTCTCTTATACACATCTAGATGTGTATAAGAGACAGCTATATTGGTTGTGAACTACAGAGGGAAAAACAATGCTAGTTCCAACTACTCCTATGAAGACTGGAATGAAGAAGGTTGCTTCCAATTCCTCTGTCCCTACTCAGCCAACCAGGGAAACAGTTGGGAAGCTATCCCTTCAACCTATCAACGACAGCCATCCACCATACATGCAATGACCCTGATAGAGCTAGAATCTCCGAACACGCTACAAAAAGTCCCTATTCAGAAGACTACATCTTCTAATAGATTTCAAACCAAGTTGATTTGGCGAGGACAAAACCCACAACTGTATAAGAGACAGATCTAAAGAAACAATTCAAGATCACTATTGTGACTTCTCTGGCTACTGTTACCTTTGACGTGAAAAGTCCAAATCATCCCTCTATTTCAAGCCAAAAAGGACAAGAAATCTAGTTTGAAATCTTCCTTGTCATCTAATTAATCTGAACTTCTTCCTCTAATCTGATCTTCTTCCATAATTCTTTTAGCCCCAGGTAGGATTTTTGTTTTTGTTATTTGCCATTGATCATATAAACTAAGAACTTTTGTAGTTGTAGAAAATATAATATTATTAAACAGTGTGCTCCTCTAGGGGATTAGGCATAGACTACCAAAGAGGAGCAAATAGGAAGCCGATATCAAGCGTTACCCTAGGTGCGCCAAACTATACATCCTTTGGAGGTTCCCGATTGTAGTTCCCAATCACTCTGACAAGTTCATTCTCTACCGTTCAATCGGGATGAATGATCAAATGCAGTCACATTTGCGAAGGTGTCCAATGACTTCCTGGACAGTGCTTTCTCTCTCAACCCACGATGTATATGGATCTCAACATTGTCAAGCAAACTATAGATGATGTTGTTTTGGCATTCACAATAGTAAGTTTCTCAATACTTGAGCAAAAGCTTTCTTTATTATAACAGTACTTGTATGGTTCTTAACAAGTTCCTTTCTTCTTGTCAAAGCTCAAGGTCGATCTTCAAGACACGAAGCTATGTATGTTATTGCTGAGATGGACAGTAGATGAACAATGAGCTACTAGGTTTGGTAGTAGCAAAGCATACAAAATGCTTATTCTCAAGAATGAGATGTATACTTGAACCTGATTTATGTTTATTGAGTATTTTTCTTAATGGGTAACCCTGTCTCTTATACACATCCGATGCTACTCAAGAGAGGTTGATTGGTTGAAGGAACAAGTCGAATGACTGAAAGCCGAAGTCCTTCTCCAATAACTGAATTGAGCTAACAACCTATTGTCTTCGAATGGCTTAGTTGGTGACTTAGGTAAATACTGTAGCGTGAAGTCAAGATTTCTTTGGCCTATTGAAGACTTTGCTACTTCTTTCCCAGGACCTTGAACCATTGCCACCTTTCCATGTACGACGAGCTAGTTTCTCAAGACTAACTAACTGCCATGGGGAATGCTTTCACCTAGCCAAGGTCTCTGGACAATATTATTGACCCCTCTAGAGTACTTTCAATTGACCTTTCAGTATATATTGAGGTCAAAACAAATGAAGTGCAGCTGCTCGAGGACAAGGATGGGGTCTGTCTCGAAAACACTTACAAACTTCTACTAAAAGGGAAAGGGTACTTTATTATATCCATTTTCCCAGTTCACAAGAGTCAATTGACCTTGCTAAAATATTACCCTTAGATTTGCCTTATTAGGGGAAAGGTGATCTGGAATATATGAGCTAGAAACTAAGCATATTTAGCCCCAAACTGATCTAGACTAGCTCAAACTTGTAATGGCTTAAGACCCATATAATAGAATAGGTCCTTTAGTAATATACCTTTTCATATGCAAAGAAAATATTTCTGTTCTCAAATTTGGATAAGTGTTTGGCCTGATCGTTCAACACAATCGGCCTTTGTTATTTTTCCTTGTTATTTATTTATTTATTTTTATGACTATTGATTCCCTGAAATCAATTAGTCAATATATGTTTTATGCTCTATCACGGCTCCCAGTCGAGACTTTTGTGATTGGCATTTGGCTCTTTCTATGTCATTCAATTTCTTTGAAGTTGCCTTTCGATTTCAATATTGAGATCAATGCTATCTTTCATGGGGAAAAATAATTTAGGGCTCTTTGACCTCTTTTTTCATTTTGGGCCTTTTCGTTATTAGGTTCATCGGCTTCTTTTTTTCTTTTTAGGGCTCTTCATCCCTGTCTCTCTCTCTTTCATTTTGGGGTTCATCAACCTCTTTTTTGTTTTTGGGTTTATCAGCCTCTTTTTTCATTTTGGGACTATTTGGGCTCTCTTTCCTTTTTGGGGTTCTTCGGTATCTCTTTTCTTTTTGGAAAAATAATTACACTAAAAATATATGAATATGAAAAGAATTGCACAAAAGTGAAGAATAACTTTATTACCCAACAAGAAAATATTTCTTGAAGTATACAATATTCCACATTCAGGGGTACAACAATGTTATTTGAATCGGCAAGCTTATAGTGGCCATTTCTCTGAGATTCAATGACTTGGTATGGGCTTTGGAAATTTGAGTATAACTTTTTATAATAGTCAGCTGAGCTTATTATCTCATTTCTTTGCAAGACTAGATCTCTTGGTTTTAAATAACTTTATCGAACATTAGCACTATAGTACTTGTCATTTTTTAATTGTAGTTGGCCTCTTGAATAACCTCATATTGTTCTTTGTTTTTCAAGCATATTTAGATTGAACATCAGATGTCATCATTTCCTAATCATTATCAACTGATCATGATGCTGAATTGGGATATGCGCGTCCCTATCACTGCGGGTATCACGGCTTTGGCACTGTACACCAAACTAAAGCATGGAAAGCCATTGGCCAACTATGTGTGATTTCATAAGCCAACAGAACACTGGTGAGCTCTTCAACCCAATTTTATTTGGCACTATCGAGCCTAGCCTTAAGACTAAACAAGATAGTTTAGTTGGTCACCTCAAATTTTCCATTTCCTTGTAGATAGCTCGTCGAAGTTGTATAAATTTTGATCTCTAGTGCATCACAAAACTCTTAAATAGGTTACCAATGAATTGTATTCCATTGTAAGAAATCAAGATGTGCATAAGTATTGACACATAATATTTTTCAAGAAATATTTATATACTGCCTTACTAGTAATGGATTTTAGAGGTTCAGCCCTTACCCATTTAGAAAAATAGTCAATTGACATAACTAGAACTCGGTATCCTCTCATTCCCGTGCATAAGTAGGCCCTACAAATCGATCCCCTACTATTTGACTGACCATGTCGATGCATATATTTAATAGTTGTGGCACCTACTCACAAGTTTGTTTGCATCGAAGTCTATAGTCAACCAGTAGTACACCATAACCATGGCCTTTTTTACTAGTCTCCATGCACAAACATGACTCCCACAGATGCCGTCACGTATTTCCTAAAGCACATAATTGGTTGGGAGTTATTCTGTGCATGTCTCATTAATCTCATACTTCATCGACTAGAGTTTTATTCTCTAGCTTTAATCTATCATTAGAGATGGATCTCTTAGCTAAATATTCCATAATCGCACAACAAAAAAAAGGCGTTTAGCCATGAAAAAATTTTGTGGCTACCAACAAATTTTGCCACAAAAAGGAAAGGACTCACTTGAGTGTGAAAAATTCTTGGCTAACTAGGTAATGAAATTTATTACGTAAGATTTGTGGCTAAATTTGTGGTAAAATAGCATGCACGCATGGTCATTGTGCACGACAAATTTGCATGGACAATGACATAGCTTTTTTTGGACAAATTTAGTAACAAAATCACTTTCGTGGCTGCATTTATTGGAGTGTATTATGGAATAGATCCTTGCCATTTTGTGGCAAGGTTTGCTACAAGTGCCCGACAATTGCCATTCATGGCTATTTTTGGAACTAATGTAGAGTAACGAATTTCTATTTTCATAGTTAAGTACGTTGGAATAGTACTCATGTACCGCGTGGTTGGTGGTAGGTGCAACCACTGCTATACTTTTCGTGACAACATTTGTTGTTGAATTTGTAGCTGAAAAGTACCATTGAATTTGGCCACGAATAGAGTCACACATTTGTCAATCTTAGTAACGAAAAATCGGGTTGCCAAATTTGTGACTAAATATGCATTATAGCCTTTAGCCATTGACTAACTTATTAAATTCATGAAAACATTATTTACCAAAATTCAATATACTTGGCCACTACAAATTCAACAACAAATGTTGTCATTCACTAGTACTTAGAAAATTTTCGAGTAAATGCTCATAAATGCGGTCGTTGAGGCGCGATTAAACTTCAAGTGGCGAACTTTGTTGGTCACTGTGGTCATGAATTTGAAGAACAAAAATTGGTGTCGCGATCACCAAAAGAAATCAACGTGAGCATTAATGACTGCGGTCACCATACACATCTAGATGTGTATAAGAGACAGGGTGGGTGATGCGGTCTAAGCAGTTTGAGGGGGCAAAATCATCTAATTTGTGGCCAATTGTTCTAAACATTTTTCTCCAACCCTATCACTGTAAATACATCCTTTAAACTTCTTTAAAGTCTATGTAATGTAGAAGTAGAAGTACACTTAGATGGTGCTACTAGTAGTATAGTTCTTCTTTCTTTTTCCTCCCCATTTGAGGAGGATTTTTAGATTAGATGTAATTTAGAGTAGTTTTTAAACTCCTATTCGTAGATTGATGACTCCTAGTATAGGTTTTCTTAATTGCATTACCTGTGTGTTAAATTAATGACAGTTTCATTTAAATGCTTCACTTTATTTGCTTTCTCGGTTTAATTGATAGAATTAATTGATAGGCTTTTCATTTAATTACTTTTTTTACTTGATTTCCTAGTTTAATTGATAGGTTAAGCTTATGGATTTTCTTTAAAAATGCTTTCTTAATAGTAATTTGTAGTTAATAGATTTAAATACTTTCTAAATCTACTCTAAGTGTAATGCTCTTTGGGGAGGATAAAGTTTTTTTTTAAATATGCTGTCCTTAGTGGTAATTAATAGTGTAGATTAATTAATTACTTCCTTAAGTTGCTTTCTATTTTACTTACTTTCTTTAAAAGCTTTCTAAAAATGTTCTCTTTTTATATGCCTTCTTGAATTGCTTCCTTTTAAATGCTCTCATTAGTGTTAATATTTACTTTAATACATGATAAGTTAGTGTTTAAATTACTTTATTAGTCTCCTAAATTATAGTTAAGTTAAATTGCTTTAAAGCCGACTCACTTTAACTAATAATTTATCTAAATAATCGGTAATATAACTAATCCTATAATCGTTCTATTGTGTATACTAGACATTAGTTCGAGTAGACAATTGAACCCATTACTAGAATCTGAGACAGGTACAAAGTAAGAATTTAGTTATATCATAAAGATATAACTAGATCATGTCTTTATAATAAGGCATCAGTGTATAGTTCGATGCAGGTATTATGGAATGGGGCAAAGTTAAAGGCTTTACCAGGGGACCCACTTTTTCCCTATTTATTTGAGTTTTGCTTGGAGAGATTAGTTCTATACATTCAACATGTTGTTTATCCAAGCATTTGGCAGTCTATATGCGTTTCTAGACAGGGATTGGAACTTTCTCATTTGTTCTTTGCATATGATTTTATTCTTTTTGGTAAAGCCGCGCATCAACAAGCAAGTATAATACAGGAGACTTTGTCATAAGAATGTTAATAAGTTTCAGCTATTTGTCTTAGCAAATGTTCCTTCATTTAGTGCCAAGGGGTTATAAGAGAACCGGTCAAGCTTGGTTACAGGAATTCCAATCACAAAAGATTTTGCTCCAATCACCAATGGTCGTGTGATAAAAAAAAACCTACAATTTCGTAGTCGAGAAGGTTAAGTGCAAGCTTTCCTCTTGGAAAGCACATCTTCTATCCTTTGCTACCAGGGCGACCAATTAAAAAATATGAATTTTCATTTCAAAATCAATTGATGATGAGTGGAGTAGTTCATGAATTTGATTAATTAATTCAAGATCTTTTGGCTAACTAATTGATGTGATCCTATGACACCCACTCTCACACTTGACTTGGGTTAGTTTTGTGCTGTCTCTTATACACGATCTTTTGGCTATTTGATACAATCTTATTGACACCCACACTCACATGTGACTTGAATTAGTTGAGAACTTGTTATGTGAGTTAGACGTGAGTGATCTCGTTGGAAGTAGTTTATGAACCTTATTAATTAGGTCAGTATCTTTTGAATAACTAATATAAGGTATTTTGTCCTTTGGTACACCCACTTGTACACATAAGTTAGTGTCGGTTAATTTGGAACTCTATACCTATACAAGAGTCTGTTCTTGATCTCGCTTGGTGGTACCCCTCTCAATGATTGTTGACTCAACATTGATTTCTTGTGAAGAATACGTTATGCGGGTTAGACATGAATGAGATAGTAGGAAGATGTTAGACAGAAACTAAGACGCGTGTAGATGTGAGAAAACCCGATACTAGCTCTGATGTCGTATTAAACAATATGGGCTTCCATGTCAAAATTAATTGACAATGAGTAAAGTAGCTCATGAATATTATTAAATAGTTCAGAAACTTTAGGCTAACCGATGAGTGACATTTTGTCCTTTGACACGACTTTGTCCAATCAGTAACCTCATCATTACCTTTTATTTTATGTAGAGGGCTAAAATCCCAAAAGGGATATTGAAAGAGATTGAACGGTGTAACCGCAAGTTTCTCCTAGCCAGAAACTGATGACATGGCTAGGATGCACAATGTTGCAAGGAAATTGGTGTGGCAACCAAAAGAAAATAGGGGCTTAGGTATCCACAATCCGTCCATAAAGCAGCCGTGGTAAAGGTTGGATGGTGATTGTTGACGTTGGATGCCTCCCCATGCATGGAAACAAATTCTCCATGCAAAGTTCTATTGTGAATCTCATATGATGCATCTAAGGGATTGCTTACATAGCGCAGTATTCGGGCAACATTAGATTTTATAACTGATGGAGTTAAATAGAAATTGGAAAACATGATGGTCAGTTCACGTGATATTAGTATATACTTTATCTATTTCATTTATATTATCACACTTTTTATAATGAGATGTTTCAATAAAAAAATTCCATTAATTAAAATAGATGATTTGTACTATTAAAATTTTAAATTTATCCTTTTAAGCATTCAAATATATATAACTTCAATATCCAACAGGTCCCAATAATCAATTTATTATCCCTCTTTCCTATCTTCTCTCTCTTCTCTCTTCACAATAAAAGCTCTCCTATAATTACAAATATCAAATCTAATGATATGAAATTAATTCATCTTAATAAGGGAGTATGTTTTTTCCTAACTGTGTAATTACTGTTTAACCCCAATTAGGCACAATTTCATTGAGAAAATATCCCTTGCTTTGTAACTACCGCTGCAAACGAGTTTGAGTGGATCTGAAACTTGTTAGTGACATAAGAAGTAAATCACAATTGGGGCCATTGCGCTACTGAAAATTGCATCTCATAGATATTGCATGCTAACACAGATTTTTTTTTTTTTTTTTTTTAAGTTTAAATTTTATTTATTTATTTATTTTTGTAGATTAGCATATCATTGATGTTTTGAGTTAACTGAATGCCAAACAGCTCTTATTAGATGTTTGACGTAAATCTTCACATATTTATGTGAAAAAAGAGCATTACACTAACCTATCAAATTAAGATTGTCTGTTTCTTGGATAAATTTATTTGGGAAATTTTTACATAAATCGGCCTATGACATAGTGATATAAAACCCCTTAATTCATGTTTAAACACATCACCCACCTATTATCTCACATTACTTAAATAGTGTTGTGTTTTAATATGAACCAATGTAGTGTTATGGATCTGATATGGGAATAAGGATTCATATAAGTATTCAAAGTAAATAAAAAGTGTGAAAAAGAAATAGAAAATAGCATCAGCAAATAATAATTTGGGCTTATACCTTTTTGCACTCCTTAACTTGTACTCAATTCTCACTTTGTACCCTATATTTTTTTGGGACATATTGCACCCTGAACTCTGAAATTTATTCATTTCAGTCAAAGTTTTAAATTGTTAAAAAAGTTAACTGATGTTGTAACCATGTAAACCACGCACCTAAAGTGGAATATTTATCAAATTTTTTAATACTATTAAAAATTATTGGACCAAACTGTGAATACTATTAGAGTTTGGGTGCAATGGGTTCCAAATTTAGAATTAGGGGTGCAAGTAGGAATTGATTATAAGTTAAAGGATGTAAAATCATATTAGTTATAAGCCTACATCTATTGGTACAATACATCTCTAAACAAATGCGTGATATGCACTTACTTAACTTCCGTTAGTTTTGATAACGGTGTTAAAAATTAGATTAAAATGGAATAAATCTGAAAGTTTAGGGTGTAATATATCCTACTTAACTTCCGTTAGTTTTGATAACGCTGTTAAAAATTAGATTAAAATGGGATAAATCTGAGAGTTTAGAGTGTAATATATCCAAAAAAAATATAGTGCATAAAATGAGAATCAGGTACAAATTAAGAGTACGGAATAACACCTAATAATTTAATAAACAATAAAGAAAAGTCGCCGATACAAACATGAGTACAAACTTAAAGACTAATAATGACTTCGAGAAATTGTTATTATAAAAAAAGAAAATTTCCTTAAAATGCATGTGCTCAATTTCTCTAATCCTTATTTACTTCAAAGAAGGAAACAAATTTAAAAAAATAAATAAATAAATAAATAAATAAAAAACCAGTCAGGTGTATACTGTATAGCTGGCTTACTTGCCAATTAATAAACTGGAATCCTAATAGTTATAGGAAAAGATTTTATACCCTACAAGGCTCCTACTCTATATGTATATATTAAAACAATTCCTAGTTAATTTTTCTCATCTATTCCAAATCGCCTTCTTTTGCTGGTTCTGTTTTTTCTCCAGGGTAATTAGCTTTGGTTTCTTCTTTGATTTTGATCAATCGGTAGAATAAAAGCAAATATTCCGCAAAACGACCATGTCATCCTCAAAGATGATCGTGTTGAAGAGTTCCGACGGCGAGACTTTTGAGTTGGAGGAAGCTGTGGCTCGGGAGTCGCAGACGATCAAGCACATGATCGAGGACAACTGCGCCAATACATGCATTCCTCTCCCCAACGTTACCAGCAATATATTGGCTAAGGTTATCGAGTACCTCAACAAACATGTCGCCACTAAGCCGTCATCATCCGACAGTGGAGAATCTCTCAACACGTTCGACACCGACTTCGTTAAAGTCGACTATTTCATGGGACTCTTTTAGATCTCATCATGGCAGCTAATTATCTCGACATAAAGAGCCTGCTCAACCTCACTTGTCAAACAGTGGCGGACATGATAAAGGACAAGAAACCGGAGGAGATCCGCGCGTTTTTCAATATCGTGAATGATTACACTCCCGAGGAAGAAGAAGAGGTTCGAAGGGAGAACGCCTGGGCATTCGAGTGAAAATTTGTCATCAATATTATGAATGTTTCTTTTTAGTAGCTTTTAGAAAAAGTGTTTGATAATTTTAAATTTGGCTTCATATTGCTTTGATAATGTTCTTGACATTCTTTTTAATGGAATTAGATGATGTTTAATTGAACCTTCACTTGTTGAATTGGATGATGTTTAATAATACATGTTCTTGACATTCTTTTCTAATATTAATTAATATTGATGCCGTTTTATATGTTCATATTTAGGTGCTTCAAAAGAAAAAAAGAAATATTAAAGTAGATATGGTTTATGAACTTGTAAATTTTGTAATGCGTAAATTAAATTATATATAATAAATAATATGAGTTGATATAAAAAATATTTTACAAGATTTAATTTAGCGATAAAGTTTATAAATAGGGCTTAGATCGAGTCAATTTAAGTATTTTTTTCAAAAAAAAAAAAAAAAAACTTATGTGCAAGCCATCACAATTTGTCATGGCTTAACAGATTTCAAATAGCTAACTTGTTTTTATTTACTTATTATTAGCTTTTAAGAAAACAAGCCACTCTGTGGCAATCATCATTTTGCTTTCACCAACAAGAAAAAGAATAATCGTAAGTGTATGAACCTTCTAAAAAAACACACATATATATATATACGTGGGGTATTTCTGCTGCTGTTAAAGGGCTGTTGGGCATATATATATATATATATGTGGGGGTATTTCTGCTGCTGTTAAAGGGCTGTTGGGATTAAATGATGTTTCTAGTGTGGCTTCTAGAAAACAAGCCACGCTAGCTAATCAAAAGAACCCTTTAATCTCAAAGTTTTTGTTAGGTTTGAGTTCCAAAAGTTCACTATGACAACATCTATTCAAACTCCAGACCACCAGCATAGAAGAAACAGCCACCAGCCATTAAACCAAGTTGCTGATGCTGCAAGTGTTCACTTGTATTAATTATATCTTGCTTCTTTTTAACTTTCTTTCCCTCTTCTCTATCTATGGATTTGTTTTTCTAAAATTAAAATTACAAGTGTCTTGAAATAAATAAAAAAATTTTGCTAAAATTTGTAAAGATATAAATTAGAAAAACAAATATTATTTATTTTTTTACAATAACAAAATAACACATAATATTGTACTACTAAAATTTTGGGAATGAAATATATTAAAAGAAATCTAAACAAATTGGCAAATTTATATAATTGCAATATTATAACATGATACCCATTTAGAAATAATGGGATAACAATTGTATATGTGTTTATTTATATATCTTACCGTGATCATTTTGAAAAAATACACATACAATAATTTAAAATAAACTATTTCAATATAATAATTATCTGTCTCTTATAATTTTAGATAAATTATTACATAACTTGTTTACAATTAACTAAAAAGTTGAAGTGATATTTTTTATTAATATTTTTATCATATGTCACATATCTAAAATTTTTAAAGTCTTACAATATATTAATAAAATAATAAATTGAATGAATTACCGTTGAACTAATAACTCACTATTGTGGAACTATATATGGGAGGCAATCTTATAATGAGTCGTGGAGATGTTCACCATTGTGGGAATAATCAGTTAAAATACGCCACTAGATCGGTAATACTACTAAAGTTAATAGTATATAGTTTAGTCCGTTGTTTTAATCTTACTGTAGGTTCGACTTCTTTGCTTCAGAGGAAGGAAAATAAAAGGAAATCTTATTTCAAGATGAATAAGCGTTAGCACCCGAGCTTGTTGGAGGTCCCACGTCAGTTGATGGAGTCATGATTGTATCAAGGTTAGGCCCGTTATAATATCAATTGGTCGAGTCAGGATTGATTTTCCAAACTTCTAGACCGGCTTGGCACATATAAAAGTCCGACTATCTAACAATTTGGCCGGTCAACCTGTTAATTGTACTATTGACCGGCCTTTATGAGCTCTTTTTTCAACATTTTAAATGAATTTTTTAATAATATTTACGTAATTTTCATCTTGGACTAATAAATAATAGTAATTTGTAGTAATAAGAAATAAATTAGACTAATTTTTGTAGTAATAATTAATAACATTTATGTACTTTTTCTCTTAGGCTAAAAAGTAATTAGTTTGAAATTAATAAGTAATAATTTTAAATAAAACGAGAAATATCTTCTTCGAATATTTACTAACTTAGAATGAAATGAGCAATTAATCCATCCATACTATATTATTTGCCGTTATTCTAGAATCTAAATTTTTTAATAGGGCTAATTACCTTTCATCTCTCCTAAACTTACCGTTCAATTGATACTTCATAATAATTCTAAATATTTTTATTTTTACTTTTAAAAATTCTATATCATATATGCTTGTCATCTAATTCTCATTTTTTTTTGCATGTCTTAAAATGTTTGTCATGTTTAAAAAGTCATAACATAATCATTACACATTTTTCATTTTTATCCTTTATTTTTTTGGAGAGAATTATTATATACAATTCAAATTTTGAATTTTTAAAAGTAAAAATAAAAATATTTAAATAATTATGAATATCAATACACTATTTTTAAAAGTTGAATTATAGGAAAATGTCAAGAATTATGGGAGGGAGTAGTCACCACAAGAAAATAGAGTTTTAGTTACCATGCCAAATCGTCACAAAAAGTTAAAAAGCCGTCACAAAAAGTTAAAAAGTCATCTTTTTAAAATACTTTAGAGACAACGATTCACTCATCCTTTGTGCGTGGCTAAAGGCTCGATGCTAAAGCCTTATAGTGACGACAATTCAAAGTCGTCACTAAATGAGTGTTTTTAGAGACGACAAACATTCGTCACAAAATAGTGACGAGTATACGTAGTCAAAAATTGTCACTAAAAAATGGTAACTAACACATGACGACTGATTGCTCACTAAATATGTACTCGGTCAACGCATTTGTGACAATATTTTGTGACAACTTGTGACGACGGTGGAGTCACTAAATAAGCATTCAGTTAATATAATTAGTTACGACATTTGTGATGACAGGAGAGGAGTGACTAAATATGTGTTCGGTCAACACATTTAGAGACGATTAAAAGTAGTCACTAAATATGTTTTTGATCAACACATTTAGTGACGACTTTCTAAACTTTTTTGTGACAAGTGAAGTTGGTCACAAGTTTTTCAGACCTGTAAGCAATTTTCCTTGGAAATTTAATTACTAACAATGCCAAAACCAAAAAAACACATTGACATTTTACTAAAATCCAATTATAAAATTAAACTTATAACCTACAAAATAAGATTTCATTGTCATAATCACAGTCCAACAACATAATGACAGTCCAATAGCATAAAAGAGTGCCAACCTGATAACTATAATAGTCAAGTATTTATACACACTCCAACACCTCTAGATTACAATATCCAGTTTTCAAATATAAGTAACATAAATTTAGCAGTACAAAAGAGCCAAATAAGGCCTGCAACATCAAAAGCATGGGCAAAAAAGTTACACTTCTTCCCAAATAAGCTTGCTTGTCGGTGAGCTTCACTGCAAGATGAATCACAAGGAAAAAAGAAAATACGTTAATTAACAAATTTATTAGGTCGATTAAAGTATGACAACTGGACTTATTAAATAAATACCAAATTCAATAAACATTTGTTGAATATGTTAAACATAAGGAAAACAAAAACAATAGGCAAACAAAACAGATAAGGAACTTCTCTTTATGAGACAAACAAAAATAAGCCTAATTTTTCTTCAATTGGCTAGTATACACAAGCATAATGACAAGCGCATAATGCTGAAAAGATATGCTGCTATGGAAGAAAAGATGAAGGGGTGAAACAAAAACCAAGTCAGCAATACTTTATCCAAGTTTAACTGAATTGGTTTCTCATTCAACAATATGTCAATTTTGTAACTCATACAATTTTCTTATGTGCATCAAAGGGTAATTCTTTAATCCTTGCATTATAACCATCATCATCCAAGGTACAGCATTTAGCATTGCTCCAAAACACAAACTTTATGAGCTAACCTATATAAATTTCACTCTATGCCATATTTAGTCAAAGCAAAGACGAAAATAGCAAATATCATCAGAAGTTAACAATGCAACTTTTTAGAAACATATAGATGCCATGGATTGACCTGTAAATTAATATCAAGACCGTGTCCACCAGCTTGCACAAGCATCAAACTGTTGAGTAATGAGTTCATAGCTGCCAGCCTATACCATAATAAGATAACAAAATAAGCTCAATGTGCCAGTGCGATTGCAATTTCAAATATTATAACAAAATAAGCTCAATGTGTGATTGCACATCTAAATGTTACAGCAAGTGGCAATTTTAATAAAATTCATACCAAGTAGTGCTATCTTCAGGTGGCCCTTTTCTATAGGTACAATCTCATGCTGAGTAAAGGGCCACCTGAAGATAGCACTAGCTTTTTTCCGCATGTCATGTAATTTCTATATTCTTCCATGAAATGCAGACATCATTATTTCCTTGAGAGAACTGAAGACAGTTTGAGACTTCTCGAACCATCTAGTCATGTCAAGAGAAGCTGTTACACAAGATATGTCAAAGAGGATACACACACTGAGATAAGGTGGCACTGGTGGGAAACTTGGGAGCATAGGCATTGATTATTGTATCGCTATTAAGCCAGAGATGGCAATGGCGAAGTCTATTTGATAACAGCAAACATTACTAGGCATGTGAAATTTACAATTAAATGCACATAACTAGCCACACATAGAAACAAGGTTACATAAGGATGAGGCATGTGCTTCACAAGTTATGACTGCCAGACTGCACAAGCTTGATGCTTCTAAAAAATGAACAAGAAGGATCAAATCCATGAAACAAGGGTAAAAGTTTCATTACCCATTTTGCAAATAACATGACAATGGCACCTCATTTACAAGACCATGATCTTCAAACACTACAGCAACAACATCATAACCACGAAGTTTCAAACTTTCATAAGCTGAAATTGAACAAGTCCTGAAGATTCATCACAGCCTGGTTCTAGGGGCAACCGGAAAGGCTTGCTAAGAAAAATGAAACAGGACATATAAATTGCATACTTAATATCTGGTAGAATTATGGCTAATTCATTCAATTTATCCTACTTCTTTTTCTACCATTTGGAACTGAGCTTTCAACTGACCATTTAGGTATATTCTCATTCCACAATGAATTGGAAAAGATCTGACAAATGTGTCAAGGTACATTTAGAGCTGTATCTTAGACAGATCTGGATGACAAAAAGTGTACAGGACTACTCTATTATTGATAAAATCAGCAAAATTTAGTGGAAATCGAAACATTTCCTTTCCAACATAATTAAGATTTTCAGACTAATGATGCCATTTTCAAACTAATGATGCCTCTACAAGTTCAAGTCAGATAATAAAAAAAGTCTAGCATCATATTTCCATTCCTACTAATCATTACGATAGACAATTAACCACAAAAAGATGTTAAATACTTCAGTTTCATACTTATACTCACCTTAGGTCCTAAGATCTGTAAGCTCATCTTCTGATTAGTTATAAATTAATAAAAACTCTAGATGGCCTAATTTTTTAACATAATCCAACTCATATCATGAAGAAAACAGAAAAGAAAAGAAAAATAAAAATAAAAACAAAAAAATGAGCAATTTAACTAATTCGACCGAAACAAATCAGTGATTTGCAGTAATTCCATTATTAAGAATTATTAGAGCCACAAACTTGTTCCAACTTATCAATTTAATTGATTCAGTTAGATTGCTTAAGCTTCATTAAAAAAAGCAGAATTTGCATTTGGAATCAACTAGCAAGAACTAATGTGGAAAAACCATCTTCTACCATTATCTCAGCGTGAAAACTAAACAAGAGAATCAAAATATTATGCAAAACGAAATTACATATCGATATAAATCACATTGAAGAGTACCCGATGGACCGGGACTTGCAACGCCACCAGCAGTTTCAATCACACACATAGCACCTACATCCTTATTACCATCTTCTCCCACCCCATTTTGCATACCCCTCTTCAACATTTCCAACAACTCAGAGTCCTCCAACGCAGCCCCTTCTCTTTTCGCAGCTAAATGAGGCGAAATCGGCTCTCTCCATCCATAAATTGCTGTCTCTTATACACATCTAGACTTTGTATAAGAGACAGGTTATGATATTGATCCATTGGATTTTCAACACCTTCTAATTTCCTCTCCTCATACCACCCCAAACTCTCTCAAACCCACCCCCAAAGTTCCCAATTTTCCCACTCCTAAAGCCCCCACTTTCCCAGCATTTCCCCAAAAGGGCTCCAGCAGTGGGACCCGAAGCATTGAGCACTTGATTCGAAGCAAAAATGGAGAATTCAGGACGGTTTCGGAGGAAAAACTTAAAGAACTTGCGGTAAACATAGCGGGAATCGGAGTCATTAGGAAACCCTGTTTGAATTGGCTTGAGATACACAAATTTCTTGGAAATGTTAACAACGGTGGACGTAGAGGTGAGAAAAGCAATGGAGAGTCCAGCGGAGACGAGAGTTTTGCCGAGGGAAGTGTTGGCGGCCCAAATGGTGTAAATGGGGTGAGTTAAAGGGTATTCGATGGTGGGAGGAAGCGGTGGTGGTTGTGGGTGGAGGTGACAGTGGTGTAGGAGACGGAGAGGAAGGTGATGGCGGCGGAGTGGGTTGAAGAAGAGGGTTTTTAGTGGTGGGTGCATATTGTTGTAATGGAGAAATTTCGTCGATCTAGAAAGTGTTTTGGTTTTGGAGAAGTGGTCGTCAGGTGTTGTTTGAATTTGTGAAATACGTCTAATTTGCATTTTCAAAATGTGACTTATGTCGTAATTTTGCATATTCTTTTTTAAAAAATTGCTTAATTCGTGTTCGTGAAATACGAACTATGCTAAATTTTACTCCTTCTTTTTTGTTTAAAAAATTACTTAGTTGGTATTCATGGGATACGAACAAATCCAAATTTTGCATAAATTTTTTTAACAAAATGCTTAGTTAGTATTGTCTTTCTTTAGTTAAAACACTCGTCCTTCTTTAGTTGAAATGAAAGCATCAGATAGTAAGTCTTAAATCTCATACTTTAAACTGATCCAAAAACTTTAAAGTATCGAAAACAATAACATAGAAATACAATATGTATATATTTAGATATTTTTTTAATGTTGATTTTGGCGTTCAACTGTTATGACAAAAGTATTGTAAGTTAATAATATTATATAGTCAATATTTGTGAAACTAATTTAGATCAAATAAAAAAGTTTAAGTTGTAGGAGTAATATAATCTTCATGCCAGCAACCATACCCAACAAGGGCAACAATATAAATAAAAAACCCAATAAGGCAACACGTATAGACAAAAGAAAACAAATTTACCCTAGTAGTACAATAATCAATAACACAACTAGTAGTACAATAAGCAATAACATAAGTCATCGTATAGTTATACTACAATAATCAATGCCTATGCTCCCAAGTTTCCCATAAGTGCCACAATCCTTCGGTGTGTGTATCCTCTTTGACCGGCGAATATAAAATTGTGATGTGTCACGTATTCTGGTAAACTATTCTTGAGTAAGAGTGACAATGGGCCCCTAGAACCAGGCTGTGATGAATCTTCAGGACTTGTTCCCAGTACTATGCCATCTAGGCTATAGAAATGTATAGATGATGATAACTCTAATGGAATGGTTTCTTATACAATGAACTGGTCACTAGAAAATTTTGAGAAACAGGGGCCCATTGTAAAGAGATCTAGGGTGGCGTAGTTAAATATGGATTCTCATCATCTTCATACATGTTCATGCAATCCTGCATCAGGTTCAGGCTCAGGTTCAAGCTCATGCTCAAGCTCAGGCTCAGGCTCAGGCTCAGGCTTAGGCTTAGGTTCAGGCTCAGACTCAGATGACCTAACTTTGTATGAGCAACGACCACCACCACGTTGTCATCCAGATCGAGTGGTGCGTCGTATTTTTTGTGGATGTAGCAATGGTGGTCTTCATTGCATCTGCAATAGCCTACTTAGGCTACTTAAAAGATGCCAATGTGCATCATTCGGTTTGTGAGTTAATAAAACAAAAATATTAAGTTTATTGTACTAAATACTTGCAAAAATAGTAAATAAGTAGTTATAAGTCAATTGAATACTTATTGTTTAATAAAAATATGTTTTTCTGAGTTAATAAAACAAAAATATTATAATAATAACAGTATTAATTGTTAATGAAGTATTAAAATTTTGTTGGTAAATCATTGTTAATATATGTAAAAGTTTGTTTATGTGAAATTAAGGAATAATATACTTATTGTTATCTTTCTTACAAAGTATCAAATTAACAAGCCAAAAAAGAAACACGTTGTTTTTAGATTAAACTGGGAACTTGCAATTATTTTAAATTAATAGTTATATATGACTCAAATTAGGACATGTTGTTAAATAATGATTTACTAACAAATTAATTAACAAACCAAAAAGAATTATGAAAATCATTCTAACATTAGTATAATTTATAATGCACTTCATAGAAATAAATATCTAGTATAATTTATAATGCACTTCATAGAAATAAATATCATGCATTAATTAAATTTTTAGGACAAAATTAGAATACTAGAGAGTCAAAGAAAATTGATTAAACGTAAGTATCACATAATAAATTTATGAACCACCAAATTAAGTTTATATGGAAACCATCTTAAGATAATAATATCTATAGACTTCTAATTGGGCTACCAAGCCCAATTAGTTATATTATGTTTCACTAATTTGTTATCTAATGGGTCAATATATATCTTAATGTGTTATCTACCCACTTGGGCTAAAACATACTAACACAAGCCAACTAAATGGCCTATTTGTCTCATACATGCATACATTGGCCTGTTATGTGGTAACAAATTGCTTGGGTTTTTTTATATATAGTTGGACTTTCGAATTATAATTAATTTACTTGTTGGGTAAGCATCCAATAAGGTAGTCTAATTAATTTTTTTCACCTCATTTGGGCCATCATACTGATTGTTACAAAATATTAATTAATTTCTTTAATATTTAGTTTATTTAATGGGGCCATCATATTAGGGAAAAGAAAATTTTTTTCCCCTTCAATTACAAATGTTGGATTAGAATTGACATTAATAAAATTTATAATCTTTACAAATATATAACTTAAAAATATATATCATAAACAATATATTTTTATTTTTCTTTATGTGTAATATTTATTTTATTATTTTCATTTAAAATAACACATCTAAATTCTTTAATTCCTATAATCCAAAATTAATATCTAAAAAAATAATTACACAAACTAGCTAACTTTTTTCAACACAATCCAGCAAAACCCACATAGAAAATTTTCAAAGATTTACTTTCTATATGTAAAGTCAATATTGATAACTAAAACCAATGGCTAATACTAAAAATATCAATAATGAATAATCCTCACTAAATCCTAGAATACTCTTAAAATATTAGCGACGATGAAACATCATCACTAACACTAAAATATTAGTGACAACAAAATATCGTAACTAAATCCTAGATATTTTCGCGCAATTTTCCGCCTAGTCTTTAGTGATGACGTAATAACTATTTAGTGACGACTTTTTGTATTTCGTCACTAAAAGGCAAATCCTTCCATTTTGTAGTGACCAAGTCAAAAGTCGTCACTAATAACACCCTTTATATACGAGATTTCGTGTCGTCACTATGCTTTTCATCACTAAAGCCTCATTTTCCTGTAGTGAGTAACTTAGGCATCAAAATGGAATACCTTTCGAAACCCAACTCCAAAAGCTCATCAATTGTCTTGCTGATTTTCTTAGTTTTGAATCTCACTTAGCTTGGCTGTTGTTTAAATTGGCTAGGTTAATTAGGTCAACATCGCGACATCGGCAAACTTCCCATATCTTGATTGTGTTTAAATAGACATTTCACCTTGTTCTACTACTTCATCTTAAACAATGATTAACAAAACCCAATAGCTTTTCATGAAATAGTTCTTCTATTGTGAGAACGAAACCTTTAACCATTTTTTGTTCAGTCATTGGTGGTTCAACTTTTAGATGCCACATTCCTCCAACAGCAAGCATATTTTCCAAAGTTTTCATGTTGCTTCGCTTTCATACCCATTAAATCTATTTCATCAGGAATGCTTTCATGGCCAAGTTGAAATTTGTCCAAAAAATGCTTTGATAAAACCATTCCAACTTTGTAACTGTGATCTGTTCAAATGTATAAACCACTGATGTGCATCACCACACAAACTCCTCGAAAGAGTGAATTAGGTGCACACAGAAAGGATGAACGTTTGAGAATGTGTCTCCTGTCTCTTATACACATCTAGATGTGTATAAGAGACAGTTCTTATATCAACTCATATGGAATTTTAGAATTTTGAGGCACCTCACATCCGGAAAGCCTACAGAAGGCTGAAATCCATATAACTTGTTGTGGGGTCCTTAACAACATGATGATTAGTAGACATCTCAAAATTGGGAAGGGGGAGAATCTAGGAGATAAAGGACAATGGCTCTTCAAGAGGTTGTGGAACAACTTTAGGCCAATTATGGGAAAAAGATTGATGGCTTGATATCAGACCAGTGTATCTCACATTTGAAATAGTACCCATCATTTCTGCACCCCAAATACGAATTTGTTACCATAGGAATTGACTGATCCTGGTTTGCCATAGAGTGAATCACGGAGGTTTTGTCAAAAATCGAGCAACACACAGTTTTTAAATTTTCAAAACCTTTAAGAAAAAAAAAATAAAAGAACCATGAATAGACCTATTATACCAAACAAAACGAGTGTTTTAGAAGTATCCTTCAAAATATCATTATATGCATGCAATCAAGAGGGAAGCAAAAAGAAAAAGAAGGAAAAAGGAAAAAACAAAGAGCTAGTAATTAGAAACACAACCCAGTATGCATCCTTATTGGGGAGCCCTTCCTGTGCCAAGGGTTGGCCTAGCATGGAAATGCAATCCTATAGGGTAGGTACTATACAATACCTAACAGATGTGGCTGCTAAAGCTCTTGATCCATCGTCTCTATCTGATAATAAGTGTGACAACTTCATTTTAGGAAACACTCTTGAAAAATAGGAAAAAACTCCAAATAGAACGACCAAATTGTATGACTCGTGCAGAGATACACAAGAGAAATTAATGGATCGAAGATATCTACACCTCAAGGAAGGATTTGTGATTGAATAGGATGTACACGTTGAGTGAGTCATGAAAAATAGAATTTCAAAAAGTGTAAAAGCACATCATATTTACTTGTAAGCATGTGATCAGCACATATGTCTTTGCCATTGGGTAATAGAGTTTTGAGAAAAGTATGTTCGAATGGATTGAGTACTTTAAATGGCTCATGAACAAGTGTAGAGAATATCATTCAAAAGATTTGGGACACATTATAGTTTCCGTAAATTGTTGACCAATGTCTTATACATTGGACATGGAGTCTATGAGAACTTTTGTTCGAATGAATCTAGTAGTTTGGATGGTCTACCATAAGTTGATTGGATCACTGATTTGACTTTCACTTGATCATGCCGAATCACTTTACAATTTATTTTGCCTATGAGTTATTTTGCAATCAAAATTTGGCCTCATGTATTTGTTGTTGAAGAAACAAACACTCATTTGAATTAAATCCCAAACTTAGCGTCCATGTGCTTGGGAATTTTACCGACTTTGGTTAAGATAGCCAAATGATGATTATCAAACCTCATATTCTAGTAAATTAAACGATATTTAATTTGTGCCTTCATGCCCCTTGGTTTTGAAGCAGATCCTGGAATTCGGGTCCTTACCTTGTACACTACCACTTACAATAAATGTACATGTCTTGTTGAGTTATGTACCCAAGACAAAAGCGACGGCTTATTCCTACCATGGGATATCCGAAATAGTTTTCTCTCTAAGGTTTATGGATGATGACAGTTATTAAAGTGAGTGAAAAAAAATGTGAAAATCAAAACATCACTAAAATGAAATGTGATGTGCCATAGTTGTAATGACCTCTCATACAAACAGAAAGTCCTATGGGTTATAAATAAGAGTAAGGGATAAACACTTTTTTTCCAAGGTGGGACTATACAACACTAGAAATGTACAAAGCTCTTAAAAACAAACTTACATTTGTACAACTCGATCTAAGGGTACAACGGATAACAAAAGGAGTCCTACGGGGTTGTACATATCTAAACTCTCGAAATTACAAAAAATCAAACTATGGTGCTATTTTGATTCTTGAGACATGAGATGCAATAGACAGAAACTTAAATGTGCAAAAAATTGGGGAAAATTGGAAAGTGGTTTATTAGAAGATCAGTTTATCGAAATCCTTTTCTAAGGCTCATGAGATGTAAAAGGCAATAAATAAAGGGAGAAAGAACAGAAAAATAAGAATACTATAAAAGAAATAGAGTATACACAAGCATTATCCCTCCCCTCGTGCCTAATGCCTATTAGGGTTAAGAGAGGCTCTATTGAATGGATAATCTACATGTTGCATGAGTTTGGGCTCACTAATGCAATCTAGACTCTACATAGGTTTATAGTTCCTGAACCTTTGACTAAGAGACACAAAATGTAGCATTTCTATCAATTCTAAGGGTCCCAGGTCGGTGGTTCAAGTTGGACCCATTCGACACCGGTACAAGAGCGTCGCAACCTATACCTGTGCGCCTACATAAGGTCCGAATCCTAAAAAAGAAGTGGGATAAAAGCCACTGCGTTATGTAGATGAGTGATGCATGATGTGCTTCCTGGAGGCGGAGGGATCTAAATTATCTAACATTTAAATAGAGTGCCACCTCAAAAAACAAAATATATAAAACAGAATTGGAGAAATGACATGAGTGAGTTAAATACCAAAAAAACAAATGTACAAGAAAATTTAAACAAAATATACAAAATACAAATATGAAAACAAAATATATACACAGTACAGGTATGAAAATTGAAAAATTATAACAACATCCAAACTGAATACAACAAGGGGTTAAGATATGAGAAACACGATCAAATTGAGTGCTCAGACTCTCTAGTGTCCCCAGTGAAGTTGCCAAACTGTCGCGCCCCATTTTTAGGCAAGCAAAAATGAAATAATACAAATAAAGAGCAATAAATATATTAGTATAATAGTAGCACAAAATAGCTGTCTAAAATGGGACTTTGAAATGCAACATTTGAAGACCCAAAAAATGATCTAGAATAGGATTTTTATAAAAATGAATAAATAAACAAATAATGGAGTCGCCACTCGGTGTGTAAAGTGCATCGGGACACTAACCTAAACCTAAAGGAAAGGGAAAAATCCTAGTGAAGGTTAAAGACGAGTAATAAAGAGTTTCAAAAGTATTTAAATAGTAATAAATAAATAAATAATCTATAAAAATAAATTAATTCTAAATTTATACTAGATTGACTCCTAGTCTACTCAAAACAAAATAAATAGGTTCGGCATTCCTATTGAAGGCTAGACTACTCTATGGGTAACCTTCACTCCCAACAAAACTGGTTGCAAGATTTAATTCATGTTTCCAAGAAATTAACCCATATTTATATCAAGTTTGGATAAATAAGAATAAATACAAAAGAATGAAATGTGCATGGAATATGTGGTGAATAGCGAACTCGCCGTGCCAGCATTGGACTAACACATGAGCAAAAAATTCCATGCTAGCGTAAGCAGAAGATATTTACAAGAATAAATACACTTGACAGAAAAATAATACTTAATACATAAAGCACAAATAAAACATAATGTTCTAATATATAGGTCCTGAGGAAAGCAATAAACACGTAGTACACAACCCTATCTAATTGACTTTAGGCTGAAGCCTTTTTACAGTAAGATAAATCACAATACATAACATAACTATAATAATAAAAGAAACAATAATGGAGAAAACTAACAAAAGCAATTAAACAACTAGCACACAAAATCAAATATAACACTTAACACATAAAGGGATTTACATATACCTCATAAGGCACAAAAAGTGCCGAAATTATCCTATTTTTAGTTCAAGACATAAACAAAAGGATCACGGTACAATATGAAATGATGAAAACATAAGTAACACTCAAATAACTAAAATAATATTATCACATAACAAGAGAAAATAAATAACTAATATCATGCCGTTTAATCAAAAAAGTAGCATAAATAATAATTACTGCAAGGCAATGGTTTTAATTGAAACAAAATCTAAACTTTAGGGACTAAATTGCAAGATTTATAAATAATTAAAACTGTAAAAACACAAGAAGTAATAAAGTCATAACGATACGATAACAATTAATAAAGAAAAGAAACTCAATTAGAACCACTCTAAACTTTTAGGGACTTAATTGCAAAGTATAAAAGTTTTAGAATCGCAAAATTCGATTTCAATTGAGTTTAAAGACCAAAAAAATCATTTACAAAATTTAGGGGGACTAAACAATCAATTTAGAAAAAATTCAGGGACTAGAGTGAGATTTTCAAAAGTTTCAAAAGGTCAAAATACAATTTAAGAAAGTTTTGGGGGTTATGGTCTTGATAGAACTAGTACTATATATTAGGAGCACTAGTCTAATAGTATAATACATAAGTCATAGTATAATATAATAATACTAAAATAATAATATATAATAATAAAAGTAAATAAATGTAAGCAATAACTTTTCATAAAGAGACTTGATTTGATGTTTGCTTTTTGTACGCCTTCGGATGAAATTTTTTTGACAAGACCACACACCTCAAGTTTGACTTGTACTGACAGTATAATTTACTCTAGTTTCCCGCAAAACGATAAAAATACAAGTTTACAAAAATATTCTAATGATTAACACAGTAATGTCATAAATTTGATTTTGATTCAAAACGACACCCGAAAAGCAACCATTGGAAAACACTTGTTCGGGTCACAAAAATTTTTAACCTCAAAATGATTATAAAAGACTAGCAAAATTTACTGAGGTGTTCAAAAATTTTAAATCAAACTTGAGAACATTAAAAATTAGAAAATGATATTGAAGTAAAAAAGATCATTTTTCCCCTATCCCCACAAAATTGAATTAAAATTGTTATTTTACCAAGAAAACGTGTATTTTTTGTGAAATTGAGACGTCTCAAAAATGTAAAATTTTTGAAAAATTTGCTCCAACTTGACACTATGGAAAAAAACAAAAAAGGCTTCAAAATTTGATGTCTACTAGACCATTTTAACAATCATCCGAATACATAAGGTCTTCCTAGTTCTGTTTTATGAAAGAAGTCTGTGTAGACCACAATTTCATGGCTCTGGACATATGGCCCTAACTTACAAGCCACCATGACAAATAAAATGGTACTTATAGATTATCGCAGTATGGTAATGAAGTAAATTAGCTTTTGTGTTTTATCTTCTTTCGTGATGAGGACTGCACTGCCTACCGTGTCTAATGCGGATAAGTAGAGGAAGAGTGTTTTATCGAGCGCGACTAGGCTAGCAGGTTAGACAGATACTGTTTGAGTTTCTTGAAGGCCTATTGGTATTACTCCATCCATTTGAGCTTCATGTCCTTTCTTATAGTTTGGAAGAAGGGTAGCCCTCGTTCGACTACTTTTGACAAAAATCTGTTTAGGAAGGCTATTTGGCCGGTCAAGCATTGTACTTCTTGGATCGAGCTCGGTGCTCACATGTCCAGGATCGCTTAACCTTTCTTTGTGTTGGCCTCTATCATTCTTTGAGAGATGATGAATCCAAGGAGCTTTCCTGAAGGGACCCCAAATGTACATTTGAGGGGGTTAGCTGTATGTTTACACTCCTCATTATTTTGAGGACTTCTCTCAAGTCTGAGATAGCATCGGAGTAGGTTTTACTTTTTACTAGATACCATGTTGTCGACATAGACCTCCATGCTCCTCTTGATTTGCCCTTTGAATAATTTGTTTACCAATCTTTCGTAGGTCGACCCCGCGTTCTTCAACCCGAAGGGCTTGATTTAGTAGCAGTAAGTGCCTTTATCAGTGATGAAGGTTGTCTTTTCTTTGTCCTCTTTATTAAGAAAGATCTGGTGATGCTCCTTTTAGGCATCTTGGAAGTGCCCTATTATGACTCCTACAAACGAATCTATAATGATATCGATCCGAGGCAGGGGATAGCTATCTTTGGAGCATGCTTTGTTCAGTTTGGTGTAGTCGATGCATATGCGCAAGTTCAAATCGGGCATTTTCACGAGCATGGAAGAAGGGTACAAGACTTCACGGATGATTCGTTAGGCTAATAGCTTTTCGACCTTGGCTTCTATTACTAGGCTATGCTCGGGTCCGAAAAGTCTTTTCTTTTGCTTGACAGGCTTGTAGCTAGGATTGATCCTTAATTTGTGCTCAATTTAGAAACTTCCGGGGAAATCTCGGGCATATCTCCAGCTGACCATGCAAAGATATCCCTATATTCGTATAGGAGCCTAAGGAGGTCAACCTTGAGTTCAACTAGCAAGGTCATGTAGATCTTTTGTTTTCTATCAGGGTAGGTAGGGTCAAATGCCATCTCTGTTGGCCCAAAAGCAACCTAAGAAAGGGGATGAATTAGGTTGTCTCTAAAAACAAACCTTTAGATGTGCTTAATGACAAACTTTGTGCAACAAATAAACACTCTAGCACAATGATCAAAGATAAATATTTAACAATTGAAGCCTAAAGAACAAATAGAAAGATTAAGATAAAGAATATCAAACCAAACTCCCAAACTCCTCAAGTTTGGAGTATATCCACTAGTACTGCCTCTTCAAAGAAGGTGAGGCAATAACCTTCTTGTACACAAAGTAGGCTCACCCTTGCACCAACTAAGTTCCTCTTGTTGAGCCAAGGGGCTTTACATTACAACCTCACTTTTGTACACTTACACAGTTATTCCTACCACTCTTGCACTTGAAGATCACTCACTAGTCTACTCTTTCTCACACTAATTCCCTCTAGTTCAGCCAAGAGAACTATACTATCCAAACCAATATAACCCATAATACTTTAGCCTATTTCTCCTCAAATAGCTCTTACAAGTGTTTGTATTCAATGTAGTAGTCCCGCACATTAATTGGATGTCCTTGGGTTCTTTATAGATGAAAGATGTACTAAATTTTGAGGTCCAACGGTCAAAAGACTAGCTATTAAAAACTATCCGTTAGGAGTTCGAACGTCTGATCATATGTCCTACAGCTTCATGAACAGTCTCTTGGATGTTCATATGCATCCCACAGCTTTATGAACAATGTCTTGGACGATCATATGCGTCCTACAGCTTGACAAAAATTTTTTCATTTCGATCTCATTTATTCGGACGTCTTCAACGTTCGATCCTTTTGGCTTTCGTATTTCTTGTCTTGGACGGCCTTTTGCATTCGAAACTCTACCTCACCCCGGATAGTTATCTACATTCGAAAGATGTGTTCTTCCTTTGGTGTTGTCTGCTCATATTTTGGATGCTTCCTTGCATCTGAGCTTCTTTCTTTCAAACGCTCTTCATTGTCCGTAAGGTGTTGTTCGTATTTTAGTTATTTTTCTTGATTTTATTTGGATGATCATTTATGTCCAAACCTTTCTATTTTTTTGCACACATGTTTTCAGGCAGTTAGTACGATTTGGTCATCATCAAAACTTAATTATCATAATTGGGGTTCAATAATCTCTTTGACAGAAAATCCCAAGTCTTCTTTGGTAGTCCTATCGTTATTCCCAGGTGAATGCAAAGGTTTTAGGCTTTGCTTAGCTATCACATCCTCGTATGATGAAGTGACTGACGTCTTTTGTATTATCAATGGCCTTCTTCCATAAGGTGTCGACGTCATGGGGACATCATATAGCATTCGCAGGCTTCTTGTTGGTTACTCCAAATACACCCTCCGATCTATATCTGAGCGTGAACGTTACGCCCAAATGGTATATCAATAGGATCATGATGAACATATATTAAGAAGGGCGTCCTAGTAACATGTTGTAGGATAAAGCTTGCCTGACGAGGAAAAAATTAACTATCAGTTCTACACTGAAGGGGCTTCGTCCAGGGTCAATGGTAAGGTGACAACACATTCAGGCATGAACGAATCACCGGTGAGACCCACCAGTGGTGTCCTAGCCGGCTATATGTGTTCGTTACTGATGCCCATTCTTTCTCAGACGTGCCAGTAGATAATGTCGACTAAGCTTTCTCATTCTACAAAATCCTTGTAGACCTTGAAATCCCCAACCTTAACGTGTATGGTGATCGGATCTGTGTGAGGGTATCGATCAAGCACAGGGTCATTGTTCATGAATTAGATGCTCATATAGGTTTTCGTCTTTTTGGACTCGACTTTTCCTGGGAGATAGATCGGGCATAACACTTCCTTTCATTTGACGTGTTCCCCATAGTACTACCTCTCACTATAATGTTGATTACATCCGCATGCATATCGTCATTGTTTGGTAGCGGACTGCGACGATAGTTGTCGTTCTGCCGCTGGTAGGTCCTTTATTGGAAAGGGTCTATGGTAGTCTTCTCATTCTTTTTTGGCATTATTCATGTTACTTGAAGTTTTCTGTAGTGCAAAGGATGTACTCAAGCAGGAATCCGTCCTTGATGGCTTTTTTCTATTCTAACCTTGAGATTATTGCAGTCCTTGGTGTCATGCTCATGATCTCCGTGATGGGTGTAGTATCGGGATCTATCGGTCTGTGCTGTCTGAAGTATTGGAGGAGATGGCTCCAATATTTTGTCATTCTGTATTTGGAACGAGATTTCTTTTTTAGAAGAGTTCAAGGGGGTAAAATCTTCATTAGGTAGGATTCGGGTTCATAAGGGTCAAAAATTGTTTGGCCCAGCCAGGGGGCTCTATCGATGTCCATGCTCATGGCTCTATGGGTAATTTGTATCTATGCGATGCGCGTCTGATCGATCGGCACAGTTCTTTGGCCTTTTATCCGATCCTATTTTTTATCAAACTCTTGTTCGACCATATCCTTTCCCTTATTCGCATCATAGAATTCTCTTTTAGATCAGTTGGAGTCTTTCCCCCGTATGTAACTTTCAGCTCTTCAAAGGAGCACGTTGAATGTTTGGGGAATGTTGGCTGCCAGGCCAACATTGAAAAATCCCTGCTTTACGTTGCTAATGAAGGTCGAGATCACGAGCATCTCATCTATGTTTCGGACTTGTACAATTTTATTGTTAAACCTCTTAATGTATTCTTTCAATGACTCGTCGGGCTTCTGTCGGACGTTCATGAGGTGAGATGCTTCCTTTTGGATAGTTTATTTGCTCATGAAGTGCCTGAGAAATTTACTGGCAAGATTAGAAAATGTTCCGATCGAGTTAAGGGGTACAGGAGGAAGCATCATGAACAGATCCCCTTAGCGTGACAGAGAAGAGTTTAAATGTAATGCCATCGGAGTAGCCGTACAATTTGGTGACAGTTGACACGTGCATCACGTGATCAGCAAGGTCGGTGGTTCCTTTGTAGATTTCTAGTTATTTGGATGGCCACTATGAAGGGATCCTGATCCATTGTGGTGAGATCAGCTGCCAGCATAGTGTTTTATCCCTAGAGCTCATGGAACTTCAAGGTCATTTTGGCCATGAGTGCTTCCTCATTGCTTACTAGGGCTTGTTCAAAGATCTATTCGTTCTTTCTCTTGAAGTTAGGTCCCATCCGCTCGAAGTTCAATCCCTCTCTCTGAGGTTAAGATAGCATTCTTGAATAGCAGGGTTGTTGGTGTGAGCTACTAGCGGTGTCCTCATGCGTTGCTTTCTGATTTTGCTGCTCGGAGAGTGAAGGCTGTTTCTTCTCACTGTTTACAAAATTTTTGAATGCTTGTATGTTTTCTAAAAAGACTTGCAGTGCCTCCTCTCTCCACTAGGGGTCTTCATTTTGTGAAGCTTCCTGATTTTGGTAGGTGGCTTCTTGAGGGTCATTGCCTGAGTTAACTCCATGTTCTTGTTATTTGTTCAAGACTAAGCTTCTTGTTGTTTTGGTTTCTTATGTTCTCTTCTTTTTCTTTTTCTTTTTTTAATTTTTAAAAACTACCAAAATGAGTTGACAGGTTAGCTTTTTTATGGATCTCGAGGCAACAATTAGCTTTTAGTCTCAATTCCCACAGACAGCGTCAATCGACGAATTGTGATTTGCTTAAATAGAGAGAGAGAACAATATAGAGATAGAAAGAGAGAGTAGTTGTAATATGACGTGTATTGCTTGCCTTTCATTGATGGGGTGAGCCCCAGATATAGTGGTCAATATGCCAAAGGGCCCTTCCTAAGATCTAAGGGTCGAGTTTGACCTTGTTAGGTAGTTTGAACCTTCCCTGGCCTTAGGAGCTCGGGAAGGATACAACTTTGATCGTTGTGGATCGATCTACCTTTAAAATGCATATTTTCCTTTATATATATCAAGAGGTGTCCATTTTGCCACGTATACGTATGCTATTAGTTCATTTGTTTTAGGTATCATCAATAGGCTATTTTATTGTCACTTCACAATTAGTTTTAGACACTTTACTTATACTTTTCACTAATAAAAATGACCTAAATACCCATACCCAAATAATTTAAATATTAAAACTTATCCTAAGCAATAGTAAATATACTTGATGAATATATATCAAAAAACATACTCTATAATATAGTAACAAATAAAAAAATTTAAAAATAGAGAAAAATATCAAACAACTTAAAATAGAGTGTTAGTAAAAATAATATACCATATAAATTTTTTTTGCCTAATTATCATAGGAATTATTATTGCTTTGACTAAAGAATTATTGTTATTTTTGCTTTAACAAACTTAGTATACTTGATAAAAATGTAAGAGATTAATCGAGTAAATATATATACATTTGTATGGGAAGACAACAATATTTTCTGTAATAGTACTAAATAAATAAAGGGAAGTTCATAAACTAAAATATCATAGGGGTGTTTAAGCTATTTTTTAATGAAAATTTAACGGTGAAATGCGCGAAACTTAATACGGTGAATTGCCAAACTGTATACTAATTGTAGTATTACCAGTCTACTGGCGTATTCTAATTGATTATTCCCTCAATAGTAAACATATCCCCGACTTTTTTTAAGATTGCCTCGTTTTGGATCCTCTATTTAGAATGGGTAAAAATACCCGCTGATTCACCGACCCATAGTTTCACCCTGCTCCACTCCAAAAAAAATGAGGGTATCCAATCAGGTCAATTGAGGGTCAGATATTCACTTCTGTAAGGGTATGTTTAGTGTAAATAAGTCATTCATCCATTTTTAAAATCTTGGAAAAAGAAGTCGAGGAAGGAATAAATATAGTGATAATTT
The DNA here is from genome assembly GCA_025175665.1 of Cinchona pubescens. Taxonomy (NCBI): domain Eukaryota; kingdom Viridiplantae; phylum Streptophyta; class Magnoliopsida; order Gentianales; family Rubiaceae; genus Cinchona; species Cinchona pubescens. The sequence continues at coordinate 4,782,771 of JANKKI010000062.1, forward strand.
GATTCTTCGTAATAGTAGTATTAATTTTATCTAACTTTTCTCGGATAAATTTTCTGTTAGTTTTATTTTTTTCTTTTTAGTTTGAAAAAATTATGTGATTTCTTAAATTGAATTTTGTTAACTTTTTTTTTTAACAATTAGTATTGCATTTTTTTTTTCTTTATTCTTCTCAATTTATATAGAATATTTCTGTTAATCAACTTGTCACTTTTAAAAACTATTAAAAGTTTGGTGTTTAAAATGATACTAGTTTAGTTTTATTTTTTTTAGAAGATAATGACGTGTCACTTTTAAAAACTATTAAAAGTTTGGCGTTTATCGCCAGTGGCATGAGAGTCATGGCTGACTTGACAAGTGATGGTATAAGAGTCAACCAAATATACACATCGAATCATCAACCAAATCCCTTGAGGGGCGAATACCCTGCCCACCCCTACTTTTATTACAGGGGAGACAATGCTACATTCATGTATGTTATACCACCATGTGATGGAGTGACATATATACTTTTAATTTTTAAATCCCTTGAGTGGCGAATACCCTGCCCACCCCTACTTTTATTACACTTTTTCCTGTTACATTCATGTTATACCACCATGTGATGGAGTAACATATATACTTTTAATATAAGAAATATTAAATGAGGGACAAGTTCATCTCATCACATAGTATAACATGAGTATAACAAAAGATTCAAAGCCGATTATTCTGTTATCTAACAAGAAAGACTGAGTTTAAAGGGATCTTATGATTCACTAATGTGGCTTGTTTTCTGAAAAAATAAGTAAATAAAAGCAAGTTATTTGAAATCTATTATTCGATTGAGAACTAGGGAAATTTTTTTTTAATTTTTTTTTTCTAAAGAAATTAACCCCTCCCCCTACTTATTAAACAAGAAGTGAAGGTTCAATTAAACATCATCTAATAAAATTAACAAGAATGTCAAAAACATTATCAAAGCAATATGAGGCCAATTTTATACTTAACAAACACTTTTTCTAAAAGCTATTAAAAAGAAACATTCATAATATTGATGACAAATTTTCACTCGAATGCCCAGGAGTTCTCCCTTCGAACCTCCTCTTCTTCCTCGGGAATGTAATCATTCTTGATGTGGAAAGTCTTGCGGATCTCCTCCGGTGTCTTTCCCTTCATCATGTCCGCCACGACTTGACAAGTGAGGTCGAGCAGGCTCTTTATGTCGAGATAATTAGCTGCCATGTCGGCATGAGATCGAAAAGAGTCCCTTGATCGACTTTAACGAAGTCGGCATCGAACGACTTGAGAGATTCTTCACCGTCGGATGATGACGGCTTGGTGGCGACATGTTTCTTGAGGTATTCGATAACCATAGCCAATATATCGCTGGTAACGTTGGGGAGAGGAATGCATGTGTCGGCGCAGTTGTCCTCGATCAAGTGCTTGATCGTCTGCGACTCCAGAGCCACAGCTTCCTCCAACTCAAATGTCTCGCCGTCGGAACTCTTCAACACGATCATCTTCGAGGATGACATGGTCGTTTTGCGGAAGATTTTACTACTGCTACTGAATGATCAAAAACAATAAAGAAACTCACGCTAACCCTGGAGAAATAAGAGAGAACCAGGAAATAAAACGATTTGGAATAGAAGAGTAAAATTAACCAAGAATTGCTTTAATATATATAGGGTATAAATTCTTTTCCATTTAGTAATAGGATTCCAGTTTCTTAAATGGCAAGGCAACTATGTACACCTAATTATTTTTTTTCCCCTTGCTTTAAGGAAATAAAGATTAGAGAAATTGAGCCTATGCATGTTAAGGAATTTTTTATTTTTTTTTCTTTTGTTTATGATAACAATTTCTCCAAGTCTTTATTAGCCTTTAACTATGTACTCATGTTTGTATAGCCGGCTTTTCTTTATTAATGTTTATTAAATTATTAAATGGTGCTGTTATTTTCTGTCTTTTTTTTTTTTTTTTTGGATCCACACTTTTTATTACTTACTTTGGATACTTATATGAATCAATCTTTCCTAAATTAACTTTCCTTATAATACCCACGACAAAGAGAATATCTAAATTTAGATTAGTGTTGTGCACCTTTACCACATATTAGTTTCCCACCACCCACCTACGACAGTTGGAAGTTTTACGTTACCTTAAGAAAATACTATTCATTCTAGCCTAGTTTTGTTTGATTTGTTTGTAGATTTGTGAAATTATTGCACAAACAAAGTTATATATTAATTTTTTTGTCGTTAGAGGTCCAAATACTAAGATATTTAATCAAAGTGCAAATTTAGTAACTCAATAACCTGCATATGAAAAAAGGAAACTATCTCTCAAAAGTTTAGTTTCGAAATATTCGTTTTCTACTTTATCAAGTTGTTGTATTTTTGCCACATGAATTGGCAAAATTTATGTTTTTGGTATAAATTTAGGTATCATTTTATCAATTAGACTTTGAGTTATGAAAAGGTACACAAATTATCAGCTCCTAGTTTAATTTTCATTCAATGTCATGTTAATTAATACTTCATTTTCATCACTTATCAGTATAAGTTGTAATTAAGAGGAACAAATTATTACTTAATATTCTAAGTTATTATTTAGTTTTGTAAGTCATTATTTATTTTATTTGAAGTTAGTACTTGGTGTTCCACACTTATTACTTATTCTAAGTACTTACAAGTTTATGGTGCAAAGGTTTTTTAAGTACTTACAAATTCAAGTTGTTACTTATTATTTGAAAGGGTTAAATCCACTTTAACCCCTTAAACTTGTCACTATTTACTAAATTTCACTTTGAAATAATTTTTTGATCACCTTTGCACCATAAACTTGTTGTTTCTTGACACTTTACTCCAAATTTTGACTGAAGGTTCAAAAGTAATGGATTGTTCGTAAGTTCTATGCACACGTTGTTAGTATAATGTCAATGGTCATAGTTAAATTAAATACCATAATATACACTAAAGATACGTCCATAGAACTCGTGAATATTCTATTACGTTATACGTTCTATCATAATTTGAGGTGAAGTGTCAATAAACAAAAAGTTTAAAAGGTAAACAAAAAATTAGTTCAAAGTGTAATGCGACAAATGGTGACAACTTTAGGGGTCAAAATGAATTTAACCTTATTTGAAATTATTATTAATTAGTACTTCACGTAATTTTTTATTTACCTTAACTATTAGTACAAGTGATTACACATTACTCACATTATTAGTTATTATTCCAAGTAATCTCTTAGTCTCATTGAAAGTGTCATGTTCCACATTTTTGTTTGTCCCAAAATATTTGTCATGTTCAAAAGATCAAAGCATAATAATCAATCATTTTTCACTTTTATCCTTTGTATCTTTGTGGGGAACTATCATACACCATTCGAGTATAGAAGAGAAAATTATAAAAATTTAAATAACTGTCATTACTAATACACTATTATTAAAAATTGTTAATTATACCCCTTAAACTTACATCTCATTGCACTTTTCCTCTGAACTCAAGCAATATTCACTTTAACTTTTCTAAAAGATTCCAGATGGCAATGTGTAAGGCATTCAGTTGCCTTCTGATTCTTATGTGCAAAAGGTTTAACTGAGACCTCCCCACAGGCCTCTTAGCCTTATATTTGTAGTCATAAAGTTCTCTCTTACTCCTGTTTGATTCCTCTCCTCGGATGTGGCTTTTCGCATTCTATAGGCAAGCTTATAGTTGAGGTGTCCCTATTTCACGTCACTGCAAAACACTGCAATCATGAGGTTTTTGTCGATATCCTTTATTTGCACGGTCTCATCATTGAAGTGTTTGATGTATTGATTCAATGTCTCATCAAACTTTTGTCTTATGTTTATGAGGTAGGACACCTCTTTTTGGACGACTTGCCGACTCTTTAAATGACGCAAAAATTTCTTACCTAGGTCAGCGTAGGAGCATATCGACTCTAAGGGAAATTTTTAATCATTTTAGAGTTGATTCTCTAAGTACGGTAGCAAATAATTTGCATTTGATGTCATCAAAATAACCATACAACTTTGTGGTAGCCAATTCTAGCATGATCGTCTGGATCTTTAGTTCCATGGTAGTGATTAATATCAGGTTGTCAAAATTTCAGTGGAATGTGTTCCATCTGAACAGTTAGAGTGAACATGGTTTAAAGTCTCGGTCAGACTGTAGACTCTGTCGAGTCTTGTGACCGGAACAAAGTCTCCCGCTCCGGTTACGCACCGCTAAATACCAAAAACACAGAATCGGCGGTGACTCGAATAGACTCGAACGAATCATACAGATTCGACTCACCACATCAAAAAATCGGGGAGATTCGGACAAATCCATTCGGATCGACTCTCGAGATGAGTATGAACCAAATATTTCAAATTAAAAAAAAAAAAAAAAAGAAGGGAAAATGGTGAATGAAAGAATGACAATAAAGGCGTGATGAAATTAAAGTAGAAATGAAGAACAATATTGACACCTACCACAAGCTGAAGTACCAATTACCAAGATGCCACGATTTTGGTGCTGTGTTTCATGAACTAAGGAGCTTTTTGGGGTGCTGCGCTTCATGATTTGTGTGTTTTGTGTTGTGTGAGTGTTTGATGTTGCTGCTTGGACTGCTTTTGCCGACAAAATATGGTAGAGGAAGGTAGATGATGAAGATCAACTTTGTTTTTAGGCTTTTTTTGGCAAAATTTCCCTTTTTTTTTTTCTGTTGTCCTACTTGAAGCTTACTTTAGTTTAAACTTAAACAGGCCCATTATTTGTTACAAATAATTGCTGACATAATTTTCAAGAAAAATGTTATTGAAATAGGGGTGACATAAATAAAAAAAAAGTTAACATAAATTTAAATTTATTATGTTTAATGAGTAATCAACATAAATTTGTTATAGGTTGTATATTTTTTAGTTTTTTTTTTTTAGAATTTTTTAGACTTTGTATACAATAAAATATACATATCGCTAATCAACAATTTTATTGATATACTAAGATCAATGTGGAACGATACGTTCTGCAGCGCGACTGTGACTATGCATCTCTGTTCACATCAGTAACAACAGATTGTCCCAAATTCCGTTTGGCCAGCAGTTGTTAGACCCTCATTTCTACTTTACTTAGCAGTGGCCTTAGCATAGATTGACGTTATTTCTAGTGCTTTACCACTTCGTTTTCCACAGGCTTGATGTATTACTTGGGGTTTGGCTTTGGCCCCAATGGTAATGAACTGAGCTTGAACGCTTAACAGAAAATCGAAAGACTTGAGGCCCTGGTTGCCGATGGATACTGAAAGCAAAGTTTCATTTTCAGCCTCTCTTCGAGCTTTGGGTTTTGATCATGGTGATCAGCCCCTTTCTTCTGGCTTTCCACAGATCTTCGGAAAGCTTCAAAGTTTTCAGTCAAAAATTTAATCATCTCAGCTCTGTTGCATTGTTCACTAGCTTGTGAGTTTCAGCTTCATTCCGAACCAGTTCTCTAGTTACTAGTTCAGGAATCATCTCAATCATAGTTACCAAAAATGCTATATGTTAGGAAACACGGTACAGGTACGGAAACGGAAACGAGACATATTATGACATAAAGTATCGGAACGTAAGGGTAGGCTTAGTCCATACGTCGTTATTTGTACTTCTGAAAAAAGTAATTATATTATGGAATAAGAAGGTAATTAGCCGTATACAGTATTAAATTTCTAACCCCTAAATGTTAAACTTTTAGTGACTAGAGAAAAGAAAATATTCAACTTTCAATAGTCATTATTTTCAATTTAATATTAAATAATTTTAATTAGGTAAATTAAAAAAATATTTTCTCATTTTCTTAATATTCATAATATTTGATATTCTAAAATGTGAATTACTGCATTTCAGAATACAAATAAATCGTATTTCGATACACATGAATCGATACGTAGTTCATAGGGTAGGCAAATCTACCGGTAACTATTCTCAATTTCTCTGCTTTTGGTTCCTCTGTGTACTTGATGATTTCGGTCAAACTGGTCGATGTATTTTCTTAGCAACAACAAAATCTCAACACAAATGGAACAAGAACAATAAAAGAACAGAGAATCAAGCAAGATTTATTTTGCTCAATTACCATAAACAAAGCTACTTGATAAACAAAGAAATAGAGAGGAAAAGCAAATAGAATAAAAGTTTGTATCAATGAGCGTGTAATGATTACATTAGGTTAGGAGGGATATGTCTATAGCCTATTTATAGATTTTGGACAAAAATGACATCAAACCCATTAGTTCTGCCAGTCTATTTACATATTTGCCCTTAATAAACTTTAATCTCGCCACGTGCGCATATCCTACTAGTGTACCGATTCATATATCAAGTAGAAGAAACGATGCACTTTATTTTACAACATTTTGATAAATTTCAAGGATTTGTAGAGGACAAGGTAGGGTTGTAAATAAACTAAAGTGCTTGTGAGATGTTTGCAAATAGTTCAGTCAAAAATTTGATTCAAACTCAAATTGACCTAGTTTGAATCTCTTAATGAGCTGGCTCGAATACTCATCAAGCTTTTCGCGCATATATATAATTTTTTAAAATTTTTTTGTATATAAAATTATTAAAATACCTATACTCTTTAAAAATTTACATCTTTTCTACTCCTTTTGGTTCATACACATCGTCCAAAATTATTTGCTATCGTCCTACCGAAACTATCTCTTGAACACATCTAGATGTGTATAAGAGACAGGTGCTAATAAGCGTTCTTCCTAGCACGACTTCAGTGCTGGGTATACGAGTTTTCATTTGTTTATTCCTGTCTCTAATACACTATTCGTAAATCTTAATTCGACTTCTCCTTCCGAACGGGAAGACCTGATTCCAATCTTGCCCAAAGGAAAAACACCACAAGGACCTTAGCACTGATGAAGCGGTCAACCAAAATCGTGGCAGTCTTTGCAATCTAGAATAGTTAGCTGTCAAATTGAACTAAAGGTGCAAGAAGCACTTCACGAAAATAATCTCGGCAGCGGGAGCTGCTGACTTGTTGAGGTCGATAAAGATCACTTTCGTATGGCTGTCAGCCAGTGCCTGAAAATTTCGTATATCAACCACTGGAGGCTTTATAGGGAACGACCACCCGGGAGCTCAAAAAATGGTTTGAGTTCAAAGATATTATTCATTCAAATTCGAGGGCCAGTAATAATTACGAGGTATCCAGTGTTATATTGTAGGTAGCATTGTAAATGCGTTCTACTGCTGGGCTATTAAGATCAGAACAAATGTAGTTTGCTTGAATAGAGCAATATCTGGAAATCTCAAGGGAGCTGTGCTGAATACTTGGCTTCTCCACAGCATTGGGAATAATACCTTCATTGTTATTACTACCAAAGAAGAGAGAAGAAGAAATTGGAAATCAAATACTCAAACCAAATAGAATTACAACCAAAAGACATCGCTTGCCATAATTATTTGGTTTTATTAGTTCCTCAATATCAATTAGAGTCGTAACAAAAATTAGAGTTGTTTGCGAAAAAAAAAAAATAGAGTTGTAACAAAATTACCATCAATAGTGAAATACTAACTCGACCATTGGACAAGGTTGACTTTTTTTAACAAAAAACCCTCACCTAAAACTATACACAAGAATAGTTATTGCATAAAAACATAGACCACAAAATGCCAGATAGACATTAAAAAGAAACTAATGAAAACTAACAACACTATCACAAGTCCAGTCTTAGCATATCACCCACAAGAAGGAAATTCCCGTTTCCGTAAGATGTTTATTGTATACAGTCTAAAGGATATACAAGTGATGAGACATCAGCTTCTCCTACAACATTGCACGCATCTTTATTAGTCAGTTCCAACGAGGAGAAGATGATTTGTACATTAAATCGTGTGCTGTTGTTCCATAGTTTAAATCCAGGTTGTGAAGTTGTTCCATCAGCTGAGAGCGCCGTTCCTTGAAGAAATCAAGACGTGATGTCAACTCTACCAAAGTGGAAGATGCAGTTGATGGATTTCTATTGTAATCAATCACCTGAAGCCGAATTAACAATTTGAGGTCAAAGGAATACCAGCAGAGATAACAAGAGTAACCATACAGGATCACCATAAAAAAATTTACTCCTGGAGCTAATGATTAGCTCTAAATATGTTCAAGTAATTATGCAGATGATATTATTTATCACCGAATTTATCCAATAAGTAATAAATCAATTTGGTAGTCGTTAAATCTTTTCTAAATTAAACATCAACCAAAGTTTTGTAGTATCCCAAAATTTCTACTGGTCAATCATAGTGTAATACTTCTTCATCATCCAACATATTTGTTGTTTGGGAGAATTTGTGAAAAGTGCGAGCTTTAAGGCTTAATTCATAGAGAGTGTGCCATTTTGAGCTATGTACTACAAAGGGGGCATTTGTACAGACACGTATATATTCACCAATAAAATCAGTACAAATTTCCTTTATAATAAATAGCGCATAACTGCGCCCCCTTTATAATTAAGCCTAGAGGCGCTGGGTTTGACTGAATGCTTAAGCTATTATATTTTCAGGCCTAATTTCTGCATACAACATTAGGGGATACATATACAGCAAAGAATTTTTTTCGATTGGTTAATAAAGCAGCGTCAAAATTTCTGAAACAAGGTTGCAAGATCTATTATATTACAACCTTCTCAATGCCAAGACAGCTTTAGGTCAATGCTAAGCTTGACATAAATGCAGTAGCAAACTATATCTATCACATAAAATTATTGAGATGTTTACATTAGCACTAGTTTTGGCATAAATCCTGAATTAGTAGAATAATCATGTCCCATTTATGAGTTAAAGTTAATAGCTCACTGAAATTAGTAAAGGATTTCATGGTAATATGTATTGGGATAGAAAATCCAGTTTAACCTTTGTACTTTATTGTAAATTGTGAATTATCATGAATTTAGGCAAACCGAAATTGCAAAAAGTTGACATGCTCCAAACCCTTTGCTCAGGAAGAATAGAAAATTTTGAGCATAAAAGTCTTCATGATTTTGGCACTCCACAATTAGCTACTCCAATTATAATTTCAATTAAAAAAGAGGGTTAATGTCAATTTGGCCCTCCAAAGTGAGCAAAAGTCTCAATATGACCCTCCAAACTTAAAAAGTTTCAGTTTAGCCCTCCAAACTGAAAAAAAGCTCCAATACAGCCCTCTAAACTAGAAAAGTCTCAATTTGGCACTCCAAACTGAAACAAGTGTTCTAATTGCTGTCTCTTATACACATCTAGATGTGTTATAAGAGACCTCATTAAGAGATTCAAACTAGGTTTAAATTCCAAGTTTGAATCTAATTAATCAGCCCTGTCCCTTATTTCAAAGTTCTAGAGAAGCTACTATGAAATAAATTACTTACTTGTTTTTTTGGTAGAATTATATTTGCTTACGCCAAAATCCTCTTACACACATTTGAATATGTTTAGGCAAAATGATAAAAATATGCAATAGTCCAAATGCATAATATCTATTTTTATTGTATTGGAGAATTGAGGTTCTAAAAATACAAAAAATACTGAGCCAAAATTGGATAACGACCAAATTGGAAACTTTTGTTGGTTTGGAGGAACTAATTGATATTTTTAGATGGAGGCCAACATTCGAACACTAGTTTTAGTTTGGACGGCCAAACTGAGGCTACATCAGTTTAAAGGGTCATACTGAAACACTTTTTTTAGTTTGGAGGGCCAAAATGGCATTAACCCTAAAAAAATGACCTTAATACCCATGTCCAAATAACTATAACCCTAAAAAATATACACATCTAATCACGAATAAAAGAAGTTTTAGAATTTATAGAAAAAAAATCAAATATATAGAAGTAAAAAAGTCATGCTAAAAAATCGCACTCATCATCTAGAAGTTTCTTGCCAAATTCATATAAGAAATATTATTTCTTCAACTAGAGAATTGTTCTTTTTTTTTGGGGGGGACTGCTTCAGAAAACTTAGTACCTTGATAAAAGAGCAAGGGGAAGATTGTGCGTAAAATGTGTGTTTAGGTAATTTTTTTGGGTGAAAAATAAGGAGTGGAGCGCCTGAAACTTAATATGGAGTACCAAAATCATTAGCCAAATCTTCAGCATCAGTCTGCTGGTACAGTGCCATAAACCATTTTCCAAACATGCATTGCAGGACAAGTAACACTTCTGCAGGATATGTTTGCTGAAAACTCTTACCTGGTCTGCTGCCCTTGAAGTAGATGCAGAATCAACGGCACCAAATTCATCCACAGACAGACTTGTAGATGGTTCAGTACTTTTAGAGTCACTCAAGCTTGTCGAGTCTATAAATTGCTTCCTAGCAGGCTGCCTGCTACTGCTGCCAGATGTTAATACTTGCCCTTTAATATTCCTCAGATCTGTCCCCAGTAGTTCCTGCAGCAGTTTACAAAAAAAATAGCCAATATAAAAGTGGACAGGACAGGAAAATGATGACATAATAATAAACCCGGCCAGACACTAAGGATTGATTAATTCACATCAAGAAAATATTGTTAAACAGAACAGATGTATGTAAGTGTTCCACTTGATGAAAGAATTTAGAGTATTTATTCACATCTTATTTCAACTTCCACATGAAATCATTGTATTATCGGGAAAAACACTGTAATTTTGGTACATATCAAATGTTACAGATAAACATTTCATCTTATGATCTTTGCAGTAAATACACCTAGGAGACTAAGAAGAGATAATTCAAGACACCATAATCACAGAAATTTAGTTTATTACAAAAGCACACAAAGTCTAAGCAAAATCTACTTGCGATGGGAATATTAGGCAATTAATTAGGGACACTGATAAAGAAAAGGCTTTATGTGGTGAGAATTACAAGAAATAACAGCAAAATCTAACTGATTTTTTTTTTTTTAACAATTATCTGATGATCCATACAACCTAGTGTCAGAACCAGATGTGCATGCACCAAAAATCCCAAAATGATCTAAAACTTCCATATGGGAAGGCAAATTAGAGGCAGCAATTGATTCACCAGCCAACCTCAGACATCATGAACTAAATAAGGGAGAGGAAGAATTACGAGTGGTTTCTATACAAAGACAATGCTTGCCAAAATGGGAAGGGAGGAAGTAAAGAAGGAAATCTTGAACGAGAAAAAACAGAGAAGACTTTTGTAAATCAAAGATACTCATAATTTGACATCTATCTTACTTTGGTGCACAAGAACTAGAAGACAGTAATGAAAAGAAGAATAAGAATACTAAGAAAGGCAAATCCACTTAAAATTAATGAGAGAAGATTCAAATCATTCTTTGAAGTAAGGGGAGGGAATCTCTTAAAAAGACAAAATAAACCCTCTCAGAATTCAACCTAATAAATACAAGGTGCAGTAATGAACAAGAAACAGGTTACCTCTAGATGTTTCCTTTCATGATTAACAAAAGCAAGTGTTGCACTCAAAATCATTATTTGAGTAATAGAATCTGCAGATGGCAAAAGAACCTGTAAGAACAAGGAAACAGTATCTGCCCTGATATGCAATTTGTCCACTAGCACATTCTTTTCATGAAATAATGTTGTTTGAGTAAATAAGAGATATATACATTCATTCTTTAGTGCAGTGCCTTGCTGTAACAATTGTCAGGTAAGAAGAAAGCTACAACTAACACAGGACCAATTCAACCTTAGGAAAATAAAGTTCTCTGTAACCGACACTCAGGTCACTAACAGGTAGATAAGCCAACCCTGAAACATTTTGAAATACTGTAGAAACATTCTTTTCCCTAGGACGGGTAGCGAATCCCCGCTTATTTGCAGTGGTTATATTTAGTCAAATGCTCGTTTGGTACAGTCAAAACAACTTGCGTTGGCTAATGGAACTAGGACTTCCTTGGCTGTAAAAACCATCATAATTTTAGTATTTCTTTTTTATCCAGAAAAAATCTGCATAAATCCTAGGAGGAGAATATGGGAGAATATGGGAGTATGTCTACATCTCTAAATATGAAAGACTGGAAGTTGAGTACTGACTGTTGAGAAATATGATTTGGGGCATGCTGATAACGATCACTTGCATCAGATAGAGAACCATAGTGATGTTGACGTTGCTGATTAAGTTGATGGTGAAGTTCAGCAACTCTATATTCAATCTGGCCACATCGGCTTCTGCAAGAGCTATTTCCTCAAGCTCTGCCCTTGTCTTCATAGCAAAAATACAAGGAATTTCTTTTCAACTCATAGAAGTTTGGAGCCTCCAGTTAAAAGAACAACTATTTAATGATCCTGATGATCAATGCAAACCTTGGAATCCATGCCACGAGAACCAGACAGCTGCCCAGAAGACATGCTCAACCCTACTTCCAGAGCAGCCCTTAAATCTCTTTCAGCTTGTAACTGTTCTTGTAATCTTGCAACCTAAAAGAGATCAATATATTACAACACTCTAGTTAAAGGCACAACGAACACAAGAGCAAAGTGAGCAGCACACTTCATCCAAAGAAAGCACAATATTATACAAAGTATGTTATGTTCATTTTATTCTACATTTGTGCAGTAACATGTATCAATTATATAAGGAAACATGATATTCCATAAATCATATTGTAGTTTTTATTAGCATAGAGAACTGAACACGAATATCTTGAACTCCAAGGACAAACAGTTAGCCATGATTGGAAAAAGTTTCAAAGCACCCTTCAAGTTTTTAACAAACTTTCAGCAACCAAAGCAAATCTTTGGAACATATCCTTAGAGCAAAAGCAAGTTTCAATAAACTAAACACCCTGTAAGTGATTCAGATATCAACATTTCATTTTATCAATCAAGATAAATATTCAAAATATTAGCAAGGAGAAAAAATACAGCAAAATGGGACAAAAGGTTCTCACTATTATCATGCGAAAAAGGAATTTATAATTTGGTGGATGAGAAGAAAAATAAATGATAATAGAAGCAGCAAAAAAGGATAATGACAAAACTTAAAGGCAAATAGAGATATACATATACATACATACATACATATACATATATTCTTTTTCAGAATTATAAAATATTCATCTTTATCTCAAAAGGGCAACAAACTTGGAGCCATAATTGAATTCTATCAGGCCTAGAGAAAATATAAATCCATGTTCTTGTTGACAATCCTACTGCATTTTCATCTGTCTTATTTGCTTTTATATGCCTGTAGACGGTCAATTATTAGATACGTGATTAAAAAAAAATTCTAACATTTGTACAAAGGCTAAAATTTATTGAGGGTAATAGGCACATATTTAGTTCATGGACAATAAACTCCTTGTGTAGTAATAGGCTATATTTAATTCAAGGACAATCAACACTGAATTATTTCCAAAAAAAACACTTTTTGTTGTGTGCTTCTGCATTTATTATTATAATCCATTTGGTAAGGGATGGGGGGAACGGGAGGACCCGGATGCCAGGTCATAAAGGGTGAAAGATAATACATCTTGTTCAAGTGCCAGGCGACGCTCATGTAAAGCCTGCTTCCTTATCTCCAAGCTTGCCTGTAATATAGCATTTCCTCTAGCCTTGTATGGAGAAAATCCTCATCCAATTAGCAAAACACCAATGTTAAATAATTCCAGCATGAAAATACAGTCTAAGATCTCAATACTTCTTTTGCAATTCGATGTCGCAAGTATTTTTGTGATCTATGAATCTGTATAGCAATTGTACAATGAAAGCGTCAGATTCATAGTTCACGCCAAATACTACTGAAAATTAGTAGATTTGATTATAGGTATAAGTATAAATTCTTCAAGGATCATTAACAGGCCCCACAGAAATCTCTAATTCGTCATCTAAATCTGAAAAGAATTGAAATAGAAAGAGGTACATTCAATATCTTTCTACTGCAATAGAAAAACCCAACCACGAAATGCTTATATATATATATATAGAGAGAGAGAGAGAGAGAGATAAGGGAAAGGAAATCAAATCCTTGACCTTATCAAGTAATTAGATGAAATAGGAAAGATTTTGTTTCCTTTATTTTAGGAAGATTCTTTAAAGACAACAATCTCCTAGAATCAAGGGATTCCCTTAGAATCAAGGGATTTTTATTTTCTGGTGATGAGCCACTCCTATAAATGTTGTAGACTATTGTACAATCTCGATTATAAGAATTTCGGTTTCCCTAAACTTACATGGTATCAGAGCCAAAATCTTTTCTATTTTGTTAATGGTTGAAATGGCCTCATCTGGAGAGAGACAATCGACAGTTACATCCAGAGGAGGCAGTGGTTCTTGTGGAGAACCAAACCAGACAACCACGAGTCTTGGAGGAGATGCTTCACACCATTCATTTCAACTAACCTCCCACAAATTGGATGGGCGAAATTACTTAGAGTGGGCACAGTCCGTAAAACTCGCCATAGATGGGAGAGGAAAGCTGGGCCATCTAACTGGAGAGGTGAAGAAACCCGAGGCTGGTGACCCATGGATGAGTGTATGGCGGTCCGAAAACTCCTTGATTAGTGCATGGTTGATTAACTCCATGGAGCCCACTATTGGTAAGCCATATCTTTATCTCCCTACTACAAGAGATATCTGGGAGGCAGTGAGGGAAACATACTCTGATGTAGAAAAATTTCACAAATATTTGAGTTAAAAACAAAGTTGTTGAAATCTAAGCTCTGACTAAATAACCCTATAACCTGCGAGAGGTGACAATTTACTATAATGAAATGGTGTCCTTATGGCAGGAGTTAGATCAGTGCTACAGTGATGAATGGGACTGTACAGCTGATAGCGTTAAGTATATGAGCCAAAAAGGAAGAAAATGATAGGGTTTATCTGTTTTTGGCAGGACTGAATAGGGAGTTTGACGAGGTCAGATCTCGAGTCCTTGGAAAGAAGCCTTTTACCCATCCTTAGAGAGGCTTTTTCTGAAGTTAGGAGGGAGGAAACTAGGAGGAAGGTCATGCTAAAATCAGATTTAGATATGAAGCCAGCCCTTGAAAATTCTGCTCTTGCTACAATACGGAATGAGCCTGAAAGTGATAAGAAAAAGAAGCCTTGGTGTGACCACTGCAAGAAGCACTGGCATACACGGGACACCTGCTGGAAAATTCATGGAAAGCCACCGACTTGGAAGAAGAAGAATACTACTGACAACCGGGCTTTCCAAGCAACCAGAGAGGAGAAAGGGCAGCAAGACACTTCAGAAATGCCTCCTTTCACGAAGGAACAGTTAGAGCACTTGTACAAACTTCTCCAATCTCCACAGTTCCAAGTCATGAATCCTCCAAATCCCTCTTGCTCGTTTGCACATGCAACACAATTTTGAGAGAAAGCGATGTGTCTAAGAGAGAAATAGCCTCAGGGAGGTTTGATTGGCAGTGCTAGGGGTCTGTCTCTTATACACATCCTTGAGGATGGAACCGATTCGAAGCTTGAGTCTCAGAATACCTGTTTGAACACTAGTTCTATTTCTAATGATGTTTTGCTTTGGCATTATCGATTAGGACATCCAAGTTTTTATTATTTAAAACATTAGAATTGTTACCAGAATTATTTCGGAATAAGAATCCATCTTTTTTTAAGTGTGAAATCTGCGAATTGGCTAAACACCATCGTTCTATCTTTCCCTCTAAGCCATATCAGGCGACAAAACCTTTCTTGTTAATTCATAGTGATGTTTGGGGACCATCTAAGATATCAACTATGTTTGGAAAAAAATGGTTTGTAAGCTTTATTGATGATCATACACGGCTTAGTTGGGTGTATCTCTTACGAGATAAATCTGAAGTCAAAGATATTTTTAGATCTTTCTATACAATGGTAGAGACACAATTTCAAGAGAAAATTCGAATATTCAGGAGTGATAATGGTCGAGAATATTTTAATGAGATCTTAGGGGATTTCTTCTTAGAAAAAGGTATAGTGCATCAAAGATCATGTCCTGATTCTCCTCAACAAAATGGGATTGCTAAGAGAAAAAATAGGCATCTTTTGGAAGTCACTAGGGCACTGTTGTGTACAAAAAATGTTCCTAAGTACCTTTGGGGACAGAGGCTCTTTTGACTGCAACATACTTGATCAATAGGATGCCTAGCAAAGTTCTGAATTTCCAATCACCACCGAGTGCTTTTCATGATACATTTCCTGCATCTAGGTTGACAAATAATCTACCTCTTCGGGTGTTTGGGTGTAGTGCCTTTATTCATTTACCCGACCAAACTCGTGGAAAATTAGACCCTAGAGCTAAGAAATGTGTCTTTTGTTGGTTATGCTCCCAATCAAAAAGGATATAAGTCTTATGATCCTAGCACTAAGAAAATGTTTGTTACCATGGATGTTACATTTTTTGAGTCTCAGCCTTTTTTTCATTCTCATCTTCAGGGGGAGAAGTTGAGTGACGATGAGAGTCGTGAAAATTTTGGTGTTTTTTTTGACTTTCTTCCTCCAATAATACCGAACAATATGGAATCAAATGAATTAAATAATGAAAACTTGAATTATGAGTCAACAAAGTCACCACAAGACATTGATAGGAATACAAGTAATGATCAGACAGGTACAAAGAAGCTCATTGTCTACTCGAGGAGGAACCGGAATCAGGACAAAGGAACCGAAACCTCCCAACACCACCAGGATTCTACACCCCAGATTGTTCAAAACTTCACCAACTCGTCAGGTAATCCTCCTCACATAGAGTCTAACCAATTTGAACTAACCAATCTTGAGTCTGTTCACTCTGAGCCTAGTGTGTCTGATCTTGATCTTCCCATTGCAGTACGCAAAGGTATTAGTTGTGTCAAGTACCCTATGTCTAAGTTTCTATCTTACGAAAATTTGTCAACCATGTTTTCTACTTTTACCTCACAACTATCTAGTGTGGAGATTCCAAAAAATGTCCAAGATGCTTTAAAGGTTATGCTGGAAGCAAGCTATTTTGGAGGAAATGAAAGCCCTTGAAAAAAATGAGATTTGGGAAATCATGGAGCTACCGAGGAGAAAAAGACAGGTTGGCTGTCCCATTCATCACTGTAGCACCTGTAAAATCAGATGGATCACTGGAGAGATACATTAAGCACGCCTGGTTGCTAAAGGGTTCACTCAGACATACGGGATTCATTATCTTGAGACATTTGCTCCAGTGGCGAAACTAAATACTATCAGAGTACTCCTTTCAGTTGCAATCAATCTTGATTGGCCCCTTCAACAGCTTGACGTGAAGAATGCCTTTCTTAATGGGGACTTGGATGAAGATGTAGATGTCCAGGGTTTGAGCAACAGGAAGTTTGGC